>OW388081.2:64760676-67160676 GCA_936449025.2 Sarcophaga subvicina | reverse complement strand
GATAGTCATATGGAAAGACACCTTTACTTTTCATTAAACTAAATTTATTGGGAGTTTGATAGATTGTGTAGCATGATTTTACAGTTGTCAATGCCAACACAACATTTCATGTGCATAAACAAAAGAATATCCAATTGCATATGAGCAGCGACTACTTGACTCAATGTTGCTGCTGCGTATAACGCCACAATAGTAATGCGCACAAGCGACGATCATTTGACACTTTGTTGTCAAGCCGCCGGCTGTATTGGTATGCATGTAATTTGCACAATGTGTGTTGTTGTTGTATTGCATTGCTAGTGATCGTGTGTGGCTCTCTTCACAGTTTACCGTGGGAATTATTATGGACAGCAGGCAATCCCACGATTGACACACACACAAATCCTTTAAATATAGGTAAGTATTTAATGTACACACAAACATGTGTTATAGTATTAAGCTGATTTAAAAATTGTACTAGAAGTAAGGGGTTGATTTGGAATTGTCTAATCAGCCAAAATTTTAGTATAAAAGAAGGAACATTTTCCCTCAAGAATTTAATTAATAAAATCTAGCCAAATTGTGCGCTTCAGAGTGCACGTGGTAAAAATAAATAAAAATTTTTGTTCTATTCCTTTTACAATTGATTTTACTGTTAACAGATCATTATTTGACAAATATCCCGCTAGTTTATCCAAACTTGATGGCATAAACCGACAAGAATCTAGAAAACGTAGTTCCATAGTATATATATAGAAGAGAGTTCTCGTACGAACAAATGACAGTCATATGATGAAAGATTATGAAAGAATATAGGAATAAATTTTGCTATCTGATACTCTAAATTACATTTGTTATGTGCCGGTCCTCTATACTCACCTTTTTTTTTATCATATTCTTTCTACAATATTACTACATTGTTGAATTACTTTACATTATACATAAATAAGTATAACGGTAGCAACATTCTTTGTTTAATTTCTTTTATTGTAATCTTTTAAAATCAATCAGTAATAAATTAATTGTTAAAGCCGATATACCGGTGATCGTAGCGAAAAATCGAGTTTTAAATAAAGATTTTTAACATGGTGCCGAAACCCGGAACTGCCGGCTACTAATTGTGTTTTATTAACACTGAAATATTACTATTAAAAGTGAATCAAATTAAAATAAAATTATCCGGGAGAAAAATGGAAGCGATATATCGGGCTACGTGCCGTACACAAGCTACTAAATTATGTAACACCATTGCGGATTATTTAAAACCGTTTAAAGATATAGCTTTCCAAGGAGTAAGCGACCCAAGCGGCGCGGAGTCTCAGATCATTATTTATCTTCAGAGGTTACGTAATGCTCACGCCAACTTAAGAAAAGCTGATGATGATATGAAGACTCTAATAAAATCCGATGACTTAGCGAAAGAATGGGAGTCAGTCATTGAATATGACGACAGAGCCGCTACCGTTATAGCGCAACTTGAACATATTATGCTAACACATTTTAAACAATTTAGCGAAACATTAATAAGCGGTGTAGAAGAGCGTAATGTAACAATAAGCCACCAGGAAGACAATGGTTGTAGCGGAGTAAAACTGAAACCATTCCAACTAAAAAAGTTTGATGGTAATTTTGAAAACTGGCTGCCCTTTTGGGAATTATTCAAGAGAGCTGTTCATGAAAATAAACAATTCTCAGTAGCAGCAAAATTCAATTTTCTTAGCGAGTCATTAACAGGAAAAGCACAGGCAACAATTGCAGGCTTTACTCCCACAGAGAAATGTTATAAGGAAGCTATTGACTTGTTGTTGAAGGAATATGGCCATACAGACAAAATAGTAGAAAAATTTGTTCAAAAATTAATAAGCATGAAACCAGTGCAGTCAGCCAGCGATACTCAGGGTCTGCGCCAGCTCTATAACGAAGTGATTTCTACTATGAGAACTCTGTCTTCATTTCAGATTTCTTCATCACAATATGATATAATGGTGAAATCGATATTATTAAAAAGTATACCAACAACAATACGTATAGAATTTCATAGAAGAGTGGCTAAAGGAAATACGAGTACAATATTAAACTTCAGTGTTGATACTGTAACTGAAAAGCTTAAGTTTATTACTGAACCTTATTAAAAGTGAATTGGGTGCAATGGAAATGGCTCAATTATCAGAAAGTGATAAACGAGTGTTTGAAAAATGAGAGTCAAAACCAAAAAATCATACTGCAGCTACTCTTCATGTGAACACCGAAAGAAGTCTGCATTGTGTCTTCTGCAAAAGAAATAACCACACAACAGCTACATGTAAGAGTATCTTAAGCATCAACGATAAAAAATCAATGTTAAAAAGAGAAGGAAGATGTTACAGATGTACCAAAAAAATTTTAACTCCCATCAGTCTTATGCTATCATTGATTGCAAGCAGACGTTTTTTCTCCGTTGTGTAGTACTAACTACCATACCAACAAAATCAGTGTAATCACTATTAATAAAAATCAATATTTCGACTTCTGTAAATTTCTGTTTCATATTGAAACACTAAACAATAACAACTACTAAGTGATCAATGCATTCATTGAAACGAAAGATGTCAGGCAGAGCACCAAAAGAAAAATATAAAAACAATGAAAACCGGTATAGCATTCTACAAACACTTGTTAATGACGATGACACGTATATTGCAGAAGAGGGTGAAGTACGTGAGTATAAAATTGTTGTTCCCCCAATTATTGTGGATGCTGTTCATAAGTTCCAATCTGTTTACAAGCTGATTGGATCATCATATGAATTTAAGAGAATGTCCATCAGTACTAAAATTATCTCACCATCAATAACGCTCTTCGAAGAAGCAAAGAAAAAGCTTATTGCTTTAGGCTATACCTTCTACTCTCATGAGTGCAAAGATGCCAAAATATTTAAGTTGGTCCTCTACGGTCTACCACAACTTAATCCTAATGAAATTAAAGAAGAATTAAAAAACTCATACAACAACAATGTTGTCAATATTAAAGAAATAATTACAACTCGCTCCTCTGTAGATGATACTATTTATATGGATGAGTTTGATTCAAAATCTCAAGTGTTAAAAATTAGACGTTTGTGCCAAATTATAGTCTATTGGAGAAATCCTCAAAAAAGAAACAGAGGGCCGACGCAAAGTGTGCCATGTACGGCCATGGAGCTAAAAATTGTTTTCGCAAAAGTGCATGCATTGCTTGCGGGGTGATCATGCAGTAGCCAACTGCCATGTTAACAAACCTGAAGATAGCCCCGCTGTCTACAAATGCTTCAATTGCAGTAAAAAAAATTTAAAGAACAATAATCATAGATCCGACGACCACGCTGCCCCAGCCGCAAAGAATATTCCATAATGCTAATTGGAACAGATTCAAAATCTCATAAAACTCAAAAATTACCTCCTCCGTAATCCAAAATGAAAACATATCTTCTTTTAATATTTAGGATTCTATAAAAGAATTTACTGATCTCGTTAGAGCTTCATGTTTCGATTCAATTCCCATCAAACCTACAAAAGTTCATAACTATAAATTAAATGAAATCTGTAAATATTTAATGTCAACAAGAAACAAGTACAAGCGAAAATTTCAACGTTGTACTGATCCAAATTCTAGAATAACCTTAGGTGCAATTCTAAGGGAGCTGAATAAACTAATTTCCTTCAATATTAACAACGAAAGAAACGCCCAGTGGCCAACATTTTTGTCCACAATTCCTAGCGGTAGAAGGAAATTCTGGAAAATTACAAAGAAAATTAAAGGAAGCAATAAGTCTATAAAAAATTTAGTAGTTAATGATAAAGAGATTTGTTCTAATAAAGAAAAGGCCAACTGCATTGCCGATCAATTTGAAAAAGCCCATTTAACTACTGCGGGTTCCTACAGCTCAATGGAAAATAAAGTTAACTTTATATTCAATCTGTTGGAAAGAGACACTTCGTCGTACACCGACGTCCATTCTCTGACGTCTTTGTGCGAAATAAAATTTTTCATTTCTTGCCTTAGGTGCTCCAAAGCGTCTGGTATAGAAATTAACAATATCTTGTTAAAGAATCTTCCTCATACAGCTTTAAATTACTCACTAAGAATTTACAATTTCTGTATCACTAATTCATACTTCCCAAGCGCTTTTAAACTAGCAAAAGTTGTCCCACTCCCAAAGAAAGGAAAAGATGAAAGACTTCCATCCAATTATCGCCCTATTAGTCTATTAAGCTCCTTAGGCAAATTATTTGAGAAAATTGTTCATCATCGACTCAGAACGTTTGTAGAAGACAACAACCTAATTCATTCCTATCAGTTTGGTTTCAGAGCAGAACATTCCACTATTCACCAGATTAAGAGAATGGTCAACATGATTAGATCGAATAAAAACCGAAGGTATACTACTGGTATTCTTTTCCTTGACGTGGAGAAAGATTTTGACTCTATCTGGCATAAAGGCCTTATTTTCAACCTTCACAAAATGAATATACCACTATACCTAATTAAATTAATGAAAAGTTTCCTTGAGGACAGGAAGTTTGTGGATGATGTTGACGGAAGTCAATCCACAATGCGTGACATTCCAGCTGGTGTTCCCCAGGGTTCGATTTTATCACCATTGCTGTATGACAGTGCTATAATCTGTCACGGAAAGGTTTCTAACTCAATTGTGAAGAAAATTCAGAACGCTCTGTTATCAGTCGCAAAATATTTTTCTAAATGGAAAATTAAAATCAATGAAGAAAAATCTCAGGCCATTTTGTTACCTTACAACAAGTCACCTAAGAGAATTCCTTGTAGGAAACTTAGGATACAGGGCAATGAAATAGAGTTCGCGAAATCCGTAAAATATCTAGGAATTACATTAGACCAAAAACTAAATTTTAAAGAGCACCTAGAGAATACATGTCTTAAAGCAAGCAGGTGCGGGCGCTCTTTATATCCTCTTCTGAATAGGAAGTCAAAATTGAATTTTAAAAATAAATTACTTTTATTCAAAATGTGTATAAGGCCAGTTCTTACGTATGGCTGCCAAATCTGGTATGATTGTGCCAAAACAAACCTGAAAAAGTTACAAGTAATACAGAATAAGAATTTTAAAATAATTTACAATCTGCCTTCAAGATTTCCTACTGTTGAACTGCATTCAAAGGCTAACATTGATGATTGAAAACTTTATTACTGACTTGGCGCTGTCATTTAGAGAAAAATGCAGAAGGTCAAACTACGCCCATCTGAGAGGTTTACTTTGATAACTTCTAATTTCAGCTATACTATTATGTATAGCATTCATTAGATGTTGGATTCTCAATTTTCTTATGTGATATTAAATTTTAGGTTTTTTACTATCTTTTTCCTATTAAATAGATAATTTTAATAAGTATTTATAATAATAAAAAATAATAAAAAAAAATCATAACTCCAAGTTTTGCAGAACTGCAAACATAAAGTGTAGGGAGTGTAGCGGCAAACATGTAACATCAATGTGTGAGCGTGCAGAAGGAGAAAAGAGCCGAAGTGATGTACCACAAAAGAGCGCAGAGAAAATAACAACACCAGAAGTAACAACGTCGAATGAAAGCCCAAACGGGAACAGCAGTGCAGCAGCTACAACGCTAAATGTGAGCGAGGAGAAGGAGGCGGGGATATTTCTGCAAACAGCAAAGGCAATAATAAGTAACGTTGACGACTATGACCAGGTGTTGTCTAGAATAATAATGGATAATTGCAGTCAGCGTATATACATTACTGAAAAATTAAAGAATAAATTGAAATTAAAAACAAACGGGATAATTAAACTAAATATCGTGGCTTTCGGGAATAAACAAAATAAAAAAGAAAAGGAATATGAAAAAGTGAGAATAGCGTTGCCAAGTCAATATGATGAAAACATAATAACGATAAATGCAATTGTAGTGCCGTCGATTTGCGTCGATAATCTTCCACGTTGAGCGACATTAAATAACTTGTCTGATCATATAAAATTAGAACTCGCTGATAATTCAATCATTAATAAAAAAAGCAGTAATTGGTATAAATTTACTTATTGGTCAAGACAATTATTGGAGATTTAATACAAACAACAGCGAGAAAATTAGTGATACGTTAGTAGCTGTAAAAACATTTTTTGGTTGGACAATTCAAGGTTATACAAAAGCTAATAAATATCAATATGTGCTAAACGTTACGGAAAACGAAGAAAAAATTAGAAGTGAAGAATTTGACATAACAAAATTTTGGAATTTAGAATCAATCGGTATAAAACAAAAAAACGACACAGGATGACGATTTATATGAGAAAACTATACGGGGAATAAGATTCATAAACGGTCGTTACGTAGTAAATTTGCCGTGGAGGAATATTAATGAACATTTGAATGACAATAGAAACGTAGCTGAAAAACGATTATACAATTTAACAAATAAATTAATTAAAAGTAATGAAAAACTGACAGAATATGACAATGAAATACGATCTTTAATTAACAGCGGTATAGCGGAAAAGGTAGCCGAAAATAAAAATTATACACCAATTTATTATATGCCACATAAACCAGTGTATCGGGAGGATAAAACAACCTCTAAATTACGTATTATTTTCTATGCATCATCCAGCGAAATGGGATTTACATCTTTAAATGACCATCTAAGTCCTGTTGATAATATGGTTGCAGATTTGTAAACGATGCTCTTGAGATTCCGGTCTAATAAAATAGCAATGATTGCAGATATAGAAAAGGCTTTCCTGCAAATATTTATAGCGGAAAGCGATCGTTACTCTCATCGATTTTTGTGGTATGAAACTTTACCACAAATAAACAAGAAGCTACCGAATATAGATGAATTACGTATGACGAGAGTAACATTTGGTACAACATCCAGCCCATTTTTATTGGCAGCGACCATACAAACCCATATTGAGAAATATAAACAAAAATTTGGTTCAATTTGCAATAAACTGCAGCAGTCATTTTACGTTGACGATTTTATAATAAGCGTTGATAATTATGCAGAGGAAGAAATAATGAAAGATGCAAATTTTAATCTGAGAAAGTGGAACACAAACGATGCGGCAGTAGCGGCGTTATTTAGTGAGAGCACACAAATTGTGGAAGAAAAGGTTTTGGGTATAAATTGGTGCATAGCGAGCGATTCTATTAGCGTCGATATAACAAACAATTTGTCTTATTTGCGTTCATTAAGACCAACAAAACGAAATGTAATGAAGGCAATGGCAAAATTGTATGACCAGATGGGATTTTTAGGGCCATTTACTGTAAGAATAAAATTAATTTTACAGTTCATATGGAAAGAGAACAACAAATGGGATCAACTATTAAGCGGCGAAATACTTGATAATTTTCAAACTTGACAAGATGAATTAAGCGATTTAAGCGAACTCCATATACCTCGATGTCACTCATTGTCAAGAAAATCAAAAAAAAGAGCTTCACATTTTTGCAGACGCTAGCCCAAAAGCTTTTGGTGCAGTAGCATACGTTCGACAAACAGCAGAAAATGGAGATGTAAGCACAAATTTAATATGTTCGAAAAATAGAGTAAGTCCAATAAAGCACGAAAATAAAGAAGTTACTCTACCCAAATTGGATTTGACGGCAGCGTTAATAGCAGCGAGACTCAAAGAATATTTGGTCAAAACTTTGGATTTCAAAATAAATTCTACTACTCTGTGGACAGATTCGTCCATAACGTTGAGTTGGATAAACAATATGTTAAAGCCAGGGTGAGTGAAATAAATAATTTAACAAATATTTACGACTGGAGATATTGCGATGGTAAAAGTAACCCTGCCGATTTACTCACAAGAGGAGCAAATGAATTAAATAAATCGCATTTGTGGAAATTCGAACCCACATGGCTGTTAGAGAGTGAATCCTATTGGCATGAAAAAATTATTATTGAAAATTCAACAAATTTATTAGCAGCAGTACTAGAGACAAAAGTTGAAACAATTACTCCTGTTGTTGAAATTGAACGATTTAGCAAATTAACTAGACTTTTGAGATCTACAGCGTACATATTTCGATTTATACAGCGAATAAAAAGCGCATCAAAACCTAATAAAAAATTCTAACGGACAATACTATCTTGAAGAACTTACAGCAGCCGAATTGCAAGAAGCTGAAAATTATTTAATAAAAGCTGAACAAAACCAACACTACAGCTAAGAAATTAAAGTGTTGGAGAACGACCAAAAATTAGCGGCTGATTCTAAGTTATCATCTTTAAACCCCAGCATTTTGAATGGTGTACTCAGAGCAAATTGTAGACTTCCCAAGGGAGAATTTTTCAGCGACATACGAAATCAAATAATTTTGCCAAAGAACTCTTACTTAAGTCAACTTATAGTACTAGACGCTCATCGTAAAACTCATCACAGTGGAATTTCTGCATTATTAGCCCAAATCCGTAATAAGTATTGGATAATACAGGCACGACAACTATAATAATAATTCGACACTGTGTTGTGTGTTTACGCTTTTATGGAAAAAGCGCCATGGAACCTTGGACAGTATTGCCAGCAAAAAGAGTAGTTACCAGTCGTCCATTCGAAACCACAGGTGTTGACTTTGCTGGGCCACTCTATGTGACGTGTGAAGATAGTGAACGAAAAGTTTATATTATGCTATTTACATGTGCAGTTATAAGAGCAGTTCATTTAGAATTGGTCGGTGATATGACTACAAAAAGTTGTATAAACGCTTTACGTAGATTTGTGGCGAGAATAGGCGTACCAGCAACAAATATTTCAGATAATGCAAAAACATTTAAGCGAGTTGATTTAGAGCTTAGAAAACTTGAAGAGTTACTGAAATCTAGCGATGTGCAAAGTATGGCAGCCAATCAAAATATTTCATGCAAATTTATACCAGAATGAGCGGCTTGGTGGGGCGGATTTTGGGAACGTCTTGTCAGAAGCGTCAAGATTTGTTTAAAAGCGTCTATTGGAAAAGCAAAGTTATCTACAGATGACCTGACAACTCTAATAGCGGAAGTTGAATGCCAGACCAATAACTTATATTACCAGCGATTATAACGATTTGGAGCCTCTGACTCCATCACATTTCTCAACTAATTGCAAATACATTTTATCTTCAACAGATATTAAAGATGATGTGTCAGCAATAGCAAAGTTATGGTCTTTACGACAGTCACTGATAAAAAATTATATGAACCGTTGGCGCACCGATTATTTGTGTCAGCTCAGATCCATACACCCCAACAAATCCAACATATGCAAGAGTATAAAAGTTGGGGACGTCGTCCTGTTGCATGAGGATAATAAACCCAGGTTATTATGGCGACTAGCTCTGATTCAACAAACGTTCCAGTTAGTCTAGTTACCATCTTATTACATTCATCTTTGTGTTTATTCAGCGCCGTTTCACTATGAAAATGTATTAAACATGTATTACATACATGTATCTTACATTTATGTTTTGTTTGTTGACTTTTAATTAATCTGTAATTAAATGGAAAGTGAAACAATTTTATATACATATAATTTTTTTTACATAAAATTATTATTGATTTACCTTGAAATATTTTTAATCCACACGTATTGGAATATCTCACCTTCTTGTAGTAATAATAAATTAACGTGCTTAGATTTTTCATTTATACTGGAATAGTAGGGTCCGACTATATCATTGCTATCATTCAACCCAAACACGTTCACGCTAATACCAGTATTTTTAATCTCAAAATCTTTAATTCTATTCGTTGGTAGCGGAAAAGTCAAATATTCAAAATTCAAAACAATACCATTTTCTAACGTGATAATATCATCACTAATGACATTAGTTTTATATGATGTGGTTCTTTTAGAACTGTCATTAACAGGATGCAATGCTGATATAACAGCCCATTTGAAACAATATTGATCATTGTTTTGAACATTGATGCATGCATGTTTCTTTTGTATTGGGGTTAGTAGAGGAATATACTCCGAACTTTTTGTACAATGATATTTATTTATATTAATTTCTATCCGTAATATTTGTATTAATGTCCATCCGATGTCACGTTCCTGGAATTCACCCATTTTTAAACAATCACATCACATTGTCTTTTGCAAATATTTAGAATATCATCCGTAGTTGATGATGAGAGATTAATTATAATCATTTTGGTCTGATGCGATTTCACTTCGATGTAACATAAATTCTCCTCTTCTTTAACCAGCACGTATTCGTAAAATATCTCCAGATTGAATTTTTTATTATCATGTTTTTTAATCATATTACTTAACAGATTAACCACTTTAAATTTAATCCCCGACAAAAAGTTCTTAGGTATTAAATTCATTTCCCTACTATTCGCAATAAAATATGTAATGATGCGATTCTTAAACACTGATCTAATGCATATTACTTCATCACCATCAATATCAACACCATTATCATCATTTCGAATTTTGTTAGCACAATTAAGTTTATGAGCATTTGTTCGAATCTGATAGTACCAATTTGTCTTAGGAATATGTTGATTGCGGTCAGTACAATTAACAGTATCAAATGTTTCTCCTCCATTTCCAATCTTAGAATGTTGTAAAACAGTAGTGCCCAAGCCCTATGCACTTCATTCACATTTGTTTTTGTAATAGCGCTTAGCAATAGGCTGTGTATTTTGTATACGCATAGAGCATACTCAGCACTTGTAATACAAAATACACAAACAACTTTGCTTTGTTAAGCCCTAGTTATGCTACCGGAACGTAATGTCACGCAATGTAACAGTAATGTGCACGGAACGTAAAAATGTAAGAGCATTTATAGAACGTAAAAACGTAATCATATGTTTTAGGTAAACAAAACAATAAAAGAAATAAACAAAAACAAATAAAGAAATAAAAATTGCAAAAAATAAAAGACAAAAATTCAGATATGGATACAGAAAAACATGGGTTTGAGTTTTTATTTTATAATATTTATTATTATTTTTAAACAAACTTAATATTAATTTCAGATTTTAAAAACTTTGTTTTCACTCTTTTTATCACTTTTAATATGGCGCCTTTTGTTTTACTTTATTTCAGATGTTAACCAGTGTTATCACTACAGAGTTTTTAGGTTCATTTCAACGATTTTATATTTATTTAAAGGTACTTATTAAAAGTTTTATGTACTGCTTCCGTAAGCCAAACAATGTCACTTTCTTTCAAACAAAAACACTCAATTTAGTTTGTGTTGATGAAAACGAACATAAAATTGAGTGCTTTTGATTGTATTTTCCATATAAATAGACAAGCAAGTGAAATCGTTTATTTTACAGAAACAGGTCAGGTATTTCGGAAACCAAATTTGTAAGAACGTTAAAACGTAGTTATCTTCTCTAATAAAAGTAAATTGAAATGCTTTTCGAACGCTTTAATTAGTTAAAAATCTATAATTATATTACTACCTACGTAATGTAATAGTAAAATAGTGTTTATTTTTATTTTAAACTAGCTGTACCCTGCGCGTGTTGCTGCGCCAACAACAAACATAAATTTGAAGGAAAGACATCAATTACACAAATATCCAATTAATTTTAAATTATTTTATGGATTTTGTTTCCCGTTGTCCAGATGATTCAGACGAACGGGCTTGAGTAGTACGCATTCGATCAGTTTCTAATCTCACTTGTCGTTGTTCAAGTGATTCATGCGAATGGGTCTCAGCGGCTTGTACTCGAAGATTTTTCAGTATCAATGCTTCTTGAGGTGTAGGTCGACCAATTGCTTGTCGCTTTGGAGGCATGATTGCTCGGGAACGACGTGAAAAATGCGTTTAAGTTGATTAGAATCTCACACTGTACCCAATCCAATTGAACCCAACAGCATTTTCAAAATTTTTCTAAAATTAAGATGTTTAAAACTTGTGATTGACATTTTACGGGAATGAGTTATACCAAATGTCATTAAAATCATAAATAATGAATCCTAAAATGTCTGGTATTTATCCGATCAACACATGATCAAATTAATAGTTTACGATTCAATTCTATCTATCGAAAATTAATCGCACTAACTTAGAAACCTCCGTCGACTTATGCGCAACAAATTTGCTAAAGATCATGATCAAATGCGGAGTTAACGATTTAATTCATTTTAAATAATTTTCAGTGGCGCGGCCTGTCGGAAATTGGTCACACCAACTTAGGAACCTTCCCCGGCTCATGCGCAACAACTTTGCTAAAGATCATAACATGATTAAATGCACAGTTTTCGATTTAAATCATTTTTAGTAATTTTCAGTGGCGCCACCTGTTGGAAATTGGTCATACCAACTTAGTAACCTTCCCCGGCTCATGCGCAACAACTTTGCTAAAGATCATAACATGATTAAATACACAGTTTACGCTTTAATTCATTTTTAGTCATTTTCAGTGGCGCCACCTGTCGGAAATTGGTCATACCAAATTAGGAACCTTCCCCGGCTCATGCGCAGCAACTTTGCTAAAGATCATAACATGATTAAATGCATAGTTTACGATTATATTAATTACATACAAGCAAACATTCATTTTTATATATATAGAATATTATAAAAGTTAATAATGAAATAAATTATAATTTGGGTTTTTAAAATATGTGAAGTTTTATTTAAAGAGAATTCCACATACAGACAAACTTAACATACGTACAAAATGTAAATTCTGTTTATAAGTGCAATTTTCAGTTTTGGTGGTTTTTAATATTGACATGTTGTTAACACTGCTAAACAGATGTCACGTAAAAATGTAAGAAAATTCTATTTTTTTACAGATTCTTACGTTCCGGTTACGTTACATTACATTTCTATAACCAGTCCCTACCAGAACATAACTAGTAAAATGACTAGTTATTTGACCGTGAAGTGTGACGTATAAACTAGTCACAAGTTCCCATCAAGTTATTAAGGGTAATGTGAAAAACTTGACGTAAACATTCGTGTACATGTGATTTTGCCTCTCTTTCTAACATATGAATTCTTTCGACTGTAAAACATATATCTAACCTATTCACTCTTGCGCTATTTGAAGTCACAAATGACTACTTAACTGGTTACACTTGACTATAGTCAAGAATAGTTGACTAGTCACAGTTGACTAGTTAACTGGTTACACTTGACTATAATCAAGAATAGTTGACTAGTCACAGTTGACTAGTTAACTGGTTACACTTGACTACAGTCAAGAATAGTTGACTAGTCACAGTTGACTAGTTAACTGGTTACACTTGACTATAGTCAAGAATAGTTGACTAGTCACAGTTGACTAGTTAACTGGTTACACTTGACTATAGTCAAGAATAGTTGACTAGTCACAGTTGACTAGTTAACTGGTTACACTTGACTATAGTCAAGTATAGTTGACTAGTTAACTGGTTACACTTGACTATAGTCAAGTATAGTTGACTAGTCACAGTTGACGCATCATAACCCCTTACAAAAGAAAAATGTTTTTTGTTTTGATATATTTTTATTAAAAAAAAGATATTTTGTTTTTATGTTTTAATGACAGCATCTACCAATTGGAACACTATATAAAAAAGTAACCAAAAATTAGAGGACTTAATATTCACAAATAAATCACACAAAATAAAATACTTTCCTTCCTTGTTGCATGTCCGACTTCTTACTCTTCTTGATTCAATTGATTCACTTTCCTTTTTCTCTTCACACTTTAATTAAATTCACATTTTGTTTCTATTTTTCCACGAGCTTCAAATTTTCAATTTAAATTTTATATTATTCCATTTTTTCACAGAGTTTTTTCACAAAAGTTTTGTGGGAGTAGCTTTGTTTTCAAAGCCTACTACGATTGAGTTTTTGAAATTAATAAATATTAACAAATACAACTCTGTAGCTTAAAAAGTCAAATAAAAACTACATATGTAGTAGTAAGTAAGTTTTGTTTGTGTTAGTTTCGGTCATTAATTTCTTGTAGGGTTCGTATTGCTTTATACATAACAAAAACGATCAGCTGTTTCTTACTGTTGCGGTTACATTCCATTACGGTAGCATAACTAGGGCTTTAGTTTTTTCGTCTTTCTTCATTGTATACAAAGCAACAACACTTTCATATACTTTGCTGGTAAACATTGACAACATCGAGTATCAATGTAGATTTTGTTTTTGTTTTTCGTACATCGTTTAAAAAAGTGTGTTTTGAAAAACACTTGGAAAAAAGGTGTTAGTTTTAAATTATAATTTAAGTTAATTTTTTTTAAATTTAATTTAATTTTTCAATATTAATTTTGATTTCAGATAATTTTTACAAAAAATGGAAATCATTTTTTTTCGCCGTGTACGTATATAAAATAAACTTTTTTTTCTTTGTATGTATTAGTTTTCACTACAAAAAATATTTAACAAAAATTTGTTTTTTTTTAAATGTATTGGTGTTTGCACTTCCATAAGGAACTTTTGGGCACCCCTGTTGTAAAATGTGTTATTGATAGTTCAGTTGGCTTGAGAAATACTTATTGCAAGATATAAATTATATTTTTATAAGTGGGTTTTTTATTAAATATCGATGGTGGCTTGAATGAAATGATCCTGGCGCTCTTTCATTTGTCTCATGCGTACTTTGGAAATTAAACAATAGGTTAGAAAAATTAAAATTACGATCAACACAGAGACAGTTGGTCCTATGATAACTTTGCTTTCGACCTCTTTAATATAATTCAGATTTTGGATGCCCAACTTTTGGAGATATGGGAGGCTTAATATTTCTTGATAACCAGTGACATTAACAACTGCCACGGTTGCTGAAGTTGGTATTTTCTTCACATTTTGTTTCAGATTTTTATAAATGGACCCATTAACTTGAATCTCATCATCAAAGATGAGTAAGAAGGTTCCAGTGATAGTCTTTACTGAAGTTTCATTATCTTTGATTTCGGCGGTGTCATCGTTCACAATGATAATGCCATCCTCGACTACGACTAGTGGACTGAGGTGACTGGGTTGAGTGCTGCAGTGAGCTATACCACCCGAGTGGAGCTGTTGGGCAAATGTAGGATATAATAGCTCTCTACAAAACGTTGTCGTGAGTGCAGCGCTGCAGTTTCCGATTGGGAGTATTTCATTTCCACAATCGGCCACATTGTTATCTTTGCCGAGATGTAAAATCATTCCATTATGTTGAACAGGGAATAAGCATACTTTCTTACATTCTAGTCTAGGCTTAGGATACTTGATTATAAAATGTATAAAATTATAATCCAAAAGGACCTTAACGTATGACACTTCCATTAGATCAGATACAGTGACATTTGTAGAGTGCTTGTTTACAATATTTTTAAAATCATTAGAATCCAAAATTGCAGGGTTAATTATCCCTATCTTTGCAAGGGTGACATATAGCATTAAAGTCTCAAGTTCCGAAATTATTATTCTATTTCTTGCAAGAAGTGTTTCATACAGATGACCTCTATCAATCTGTTCGATTTTTGATTTTTTAATGATTATGTTAACTGCTTCTGTAAGTTTATTTATCTGGGCCTGCGTTTTTGTATTTATCAGTATTTGCCTATTTTCGGACTCGATGAGTTCCTGTTGTTTGAATTTTACGTTCTCAAAGTCATCGAAATCTGTTGTACCAGCGACTACTTTAAGGGCAGTGCCCAAGATATTAAGGCTTCTGGCGTATCTGTGGTGGATTTCGAAAGATGCCACAATTTCACCATATGGGATAAGGGAAAATGTTCTGTAAGGTGGGTGCCTCGTTTCATCAGCTATTTCAGAGTACATCGTCAAGTTTGTAGTATGTCGCAAAATCCTTCCATATAACTACGTCCCCGTCCGTAATGGGAATGTAATCTGAGTTAGAGTAGTCCATTAACCTTGCAGCCACCATCCGGGGTGGAAGTACTATGAGTAAAATCCTATAGAAAAAAAACAAAACGAAAAAGTCAGGATGGAGCGATGTTAAAAGGTCAAGAAGTTGATTTTTTTTATTTTAGGTTGTCCTTATGGACCAACCTCTCTTTAATAAGAACTGTAGTTCCCAAGTGTGCCTCCACCTTCTCTTCCGTATACAAAGGTGTTAATTTGTTCCAAAATCTCTTATTATTTTTCACAAGCACACATTCCCCAACTTCAAAGGTCCTATTCCGTCTGGAGGGGTTGTCCCTATCAAGTTAGGTTCATTGAGCTTTCATGATTTTCCTCTTATTTCCTCCCTTATTTCTACCGATGTACTGTGGACAACATCCACAGGTCTTCTGTTGGTCACTGAATGAATAGTTCTATTATATTTTGCAGTAGCCAACATTATAAGCTCGGTTGTATTATCGATTTTCTTCTCAAGCTTGAGACACCTCGCAATCTCTGAGAGCGTGCTATGGAAGCGCTCGACCTGACCATTTAAAGTGCTATGGAGAGGAGGCGCGCCTGCGAGCACGACTCCGAATTGATTTTCCAACATTGACGTGATAGTCTCTGATTTTAATGCTGGTTCGTTATCACAATAGATGTTCTTTGTGTCAGGGAAAAGGTTCATTAGTTGTATAATTGGAATTTTCAGATCTATGATTGTACGGGATGGTATTGGTTGGACCACGGCAAATTTCGAAAATTTATCAACGCACGTCAGGAAATATTTTTGTCCGTAGAGAAAATGTTGATATGAAGCATTTCCCCTGTGTAAGATGGTATTGGGGTCGCTCCCATCGCTTGTTTGCGTAGATGTCTATCATATTTGGCCTTGTTACATGTCTTACAGTTTGTCACGATTTCGGCCGCCAACTTAGTCATTTTTGGGAAATAAGAGTCATCAAAAATCTGTTTTAAATTTTCCTCTGTGAGCACGATTATGTTCGGCATTAACTATATCGATCTGTTCATTTTTTTCAAAAATATCCAATACCATTTTTCTGCAGTGCCAAATTTTGGTTGCTGGAAAGCTCCTGATTAACTCATTCTGAATACTAGCTAGTACTGGTAAATCACAGTAAATTGCATTCACCACTCCTGGATTAACCGCCAGTTTATGAGCATGTTCCTATCAGTAAAGTCAATCAGGTGACGAGTCTTTTCGGTGAAAAGTATGAAATTCCGCTTCGTGTAGGCAAACGCCCTCTCGCTGTATACCGTAGCAACATCAGAGGGAGTAATTTCTTCCAGAGCATGGATATTTTGACGGAACAAAGCGTCGGCAACATAATTTATTATGCTCATCCACCAAAGCCTTCAAACGCTTTATCTTGGCATTCGGATTTCTATCCGAAAACGAAAACGCGAGTGGCGGATGGTCCGTATAAATATTCAAATTTTTTACACCATAGAGGTAATTCCTAAGCTTCTGTAGGGCCCACACTATAGCCAGCAACTCGCGTTCATTAGTTGCGTAATTCAATTTATTTTTCAAAGTCCTGGAAATCATGGTTATCGGTCTACCTCCTTGTAATAAGACCGCCCCCAAACCCGACGAGGAAGCATCCGTCGTTAGATCGAAAGGCTTCTTAAAGTCCGGGTAGAGTAACATGACTTCCTCTAAAGATAGTATCCCCTTCAACTTGTCAAAAGCCTGAACTTGGCTTAATCTTGTAGTGCCATCTCTATTAAGTATTAAATATATTAAATATATTAAATATATTAAATAATATTTTATACAACTCTATTATATATTACTATTAAGTACAACTCTGTAACTTTATTATACATTACTATTAAGTACAACTCTGTTTTATTATATTCTACTATTAAGTACAATCCTATAAAAGCTAATAGAAGATTAATAAAGCTCTATTTCTGTTTCTAACCATTGAAATGCGTAGATGTCCTTTCTTTTTTGATACATACACGCACGTTCAACTTACACGGCGACCGTGACCGAAGTGGTGAAATTTAAGAATTTTTTTCAATTGTGTTACAAGTGTTTTAAATGCAAATAAATAAAACGCTGCTAAAAAGTGAAGGAAAAGTTACGCTAAAGTACGACTTCCTACGAGAGACTCTCATATTTGCCTCATACAGTTTACCCAATACCCATGCTATGTGATCATGATCATCTTCGCTGTCCGATAAAATAATTACGTCGTCAACGTAAACACAGCATGATTTCCCTATCTACTCCCTCAATACATCATCAATGGCACGCTGAAAAATACTAGGAGCATTCTTCAGACCGAAAGGGAGCCTACAGAACTCATATTTCCCATTTCCGACCGAGAAACCCGTTTTCTCCCTATCTATTTCTGCAAGCGTTATCTGGCGAAAGCCTGATTTAAGATCAAGCGTCGTAAAAAATTTCGCTTTTCCCAAGTTTGACAAAATCGATGCCACATCGGGGATGGGATATTTATCACCAATAGTTTTTTAATTTAGTTTCCTAAAATCAATAGTGAGCCGTCTCAGAGCATTTCCGCGTTCGTCCTTGCCCTTCTTATCGACGATCCAGATGGGATTGTTATAAGGGGACCTAGAAGGTCTGATTATGCCATTTTCCAGCAAATTACGTATCTCGGAGTTAACAAAGTCAGCCACACCCATTGGGTAAGGGTAGAGTTTTGAATAAACCGGGTCGTTAGTCTCGGTTCGGATAGTGGCGACTATGTTAGTGTTGAAAGGTAGGGATTCGTTAGGGTTTGCAAAAACTCCTAATAAACTCTTCATCATATTTCGAAATTTCGTAAGGACTGGGTGGGGTACTACTATGTCCTCTACCTGTGTGAAATTCACATTTGCACACTTTAAAAATTTTATTTTTTCCGAACCGTTTTTAGTTTGGAGTTCACTATTTTTGAAATCTAGTTTTGCACTTAACTGCGTTAGCAGACCAAGACCTAGTATCCCATCAAATGTTGGCAATGGTGGCAATATAAAAAACGTACTATTCGTGTTGAATAGGTAAAGGTTACACTTTTTATCGATGGTGTTGAAGCCATGGATAGATTTTACTAAAAAAGGATTTTCTACTGAAACTATGTTTCTAAGCCCGCTAAGGGGTTTTATGTAATTCTTCGAAGCTCCCGTATCTATTAATAATCTAATGTTTCTCCCTGCAATTGTGCTTTCTATGAATGGCAGCAGGGAGTTTTGACTAAAAAATTTATTTCATCAAATACCTCCTCAGCATCGATTTCTGATGCTACTAGTTCTGCCTGGTGTTCGTACTCGTCTGGTTCTTGTTCTGCCAAAGCAATGTCTTGTGTAATTTGGTTGATCCTTGTTCTCAAGGCTCTTAGCAAAGTTGGTTGCGAATAAATACATTTCCCGATTAGATTCGACTTCCTGTGCCAACGCCAGGACGAGCCGAAAAAAGCACATCACTTACCCCTTTTTTTGTTCCGGATATGAACACACGAAGCGCGTCCATTCTGAATTTTTCGTTAATAATTGCTGCAGTGGCCGTATCGTATGTCATGATAGTTTTATTTGTCAGTAAAGCCAATTTTTTTCAACTTCGTCATAAAACTGCAAAAGGGTCAGGTTCCCTTGCCGAGGAATCAAAAGCTCCTGCTCAATCAAATTAATCGGCCGTTTGTCCGAATACGTAAACTCAAGCCGAGCAACGATTGCTTTGAAGTTTAGAACCGTGTTAAAAGAGGACAATACCATATCGGCCGGTCCTTTTATCTTATTCCTAATTATGGCTACGGCCTGGTAATGTTTGGAACTGCCTTCAAATTTTTCAAAAACTTTGTAGGCGGTTTGCACCGCTTGGCCCCATGAAACGTACGTCTCTTGTTTACCCTCGAAGTCAGGCAGAGACTTTACTATGTCGAGCGGTTCGTCACACTGTCGCGCTGATACTATTTCTATGTATCTGTAAGTTTTAACGTCGGGGGTGTGAACAACACACTCATTGAATTTTCTATGAAGATGTTCAATCTTCATAGTTCTGAGAATGTAGGGCGCTGTTTATAGGAACCTCCACCATTGCCCTCAATTGTTCCGGTGTTACAGCCATTGCATTGCTTTCCCACCAATTAGCTTCCGCTAAATATCTTATATTATCTATCTTACCAACTTCTATTCTGTTGAGTCCCTCTACCACCTGTTGTAATCTAGCTTGATCTTTATTATCACTTATAAAACTTTACTACCATCACGTCAAACGCAACAAAACAAACAACAAAAACAGTATAAAATAAAACGCAGGCACCTGATTTAATACCCTTACAATGACTTACATCCAGTTTGAAAATATTTATCTTTTTGCAAGCACTCTATTTACAGATATTTATGCTTCATGTTATTTCCGCTGCGGCTGGAGTGTTGTTTCCTAGGTGTTGTTTCTCGGTGTCGTTTGTCCTCTTCAGCGCTGTGTTTGCCCAGGCTTTTTATTGCTCTGGATCCTTATAGCTTGAACTCTAATTTTTTTATTATTATCTTCTTTTTTATCACTTTATTTTGGATTTACACTGTTTTTATTTATGCCCTTTTTACTAGTGGAAGACAAAAAGGGTTTTGATTTTATTTTGAGAGCATTGTCCTGGCAAAAAATTATTTGTATTCACAATAGTTCTTCCTTTAAAAAAAGTTTTTGTACTCTAAAAGGTTTTCTTCAATTTTTGTTTCCAAAAAAATTTTTTCACTTTTTCAAGTTTTTTTCTCTTAATTTTGATTTTTTCAACTTTATTACAAAAGCCAATTATATTTTTATAAGTGGGTTTTTTATTAAAGGCAAATCCAGTTTTGGATTTGTCTATCTATTTTGAGCGCTGGTTACAGACTAACTAAAACTAACTAAAATACAATGTTCTCATACTATTTACTTTGCCGACAATGCACCTTGTGTGTGGAATCAGGTTACACCAAAAGTGCTGGGAAATAATTGATAAACAAATGAATTTATTGCCAGACATGCCGTCAGCAATTTATATGGACTGTATTAGGGTGTCCCTTTTCTATTTCTTTAACATTAGATCACATATTTGACCATGCTGAAACGTGACAAGACTTTATTATCCCAAAAAACGATCACAAACATTACATGTTACACTTGCCGAGGACTCCGAAGAGCAAATAGGTATTAAATAGTTTGAATCTGGAACAGCCTTCCATGAAGTGTGTGACATATTAAAGTCTCTTATTAATAGTACTAGGTCTGTTGTGTTTACTTTTCTCAGAAGTGTTTCAATCGCAAGTGATCTTCAAAGACAGTGAGTTGTGAATTAGGAGGAATGTACACGCAAACAATGAATAAGGATTGATTATGAATTTTAACTAATACGCATAACAACTCAATATGCAGAAAGTCATTAAGAATAACTTCTTCAGACGAGAATTCATTTGATACGGCAATTAATACACCACATCCAGATTTCTTTATATTGTATTGCACAGCTTTCTCTATCTTTCCTAAAAACCTGGTATTTAGGTCAACAAATTTCAGAATTATTAATCCTACTACTGAGCCAAGTGAATATTATTATATGGTAATTAAATCCAAAACTATTACAATAAATTGGATATAATTTCGAGTTAATACCTCTAACGTTTTGATAAACAATGGAAATTAGTTTTTTTGATTTGTGTCAGCAATGTGAGGAAGACGAGCAATATTTCTTTCACTGTAGATAAATTCCCGAATGGAAACGAATGGAAATTGTGGAAGCAGCAGTATGAATATTTTAAGGTTGCAACAGGATTAGATAAAAAACTCAAAAATATACAATTTGCAACATTTATGTCATCCATTGGCTATTCGGCAATACAAATTTACAATTCGTTGCCGGCGACAACTAACGAAACGCTAGCCGTCGTTAAAGAAAAGTTCGAGAAATATTTTACACCAAAGCTGAACACAACCTTTGAACGATATAAGTTTCATAAAATTATGCAAAATGATTGAGAAACCGTTGATGAGTATATCACCAGATTACGACTACAGGTAAAAAATTACAATTTCGAAGCATTAACTGATAGTATTTTACGGGATCAACTCATTCTTGGCATTAAAAGTGACACCATCCGTACAAAACTGCTGTCAGAAGACATAACCTTAGAAATAGCCCTTCAAATATGTCAAGCCACCGAATTAGCACAAAAAGAAACTGCAGAAATACATAGCGAAAGCGATAAAAATGTAAATATCGTAAAAAAATTTAATAAATCCAAAAGCTTTGATTTCACAATTGCGGTAAAAATCAAACAGTTCTCAATTGTCCAGCTTTTCGCCATAAGTGCAAGAAATGCAAAAGAAAAAACCATTATGAAAGCATGTGCAAGACAAAGGCAAAATATAAGTTTGATAAAAACAGAGATATTGATTTTTGTAAAACAGTGACGCCGACAGCGCTGCTGACGGCGACGTGGAGCTATTTATTGGTTGTTACGAAAAATAATAGACAAGAAAAAGAGAAATTTACGGAAACTTTAATTATCGGAGAGAAAAATTACGATATTAAAATTGATACTGGTGCTCAGTGTAATGTTCTGCCAAAAAGTGTGATCGATGAGCTTAAAACATTTAATAAAGAAATAAGCATTAAACCTTGCCGCGTAAAAAATCTAGTGTCCTTTGGAAACCATAAAATAAATGTTGTAGGTGAGGTTTTGTTGACATGCAAAATAGGCCAGAAAAAATGCAAAATAGGCCAGAAAAAATGCAAAATTTATTTCAAGATCGTGAACGAAAACGTAAAACCAATACTCGGAGTAAACTCGTGTGAGAAAATACACTTAGTAAAAGAATACAAGAATTGGAAATTGCCGAAAACTTATTTGAAAAAGTTTGTTTACGATATAGACTTAGTTGAAAACCCACGTTTTGAAATTTCCCCCGCCAGGCGAATAACATTTAAATTTCAAGAACAGGTAAAGGCCGAACTTGACAAAATGGTAAGCATGAGAGTAATAGAACCTACTAATGTACCAACAATCTCCAACAACATCTCCAATGGTAGTAGTACGTAAAAATAACAAAATTAGGATTTGTATAGATCCTACCAGCGTTAACAAAAATATTAAACGTCGCCACTACACCATGAACACTCTAGAAGAAATTGCCGCTCAATTTTTTTTTGCAAAATTTTTCTCAGTTCTTGACTGTAAAAAGGGCTTTTGGCAAATTCCGGTCACAGACCGAACGAAAAAAATACTAACGTTCTCTACTCCTTAGGGTCGGTATTCCTGTAAAAGGCTACCATTTGGAATTTCATCAGCACCCGAAATCTTTCAATGTGCTATACAACAACTCTTCTCACATTTACCAAACGTGAAAATTGCTATAGATGACATCTTAATACACGCTAACAATTTAGATGAACTTCGTGCAACTACAAAAAAGGTTATTGATATAATTAAATCAAATGGATTAAAATTAAATAAAGAAAAATGCCAATTTGTGCAAAGGAAAATCAAATTCCTAGGTCATGTTATAAGCGAAGCAGGTTTGTCTCCAGACCCAGAAAATATAGACGCTGTCAATCGACTTAAGCCACCAAATAACAAGAAGGAGTTGCAAAGGATCTTAGGTAAGTTTACATATTTGAGTAAATTCATTAAAAAAAATTTCACACGTTACTGCACCATTACGAGCATTACTGGAAAAATCAACTTCGTTTAACTGGGATACAACACAACAACAAGCATTTGACAAATTAAAAGAAGCTATTAGCAAACCACCAGTTTTGAAATTGTACGATGTCAACAAAGATGTCAAGCTACAGGTTGACTCTAGCTCTTACGCCATGGGTGCTGTACTGCTACAGAACGATCAGTCTGTAGCTTATGCTTCCAAATCCTTATCAGAGACCCAGTCGAGGTATTACCAAATCGAAAAAAGGCACTTGCCGTAAAATTTGAATGCGAAAAATTTCACCAATATGTCTGGGGCAAAGACATCGTTATCGAATCTGATCATAAGCCGTTGGAGTTTATTTTCAAAAAACCTCTACATTCGTCTCCATCGCGACTGCTGAATATCAGCTTAAGTTTGTTAACTTACACCCCAAAAATTGTATACAAAACTGGCATCAAAATGTCCTTAGCAGATCCTCTGAGTCGAGATTGCATTAATAAAGTCAACAAAGAAGAGGATAAGAATCTGGAAATTCAGACAATACTGTCAATTTGTGACAAGGAATTAAAAACGTTAAAACAATAAACAGTTTCTGATAATATCTGCCAAAAGTTGATAAAGCTGATACGAACGAGTTGGCCAAAGTCTAAAGAAAATCTGCCGATTGAGTTCAAACAATATTGGGATTTTAAAGATGAGCTATCAATAAATGACGACGGTATAATTTTTAAAGCCTCTAAAGTTTTCGTACCTAAAAAACTGAGAGAGACATTTTTGAGAGATATTCACAATGGTCATTTCAGTTATGCTAAGTGTGTAGGAATGGCACGAGAATCAGTATTTTGGCCTCGTATGAGTCAGGACATTCATAATTTTATTCAAAAATGTGCAGCGTGCCAAGTTTACCAACGGAAAAATACGAAAAATAAAATCGGCGAAAAACAGATTCCATCCCATGGGTTTGAAATAGACAAAACCGACCTGTTTCACTTCAATAACGAAGAGTATGTTGTTTTCATTGACAGCTACTTGGGCTACCTCAAGTTTAAAAAACTTAGCGAAACAACTTCAAAGCAAGTAATTTCATTCCTAAAAGAGATTTTCTCCACGTTTGGTCCCCCTCTTACTTTAGAAACTGACAATTATCCTCAATTTTCAAGCAGTGAATTTAAACTTTTTTCATCAACTTGGAAATTCAATCATCGCACCAGTTCGCCGTATCACCCAAGTGGAAACGGATTAGCAGAAAAGGCAGTGCAGATTGCAAAAAATATCCTCAAAAAATCAACATATGACAACAGCGATTATTACTTAGGACTTCTAAACTACATGAACACGCCACTTGGCAATCTTGGTTCACGATCTCAACGCCACTTTGGCCATGCCACAAGAAGTATACTGCCAACATCAAGAGACACACTTCTTTCATCAGAAAGCCAAGGAATATCAAAATATTTGAAAGATGAAAGAGATAAGCAAAGCGAGTACGCAAATCGTGGTGCAAAAGTCAGTCCTCCCCAATTTATTGAAGGTGATACAGTAGTCACTAGAACGCAAAACCAAAGCACTTGGAATCCAGCAGTAGTTAAGGCACAGATCCATCCTCATTCTTGTGTCATTGAAGATGCAAATGGAAATCAATATCATAGAAATTCGCAAGACATCAAGCTAAAATTGCGCCTACAGCCGACGTTGTTGCTGATTCTTCAAGTCCATCCAATGTCTTGCAACCACCAAGCTCCAAAAAGAAACCACTTCTCGTCCTTAGAAGATCCTCCAGAATAAAAACTCAACCACAACGTCTTCAGTATGGTTAATTCGTATTAAAAGAAGAGGGATGAGAAGATGGGCTTAAATCTGCAGTTACTGCTATTACTATCAATATCACTTTTACTACTATTTCTATTTGTACTGTTAGTTACTACTCTGTTATATATAACAAACTCTGATTGTCATTTATAGAGACTCAGTCTTTTCTAGCATATTCTACTGTTCATATTGTTGTAAAACTGAATTCTACTATTAATAAAATTACATTAAATATTAAACAAATTATTTATTTTGTTTACAAGATCCATCCAAGGAACATCCTTTTTTTAAACAAGACATATTATGATTTTAATTCACAATGAAGGTATAAGAATTATATTGAATGGAATTTTATATGAAGAGAACGAATTCGTATATTTTTTGTTCGCTGGGTTGTGTTAAAAGAGTATTCACAATAGATGTAAATTAATTGTCCTACTATACAATAGATGGCTCTATGTAATTAGATGAATTTGTAATGCAACTATATATAAATACAGTTGTCTTATGGTGATGAAATATGTTGTTGTTGTTAAGTAAAATATTAAAATTTCAAATTATTGTTTATAGCTTAGTTTTTAAGTTAAACACTGACACTTATCAACCGAATGGACGGCAACAGCCAAAATATTGAAACAAAATACAGTTTTAAATAAAACGACAAATAAATTCGGAATATTTTGAAGAAAAAAGTATCTCACAACGCGAGCACAAAAAAAACACGTCCAACGCGTTATTTCACGTTGATAGGTAGCGAATGATTTCTTCTGGGATACCCTTTCACTTACTGACCTTTGGTTTGATGACTGAGTGTTGCTCTCCAAATAAAGTAGCGAGTTGTGTTTTTTCTTGCATGTCACGCATGATCCTGATTTGTAAGATTTGGCTATGTGTCCTGATTTTAGGCCAGTGTTTACCAAAAATTTTTTGGTTATGTATTAGTGAGTAAGAGAGAGAAAATAAGTTGAGAGAATTTATTTATTTACAGCCATAGAAAAGTGTTAGTAATAAACGCTATTTTTATTTTCATTTCATCAACATACGTATGTAAAGCTATCGATCTTTGGCTTAATAATTTTAGATAAATAAAAATAAAATAAAAAATCTATTTTTTTATTAAAAGAACATAAAGCTATCCATCTTTGGCTTAAAAATTAGACCATGTTTTTTAGAATAATAAAAATAAAAAGAATAAAAACCCCACTTTTTATTAAAAGAAAAAAACATTCCATTAAAAAATTATACTATGCGACAAAATTAAAAAAATGAAATACGCCTAACTAATAACATAGAACATTTTTAACATAAAATATTTTTTGAGTGTTATGTTGAAATAAAATTATAAAGCATCCGCCGCACATGTGTTCTTGTCGCAGTCTGATCGACAACTAAATGAAAAAACACAAGAATGCGTGTGAGTTCTCTTTGTTCTGTGTTATGAAATGGTAAACTATGTTTTAGACAGTTTACACACAGGGTTTGCATCCGAATGAAACTAAAACGGTCTGCTGGTGATAGTTATTGAAATTTCTGAAACCGATGCAATTGGCTGAAGTTGTTCTTGCAAAGTGACTTCTGTTTGTTTAGCTGAAGTAGTGGAAACATAAACCTTTGATGATCTGCTTTATGGCTTCCAGGGATTGAAAACGATTTTCAAGAAATGTTAATAGGTCTTTGATTTTTTTGTGGCTCTTTCATATAGAACAAGAGTACATGGTTGTCTACTAGTTGTGTAAACAAGTCGTGACAGGATCTCCATTTTAAATAATCTCCAATAAATTTTTGGATTGTGACTTTTGGCAGCGGTAGCACGTTATTTTGCATTGGTTTGAAACCTTGCTCTGGTGTGCGGGAAGCTACCTTGCAATTTTCAATTACTCGCTTTTTCAGGTTTTCGTTCAAATTATTTCCTTCAGTGGGTCATCGCTTGATTCCCATATTTTGATATGAAGCTCTTGGATTTCTCCCCTTAGTTTTTCTTTCAGCTTCATATTGGTTGCCGTAGGGTCTGTGTCAAGTAGCCGCTTTAATGATGACATCATGACATTGCGCCTTCTTTTAGTAGAATTTGAAGTACATTTCAAAGATGTTCTTGTAGATGCTATAGTCGCCTTACTGGTGTTTTGTTCATAGGTGTCCAGAGTTGGCGTTTTCGATGTCTCATAGATGCTGATTCAAAATATTTCCCTGTATTTTGTGACGAGTTCCTCAATGTTTTGATCATAGTTTTTGGTGAAATATTTGTGGTCGAACTGGAGCTTCTCAAGACATAGTATTCTTTTATCGGTGTGCTCGAATTCTGCCCAAGTGGAGTCTAATCTTTTGATTCTTTCTTCGTAGCAGTTTACAGTCTTTCTGGATGATGTTTCCTTTTTAAAGTTCCGAATGATGGACTCTATCAGTTCTCCTGTTGCTCCCTGAGAAGCTGTTCCTTTGGGGAACATGATGTTGCTGCTCTAGCTGGATTTGCCTTTAGGAATTTGTTCTTGGGAAGAGGAGCTGACAAGTCCTTGAAACTGATCATATCGGGGTTACCAGAATATTTGTGACTCAGCTATTTTCTGGTCGGTGTTGCTTTGTCCGGGCGGAATCACCGGGACAATTATGCATATAACGCAAGCATTTGAACTTTATTATTGCGGAGGATTTGAGAATAAAACAACCGTTTTGTTTGCTTAAACAATTGTTTCTCAATTTATTTTAATCAAATCATAGCCATAAATACTATTTTATTGCTGAATTGCAATGTATGCATTTTCCCACGCGTGTATGAAATTCCAGGAAACATGAAACCCCAAACAAATGCAAACTTGAAAGGTTCAAGGTTGTTGTTAAATGTTTAAAGTAAAAGAATTTAAAGAAAACAAAAAATACAGCAAAACTTGAAACTTAATCAGAAGTTAAGTAATTAACTGTTGAAGTTAAAAATAAGGGAGAATGCATAAATCTTGTAATAATAAAAAAATTGCATTTAAGGTTGTTCAATTAATTTCGTGCAGGCATATGTACGCAAGTATGTTTGTACATTCATACAAATGTACATACGTACATATGAAAGAAATTCATTGTGACGGTTTAAACAACAGTAATTTTAAGAACTGTATACTTTTAACAAACTTTTATGAAAGTTTAGCGATGGTTGCGCGATATTAGACAACCTTTTTGTTGACTACCAATTGTGTGCAACGACATGACCGATTTTACAATAGTTTTGCTTCCTCATTTATCGATGTTTAAATAACTGCTATTTATTGTCAATATTAATATAGTGGGGCTACCGGAAAACTAATAACACTGAACTAATGGACTGAAAGTATGTTAGTAAAAAACGTGACTTTGAGAGTACTCGGAGGCAGCCCTTATGCTTCAATTTGTAATATTTGGAAACCGTTTTATATTTAACTTTTACTTAGGATATGCCCATAAGTAGTTACATTCGCACTTCTAACCTTTGCTAGAAAAAAGCTTAACCTAAGGAGGATAAGATTAAATGAATAAAAACGTGTTCATGTAACATTTTCCTCAAGGTAAATAGTTCAACAATCATATATACATAAATCCATAGACTTGGAAATTCGAAGTAGAAAAAGAGTTAACACAAAGGAATTTAAAATGAAAGCCTCGGTAGTCTAGTAGGTAGTGTGTTGGCTTATTAGACGTAAGACCAAAAAAATCTGAGAGTACATAAAATTGCCATTAAAAAGCGTCTCAAACTATCTGTCGTTCGGAGTCGTCTTTATGTATAATACAAAATAAGTGGTGTGAGAAACTAGGTCGTAATTCTGACTAAAATGTTGTAATGACCAATCATGTATGTATGAATTTAAAAATACTGCTTATTAGTAGAAGCCCATACCTGCAACTGGACTGTAGACTACTATTGTATAATTCACTTCTAAGAACATTATAATTTTGTAACTTACGATTATAGGGCACTGCCTCAGTTGAACTCATAGAAAAAATTTAAGGATCTGAAACATCTGAAACTCGAGCTTGCATAAAAATCTCAATTTTGCTAATACCAAAACTCAGATTAGAAAATTTTGATACGAAAACATCGTTTAACATTAAAATGATAAACAAAACCTACACAAACAAATACAACGAACTTGTTACAAGTAAACCAACATCAGTATGAAAGTAAAGGGGATAGACAAGTAAGCGAGAATGCAGCAACAAGCAATGTGAACAAAATACACAAGCAACAATGAAGTCGCGATAGAGTTTCCGAGAAGGCGAAGCCACGAACGTTCGACTTAAAGAAACTTCATCATACTGATTACGTGGGCATATAAAAAGGCAATACAAAGCAGGCAACGAGTAGTAAGAATTCAGACAGTCTTGTGTGAAGACGCGTTGCGTTTGGAGAAAACAGTCGTGGTTTGAAGATCGCCGTTGTAAAGATCTATCGAACAGTTGTTAGTGCTTACGCGAACAGAAGTGTAAAGAAGAATAGCGAACTATACAAACTGTTGTTGTATCATCAAGTTGTGAACAGTGGCACAGAAAATTGTTCGAGCAATAAAGATTTTAATTGGAACTAAATACCAATTTATTTTTATTTTATTTGCAATCAACGAACTCATATTTCAAACGTTTTTAAAAAGTTAAAAACGTAACAATATTCTAGAAGGTACGTGAACAAGCTGTCTGTACGTCGGAATTACCTAGTTCGTAAAAATCTTCTTCAGCACTCATCTCTATATAAACAATATTTGAGCTTACCAACACTCTTTTTTATTTGAAAGTACAATCCTTCCGGTTAATAAAGGAAAATAATTTCATTCAAATGGCTGTCTCGGCTGGCCGTGCTGTAGCCTACACGATCGGTAAAATTTTTAAGCACATTATCGTTTGTGTAGAGCAATATTTCACCAATGGCTTCACGAATATTGTCCTTTGCAGCGTCAATTGTCTATGGCTTGTCGGCGTAACACTTATCTTTGACGGCACCCCACAAATAACAGTCCAACGGTGTCAAATCGCAGCTCCGAGGTGGCCAAACGACGTCAGCTCTGTGGCTGATAATGCGATCTTCAAAAACAGGGCGCAAAACATCGAGTGTAGCTTCGGCTGTGTGGCACGTAGCGCCGTCCTGTTGAAACCAAATGTTGCCAATATCCTCCTCTTAAATTTTTTTAAACAAAAATTCGTTCAACATGGCCCGATAACGATCTCCATTGACTGTAACGGCCAAACCAAAACAGTGACACACCAAACAGTGACTCGTTTTGGGTGCGTCGGCTTTTCAATGTATGCGTACGGGTTTTCTGTGCCCCAAATGCGACAATTTTGCTTGTTTACATACCCGGCAAGATCAAAATGAGCTTCATTTGAAAAGATGATTTTTTTTTGCCAAAATCGTTATTTTCTGTAAGTCGATCTCAGGCCCACTTAACGAAGCGAAAACGTATTGGATGGTGAATTGGCTTCAACTCCTGAACCAATTGGACTTTGTATGGCATCATACCAAGCTCTGCAAACTCCGAAATGTTCAATTGTTGAGAACGACGGTGAATTGATGTTGATGGCGCTTCACGCACACTTTCGGCCACAGCAGCAATATTCTCGGGTGTACGCCCTGTTTTTGGCTTTTCACGCTTTGGTTTATCGATGAGGATGCCAGTTTCTTTCACTTTTTTCACAAGATAACGAACATACGGAGCTTCTCCTCTACCAAAATCCGTACGCAATTTTCGCACACCTTCTGCAACATTACCATGATTTTCAAAGTAATGTCGCAATATTTCCCAGCGTTGTTCAAGCGAATACACAACCATATTCGTTCAGCGGAAGGATAAAAATAATTATCTGTCAAATTAGACATGAGCTAAGTGTTACCATTCACGAAATAAGCACTAGTTGAAAAAAAAACGTTAGATGGCGGACCCGATACAAGAATGACAATATAGGTATGATTCGCGTACGAACACTAAAATACTTACTAGAAGATTGTGTGTTCGCTCTGCTTGTTACTATCTTTTTTTTTTTTTTGTTTATGCTACTATGTATCTGTATTGTATTATCTGTATTGAAATTTATTGCAAAAAACTTGTTTTGTTAGAAAACAAATTTAATGAAAACTTTCTCGCATCTCAAAAACTTGGAAAAAGGGAAAACTTGGCAATTGACAACGCTGCTAACATCGAAGACTGTACATTTTGCTGAATGATTCGACCCACTCGAGTCATTTATAACTATTATAAGTATTTTTCTAAATTTATGAATATAAATCAGAGTGCCGACAATAGCCCCCGGAGGCCGGTTTTTTGCACACATAGGACACAAACATCAATAAAGTTCGTAAAAATGCATTCAGTTGTCAGATTCTTTCAGGTTTCAATTATACAAGCAAAGGAATGTTTCGGTAGGATTCACTAATACCAATGAGAACGATCTCGATTTTAAGGAAAATATTTGTATACTTAAGTATGCTGTCTTTAGGCATTTAGGGCTCTACATTTTATTTATATTTTCCACTACATATTATTAGGTTAATAAGTACACCTCAAAATTGAGGTACTGGTCACTCTAACGTGTCGGACGTGTTTTTTTGTGCTACCGCTGTGCGATATTTTTTATTCAAAATACTCTGAATTTACCTGTCGGTTTTTTAAAATCTGTATTTTGTTATAATATTTTCGCTATTGCCGTCCATTCGGCTGATAAGTGTCAGTGTTTAACTTAGAATCTGGGCTATAAGCAATAATTTAAAATTTTTAATATTGTGCTTAGCAACAATAACAATAACACTTGTTGCTTTTATAAACAATTAAAACAAAAACATATTTCACTAGCATAAAGCCGAAAGTCCATACCATCCGTTTCATGCGGCCTTGCGTTACATGCAAATATCAAAAAAGTAGAATCAGTGTAGTTGATTGTGACAAGTTACAGAAGAAAAAGCATAAAATGCATAGACGCATAGAATGCATCAAGTAAGTTTACTTTCTACACATCTATGCGACTCATGCAGTGCTGGAAAATGTCAGCAGTTTTTTAAACTTGGCATGCCAAATTATATACTATTGTGAATGGTTTCTATATATATATAAGTTCCTGTTGTTCCTATAAGGAGCATAGGGCCTTAATGGTTTCTATAAATATGTTTAAATAGTGCATTACTATTTTCGCATTTTTCTCTTTGCATTACAAAAATATTAATAAAAACATATAATTTATAATAAATTTTATTACTAATTTAAGAGGAAAATACATTAAAATAAATTTTTTTTACATATTTCTTTCATGAACAAAACATGTATATGATGATTGCTTACATGTATATATGATTGTTTTTATGCACTGAGTGTCATCTATTTTGAATTTATTAATTTGTAAACAAGAAAAATGGAGGATAAATTAACTGAAAAAACTCGTCTTGTGTTCTTTTGTGGATTTTCGTAGGCCTTAACAGCACAAAATATCACATATGTAAACTCATAAATTTGTAATTAATGTCATAAATTCTTTTAAAATTGCAATTTGATTTTCTATTTTTTCCCAAAAATATTCTTGTTCGCTTGTTTGTTGTTTGCCACAGCAGCTGATCAAAACAAAAAACCAATCGCAAAAACGCATTGTGTGTAACTTGTAATAAAAACTACATATAATTCAAGAATTACATGTAACGCAAGGCGCATGAAACGGATGGTATGGACTTTCGGCTTAAGTTAGCTGTTATTTATATATAGTTGCATTACTATATCACCAATAAAAAAGCTCCATCTATTGTACAGTAGGACAATAAATTTACATGTATTGTGACAACTCTTTTAACATAACCTAGGAACAAAAATATGCGAATTCGTTCTCTTCATATAAAATTCTATTCATTATATTTTTTTTACTTTTATCGTGAATTAAAATCATAATATGTTTTGTTTAAAGAAAGGATGTACCTTGGAGGGATCTGATGAGAGAATGATTGTCTGTTGGGTTTGTCATGGATTATGTCATTTTAAGTGTTTTCTGGTTTGGTGGGTGAATCCGTTGCAAAGAATAGAAATCTGCATTGCCGTTGTAGTGGATGTCAGAAAGTTGGTGCTGAGTTTTATCGTTTTTTTTTTTAAAGCACTAGAAATAACTTTTTACAAATTTAAAATAATCTCAGCCATTTAAATGATTAAATTAATGCTTATGGAAAGCTTTTCAATGATTTTAAGACCTTAGATGGTTTGCATTCACCGACACCTTCTCCAACTCGCCGAAAAAGCCCCAGATTTGTAAATAATGAAACGGGTCAGCAGTCAACATCCAAAAAACTCCAAATATTATCGGAAAGGAAGGTTTTATTGATAATTCTAGCCAGTTAGCAGGTTCAAAAGAAGTCTTTCCTATGCCTAAAAATTTAGATAATATACCTGATAGTGATGAAATAAATTGCTCCCCAAACAATCAATAACCATATTGCGAACTCTGCCCGTTTAATTAATTTGGATGCTGCATCTCCTGTTCCATCGCCCTTAATTCAAAATGCTTCAGCTATGAATAATCAAATTGCTTCTGCTGAAAATCATCCAAAGGAGTTGCGAACTATTCCCCTTAAGAAAACAATATTTGCTACACGGTTTGCAATTGATACGAATGCTGATGATATGAAATTCTATATTCTATTGAAAATCAGAAATTGCAACCCAAATGAAATTCTTATTTTCAAAATAAATACGAGAAACAGGGAATCATTTGAAATAATTGTTCCTGATAATCTGTTCCAGCAAATCGTTAATCCGGAATTTTGGCCTAAAAATGGTTTTAGTTCGGGAATTTATCTACAGTGAAAGAAATATTGCTCGTCTTCCTCACATTGCTGACACAAATCAAAAAACTAATTTCCATTGTTTATCAAAATGTTAGAGGTATTAACTCGAAACTATCTCCAATTTATCGCTATAGTTATGGATTTAATTACCATATAATAATATTCACCGAAATTGGCTAAGTAGTAAGATTAGTAATTCTGAAATTGTTTGCCCTTAATACCAGGTCTTTAGGAAAGATAAAGACAGCTGTATGCAATACAATACGAAAAAATCTGGAGGCGGTGTATTAATTGCCATATCAAATGAATTCTCGTCTGAAGAAGTTAGTCTTAATGAATTTCTACATATTGAGTTGTTATGCGTATTTGTTAAAATTTATAAACAATCCTTATTCATTGTTTGCATGTACATTCCACCTAATTCACCACTCACTGTCTATGAAGATCACTTAAATGCGATTGAAACACTTCTGAGTAAAATAAACACAACGGATCTAGTACTATTAACCCATTAGTGCCCAGTGGAAACTAAGGTTGTCAGCAGAGGTTGCCTTAGTTTTTATGCTTTGAGAGGAAATTGAGTGTAAAAAACAAAACGGTAACCGTTAGGTAAAAAAAGTAATTCGGGCATTAATGGGTTAATAGGAGACTTTAATATGTCACACACGTCATGGAAGGCTGTTCCAGATTCAAACTATTTAATCCCCATTGGTTCTTCGGAGTCCTCGGCAAATATAATTAACTGTTTACTTGAGAGCAGTCTTTTTCAAATTAATTCCATTCCAAATGATTTTGATAAAATGTTGGATCTTGTGTTTGTTAGTGATTCATCGGAATTCTCAGTTATTCATTATACGCCTATCTCCAATCCCGAAGACAAATATCATCCGACGCTTGAAATAAACTTCTTCCATCATCCCTTCCTTCAAACAAATAATTTAACTCAAAAACAGAAAACATTTTGTTTCAATTTAACTAACCACAATAAACTGCATCTTCAACTATTTGAAATCGATTGGATAAATGAATTATCTGGCTATGGCAAGGATTTAGACCAGTGCATTATGAAATTTTATCAACTACTTCACAATTGTTTTTTAGCTTGTGTGCCAAAAGTTTTACCACATTCTAATCACGGTCCGCCCTGGAATACAAAATATCTTACAAGATTAAAAACAAGAAAAATAAATGTATAAAAATTTTAAAAAGGATGGATCAATAATAAATTATTCCAAATACTGCTTAGTTAGATCTGAATACACCATCGCCAACCAAAGGACTTATAACATATACTTAATTAAGATAAAAACAAATTCCAGAGTGATCCTAAATCGTTCTACAAATTTGTTAATTCTAAACGTCGAGCAGCGGATTATCCTTTTGTTATGAAGCTTGGTAGTCATGAATCTTCAGATAATAAGGTTATAAGTGATAAATATAAGTTTGCGGAATTTTTTGCTTCTACCTACTCATCATCTACATTTAACGCCAATAATCAAAATTATATTCCTGAAGTAAAGGCCTTTGATATATCTTTTATTGATCAACGTACTGTTTCCAAGTATACACAACAATTAAAATCTTCGCATGTTGCCGGTCCTGATGGGGTTCCTAGCAGTATTTTAAAACAATTTTCAATTATTGAGTACTCCATTAACCCACTTATTCAATAAATCGCTTAAATTCGGCTATTTTCCCTCCTTTTGGAAACAATCATTTATCATTCCACTGTTTAAATCAGGATCTAAAGCTGTTATTTCAAATTATAGAGGAATTGCTAAACTCAACATTATACGGAAATTATATGAAAAACTCTTATGTGATACACTGTCATTTCAAGCATCGTCTATTTTATCTGCTTCCCAGAATGGTTTCTGTAAGTCTCGATCAACAATCACAAATCTTCTTGAATTTACAACTTTGGTAAATGATGGATTTATTGTAGGCAAACAAAATGACGTCATTTATATCGATTTCAGTAAGGCATTTGATAAAGTAAATCATAACTTACTCGTACATAAGCTTAATCAACTTAGTTTTAGTTTATCTTTATTGAATGGGATTAATTCGTATTTAGTAAACAGAAAACAGTACGTTAAATTCAGGAATACGCAATCTAACTTTATTGATGTACTGTCAGGTGAACCACAGGGTAGTCCTCTTGGGCCGCTCCGATTTACCCTTTTTATAATTGGTATCCCTTCTGTCATCAAAAATTCAAACACATTAATGTATGCAGACGATGTACCAAGTACTTTTATAAGAGGATATTAACTACTTAACCTCTTGGTGTAGTACTAATCTAATGGAGCTGAATGTTAAAAAATGTAAATATATGTGCTTCACTAGATCATCTCCAACCAATGGATTTTATACAATGAATGGTGCTGCTCTTGAACTAGTCAATACCTTTAACGATTTAGGGATAGTTTTTGATTGTAAATTGGACTTCAGAAATCAGATTACATCAACTGTTAGCAAAGCTACATGTACCCTTTGATTTATCAAACGATGGGCTAAAGAGTTTTCTAACCTTTATGTTACCAAACAATTGTTTACCACAATGGTTCGCCCAATTCTTGAATATGGATCTGTAATATGGGACCCTCAATACGCTGTACACTCTGACAAAATTGAATCAGTTCAAAAACAGTTCTTATTATTTTGTCTTCATGGTTTAGGGAATGGATGGGATCCTAATGAAAGGTTACTTATGAAAAACGCCTGGCACTCATTAAATTGACAACTTTAAAAATAAGTCGTAAAATGCTAAATTCTGTCTTTCTCCTGAAGCTGATTAATGGTGTTATCAACTCTCAATTTCTTCTAGAAAAACTTTCCATAAAAGTACCTGTTCGTCCAACAAGATACCATAATTTCTTAAATATAAAATATTACACAGTTAACTACACGAACTTCTATCCATTTCGTAGAATCTGTAATGGTTTTTATAATCTGTACCTTCATATCGATTTTAATGAAAGTTTGGAATCCAATAAAAAGGATATAATTTTACAATTAAACTCATTTAATTAATAATTTCAATGTTGTCTCTTTTTAACTTATTTTTTGTATTGAAATCATAATAATAATAATTCTGTATTGAAATATAAAATGTAAGGATTCTGTAGGGATTTTCCATAGACTTGAAATAAATAAATAAATAAAATAAATAAGTAAATTACTAACACTTTTTTTCTGTAATGTACATGTGTATGCTTCTCAGAACTACATTCACATTTTAATCACGTCTCTGATCTAAATGATTAGACTTATGAATCAAACATACTTCGAATGGTATGAGTTTGATGTCAACGTAATACGCATACTTATTGCAACCTGTATTTATAAATCAAGGTTGTAGTCAGTATGAATGAATCAGAGTAGTTGAATTTCAATATTGTCGACGCACTTATAAGTAAAATTTCATGAGCGATTATGAATCGGTAGAAAACGATTCATTGCTGATCTATGATCCGAATGTATCTACCATACTAAAATAAGCTTAATTAAATATTATTCATTGACATACATATTTTTATTGACAAATATTAAGATGTGTTTACAATACTTTCCAAATAAAATATTTTGCAAGTTATAACAAATTTGAAGAACAACTTCATTTAAAATTGGCCTTTGTCTAGCGAGAATTTGAATTGTGTTAATACGAGAAGGTATACTGTGATTGTTGCAACTGACTGAAAAGAGAGAGATAAAAATTGAAACGCTGTTAAAAGAAATTATATTTAAATGTACAAAAATGTTTTGTAAAGGCTGGTAAATTTAGTATTTATTTATTAAAATACAATTATAAGTTATATTGTAAGTATTACTGGCTGAGTAACGTAGACCTTATGCTTGGTGTAGTATAACAAATCAGAGTCTCTGCTGGAGATTCGACTTTACTACCGATCTTTTGTTTCATAAAAGATTTAACTTCTTATTTTCAATATTTAATAAAAAGATGAGTATTATTTGCACTTTCATACACGGTGGTTAATAAAGCGCCTCTCATTTTAAAATTCACTTGCTTTTATAAAAAAACAGATCTTGCGGTTAAGTACATACATACATAATTGGTCATTACAACCATTCAGTCAGGATTACGACCTAGTTTCTCACACCATTTATGTTGTGTGTGTTAATTTTATACATGAGTGGCGGGACCTACAGTTTAAAGTCGACTCCGAACGACAGATTTTTGAGAAACTTTTCATGGCAATTTTATTTACTCTCAGATTTTTTGCGAGAAATATGCTGAGAGGAAGTCACCGAAAAAATACTTTTTTTATTTTATTTTAATGTCTGGCTTGGGTCTCGAACCCTGACTTTTCGTCTAATAAGCCAACACACTACCTACTAGACCACGGCGACTTGCGATTAAGTATGAAATAAAATATTTGTCAAATGACCGCCGCGGATCTTAAGACAGGGCATTACTCTTTTCATGGAAATTTCCATTACTTTTTCACAGAGATGTGACTAAATCTCACGGATGGCGTGGTGATACTCGGACTATCAAATTGTTTCTGTTTCTTGTCTTTTTAAAGAAAAAAATCGCTCGGTGTTAAGCCACATGGCCAGTTGACGTCTGAATTTCTTGAAACAATTTGTTCGGAAAATGGTTTCTGCACGCTTCTATAATGTAAGATTGTAGATGATTAAGTATTACTTTCGGTACACATCAAATAGCTGTGCTGTAAACTTTCTAATGTCTACTTAAGGAACCTGCATGGCTAATTTTAAGCCGTCCACGCCTCTTCTAAAAAACTTTGTCAATATCATGAAATTCATTCTGACATAAACGATATAAATTCCATAAAGAATGAGAGAATTGTGGTAGTGGATAAAGGTATAGTCTTGCAATTCCAATCTGCATGCGAAAACGGAAATGTAGACGAGTTAAATGTCTTATGTACATTGTTGTATATACCAGGCGCGAAAACCTATATTATATTCCGAAACTATCTCAAGAGCCCCATACTTAGATCTTTAACTACATTGAAGTTGGTATTGAAATATCTGTCCAAAACCACACAGATGCAATTGCAGTATTGTAAAATTGGGCTACTGACCATATATTACATCGACGCAGATTGGGGAGAAGTTCCCATTGACCGGAAATCTTAAACGGAATGACAGGTGCAGGTTTTATATAATAAATCAGGAAATGAAAACAACAACCAGTAGGCTTGACAAGTACTGATTTGATTTGATTTTGTACATGGCTTATATTCTGCAGTCAAAGAAGGAACATACTTCAGTAAAATACTGAAGGCGATCAAACTGTCCCACAATACAGTCAATGAGGCTCTAGACAATAATATGGAAGCTTTTCAACTGGTAATAAATCTCATACAGAATGGTAGTACTAAATATGTAGACATAAACGTCAACCACGTCAGGGGTTTGTATAAGAAGCTGATAAATTTAAAATACTGACACAACTTTATGCACAAGGTTAACCATGAAAGTTTCTCGAAATTTTTAAGAAAGTTATTTTTTTAAAGCCGGCGTGGAGCATTAGTTCAATTATATGGTCCCAGTCAATCATCCAATATCGGTGGATAATAAAAAGTTTTCTTTATGGTTTTTAAATTCTCTAAATTATATAGCTCAAAATAATTCATGCCGAAAATTCACCCCAGAAAAAAGGATAACATCATAGAAAGTACAGTCAGTTATGTCACCTACAGGGAATAAACTATATACTATAATAAACTACTATATAAAATATGCTACACTACTCCAATCACCTACTTAACCAATTAGAGATTAAAAAAATAGATACAAAGCAGAATAACAACGAACTGGAACCTGTTTAGAGTGTTAGAATTCACGACCTTTTCTTGAAGTATCAAGGCTTACATAGCTAGAATATCAGACGACATCATATAAGATTGAATTCCTAGGCATAAATGAAATGAGGTGGAATGATAATGGTGAAGTTAGCACAGAAAATGGTAATACTATGATTTATAGTAAGAAAACTATGGTGGCAGGAATATAGCTAGAATTGTAATATCAAAGAATATCACAAGCTCCTATTGAATGGAGTTTCAAGAGTAAAGTGAGATATATTACCATGGTACATGGTCCCCAACGGAATGCGCACTTGTTAGAATTACGTTATTTACTTTTAAAATTGCTTACTTCTAATGGATTCGAGGAATATAAATATGCATTTATATCACCTGAAGGCAAACACGCAATCAGATCGGCCATATATCCATGAGAAAAAAATAGAGATGTCAGGTACAGAAGGTGTGGACTTCGGTAGAGATCATGAGTTCATCACAGTCAAAATTAATGTCTAAATAAAATGTTAAAAAGAACTATCATTCACACAAAACGTATACGTACAGTAATTCGTGAACAGTTACTAACAGACTACCATCACTATGGGAAGTTATTTACTGTGGATGAAGCGTAATCATACAAAAATACTTCTATATCAAACGGTACTTGGGATCTAATTTCTCCTAGAAGGGAATTCAAGCTGAAGTTAAATAACAACAGTTCACACTTTAAGACAACAATACCACCTCCTGGCTAAACAAGTAAAGGATACTGTAAAAAGAGAAAAAATTAAGTTCCAAAAACCGCTAGACATGACAGCAGATGAAACAGCTGCCAGAAAATGATGAGAAAATTACACCAGTTGTCCCACTAGTCGAAAGTGTAACAGGTTCCACGTGGCTGCTGAACGTAGTGATGCTCTACTAACAAATAAGGATAATAGGATACAAAAAAAGATGAAAGTTAATTAAGAGAAACCAGCGGAAAATTAGGAAACAAGAAAGCTGTAGATAAAGATGGAATACCACTATTTATTTATTTATTATACGGACTAATATCGAAACTACAGCTGAACATATGCGACCTCACATCATATCAGTGTGGAAAGTCGAAAGGTTATAATTTGGATAAAAGTCATCATCATTAAGTTATCGAAAAGTGGTAACATAAAGATTGCAATAGCTGGAAAGGATTACTCTTCTTAGCAGGATACTAGCAGTCGTAATACAGGGACGTCTTCAAACAGAATCTGAGTACGCCATGGCAACACTCAACTCATTATAACAGAACAATGTCGGGAATGGAGGGTACTTACTATTCGTAGATTTCAATAAATTTTCCCATACCATCGTGTTGGATGATATTGCTACATTTTTACCCTTTTAAAAACGTTTCAAATATGAGTTCGTAGATTGCAAATAAAATAAAGTTTGTTTAGTTTTAAATCAATTCTTTAATGGTCCCACAATTCCGTGTGCCACCTTTGGCAACTTGATTTAAACAACAACAATTTGCTTTATTTGTTATTCTTCTTTACACTCTTTCGCGTACACACTAACAATTGTTCGTTAGATCTTTACAACGGAAATTTTCAAACCAGAATTATTCTCTTCACACACAACGCGTCTTCACACAAGACTGACTGAATTCTTTCTGATTCGTTGATTGCTTTGTCTTGCCTTTTATATCGCAGTGTAAACAGTCCGAGGGATACTCTTGAAGGAGAATGACTTTGCCTTCGTGGATCTCTATAAATGTAAACATGTGTTTTCGTTATTGTTGTTTGTGTATTTTCTTTACGTTTGTCCTTGCAGTCTTGTTGTTGGCTGTTTGTTTACTTTGTTTATCCCTTTTTTACACTGATGTTGTTGCTATATTTTTGTTTATTCGTTGGTCATGTAAACAAGTCCATTGTTTTGTTTTTGTAGCTTTTGTTTGTCATTTTAATAACACCACTTTCAGGCTGACTCGAAATTTCTGCTTTGATCGGAATGTATCTCTATTGGAACCCCGTCCGAGTTATATTGTTGCAGCCGACCTCGACTTTTTCTTACAGTACCTTTAGTTGCAATACGCTGGGTAAAGTTTGCTATCCAATCCGCCACTACTTGCTGTCATCCAACCCAATAAAAACGTTGTTTTAGCCTTTCCAGCGTGTTTGTCACTCCAAGATGTCCTCCGCTAGCTCCATTATAGAATTCCTTTAACAGTTCCTTTATTTTGGAGGACGGCACTACTAATAGGTTGGATGCGGTCTTGCATTGAGTGCTTTCCCAATGTCGATATAAGCACCCGTTTATCCACTTTAAACTATCCCATAGTGCCCAATATGCTTTTGTAAGAGGACCTTCTGCGGAATCTCATTTCTGGTAGGCCGTTTATCCTCTTCCTTAGCTGCTATAATCTTCGCCAATATTGAATATTCTTGAATTACAGTAGCCATCTCAGTGCGGAATGATCAGTCTTTAGCAGAAAATGTTGGCCCTACAGATACTTATGGTAATTTTTATGCATTACAGCCCTGCGAGTAGGTCACGCCGGGTCATAGAATAGATCCGTTCAGGCTTTGACAGTGTACGACTATAGTCGCCTACGACTTTCTCTGTACCATTGACCACTTGGGAAAGTACACCACCAATACCACATCCGCTAGCATCACTGTCCAAAAACAAATTTTTCCCCTGGGTCTGAATACGCCAAAATTGGTGCAGCACACAATAGGTCTTTTAGTGTCTGGAACGAATTTTCTTGTGAATCACCCCATTGATACACCTTTGATTTCTTGGTGAGCTCATGCAAGCTTGCAGCCACGCTAGCACAGTTAGGCACAAAACGTCTGTAATATGTGCATAGTCCCAAAAAACTGCATAATTCATGAAAATTCTGGGGACGAGTCCAGTCCTTTACGGCTCGTATTTTATCTTCATGCAATCTGCTGCAACTAGATGTCTCAAATATTTCGCCTGCTTTTGGAAAAATGCACATTTCTTTACGTTTAATTTGAATCCAGCCTTTGATATTCGTTGCAGAAGTTCAGGTGAGCTCCATGGACCAGGTGATGGTTAAAATACACCGCTCTGGGTGCCTGTTTTAATGGTCTCGCTTCGCCAGTATCGATTTCATGTTTGACCACGGCTGTTCTTCTTTGTCTTTTCTTGTTCGTGGGGAAAGCGCAAGCATACCTCTTTAGCTGCTTTTTGCTTTATTTCTCTCGGGAGCTGCTAGACCTACTACCTATTTCTTTACACTTACACCAAATTCCTGTTGGTGCTTTGCTGACATTTCGGCAGCTTCCGGCAATTGTTCGCTGTTTATTACCGCCTCAACTGGAGCACATTGACCCACCTCGGAGTTTTTACAGATGAGTTTTTCATGGCCTGATAGATTTAGCGCTGTCATCGGGACTATTTTCTGTTCGGTAGATTTGACGAGGGCCTTTGCTGATAACAAGTCCGTCTGAATTTCTGCTGGTTCAACAACCCACCAGCGATTTTCCTAACAATCTCCCTCCACACGCGCCCTTATCTACGTTTCACTCTGGGGTGGTAACTAACCTTTTGGCGTGCAGATGCTTGTATCCCACGTCAAGAGGTATCTTCACGTTTTGCCAACTCGTTATCTGTTGCCCCATATTCAAATTGATGCCATGAGCTATGATAAAATGAGCTATGAATAAAATCGTCCACAATATCGGCAACAATAAAGACGTGACTTACACTAATATTGGCTATAGTTACCTTCGCCTCTGTTTTTTCGTGGACGGTGACAGACTCTCCAGTAGTCTTACATTACTTATTACCTCACACTTCCCCTTCACTACATCTGGTCTGATGATAGACTGCGTCGCAACGATGTCTATAGTGAAGGTGTGTTGTCTGTTATTTATGTACCCGCACGCCGTAATGTTACTGCTGTTTTGTTGCATCACTGATATGGAGATTGTGGGAGCCAGCACCTGCCCCTCAGTGCTACCTCGTTTTAGTTTAACGGGACCTCTTGTGAAGATGGTTGGTAGTTCGCCCGTTTATTATTCCTTGTCGGTGAGACGGATCTTGATCTCTTGCGTGGCGCTTTGCAATCTCTTTCCACAATTGAAACATTTAAGTTTGGCCTTCGGTCCATTTTCCTCCAAAAACTTGCTTTTTTATGGAAAAGGCACTCCTCTTCCTCCACGACTTCCATTTTTCGCACTTTGTTTACTAGTGGTCTAGAAATCGTGCAAGCGGCCTCCTGGGCTAGTGCAAAGGCAGAGACCGTGGTCTCTGCAAAGGTTGTCTTCTGCATTGAACATACCGCTAGTTTGATGTCTGGCTCGCGCATACCATTAACAAACGCATCGGTCTTAAAGTTGTCTATAAACGGCTGGTTTTCTCCTGGGTATGTAAGCTTAATTAATCTCTCGATCTCCATTGCAAACTCTTGAAGTGACTCATTAGCCTTTTGCGCCCGGCACCTTAACTTCATGTGGTACAGTTCTCGTTTCTGCTCTTTGCCGAACTTACGCTGTAACGCCACCATTAAGCCGTTGTAGCTTTTTCTGCAGCTGGCTGGCATGGTTTCTAGAATCTCGGCTGCGGCATCTTTTAGTGCCAAGATTAGTTGCAAAGCCTTCTCCTCATCGTCCCACCCGTTTCTGCTGGCTACTGTCTCGAATTGGAATTTAAATACGGATATCCTGCCGGTACCATCCGATACGATTCGCACTGGTTCCGGTCGCTGGCTCTGTAGGTTGTTGATCTTCTCATCCATCATTACGAGTTTTCCCTCAACGGACATTTCCAAATTAATTACTTTCGTGTTAACGGTCTTTTCTTAATGTGACACCTTTTCCTCGATGCTAGAAAGCTAGCTAGCTAGCAGCTTCTCGGTTGTCGCTTCAGACTTCTTTTAAATTTTTGACAAAAATTGTTGTCCATTATTCTCCATTTTTGTCATAATTGCTTCTTGCATTTTTTATGTCAATATCGCTAGGAATTGCAGGGTCCTGTAACTTGCGTTCCTCTCCGTCTTCGAAGTCGTAAGTATCGACATCAATGCCACGATACCGAAGTTCTTCCCTTAACCGCCTTTGGAGTTCATTCTTCGTGGCCGTTGTTGGCAACTCTAATTTACCTAATTCCTGTTTGAGCCTTTCCACTCTTAGTTCTGAGAGTTTCAATTTGATTTTCTTTTTTCTTATTTATTTTTACTTTTAAATTTTACAATCCCACTTCTGACACCAATTGGTACGTTTTTACCCTTTTAAAAACGTTTAAGATATGAGTTCGTAGATTGCAAATAAAATAAAATTGTGTTTAGTTTTAAATCAATTATTTATTGTTCGCACAATTCCGTGTGCCACCTTTGGCAACTTGATTTAAACAACAATTTGCTTTATTTGTTATTCTTCTTTACACTCTTCCGCGTACACACTAACAATTGTTCGTTAGATCTTTACAACGGAGATCTTCAAACCACAATTATTCTCTTCAGACGCTATGCGTCTTCACAAAAGACTGACTGAATTCTTTGTGATTCATTGCTTGCTTTGTCGAACCTTTTATATCTCAGGGTAAACAGTCTGATGGATGCTTTTGAAGGAGAATGACTTTGCCTTCGCAAAATCTCTATAAATGTAAACATGTTGTTTTCGTTGTTGTTGTTTGTGTGTTTTGTTTACCTTTGTCCTTACAGTATTGTTGTTGCCTGTTTGTTTACTTTGTTTATCCCCTTTTTTATACTGATATTGTTGATATATTTTTGTTTATTCGTTGATCATGTAAACAAGTTCATTGTTTTGTTTTTGTAGCTTTTGTTTATCATTTTAATAACACAATTTCCATTTTTGAAATTTTTTTTCATATATTATTTACTGAATCTTTCCTTTCGGAATTTCTAATAAGTATTCAAATCTTAACCTAAAATAATACAATAATAAAAGTTGTTATTGCCACTGCAACGTACAACTAAAAGTGCTCATCAAAAGTAAATTTATCTGATCAGATCATTTGTTTGAACCCTTTTGAGACGTCTGTGACCCTCGAATACAAGTAAGTCTCTTACAAGATGGTTGGGATGTTCTGTAATCCTAGAGATGTAATTGACACTTGCTATTTTTATTTCCTCTCGAACTAAGGGCACCTTCAGATCTTTGTGGGTGTTACTGTTTCTCATATACCAAGGATCACCTGTTATTATTCTAAGAAGTCTAGATTGCCGCCTTTGAAGCTTTTCTACATTCGATGGTGAGGTCGTTCCCCACAGTTGGATACCATAAAGCCAAATAGGTTTCAATACTGACTTATACAAATGCAGTTTTAGTTCTAAATCAAGGGTTGACTTAAGTCCAATAAGCCAGTAAAGCTGTGCTGTTCTGAGTTTGATCTGGGTAATTTTGGCAGCAATATGGTGAGCCCAGGTAAGGCGACGGTCGAGATGGATGCCCAGATATTTTACACTACTATGTTCTGGTACTGTCACACCATTAATATTGATGGGCGGACAATTTCCCCTTCTCAGTGTAAACGTGATGTGCATGCATTTAGAAACATTGACTTTTATCTTCCATTTCAGCATCCAATTTTCCAAATCACTAACATGAGATTGAAGTCTTTGTGACGCAACTGTAGAATCTCTATGAATACTTAAAAACGCCGTATCATCCGCAAAAGTAGACGTTTGAGTCACTAAACTTGCAGGCATATCTGCAGTGAACAATAAGTAAAGGAACGGCCCTAGAATACTTCCTTGTGGTACGCCAGCAGATATCTTTCTGCGGGAAGAGGTGACATGTTTTGATTTTATTTGGAAATATCTGTCCCATAAGTAACTTTTTAGCAATTTATGTACATTCTTTGGTAAAAACTGCGTGATCTTAAAAAGAAGTCCTTCGTGCCAGACCTTATCGAAGGCTTGAGATATATCAATAAATAGCGCAGAGCAATACTGCTTATTCTCAAAAGCACGTCTAATTAAATTGGTAATTCTGTGCACTTGCTGAATCGTGCTGTTTTCGCCTACAACCAAACTGATGGTCGGGAACTATGGCGTTGGCATCAATATGCGGTATTAAACTATTAAGCAGCATTTTTTCGAACATCTTAGAAAGTATTGGGAGTAAACTTATTGGACGATATGATGATACTTGCGTGATGTCCTTGCCTGGTTTAGCTATCATCACTAAATCAGATAATTTCCAAGATGCAGGAAAGTAGCCTATTCGCAACATAGAGTTAAAGATGAACAATATAAAACGCACGGCCGATGTAGGCAAATTTTTAATCATTTTCGCACTTATTTTGTCACAACCAGGTGATTTGTTCGGCTTTAGGCTCTGGATGACGGCAATCACTGCAGACAGCCGGAACTTGATCGGCCTACTAACCACATCGTCGATTGTAACTGGGGCAATACTGGAAACAGAATTGTTTGGTGTAAAAACATTCTCTAAGTAGTTGGCAAAAGCGTCCACTTTCTGTTCGGCGCTTTTTGCCCAATCACCGTGCTGTAGTCGTAAAGGGGATTCATGTAGGTCTCCTCATTTTCCTTACTGCCTTTCATAAACTGTAGTCCGAGTCTTTCGTTGCGTCCAAATTTTGCAAGTATTTTTGCAGGTTCGACTCTTTGTCCTTCTGCAAAGCGTCACGCAGAAGTCTTTGGCACTGATTAAGTTGAGACTTTAGACCTGGAGAACGATATTCTTGCCATTGGCGTCTTAAATTCCTTTTTTGGCGTAACAGTGCTTCTATTTTATTAGAGCAGGGAAATTTTCGTTTTCTTACCAAAGGGGTAGAGGATGTAGATACCCTGCAGCTTCAGTTAAGGTGTTAGTAAACTGGCGGATGCCGGATTCAATTTCCTGTTCACACTTTAAAGAGATATTTGATGGCAGGTGCGAGCTTATGAACATTTTGTATTTCCGCCAATTTGTCCTCGTCTGAAGATAATTTTGCTACAGTAGGTTTGTATCAGGCACAAATGTTAGGATGGTTGGTGAGTGATCAGAAGACAGATCCAATGACGGGTGCATACGAAGATTTTCACGTCTAATATTTCTTACTACGGCAAAATCTATTACATCCGGAATTTTGTTTAGATCAGTTGGCCAATAAGTAGGATGACCAGCAGACAAGGCATCCATTCTGTTCGAAGATACTGCGTCCAATGGCTGTATAGTAGTTTTTCTTTTCAGTATCGAACTTGTTCACAGTTGCTCTAAAAATCTTTGGCTTGGATTTCGGTTTCCTGAATATTACCCTTTCGTAGAGAAACAACGTAGAAATTGTTTTTGCCAACAAGCTGTGTCAACTTGGTTACCAAAGCATTGGTAGTGGGCTCTCGTAGGTACAGTGGTAGGGTTTGAAGTTCTTTTTTTCAAGTGTATTGTCTTCCTTCTCTTTTCTTCTTCTAATAATTACATGAAGTTCTCCACCCCAAATCGAGGACGACGATAGAGTAGAATTCTCAAGACTTGAGGAACCGTAATTTGTCAAAAATCTCCTACTGACGTATAATACTCCAAAAATAACAGCAGCAAACCATTTACAATTTTTTATTTTCTGTTGTGCTGGATTATAAATATTGGTATTTAGGAGAAGTGTGTTAGCTTATTAGACGTAAGGCCACGGTTCAAACCCCAGGTCAGACATCAAAACGAAATGTGAAAAAATTTTTCTTCGGCGACTTCCTCTCAGCAGATTTCTGGCAAAAACTCTGAGAGTAAATAAAATTGCCATAAAAAGTTTTTCAAAAATCTATCGTTCGGAGTCGACTTTAAACTGTAGGTGCCGCCAGTCATTTATAAAATTAACACACACAACATGAGTGGTGTGAGAAGCTAGGCCGTAATCCTGACTGAAGGGTTGTAATGGCCAATTATGTATGTTCAAGTGTAGTGTTCACATATAGTGCAAAGATGTGAAGCACTGCGAATATTTTTTATTCTGTTTTAATTTTACACTTTATCTGTGTAAACAAGTGATGTCCAAAGCTAAAACTGTAGTTGGATTGGTGAGAGAAATAGAACTGCACTGAAAGAAAAATTGTGTATACTTAAAAAAATTCACGGACAAAACGATATATTAAAATTTATTTTATACAACATCATTAATGAAACTTTCAACATTAATCCTATTATGACAGTTTCGTAGCAAAATAATATTTTTTAAGTGTATTTGAAAGATCACTTAAATTTTTTTTACCTTGTAATTCTATATTAAACTCATTTAGTGATGTTGTAGTGTCCGTTAAAAATGCCAAAATGCCAGATCTAAAATAAAATCATTATCCATTAAACGCCGTATTTCGGATTTGTCCATGTTTTCGGTTTCTATGAATTGAAGTACATCATCTTTTAAATCATATAATCTATATCATACAACCACCACGACTTAACCACCGAACCTCCGTAAAAATTTTTAGAACGGGGTGAGCTGCATTTTTAGTTTTTAAAAAATTTACAAATTTCCGATGGGTCAGTGAATGATGCCCCCACGTATTTTATTTATTATTTTCTCTGAAGTCTTCATGGTCTGTTAAAAATTTGGAAGCTAGGGTGATCTGGTGAATAATGCAATGAAAGGTATGGACGGAGATTCCATGTTTTTTCAACTGTCTTATGAGACCTTCATACTTACCAGTCATTACATTAGCACCATCCGTGCAAACCGCAGCTAATTTTTTAACATTTACTAAAGAAAACAGTTTTTCATTCATAATATCAAATAACAGTTTTCCCGTAACATTTCCATGAAATGTTTCAAGAGAAAACATTGTTTCAAAAATGTTATTATTTGCGTCTACGCATCTGACACAAATAATAAGTTGACACAAATCATTTATATCTGTGCTTTCGTCTAAGCAAAATGAAAAAAATTCGCAGTTTTTTAATTTTTCAATAATAGCGGACTCTACTAAAATCCCTAGTTGATCTGTTCACCGAACTGCGCTATTCCGAGATAACGGAAGGAACTCTATAAGCTTCAGATTGTACTTAAGTTTTTCAAAACATTTATATAAAATATTTTTGATAAACATTCCATCAGAAAATGGTCTACCATTTTTAAACTTTTGTCATCTGAAGTCTTTTCGTTGGTTTCCATATCAGATAACCAAATCTTCAGTTTTTCAAAAAAAAAAATATTTTATATTTTAAAAATAATTCTTCTTTTTCCCTTTCACTAAATCTATCCTTATTACTATGAAAGGAATCATAGTGACTTTTTAAATGTTTTATAACATAAAGCTCTAGTTATGCTACCGGAACGTAATGTAACGCAATGTAATAGTAATGTGCACGGGACGTAAAAATGTAGGAGCAATTATCGAACGTAAAAACGTAATCATATGTTTTTAGGTAAACAAAACAATAAAAGAAATAAACAAAAACAAATAAAGAAATAAAATTGCAAAAACTAAAAGACAAAAATTCAGATATGGATACAGAAGACATATTTTTGGGCTTGAGTTTTTATTTTATTATATTTATTATTATTTTTAAACAAACTTAATATTAATTTCAGATTTTAAAAACTTCGTTTTCACTCTTTTTATCACTTTTAATATGGCGCCTTTTGTTTTACTTTAATTCAGCTGTTAACCAGTGTTATCACTACAGAGTTTTTGGTTCATTTCAACGATTTTATATTTATTTGAAGGTTCTTATTAAAAGTTTTATGTACTGTTTCTGTAAGCCAAACAATTCCACTTTCACTCAAACAAAAACACTCAATTTAGTTTGCATTGAGGAAAACAAACACAAAATTGAGTGCTTTTGATTGTATTTTCCATATAAATCGACAAGCAAGTGAAATCGTTTATTTTACAGAAACAGGTCAGGTATCCCGGAAACCAAATTTGTACGAACGTTAAAACGTAGTTATCTTCTCTAATAAAAGTAAAGTGAAATGCTTTTCGAACGCTTTAATTAGCTAAAAGTCGATAACTACATTTTTCTAAATTAAAAGAAAAGTTAACACTACCTACATAATGTAATAACAAAATAGTGTTTATTTTTATTTTAAATTATAGAAGTTAATAATGAAATAAATTATAATTTGGGTTTTTTAAATATGTGAAGTTTTATTTAAAGAGAATTCCACATACAGACAAACATAACAGACGTACAAAATTTAAATTCTGTTTATAATTTCAATTTTCAGTTTTGGTGGTTTTTATATTGACATGTTGTTAACACTGCTAAACAGATGTCACGTAAAAATGTAAGAAAATTCTATTTTTTACAGATTCTTACGTTCCGGTTACGTTACATTACATTTCTATAACCATTCGTATTGCTTTATACATAACAAACGGTAGCATAACTAGGGCTTTAAACAGAATTTACATTTACATTTTACATTTATACTTCGTCACCTAGTCGCTGGATTCACACCTGTGAACGAAAGAATAGCCACAATCCGCATCAAGGCAACATTCTACAACATCAGCCTAATATGTGCTCAAAAAAGGACGATGTGGTTAAGGATGCCTTCTATGCTAAACTCGAGGACGTATATGATAAGTGCCCGGCCCATGACGCCAAAATCGTCCTCGGGGATTTTAATGCGAAAGCTGGACGTCAAGAAGCTGCGATCACAAAGGACAACTGAAGCGTTCTCCGCTCAACTCTCGGATAAGCTCCGTCGCTCCCCATCCAATCTCAGCGACATTGGTGGACTGTGGACCAACATTTCCCACTCTTTGCGCACTACTGCGGAAGCAGTCCTTGGATTCGAGCGCCCACCCCAACGAAATCAATGGTACGACGAGGAGAGCCGCGATTGATTAGTTTTAAATCAATTATTTATTGTTCGCACAATTCCGTGTGCCACCTTTGGCAACTTGATTTAAACAACAATTTGCTTTATTTGTTATTCTTCTTTACACTCTTCCGCGTACACACTAACAATTGTTCGTTAGATCTTTACAACGGAGATCTTCAAACCACAATTATTCTCTTCAGACGCTATGCGTCTTCACAAAAGACTGACTGAATTCTTTCTGATTCATTGCTTGCTTTGTCGAACCTTTTATATCTCAGGGTAAACAGTCTGATGGATGCTTTTGAAGGAGAATGACTTTGCCTTCGCAAAATCTCTATAAATGTAAACATGTTGTTTTCGTTGTTGTTGTTTGTGTATTTTGTTTACCTTTGTCCTTACAGTATTGTTGTTGCCTGTTTGTTTACTTTGTTTATCCCCTTTTTTATACTGATATTGTTGATATATTTTTGTTTATTCGTTGATCATGTAAACAAGTTCATTGTTTTGTTTTTGTAGCTTTTGTTTATCATTTTAATAACACAATTTCCATTTCTGAAATTTTTTTTTTCATATATTATTTATTGAATCTTTCCTTTCGGAATTTCTAATAAGTATTCAAATCTTAACCTAAAATAATACAATAATAAAAGTTGTTATTGCCACTGCAACGTACAACTAAAAGTGCTCATCAAAAGTAAATTTATCTGATCAGATCATTTGTTTGAACCCTTTTGAGACGTCTGTGACCCTCGAATACAAGTAAGTCTCTTACAAGATGGTTGGGATGTTCTGTAATCCTAGAGATGTAATTGACACTTGCTATTTTTATTTCCTCTCGAACTAAGGGCACCTTCAGATCTTTGTGGGTGTTACTGTTTCTCATATACCAAGGATCACCTGTTATTATTCTAAGAAGTCTAGATTGCCGCCTTTGAAGCTTTTCTACATTCGATGGTGAGGTCGTTCCCCACAGTTGGATACCATAAAGCCAAATAGGTTTCAATACTGACTTATACAAAAGCAGTTTTAGTTCTAAATCAAGGGTTGACTTAAGTCCAATAAGCCAGTAAAGCTGTGCTGTTCTGAGTTTGATCTGGGTAATTTTGGCAGCAATATGGTGAGCCCAGGTAAGGCGACGGTCGAGATGGATGCCCAGATATTTTACACTACTATGTTCTGGTACTGTCACACCATTAATATTGATGGGCGGACAATTTCCCCTTCTCAGTGTAAACGTGATGTGCATGCATTTAGAAACATTGACTTTTATCTTCCATTTCAGCATCCAATTTTCCAAATCACTAACATGAGATTGAAGTCTTTGTGACGCAACTGTAGAATCTCTATGAATACTTAAAAACGCCGTATCATCCGCAAAAGTAGACGTTTGAGTCACTAAACTTGCAGGCATATCTGCAGTGAACAATAAGTAAAGGAACGGCCCTAGAATACTTCCTTGTGGTACGCCAGCAGATATCTTTCTGCGGGAAGAGGTGACATGTTTTGATTTTATTTGGAAATATCTGTCCCATAAGTAACTTTTTAGCAATTTATGTACATTCTTTGGTAAAAACTGCGTGATCTTAAAAAGAAGTCCTTCGTGCCAGACCTTGTCGAAGGCTTGAGATATATCAATAAATAGCGCAGAGCAATACTGCTTATTCTCAAAAGCACGTCTAATTAAATTGGTAATTCTGTGCACTTGCTGAATCGTGCTGTTTTCGCCTACAACCAAACTGATGGTCGGGAACTATGGCGTTGGCATCAATATGCGGTATTAAACTATTAAGCAGCATTTTTTCGAACATCTTAGAAAGTATTGGGAGTAAACTTATTGGACGATATGATGATACTTGCGTGATGTCCTTGCCTGGTTTAGCTATCATCACTAAATCAGATAATTTCCAAGATGCAGGAAAGTAGCCTATTCGCAACATAGAGTTAAAGATGAACAATATAAAACGCACGGCCGATGTAGGCAAATTTTTAATCATTTTCGCACTTATTTTGTCACAACCAGGTGATTTGTTCGGCTTTAGGCTCTGGATGACGGCAATCACTGCAGACAGCCGGAACTTGATCGGCCTACTAACCACATCGTCGATTGTAACTGGGGCAATACTGGAAACAGAATTGTTTGGTGTAAAAACATTCTCTAAGTAGTTGGCAAAAGCGTCCACTTTCTGTTCGGCGCTTTTTGCCCAATCACCGTGCTGTAGTCGTAAAGGGGATTCATGTAGGTCTCCTCATTTTCCTTACTGCCTTTCATAAACTGTAGTCCGAGTCTTTCGTTGCGTCCAAATTTTGCAAGTATTTTTGCAGGTTCGACTCTTTGTCCTTCTGCAAAGCGTCACGCAGAAGTCTTTGGCACTGATTAAGTTGAGACTTTAGACCTGGAGAACGATATACTTGCCATTGGCGTCTTAAATTCCTTTTTTGGCGTAACAGTGCTTCTATTTTATTAGAGCAGGGAAATTTTCGTTTTCTTACCAAAGGGGTAGAGGATGTAGATACCCTGCAGCTTCAGTTAAGGTGTTAGTAAACTGGCGGATGCCGGATTCAATTTCCTGTTCACACTTTAAAGAGATATTTGATGGCAGGTGCGAGCTTATGAACATTTTGTATTTCCGCCAATTTGTCCTCGTCTGAAGATAATTTTGCTACAGTAGGTTTGTATCAGGCACAAATGTTAGGATGGTTGGTGAGTGATCAGAAGACAGATCCAATGACGGGTGCATACGAAGATTTTCACGTCTAATATTTCTTACTACGGCAAAATCTATTACATCCGGAATTTTGTTTAGATCAGTTGGCCAATAAGTAGGATGACCAGCAGACAAGGCATCCATTCTGTTCGAAGATACTGCGTCCAATGGCTGTATAGTAGTTTTTCTTTTCAGTATCGAACTTGTTCACAGTTGCTCTAAAAATCTTTGGCTTTGATTTCGGTTTCCTGAATATTACCCTTTCGTAGAGAAACAACGTAGAAATTGTTTTTGCCAACAAGCTGTGTCAACTTGGTTACCAAAGCATTGGTAGTGGGCTCTCGTAGGTACAGTGGTAGGGGTTTGAAGTTCTTTTTTTCAAGTGTATTGTCTTCCTTCTCTTTTCTTCTTCTAATAATTACATGAAGTTCTCCACCCCAAATCGAGGACGACGATAGAGTAGAATTCTCAAGACTTGAGGAACCGTAATTTGTCAAAAATCTCCTACTGACGTATAATACTCCAAAAATAACAGCAGCAAACCATTTACAATTTTTTATTTTCTGTTGTGCTGGATTATAAATATTGGTATTTAGGAGAAGTGTGTTAGCTTATTAGACGTAAGGCCACGGTTCAAACCCCAGGTCAGACATCAAAACGAAATGTGAAAAAATGTTTCTTCGGCGACTTCCTCTCAGCAGATTTCTGGCAAAAACTCTGAGAGTAAATAAAATTGCCATAAAAAGTTTTTCAAAAATCTATCGTTCGGAGTCGACTTTAAACTGTAGGTGCCGCCAGTCATTTATAAAATTAACACACACAACATGAGTGGTGTGAGAAGCTAGGCCGTAATCCTGACTGAAGGGTTGTAATGGCCAATTATGTATGTTCAAGTGTAGTGTTCACATATAGTGCAAAGATGTGAAGCACTGCGAATATTTTTTATTCTGTTTTAATTTTACACTTTATCTGTGTAAACAAGTGATGTCCAAAGCTAAAACTGTAGTTGGATTGGTGAGAGAAATAGAACTGCACTGAAAGAAAAATTGTGTATACTTAAAAAATTCACGGACAAAACCATATATTAAAATTTATTTTATACAACATCATTAATGAAATTTTCAACATTAATCCTATTATGACAGTTTCGTAGCAAAATAATATTTTTTAAGTGTATTTGAAAGATCACTTAAATTTTTTTTACCTTGTAATTCTATATTAAACTCATTTAGTGATGTTGTAGTGTCCGTTAAAAACGCCAAAATGCCAGATCTAAAATAAAATCATTATCAATTAAACGCCGTATTTCGGATTTGTCCATGTTTTCGGTTTCTATGAATTGAAGTACATCATCTTTTAAATCATATAATCTATATCATACAACCACCACGACTTAACCACCGAACCTCCGTAAACATTTTTAGAACGGGGTGAGCTGCATTTTTAGTTTTTAAAAAATTTACAAATTTCCGATGGGTCAGTGAATGATGCCCCCACGTATTTTATTTATTATTTTCTCTGAAGTCTTCATGGTCTGTTAAAAATTTGGAAGCTAGGGTGATCTGGTGAATAATGCAATGAAAGGTATGGACGGAGATTCCATGTTTTTTCAACTGTCTTATGAGACCTCCATACTTACCAGTCATTACATTAGCACCATCCGTGCAAACCGCAGCTAATTTTTTAACATTTACTAAAGAAAACAGTTTTTCATTCATAATATCAAATAACAGTTTTCCCGTAACATTTCCATGAAATGTTTCAAGAGAAAACATTGTTTCAAAAATGTTATTATTTGCGTCTACGCATCTGACACAAATAATAAGTTGACACAAATCATTTATATCTGCTTTCGTCTAAGCAAAATGAAAAAAATTCGCAGTTTTTTAATTTTTCAATAATAGCGGACTCTACTAAAATCCCTAGTTGATCTGTTCACCGAACTGCGCTATTCCGAGATAACGGAAGGAACTCTATAAGCTTCAGATTGTACTTAAGTTTTTCAAAACATTTATATAAAATATTTTTGATAAACATTCCATCAGAAAATGGTCTACCATTTTTAAACTTTTATCATCTGAAGTCTTTTCGTTGGTTTCCGTATCAGATAACCAAATCTTCAGTTTTTCAAAAAAAAAAATATTTTATATTTTAAAAATAATTCTTCTTTTTCCCTTTCACTAAATCTATCCTTATTACTATGAAAGGAATCATAGTGTCTTTTTAAATGTTTTATAACATAAAGCTCTAGTTATGCTACCGGAACGTAATGTAACGCAATGTAATAGTAAAGCCCTAGTTATGCTACCGGAACGTAATGTAATGTAATGTAACAGTAATGTGCACGGAACGTAAAAATGTAAGAGCAATTATAGAACGTAAAAACGTAATCATATGTTTTTAGGTAAACAAAACAATAAAAGAAATAAAAATTGCAAAAACTAAGATACAAAAATTCAGATATGGATACAGAAGATATGTTTTTGGGTTTAAGTTCTTATTTTATTATTCATTGTTTTTTAAACATATTTAATATTAATTTCAAATTTTAAAAACTTTGTTTTCACTCCTTTTATCACTTTCAATATGGCGTCTTTTGTTTTTATTTAATTCAGCTGTTAACCAGTGTTATCACTACATAGTTTTTGGATTCATTTCAACGATTTTATATTTATTTAAAGGTATTTATTAAAAGTGAAAATTAAAAGTGAAGTCGTCGTAGTCTAGTAGGTTGTGTGTTGGCTTATTAGACGTAAAGCAATGGTTCGAGCCCCAGGCCAGACATCAAAACAAAATACAAAAAGTATTTCTTCGTCGAATTCCTCTCAGCAGATTTCTGGCAAAAAAACTGTGAGAGTAAATAAAATTACCATGTAAAGTTTCTCAAAAATCTGTCGTTCGGAGTCGACTTTAAACTGTAGCTCCCACCATTCATGTATAAAATTAACACACACAACATAAGTGGTGTGAGAAACAAGGTCGTAATCCTGACTGAAGGGTTGTAATGACCAATTATGTATGTTATGTATGCATGTATTTATTAAAAGTTTTATGTACTGTTTCGGTAAGCCAAACAATTTTACTTTGACACAAACAAAAACTAAAATTGAGTGCTTTTGATTGTATTTTCCGTATAAATAGACAAGCAAGTGAAATCGTTTATCCTACGGGAACCAAATTTGTACGGATGTAAAAACGCTTTTATCTTCTCTAGTAAAAGTAAAATGCAAACTGAAATGCTTTTCGAACGCTTTAATTAGTTAGAAATGGATAAATATATTTTTCTAATTTAAAACAAAAATAAACACTATCTACATAATGTAATAGTAAAATAGTGTTTATTTTTATTTTAAATTATAAAAGTTAATAATGAAATAAATTATAATTTGGATTTTTAAAATATGTGAAGTTTTATTTAAAGAGAATTCCACATACAGACAAACATAACATACGTACAAAATGTAAATTCTGTTTATAATTTCAATTTTCAGTTTTAGTGGTTTTTAATATTGACATGTTGTTAACACTGCTAAACAGATGTCACGTAAAAATGTAAGAAAATTCTATTTTTTACAGATTCTTACGTTCCGGTTACGTTACATTACATTTCTATAACCATTCGTATTGCTTTATACATAACAAAAACGATCAGCTGTTTCTTACTGTTGCGGTTACATTCCGTTACGGTAGCATAACTAGGGCTTAATGTGCACGGGACGTAAAAATGTAAGAGCAATTATCGAACGTAAAAACGTAATCATATGTTTTTAGGTAAACAAAACAATAAAAGAAATAAACAAAAACAAATAAAGAAATAAAAATTGCAAAAACTAAAAGACAAAAATTCAGATATGGATACAGAAGACATATTTTTGGGCTTGAGTTTTTATTTTATTATATTTATTATTATTTTTAAACAAACTTAATATTAATTTCAGATTTTAAAAACTTCGTTTTCACTCTTTTTATCACTTTTAATATGGCGCCTTTTGTTTTACTTTAATTCAGCTGTTAACCAGTGTTATCACTACAGAGTTTTTAGGTTCATTTCAACGATTTTATATTTATTTGAAGGTTCTTATTAAAAGTTTTATGTACTGTTTCTGTAAGCCAAACAATTCCACTTTCACTCAAACAAAAACACTCAATTTAGTTTGCATTGAGGAAAACAAACACAAAATTGAGTGCTTTTGATTGTATTTTCCATATAAATCGACAAGCAAGTGAAATCGTTTATTTTACAGAAACAGGTCAGGTATCCCGGAAACCAAATTTGTACGAACGTTAAAACGTAGTTATCTTCTCTAATAAAAGTAAAGTGAAATGCTTTTCGAACGCTTTAATTAGCTAAAAGTCGATAACTACATTTTTCTAAATTAAAAGAAAAGTTAACACTACCTACATAATGTAATAACAAAATAGTGTTTATTTTTATTTTAAATTATAGAAGTTAATAATGAAATAAGTTATAATTTGGGTTTTTTAAATATGTGAAGTTTTATTTAAAGAGAATTCCACATACAGACAAACATAACAGACGTACAAAATTTAAATTCTGTTTATAATTTCAATTTTCAGTTTTGGTGGTTTTTATATTGACATGTTGTTAACACTGCTAAACAGATGTCACGTAAAAATGTAAGAAAATTCTATTTTTTACAGATTCTTACGTTCCGGTTACGTTACATTACATTTCTATAACCATTCGTATTGCTTTATACATAACAAACGGTAGCATAACTAGGGCTTTAAACAGAATTTACATTTACATTTTACATTTATACTTCGTCACCTAGTCTCTGGATTCACACCTGTGAACGAAAGAATAGCCACAATCCGCATCAAGGCAACATTCTACAACATCAGCCTAATATGTGCTCAAAAAAGGACGATGTGGTTAAGGATGCCTTCTATGCTAAACTCGAGGACGTATATGATAAGTGCCCGGCCCATGACGCCAAAATCGTCCTCGGGGATTTTAATGCGAAAGCTGGACGTCAAGAAGCTGCGATCACAAAGGACAACTGAAGCGTTCTCCGCTCAACTCTCGGATAAGCTCCGTCGCTCCCCATCCAATCTCAGCGACATTGGTGGACTGTGGACCAACATTTCCCACTCTTTGCGCACTACTGCGGAAGCAGTCCTTGGATTCGAGCGCCCACCCCAACGAAATCAATGGTACGACGAGGAGAGCCGCGATTGATTAGTTTTAAATCAATTATTTATTGTTCGCACAATTCCGTGTGCCACCTTTGGCAACTTGATTTAAACAACAATTTGCTTTATTTGTTATTCTTCTTTACACTCTTCCGCGTACACACTAACAATTGTTCGTTAGATCTTTACAACGGAGATCTTCAAACCACAATTATTCTCTTCAGACGCTATGCGTCTTCACAAAAGACTGACTGAATTCTTTCTGATTCATTGCTTGCTTTGTCGAACCTTTTATATCTCAGGGTAAACAGTCTGATGGATGCTTTTGAAGGAGAATGACTTTGCCTTCGCAAAATCTCTATAAATGTAAACATGTTGTTTTCGTTGTTGTTGTTTGTGTATTTTGTTTACCTTTGTCCTTACAGTATTGTTGTTGCCTGTTTGTTTACTTTGTTTATCCCCTTTTTTATACTGATATTGTTGATATATTTTTGTTTATTCGTTGATCATGTAAACAAGTTCATTGTTTTGTTTTTGTAGCTTTTGTTTATCATTTTAATAACACAATTTCCATTTTTGAAATTTTTTTTTTCATATATTATTTATTGAATCTTTCCTTTCGGAATTTCTAATAAGTATTCAAATCTTAACCTAAAATAATACAATAATAAAAGTTGTTATTGCCACTGCAACGTACAACTAAAAGTGCTCATCAAAAGTAAATTTATCTGATCAGATCATTTGTTTGAACCCTTTTGAGACGTCTGTGACCCTCGAATACAAGTAAGTCTCTTACAAGATGGTTGGGATGTTCTGTAATCCTAGAGATGTAATTGACACTTGCTATTTTTATTTCCTCTCGAACTAAGGGCACCTTCAGATCTTTGTGGGTTTTACTGTTTCTCATATACCAAGGATCACCTGTTATTATTCTAAGAAGTCTAGATTGCCGCCTTTGAAGCTTTTCTACATTCGATGGTGAGGTCGTTCCCCACAGTTGGATACCATAAAGCCAAATAGGTTTCAATACTGACTTATACAAAAGCAGTTTTAGTTCTAAATCAAGGGTTGACTTAAGTCCAATAAGCCAGTAAAGCTGTGCTGTTCTGAGTTTGATCTGTGTAATTTTGGCAGCAATATGGTGAGCCCAGGTAAGGCGACGGTCGAGATGGATGCCCAGATATTTTACACTACTATGTTCTGGTACTGTCACACCATTAATATTGATGGGCGGACAATTTCCCCTTCTCAGTGTAAACGTGATGTGCATGCATTTAGAAACATTGACTTTTATCTTCCATTTCAGCATCCAATTTACAAATCACTAACATGAGATTGAAGTCTTTGTGACGCAACTGTAGAATCTCTATGAATACTTAAAAACGCCGTATCATCCGCAAAAGTAGAGGTTTGAGTCACTAAACTTGCAGGCATATCTGCAGTGAACAATAAGTAAAGGAACGGCCCTAGAATACTTCCTTGTGGTACGCCAGCAGATATCTTTCTGCGGGAAGAGGTGACATGTTTTGATTTTATTTGGAAATATCTGTCCCATAAGTAACTTTTTAGCAATTTATGTACATTCTTTGGTAAAAACTGCGTGATCTTAAAAAGAAGTCCTTCGTGCCAGACCTTATCGAAGGCTTGAGATATATCAATAAATAGCGCAGAGCAATACTGCTTATTCTCAAAAGCACGTCTAATTAAATTGGTAATTCTGTGCACTTGCTGAATCGTGCTGTTTTCGCCTACAACCAAACTGATGGTCGGGAACTATGGCGTTGGCATCAATATGCGGTATTAAACTATTAAGCAGCATTTTTTCGAACATCTTAGAAAGTATTGGGAGTAAACTTATTGGACGATATGATGATACTTGCGTGATGTCCTTGCCTGGTTTAGCTATCATCACTAAATCAGATAATTTCCAAGATGCAGGAAAGTAGCCTATTCGCAACATAGAGTTAAAGATGAACAATATAAAACGCACGGCCGATGTAGGCAAATTTTTAATCATTTTCGCACTTATTTTGTCACAACCAGGTGATTTGTTCGGCTTTAGGCTCTGGATGACGGCAATCACTGCAGACAGCCGGAACTTGATCGACCTACTAACCACATCGTCGATTGTAACTGGGGCAATACTGGAAACAGAATTGTTTGGTGTAAAAACATTCTCTAAGTAGTTGGCAAAAGCGTCCACTTTCTGTTCGGCGCTTTTTGCCCAATCACCGTGCTGTAGTCGTAAAGGGGATTCATGTAGGTCTCCTCATTTTCCTTACTGCCTTTCATAAACTGTAGTCCGAGTCTTTCGTTGCGTCCAAATTTTGCAAGTATTTTTGCAGGTTCGACTCTTTGTCCTTCTGCAAAGCGTCACGCAGAAGTCTTTGGCACTGATTAAGTTGAGACTTTAGACCTGGAGAACGATATTCTTGCCATTGGCGTCTTAAATTCCTTTTTTGGCGTAACAGTGCTTCTATTTTATTAGAGCAGGGAAATTTTCGTTTTCTTACCAAAGGGGTAGAGGATGTAGATACCCTGCAGCTTCAGTTAAGGTGTTAGTAAACTGGCGGATGCCGGATTCAATTTCCTGTTCACACTTTAAAGAGATATTTGATGGCAGGTGCGAGCTTATGAACATTTTGTGTTTCCGCCAATTTGTCCTCGTCTGAAGATAATTTTGCTACAGTAGGTTTGTATCAGGCACAAATGTTAGGATGGTTGGTGAGTGATCAGAAGACAGATCCAATGACGGGTGCATACGAAGATTTTCACGTCTAATATTTCTTACTACGGCAAAATCTATTACATCCGGAATTTTGTTTAGATCAGTTGGCCAATAAGTAGGATGACCAGCAGACAAGGCATCCATTCTGTTCGAAGATACTGCGTCCAATGGCTGTATAGTAGTTTTTCTTTTCAGTATCGAACTTGTTCACAGTTGCTCTAAAAATCTTTGGCTTGGATTTCGGTTTCCTGAATATTACCCTTTCGTAGAGAAACAACGTAGAAATTGTTTTTGCCAACAAGCTGTGTCAACTTGGTTACCAAAGCATTGGTAGTGGGCTCTCGTAGGTACAGTGGTAGGGGTTTGAAGTTCTTTTTTTCAAGTGTATTGTCTTCCTTCTCTTTTCTTCTTCTAATAATTACATGAAGTTCTCCACCCCAAATCGAGGACGACGATAGAGTAGATTTCTCAAGACTTGAGGAACCGTAATTTGTCAAAAATCTCCTACTGACGTATAATACTCCAAAAATAACAGCAGCAAACCATTTACAATTTTTTATTTTCTGTTGTGCTGGATTATAAATATTGGTATTTAGGAGAAGTGTGTTAGCTTATTAGACGTAAGGCCACGGTTCAAACCCCAGGTCAGACATCAAAACGAAATGTGAAAAAATGTTTCTTCGGCGACTTCCTCTCAGCAGATTTCTGGCAAAAACTCTGAGAGTAAATAAAATTGCCATAAAAAGTTTTTCAAAAATCTATCGTTCGGAGTCGACTTTAGACTGTAGGTGCCGCCAGTCATTTATAAAATTAACACACACAACATGAGTGGTGTGAGAAGCTAGGCCGTAATCCTGACTGAAGGGTTGTAATGGCCAATTATGTATGTTCAAGTGTAGTGTTCACATATAGTGCAAAGATGTGAAGCACTGCGAATATTTTTTATTCTGTTTTAATTTTACACTTTATCTGTGTAAACAAGTGATGTCCAAAGCTAAAACTGTAGTTGGATTGGTGAGAGAAATAGAACTGCACTGAAAGAAAAATTGTGTATACTTAAAAAAATTCACGGACAAAACGATATATTAAAATTTATTTTATACAACATCATTAATGAAATTTTCAACATTAATCCTATTATGACAGTTTCGTAGCAAAATAATATTTTTTAAGTGTATTTGAAAGATCACTTAAATTTTTTTTACCTTGTAATTCTATATTAAACTCATTTAGTGATGTTGTAGTGTCCGTTAAAAACGCCAAAATGCCAGATCTAAAATAAAATCATTATCAATTAAACGCCGTATTTCGGATTTGTCCATGTTTTCGGTTTCTATGAATTGAAGTACATCATCTTTTAAATCATATAATCTATATCATACAACCACCACGACTTAACCACCGAACCTCCGTAAACATTTTTAGAACGGGGTGAGCTGCATTTTTAGTTTTTAAAAAATTTACAAATTTCCGATGGGTCAGTTATGATGCCCCCACGTATTTTATTTATTATTTTCTCTGAAGTCTTCATGGTCTGTTAAAAATTTGGAAGCTAGGGTGATCTGGTGAATAATGCAATGAAAGGTATGGACGGAGATTCCATGTTTTTTCAACTGTCTTATGAGACCTTCATACTTACCAGTCATTACATTAGCACCATCCGTGCAAACCGCAGCTAATTTTTTAACATTTACTAAAGAAAACAGTTTTTCATTCATAATATCAAATAACAGTTTTCCCGTAACATTTCCATGAAATGTTTCAAGAGAAAACATTGTTTCAAAAATGTTATTATTTGCGTCTACGCATCTGACACAAATAATAAGTTGACACAAATCATTTATATCTGTGCTTTCGTCTAAGCAAAATGAAAAAAATTCGCAGTTTTTTAATTTTTCAATAATAGCGGACTCTACTAAAATCCCTAGTTGATCTGTTCACCGAACTGCGCTATTCCGAGATAACGGAAGGAACTCTATAAGCTTCAGATTGTACTTAAGTTTTTCAAAACATTTATATAAAATATTTTTGATAAACATTCCATCAGAAAATGGTCTACCATTTTTAAACTTTTATCATCTGAAGTCTTTTCGTTGGTTTCCGTATCAGATAACCAAATCTTCAGTTTTTCAAAAAAAAAATATTTTATATTTTAAAAATAATTCTTCTTTTTCCCTTTCACTAAATCTATCCTTATTACTATGAAAGGAATCATAGTGTCTTTTTAAATGTTTTATAACATAAAGCTCTAGTTATGCTACCGGAACGTAATGTAACGCAATGTAATAGTAATGTGCACGGGACGTAAAAATGTAAGAGCAATTATAGAACGTAAAAACGTAATCATATGTTTTTAGGTAAACAAAACAATAAAAGAAATAAAAATTGCAAAAACTAAGATACAAAAATTCAGATATGGATACAGAAGATATGTTTTTGGGTTTAAGTTCTTATTTTATTATTCATTGTTTTTTAAACATATTTAATATTAATTTCAAATTTTAAAAACTTTGTTTTCACTCCTTTTATCACTTTCAATATGGCGTCTTTTGTTTTTATTTAATTCAGCTGTTAACCAGTGTTATCACTACATAGTTTTTGGATTCATTTCAACGATTTTATATTTATTTAAAGGTATTTATTAAAAGTGAAAATTAAAAGTGAAGTCGTCGTAGTCTAGTAGGTTGTGTGTTGGCTTATTAGACGTAAAGCAATGGTTCGAGCCCCAGGCCAGACATCAAAACAAAATACAAAAAGTATTTCTTCGTCGAATTCCTCTCAGCAGATTTCTGGCAAAAAAACTGTGAGAGTAAATAAAATTACCATGTAAAGTTTCTCAAAAATCTGTCGTTCGGAGTCGACTTTAAACTGTAGCTCCCACCATTCATGTATAAAATTAACACACACAACATAAGTGGTGTGAGAAACAAGGTCGTAATCCTGACTGAAGGGTTGTAATGACCAATTATGTATGTTATGTATGCATGTATTTATTAAAAGTTTTATGTACTGTTTCGGTAAGCCAAACAATTTTACTTTGACACAAACAAAAACTAAAATTGAGTGCTTTTGATTGTATTTTCCGTATAAATAGACAAGCAAGTGAAATCGTTTATCCTACGGGAACCAAATTTGTACGGATGTAAAAACGCTTTTATCTTCTCTAGTAAAAGTAAAATGCAAACTGAAATGCTTTTCGAACGCTTTAATTAGTTAGAAATGGATAAATATATTTTTCTAATTTAAAACAAAAATAAACACTATCTACATAATGTAATAGTAAAATAGTGTTTATTTTTATTTTAAATTATAAAAGTTAATAATGAAATAAATTATAATTTGGATTTTTAAAATATGTGAAGTTTTATTTAAAGAGAATTCCACATACAGACAAACATAACATACGTACAAAATGTAAATTCTGTTTATAATTTCAATTTTCAGTTTTAGTGGTTTTTAATATTGACATGTTGTTAACACTGCTAAACAGATGTCACGTAAAAATGTAAGAAAATTCTATTTTTTACAGATTCTTACGTTCCGGTTACGTTACATTACATTTCTATAACCATTCGTATTGCTTTATACATAACAAAAACGATCAGCTGTTTCTTACTGTTGCGGTTACATTCCGTTACGGTAGCATAACTAGGGCTTAATGTGCACGGGACGTAAAAATGTAAGAGCAATTATCGAACGTAAAAACGTAATCATATGTTTTTAGGTAAACAAAACAATAAAAGAAATAAACAAAAACAAATAAAGAAATAAAAATTGCAAAAACTAAAAGACAAAAATTCAGATATGGATACAGAAGACATATTTTTGGGCTTGAGTTTTTATTTTATTATATTTATTATTATTTTTAAACAAACTTAATATTAATTTCAGATTTTAAAAACTTCGTTTTCACTCTTTTTATCACTTTTAATATGGCGCCTTTTGTTTTACTTTAATTCAGCTGTTAACCAGTGTTATCACTACAGAGTTTTTAGGTTCATTTCAACGATTTTATATTTATTTGAAGGTTCTTATTAAAAGTTTTATGTACTGTTTCTGTAAGCCAAACAATTCCACTTTCACTCAAACAAAAACACTCAATTTAGTTTGCATTGAGGAAAACAAACACAAAATTGAGTGCTTTTGATTGTATTTTCCATATAAATCGACAAGCAAGTGAAATCGTTTATTTTACAGAAACAGGTCAGGTATCCCGGAAACCAAATTTGTACGAACGTTAAAACGTAGTTATCTTCTCTAATAAAAGTAAAGTGAAATGCTTTTCGAACGCTTTAATTAGCTAAAAGTCGATAACTACATTTTTCTAAATTAAAAGAAAAGTTAACACTACCTACATAATGTAATAACAAAATAGTGTTTATTTTTATTTTAAATTATAGAAGTTAATAATGAAATAAGTTATAATTTGGGTTTTTTAAATATGTGAAGTTTTATTTAAAGAGAATTCCACATACAGACAAACATAACAGACGTACAAAATTTAAATTCTGTTTATAATTTCAATTTTCAGTTTTGGTGGTTTTTATATTGACATGTTGTTAACACTGCTAAACAGATGTCACGTAAAAATGTAAGAAAATTCTATTTTTTTACAGATTCTTACGTTCCGGTTACGTTACATTACATTTCTATAACCATTCGTATTGCTTTATACATAACAAACGGTAGCATAACTAGGGCTTTAAACAGAATTTACATTTACATTTTACATTTATACTTCGTCACCTAGTCTCTGGATTCACACCTGTGAACGAAAGAATAGCCACAATCCGCATCAAGGCAACATTCTACAACATCAGCCTAATATGTGCTCAAAAAAGGACGATGTGGTTAAGGATGCCTTCTATGCTAAACTCGAGGACGTATATGATAAGTGCCCGGCCCATGACGCCAAAATCGTCCTCGGAGATTTTAATGCGAAAGCTGGACGTCAAGAAGCTGCGATCACAAAGGACAACTGAAGCGTTCTCCGCTCAACTCTCGGATAAGCTCCGTCGCTCCCCATCCAATCTCAGCGACATTGGTGGACTGTGGACCAACATTTCCCACTCTTTGCGCACTACTGCGGAAGCAGTCCTTGGATTCGAGCGCCCACCCCAACGAAATCAATGGTACGACGAGGAGAGCCGCGATTGATTAGTTTTAAATCAATTATTTATTGTTCGCACAATTCCGTGTGCCACCTTTGGCAACTTGATTTAAACAACAATTTGCTTTATTTGTTATTCTTCTTTACACTCTTCCGCGTACACACTAACAATTGTTCGTTAGATCTTTACAACGGAGATCTTCAAACCACAATTATTCTCTTCAGACGCTATGCGTCTTCACAAAAGACTGACTGAATTCTTTCTGATTCATTGCTTGCTTTGTCGAACCTTTTATATCTCAGGGTAAACAGTCTGATGTATGCTTTTGAAGGAGAATGACTTTGCCTTCGCAAAATCTCTATAAATGTAAACATGTTGTTTTCGTTGTTGTTGTTTGTGTATTTTGTTTACCTTTGTCCTTACAGTATTGTTGTTGCCTGTTTGTTTACTTTGTTTATCCCCTTTTTTATACTGATATTGTTGATATATTTTTGTTTATTCGTTGATCATGTAAACAAGTTCATTGTTTTGTTTTTGTAGCTTTTGTTTATCATTTTAATAACACAATTTCCATTTTTGAAATTTTTTTTTTCATATATTATTTATTGAATCTTTCCTTTCGGAATTTCTAATAAGTATTCAAATCTTAACCTAAAATAATACAATAATAAAAGTTGTTATTGCCACTGCAACGTACAACTAAAAGTGCTCATCAAAAGTAAATTTATCTGATCAGATCATTTGTTTGAACCCTTTTGAGACGTCTGTGACCCTCGAATACAAGTAAGTCTCTTACAAGATGGTTGGGATGTTCTGTAATCCTAGAGATGTAATTGACACTTGCTATTTTTATTTCCTCTCGAACTAAGGGCACCTTCAGATCTTTGTGGGTTTTACTGTTTCTCATATACCAAGGATCACCTGTTATTATTCTAAGAAGTCTAGATTGCCGCCTTTGAAGCTTTTCTACATTCGATGGTGAGGTCGTTCCCCACAGTTGGATACCATAAAGCCAAATAGGTTTCAATACTGACTTATACAAAAGCAGTTTTAGTTCTAAATCAAGGGTTGACTTAAGTCCAATAAGCCAGTAAAGCTGTGCTGTTCTGAGTTTGATCTGTGTAATTTTGGCAGCAATATGGTGAGCCCAGGTAAGGCGACGGTCGAGATGGATGCCCAGATATTTTACACTACTATGTTCTGGTACTGTCACACCATTAATATTGATGGGCGGACAATTTCCCCTTCTCAGTGTAAACGTGATGTGCATGCATTTAGAAACATTGACTTTTATCTTCCATTTCAGCATCCAATTTACAAATCACTAACATGAGATTGAAGTCTTTGTGACGCAACTGTAGAATCTCTATGAATACTTAAAAACGCCGTATCATCCGCAAAAGTAGAGGTTTGAGTCACTAAACTTGCAGGCATATCTGCAGTGAACAATAAGTAAAGGAACGGCCCTAGAATACTTCCTTGTGGTACGCCAGCAGATATCTTTCTGCGGGAAGAGGTGACATGTTTTGATTTTATTTGGAAATATCTGTCCCATAAGTAACTTTTTAGCAATTTATGTACATTCTTTGGTAAATACTGCGTGATCTTAAAAAGAAGTCCTTCGTGCCAGACCTTATCGAAGGCTTGAGATATATCAATAAATAGCGCAGAGCAATACTGCTTATTCTCAAAAGCACGTCTAATTAAATTGGTAATTCTGTGCACTTGCTGAATCGTGCTGTTTTCGCCTACAACCAAACTGATGGTCGGGAACTATGGCGTTGGCATCAATATGCGGTATTAAACTATTAAGCAGCATTTTTTCGAACATCTTAGAAAGTATTGGGAGTAAACTTATTGGACGATATGATGATACTTGCGTGATGTCCTTGCCTGGTTTAGCTATCATCACTAAATCAGATAATTTCCAAGATGCAGGAAAGTAGCCTATTCGCAACATAGAGTTAAAGATGAACAATATAAAACGCACGGCCGATGTAGGCAAATTTTTAATCATTTTCGCACTTATTTTGTCACAACCAGGTGATTTGTTCGGCTTTAGGCTCTGGATGACGGCAATCACTGCAGACAGCCGGAACTTGATCGACCTACTAACCACATCGTCGATTGTAACTGGGGCAATACTGGAAACAGAATTGTTTGGTGTAAAAACATTCTCTAAGTAGTTGGCAAAAGCGTCCACTTTCTGTTCGGCGCTTTTTGCCCAATCACCGTGCTGTAGTCGTAAAGGGGATTCATGTAGGTCTCCTCATTTTCCTTACTGCCTTTCATAAACTGTAGTCCGAGTCTTTCGTTGCGTCCAAATTTTGCAAGTATTTTTGCAGGTTCGACTCTTTGTCCTTCTGCAAAGCGTCACGCAGAAGTCTTTGGCACTGATTAAGTTGAGACTTTAGACCTGGAGAACGATATTCTTGCCATTGGCGTCTTAAATTCCTTTTTTGGCGTAACAGTGCTTCTATTTTATTAGAGCAGGGAAATTTTCGTTTTCTTACCAAAGGGGTAGAGGATGTAGATACCCTGCAGCTTCAGTTAAGGTGTTAGTAAACTGGCGGATGCCGGATTCAATTTCCTGTTCACACTTTAAAGAGATATTTGATGGCAGGTGCGAGCTTATGAACATTTTGTGTTTCCGCCAATTTGTCCTCGTCTGAAGATAATTTTGCTACAGTAGGTTTGTATCAGGCACAAATGTTAGGATGGTTGGTGAGTGATCAGAAGACAGATCCAATGACGGGTGCATACGAAGATTTTCACGTCTAATATTTCTTACTACGGCAAAATCTATTACATCCGGAATTTTGTTTAGATCAGTTGGCCAATAAGTAGGATGACCAGCAGACAAGGCATCCATTCTGTTCGAAGATACTGCGTCCAATGGCTGTATAGTAGTTTTTCTTTTCAGTATCGAACTTGTTCACAGTTGCTCTAAAAATCTTTGGCTTGGATTTCGGTTTCCTGAATATTACCCTTTCGTAGAGAAACAACGTAGAAATTGTTTTTGCCAACAAGCTGTGTCAACTTGGTTACCAAAGCATTGGTAGTGGGCTCTCGTAGGTACAGTGGTAGGGGTTTGAAGTTCTTTTTTTCAAGTGTATTGTCTTCCTTCTCTTTTCTTCTTCTAATAATTACATGAAGTTCTCCACCCCAAATCGAGGACGACGATAGAGTAGATTTCTCAAGACTTGAGGAACCGTAATTTGTCAAAAATCTCCTACTGACGTATAATACTCCAAAAATAACAGCAGCAAACCATTTACAATTTTTTATTTTCTGTTGTGCTGGATTATAAATATTGGTATTTAGGAGAAGTGTGTTAGCTTATTAGACGTAAGGCCACGGTTCAAACCCCAGGTCAGACATCAAAACGAAATGTGAAAAAATGTTTCTTCGGCGACTTCCTCTCAGCAGATTTCTGGCAAAAACTCTGAGAGTAAATAAAATTGCCATAAAAAGTTTTTCAAAAATCTATCGTTCGGAGTCGACTTTAGACTGTAGGTGCCGCCAGTCATTTATAAAATTAACACACACAACATGAGTGGTGTGAGAAGCTAGGCCGTAATCCTGACTGAAGGGTTGTAATGGCCAATTATGTATGTTCAAGTGTAGTGTTCACATATAGTGCAAAGATGTGAAGCACTGCGAATATTTTTTATTCTGTTTTAATTTTACACTTTATCTGTGTAAACAAGTGATGTCCAAAGCTAAAACTGTAGTTGGATTGGTGAGAGAAATAGAACTGCACTGAAAGAAAAATTGTGTATACTTAAAAAAATTCACGGACAAAACGATATATTAAAATTTATTTTATACAACATCATTAATGAAATTTTCAACATTAATCCTATTATGACAGTTTCGTAGCAAAATAATATTTTTTAAGTGTATTTGAAAGATCACTTAAATTTTTTTTACCTTGTAATTCTATATTAAACTCATTTAGTGATGTTGTAGTGTCCGTTAAAAACGCCAAAATGCCAGATCTAAAATAAAATCATTATCAATTAAACGCCGTATTTCGGATTTGTCCATGTTTTCGGTTTCTATGAATTGAAGTACATCATCTTTTAAATCATATAATCTATATCATACAACCACCACGACTTAACCACCGAACCTCCGTAAACATTTTTAGAACGGGGTGAGCTGCATTTTTAGTTTTTAAAAAATTTACAAATTTCCGATGGGTCAGTTATGATGCCCCCACGTATTTTATTTATTATTTTCTCTGAAGTCTTCATGGTCTGTTAAAAATTTGGAAGCTAGGGTGATCTGGTGAATAATGCAATGAAAGGTATGGACGGAGATTCCATGTTTTTTCAACTGTCTTATGAGACCTTCATACTTACCAGTCATTACATTAGCACCATCCGTGCAAACCGCAGCTAATTTTTTAACATTTACTAAAGAAAACAGTTTTTCATTCATAATATCAAATAACAGTTTTCCCGTAACATTTCCATGAAATGTTTCAAGAGAAAACATTGTTTCAAAAATGTTATTATTTGCGTCTACGCATCTGACACAAATAATAAGTTGACACAAATCATTTATATCTGTGCTTTCGTCTAAGCAAAATGAAAAAAATTCGCAGTTTTTTAATTTTTCAATAATAGCGGACTCTACTAAAATCCCTAGTTGATCTGTTCACCGAACTGCGCTATTCCGAGATAACGGAAGGAACTCTATAAGCTTCAGATTGTACTTAAGTTTTTCAAAACATTTATATAAAATATTTTTGATAAACATTCCATCAGAAAATGGTCTACCATTTTTAAACTTTTATCATCTGAAGTCTTTTCGTTGGTTTCCGTATCAGATAACCAAATCTTCAGTTTTTCAAAAAAAAAATATTTTATATTTTAAAAATAATTCTTCTTTTTCCCTTTCACTAAATCTATCCTTATTACTATGAAAGGAATCATAGTGTCTTTTTAAATGTTTTATAACATAAAGCTCTAGTTATGCTACCGGAACGTAATGTAACGCAATGTAATAGTAATGTGCACGGGACGTAAAAATGTAAGAGCAATTATAGAACGTAAAAACGTAATCATATGTTTTTAGGTAAACAAAACAATAAAAGAAATAAAAATTGCAAAAACTAAGATACAAAAATTCAGATATGGATACAGAAGATATGTTTTTGGGTTTAAGTTCTTATTTTATTATTCATTGTTTTTTAAACATATTTAATATTAATTTCAAATTTTAAAAACTTTGTTTTCACTCCTTTTATCACTTTCAATATGGCGTCTTTTGTTTTTATTTAATTCAGCTGTTAACCAGTGTTATCACTACATAGTTTTTGGATTCATTTCAACGATTTTATATTTATTTAAAGGTATTTATTAAAAGTGAAAATTAAAAGTGAAGTCGTCGTAGTCTAGTAGGTTGTGTGTTGGCTTATTAGACGTAAAGCAATGGTTCGAGCCCCAGGCCAGACATCAAAACAAAATACAAAAAGTATTTCTTCGTCGAATTCCTCTCAGCAGATTTCTGGCAAAAAAACTGTGAGAGTAAATAAAATTACCATGTAAAGTTTCTCAAAAATCTGTCGTTCGGAGTCGACTTTAAACTGTAGCTCCCACCATTCATGTATAAAATTAACACACACAACATAAGTGGTGTGAGAAACAAGGTCGTAATCCTGACTGAAGGGTTGTAATGACCAATTATGTATGTTATGTATGCATGTATTTATTAAAAGTTTTATGTACTGTTTCGGTAAGCCAAACAATTTTACTTTGACACAAACAAAAACTAAAATTGAGTGCTTTTGATTGTATTTTCCGTATAAATAGACAAGCAAGTGAAATCGTTTATCCTACGGGAACCAAATTTGTACGGATGTAAAAACGCTTTTATCTTCTCTAGTAAAAGTAAAATGCAAACTGAAATGCTTTTCGAACGCTTTAATTAGTTAGAAATGGATAAATATATTTTTCTAATTTAAAACAAAAATAAACACTATCTACATAATGTAATAGTAAAATAGTGTTTATTTTTATTTTAAATTATAAAAGTTAATAATGAAATAAATTATAATTTGGATTTTTAAAATATGTGAAGTTTTATTTAAAGAGAATTCCACATACAGACAAACATAACATACGTACAAAATGTAAATTCTGTTTATAATTTCAATTTTCAGTTTTAGTGGTTTTTAATATTGACATGTTGTTAACACTGCTAAACAGATGTCACGTAAAAATGTAAGAAAATTCTATTTTTTACAGATTCTTACGTTCCGGTTACGTTACATTACATTTCTATAACCATTCGTATTGCTTTATACATAACAAAAACGATCAGCTGTTTCTTACTGTTGCGGTTACATTCCGTTACGGTAGCATAACTAGGGCTTAATGTGCACGGGACGTAAAAATGTAAGAGCAATTATCGAACGTAAAAACGTAATCATATGTTTTTAGGTAAACAAAACAATAAAAGAAATAAACAAAAACAAATAAAGAAATAAAAATTGCAAAAACTAAAAGACAAAAATTCAGATATGGATACAGAAGACATATTTTTGGGCTTGAGTTTTTATTTTATTATATTTATTATTATTTTTAAACAAACTTAATATTAATTTCAGATTTTAAAAACTTCGTTTTCACTCTTTTTATCACTTTTAATATGGCGCCTTTTGTTTTACTTTAATTCAGCTGTTAACCAGTGTTATCACTACAGAGTTTTTAGGTTCATTTCAACGATTTTATATTTATTTGAAGGTTCTTATTAAAAGTTTTATGTACTGTTTCTGTAAGCCAAACAATTCCACTTTCACTCAAACAAAAACACTCAATTTAGTTTGCATTGAGGAAAACAAACACAAAATTGAGTGCTTTTGATTGTATTTTCCATATAAATCGACAAGCAAGTGAAATCGTTTATTTTACAGAAACAGGTCAGGTATCCCGGAAACCAAATTTGTACGAACGTTAAAACGTAGTTATCTTCTCTAATAAAAGTAAAGTGAAATGCTTTTCGAACGCTTTAATTAGCTAAAAGTCGATAACTACATTTTTCTAAATTAAAAGAAAAGTTAACACTACCTACATAATGTAATAACAAAATAGTGTTTATTTTTATTTTAAATTATAGAAGTTAATAATGAAATAAGTTATAATTTGGGTTTTTTAAATATGTGAAGTTTTATTTAAAGAGAATTCCACATACAGACAAACATAACAGACGTACAAAATTTAAATTCTGTTTATAATTTCAATTTTCAGTTTTGGTGGTTTTTATATTGACATGTTGTTAACACTGCTAAACAGATGTCACGTAAAAATGTAAGAAAATTCTATTTTTTTACAGATTCTTACGTTCCGGTTACGTTACATTACATTTCTATAACCATTCGTATTGCTTTATACATAACAAACGGTAGCATAACTAGGGCTTTAAACAGAATTTACATTTACATTTTACATTTATACTTCGTCACCTAGTCTCTGGATTCACACCTGTGAACGAAAGAATAGCCACAATCCGCATCAAGGCAACATTCTACAACATCAGCCTAATATGTGCTCAAAAAAGGACGATGTGGTTAAGGATGCCTTCTATGCTAAACTCGAGGACGTATATGATAAGTGCCCGGCCCATGACGCCAAAATCGTCCTCGGAGATTTTAATGCGAAAGCTGGACGTCAAGAAGCTGCGATCACAAAGGACAACTGAAGCGTTCTCCGCTCAACTCTCGGATAAGCTCCGTCGCTCCCCATCCAATCTCAGCGACATTGGTGGACTGTGGACCAACATTTCCCACTCTTTGCGCACTACTGCGGAAGCAGTCCTTGGATTCGAGCGCCCACCCCAACGAAATCAATGGTACGACGAGGAGAGCCGCGAGGCTGCTGCAGCGAAAAACGCCGCTGCAGTCAGCCGCAACGCGAGCCATTGTCGAGAACTATAGAGAAAGGGGAAGGGATGAGAGACGCCTTTTCAGACGCAAGAAGAGGGAGCAGGAAAGGCGTCAGCGAGGGAGGAAGTCGAGATGTATAGATGCAGGAATGATGCTCAAAAATTTTATCAAAAGGTTAAGAGTCTAACCGAACGTTTTAAGCCCGGAGCGTTCTCATTTTTGCAGGATAACAGATTCGCTAGCGGTGCTGAGGTTGTGGAGGAAACACTTCTCTACTCTGCTACAATGTGATGACGACAACAATGCCGCCTTTAGAGATGATATTCCGAACCCGATCGACGATGACGACGTGAAGATTCCGCCGCCTAGCCATGAAGAGGTCAAAGTCGCGATTATGCGTCTTAAAAACAATAAAGCGGCGGGTCCTGATGCCCTCCCCGCTGAATTGTTTAAGACCGAATGTAATGAGTTGGTAGGGCGCATGCATCAGCTTTTTTTTTACAAAATATGGCTAGAGGAAAGTATGCCCAACGACCAGGTCTTCACACCACGTCAAATCCTGGAAAAGACCCACGAAAAACAAGTCGATACACACCATCTTTTTGGCGACTATAAGGCAGTCTGCGATAGCCCCATAAGGGATCATGTTTTTGCCGCAATGTCTGAGCTCGGTCTACCTGCGAAGCTGATAAGGCTATGCAGAATGACGTTGAGCAATTCTTGAGGCTCCGTCAAGGTAGGAAAGGACCTCTCCGAACCTTTTGGTGTGAGGTTTCAGACAAGACGTCCCCTTATACTGCGACCTCTTCAACTTCGTCATGGAGAGTGTTCTGCGAAAGTAGGGAGTGCATCGCAATGGCACTATTTTTCAAAAAAGTGTCCAGTTGCTTGCGTACGCTGACGACATTGACATCATAGGGCGTACCAAGCGAGATGTTACTGCTGCCTTTAGTGCTATTGAACGGCAGTCTAGTAGGTTGGGTCTGGCTGTAAATGAGGGCAAAACAAAGTATATGTTATCGACAACTAGAGATGCGCTGCGTATTAATTCTCAGATTACGGCCGATAACTATACTTTTGATACGGTCAAGGAATTCATCTATTTTGGCTCCGCTGTTACCACCAGAAATGATGTCAGTCTGGAGAACAAGGACAGATTCACTCTTGCCAATTGAGTAGCAGAGAAACAACAAAACTAACACTTTACAAGACACTCATCCTAACCATGCTTCTTTATGGCGCAGAGGCATGGACCCTATTAAGTACATAAGCAGAGGCCTTGAGAGTGTTCGAGAGAAAAGTACTACCCAAGATCATCGGTCCAGTGCGAGTTGGCGATGATTTCCGTATCCGATCCAACAGTGAGCTGTATGAGCTCCTCAACGACATAGACGTTGTACAGCGTATTAATATCCAGCGGCTGCGCTGGCTCGGCCATGTCGTTCGAATGGAGGAGAATGCTCCGGCGAGACGGGTATTTGATGCGGGAATCTGCGGAAGTCGGCGAAAAGGACGACCGAATCGAGGAAGCCCTGTCATCGATTGGTGTGACCAACTGGCATAGGCGCGCAAGAAGCAGAGGCGCCTGGAAGGATGTGTTGCGGCAGGCCGAAATCCGTTAAATGGGTTGTTATGGCCAATTAAGTAAGTAAGTGTGTGTTTTCTAATAAATGTAAGATTCAAGTTGTATTTAACAAGGTGCGCTTATATTAAAAACGAAAAATCGGAACAAAATGTGTGTTTTGGTGTCGCACTGGCATACAAAACAGATGCAAAAACATATTTTCTTTTGATGCAAATTAGAATTCTTATTTTTTAAAGTTCAGCAAAATTATATTATGTTATTATAGATCAAGAAATACAATACAATACTAAAAACAAATGACTAGCATTTTTATGCAGCTGTTCCAAATAACACAACTCTGATCGCACAGAAAATATTATTTTATGAAATTTAAAAAAAAATATGATATCGGACAGACTTGTCCAAAAAATCTGACACACACTTATACTTTTTAGTACTTAGAACAGACATGTAATTTCTGGAAGGTCGAAGAACAAAATCTGGTAGTCAGTCACTGCCTTAAGGAAATATTTGGTGCTTTTAATTTAAAAAGTATTATTGTACTTAAATTTATAACAAATAAGTACAGCACACAAATGCTTTAATATTTTTTAAACTGACATAATATTTCTAAATCTATATTTTGGTGTTGTTTATTGTTATAAAAAGCATTGCTTCAGTATTGTTACAAAAATTACGTATAATACTGTAAACAGAAATTACACTAAAAAAGATCAAAAGAGCAAATCATGAAGTTGCCAGACAAATAACAAATAAGTATATAACAGGGGTGGGCAAATATTTTGATAGTCGGGCCACATTGCAGACAAAAATTTGACCTCGGGCCGAACAGTTTTTTTTTCTAATTTTAAGTATAGTTTTGCTAAGGATGTTAATTAATAAATTTTAAAACCAAAATTTTTGACTCAAAATATTTATTTATCATTCATAAAAATAAAAACTAAATAAAAAATAAAATAAAATAAATAAATAAAACTATTAATTTGACAGAATGTCTTCTTAGATTGTCAATTTCTTAAATCAAATATTTCACTTCATTACAAGTAATATGAAAGAAAGATAAGTTATGTTTTATGAAGAAAAAGGTAACTACAATAAAATATGTATGCTGAAATGAAAACAAATCTTCCAGTAATATTAAATTGATCAGATTACAAAAACTGTTCTAATGCCATTTGCGTTTTGACATATTATAATTTTCATAGCCAACATTCAGTAATTTTTGAAAAAAAGACATAAAACAATAGACAATAAAATGAATGATAATTAAAAAAATAATTTTAATAACATACATTTTAATGACTAAAATGAAATTTTTTTAGCATCATCAATAATTTTTTGAAAGTCTGGTGAAAATTTTGTGGTTGAAATTCGTAACACTGCTTTTAAATGCTCATCACTAATACAGGATCTGAACGCATTTTTATTAAAATTCTACAGAAAATGGTTCATGCACAATCGACAACAGATTTTCTATTTTACCGAAATCCGCAAATCTCCTAGAATACTCTTCGCTTAATTTAGTAATGATATCCAAATATTTAGTCAATTTATTCGTGGAAATATTCAATGTTTTTACTGTTGGAAAATGATCTAATCGTTCGTGTGATAGTTGTTTCTGGAATAAATTAAGTTTTAACTGAAATGCCTTTAAGTTCTGGGAAATCGGATATGTTTTTCATCTCTGAAAATAGATTTGTTTAATTTTTCAATTCCCATATCCGAGTCAGAACTTTTCCCAAACTTAGCCAACGAATGTGGCTGTAATAAAGGACATCTGTATACTCGGAATCGAGATCCTGGAGAATGCTAGTAAATTTTCTGTGATTCAAACCCCTTGATCGAATAAAATTAACTAACTTAACAATACGAGATGTAACATGTTCAACTTGTAGCACGTTTTTACATAAAGCCTGCTGATGTAAAATACAGTGAATTGTAATTAGTTCCTTATCACTTTCCTCACTAATTTTGTCCTTCATTTTCTTAAGAACTCCCGAATGTTTGCCGGGTAAACTTGGTGCTCCATCAGTAGTCACACTCACGAGTTTATTCCATGGTGATTTATATTTGATTAAGCAATTCTCTCCTTGTTCAAAAATATCATTTCCAGTTGTTTGATCCTTCACAGATTCCATTTATAAAAGTTCTTCGATTATGTCAAAATCAGGGCCACATGCTTTTATAAAAATTAATAATTGAGCTGTATCCTTCAGATCCGTACTCTCATCGAGAGCTATTGAATACCATGTTAGCGATTGTAGTTTTGCCAACAGTTGCATATTCAGATCATCACCAATACATTCAATTCTACGTGTTGTTGTCCGTCGAGATAAACTGACATTCTGTAATTTATCTTGAATACTCGGACTTGCAATATCAGCAGCTGCAATCATGCATTCCTTAATATATTCACCATCAGAAAATGGTTTATTTTTCTTTGCAATTATATGGGCAATCACATAACTCGCTTTTGTAGCATCTTCTTCTTAATTAGTCATCCCCGAAAATGTATTTTGTTGCAAGGATAAATTCTGAGATAAATTATCTGTTGCTTTCGATTGAGCTTCCGAATTTAATTCTGAGTTATATCCTTTATGTTTGGAATTGAAATGTCTTTTAATATTATATTCTTTTAACACTGCAACACTATCGTGGCAGATAAGACAAATAGCTTTATTACTAACGTTGGTATAAAAAGTATTTTGTTTTCCATTCTTTGTTGAAAACACGGTTTTCCACATCGACCTTTCTTCTCTTATTCATTTTGGGTGTATTATTTATTGCATATTTTTTTAAATAATTATAATAATTAGTTCTTTTATTAGTTTGTAATTACACTTTTTCACCACGAATCAGAATCAACACTTTAATTTGATAAACAGTCACTTAACGCTGCTCCGCTTAACGCTGTTTCAGTATTACGCGGCATTATTGGGATTCCCCTAAACCGCACAATATATTGATACTTATTGTATATGTGTGCAAATGAAACGGCCATGAACCTGCCAAAAGCACTATACTATGTATCTTTAGTCTGTCCAGAATAAAGATTTCAACTGTATTTTCCGAAGGCGGAGTGTATTTGCATATGTACGTGTTAAGTTGCCTCGCTTAATGCTGTTTCGTTTAGCACTAGAACTTATTGGAACGTATCCCCCGCGTTAAGTGGGGTCTTACTGTATAATAACTAATCAAATTGTGCGACTATTATACATACTGTAATTGTTCAATTATCATAATTATATTTTCGAATAGGAGGCGCTGAAAAGAGCGGTTGTCCCGGAGAAAATTTTGGCTCCCACCGGCCCTGATAATGTGTATAAGTATTGCTTAATATTTTATTTAAAAAATGTTATGCACCACTTTATGTTAGACAAAAACTAATATTTGTGTTTTTAATAATAATACATACAATACTTCACGGCCAGCCGGCCAGCCTGGTATATAAAGAGGGAAGAACGATGCCGCCAGGCATTAGCGAATATACAGACAGTTTTGACGCGTATCCGAAAGTGTTGTTTGAAAGTGCATAGTAAGCACCGTGGTTTCAAATACCGAAAAGCTTAATCTTTGTTTAAGTCGTGTATAAAACTGATAGCGCCGTGTTATAAATCCTTTATTTATTGAAATAAATACGTGAATAAGGATGAAAGTAAATAATTTCTTCTATTTTAAATTAGAGTCTTAGAATCTAAGGGAAATAGACGTTTTACAAATTGCATAAATATCAGTATTTTAAAATTACATTTAAAATCTACTGTAAGCGAAAATTTTTTAACGCATTAAATAAAGTGTATACTATAACTATATAACGCTATAACTTAATGTTTCTACATACCGACGATAGCAGCTCCCGGTTTATTGTAACATAGCCTTTCAAGCTTACAATTGCAGGGTTCATTTCAATAGCGACTATAAATATATCGATTTCCTTTTTAGCTTCTAAGTCCGCTTGAAGTAAGTTGATTGATAATAAAGTCTTTTGCACTCCTTTAGTTACTCCAAGAGTTGCTTTATGAGAACAATCGCAAAAAATAAACAGCAATGTGGAACAATATATTACATCCACTATAAGCCCAGCTTCCTTGTACGAGATGTAGTAACCATCTTTATGATCTAGAATTTCTGCAAATGCTCCATACACAGCAATGACAATGTTCACAAAACTAAAAAATACAGATATAATAGAGTTCCGTAGTATATTTAACAATACAAAAAATTCGTAATTGTGATTTAGTTTATTTCAATTGTAGACATACATATTACCAAAATTATCCACCACATACATCCCCATAGAAAATTCAATTTATGAAGTTTTTAAACATTTTTATGAAAAAGAGTTTTTAATACATAAAAAACGCATTTGACTTTACAAAAGAATACTGGTTGGATAACGAACCCACTTGCAGTGAAGCCAGGAAGATTTGGTCCGATATGAATATACGCAGAAATTCATAACGGCTTCTGCAGAAGTTGTAAAAATGTGTTAGAATTAAACCTCTTCGGAGATTTTTTTTCTCCAACTGAAATATGTGATGCTGCAGGTAATTTAGACTCATTGAAAGCACCACTACACAGGAGTAAAACAGTGGTAGCCACAGTTGTATCAAAATGCAGGTGCAAGATTCAAAGTCAATCTGTCCTACCTAAATTAGAAAAACGCATTGAAGACAATCGATAGAAGAAGAAATTGAATTAACTGTAAATGCATTTAATAATCTAGCAAACGCTTCTGATCAAAAATTTAAAACAGTAAAATTTTCAACTGTTAATGATTTCTATATATGTATATGTATATTTTTTATTTTTGATATAATATTCAACTGATTTTATATTTTTTAACTTAATTTTTTTTATTTGAGTGTGCTCATTTATTAAATCTCAATAAACTATTGGATCCCTAAAAAATGGAATACCGTATAAATAAAGTTACTTATTACTAGAAGCTTACTATCAAAAACAATAGCGGTTTTCACTCTTTGTTGTATATTTAATACTCTATTATATTTACTCGTACTTTCGACAACAAAGTGCGAGCATCTTTTTTTCATCTATTGTAAACTCACATGGTATAAGAAATATACCATGGTAAACTTATTTAAACAGCTGATTATTGATATTTTTTGTTATTATTTTGGAGGATAGACGATCAGCTGTTTAGTTTTATATTTACCAAGCTTATATACTAGACCTTTTTTCATGGTAAATTTAACAGAGCGTTGTATATTTGAAATGAATGAATTTTGTTGTTGTGTTGATGTAAATGTATTATTTATACTATACCTACCATACTTACCAAACTTACAAGGGTACTTTACTACCAAGAGTGAAAACCGCTAATATGATTAACGTTAAAACACGTTAGTGATTTCCGCTACTGGTATTTCTGTCACAACTGACTGTCCGCTATACAAAATTGTAAAATCTTAATTTGTATTATATTGCATATTAAATTACATTAATTTTATTATTTGCTTTTATATTAAACTAAATTTAAAAATAATATAATAAATAATTATAATACTCATTATAATATTGTTACGAAAATGGAAATGGTGTTCTTATAATGATAAACAAAAGCTTCAAAAGCAAAACAATGGACTTGTTTACATGATGAACGAATAAACCAAAATATAGCAACAACATCAGTATACAAAAGGGGGATAAACAAAGAATACAAACAGGCAACAACAATAACGAAAACAACATGTTTACAGTTATAGAGATTCCGCGAGGGCAAAAGTCATTCACCTTCGACATCATTCTTCAGACTGTTACCCAACGATATAAAAGGCAAGACAAAGCAGGCAACGGGATCAGAAAGAATTCTGTCAGTCTTATGCCCTGGCTACCCATGCGTAAGAACCGTAAAATCGTAACGTACGTAGCATTAAAAACTTTTGTGTAGTTATAGAAACGTTAAAAACCGGATATATGTCAACGAAGAATGTAACTAAAAATGAAACAAAACAGAAAGCAACACACAAACGAACACAACACAATGCAAAGAAATTGCTATACAGACATTTGCACTCATCATCAGTGTTGCCTTTTTTGGTTATTTTTGTTCAAGGTGTGGATTTGGTTACTATTTTCCTTATAAAAATAGCTTTTGTTTTGTGTGTTAAAATTAATTAATTAGTAAGATTATAATTTTATTTTGTTATTTTTTGTTCTTTTTTTCTCAATTATAATTTAAATTTGAAAAAAAATAAAATAAAAAAATTCGAATTTAATTTTAGTTCTATTTTTTCTTATTTGGTAATTTTTTCACAAATGTTTACAATATTTTTTTTTCTGCAACACTGCTCATCACCTATCATGTTCAAATGTCACGTAAAAACGTGAGAGAATTCTGTTTTATACAGATCATTCCGTTTTGCTATCGAGAGAGAACGTTTCGGTAAGCGAGAACAATGTCTCCATATGTTAAAAAGGGAACGTTTTCTACGGTACATTATGTTACGTGTGGGTAACTGCCGCATTATGTGAAGGCACGTTGCGTGTGATGCAAGGCATATTCATAGAAGATAGCCTTAACTCAATAGCTGAGGACATTGGACTGTCAAAAAAATTGTTTGTTTTTTGTGTATTTTGTTTCGATATTCAATTTCGTATTTATATTAGTCATAAACCCTCATATGTACAGTATGTATCCTTAACGATACGCACTCTAGAAATTCTTTAGGATTACTATTTTAAAAGCCAATTATATTAAAATATTTGCAAGATGATTAAAAAGATTTGAGCCTTTAACACTAAATACATATATCTTTTAAACTACAACCTAGATTTACTATATTTATAGTTATTTCAGTGAAAGTGATGAATTACAAAAAAAAAAAAAAAAAGAAAAAGAAACTTGTGTGTTATTTTTAAAACAAATTCTCTTTCAGAAGATTGGGATATAGGGATTACAACAGATTGGGTCAATCTTCTGTTGAAAATATGTTTTTATATAATTCAAGAGAAAATAGTTTAAATAAGTATTCAATTTCAAAATTCAGTCATAAAATAAATATAAATTAGGTAAAAATTTTAATTGGTACAATAATAAATAAGAAATAACGTTTGCAGCTGATATTTTTTTTTTAATTTACAGGTGCTGCTCTATTGTGTAATTTAGCATGATATAAACATCGTAAGAATTTTCAATATATAAAATTTATTTAGTTTTTGTTAATTGCTTTAACTAATTTCCTATGGAGGTTTGAGGGTTAATTTATTTGACAAACTGAGTGCTCTTTAACAAAAACAAAATGCCTGTTGTTTTTGCATTGTTGTACTTGTTGTAGAGTTGCGGCTACCTCCTATGAATATGCCTTGGTGTGAAGAGAATAATTGTGGTTTGAAGATCTCTGTTATAAAGATCTATTTAACAGTTGTTATTGTGTACGCGGAATAGTGTAAAGAAGAATAACAATTAAAGCAAATTGTTGTTGTTTAAATCAAGTCGTGAAAGGTGGCACACGGAATTGTGCGAACAATAAAGAATTGATTTAACACTAAACACAAATTTATTTTTATTTTATTTACAATCTACGAACTCATATGTTTAACGTTTTAAAAAGGGTGTAATGTATGCATTCACCCATATATAGAATAACTAAAATAAACAAAATAAAATGTAAACAAATGTAAAGTGACTTCACAAAATATAATCGTAATATGCAGGGTATGCAATATCAAGTGGCTTGTGTTGATTAATATGGGTAACTAGAAATGCAATACAAATGAATACGATATTAGTATTATTGTAGGTCACTTAACTATTAACAATTAATAAATTTTTAAATGGAAAAGGAATAAAGAAAACATAGTCAAAAATAAGTAGGGGAAACAAATAGTTTAAGATTATTATAAGAAAACATAGAATAAGAAATAGTATATAAGCTGAAGAAAATTGTGAATAAAATTAGAAATAATTCTGACTTCAAAAATAGTTGTTCTTATTTCTCAAAAACTTCGGCAATTAACTTTGCCATGATATAGAGCCGTCTAATATTCTAAGGCTCTTCAAATAAATAAGAATACTTTAGGGACACTATAGGCACACTGAAACAAAACATATTACAAAGGTAAAAACGTAACAATTGGTGTCAGAAGTGGGATTGCAAAATTTAAAGTAAAAATAAATAAATAAAAAAAATTAAAATGAAACTCTCCGAACTAAGAGTAGAAAGGCTCCAACAAGAATTGGATAAATTAGAGCTGCCAACAATGGGCACGAATAATGAACACTAAAGGCGGTTAAGGGAAGAACTTTGGAATCGTGGCATTGATATCGATACTTACAAGTTCGAAGACGAGGAGGAACGAGAGTTACAGGCCCCTGCAACCTCCAGCGGTGTCGACATAAATTCGTTGCTAGCCGCTATGATACAAAAAATGCAAATAGCAAACCAAAAGCTTCTAGAGCCGGAAATCAAAAACTTCTGGCTGATGTTCGAGAAGCTCCTAGAGTCAAAAATCAAAAACTTCTGGCTGAGTCGCGAAAATATAGTGAGTAAAGGATGGACGCAATCAAACAAAGACTCTTGTCATAAATTGAGAAGAAACTTGAAGCGACAACAGAGTAGCTAAAAGAAATACATTAGTCGACCAGCAAAAGAATTACTAGTGTCGAGGAAAAAATGTTAAGTTTGGAAAAGGCCGTTGACAAGAAAGTAATTAATTTGGAAAAGTCCAATGAGGGAAAATTCGTAATGATGGATTAGAAGATCAACAACCTCCAGAGCCAGCGACCGGAACCAGTGCGATTCGTATCGGAAGGTACCGGCAGAATAAAAACACCTTGCTTTGATGGTATCTCACCCTTATTCGTATTTAAATTCCAATTAGAGACAGTAGCCAGCAGAAACGGATGGGACGATGGCGAGAAGGCTAGTTGCAAAGACTTGGCGTTAAAAGATGCCGCAGCCGAGATTCTAGAAACCATGCCAGCCAGCTGCAGGAATAACTACAACGACTTAATGGTGGCGTTACAGCGTAAATTCGGCGACGAGCACAAAAGTGAACTATACCGGATGGAGTTAAGGTGTCGGGCGCAAAAGGCTAATGAATCACTTCAAGCCTTTGCAATGGACGTTAAGAGATTAGTGTAGCTTACATACCCAGGCGAAAACCACCCACTGATAGACAATTTTAAAACCGAGGCGTTTGTTAACGTATACGCGACCTTGACATTAAACTAGCGGTATGTTCTACGCAGAAGTCAACCTTCGCAGAGATCGTGGCCTTCGCACTAGCCCAGTAGACCGGTCGCATGATTTCTAGACCACAAGTAAGCAAAGTATAAAAAATGGAAGTCATGGTGGAAGAGGAATGCCTTTTAAATAAACTTAAATAAATGTTGAAGCAAATTTTGGAGGAAAATGACAGAAGGCCAAACTTAAATGTTTTAATTGTGGAAAGGGCGGTTATTTCCAAAGGAACTATAAATCGCCACGCAAGAGATCCAGACCCGTCTCATTACCCTGAAAACCTGGCCAAAATTAATAGAAGTGTTTCATGAGTTAATGGCTGGAATTTGTTGATAGTGTTAGTGATAATTAGGCCCAAGGATGAACCCAACTGATTGTGGTTCAAATCGGTCCGTGATTTCGCCTAGCCCCCACACAAATTCCCCTCGAAATTGCATTTATTTACACATAATTATGGTAATTATGCAACAATCATGATAAAATTTAGCATGGATCTGTTCTGTGTACTAAGAAATCATGGTGTAAAGTTTGGTGGAAATCGGATCACATTTGACCCTGGTCCCCATATAAAGTCCCCTTTAGAAATTCACGTTTGCGCTTATAAATGGCTTAAAAACATCGGAATCGTAATGAAATTCGGTATGAACGTGTATTTTGTAAATCTAAATCATATTACCAAATTTTTTATGGTCGGTCATTAATTGCCCCTTGGTCCAAAATAGGGCCCCTTAAGAAAATATGTTTAGCATCATTAGCGACATTAACATGTTTAATATTAATGTGAATCATTTTACCTGATTTTATTATGATCGGATCATAAGTGCCCCTAGGTACCACATGCGGTCCACATGCGATATACACATGTAATTCAGTTTTTAAAGTTCTATGATAATTAATATTTATTCATAATATTAATATTTTTTTGTTCCTGAATGTAGAGAGTTCATATTTTCTTGTGGTTTATGACATTAAACTACTAAAAACTACTTTCACCTTTAAAATCCCTACCTTTTTTGGGTAGGGTAAAAAATGTTAAATTTTTATTATTTCTAAATTTTGAACGAATAATTTTAACATTAATATATGAGATATATATATAAAAAAACTGAAAGTAGCAGGTGCTCATACCTTTCAAATAAAAAAAATCAATATAAAACCTCTATTCGTTTAGCCACAAAAAATATCATATAAACCTATTAAAATTTCAAAAACACACCAAAAACGCATTTAATTTTTTTCACTTTAATGACTTTGACATCGTCTCAAATCTACAACTCTCAACTTAAAGTCGTGGAAATTCACTATATAATGCATAATTTTGTTGTCTACCGTACTGCATAGTCAGTTTCTTAAATTTCTTTAAATTCATTTTTGCCTTTTTGGCCAGCTTTTCAGGGTAAATGCCACACAGTGCGATTTGCCATTTTGCGAGTGCCATTTGCTACACCTAAGGCTTCTGATGAACACTATGTTGAAACGAGTAGTTACAAAAGATCATCATGTGTCAAAAGAAAACAGAGGCTAATCTTCAAACCGAACAGTCTCCGGACTCTTACACGGCTGACGCTAGAAAATTGAAGATGATTCCGAACTATCGCCATTAACAAAACTAAGAGGTTATTTTATTGGAAAGGCTGATGCTCTCTCACGCCGACCTTGTAATTTGGAACATAATCATTATTTGAAGGCTGCGAAGAAGGAAGCCATCATCGATATCCGGCTAACGCAGATCGTTGCCGACAATGACTGGTCCAAAGCACAAACACGTGACCCTATATTGACGAAGATTATAGCAGCTAAGGAAGAGGACAAACTACCTACCAGAAATAAGATATCCGCAGAAGGTCCTCTTACAAAAGCATATTGGGCACTATGGATAGTTTAAAGTGGATAAACAGGTGCTTATATCGACATTGGGAAATCACTTAATGCAAGACCGCATCCAACCTATTAGTAGTGCCATCCTCCAAAATGAAGGAAGTGTTAAAGGAGTTCTATAATGGAGCTATCGGAGGACATCTTGGAGTGACAAAGACGCTGGAAAGGCTAAAACAACGTTTTTATTGGGTTGGATGTCAGCAAGTAGTGGCGGATTGGATAACAAACTTTACCCAGTGTATTGCAGCTAAAGGTCCCGTAAGAAAAAGTCGGAGTCAGCTGCAACAATATAACTCCAATAGAGCTACATTCCGATCAAATCAGAAATTTCGAGTTAGCTGTTTTCAAGGAAATTATTCGGTATTAATAAGACTCGAACGACGCCGCATCAACCTCAGTCCTTCGGAATGGTTCAATCCAACCCTGAAGGAATTCTTGCGGAAAGTAGTGAGTGAGGAACAGAAGAACTGGGACGAACACATTCCGAGGTTTCTACTGCATACCGATGGGATGGACCGTATAAAATAATTAAACGATGTGGTGTACAGGATACAGAAAGCTAGAAGCCCCCGAACAAAAATGAAGGTCGTACACATAGAGCGACGAAATATGGGAGAAGAGATAATCAGCTTGTTCGTCCCGAATAGTGGGCGGCAGTGTTACGAAAATGGAAACGGTGTAATATCGTTTATCATTAAAATGAGCGAAAGCTACACAAACAAATATAACGAACTTGTTAGAAGTAAACCTACAACATCCGTATGAAAGAAAAGGGGATAGACAAGTAAGCGAGAACATAACAACAAGCAATATGAACAAAATACACAAACAACAATGAAGTCGCAATAGAGTTCTCGAGAAGGCGAAGACAGGAAAATTCGACTTCAGAGTGTTTACGTGAGTATATAAAAAGACAAGTCAAAGCAGGCAACGAGCAGTAAGAATTCAGTCAGTCTCGTGTGAAGAGAACAGTCGTGGTTTGAAGGTCGTCGTTGAAAGGATCTGCGTTGTAAGCAAATAAGAATAGGGAACAAGCAATCATTGTTGTATTTGTCAAGTTGTAAACAGTGTCACACAAAGTAGTGCGAACAATAGAGTAAATTGAAACTAAACAAATATGTATTTTGTTTGCAATCATCGAACTCATATTTTAAAAACGTTAAAAGGCAAAAACGTAACAATATTAGATCTGGGATAGAGATATTAAAAATTTTCCCACAAGATGACTAATTTAGCAGAAAAACCACGAACGCGGAAAACTAAACTTCGTGAACAAAAATAATCGTGAATATATACAAAGCCAAAGCAGTTCTTGAAATAAAGCGGCGCGCAACAAATAAAGAAATATGTTATATATAATATATATGCGTGTTATATATAATATATATATGTATATACATAGCATATTTTCATTTTTTTCCTATGTCGGCCATTTTGATACTTATGAATTTAAACTGCTTATGAGAAAGGTTGTTATTACTTTTTAACGCAACTTATGGCCATTATTACAAATTGCCTTTAACTAAAGGCAGGATTTTAACGGGCAAATAATTTGTTTTTCATTATTATGAATAGACAATAACGTGGAAGTGATCGTTAAGCTAATGGGAAGATCATCCTACCTGCAACTTAAAGTTAAGTTTGTGTGACACATTGTAACCAGTGATGACAATTGTGACGTTTGAAAAACGCTAAAATCAGCTGCCTTAACCTTTTTCTTGGAGGGAGAAAGAAAATGTTAAAAGTTGTGCGAAGCAAATGTGTTAGAAGCAACAGATATACAGAGTGAAACCTGCCGGATAAAGTAGAAAAATTAAATACCCTGCCGTCAAATGAGTAGCTAACTACAAAAAAATTAACTTTAAGTTTGCTTGCATCGACTAACTTAAAGCTAACTACTACGCAATGCAAAATTTACATTAACCAAAGTGTATACAAACACTCCAATTCTTAACGCCGTAGGATATAGATAACTAACGTCTTAGACGTTTGATTAATAAACAAAACCGCGTGACATCTTTTCGCTTTATATTTTTGGTTAAAAATTTATTGTTTGCGTAAAATAATTAAAAAAAATACACTAAATTCAAAAATACATAAATTCGCAAGGTTTGAAGTGTTTTTATTTGAAGTGAAGTGAAATAATATTAAAGGGCCGCTTGCCAAAAAAGCTTACGGAAATTATGTCACCAAATTTGTGTATGGACATAAACTTGGATGGTGTTCATGGTAAAAAGCATTTAAAAGACTTTGCTGCTTTTTATGACGCCTTAACAGGTAAGTGCTAATTTGAAAATATAAGTTTTAACCAAGTCTTAAAACATGTAAAAATTTATATACACATTTTTTAAACAGATGCCTGTCGATCACTCGGCTCTCAGGATGTGGAAACTGAGCTGCGTAATGCCTTAATAATAATAAAAAAAAGTTGTATTCATGCTAAGTGCAGTAAAAATAAGAACGCAAATCAAAAAAAATAAAATATTTGAAAATGTTATATTTAGAAACTCTTTTTATCTTTTTTTACCAACAAATGTGCAAAATATTACTTGTGATGTATTGAAATTAATTTATTTTATTTATTAATTTATTCTTTTTATTTATTTATTTTATTAATTTATTTATTTTCTTTTCAAATTAATAAACTTTTGTTTTCTATTAAAATATTAATTTTAAAAATCTGTTTCATTTGGAATAATTAATATGATAGCTTATTATTGTGAGTTTAAAGCCAACGTGTAAAGAACTGACTTTTCATTCACTAAAATTTAGCTTAAAAAAACTAGCTTAAAGCTAATTAAAAGTAGTAAGTTTATAGCTAGCTACAAATAGGTTTACTTTAAGTTAACTGCTAAGTAACTAACTTTAAATTAATTTAAAAGTAATGCAGAGTCGAACAATTGACTACTTCCTAGGACATCGCAATGTTAAAATAGTCAGTCATTTTCATATAAAAGTAATCCAAGTGTCAACCACCACTGCTTGAGAAATAGTTGGTTTTAAGTTAATTTAAAGTCAACTGAGTGTACGACAGGGTATAAACAAACATTTATTTTGTGTTAAAAAAGGGAAAATTTACAATATTTTTTAATTTCTTCAATGAAAAATTTTAAGATTTGTAAATATTTAAATATTAATCGAAATGTGTGTGATTTTCGGTCACAATGAATATAGTTTCTTATGCAAGAGGTAATTAAGAAGCTAAATATTACAAGATCAAAATAAGACGTACTGCACATAAGAAATTTTTCTTGCTTAAAGTTGCCAATATTTTTCAATTTCTTGAAAGAAAAAGTTAAAAATTATTATTGTTATTTGTTGTTTTTATTATTTATTAATAGTTTTACACAAAAATTAAATTTTTTTATTAACTCTCGCCAATATAAAAAACCCACCCCAAAAACTAAAAAAACATAAATAAACAAAACAGACCGACTACCAGAAAGGGACAGAAATATTTTTTGGTAATATTTGCTGTCTCTTTCTTAGTATACGGTTAACTGTCAAAATTCCGTGTCGCCACTGTGTACATTGTGATGTGTGAATTGTCATGTATGTATAGTATGTTATGTTATACTCGTATATTATTTTCAATATGGCAACTTCAAATATAAACAAAACGAGCAAACACAACAAAAAAAAAAAAAAAAAAAAAAAAACAAGTTCGTTGTTGCCACTGCGTTTGAAAAAACTTGTTAATTTGGCAAATGATATCGACATTGCTCTGGAATTGCCATATTTTTGAAAAAGTTAACTTTATTTTATATGTAGGTTGTAATAACGAGAATAAGTTAAAGGTGACAATTAAGCAAGTTGTAATAATGGAACTTATTGTTGACAGCGACAAATTGAACCGATATGAAAGGTCCTGGAAACTACAGGCTTCATTTTCTGGAAACCATAAAAACACTGCCAAATGCGTTGATGAATGTCATGTCGAATACTGATGTACAATTTTCAAACAATTCTTTTGAAATACGGAAATGCTGCCTAAATTACTCTTCCATATATGTCGGTACCACTTGTTTTAACTAGTATTTAATGCTGTTTCTCTCAACTGTATCAACATATCTAAAGCCGAAAGTCCATACCATCCGTTTCATGCGAATTGCGTTATATGTGATTCTTGCTTTCTATGCCGTTTTTCTTGCAAGTTACACACAATGCGTTTTATGCGACTGGTTTTTTGTTTTGATTAGCTGTTGTGGTACACAACAAACAAGAACATTTTTAGGAAAATAGAAAATCAAATTGTAATTTTAGAAGAATTTATGGCATTAATTACAAATTTATGATTTTACTTATGTGTTATTTTGTGCTGTTAAGGCCTACGAAAATCCTTAAAAGAACACAAGACGAGTGCTTTCAGTTAATTTATCATCCATTTTTCTTGTTTACAAATTAATAAATTCAAAATAGATGACACTCAGTACATAAAAACAATCATATAGAGTATATATAAACAGTCGTCATATACATATTTTGTTCATGAAAGAAATGTGTTAAAAAATGTATTTTAATGTATTTTCATCTTAAATTAGTAATAAATTTTATTATAAATTATATGTTTTTATTTATAATTTTTGTAATGCAAAGAGAAAAATGCGAAAATAGTAATGCACTATTTAAACATATTTATAGAAACCATTCACAATAGTATATAATTTGGCATGCCAAGTTTAAAAAACTGCTGACATTTTCCAACACTGCATTAGTCGCATAGAAAAGCCGAAAGTCCATACCATCCTTTTCATGCGCCTTGCGAATCTTGCTTTCTATGCCGATTTTATTGCAAGTTACACACAATGCGTTTATGCGACTGGTTTTTTGTTTTGATCAGCTGTTGTGGTAAACAACAAACAAGCGAACAAGAACATTTTTGGAAAAAATAGAAAATCAAATTGTAATTTTAAAAGAATTTATGATATTAATTACAAATTTATGAGTTTACATATGTGATATTTTGACATTTGAAAAACTCTCATAACATAAAAGGACAGGCCAATTTAGAGGGAGAAAAAAATGTTATAAGTTTTGCGAGCAAATGTGTTAGAAGCAACAGAGTGAAAACTGGCAGATAAAGTAAAAAAAAGTTAAATGTAAACAAACATTTATTTTGTGTTAAAAAGGGGAAAATTTTGAATATTTTTTAATTTCTTCAATGAAAAGTTTAAAGATTCTTAAATATTTAAATATTAATCGAAATGTGGGTGAATTTCGGTCACAATGAGTATAGTTTCTTGAGCAAGAGGTAATTAAGAAGCTAAATATTATAAGATCAAAATAAGACGTAATGCTCATAAAAAATTTTTCCTGCTGAAAGTTGCCAACATTTTTTAATTTCTTGGAAGGAAAAATTAAAAATTGTTATTAGTTGTTTTTATTATTAATAGTTTTACACAAAAATTACATTGTATTGTGCTGTTAAGGCCTACGAAAATTCTCAAAAGAACACAAGACGAGTGTTTTCAGTTAATTTATCCTCAATTTTTCTTGTTTACAAATTAATAAATTCAAAATAGATGACACTCAGTGCATAAAAACAATCATATATACATACATATGTATAAACAATCATCATATACATATTTTGTTCATGAAAGAAATTTGTTAAAGAATGTATTTTAATGTATTTTCCTCTTAAATTAGTAATAAACTTTATTATGAAATATGTTTTTATTAATATTTTTATAATGCAAATAAAGAAAAATGCGAAAATAGTAATGCACTATTTAAACATATTTATAGAAACCATTCACAATAGTATATAATTTGGCATGCCAAGTTTAAAAAACTGCTCACATTTTCCAACACTGCATTAGTCGCATAAAAAAGTAGAAAGTAATCCTACTTTCAATGCGTCTATGCAATCTATGCTTTTTCTTCTGTAACTTGTCACAATCAACTACACTGATTCTACTTTTTCGGTATACGCATGTAATGCAAAACGCATGGTATGGACTTTCGGCTAAAGTAATAAAAGCATATGCGTCTATGCAATCTATGCTTTTTCTTCTGTAACTTGTCACAATCAAATACACTGATTCTACTTCTTCGGTATACGCATGTTATGCAAGCTAGCATGAAACGCATGGTATGGACTTTCGTCTTAACTTGTCACAGTCAACTACACAGATTCTACTTTTTCGGTATATGCTATGGACTTTCGGTTTAGTAACATATCCGACAGAGTTCTCATCTATTGTCTGCAAATTTTGCTGATAGTCATCGTCGACTCACTTAATAAATCCATTAATTCATCAACATTTAATTTTAATGCAGCATTTTCACTAACTACATTACATGCATACATAATTGGTCATTACAACCCTTTTAGTCAGGATTGGGACCTACAGCTTAAAGTCGATAGATAGAGATATTTTTCATGGCAATTTTATTTACTCTCAGAGTTCTTGCCAGAATTCTGCTGAGAGGAAGTCGTCGAAGAAATTTTTTTTCATATTTTTGTTTTGATGCCTGACCTGGGATTTGAACCGAGGCCTCGCGTCTAATGAGCCAACACACTACCTACTAGAGCACGGCGACTTCCTAACTGCACTAGCTTCTTAAAAAAAAACGTTAGAATTTTATGACATAAAATTGTAATGCTTTACTTATTTCATAAGCACCATTCCCATTAATATGGTTAAAGGAAAAATTTTCATTACTTATATAAATTAAAGTTTACACATTTTATTATTATTATCATTCAATAGATTTCTTTTTACTTACATTTTCAGACATTTTTTCTATAGTTTAAAAAAAAAATTCACTAATGCAAAACAGCTGTTTACCAGTTTGAAAGCTTACCGCAGAAAAAAAGTGTAAAGTGCGGTAAAATGAGAAACACAAATTACTCTCTCAAAATCACTCTCATTTATTAAATTTTCATAACATTCGACGTACGTCGAACACAGCTCGTATAGTCGATTTATTTTTGGAATTCAGATATGGAAAGTGCGGTATTTATTTGTATAACGTTTGAAACGTAAAGCAAACTGAAAGATAAATCGTAAGATAGGGAACCATTGTTTTTTCTCTTAAATGTTCTTTCGATATCGTGGGCCAGGCTGAAAATGCTACAGGTTGATGGGGTTGTCAGAACTTTACATTTCTCGCCAAACGGAGCGATTATGAAACTCGTTTGACGCATTAAATTTTCGTTTGGCGACCTTTTTAAATTAATTGACAATTTTGTCCCCATAATTTATTCAGACATAATTATAAAGAAGCATTTTAGTAGATTATCAAAAATTACTGACCTGAGCTGTGCCATATAATAATTTCCTTACCTGTAGCATTTTCTATAACAACCTGTGCTAAATATAGAAACAGAAAGCAATATGAACTTCGTGAAGCCTTATTATGAGTTATAAATTACATGAACATCACATGTTGCACATCCTTTGTACCTTCTGAAATAATGTTAAATAAATTCAATTCCTATACAATGTATTAAAATAAACATTTAATGATTTGACTTTCTATAAAACGTACGTATGTACATATATGTCTTTCCAAATACGTACGTCAGTACGTATGTACATATATGTCTTTCCAAATACAGTGCACGCTCGCTAATGCGAACTAATTAAAACTGGCGTTGTTCACTTTTGCGAATTGTTCACATTTCCGAATACCGAAAATTTTAAAACAGAATTATACCATCTTTTAAGCAAAAATCATTATTTATAGATTTTTTTATTTTTTAATTTTCACAAACTTTCTTCACAGTATCTAAATAGCAATTGAAGAATAAATTTGCAGGCAGATGTACTAACACATACGTATATATATGTACACCTAAAACGGGGATTCCCGCAACTAATAAACACAAAATTTTAACGTTTCAAAATAAAAAAGTTCTGTTTAAATTCTAGGGCTTTTTACATTTTTTCAGCATTTAGAGTAGTCAATGAAGCAAAAAAAGTGTTCACATTAAGCGGTGTTCATATAATGCGGTGTTCACATTATCGCGCGTGCACCACATTTTATAGTAAACGTTCTGTATGAGTAAAATTATGGCGACGTTTTTCTAATTTTGTCGAAATTTAATTATGCGGAACAAATAATATTTTGTTTATTTTAAAAAATTATTTGATTTTAAAAATTGAATTAGTCGAAAAAGCTCAAAATAGATATGACAACTCAGCTGGTTGAGTGTTTTTTGTGAAAATTGCCGTTAAGCCAGAAATAATTCTACTGGAGGGTTTTATAGGAACTTCGTAATTTCATGGATTTATTCTCCTCCTATATTTTCCATCAAAGAAATTTCAAAATATTTAAGTCATTAGGCGCTTTTTCTATAATTACAATACCAAACATATTTTCTTTAGATATTAACATACTATTTCCTCACCGAATTTACACAGTCTACATATTACCTCATCTCTAGACCAGAAAAAAGTGAATACATATGATAAATAAAAATTTAAAATTTGTAAGATATCAAATATCATTGATTTTGGCGCAGTAAAGAATGTCTCCACAAGAAATGAATTTTCATCGCAACAATTTTTAGATGGCTTACCTTCTATAATTACTCTAAGACATGAGGTTTCAGCAGAGCGGCGTAACGTGCCACATTGATTATTTTATTATTTAAGAGCAATTTGAGGTCATACTACCCTCACATAAAGTTTATACGAAAAAAAAAACAAACCAAAGCGATTGTCAAATTCATCGGTCAAATTCAGACTGATTTATGCACCAGTCGTGGAAAATCTGAAATTTCGGATGCTCTCCACTCAGAGAAGCAAATGCGGACATTTGAAAGTTGCATGCATCACAGCGCACATTTCGCTTTCCAATCGACTACAGTTTGTTGGCATACAACCCAATAAAAGCCCTGTATCAATTTGCCGCCTGTACTCATCAATGAGATTTCAGCAGTTTTATTTTCGTCAAAAACCTTTCATGAGGTTACTTCCACAAGATATTACATTGCGGGCAGGACGTTCGTCCTTTTTGACATTATTGGTGCAACGAAGTATCCCAAATACTTCACTTTATTTATGCTGAGATTTAATCCATTCTTATATATTCGTTTTACTTCAGCCAAGTTTTTAAAGTGTTTGTCGAAGGTTCTTCCCATTGTGATTGAAAATAATTTGATTACCTTTGAATTACTTTTAATTCCTTTTGATTATTAGACTAATCACCAGTAATCTTGATTATCTTTTGATTATTTTGTAATCGTAATTGCAATCATTATTTCACCATTCAAAAAAAGTTATCAAATTACTAATCATTACGATTACTAATCATTACTTAACAGATAAGCTTTAAACTACCGTAAAGCGGTTTTGTGTTTGTGCTTTTTTGCAATCTCTATCTGTTAGTAACTCTTTGTACATCCATTGTGGAGAATCATTCTATTTTAGCTATTGTGCATTTTTGAAAGTGCGTATCTGTCCTTTTTGATGACACCATTCAATTTCCCTTGTCAACACGGAATATTGTGCTACCAGTTTTCTTTTTTTCCATAGACCTGACAATGTCCCAATTACCTCGCTCCTTTCTATCCCATTTATGACCTCATTGCTTTTCGGTAGCGGTATAATCTTGGACGTCTATTTTATTGGTCTTGTCTCGTCAGCTTCAATCTTATGCTTCGCTATGGCTGTTTATCCATGATTTAGACATTGCTAAGCAAAAATAGTTTCGAGCAATTGTTGGATACTATTTCGATCTGTCGCCGCCAGACTTGTCAATCATTATTTACTCTATTCCTCTATTATATTTTAAGCCTTGGTGGTCATATTGGGCCGTCCAAACTGTTGTTGCAATTTTTGATAGAGTCTATTGGGAGTACATTGGCATTTTCGACAACAACTTTCTCCTGTCATGACAAATTGAGCATTCTTACAGACCTCAATTTCTACTGGTGTCATTCACCACAAATGTCTGGGTGCGTTCGTAAATTCAGCAAATTTGTGCACCAGTAATGCCAAGTTTTGTTGCTAATGCGTGATCAGCTGTTGCAGATGCTTGCTACTGCACAATAACTAAACAGAATTTGCTTTTTAGAACGTTCTGCAAAAATTAAAAAAAAATTCTCAAAATTAACAATAGCAAATATTGAAAATTTAGACGGTGGAGTTGAGAGCTTTGTATTAAATTATAATAAAAAAAAGAATAAGGAAAAAAATGAAAAGAGTTCTGGTTATTAAAAATCAATTAAAACTAAAAAGAAGGCATATTCCTAAAATAAAAAATTACTTTGCAGTAATAAACCGGTATCAAGATGATGTATTCTACAGCCATTTTCGAATGTCCCGATCTTCTTTTGTGGTAAGATTTGATACCTCCTTTATATACAGAATAAATTTTAAATTTTCTTCACCACAAAAGGCATTGCGAAATTCTTTAAAGCCTTTGTGGGTAAAACTGGAGACTGGTTTCTGGTTGCTCGTCTTCAGGATTATTTATTGCATTAAGAGAGGACTATAAATTCTTTAAGGGTGGGTTAATAGAGGGTTTTATACCATAAACTTCATCAAACATGTCGTAGAATTCCCAGGATGTGGCGTTTCGCCTAGTCTTATGGTTTCTAACTTTAATTCTAAATTTAATTATATGTGGTGTGCAAATTCAAAAATTTCCGGCTTATTTGTTCCTTTGTCATTTCAAAGTCCGGTTCGATTTCTTTAATTTTTAATAAAATTTTTCACCACAATACTGACTTCGTCTTTCTCCCTTCTTGGAAGTCCGACTCCATATCCAGTCTAGTTCGTATTATTAATTTTTGTATGTTAAATGTGAAATCTTCCTCGTAACTAAAAATATAAATAATTAAAATTTTCTATAACAATATCGGTTGAATTTTATTACTTTTCCATTTTTCTGCAAATAAAGCAAAATTTTCTTTTGTTTAACAACTTTTATTTCACGAAACTACAATGTTGTCGAACAAATGGTTTACCGCGAACTATTGCAACTGAAATCAAATTGTTGCAAAAATTGCAAAAATTTGCGACAGCATTGCCATTCGTCGGCAAAAAAAACGTTCGACGCAAGTCAGTGCTGCCAAGTATTGCATTTTTGAACATTTGATTTTTATTATGCTGCAATGTTGCACAACTACTGCATTTACGAACGTACCCTCTACTTTAACTTTGTCCCACACTGTCGGATTGCTGTTTATCAGCTGTATCTCCCTTATGGAGACTGTATGTTACTTGTCGAATTGACCTAATATTTGCTCCTCAAGTTAAACGAGAACCGTTGTGACCTTTGGCGGATTGCTGGCTTGCTATCTTTCGGTGATGAGGCGTGCTTTAAAGTTAAAACAGTTTCGTTTCCCTTTTGCTATTTCTTGTTCAGTAGGCGCCTTACAGTTCCTTTTAAGTCATCCACCACATATTGTTCCTTTCCAACATCCTAAATATTAAGAACCTTGTATATCTACGTTATCGCTGATGCCACTGCTGCTCATCTTTCAAAGTTAATGGAAAATCGTATTGTGTCTCGATATTTCGGTCAACTAATATAAGTCAAACAAATTAAATGAATAAGATTTATAATAAAATAAGTTTTCATGTAACATTATTCTTTATAAAAGGAACAAAAAATAATGATGGGTAGTTTTTTTGGATACTAATGTCTATGGTCCTGGACAAAGCGTAACAAGAACTGTTTTTGTTCTACTTCAGCCGTGTTAAAGTTAAAGTACTGAATTAATTTGAGAGATCCTTAAGCAGTGTCATTTAAAACCTTATTATTATTATTATACTTATTCTTTTTTTGGCGTCCAGAAATGCTGAATTATTATCCCAAGAATAAACATCTTATCGAAGAAAACTATCACCAATCTAAAGTCATGATAGAACTGGTTTGTTCTTTCTATCTGAAAAAAAAAACGTGAAAAACTCAAAACCTTATTTACCGAACAAGTTTACGAAATACGAAACAGCACTCGTATATTCGTATTACTCGTATATTAGTATTACGTTAATTACAACATTTAACCACCGACAAATTCACATAAGTATCGCGGGTATTTTTATTTTTTCGGATGCATTGTAAGAAATGAAATATAATATACTATAAACTTTTTAAATTTTAAGTCAATACAATATGTATTGCCAAAATAAATTTAAAATCAATTAAACCTACATCTATTATATATTACCTAAATCAGGTGTGCTTCACTACTCTTAGCGTAATAGAAAAAATATAAATATTCAAAGTTAAATAAAGTTATATATTAAGTTATTATTAAAAACTAGAAATTAATTCCTGTTGTCTAATACAATATATTTATTTTTAGTCTATATTTGTTCACGGTGGAAATCCAACTGTTCTCTCCTGTCTGGTGTTCTTTTTTATGAGGTTTGAATCCGCTAGCCTTCTGTGCGCGATTCACGTAATGCTTCTGTTTCAGCTTTTCTGTGATGCTGTGGTGCGATATTGTTGACTTTGAAAGCGTTCTTCTCGTTCCGAAGGTGTTACAATGGCTCACGACGTTCTTCGCGTTCCAATGCTCGGAAATATTGTTGAAGACCTTCAAATTGTTGTTCGGCTTCAGATGGCGTTTCGACAGCTCTTTATGTTGATGATCTCAATCTTTTACTTTCAAGACGCTCGCTGTGCCTTGTCGGCAGCTCTAGAAGTTAAGGCGAGCTACACGGTCTTTCGAATTTTCATTTAATTTTTGTGATCGTAATGGCGATCTTAACCCTCAATGGGGAGTCCCTTCACTTCTCAAAGTCCATAAAGGTTGCATCTTCTGCGGGTTTGGCAGGAGGTTTCCCTTGTTCCATAGAGGCATAAACGACGGATGACTCTGCGTCGGAGTGCTCTTCGGACTTCCATGAGGAGTTTGCGATCATGTTTCCGGAACACCTTTATGAAAGTCCGATGAAGAGATATCTGCTTCTGCTGCACTTTTCCGACTGTTTAATGGGGGGAGGACATAAACTTAGTCCAAGAACCATGGGTATACAGGAACAAGGTTTGCAGACTCAATATAAAGGGCCACAAGCTCTTCCTGGTGTGGTCTAAAATGGAATTAATCATTTTGTTTTTAATCATTTTAGCTGTGCTGGTTATTGTGGTAAGCTCCAACCGCTCTGGGGGCAGACCCTTATGGACCTTCTGCTGTTATATGCCGTACGATGGCTGCTCTTGTACTAATTGGTGCCGATGTTAATGCTCATCATCGTATATGTAAATGGTTAGTCAATTTTTGAATTTCTAACGGAATTTATCTAACGGAAAGATCTTGAACAGCTCGACAAACACCTACAGAATTGCTTCTAACTGTAATGTTTCAAACACGCGATTTAATGACAACACACTTTGAGGGTTGATGATAGACTGATTTTTTATTTACCAGAAAATGTATACTTAAGATTATGAGAAGCCAGATTATATACATAACAATTCCTCCATCTTTTTAGATTAACTTATAAAACCAAAATGATTAATTCAATTCATAAAAAAATAACTTAAATATTATATTCATACATTCACTTATAATTATTAAATTCAATGTAATTTTATATTCCAGATTCAGGGTTTACTAATTCATTTAACTATTATCCGAGTTTGTATTTTGTTTCATTAATTTTTATTACGTTTTATTCAATATTTCAATATCTTTTGACTTCACATTAGGTTTATTATTTACAAAAATTACATTTACATTCGATTTTTTAATTGATTTTTATGTACATGTTTTTGAGTTCCATTTATCAAAACAATATATCTTAATTTACTTAATTTTCTTATTATTTTTGCTGCTATCCATTTAACATAATTAGAAAATACATTTCTATACAAAACATTTTCATTCACACACAAATTTCTATTTTTAAATTCGGATTCATTTCCATTGTAATTCTTAAGATTACTTTTGATTTTTCTTTCATCTTGCTTGACACAAATTTGTTTTTCTGCATATACTTCCCCATTCTCCTCCATCTTTTTAGGTACCAATACGTCTAATAATGTGCGTGGTTTAAACTTAAGTATCATGTTTGATGGCGTGTCTTTAGTTACTGTTGATGGCGTTTTCCTATATTTTACGATTCCCAGAAAACAAACATTTATCCTCTGTACTCAGTGAATTTCTCTTCAAATAATATGGCTTCATCTCAAACGCAATTTCTCTTGGCCACTTTTCTGAAATCGCTCCGTACACCTCTGCCAATATCCTATCATTTTGCATTTCTATAGCAATTTTATCTAATTTTAAAGGAATTGAACTAAAGTCTATGTTATTAATGCTATCAGGTTCGACATCTGTTGGCACATTCAGAGGTAAACGAGAAAGCCCATCAGCATGTTTCATATCCGAACCTTTTTTATATTTTACTTCAAAATCGTACATTGATAAAAATAAAGCCCATCTCTGAATTCTACTTGCTGCTACTCCTGACAAATCTTTCTTACTACCAAAAATAACTCTTAGTGGCTGGTGATCAGAATGTATGTATGTTTCTTGACCGAAAAAATTATAGCCACAGCTTCTCTATGCAATTGCGAATAATTCTTTTCTGCCTCTGACAAAGTACTAGACACGAACATTACCGGTTTTTCTATTTCGTCAATTAAATGAGATAAAATGCCTCCTATGCCATAAGGACTAGCATCATTATTATTGGTTTAGTCGGATCATAATGGGTTAATGTTTCTATATTAGCTAAAAGGTTCTTCGTTCTTTTAAGACATACTGCATGGTCACTAGTCCACTGCCATTTAGAACTTTGGCCGCTTAACTTGAATAATAATTCACCTGAAAAATTTGGAATAACATTACATTTGGAATAACTGACATTATATTCCTTTAGTCTATACAAAACACAATTTAACCTTTCCTTGCATTCCTCAAGATCCGATCCTCCTGCCAATATATCGTCAAAGTACACATGAACTTTGTCCAACCCTTTCAAAATTTCGCATATAATATCATTGAAATTTGAGGCGCAGTTTTCAACCAATATGTGTATTAATATTTAGTAATTCCCTCGATTTTTCGCTCACTTCTACTTGTAGATATTCTCCCATTAAATCCAATTTACAAAATCTTTTCCAGCCTGCCATATTAGCAAAAATATCATCTATGCGCGGTATAGGAATGTGTTCGCTCTCAACATATTTATTTATAGTACGCTTGCAATTAACGCATAATCTTATTGATCCGTTACCTTTATTTACTATAACCAATGGACTTGCCCATTTATTTCTAGTCACTGGCACAAGAACTCCTTCATCACGCAATCTCTTGATTTCGTTTTCAACTATTTGTTTTAAACCGTATGGCACAACATTTGCTTTACAAAATATGGGAATTGCTAAATAGGCTTTAAAATCTTTAATAATGGCGTTTTTTGGTTTTTTAAATACCACATCATATATACCATTAACACCCATCAAACTATTTAAGCCAGTACTACACGAATCAAAAGAAGACAAAAAAGTTCTCCATGTGAGAAATAAAACATCGAACTAACTTCGGCCAAGCAACGGATCACAATTTTCAAAAGTATTTGAAACTGTTAATTCAAAGTTATAAATTTTGTCGTTTACAACCACATCTGTAAATGTACAGTTTCTCCTGAAATCAATTGCATTTGACGATTATATTTTACTATTTAACAGTTTGCAACATCACTGAACTTACCATCTGCTACATTCGTCTTTACACTTGTCATATTGTTAATTTTGTTTTCCACTTCTTGGTACGATCGGCAATATTTTTTTATATGTCCATACAAACCACATGCAAAGCACACCAGATGTTTCTTTCTTTGCTGTTGTTGCATTTGGTTATGTTGATTTCTGCCTGCGCTATAACTGCGATTTTTGTTTGTCGGCTTTTGATTCTTTGCTGCTGGTTATTGCGATATGTGTGTTGTAACTGTACTTATTGTTTGTTGTTATTGTGTTTACATGGTAGTTTGTTTCATTATATCTAGTTATCTACCCGTAATTTCCATGGCTGATGCAATTAACGTCGCTTTCTCAAATGATTTTAAATCAGGCTCGTTTAAATCGACCGTGTATTTTAGCCGATGCTATTCCACAAATAAATTGTATCAAAAGTGCTTTGTCCTGAAACATACCAAATTCACAATCTTGCAGCGTCTGTTTTAGTTCAACTATGTAATCCTGCAGTGATTTATCATGCCTTTGGTTCCTCTTAAAAAATTTGAAACACTCCGCTATTATATTTTTCTTAGGCCGCAGATGTCATGTTAATTTTTCGATTAAATCTTCAAAAAGTACAGCAGCATCAGTCTCCCTTTTATGCGCAATTATCGACGTTAGCACTTTGTACAATTCGGGTCCACCAAGACTTACCAGGACAGATATCTTTGCACTGTTCTGTAGAATTTTATTTAAAGTCAATAAATGACTTAGTCTTTTTATTTATTTATCTATTTTATAGCATATCACATACAACAAGAAATTAATCTTTTAAATTACAGTATGTGATTATATAATGATTACAAAGAATGAAATATATATAAGATAAATAATTAAAAGTAGTAAAAGCAAATAATATCGAAATAATATGTAAAAACAAGAACGAAAATATATGCATGTAAATATGTAATAATTTTACATAAGAATTTAGAAAATAACATTTTTTTAAATTGCAAAGCGTTGCCATTGATTTGTAATGATTTTGGTAACGAATTCCACAGCCTTATTGTATTTGTAAAGAACTGCCACTGAGATATCAAAGTTCGATATCTTAATTGAATGATTTGTTTTCCTCTATTTGATCTTGCAAATTGAATACGATTAAATAGTTAAGACGGTTTCTGCGTGTAGATAACCTTGTGTAGTAAGATTAATGCTTTGAAGTAAGTCCATTAAATCAACACCATATAACAATTTCGAATACTGAGAAGTACTATCATATTTTCCTATGCCGTAGACATATCTAAGAATCGCGTTATACACTACTATTAATCTAGTTTTACTAGCCGAATCGCAGTAAGTAAAAATTTCGCAGCCATATAACAACTTAGGCACTAAGTAGGTTTTCGCAAGAAGCACACGAATATTAAGAGGTGTAATGTGTTGTATAGGATCCAACGTTCTAAGCATAAAAAAAATTGTGCCGGATACAGAATTTATGTGGGTATTCCATTGAAGGCATTTGTTAAAAGTTATACCGAGGCTTTTCGCTGAATCTACAATTGAAATGTTCCGAGTTCCCAATGTGATCGGAATATCAACGACAATATCCTCATTTCGCTGTGTTATGATCAGGCCTTTTGACTTTGTAGGGTTCAGGTATAAGCCATTCGACGACGCCCAGTAGTGTATTCTGTCAAGGTCCTCATTAAGTCTTGCACAACAGCCATCGATTGAGTCTCTTCTACAATTCATATATATTTGTACATCATCTGCGTAGATGTGGATATCACTATGCAGAAGACAATTAAGTAAATCATTTATGTATAAAGTAAACAGTAATGGTCCAAGAATAGAGCCCTGCGGTACTCCTTTAGGCACAGGCAAGGGAATAGATACAGTCCCGCCAGCAGAGACAGACTGGTATCTATCAGCAAGATAGGTTTTCATTAGCGATGATGCACTCGAAGAAAAATAAAAATTGTTGTACATCTTCCTACAAAGTATATCATGGTTCACAGAGTCAAAAGCTTTCGAATGGTCAAGAATAAATAAAAGTCTAATGAATCCAGGATGGATCTGGTCAAAGCCAACTGCATTCGAAGTCACTGATTTACAACATAAAATTACGTCATCTTCAAAGACACGGAAAACTCGAAAAGGAGAAATTTCCGGGGGTTGTTGCAATGGCCCAGAGGCAAAAGCTGTTTGAACCCCATTTGAAGGCATTGGAAATTAAATGTTTATAAAAGATTCATTAAGTTCATTTGCATCAATGCTGCAAGCTGGGGCAGCCTTGCTTCCTATACCAATCTTACGGATTGTTTGCCATTTTCTCTTTGAGTCTACAGCTGATCTGAAACGGTTTCCATAATAAGAAGGTTTAGCATCAGTTTTATTGACGAGTGTACGGGCTTCGCGATATTCTTCGTATAGTTCAGAAGTTCTATACCTTTTCCAACGCCTATAAATATCATCACGAGTTTTAATTCGTTCTTTAATAGTAAAATTAAATCAGCTTTTCCCAGGGCCGTTACCGCGGTTTGCTCTCAAGGGTACGGAAATATCAATAAGGTTACTATCGATAAGGTTACTATTAAGGAAGTAGAGTTGATCATCAACAGATGGCATATAATATATGCTGCTCCATTCTATTGCGTTATAGCATTCTTCCAGCAACTGATAGTTAACGTGTCGGAAGTCGCAATAGTAAGTTACAGTTTCATCCTTTTGAAAATTGAAATCATATGAAATGAAAATAAGATCATGTTTTGAAAAAGTTGGTGCGCTAATCTGATCACACAGTAATAAATTAGACATGTTACCTGCTATAAATATATCAAGTAAAGTACTGCTATTATTAGTGAAGTGAGTAGGTTGCACAGTATTGACAATATATAAACCAATAGATTCAAGCTGATCGAACAAGTATGAGCTAGTACTAGACAGTAAGTTGCAGTTGAAATCACTTGCAATAATACTGTCGTTGTATTGCATAGCTAGTGACTCCAGGTTACACATAAATGAATCAATAGGTACACGAGAATTAGGGCGGTAAGTGCACCCTAACAACAATTTACTGTCAGCACCAATAATTTCAAGGAATAAGTACTCAGTTACGTCATTATCCTGTGATCTCTCAATTTCCTTGTAACGTAAACCATTCTTGATAAAAATTGCTACTCCACCCGCGTGACCTCTTCTATTATTCCTAATTATTTTGTACCCTTTAGCATTAACTAAACTATCTGGAAGGTCTCTCGCAAACCATGTTACAGATACACATACAATATCCATCTTGGTATCTTCGAACAAAAAACGAAATTCATCCATTTTAGGAAAAATACTTTGAGCGTTAATGTGGCATATGTTGAGTCCTTTACGTTTTGCTGTGAGTATTTTAATCATAGTTTTTGTAGCAGCTGTGGATTCAGAACCATAACTATTTAAGGCTGACATTAGAAATAATTAAACACGAAAAAGCAACGCGTGTATAATAAATCAAACACAAATACATATTAAAATCTTTTAAAACATAAAGAAAAGTAATAATATTTAAAATTAAAGAATATTTACAAAAGAAATTATTATAAGCGTTCTTGTGCATTATATCCATCACAAAAAATATTTAAGTCATCAATATCATTCACAAGTACTGGCTGCTCATGCTCTTGGCGCCTCTTTTTCTTCAAACTGTAGGCCCGTTGGAAGATACGATGATTTCCCGGTGTTAAGTTCTCATTGACATAAAACGGTACAGAGCTATCAAGACCAAGCGTACTCAAATCGCAAAACATCCTTACGCATCTTTATATAGTATAAAACAGATCTAAGGACTACGTTTCGCTTATATGGCGATTTGAATCTTAGAATTATTGGTGGATCAGTCCTAGATTTTGTATTAATAGGAATTCTACCTGAAGGATGAAAGCTCCAATAATTTCCGGAGGGCGAACGGCAACAGTCTCACATATTTTTGATAATAGAGCAGTAAGGTCTTCATTATGTTGTTCCGGAACACCAATAATACGTAGTTCATTAGCGACAACTGCATTATCATGTTTTTTGTTTACTGCTTTTAGGTGGGCAATTTCTTGCTTTAAGTTCTGTGTTTCATTGGTCACGGCAACTACCTTATCAGTGTTTTTATTTCTAATATCACTAACGCAAGATTCCAACTGAGTCACACGTTCCATTAAACTGTCCAGTTCGGTTTTCGCCATATTTAGCCTCTTTTCTATTTCATTTAACAGACGTTCCTCATACTGCTGAAAAATATCCTTCATAGTGGACTGCAGTTGTTCGGCTAGCTTATCAAACCTTTTATCTATCATCTGCACGAATTTAAAAGGAGATTCGATGTTTGAAGAGCGGGCAGATGTTATACTAGTTAAACGCACATTTTTTGGCGTATTTACCAATTCTGCTTGAGTCAGATCAGCTGAAGTATTATCCATTTTTTTTGAAATAGTAATGTGGTTTTTACTTCTAGATTTGGATTTGCACTGGCTTCTTAATTTAAATTGATGCATTTGCTCAACTACTAAATTATAATTTTAATTTCTCTAGGTGTAGTTTAAAAAGTAGAAAAGGAGGAACTCTGTATGAAAGCACATCCACTTGAAAATTCAAAGCACAGCTTGTTTCAAACAGATGTTATATATTTAGCGGCATATAAAGAAAAATCTTCACCCATGGTAAACGGCTCAATTGATCCCACAAACATTGTCGTTTCATTATTCATTTTATTATCACCACTTGTTGCCATTTGCACTCTCACATAAAATTCTACTTCACTTTTTCTTTACATAAAATTCAAAAGTTGCGCGAATTTCAAAAATTATCTCAGACCTATCAGTCCAACCTCAATCGTTCTCAAAGCAATGGAAAAGATTCTGGACCATCCATAGGTCCATTTACTTCCCCACACTTTCCAGTAGTGCTCAATACACCTACACTAGGGGCAGATCAACTGAGACTGTACTGATCTCCTTGGTGGAAAACATTGAGAAAGCTCTGGCTTACAAACTGTACTCACTGGCAGCTTTCATTAACGTGGATGGCGTCTTCAAAAATGTCCATTCAAAGACTGTTGTCAGGGCCCTCAATAAGCGCAATGTTAGCGAGCCTATTTCGAAGTTCGTTCCAGAGCTTTTAACCAAGAGTAATTAATGCCTCTGTAGGTGAGGCTCATATGGTACGGGAAGTGAATAGAGGCACATCACAGAGTGAACTGTTGGAGGAGCTGGCCATTATGGGATCAGGTTTCAATCCGCACACTTTTTTCTGAGATGTAACCAATCTCTAAAGCTTATAATCCTCGTAAAACGGAATGGATTCTTTTTGCCAGGCGATATAGAGTACCAATTTTTAACTTTCTGATCTTAGATTGGGTTCAACTTTCTTTGTCCAAGAGAGTTAAATATCTGGGGATCATTCTTGATTCCAAGCTGTCATTAAAGGATAACATTATTGAGCTACAATAACGCTCCACACAGACCAATTCAGACCAACCATCAAATACTGGTTCTATTGGGCTGTGGCGGAGCCAACCTTTTTCTACGGGGTACTTGTTTGGTGGACGGTAGGCAGACATAAGTGCCATTGCCGACTGATGGTCAGAGTACGCAGACAGCCTGCTGTTCTGATTACCAGAGCGCTCTGTTCCACTCCAAACAAGGCTTTATGATTAAGTGCCTCCGATCTCTTAATGAGACCGGCGGCTGGGTTGGTGGTAGTATTACTGAACGCCGTCAAGTCCTGGCCTAATCTGAACTATAGTCACGCTGCTACTCTGAGAAAACATAGCCACACTAGGGTCGATTATATGACTCCTTATAATTTTCTAAACAGAATATTCGATTTTAGAACTCCGACTATAGAATTTTGGTCTGACCAACCGGAGGTTCCCAATGGGACCCTTGAAGTTTACACAGTGTAGGCTGTGGTGTCTTTATTAAAGCCCTAGTTATGCTACCGGAACGTAATGTAACGTAATGTAACAGTAATGTGCACGGAACGTAAAAATGTAAGAGCAATTATAGAACGTAAAAACGTAATCATATGTTTTTAGGTAAACAAAACAATAAAAGAAATAAACAAAAACAAATAAAGAAATAAAAATTGAAGAAACTAAAAGACAAAAATTCAGATATGGATACAGAAGACATGTTTTTGGGTTTGAGTTTTTATTTTATTATTTATTGTTTTTTAAACATATTTAATATTAATTCCAAATTTTAAAAACTTTGTTTTCACTCCTTTTATCACTTTCAATATGGCTTCTTTTGTTTTTATTTAATTCAGCTGTTAACCAGTGTTATCACTACAGCGTTTTTGGATTCATTTCAACGATTTTATATTTATTTAAAGCTATTTATTAAAAGTTTTATGTACTGTTCCTGTAAGCCAAACAATTTTACTTTCACACAAACAAAAACACTCAATTTAGTTTGTGTTGAGGAAAACAAACACAAAATTGAGTGCTTTTGATTGTATTTTCCATATAAATAGACAAGCAAGTTAAATCGTTTATTTTACAGAAACAGGGGGGTTACTCCGTAACTCGATTCGAAAAGTAAAAGTTTTCCAAAAATGTTTTCGATAAGTAAATAAAAGCGTATTCTGTAAATCGTTCGAAATATTTCATAGAAAAACCAAAAATAAACTTGCACCTTAAAATATAAAGAAATTTATAACAAAATATCGGAAAACAAAAGAAAATCGACTTCATTAGATATATATATGTATGTACATATATCTATAAATGTATGTATATCTGTAAGCTAATTATTTTTGTGTCCAGACTCTTATCCCTCCTAATTTTCTTCAACTAAATATTGAGTAATTACTGGTAAACATGATTGTAGATTTGAATCAAAGTGTTTAATTTGGCTACCATTTTTATAGTCTGCCCAAACCTAATAAAAGTTAAAATGTTTAATAACTCCGCAATAGATCGCACTCAAATATTTAGATCTATCTAAGCTTACTTTTTTCCAAACTTTAACATCTCGCTGCGGTAGAGCAAGTGAAACCAAATCTGTTCTTAGTTTCTGCCACAGATTATTATGTTTGTTTCTTGCATCCGGCACTATTAGATGTCCCTTGGCCAAATCCAGATGCGTCATCATAAAGTCCACAATAGTTTCGTATTGTCTTTGGTTGGTATATACATACAATTCGCAATATATAATTCGCAAAGACACTAAGTCCACTTTTTTCCAAAATTGAGATTTTAATGCAAAAAGATAACACTATACCAAATACATATTTTACGACAAAAAATGTCAGTATGTAGTTTAAAGTTGTCGTAATTTTGTGGTTTGCAAGAACGCTAAGTCCATAAAACTACGAAAAATATTAACAGCACGTGCTAACTCCACGAATATTAATTATTCTTAATTTTTGGTCTAGGTCATTTAAAGAGATCTATTTTATAAAAATAATTGCGAATTTGCAATTGCGAGTTTGCAAATTTTAAAAACAGAAGAAGCCGCAATGTTTTTTGTGTCTCCTGTAAAATTTGAAAAGAGGGACTTAACACATTTGCGAATGAGACTAACGATATATTATCTCATGGTTATTTTGCAATGTATTTGTATTAATTATACTACTTTAAATTTATTATTAGTTGTCACCAACACAATTGCAAACGAAGAATTTTCGAATGTGTACTAAGCTTTTTATGCTCGTTTTCGTAATACAGAGTAACAGAATTTTTTATTCGTACGAAAAAATGAAAACAATGGTATCACTTTCGGAAAATTTCCATACTTTCGTATTACAGAGTACAATTTGTTCGAATACTTACATTTTAATTTTCGTATCGAGTTATAGAGTAACCCCCCAGGTCAGGTATTTCGGAAACCAAATTTGTACGAACGTTAAAACGTAGTTATCTTCTCTAATGAAAGTAAAATGCAAACTGAAATGCTTTTCGAACGCTGTAATTAGTTAAAAATCTATAGCTATATTTTCTAATTTAAAATAAAAATAAACACTACCTACATAATGTAATATAGTAAAATAGTGTTCATTTTTATTTTAAATTATAAAAGTTAATAATGAAATAAATTAGAATTTGGATTTTTAAAATATATGAAGTACAGACAAAAATAACATACGTACAAAATGTAAATTCTATTTATAATTTTAATTTTCAGTTTTAGTGGTTTTTAATATTGACATGTTGTTAACACTGCTAAACAGATGTCACGTAAAAATGTAAGAAAATTCTATTTTTTACAGATTCTTACGTTCCGGTTACGTTACATTACATTTCTATAACCATTCGTATTGCTTTATACATAACAAAAACGACCAGCTGTTTCGTACTGTTGCGGTTACATTACGTTCCGGTCGCATAACTAGGGCTTAAGGGTCCTGATATTAAACTTTCTTATATTGCCACTTTCGTGGCAATTTTGAAGTCGGCGCAATTCTTGTTTAGTGGCGGAACTTTCCCTGAAAATCTTCCGATTTAGTCTGATAGACAGTCTGTGATTAACTCCCTAACGAACGTAGTTTTGACATCCGTTCTTGTCCATTGTGACTTACACTCAGGACTAAGTGTCATGACACCAAGGGTTAGTCAGTAGGGTGAATTATCTTATATTTCACCTGGTGAATATTGTCTGGTTCACATGATGAAACCCGACTAAACCCTTTAGTGCTGACTAATCATTTCCCACAGTCTGTGAGACTATGTCGCAACTCAACACCTTTAATGTATATAGCTGTAAGTTAGTTTGTTAAGTGAATAATAATAAAATCTCAGTTTTAATAACACAACTAAAAGGTGCGGTTTGAATCACACCATGAATGCGAGTGTTTCTTCGAGAAATTGCAGATAATTCAAAGGTAACTCTTGTATGTGTTTCGGGACACAAGGATATCGTTGGAAATTGCTTTGCTGATGAGCTGGCCGGTGTGAGCTAGCAATCTACGACTCGTTCTACAAGGAAGCTCGACCTCGCTGGCAGCAGGAGAGTGCGTACAATATTGCCAGACTCTGCTGGATAAGAATGGGCAGGCATATGACTGCTTCACTTCTGTCCTTAATTCGTATGGTCATCCATTGCACGATGGCGATGTGTCAATACCCTGCTCTTGCCATGAAGGGACGGACATTTCTTAACTCTAAATTTCCTCTCTAATACAAAAATTGCTGCAATCACAAGTTTTATTTTGGATTCTGGTTGGTTTTCTTTAGGGAATGGTGGCCCCCGGGCACCACTTAGCTAAAACTAAAAGCAGAAATGAAAAACTGAAGTAAACGTAGAAAATAACGGATAACTAATCTTAATCGCATAGTTTTTGTCACAGATAAAAAAAATTGGCTTGATTAACAGCCAGGCTCAGGATGACAAAAAAATTTAAACGGACGAGAGGCAGTCACCCACTTTCGTTTCTATCAGCGGTCCACTATCTTACGACTTATCGTTCCCTTTGCTTTACATTTTAAACTTAATACCAGTAAACGCCCTATGTTGCCTTTTATGAATTTCAAAATTAAATCGTAAATATATGAGAAAAAGCGCTTATACTTATATAAATTCCACAATGAAAAATACAACTTTATGCTAAATGAGCTTGACAGTATTTATAACAACCAACACGGTTGGAAAATGTCTTTTTATCACTTTTAATTATGACAATAATATTTGGCCAATTCACACGACTTTGTATCGTGTATGTTGTATTGAATACAGTTCTTGTTTGTGAACGCTCAATATTAATTGTTGACTCAAGTTACATAGAAAATATTTTGTATTTTTATTCTTCTTCTTGATTACTGGCACTTCCATAAACTGAACGAAACCAATACAACTTTTAAAAACATATGAAAGAAATGTGTATAAGTGTATCGGATTTTTATATGAAAATTATCAACAAAAAGTATACACTGTTGTATATTCGTAAAGCAATACACTGAATACAAATAATAAAAGGACTTGTGTGAATTGCCCAATTATTATTTGTTATAAACGTTATTATTAATTTATTGATATTATAATAATTATATAATAATTATTATTAATTAATCGGTGTAACAGTTCTGAATATATTTATTTATTTATATTGTATATTGTTATCATTAATTTATTTATAATTAATCATAGCACAACAAGATATTAATCTTATAATTGATCGTGCTATGGGAATAATACAAAGGAATAAAGTACCAAAAAAAAACATTGATAATAAAAGTGATAAAACATATGATATAATGTAGAAATAAAAATTAATAAGAACGTGTTATAACCTTAGAAAATATAAAAATCGATGCAAAAAACAAAGAAATAAATATATGTAACAAATAAATTAGTAAAAGTGTAAAGAACAATATATACATATAAAAAAATATACACACACTAAGGAAAACTATGTATACATATGGGCAATTTCGTGTCAAGTGACCCAATTTTTAAAATCGATGTCTTCCGATTTGGACCAAGTTTACATTTTTATGCCTAATGAAGGCAATAAATAAGAAGGACGAAAGGACTAATTTCTGAATGTCCTTAGAATGCAAATAAATACTTTTTTAAGATCATTTAGGTAGTACGTTTTTATGCCAAATATTGAAAAATCTTATCTTTTATCTTTAAAGTTTAAATTCGAATTAAAATGGAAATTAATACTCACTAATAAAAACAGAATAAAAAAATTAAAGATGTACAAAACAACCAAAATATGTTAATGTCTAAAACTACTTAAACAGGTCGTGTAACTCCTTTCGGAACTTAATTGCATTGCCTATGTTCCAAATTCCAAAGACTTGTGGTATGTATAAAATACTGTCGTTATGGCGTAAGAGTTTTATACCTATGTTGGATGATTTTCATGCAACGGGTAGACTTGCAAACTTAATTCGGCTAAATAAATGTAGGGTGACCCTCTGTTTCGCGCTTGTCTGCTACTGGACATGACACGAATAAAATAACGGGACTGTAGGTGGCGTGATCTATTGAGAGTATGCTCAATTAACGGTATTCCTTTGAGTGGCGTGAGTTATTTTTAAATAGATAGGAAAGAATAAACAGATTTGAAAGGAAACGATTCATTAGTGAAATAGACGCTGAAGACGATAGACGTGGTTAGTGAAGTAGAAGACGATAGAAGTGTTTAAGAGTGAACCCAAGTGTATTTTGTGTTGAGCTGTTAATAAAAATTATTATTAAACTAAACTAAGTTAAATTTGAACTCTACTATTAATAAATTAACTACGGTTAACTAAAACTATTCTTAATTTAAATTAAACTATTCTTATATTAAATTAAACTACATATTGTTAAATTATACTACTGTTAAATAAAACCACGCTACTATTAATTAAACTATTGTTAAACTACAACTTCGTTAAAAGTGTGTTTTCCTTTTGTCAACAACAAGTGTTTCCATCCCATAAATTTTTGGGGGCTCAACCGGGATAAAACCAAGCAGTGGTGTAAACAATACATGCAAACATAACAGTGGTGTGAACAACAAAAAAAGAAGAAAAAAGATATTTAGTAAAAAAAAACTGAAAAAAGGGAAACTGAGTGTAGTAGTATGTTCATGGCGTTTCCGGCTCACTTTTTCCATACAAATTTGGCAGCATGTATAGATGGAATAGGGGCCAAGCGGTTTCCGCAGGATAGGGATATGCGATCATAGCTCCGTCGGAGCTTCCAGCCTCTACCCCATTAAGACCGTTAGTGCGTGACATCATCACATCCTGCTGGCCCTGCCCTTCAACAAAACACTACGGATCTAGACTCAACAAACGCCTCCCTCTCAGCCGCGATGTCTATGGCTGACCCCTCCCGTTTTGGCACGACCCTTTTCTTTTCTTCTGAACACAGCACCGGCTGCGAAGCCGGTTCCTAGTGCCGCCACACCTCCCACCCTGGCGCCTTACACCGAGGCACCGTCTACCTTTAGGGGTGCGAATATGCCCATGCACTCTTCCTCTGCCGCTAAGACATTGGCAGACAAGTCTGGTGCGCAGGCCCCTGGCAGAAATCCATCTTTGGGTGTCAAAAGTACCGTGAGTGCTAGCGTTAGGGCATATAGGACTTGCAGATCAGCCATGCGGATCATTGCGAGATTTGGCTCGACCGACCCGGCTCTCCTCTCAGAGGACGAGAAACATCGCCTTGCCTGGGCTAAGGCCAATCAATATGATCGCCCCCGCCTCTCCGATTACGAAAGACACGGCCCCAAAGAGGCAAAGATCGACCGAGCTAAACGCTCCACTCCAGCCTCCCAAACGCTCTAAGGTGACCAACCAGAATATGCCCCCCTTACGAGACCCCGTTCGTCGACGCAACCCAGACGTCCTGACCCCAGCAAGCCTTCCAGGCCTCTCAGTGAGATTTTAAAGGAGGGTCTGACCTGGGCGCTCATCGACCAGAGCCACCCTGATGGTTCCATAGCTCCCACTAAGTGGAAGCTGGTGGAACACGCGCTCTTGGACGTCTTCCTTGAAGTAATGGACTCCATCCCTGGCCCTTCACCCGGCTGTCGTGATGTAGGGTAGTATCAGGGGCACATCAAGTTGGTAGCTTGCTCTGACCCCCGTTCTGTGGAGCTCTATAAGGAGGCTATCAGCAAGATTGGTGAAGTCCGGCCGGGAGCGACGTTTGCTGCCGTCCCTGATAAACTATGGTTTTAGCTCCATTGAGCTAAGGTCTACAAGTTGGATTCCCGCGCTGCCGTACATCCCCCAGCAGAACCCATTCCCGTAGATTCCGTCCCATCGCAACCCATCCCGCCAGACTCTACCCCACCTGACCCTACCCCTGAACCCCTTGAACCTGCCGAAGTCGTCGAATGTAGAAGCGTGTGCAGTCACTCCTCTCGACGGTCCTCAGCCAGCAATAAGTCCAATTCTGAGCTGGTTTGGGAATTCTTCGACGGCATTGACGCGGGCGCAATCTCTCCGTTGTCGGACGGAGAGGACGCTGATGTGACAATGGTTGATTCTCTAGCCAATGCTGAGAGTCATCCAAATTAACCTACAACATTCCAAAACCGCCTCCGCCGCTCTGCTCCTCCGACTAGCAACCGAGGATGCAGAGCTCATTCTGGTCCAGGAACCCTGGGTCGTAGATGGCAGGGTTTGTGGACTCAATACCAAATAATATCGCTTAGCGTATATCCAGAACGCAGTTAAGCCTAGGGCTTGTGTCATGGTTAAGACTAGTATTAATGCTCTTCTCCTCCACAGGTTCAGCGACAAGGACACCGTCACCACCGGCCATTATCGGAGCAGATGCCAACTCCCACCATACGATGTGGGGCAGTTCCGGTACCAACGAACGTGGTGAGTGCCTCTTTGATTTTATTATTAGTAATAACCTAGTTATAGCTAATCGCGGAGATGAACCTACCTTCCTTACTTCGAACAGAAAGGAGGTGCTGGACATCACCCTGGTCAGCTCCATCCCTCTACCCCCAACTATCATGACCCGTTTCGATGTGGATAGGGCTACGGACACATTGTCAGCTGCGCTTAGGGCGGCAGCCACATCCTCTGTCAAACCCTCTGTCCATAGGGGCAAACGAAAACCGCCCTGGGGTGAAGGCGACAGGCGAATGGTCAATCTACAAGGCCAAAAAGAGGGAACTTAAATACGCTGTAAGGCGGGCGAAGAGGGTCTCGTGGAGGAACTACTGCGCGAGCGTGGAATCCTCTGCCGAAACTGGCGAATTCTAAGTTCCACACACAAATCCCTTGACTGTATCCAACGACTTGATGTCTGATGGGCTACGTCCAGTTTGGAGACGCTTGAGTTTCTCCTCGACACTCACTTTCCAGGAAGTGTCACCCTCGGCGGTCAGGCCTTTTATCAGGTTAACGAACCACCGTCTGGAAATATCCCCCTGACTCTTACCCTTGGCCAAGTGCGGTGGGCTGTTAGATCTTTCAAACCATTCAAATCCCCAGGACCGGATGGTATTATCTCGGGTGACATTCAACATGGGGAGTAGATAATTCTCCCTTGGTTGCTTGCCATCTACAACGCTAGTCGCAGGCTCCTTTATATTCCTTGGAGCTGGAGAATATCTAAGGTGATCTTCATTCCCAAGGCTGGGAAACCGTCTCACACTAAGGCGAATGATTATAGACCCATAAGTCTGTGTTCATTTCTTCTGAAGACACTGGAAAAAGTCCTTGATGTTGATATTAGGGCCTCGATTGATCCAGCGCTTTTATCCACTTCCCAACATGCATACACGAGAGGTAAATCAGTGGAAACTGCACTACACTCTCTTATCTCTCGGGTGGAAAAGTCCATGCACGTTAGGGAATACACATTGGCAATTTTTTTGGACATTGAGGGTGCACTTAAAAACGTCAACCCGGACGCCATAGTTAGGGCTCTTGGTCCTCTGAACCTGGGACAGAATCATCTGGGTCAGGTTCATCGAGCTTCTCCTCAAGTCGAGGATAGTAACCTCCACATTGGGGGCCACAAATTGTCAGAGAATGGTTCGTAGAGGCACGCCGCAAGGCGGTGTTCTGTCACCACTTCTCTGGAACCTTGCAGTCAACTCACTCTTGAGGGTGCTGAAACACTCTGGCAATGACGCCATTGCTTACGCTGACGACATTGCCATTGCCGCGTCGGCAATTTGTCCGCAGACACTGTCGGACAAGTTGAACTTCGTGCTGTCAATTGTATTGGACTGGTGTAGGGATTTTGGACTGTCTATTAACCCCTCTAAGACCGATACGATTCTTTTCACGAGGAGATACAAAATTCCGACCTTCTCCCTTCCAAGCATATGCGGGACCAGACTAACGTTGAATCCCGAGGTTAAATATCTGGGCCTGATCCTTGATCCCAAGCTCAACTGGAGGGCGAATCTGGCTGCTAGGGCACGTAAGGCGGTGTGTGCTGCTTACTACTGTAGTAGAGCGGTCGGAACCAGATGGGGTCTTCGTCCAAGGATAATGCGTTGGATATATTCTACGGTCATCGAACCCAACCTCTTATACGGTGTTGCTTTCTAGTGGACTGCTCTGGACAGACAATACAACTTCAGACTTCTTGACAAGGTCAGAAGGTCTGCGGCCATTTATATAACTGGCGCTCTGCGCACCACCCCCACGAAAGCCTTGTTCGCAATGCTTAACTGGCTTCCTACTGTGCTTCTCGCTAAGCAGGCGGCTAAGTTTGCTGCGACTAGACTTAATGTCTTGTCTCATTGGCATATTGTACCTTCTGGTCACTCCACTATTCTGGAGGTTGATCCAGTGGCCCGCGTGAACATCGACTATCTCCCTCCTGAATATTGTCTCGATAGGGGTTTCCACTCTCTGATTCCGAGTAGGGACGACTGGAATCCTAATTCGTTTGTCCCCCGGAAGTTATGGATATATATGCCGACGGCTCTAAACTAGATAATGGGGTTGGAAGCGGTGTCTACTCTGGGAAACTGAACCTGAACATTTCTCTCCGTCTACCGAACTACTGCAGCGTGTTTCAGGCGGAGGTGACGGCAATTTACCGGGCTGCTCAATGGATCCTCGTCAACGGTGCTCCTTTCACTCGCGTCTCGGTCTTTTCTGATAGTCAGATCGCGCTAAGATCTCTATCGTGTTTCGTGAATAACTCTAGGATCGATAGGGAATGTCGCCGCTGTCTCGCTCTTCTTTATGGGTGCTTCACCAGTGTCGCACTGGTGTGGGTCCTCTGGCACAGTAACATTCCGGGTAACTGTAGGGCCGACGAGCTCGCCAGAGCTTCTGCGCTCCTTCCGGAATCCTCTTCAATTAAACTGAGTATGCCACTTGCCTCGGTCAAATTGGACATTGCGCGGAAATTCTTTCGAGACGCCAACCTATCCTGGGTCAATGAGAAGTCATGCTCCACCGCTAGACTCACCTGGCCCTTGATGGATAGAAGGCGACTACAGTGGCCCTGCTTACAGGTCATTGCGTCATGGGTAGACACGCGGAAAGAATGAGGCTCCCTTTCAACGACTTCTGTCGTGGATGCAGGTCCACTGAGGAAGAGGAGACTGTTGTTCACTTTCTTTGCCAGTGTCTTTCTAGGTGTAGATATAGGTTAATTAGCTCCCCATTCCATGTTAGCTTAACGGAGCTATCTTCTATTGACATCAAGGATATAGCTTTGTTCATCAAACTTTCTGGCTGGTTTTCCAGTATGGGGTAGTCGTACTTTTGATGTGCAGCCCTTGCGCTGACCAACGTCAGTACAGGGACTGCGTTCACCCGTGGCATCACAACTGGCTTCTATGCGTGCTCAAGTGAGCTTCGTGAAATCAGAGCTACCACTCAGACCTAACCTAACCTATAGCTGGGAGTTATGGATTGAATTATGAAATGAATAGTGCGATCGGTCTATAGGTTTGTAACATGTATTATAAAAAGGTAATGCTTTTTAATGTGTATGTGTGTGTGTGACTATTAATATTTGAGATCACGCAGAGCTGGGAGTTATGAATTGAATTGTGAAGTTAAGTGTGTACGATGGGTCTATAGTTTGTAACATGTATTATGAAAAGGTAATGCTTTTTAGTGTGAGTGTGTGCGTGTGAAACTGTACTTGGAATGTTGTGGTTTTGTTTATTTTATTTTTTGTAAGATTTAATGTTGAATAAATAGAAATATACTTGAACGTGTTCTTGTTGTGCATAGCTGGGAGTTTTTAAATTTGATAAAATCTCTCCATACAAATTTGGTAACATGCCTACGCTACAGCCGGTCATTTTCGTTTAGTCGATATGTTTGTAACATGTATTGTGAAAAGGTAATTTTTTTATAGCTATACGAGCTTAAGGTTGGGAATCTTCGAAAGACATTGGTAGCCCGGGCTACGCAATGTGCACGATTCGCCGTAAGACTTATTCTCGGCTTGCTAAACGCATACCTACTAAACCCAACCTAGTTCGTCACACTTCCATTAAGTCGCCGTCGATGGACACGCTTCATCCACGTCATGCCCATACTTGTAGAGGCATGTCCTATAGCAACCGTGGCCCGTTAAGAACTGTGTAAGGTAAAAATTCAGCTGGCCGTGCTTCCTTTTAGTACATTCTTCTATGTTTGGTATTAATCGGTAGGTCCATCTTCCCTTTGTGGAAGAAGTCCTCTCGTGCTGTCACCTATTCATTGCATCATAATTCACCTGGTCAGGGTGCGCTAGCCCCGTTCTCCTACTTGTTAAATATTTTCTCCTCTCTACCTCTACTAACTTTCGTAGCGGTATCATCCTCGCAATCACCAAGGCTGCATCCGTAGATACTGTAGGGAAGGCGGAAATTACTCGGAGGGCAGATCTCCTGTAGGCCCCATCAATTCCTATTCTATGCGTCTTCTTGTCCATGGCCTCGGCCAATATAGGGGCTGCATACAGAGCAATCGATCTAAACACTCTCATCAGCAATTGCCTCTTCTCCTGTCTCGGGCCACCCAAGTTATGCATTATCCTCGCGAGTGCACCCGTTGTCGCCGCACACTTCCTACTAATATACGTCAGGTGTTCCTTGAATGTGTGTCTGTTGTCAATCATAACTCCTAAGTACTTCATAGACTGCTTCGATGTTATCCTTTGTTCGCCGACAGTTATGGTGATGTATTCCATTTTCTTACTACTGCTTACCAATACGACATCCGTTTTATGATCAGCAAGTTTCAGACCTACTCTCGCGATCCAGCTTCTAACTCTGCTAAATGCCGCATAGCACGTTCGTTCCAATTTATCAAGGTGTTTACCGCTCACCACGAGGGCGCCCGTAGGAAGCCTAAGCCTCAGTACACCATCATACATGGCGTTCCATAGTATTGGGCCCAGAACCGAACCCTGTGGTACCCCTGCTGTTACAGCGTATGACTTTCTGCCCTCGTCTGTGTTATACAAAAGTACTCTATCCTTAAAGTAGTCCATTATGAATTCCATCAAGTGCAGCCAAGGTGACGTCCCAATCTGGCGAATTGAATGCGTTTTTGACGTCCAGTGTGATGATTGCGCAATACTCCTTATCACCCTCAAACCAGCGGTCACCGCTGATGGCCTCTTTAGCTACGGTTATGACCGCCTCCATTGCAACCACTGTGGAGCGGCCTTTTCGGAAGCCAAATTGGCGATCCGACCGGCCGTCTGTCACCAAAATCGTTTCGAGTCTTCCACATATTATCTTCTCCAGCAGTTTACCTACAGTATCAATCATACAAAGTGTGCAGTAACCTGTTGCACCCTGCGCACCGTTGCTCTTCGGGATGAGAACCAACCTCTGTCTCTTCCATATCCTTGGGAATTTCTTCTCCTGAATACATGTATCAAATACTTTCCTAAACACCTCAATGTTGTTCTCTATAGCCACCTTAAGTGCGACGTTTGGGATCCCATCAATTCCCGGAGCCTTCCTGAGTTTCATTTCCTTCCAGACTGCATCGAATTCCTGACCGTTGACCTCAGAAATGTCATCATGAGGCATACTGTCTCGCATAGCATACGTGATATCGGCCCTCTCCGGAAAGAGGCATTTGACAATTGCCTGAAGCTTCTCCGCGCTTTCCGTGGCCGGTGGTCGGTGGTCGAAAGCAATATAGCTTCCTCATTACCACCTTATATCCCGTGCCCCAAGGATTTTCATCCAAATCGGCACACATTTCCCTATAGCGCCTTCTTTTGCTCCTGTCAAAGGCCCAGTTAAGGTTGGCTCTGAGGACTCTGTATCTTTCCCGAAGTTCTATGAAGTCATTGCGACCCCTTGCCCTCTGGAATATCCTCCGCGCTCGATTACATTTCCTTCTTAATTCAGCTATCTCCGCGTTCCACCAGTAAACGTGTTTCCTGCCCGGCAGGTGAGACTTCCTCGACATAGACGCGCTGCAGGCTTCAGTTATACAACGCATAATTTCCACCGCCATGTTGTTTGTGCTTCCGGCCACCCGAATGTCCCCCACCGCGAGAACAAAGGTTTCCTCATCAAAAGTAGAGTCCCTCCACAAAGGATTAGGAGGGGCGGCAGTAATGAGGTTCACTGCAGGGCGTTCCTGGATTTCAAAAATGATCGCCCGATGGTCGCTATGAGTGTAAACATCGGACACGGTCCAATTCAATGTCGTCGCCAGTGAGTCGCTGATGAATGTTAAGTCAATCTTAGAACTCCGTCCATTTCTCGAGAATCTATCAATCTGCCCTCAGTTGAGTAAGACTACCTCCAGAGTTGCAAATACTTCAAGCTCTCACCCCTTTGGTTCGTGTACGCTGAACCCCATTCCACTACCCTTGCATTAAAGTCCGCGGCAATCACCACGGGTCTTAGATTTCTAGCCTCACAAACGATGTCGTCCAATCTGAGTCTGTACTCCTCCATTGATAAGCTGAGGGGGAGATAACAGCTGAAGAAATGTACCCCATTAACGGTGCATTTCACAAAGCCTTCTCTCCTGTGGAATTTACCGCGTGACCATATCGCTGCCTTGTTGCATTTACTGGCAGCCCAACGCTGATTGTCAGGTGCCCTATAATGTTCACTCAAAATCGTAAGGGCTATTTTCTGCTCCCGGATTGCGCCGCTTCGCAGTGGTTCAAATTCAGCTGCAAGATCCTCATTTTCCTATTTCCATCATCCTCCGCCGAGCTGCCAGTTACTGAGGACACTTAGGTCCCCCGTGACATGTTTTGAGTCCGCATTACGATCGCTCCTACAGAGTAGGCAGTGAGGGTCACCGCTACAAGTTTTGGCAAGGTGGTCTTGCCCTCCGCACTTGAAGCAGTGTTTTGACCAATCACTCCTACTGCGGCAATTTCCGGCTACGTGTCCGAATTCTAGGCATTTGTAGCATCTCCTTGGGACAACTTTCCTCATTAACCGGCAAACTGTCCAACCGACACGCAGTTTGCTTACTTCCTCGGCCCTATTAGCCAGCTTCGTTGGTATTATAATTATTGCCGTCCGGGTACCCCCTGGAGCATTTCTTATCGTCCTGATAGCCGATGAGTGTAATTCTCCTATTTGTTTTCTCCAAGCGGTTATTATTTCATCCTCTGTGATAACCTCGCCCAGGTATCGCAGTTCAAATGTTGTCTCCCGAGTTATCGTACTGACCTCTATATCATCGGACAATATGGTCTTCAATTTGGATTGGTGAGTTTCTGTAGACGCCTCGGCCGATCTTCTAAATTACAGCAGAATTTCACCCTTTTGTGTTTTCCTAACAAGGTGAACGTCTTCGCCAACAGACTTAAGCTCAAGGGCGTTCCTAAACTTCCTCAGTATGTCTGCAAATGAGAGCTTCTCCGTAGGTTTTATTATCATTGCATCCGGTCTTGGGGCTTTCTACGCTTCCTTTTCTTGAGCACCCAATCATTGGGCTCTGTGCTAATTTCCACTCCGGTACCCGGTACTTCAGCATACCAATTTATTACACCTTCAGTAGTACTTACTGCTCCTTTCTTCGTATCCTTGCCTCCAATTTTTCAAGTTGAGTCAATTGATCCCTCCAGCTGAATTGGTCTGGTCCTCTTCGGAGGCGTTCTACTCTCTGCCTCTTGGAAACACAGGGTATCTGCTGTTGTTGGCTCGTTTGTGTGCTTGTATCATTGGTTCTGATCCTTTTCTCTTGTTCCGCAACTTTATCCTTAGCGGCTTGCTGACGATATAGAAGCCACTAAATCGCGCAACGCTTGGTGTATGGACCTCCTTCCTCCGCCCATCATCTCCACAAGTTCAGAAATTTTATCGCCTAGTTTGGTGAAATCATCCACCTCTTTTTCAGTATCCTTGTTCCTCTGCAACTCCGGTGGTGAAGAGCGCGATCGCTCGCCGTTCTGATTCAGCGGTGGTGAGTGGAGTAACCTCGAAGCCCTCCGGAAAGGATTCAGAAAAGGGCTGTCCTGCTGGGTCTCCTTTGCACCTTCGGTGCCGGCTGGAGAAGTAGCGCCTGTAGGGTTGTGTGAAATGTTCGTTACGTATTCCATTCTATTGGGTCCCAACTTGGAGCCGTTATCTTGGATTCGTTGTGTAGTTACCCTTGTTGTGGTCCCATGGTTATCTTTGCAATGCAGGGAGGCCATGCGAGGGTTGACACAAGTCCTCATGAGAGCTTGTGTTCAGAGCCAGACCGGGAGCTAAACAGAAGAATTACTTAACTGCCCCTACACCCCAACTCAACAGGACGAGTCCAAGATCGTTCTCGAAGGCTTGCCAGGTTTTAACGGGACGGAGAGAGATGGTGTATTAGCCTGAAAGCCGATTTCACTCCGGCACATATTGGTAACAGAATACCCCATCCGGAAGCCCATGTCATCAAATCATAATATTTCAGCGTAATCCAGTATGCTATAATCAGAATCTTACTGGTATCAATCCTGATGCCCACAGGACTGGGCTCCGATCGTCTACATCCGTTAGGAGCGTGCTCACATGCATGCTGGTCTGTGATTCCCACGGTGCTAACGTGATACCACTGTAGTACAATGCTTTAAGCAGCTTTGTTTCGCTTTGAAGCGTCAGTATCATTGGGTATATGCTAGACTTTTCATCTGCACCCTCTACTTCTGCCCACCCATTTAGTCGCCTTTTACGACAAGCAGAATTCTAACCCTCTTCCATTATTGGTATTGTCTTTGCCAATACCAAAACTGCTTCATCAGACACTGTCCTGAAGCCACTTATCCATATAATCGCGCTTAGACGATACACCGAGGACAGTATCCTCCTCGTCGTCCCCACTGAGAGTGCCTCCGACCATATTGGGCAAGCATACAGCATTATCGACGTTACTACCGCCGAAATTATTCTCCTTTTAAATGGACCTGGTCCTCCAACATTTGGCATCATCCTCGCCAGTGCTCCTTGTGTTACAGATGCTTTTTCACCGATGTATTTCACGTGCTCCTTGAAGTTCAACCTGCCGTCGATAATCACTCCCAGGTATTTTATCGCCCTCTTCGATTCGATCCTTGTGCCTCCAACGGTCACTTCCATCTTCTCCACTATCTTCCGGCCGCTTATCAAGACGGCCTCCGTTTTATGCGCAGCAAGTTTTAAACCTGCTTCATCCAGCCATGCTCCAACCTTTCGAATCGCTGTGTTTGTTTTCTCCTCTATTTCTCCTACCGTTTTAGCCACCGAGACTGTGGCAATGTTGTCTGCAAAGCCAACAATTGTAGTCCCGCTTGGCGATCGCAGTCGAAGTACTCCATCGTACATAAAGTTCCATAGTACCGGCCCAAGTACAGAGCCTTGCGGGACTCCCGACGTCACTACGTATTCCTGCTCTCCTTCATCCGTTAGGTATATTACCTTCCTGTCCTGAAAGTAATTGGTTAGTATCTCCATTAAGTATGGCGGCGTAGCAATGTTAAAGAGGGCTCTCATAATCCGCCCCCAATTCGCTGAGTTGAACGCGTTTCTAACGTCAAGTGTGACAACCGCGCAGTATTCCTTGGTGCTAAATCTCCATCTTTCGCCCTCTATTGCATCTCTTGCAATGTCGACCACTCTTCTTATCGCGTCAATAGTGGACCGTCCTTTCCTAAATCCGTATTGCAGGTCCGAGAGAGCTCCTCCTGCCTCGGTGCACATCAGTAGTCGATTGTATATTATTCTCTCCAGTATTTTTCCCATCGTGTCAAGTAGACAGATGGGCCGGTACGACGATGGTTCCCCTGGTCGTTTGCCAGGTTTTGGAATGAGAACCAATTTCTGCTTCTTCCTTCTACGTGGAAAAACACATTCGACGAAGCACGTGTGGAACACCTTGGCGAACATATCCTGTCTAAGCCGGATAGCCGCCTTAAGTGCCATATTTGGGATTCCGTCTGGCCCCGGTGTTTTCCTATCTCCTATTCCAGTGCATGCTGCGAGTACCTCCTCTCCTGTTACCTCGGGTATGGTATGAATGGCCTCCGGCTCCATACTTATAAAAGTATAGGGCTGGCCCCGTGGGAATAATGTACTAATAATCTCCCGTAGCAAAACTGGACAACCTAGTTTAGGCTGTTCTCGAGCACCGATTTTCTTGCAGACTACTCTGTACGCCGTCCCAAAAGGATTGATGTCAGCTTCCTGGCATAGCCGCTGAAAGGATAGTTTCTTGCTCCTTTTAATGTCTCTTCTAAGTTGATGCCTTATATCCTCATATGGAGCCCGTTCGGCTTCCCATGTCGGTCTTCCTCTCGTGCGCTGGGCCCGTCTTCTCCCCCAAAGCATGCCGACCGCAGTCTTCGAATCTCGTCATTCCACCAGTAGCAGGGGGAACGTCGCCTACACACAGTTCTCCTAGGCATAGCAGCATCACATGCAGTGTTGAGCATTTCGTATACGCCGCTCATTAATTCCTCGACCGTGCTGCCAGTCGTGTGAAAAGACGACAACATCAATCTATACGTCTCCTCGTCAAAGCGGGAGTCCTTCCATTTAGGTCCCGTAAACTTCGGCAATCCATTTCTTCTCGTGTTGCGCCCAGTAACCGTCATCACGATTGCCTGATGGTCACTATTCGTGAAGTCCTCAGTTAGCCTCCATGCGGTCCGCGAAACAAGGCCATCGCTCACAAATGACAAATCTATTATCGAACTCGATCCAGCTCTCCTAAATGTGCTTCCTCTTCCGTCATTCATCAGCGCCACAGGAAGGGAAGCGAACGTGTGTGACACCAGCCTCTCCAGCATATGTTGGAAGTCATCCATTGACTACCTCGGGGGGCGTAACAGCTGTAGACGAAAACTCCCTTTATCCTGACCATAACGAAACCAATGTCCCGCGCATAGGTTTGCTGAAAGTGTAATGTACCACAAATTCATATAGCCACAGTACTAGATCCGTCCGTGATCCAAGTACCATTCCTCGGTACCCTATAAGGTTCGCTTATGATTGCGACATCGATATTCTCCTCCTTTACCCTCTGGTTCAGATTAATCTGTGTCAATTTCATCTCCTAGAACCTGATTTAAGAGCGCTAAGAAATTGCGGACACTTTCCGCTCCCCGCGATATGGTTGGCGAATATCGGGTCGTCCACTTTGCAGAACATGCAAAGAGGTTCCCTTTCGCAATTTCTGGCAATATGACCCTCCTGTCCGCACTTACGGCAAGTTCCCGAGCGGTCAACCTTACTCCTGCACTGACGAGCCATGTGCCCAAACTGCAAGCACCGGAAGCATTTCGTCGGTATGTTTCTCTCGCGAATCCTGCATATGACCCAGCCGATCCTGATTCTACTTTCCTTCAGGAGAATAGCTGCAGCGTCTCCGTCAAGGCTCACTATGGCAGTTTGCGTCCCACCATATGTCCTCCTAAAGGCAACTACTTCGGGCTTACCGAAAATCTCGAGGCCTGGAATCTTTCGTATAGCCTCATATACATCCTCCTTCTCCGTGATCTCGTCGATGTCCTTGATCTCAATTGTCCTCATATCCTTTAGAGTGCGGACGGACGCGTTTTTTCCTAAGAGCTCTCCAATGGCTCCCCTGAAATTCTCCGTGTGCTCCCCGCTCCTGCGGAGTTGGAGTAGTAGACCACCCTTTGCGGTTCTCCGAATTTTGGTCACGTTTTCTCCTAATTCGCAAAGCTTAGGGTCCGTTTTGACTTTCCTCAGAATGTCGGCATACGACGTGTTATCCTTCGTCGCTATCACGATCGCATCCGGCTTCGTTTTCCTCTCCTGTGGTTTATTGTACCGGATACCTCGGTATTCTCGAGCTCTGCCCAAAAGCGTTTAGCTCCAAAGCATTCATCTCACATGAATTCGTCGGTTTATTTGTTGTTTCATTTTTGCTCATCATTTCAATTTGGGCCCCAACTCTCGGCCGTTATCCTAATCCATCGTTGTAGTCGTCACGAAAGACCCCGTGATTATCTATGCATAAGCAGGAAGGCCATGCGAGGGTTGACACATAACCTCATGGGAATATATGTTCAGAGCCAGGTCGACGTAAACCAGGGATTAACATCTGGTCCTACAACACCAACTTAACGGTGACAAATCAGGAACGTACCGACAGACTTGCCATAGTTTTAACGGGGCGGAGGCAATGGCAGCATTAGCCCAACAGCCAGTTCGGCCAGCTTTCGCACCGCCTACTAAAGTGCCGGAATACTGCCATCGTCAGCCAATATCGCCAATTCACATACGTCTTCCCGTATACCATAATTATAACCTTACCGGGCTCGGTTCTAATGCCCGAATCACGGGCGTCGATATGGTGAAACTGAGGGGAACACGGAGGCGTTACTCTCCTATTTTCCCATCTCTTGAGGGAACCCTCTGTGGGGTGATGCCTAGTTAATGGCGGCATCGGTTCGCCATATCGCAGATAACGTCTTCGGTCACTTGTACCCTTTTGTAGTACGCCTCATCATCTACCGCTCTTGGTCGGGGACTGCTTATTGGCCGTCCAGTTATCCGCCAACTACTGACCCCCATGGTAGCCTGAAGCTCAGCCCCACGTGTCTTTTAATGTGTGTGTGCGTGTATGTGTGTGTGTGTGTTATAGTTGGTTGAGTGAAAGGTATGTAACATTTGTTAGAGAGGGTAGGGTTATGTAAGGTGAGTGTGATGCGTGTATGACGGTTGTTTTATAGTTTAATATTTTTGTTTTGAAAAGTAAGCTAAATATTTTTTAGGTATGTAACATATATTAGAGAGAGATGTAGGGTGATTGTGATGCGTTTATGCCGGTTGTTTAGTTTATTCAATGCAAAACGTATATCAAGTTACATACTGTCTGACGCGCATTAAGAGCATATAGTCACAGTTTATTCAATGCAAAACGCATATCAAGTTACAAACTGTTTCATATAACGGGTGATTTTTTAGCTATTATCTTTTTGGCAACACTGGTTTAAACAACTCACGCACGTTTCGTGTTTTGTTTCACTGTCAAACATCTTCAGTTTGGTCTATAATTTAACCATGAATCGTCTTACAAACGAACAACGCTTGCAAATCATTGAATTTTGTTATCAAACTGCGTGCTCTGTTAAGATAGTTCATCTCGCGCTTCTTCCATTTTATGGTCAGTTTAATCGACCCACTGAAGCGGCTATTCGGGCTATTGTGACTAAATTTCGCACCAAATTTACATTTTTGGACATTAAACTACCAACACGCTTACGTAGAGTGCGAACTGAAGAAAATATCACAGCTGTATCGGCCAGTGTTAATGATGACCATCAATTATCGATTGGCAGCAATTGGGCCTCTGTTACTCAACAACGTGGAAAATTTTGTGGAAGGATTTAGGTGTGAAGCCTTTCAAAATACAGCTGGTGCAAGAATTGAAGCCAATCGAAACGTAACGCAGAATTTTTGATGAATGGGCTCTTGGAAAGTTGGCCGAAGATCCACTTCTTTATCGAAAAATTTTGTTCAGCGACGAAGCTCATTTTTGGCTCAATCGATACGTAAATAAGCAGAATTGTCGATTTTGGAGTGAAGATCAGCCAGAAGCATTGCAAAAGCTACCAATGCATCCAGAAAAAGTCACAGTTTGGTGCGGTTTATGGGCTGATGGCATCATTGGACCGTACTTCTTCAAAGATGCTGCAAATCGTAACATAACTGTGAATCGTGAGCTCTACCGTGAGATGATATCCAACTTTTTTTGCCCAAAATTCAAGAGCATGACTTATTGAGAGGAGAGTTCGGTGAACATTTTATTTCACGTTCGGGACCGGTAAATTGGCCGCCTAGATCATGCGATTTAACGCCGTTAGACTATTTTTTGTGGGGCTATGTTAAAGCTCATGTCTATACAGACAAGCCCGCTTCAAATAACGCATTGGAAGACAACATTGAAGCATTTATTCGTGAGATATCGGCCGAAATGTTGGAAAGAGTATGCCAAAATTGGACTAAGGGGATGGACCATTTGAGGCGCAGTCGCGGTCCACATTTGCATGAAATAATCTTCAAACATTAAATTATATGGACCGTACTATCGATCCAAGTAAAGATTTCATGGATTTTTCTGAATTTTATGTTTTTTTTTTTGAAAAATTTTCCATATAGCTTTTAAAAAATGTTTTGAGTTATGAGCTCTCAAAGTTTTCACGCGATATACGACTATATGTGTATTCTAAGTAGATTTTTCCCAATAACTTCGAAAGATCGAAGAACGAAGAATTTAAAAATGCAAGAACATTGCAGTGTACTTAGAACGTCATAGAATGGAGGCGTCGATATGTTCTTTATCAATCTGATTACTATGTTTTGTTAATAGTTCTTCCAATTCAGCTTTTATATTTTGTAATTCTTTCGATATCGATATAATACTATTTGTTTGTATATTTTAAATTTTTTCTATATTCTTCAATATTGATGTATTAATGTTTTTAAGCGAACGATTGATTTCTTGTTGTAATAATTCTAATAAGTTTTTTTTGTAGGATGTATTTAAATCCAAAAATTGGGGGTTAGAGGTTTTTTCTTTTAGAACAAAGGGGAATGTAATTAACAATTTCTTTTATTATTTTATAATTTTATTATTTTATTTTATAATTATTTATATAAAATAGCGAGTTACATACTGTCTGGCTCGTGCACCAACATGCGCGAGCATGCAGACGCTGATTCAGCATAATTATTTTTCCATGAAATTGTTGTAATTGGAGCCGACGCAAGTGGGCATGCTCACGTTGTCCAACATGCGTGAGCATGCAGACGCTGATCCAGCATAATTACTTTCCCATCAAATTGTTGTAATTGGAGCCGATGCAGGTGTGAATCAAAAACATGTCGTTAACTTGTACCAGTGCTGCAAAACTGAAATTTTGAAATGGTACTGAATTATAACTGAAAAAGTACTATTTTGCATCAAATAGTCGTAAAAAGTACTCTTTTGCATCAAATAGTAGTAAAAAGTACTCTTTAGTACCAAATAGTACTTTTATACTTCAAAGTACTGAAAAAAGTACTAAGGTACTGAAAAAAGTACTAAAGTACTGAATTTATCAACACTGATTTGTATATTAAAAAAAATTGGTATAAATAACGGTAGTTGTTATTTAACAGAAACATTCCTGTTTAAGAAAATCTATTTAACACATTATAAACAAAAAATAATTAAGAAATGGCTGGCGGTTTTATTTGTGAATTTTGTAAAACAGTATTCACTCTGAATAGGAATTTAAGAAGACATATTAGATTATATCATGATGGACCATCCAAATCATTTAAATGTAAAACATGTAATAAATATTTTTCAAATCATGCGGAATGGCATCGACACTCACATTCTCACACTGAAGATAACAAAAACTGTGAAATTAGTGTTTATTGAGTAGTTTAGTGAGTATTGTACAAAATATATTCTAAAAACAAATTGGTATTATCATAAAAGAACAAATGAACACAAAATTAAATGTGCTGAGAAACCAGATAATAGCTTGGATGTTGTTGACGTTAAATGTATAAAATCATCGTTTAATAATAGAATTATCACATATTTAGTTGAAAACAATAACAGAAATAATTTAATACCTGAAAACTTTTCAACGGAAATAAGAGACAAAATAATTAAATTATTCAGTGATGTCATTAAAAAATATAAAAGCATAAAATTTAATATGGAACTGTTTTGCGAATATATGTTAATAAAGGATGATGAAGATAATTGTATGATTGAAGTAAAGTGTCATCAGACTAAAATGAGTATTCTTAGAATATATTCAACAAGAGATGGCATTCTTAATACTTACAACGCGCAATGTGATGTTATAAATATAAAGATGAGTGAATTTCAGGAGTATGATAGCGGTTGGACATTAATTGAAATATCACGTCTTGAGATAAACATTAATCAATATAAATGTAAAAAAGGTTCTCAATACATCCCTCTACCACCGGAAATACAGAGAAAGCATGCCTGTATCAATGTTCAAAATAATGATGAGTATTGTTTCAAGTGGACAATAATATCAGCATTATATCCAATGGCAGAGAATTCAGCTAGAATTACGTCCTATAATGTTTTTAATATAGAAGATGAAATCATAAGACTGAAAAATAATATTGAATTAAATTTTAAGAACTTGAACTTTCCGCTTCCAGTTAATCAGATAAAAGTATTTGAGACCAACAATCCTGAGATGAGTGTTAATGTGTTTGCATTAGACAATGCGAATAATATATTCGGTCCATATTATTTTTCCGAACAGGAAAAATCTAAACACATTAACTTTATGCTGTTAAAAGATGGTGAAAAATTCCATTATGTATGGATTAAAAATATATCAAGGTAAATATATATATATATATATATATATGTAGGACGACAGACCGCCTCTCTGCTCTGTCTCTAGTCTTTTCATGTTAAATTAGAATAAAACACGTTTAATTAAAGTAATATTTATTGAAGAACAAATCTTATAGTTAAAAACTTATTGTTAAAATTTATAGTTAAAATAAAGTTAAAGTGTCCGCTGAATGTTCCGTTCGACTCAGACTCTATGCACAAACTAACTAAACTCACTAACACGTCCGTTCATATTTGGTTAAGTCACTCAACTCTCCTACCCTGTCTGACCGACTGCCTTAACCCTCTAGGCACCGACCCTACATTCGGCCCTTCTGATACAGCATTCGACCCGAATGCGGCGTTCCACGGCTTCATATGTTCCGCGACAGTGGTACATCTCCTGGAACCTTCGAACTCTCCAATCTTCTCAACTTCGTACCGTCCATGATCCATCTTTTTTACGACTTTATAGGGTCCTAAAAACTTGGGTTTCAACTTCAAACCAGATCCGTACTGTGTACGTTTTATCACAACCAAGTCATCTAGTTTATACTCTCTCTCAGGCACTCGTTTGCCGTCATAACTAATTTTAATGCTGAAATTTGAGAATATTCTCCCGCGCTTCATTTCGTAGGGCATCTCGTTCTTGATGGAGCTCGTTAACCGCTACTTCTTCCAACAGCTCACGGATATCAGCACCACATTTGGTTCTCATTTTCAAACCTGTGATTAATTCAAATGGTGTACTTCCTGTACTTCTGGTGGGTGTATTGTTTATCATCTTCTGTACTGTTTCTACATGTCGATACCAGTTCTGTGGGTTTTCAAGGCATAATTTGGTCAACATTGGGATGACTATTCGATGTGTTCTCTCCACCTGTCCATTTCCCCTAGGCACCCCTGTTGCTATTAGCAAATGTTGTATGCCTTCTTCTGCACAATAACCGCTAAATTCGTTGGATGTGAATAATGCCGCCTGCTTAAGCATACGATCCACCACTTCACTTGAGCCTGTACTCTTTGTTGGATAAACCATACAAATTTCGAGAACGCATCCACGACAACCAGGATGTGATTATACAGCTTCTTGGTATTCTCCATGGGACCAACGTGGTCCAAATGCTAAGTCATCAATGGCTTGTCTGCCTTATCAATCGGATTCAGTAATCCTTCTTTCTTACCAGTCTTCGCTTCAGTCATAATACATTCAATACAACTCTTAACCACACTTTCAACCTTTGGTTTCAATCTGGGAATATAAAAGGTCTTCTCGATCAGATCTGCCGTCTTCTTTGAAGCAAAATGTCCTTGTCGATGAGCCATTTTTATTACTTCACGTTCCATACTCATTGGAACAACGACAAATTCCTTTGTTGGATCCTTGTGTACTATACCAAACCTCAAATAGTAATCTTCAAAACTCTGGCTCTTCAACATTTTGCTAATCGCCCTGATCCAGTCGTCTTCTAATTGGGCCTCTCTTATTCTATGACGTAACGAGTTCTCCATCATCAAACATGAGACTCTACTCAAGGCATCCACGTGACGCATCTTCGACACTGATCGATGTTCAATTACATAGTCAAAATCTTGCAGAAAGAGAGCACACCTCGATACTCTTAATGGCACATCGTTCTTCTTCATCGTCATTGCAAACGCATTGCAGTCCGTTACAATCTTCACTTTGATGCCCATCACATCCACACGCCATTTCCTTAAAGCCGCTATAATGGCAAGTACCTGTAACTCATACGAGTGTTATTTTTCCTCGGCCGGTGCAGTTTTCAGACTCATGTATTGGATAGGATGTAGTTGGTTATCTTCCGAATCTCTTTGTAAGAGCACAGCTTCATAGCCATGTTTACTGGCATCCGTGTGTATTTCCGTTTCAGCACTTGGATTAAATAGTCTCTATACGGTAGCTCCAACTAATGCTGCCTTCAACTGTTGAAACGCCAAAACTTCTTCATCGTTCATCTTGAAATTTGCATTCTTCTTCAATAAATTTGATAGCGGTTTCGCCACTAACGCATAGTCTGGTATGAAACGCCGGAAATAAGAAGTTAAGCCTAAAAATCGTTGTACTGCTGCAGTTTTCACCTCGGATGGTAAAATAGTAGAATTCTCCAACAAATAGCCCAAAAATGCTATTTTCCTCTTTAAAAATTGACACTTACTCCATTTGATTTGAAGTCCGTTTGATGCGGCAACTTTCAAAACTCTTCTCAATTTCTCCAAACCTTCTTGTTCGTCCTTCGATGATATCACCATGTCATCCATATAGACAACTATTGTCAGCTCATGAATGATATACCAAAAGGTACATATAAAAACTCAAACTGACCACTATGGATCACGAACGACGTATATCTTTGGCTATCATCGTCGATCGGTACATGGAAGAAACCGTTCTTCAGGTCAAGAGTTGTATAAACTTTTGCCTCTTGTAGTCGCTGCATCACATCATCAATAACTGCCATCGGATAATGGTCATGCACAATTTTCTCGTTTAGACGTCGATAATCACAGCACAATCTTTTAGTACTGCAACTTGTTGGTCGACAATCTGCTGATCAGTGTATGACATTCTTCGGGGGTTGTGAGACACTGGAATTTCATCCTTAAGTAAAATTTTCATCTTTACTGGGAACGTCTTGGGTCTAATCGGGTTGTAATTCTCTATCATATTCAAAATTTCCTCTTTCACTTCATTCTCCAAATGGTATACATCAAATTCACCAATTTGCGAAGCAATACAAATTTCGCCAAATTCACGAACGACTTCTCCATATTCTGATTCGTCAGCACTTTTCACCTTTACAACTTCCGATTTTACTTCCGGTTTTGAAGACTTTAATGAGAACTTCGCCCCATCAGCGTTAATCGACATGTCTACGTAATCAAGAATATTGTTCCCTAACACAGCCGAATATAAAATATCCCTTTCCCGAGCTACATGGAATTTCACTGGAACTAAAACACCATCCAAATCAACATCAGTCTCGAAAGCGCCAATCGTTTCGATCTCCTTTTCACCTATTCCCAACATCTTACATCTCTCCGCACTTATATTCACATCTTTCATCATCATTAGGGAATCATACCTCACACAACTGATGTCGCTGCCAGTATCCACTATATGTGATATCTCAAATCCGAGTATAGTAACGACCTTAAATATTCTGTTAGAATGCGATAACACATCTTTGCATGATTTAGGGCTATTGGGTGATGACAACGTATGCATACTTGTACCCGCCTTCTTATCTTTCGTCTGACCTCCTGTATTATCACCCTTCTTACATTTGAAGGAGTTGTGGCCAATTTCATTGCACTTAAAACACTTTGGCTGTTTCACGGTACACTCCTTTAAAAGATGGCCTTTTCCACCGCAATTGTAACATCGTAGGGTTCTCTCTTCCTGCTTTTTAACATCTACCGGAAATTCCTGCTTTTGGCGCGATCTGTTGCAACTTGTTGCCTGAGCTGGTTTGGTTATCTTTTCATACACCTTCAACTTCGCCTCCAAATCTTCAATATTCGTCGCCTGGTAAAGAACTGTCTTGTTGGCTTTACTATCGGGTATCCCCTCCATAATGTACTCTACAATGCTGTCCTCATCTAAAGCTATTGGAGAACCAATCTGCATCAAACAATACAGGTACTCTCTAAAACTTTCACCTGGGCGCTTCTTCCTAGTCTTTAACAAACGATGAATCTCTTTAGCTGAAAGTTTCACACCAAACTCTTTTTGCAATGCACCTTTCAGTGACGACCAATCTCGAACATTAGGCTGGCTCCGACAAAATATTTTTGCTGCTCCTGAAAGTAATTGGCGTGCGTAAATATATTTCTGTAAATCGTTCCATCCTACGGTATAAGCACAATCCTCATAATCGTTCAGCCACTGTCCTATTGCGGGTTGCCCCTCGCCTGAGAACTTGGATAATGTTTCCTCAATATCTTTCAGTGTGAATGTAGAAGGTCAATGATGTTCTGTATTTACTGGTCGCTGGACAACCGATGCCGCGTCGCCGCATTCTGAATCCTGACCATCAGCCCGCTGACCAAAACCATAAAATGTAATAACCCTTTCCTGTAAAACAGTCTTCGATCCGTCCACGTCCAAACCCAATTCGTCACACATACTCTTCAGCTCCTCAACAGTCAGTCCTAAAATCTCTAATAATTCCATGTTGTCCTCAAAGTCAAATATTACAATATTATTCCAATAAAATAAAATTAATTAAAGTTAATGAATATCATTAAATACAATATAAATATTCCAAAATTATACTTTCATATCATCAACATCAATATAAAATAAATTAATCCACAAAAAGTACACCCTAATACATTAAACAATAACTGTAAAGCAATTCACCATGCTTGCATCGACAAGCAAAATTTCAAAATTCACATTAACTCATAAAAAACAAATACTCAAATACAATAGTAAACAAAGTCACTCTTCACTCAAAATTTACGTTAAATTCAAAATTCAACCTCTACACCCAAACTTCATAAAAATCCAACTCACATCAAGATATAAGGGTTGCTTTCTACAACTATATAATCTAATATACTACTCAAACTCTCTGAAACTTTAAAAATAATATAATAAAAATACTTAAAATACTCAGATCCCCTTATTGCAGCATCATCTTCATAGCAGTATAATTTTTGTTCTAGTATATTCTTCATAACAACTTCGGCATAGTTGCGGCATCTTCTTAGCAACAACTTCTTCACGGCAAAAATTCTTCTTGCACCTTAGACAGACTCTACCTTCATATACGCATGTATAATTGTCTTTGCTTTATACACTCTCAACGTTCTCTTTGAGTCTTTTCTCTTACAACTTTTTTTTCTAGACTTTTCATGTGAGTGTGTTCTCTCAACATTCATTTACCGATCTCACTCACTGTGTGTTTTCAACATCTTTTTTATCTGTGTCGCGAGTTTCAACTTAAATGCAGCATAAAACGTGAGTAAAGAGAGTAATATACATTCAACAAAAAAAACACACATTTTGGCCACAAGTTTGAATAAACTTTTAATTCTAAGTATTTATTGGTCTTTAATATTTTTGTTATTCGTTCTTGTTCCTTTTGCTTCTGCTTATTTTTATTGGCTCGTTCCTTTTTTCTTCCTTAACACATTATGGTCCATTCCGGACGAGTTCCCATTTGTAGGATGACTGTCCGTCTCTCTGCTCTGTCTCTACTCTTTTCATGTTAAATTAGAATAAAACACGTTTAATTAAAGTAATATTTATTGAAGAACAAATCTTATAGTTAAAAACTTATTGTTAAAATTTATAGTTAAAATAAAGTTAAAGTGTCCGTTGAATGTTCCGTTCGACTCAGACTCTATGCACAAACTAACTAAACTCACTAACACGTCCGTTCATATTTGGTTAAGTCACTCAACTCTCTTTCCCTGCCTGGGCAACTGAATTAACCCCCTAGGCACCGACCCTACATATATATATATATACATAGACACTTTAAAAACTTTTACTAATTAAATTTTTCCTTTTTCACATTTACAGATTAATTAAAAGTCAAATAACAAAACATGAACATAAGACACATGTATGTAATACATGTTTAATATATTTTCATAATGAGTCATCTCTAGAAAATCATAAGAAAGAATGTAATAAGATGGCAACTAAAATGCCTAGTATAGGAAACAATATGCTTAGTTATAAAAATTTTAAACAACAATTGGATGTGCCTTTTGTTGTATATGCTGATTTTGAGTGTATTTTAGAATCAATTAATGTACAAAATTCAACAAATGTTAAATCAGTACAAAAGCATATACCATTTGCTTATAGTTATTATATTAAATGTTCATATAATTCAGATTTAAATATTTTTAAAATTTACAATGGTAATAATGCACCACAACATTTTTTTTAAAAGCTTAGTTAACGATATTTTAGATATTTACACTGAACATTTAAGTGTTATTAAACCAATGAATTCCTTAACGCCACTTCAACAGATACAACATTATGAAAGCAAGACTTGTCATATTTGTAAAAAATTTTTATCGAATAAAGATAAGACACCTTTACGTTTCATTAAATTGAATTCTTCATCATTTGAATAGTTTGATTTTACTACTGTTAAATCGTTGTCAGATAAATAATTTGCTAGTTTCTCTAAACTAGATGGCATAAACCTAAATGAATCGAGAAAACGTAACTCAATACTTTGTTTTTCATTTACAGTAATTCTTTTTGATATGGATACATAAAGTTCCTTATTTAAAGGTATAATATTTGTATCACCTTCAATAGATGAAAGCTCTCTAACAATCAAGCAACAATCATATGCTGAAAGATTATGAAAAAAACATAAAAATGAAATTCGCAATTTGATATTCTATTATTATGAGCAGCACCTCTATATTCACCGGTTACATGACAATGGTCAGCTACCTTATCTTTATTCGATAATTTGTTTTTACAAATATGACAAGTCTTGCTTTCATAATGTTGTATCTGTTGAAGTGGCATTAAAGAATTCATTGGTTTAATAACACTTAAATGTTCAGTGTAAATATCTAAAATATCGTTAACTAAGCTTTTGAAAAAATGTTGTGGTGCATTATTACCATTGTAAATTTTAAAAATATTTAAATCTGAATTATATGAACATTTAATATAATAACTATAAGCAAATGGAATATGCTTTTGTACTGATTTAACATTTGTTGAATTTTGTACATTAATTGATTCTAAAATACACACAAAATCAGCATATACAACAAAAGGCACATCCAATTGTTTTTTAAAATTTTTATAACTAAGCATATTGTTTTCTATACTAGGCAGTTTAGTTCCCATCTTATTACATTCTTTCTTATGATTTTCTAGAGATGACTCATTATGAAAATATATTAAACATGTATTACACACATGTATCTTATGTTCATGTTTTGTTATTTGACTTTTAATTAATCTGTAAATGTGAAAAAGGAAAATTTTAATTAGTAAAAGTTTTTAAAGTGTCTATGTTTATTTTTACCTTGATATATTTTTAATCCATACATAATGGAATTTTTCACCATCTTCCAACAGCAGCAAGTTAATGTGTTTAGATTTTTCCTGTTGGGAAACATAATATGGACTGAATATATTATTCGCATTGTCTAATGCAAACACATTAACACTCATCTCAGGATTGTTGGTCTCAAATATTTTTATTTGATTAACTGGAAGCGAAAAGTTCAAGTTCTTAAAATTTAATTCAATATTATTTTCCAGTCTTATGATTTCATCTTCTATATTAAAAACATTATAGGACGTAATTCTAGCTGAATTCTCTGCCATTGGATATAATGTATTGCCCAATTGAAACAATACTCATCATTATTTTGAACATTGATACAGGCATGCTTTCTCTGTATTTCCGGTGGTAGAGGGATGTATTGAGAACCTTTTTTACATTTATATTGATTAATGTTTATCTCAAGACGTGATATTTCAATTAATGTCCAACCGCTATCACACTCCTGAAATACACTCATCTTTATAATTATGACATCACATTGCTCGTTTCAAGTATTAAGAATGTCATCTCTTGTTGAATATATTCTAAGAATACTCATTTTAGTCTGATGAGACTTTACTTCAATCATACAATTATCTTCATCATCCTTTATTAACATATATTCGCAAAACAGTTCCATATTAAATTTTATGCTTTTATATTTTTTAATGACATCACTGAATAATTTAATTATTTTGTCTCTTATTTCCGTTGAAAAGTTTTCAGGTATTAAATTATTTCTGTTATTGTTTTCAACTAAATATGTGATAATTCTATTATTAAACGATGATTTTATACATTTAACACCAACAACATCCAAACCATTATCTGGTTTCTCAGCACATTTAATTTTGTGTTCATTTGTTCTTTTATGATAATACCAATTTGTTTTTAGAATATATTTTGTACAATACTCACAATAAACACTAATTTCACAGTTTTTGTTATCTTCAGTGTGAGAATGTGAGTGTCGATGCCATTCCGCATGATTTGAAAAATATTTATTACATGTTTTACATTTAAATGATGTGGATGGTCCACCATGATATAATCTAATATGTCTTCTTAAATTCCTATTCAGAGTGAATACTGTTTTACAAAATTCACAAATAAAACCGCCAGCCATTTCTTATTTATTTTTTTGTTTATAATGTGTTAAAAAGATTTTCTTAAACAGGAATGCTTCTGTTAACTAACAACTACCGTTATTTATACCAATTTTTTTTTAATATACAAGTCAGTGTTGATAAATTGAGTACTTTAGTACGTTTTTCAGTACATTAGTATTTTTTTCAGTACTTTTCAATATAAATGTACTATTTGGTGCAAAATAGTACTTTTTACTACTATTTGATGCAAAAGAGTACTTTTTACGACTATTTGATGCAAAAGACTACTTTTTCAGTTATAATTCAGTACCATTTCAAAATTTCAGTTTTGCAACACTGGTACAAGTTAACGACATATTTTTGCTTCACACATGCATCGACTCCAAGTACAACAATTTGATGAGAAAATAATTATGCTGAATCAGCGTCTGCATGCTCACGCATGTTGGTACAACGTGATCATGCACACCTGCATCGGCTCCAATTACAACAATTTCATGGAAAAATAATTATGCTGAAACAACGTCTGCATGCATACGCATGTTGGACAACGTGATCATGCTCACTTGCGTCGGCTCCAATTACAACAATTTCATGGAAAAATAATTATGCTGAATCAGCGTCTGCATGCTCGCGCATGTTGGTGCACGCGCCAGACAGTATGTAACTCGATATTTTATATAAATAATTATAAAATAAAATAATAAAATTATAAAATAATACAAGAAATTGTTAATTACATTCCCCTTTGTTCTAAAAGAAAAAACCTCTAACCCCCAATTTTTGGATTTAAATACATCCTACAAAAAAAACTTATTAGAATTATTACAACAAGAAATCAATCGTTCGCTTAAAAACATTAATACATCAATATTGAAGAATATAGAAAAAATTTAAAATATACAAACAAATAGTATTATATCGATATCGAAAGAATTACAAAATATTAAAGCTGAATTGGAAGAACTATTAACAAAACATAGTAATCAGATTGATAAAGAACATATCGACGCCTCCATTCTGTGACGTTCTAAGTGCACTGCAATGTTCTTGAATTTTTAAATTCTTCGTTCTTCGATCGGTTCCGAAGTTATAGGGAAAAATCTACTTAGAATACACATATAGTCATATATCGCGTGAAAACTTTGAGAGCTCATAACTCAAAACACACTTTTTCGACATAGAATGTTATAGAACGGAGACGTCGATATAGATTTATTTATGAAACTTATAAATGATTTAAGAACTTATAATTATGTAAGTTATCCATTTATATATGTTAATAATATCATAAATAGATCTAACTGTGAAAATACTTATTCACAATCTTTCAACATTTGTCGATGACAAACATCCTATGCACAATATTTGTTAGCACTTAAGCTTTTTAATCTTTATAAAAGTATTTTTAAATTTGAGCCTGTAAAAATCTGAAGTAAAATAATAAACTTCTATTATGTATTGAAATATAAAAACTGTACTTTTAATAAATTTTATTTATAATCATGTGCAATGTATTTTAGTATAAGTTTTAGAATAATATTTTTTCCCCAATAAAAATATTAATATAAAAATAAAACAAATTAAACAATTTTTTATTTCAACATTAATCACACCTGGCAAAGCGTGAGAATTCAGCAGATCAAATATCACAATGAAAAATATATGAAATATTTTTTTGCCTACACGCGCAAACAGTTTGTAAGTTGATATGCGTTTTGCATTGAATAAACTGTGACTATATGCTTTTAATACGCGTTAGACAGTATGTAACTTGATATACGTTTTGCATTGAATAAACTAAACAACCGGCATAAACGCATCACAATCACCCTACATCTCTCTCTCTAATGTATTTTGCACACCTAAAAAATATTTAGCTTACTTTTCAAAACAAAATAGTAAACTATAAAACAGCCGTCATACACGCATCACAATCACCTTACATAACCCTACCCTCTCTAACAAATGTTACATACCTATCACTCAACCAATTATAACTCACACACACACAAACATTAACCCCCCCCCCCCCCCATGTGGTCAATGGATGAGTTCCAACACATGCTGGAGAGGCTGGCGTCACACGTGCGCCTGAACACCTCCGTTATTATTGGAGGAGATTTTAACGCTTGGGCGACCGAATGGGGTAGTAGATATACTAACGCCAGGGGTCGCTGCCTCTTGGAAACGTTCGCTTCCCTTTCTGTAGTGCTGATGAATGACGGAAGAGGAAGCACATTTAGGAGAGCTGGATCGAGCTCGGTAATAGATTTGTCGTTTGTGAGCGATGGCCTTGTTTCGCGGACCGCGTGGAGGCTAACTGAGGACTTCACGAGTAGTGACAATCAGGCAATCGTGATGACGGTTACTGGGCGCAACACGAGAGGAAACGGATTGCCGAAGTTTACGGGACCTAAATGGAAGGACTCCTACTTTGACGAGGAGACGTATAGATTGGTGTTGTCGTCTTTTCATATGACTGGCAGCATGGTCGAGGAATTAGTGGGCGGCGTATACGAAATGCTCAACACTGCATGTGATGCTGCTATGCCTAGGAGAACTGTGTGTAGGGGACGTTCCTTGCTACTGGTGGAATGACGAGATTCGAAGACTGCGGTCGGCATGCTTTGTGGCGAGAAGACGGGACCAGCGCACGAGAGGAAAACCGACATGGGAAGCCGAACGGGCTTCATATGAGGATCTAAGGCATCAACTTAGAAGAGCCATTAAAAGGAGCAAGAAACTATCCTTTCAGCGGATATGCCAGGAAGCTGACATCAATCAAGAGTCGTCTGCAAGAGAATCGGTGCTCGAGAACAGCCTAAACTAGGTTATCCAGTTTTGCTACGGGAGATCATTGGTACATTATTCCCACGGGGCCAGCCCTACACTTTTATAAGTAGGGAGCCGGAGGCCATTCATACCATACCCGAGGTAACAGGAGAGTAGGTACTCGCAGCATGAACTAGAATAGGAGATAGGAAAACACCGGGACCAGATGGAATCCCGAATAGGGTACTTAATGCGGCTATCCGACTCAGACCAAATACGTTCGCCAGCGTGTTCTACAAGTGGTTCGTCGAGGGTGTTTTTCCACGTAGGTGGAAGAGGCAGAAATTTGTTCTCATTCCAAAACCTGGTAAACCGCCAGGGGAACCATCGTCGTATCGGCCCATCTGCCTACTTGACACGATGGGAAAAATACTGGAGAGAATAATATACAATCGACTACTAACGTGTGCTGTGGCAGGAGGAGCTCTCTCGGACGGATACGGATTTAGGAACAAGGAGTACTGCGCGGTTGCCACACTTGACGTTAGAAACGCGTTCAACTCGGTGAATTGGGGGCGGATTATGAGAGCCCTCTTTAATATGGCTACGCCGCCATACTTAATGGAGATTCTGAACAATTACTTTCAGACAGGAAGGTAATATACCTAATGGATGAAGGAGAGTAGGAATACGTAGTGACGGTGGGAGTCCCGCAGGGCTCTGTACTTGGGCCACTACTATGGAACATTATGTACGATGGAGTAATTCGACTGCGATTGCCAAGCGGGACTACAATTGTGGGCTTTGCAGATGACATTACCATAGTCTCGGTAGCTAAAACGGTATGAGAAATAGAGGAGAAAACTAACACAGCGATTCGAAATGTTGGAGCATGGCTGGATGAGGCAGTTTTGACACTTGCTGCACATAAAACGGAGGCCGTCTTGATAAGCGGCCGGAAGATAGTGGAGAAGATGGAAGTGACCGTTGGAGGCACAAGGATCGAATCGAAGAGGGCGATAAAATACCTGGGAATGAATATCGACGACAGGTTGAACTTCAAGGAGCACGTGGAGTACATCGGTGAAAAAGCATCTGCAACACAGGGAGGACTGGCGAGGGTGATGCCAAATATTGGAGGACCATTTAAAAGGAGAATAATTTCGGCGGTAGTGACGTCAATAATGCTGTATGCTTGTCCAGTATGGTCGGAGGCACTCTCAGTGGGAACGACGAGGAGGATACTGTCCTCGATATATCGTCTAAGCGCGATTAGACGGATAAGTGGTTTCAGGACAGTGTCTGATGATGCAGTTTTGGTATTGGCAGAGACAATATCAATAGATATATTGGCGGATGAGATGAGAAGGATATACCTTCGCCGTCTCGAGTACCCGGGACAAATAGCGGCTATAAAAGCGGAGGAACGAAGGACTTCCACGCACAAATGGCAGTCACGATGGGAGAGCAGTTTAAAGGGAAGATGGACATTTCGTCTTGTCCCTGATGTAACCCTTTGGATGAAGAACGGACGTTGCGAGTTGAACTACTACGTGACCCAGTTCCTAACTGGCCATGGGTGCTTCAGGAAGTACCTGCACAGATTTGGTCATGACACTTCCCCTATATGCCCAAACTGTGTAGATGAGGAGGAAGATGCGGAGCGTATTCTAACATGCTGTCCCAGATTTAGATGGCCGGGAGAAACGAATTTAGGACCAAACCCGCTTTTGGAGTAGCTGTTGAACTGTAGGATTCTATGGAGTCAATATAGTCAGAGAATGGCTGAGGTTATGATAGTACTCCGAAGACTGGAGGAGCTAACCAGCCCTCCGTGAAATAATACCTTACGGCAGTCCCGCGTGGGGAGAGTGGTTGAAGTGTGCAGGGGGTGGGTTTAGTACGTATGCACCAGTAATGGTGAATCGTGCACTCTTTTGTTAGAATAAAAGTGTCTTTCGAAGATTCCCACCTCCGGCTCAAGACATAAAAAAAACACATTAAAAGACATTACCTTTTCACAGTACATGTTACAAACCTATCGACTAACCGAAAATGACCGGAAATGACTGTAGCGTAGGCATGCTCCCAAATTTGTATGGACAAATTTTATCAAATTCAAAAACTCCCAGCTATGCACAACAAGAACACGTTCAACTATCTTTCTATTTATTCAACATTAAATCTTACAAAAAATAAAAATAAAATAAACAAAACCACAACATTCCAAGTACAGTTTCACACACTCACATTAAAAAGCATTACCTTTTCATAATACATGTTACAAACTATAGACCCATCGTACACAATTCAATTCATAACTCCCAGCTCTGCGTGATCTCACATATTAACACTCACACACACACACATACACATTAAAAAGCATTACGATCGCACACAATTCATTTCACAATTCAATTCATAACTCCCAGCTATGCATTCTCCCAAATGTGTATGGAAAAAGTGAGCCACAAACGCCATAAACATACTACAGTGTTGAATTGGAAAGAAATATAATAATATTAACAATAGGAAAAGGTACGGTTGGTTAAGTGTTATGATGTCTCCTGTTATTCCCTTAACACGAGCCAATATAATATAAATAGTAATGTACGTACATACTTTAATTTACTTACCTTTTACTTTATTCTTGAATTCCAAGAACTGTTTACAAACTTTATTTAAGTTCACTATTAATAATTTGCATTTCTGTTCCCACTAACTAAATGCAACTCCAGAATTTTAACGCAGACAAATTTATTGGGTTGTTTTGCAATAACACATTCCATTACTAATATGATTAATAAGCAAAATCGATGAGAAAACATTTATATTTTAAAATAAATTGTAAAAATTAGTATTTAAGTCAGTGCAAGAAAACAAATAAAACAGTCTTAATTTGAAAATGAAAAAGTGAAGTTTTTATTTTTTAAATACAAATTTAAAGATTCAAAAGTGGCGCAGTCGGTAGAATCCGTAAGTCCTATTCAACGTAAAAGTGAATTTTTTTTTGTGATAGTACTAGGATCTTTATCCTTAATACGGACTCTGCAAAATAAGGATATAAAGGTATATCCTTAGAAAATATTTTTTCGTAAAAAGGATAACAAGACTTTGTAGCATGATTTTACAGCTGTCAATACCAGCACAACATTTCATATGCATAAACAAAAGAATTTCCAATTGCATATGTTATAGTATTAAGCCAATACAAAATTGTATTAGAATTAAGGGTTTGATTTGGAATTGTCAAATCAGCCAAAATTTAGTATAAAAGAAGGGACATTTTCCCTCAACAATTCAATCAATAAAATTTAACCAAATAGTGCGCTTCAGCTGCACTTTGTTAAAAACTATTGTTCTTTATTACTTTACAGTGCTCTTCTAGTGCACTAAAATATAAGTAAATAATTAATAAAATTTTTTACAAATAAATACTTTACATGGCAATCCTACCAGTGTTCTGGAAGTGCTCCACATATTATCACCAAGAATACAAGTGATCCTGCCAATCCAAGAGTGCTTAAGAACTAAAAATCTTGCACCAAAAAAAAAATATATATATATATAAAATAGCCTGGTGGATCAGCCTGAGATATCCACCATTCGCGGAAGGAAGAGACTGTCTGGCCAAGAGACAGTGGATGCTACAAAGGAATGACTCCACCACAAGTGAAGGCAGGACCACAGCCTTTAACAATACAGCAGTATTAGGAAAGGAATAAGAAAGCCAAACAATCAGCAGAAACCACAATCCCTGTGGTTCAAAAGAAAAAGAGACGAGGAGGCCGGACCCAAAGGCTAAATAGGGAGAAGGCCAATCTTCTGCGCTTAATAAACGCGCAACCACCACCACCTTGGGCAGAGGCTGCTGTACTCTGGAATAAAATCGACAAAATTGAAAGGATGCTAGCAGTTATGATGGAAGTAAGGAAAAACAAATAAAATTTTAGTTTCTTAACCAACGTGCTCCTCAAGAGTTGCACTGGTAGGGCCTATAAGCGTTAACCGCTCGAGGCAAATTGAAAATAAAACTTCAAAATATTACAAAATAAAAAAAAAGTATTTTTATATAAGCATTTATAAACAAAAAAAAATATATAAAAAAAGCCAACAAAACTATTATATACTAAATGTCAATAGGTCTTTGTATAAATAAAACAAATCATTATTATTATTACATAATTAATGAATAAATTATTTTAAAATTATGATTAATGGAGGCCAAAGCCAACTATAGAAAGTAATTTAGAAATATAAATATAAAAAAAGAGAAAGAAGAAGAATTTTTTTGTAATATTTGTATGGGATCCTTTTAGCATGAATAAAACTAAAACCAGGCCTAGGAATCCAATTGCGGATAGTCCGCATCAAGAACCAAAAATTTCCAATAAAGAATATTTAATGTGGTTGACAAAATTTTGGAAAACAATAGGAATGAATAGGGCTCCAACTATGGAGAATGTAATTAATAAGGGTTCCGTGGAAGAAGAAACAGTCAAAATGTTAAGATATTTTAAGGTTTAATAGTCTTTTTTTTTTCTCTTCTCTTAAATATGTGCAAGACTCAAACTAAATTAGTAGGCCAACGGCCAATGTAATAAATGAGGTAGAAGTATTTCAAAATAAAATAAACTTAGATAAGATTGAAATTTGTTTGATTATAGTAAAAATTTTGTTGGGACTGAATTTTGTATTGAAGGTTTACAGTATGCATACTAGAAGACTTAGAAAGAGATATTCAAGTAGAGCCAATGAATTGGACAAAATCTAAATGGACTGGCAGGAAATAATTAAAAGATTAAGACTGTTAAAAGACGATTTTGATAAATCATATAAATGTTTGAATTTAGAAAGAAATATAAAGGACGAAACGGTAGTAAAGCTTCTGAGGACTTTGTTTGACAGATTCGAAAGAATCAGAGTTATTGTATAATATATAATTATATAAATTTCACTAGACTTACAACACCCCACAAAGCAGCAGCCGAAATTTTTTTCTGATGTAAGAAGTAGGCTGCTGAATATTTTATCAAGAAAGGGTTTACATATTGAATTACCAACTACATTCCATGAGGAAGTATTTTATAAATTAACAATAGACCAAAAATCTAACATAACTTTGGGTCAATTGTATAATCAGGAAACAAACCCTGAAACAATTTCAACAAACATGGCACAGACTTTAATAGAATTTCTGAATACAGCCTCAAAGCTCGTAATCGACTTTGATGGCAAGTCAGAAAATCTTAGAGCATTTCTGGACTCCCTGCAATTGCTAAACACAATTAAATGTGACAATGAAGCAACAGCTGTATCTCTAATAAAGACCAAACTGAAAGGAACCGCTAGAAATCTGACTGAGGATGGAAGTACAATATCAGAAATAATCAGCAAATTGCGTCAAGGGCGAGTCGGTAGAAGTACTGACGGCTAAAATTATGAATAATATACAGAATAATAAAACTACAAACGCTTACTGCAGTGAAATTGAAAACTTAACGAAGTCATTAGAAAACGCATATATATTAAAGGTCTGCAACGAATAACTTTTTTGCTTCATATGTACAACTTGTTGTCGGATAAATGGAGTACTTACTCTCTCTCTAACAGCGCAAGCAGTGAAGAGAAGAGAATGTGTGCAAGACAAACACGAGTAAGAATTTATCCGAAGCTGCTTATGTTCCGTAAAAAGAGTACTCATTGAAAAATATATCCGCAAAAACAAATACTTCTAAAATTATGTTCACTTCATGTGGTACTTCAAATACTCGCAGCATAAAAACCACATAACTGATGTTTTTTTATATATAAATGCTTATGTGTATGAACAAACTTATAAACGACTTGTTAGGCATTTATTTATTAATCATTGAAATAAAAAAATATAAATCAAAAATAGTCAAATTTTTTTTGGAAAATATTTTTTTTTTTGCTTGATTTAAAAAAGTCTTTATCTTCAATGAACTAAAAACAATTAAAATAACAAAAAAATCACTTAAAATTACTAAAACGTAAAAAAACATAGTTTATACATATTTCATATTTTCAGAGATCATTTAAAATGATAAAAGTGTGTAAGAAGTAAAATCAAAAAAATCAAAATATGCCAAAACACTATATGGAATTGTTGGTTATGTATTTTTTCTTTGCCAAACTTCTTTGTGGTATTTGCAGTACTCATTGGTATTTGTAGTACCACGTGAAGTTTGGTGGTACTCATTGTACTCGACATGTTTTGTGCCGGTATTTTCGAGTAAGAAAGAAAGTTGAACATGTGTTTATATGAAGCGAACGCAGTCAAATAACAACAAGAAGTTATTCGATAATTTTGTTGTTCTCAAAAAAAGTACTTTTCTTCTTCGGATAAGTGTGCGTGTATGCTAGATCTAATGTACTTTTTGAAGTCAAATACATTTGTGCAGACCTTTAATATATATCAGACGGGTTGTCATATGAATTAACAAACAAGTATTCAACACAAGTTGCCGTTAAGGCATTAACGAAAAATTTTACCATAGATAAGGTAAAACTTATCATGGAGGCAGGCCAATTCAACAACATGAACGAGGCAATTACTAAATTTGTAAATAGTTGCACCGAAGCAACAGGGCAACAAAACGCTATATTATATTTTAGACAAAAACCCAAATATAATATAACAATTATCGTGGAAATAACAGAAGATTTCGTGATAGAAACAATTACCCACAAAACAACAATAATAATAACAACTTTAATAGCAATACTAACAATAACAATAATAGGAACAGGCAACGATACAACAATAATCGTAACAATAGACGCTACGTGCGGGCAACAAGCTCAAATGCAAATAGTTCGGAAAACACCGAACATCCCCTGAGATCAGAACAGTAAATAGGAGAGTGTATAACCTTAAATTCAACTTATGTTATATCATTCGGATTAATATAGATAACAATAATACTACAGTAACACTACTAGTCGACACAGGTGCCGACATTTCTCTCATAAAATCAAAATATTTTGATTTAACACAAATAAATACTAACAAAATAACAACATTAAGTGGAATAGGACAAGGTGAAATGAAATCTATAGGTAGCATATTTTCTGATTTGAAGTTTAACAATTATTTAATACCACACAATTTCCAAGTGGTAGACAATGATTTCCCAATTCCTAACGAATCATTGGCATGGATTTCATTAAGAAATATAATTGTATATTGGACTTCAGTCCGGATTGTGACTGCCTTCCTACGACATTTCAATATACCACAACCTATAGAAATACCAATTATTAACAACAATAGCCTTATTTTACCACCAAGATCAGAAGTAATACGAAAAGTTGATTTTATTAATTGTGATGATGAAATGCTAATACCAAATCAAGAACTTGTACCGGGTGTTTTTATCGCGAACACATTGGTAAAATCTAATCAAGCATATATTCGTATTCTAAATACAAATAATAATATCACAACAGTTGATAGGATTAATATAAAAACCGAAAAATTTTCTGAATATGATGTACCAGAAACAAAACCAACCAAAAATAAAAATAGAAAATTAGAAATATTAAAAATTTTACAAAACAATTTGCCGGAACAATTTAAAAATACATTAACTGAGCTTTGCGCATCATACAGCGATATTTTTGGTTTAGAATCAGAAACTATCACAGTTAATAATTTCTATGAACAGAAGTTGAGAGTGAAGGATTCACAACCGGTGTAAATTAAGAACTATCGTATACCTCACACACACAAAAAAGAGATAGATGAGCAGGTGAAGAAACTAATAACCGATAAAATAGTTGAACCATCAAATTCTGAATACAATAGCCCAATTCTGTTGGTGCCAAAGAAAACACTCCCAAATTCTGAGAAGAGGAGATGGAGACTCGTGGTGGATTACAGGCAGCTAAACAAAAGACTAATAGCAGACAAGTTCCCGTTGCCTAGAATAGATGACATCTTGGACCAACTCGGCAGAGCCGATCATGTCTGGATCTAATGTCCGGTTTTCATCAAATTGGACTAAAGAAAAAATCCAGAGACCTAACCTCATTTTCAACGGCAAATGGATCTTATAGATTTACTAGATTGCCCTATGGTTTGAAAGTGGCTCCTAACTCTTTTCAAAGAATGATGACACTCGCATTTAGTGGTCTTCGACCCGACCAGGCGTTCCTTTACATGGGTGATTTGGTTGTTTTGGGATGTTCAGAAAAACATATGCTTTCTAATTTAACAAATGTATTTGATTTATGTCGAAAACGCAACCTCAAATTAAATCCTGCAAAGTGTTCATTTTTCATGAGAGAAGTGACATACCTAGGACATAAATGTACTGATAAAGGAATACTCCCCGACGATAGTAAATATGCGGTAATCGAAAATTACCCACAACCAAAAGATGCAGATAGTGCACGAAGGTTTGTGGCTTTTTGCAATTACTATCGCAGATTTATTAAAAAATTTTCAGAGTATTCTAGACATCTAACAAGACTGTCCAAGAAAGGCGTACAGTTCGAAAGGCGAGAGTAATAAATCAAACATTGAGCAGGAATTAACTGCTATACACTGGGCAATCACACATTTTAGATCGTATATATATGGAAAGCATTTTTTGGTCAAAACTGATCAGAAACCACTGTCTTATCTGTTCTCAATGACAAATCCAAGTTCTAAATTAACAAGAATGAAATTGGATTTAGAGGAATATGATTTCACTGTAGAATATCTTAGGGAAAAAGATAATTACGTAGCCGACGCTTTGTCGCGTATAACAATTAACGATTTAAAAGAAATAAATAACAAAAACAACAATGTATATAAAGTAACAACTCGAGCAATGACAAATAAGGCACTTGAAAAGTATCAGGTTACAAACAATAAAAGGCATTTAAATGAGAAGCCCAATATATTTGTACCAATTACAAATTCTGACGTCAGAAAATTCTGTAAGCTAAAGATTACCCCACAAAAATATTACATTAAACGGGGCAAATCTATAATAGCATGTATTAAAATAGATGAATTATTCACTAATGGGAAATTTGACTTAGGACAATTTTTCCTTAAGCTCGAAGAAGTGGCCGGTAAATTAAATATTCATAATGTACAAGTGGCACCTAGTGAGAAAATCTTCGAATTTGTCTCTATTAATGAATTTAAAGAAAAGGGCAATAAATTATTAAAATTATTAAAAGTAGCGCTACTTAATGAGGTGATCCACGTAACAAATGCCAAATCTATAGCAGAGATCATAAAACAATACCACAATGACCCCGCAGAGGGTGGACATTCCGGTGTTTCAAGAACTCTCAATAAGATAAAAAGATACTATTATTGGAAAAATATAATTCGAGACGTTGCAAATTACGTTAAAACGTGACTAAAATGCCAAACAGCTATAATAACAAAACATACAAAAGTACCATTGACATTGACAAATACACCAACCAAACCATTTGATACTGTAATTGTGGATACTATAGGTCCACTACCAAAATCACATTACCGAAATGCATATGCTCTCACAATTATATGTGATATGACAAAATATCTTGTAACGGTACCTATACAAGACAAAAGCGCAAAATCAGTTGCAAATGCAATATTTGAACATTTTATTCTTACTTATGGACCGATGAAGACGTTCATTTCGGATATGGGTACAGAGTACAAATTTACCATACTTAGTGAACTGTGCAACCTACTAAGGATAGAAAAAATTACATCAACTCCTTACCATCAAGAGACGTTAGTAACTGTAGAAAGAAGTAACAGAACTTTCAACGAATATGTGAGATCATACATATCCGTTGACAAAACCGATTGGGATGAATGGCTTAAGTATTTCACATACTGTTTCAATACCACGCCATCTTCAGTTCATGACTATTGTCCTTACGAGTTAGTTTTTGGTACACTTCCAAATGGGTTCCAACAGTTTAGTAATATTCAAGAGATAACACCCTGTTATAATATAAAAAATTATGGTAAGGAAGTTAGATTTAGATTAGAAATAGCACATAAGAGAGCTCTCGCTATGATAGACAGATCTAAGATTAAACAAAAAACAAATTATGATAGGTCATTATTAGAAGTAAATTTTAAAGTAGGAGACTTAGTTTTACTTAAAAACGAAGTAGGACACAAATTAGATAGTCAGTACAAAGGGCCCTATAAAATTAAAAATATAGATTTAAGAAATAATGTAACTATAGTCGATAAGAAAAATAATAAAAAACAAATAGTTCATAAGGATAGGCTTAAGTTATATAACAAATAGTTTTAACTATTTACTAAACATTTATTAAAAACAAAATAAATAATAAAATTAAATAAGAAATAATATTAAATTAAGATTAATATCATACCAGTTAAGTTTACTTATAAAAAAAAAAAATAATTAAAATAAATCCTTGTATTGTGGCGTGTAAAAGAATGTCCATAAAACAAAGGTTATATGAACATTCTTGTAAAGGGTGGAGGTGTGGCATGATTTTACAGCTGTCAATAACAGCTCAACATTTCATATGCATAAACAAAAGAATTTCCAATTGCATATGAGCGGCGACCACTTGACTCAATGTTATTGACCGTCGCGCACATGCGACGATCATTTGACACTTTGTTGTCAGGCCGCCGACTGCATTGGTTTGCATATAATATGTAGTATGTGTGTTGTTGTTGTATGGCATTGCTGGTGATCGTGTGTGGCTCTCTTCACACTTTACCGTGGGAATTATTGTGGAAAATAGGCGCGTGTCATATGACATCCACTTGTCCCATAATTATTACACACACAAACCAATATAATATAGTTAAGAATATAATATACACACAAACATATGTTATAGTACTAAGCCAATACAAAATTGTATTAGAATTAAGGGTTTGATTTGGAATTGTCAAATCTGCTAAAATTTAGTATAAAAGAAGGGACATTTCAATCAATAAAATTTAACCAAATAGTGCGCTTCAGCTGCACTTTGTTAAAAACTATTGTTCTTTATTACTTTACAGTGCTCTTCTAGTGCACTAAAATATAAGTAAATAATTAATAAAAATTTTTACAAATAAATACTTTACACACAATCCTTCAAAATAAAATAAGGATATAAAGATATATCCTTAGGAAAAATTTTTACTTAAAGGATAACAAGGTTTATCCGTTAAATAAAATAATGATATTAAGATATATCCTTAGGATAACAAGACTTATCCTTCAAAATAAAGTAAGGATATAAAGATATCTCCTTAGAGGAAAAAAATTTTACAACAAGGTTTATCCCTTAAATAAAATAAGGAGGAAAGAAGAAAACCTGTTCACGCCGGGAACTGCACAGCCTTAGATTGTAACAACTCGCTAAAACTTCATCAGGGAAATAACAACTAAAAACAACAGCACGAGTTCCAAAAAGACAACACCTTCAAGAAGACGACACAATAACTAACCAATCAACTAAAAGTATATACTTGAAAAAAAAAGAGGGAAAAGGGAAAGGAAGAAATCAGTTCACAAAACCTCCAAGTTCATCAAGAAAACATCAGCAACACCTACAAAAGGACGACACTATCAACCAAAAGTACTATTAGATTAATTTTAATATTTTTTACACATAATTAGAGGGGCATAAAGTCGTTGAACACAATAAAATTGGTGACGATCAGAGTTTTTGCAATATATATACATATATGAGTGATAATAGTTCAGTATCCGACTATCCATCAGACTTAGAATTCGTAACAGAAGCCATAGACCACTACCCACAATATACTTTAGACTCAGGGTTCGAATCGATTGACGGTTACCTGGCGGACATTAACGAAGCCACAATACAAGAACCACGTAGAAGAATTACTAGAAATAGACGCTTTTTCAGGAAAACATCTAGACGTTTTGATAGCAACAGACATGACTGAACAAACCCAACCACTTTCAGTTAGAATAGACCCGATAAAATACTTAAGTCGTCTTCCCGAATTTAATGGGGACTATAGCGAATTACAAAATTTCACTAATTTAATAGACAGAGTATATCCGATTCTGGCCGCATATGACGGGCCATCCCAACTCTTATTCTCATACCTAATTAAAGCCAGACTTACTGGAAGGGCACGGGAAATCATAGAAATTAAATGCCAAGTTCAATCATGGACAGATATTAAGACAATATTAAACAACAACTTTGGCGACAGGTGTAGTCTAGAAGAATTATTTGACAAACTAAAAAGTACTAGTTTCGCTAACAACAGCGTCGAATTCTACAACAAAATAAAAAGAAATCGTAGGAACATTAACAATAAGACAATAATGACAATTGGTCTAGGCCAAGCAGCAAACGAATTAGCGAATAATAACAGAAGGACTGCTCTGAACGTGTTCAAAGAAAAAATACCTGAACCTATGCGTACAATTTTAGCCTGAAAGAAACCTGAAACTCTCGAGGAAGCAAGAGAAATATTGTTTCAGGCAGGTGACGGATATTGTTCACCTACAGGTGGAATATTTTCCGCATATGGAAAACCACCAAATTAACTTCGACAGTATGATAATAGTACTCAAAATTCCTCACACAACCGACAAACCCAGAGACAAACAAGCAATAACGGACAGAATTTTTCACAAGGACGAATAGACCGAAATAAATATAACCAACATAATGGGCAATATTCACCACATAGTGCACAAAGAACTAATAATCAGAATAACTATAACCAACACGATGGACGAGATAATTGGAATCCTTTTAAACGACAAGATAGAACAAACCCGCAACGGGATAACCGCCTTCCAACACCTGAACCAATGGATATAAATGAGTTCAAACACCAAACAATCACGATCAAAACATATGTAAAAATGAAAATTTTCGATCTTCAGCCTCAAGGAACTACCATATATAAAAATTAGAACCAAGTTATGACACTTAAAATTAATAATAGACACAGGTGCAACCAACTCCATCTTGAACCCTAATATTTGTCATCCAAAATGGATGCAAAAAATCACGCCAATCCCTATAAAAACCTTGCAACACGAAATAAATATTTATGAGAAAGCCAAAATCCCCATTTTTAAAGAATTTGGTACAGGACCGGACACAATAGAATTTTACATAACAAACTTTCATGAATACTACGATGGACTTATAGGCAACGACTTACTCCGACCATTAAAAGCAAGAATTTGTTATGAAAGCAATACAATAAAGATTGGAGAAAACATGCTACAACTTTTTGTTCGAAACAGAGACCACTAAGGAAAATATTGAACAAGAAGAAAATAATTACATCAATGAGTTACATAAGAATGGAATAATAAAAGACCCTCTGAACACTGAGTTAAATTTTGCATCAAACTCTCAACCCCTAAGAAGTCAGATTCGAATTGACCATCTAAACTCTGAAGAAAAATCACAATTACTACCAATAATAAACAAATACCATGATATTTTTTATCAAGAATACAAGAAACTTTCGTTCACTTCCGCTATAAAACATAGCATTAGAACTACGACCAACATTCCCATTTTTATCAAATCATACAGATACCCCTACATTCATAAGAATGAAGGAGAGAATCAAATCCAGGAAATGCTCAACAACGGAATAATAAGATATAGCAATTCCTCATATTCGGCACCCATTTGGATTGTTCCCAAGAAAACGAATGCCAGTGAGAAGACAAAGTGGAGACTTGTCATTGATTACCGCAAATTAAATGAGGTAACCATCGATGACAAATATCCAATACCCAATATTGATGAGATCATCGATAAACTAGGAAGATGCCAGTATTTTACTACGCTAGATTTAGCGAAAGGATTTCATCAAATAGAAATAGATGAGCAAGATATTCATATAACCGCCTTCAGCATCGAAGGAGGACATTACGAGTTCCTCAGAATGCCGTTTGGACTGAAGACAGCCCCAGCGACATTCCAGCAGCTAATGAACAACATCCAGAAAAAATAAGTTAACAAAATCTGTCTTGTTTATTTAGACGATGTGATAATTCTTTCAACATCTCTACAAGAACATATAAATTCCATTAAACTTATTTTTAATTGCCTAAGAGACGCATATCTTAAGATCCAACTGGATAAGTCCGAATTCCTTAAAAGAGAAACGGAATTCCTTGGTCATATAATCAGCAGCGCCAGCAGGTATCAAAACAAATCCTAAAAAAGTAGAATGTGTTAAAAATTTTCTCATTTCTAAAAACACAAAACAAATCAAGCAATTTTTAGGCCTTACCGGCTATTATAGGAAATTTATTAAAGATTATTCTTTAATCGCTAAACCCATGACAAAATACTTAAAAAATATACAAAACTTATTATTTCTGGCCCAGAATACGAAAAAAGCTTTAACACACTTAAAACATTACTTATCCATGACCCAATATTAGCGTATCCAGATTTTACAAAGAAGTTTACCCTGACAACGGATGCCAGCAACTACGCGTTGGGCGCAATCCTTTCTCAGAACGACCATCCAATATGTTATGCAAGTTGTACCCTAAACATACATGAAATTAACTACAGCACCATAGAAAAAGAACTACTAGCTATTATATGGGCTACGAAATATTTCAGGTCCTACCTTTTCGGCCGTAGGTTCATAATAGAAACAGACCATAAGCTTCTAACATGGCTCTTCTCAATAAAAGAACCCAACTCCAAACTTGTAAGATGGAGACTTAAATTATCAGAATTTGATTACCAGATTAAGTATAAAAAGGGGTTAAAAATGGCAACGCCGACGCCCTATCCAGGATCGAACTTGATTCAGGTAATATTAATACACTAGAATTAAACCACACAACAATAAAAGAAACCAAATCCCCAATTAACATATTCAAAAATCAAATTGTTATTACAAAAATAACATTAGGCTCGCTAAAGATAAAAACAAATCAATTTTTGGAAATAACAGAAAAACTATCCATACTAAAGAACTGGATAGAGAAACAGCAATCAGTCTACTTAAGAATCATTTTAACCCTGCGCAGTTGAATGCTGTTCTCGTAGATGAAGAATTTTACACAGTGCTAAAAACGACGTTCGACGAACTCTTCGCAAATAACAAAAAATTTAGGATCATAAGATGCTTCCACTTAGTAGAAGATATAGAAGACGAGGAAACCCTAACGGAGACCATAAAAAGTGAACACCTTGACAAAAATCACCGAGGTATTCAAGCAGTTTTTAAAGAACTCATAAAACGTATCTACAACCCTAAATTTAAACTAAGGATTACACAGTTTATTAATAACTGCGAAATATGCAACCTTGAGAAATATGAGAAGAAACCTCCCAAAATACCGCATAAAATTACTGAAACTCTATCTAGACCCCGCGAAGTGATGCACTTGGATGTATGTATGTATGTACACTTTAGAAAAAAAACTGTTCATGACAGCAATAGATACATTTTCTAAATTCGCAATGGTGTTGCAAATTAATGGAAGAAATTTGACAGAGTTTAAAACCAAATTACTCCAAATTATAAATACGTATGACAAAGTAAATAAAATTATAGTGGACAACGAACTCGGATTTAAGGCTATTCCGATGCAACAATTTTTGAAAGAGGAGAACATTTAAATACACTTCACATCTAATAGCAACCACACATCCAACGCGGACATCGAACGGTTACACAATACTATTAACGAACACATTCGTTTACTAAGACATGATGACAGAAATAGAAATGAAACTATAGAAGACAAAATGATTAGGATAACAGGCTTCTACAACAATACAATCCATAGTACCAGAGGAATCAAACCCATCGACTTTTTAAATGGCAAAATACACGAAGATAGGTATAAAGAAATTCAGGATTTAATAAATTCAAAAAAGGAAAAATATATACAGAAATTAAATGAGAATAGAAAAGACATAGAGCTGGAAGATGGAACAAACTATATTAAAGAAATAAGAGGCGGGAAGAATCATAGAAAGTATATAAAGGTAAATACAAAAATAATAGATGACGACCATATACAGACGATAGGAACTGGGCACAAATACTATAAATCTCATGAAAATACCAGGACAGAGACAATCCTACTATAAAATCCACAAAATAATTCCTTTTCAAGACAACTTAGAAAAAAGCTAATCACTCTTCAAAATGACTATACAAAATATTTTAGAATATAAAGAAGCTAACTGCCCTATGGAAAATTTTGAAACGGGAGAAGTAATAGAAATAACCCTCATATGTACCGCATGTATCCACTCTACAAATTCTTTAGGATTACTTTTTAAAGCCAATTATATTAAAAATTTTGCAAGATGATTAACAATATTTATAGTTATTTAGATGAAAGTGATGAATTACCAAAAAAAAAAAGAATTCCAACTAGGTGCCTAAACTATGACTGAAATAACTTTTGTGTTATTTTTAAAACAAATTCTCTTTCAGAAGATTGGGATATAGGGATTAAAACAAATTGGGCCAATCTTCTGTTGAAAATTTGTTATTATAATTACTCAAACTTAATTATAATTGGGATTAAGAAAAGAAAAAGAAAGAAAGAAGTATTAGTATGAATTTCTTATTTTCTTTTTTGAGTCTGTCAATTTGGTTGATAGCTGTGGAAGCAAGTGAATTTTAAGTACAACTTTTGATTCCAATTTTCTACTAAAGTTAATTCAAAATAATTCACAATATAATTCAAGAGATAATTCAATTTCAAAATTCAGTCATAAAATAAACATAACTTAGGTAAAAATTTTAATTGGTACAATAACAAATAAGAAATAACGTCTGCAGCTGATATTTTTTTTCTAATTTACAGGTGCTGCTATTGTGTAATTTATCATGACATAAAAATCATGAGAATTTTCAATATATAAAATTTATTTAGTTTTTTTTAATTGCTTTAATTAATTTCCTATGGAGGTTTGAGGGTTAATTTTTTTGACACTTCAAATGCACTTTTACAAAAACCAAATGCCTGTTGTTTTTGCATTGATGTATTTGTTGTAGATAATGCTACCTTCTATGAATTTGCTTTGGTAGTGGGTGTATATCTTGTTGAAAACTTACGAGAGCAAGAGTAAATTCGAAAAAAACCCACCACCAAACTTAATGCAAGAGAGTGAGAGTGTTTTGGAAGAAAGAACTGATGTGTAATCAGCGTTGCCGTTTTGGTTATTTTTAACCGAATTTGGTTATTTTTTTTCTAATGTGTAAATGTGTATTTTTCTTCATTTTGGTAATTTTTTATTATCGTTAATACAGCAATCACTCCGTTTATTTTATTTGGATATTTGCATTACAGGCTTTGTAATCGTTAGCAAAGAGTTTTATTTCTTCAAGCATTTTTATTACGTTCAATTGATAGCACCGTAAAAGTGCGTAATAAAGTACTAATGTACAAACACAACAGGGTGTTGTAAGTTAAACATCTGGTTACATATTTTTTATATATGAACTTTGTATATAGAACTACACTTTTGCATATGTGCATCGATTATTACTTACTAAATGAAAACAGTTACCTAAATGTTGAAGATATTTTTATCGGCAGAAAAGCTGAAATATGCATGCAAGAAAATAATTTTAGTTCCTTAAAAAATATGAAATAAAGAAAAAGATACAATCTTTTTATATAGAACTTTTAAAAGAAATTTCAAAAAGGTTCGATTTTTCGAGAAAAGAATTAAAACATCTTTCAATTATAATACCAAAACAAGTTTTAAATAATTCAGATATAAATTTGGAACCTTTGCTGACATCTTTCTCAAATTTGACAGACGGTAAAGAGGAACAAATTTAAACTCAGTGCAAGTCATTAAGATTTTCCGACATTGGCGTAAAAGCCGACATGGATATAGTTGAGTTTTGGAACAAAGTATCTTCATATAGAAATGGAATGAATGAAAAATGTTTTGGAGAGCTTATAAATTTTTTTTCAGAATTTATTGATATTGCCGCATAGTTCGGCTGCTGCCGAAAGAAAATTTTCACAGCTACATTTAATAAAAACCATATTTCGCAATAAACTTGAACTCAAAACAATTAATAATATAATGCAATCAAAAGAATTGTGCAAAAACCATAGTGATTCCCATTATGTATGGTCTGCCAAAGGCATACTTTAAAAAAATTGTGAAATTTTTGTACGTGCAATTAATTTGTTGATCTCTTATATGTTTATTTTTATTTTTTTTACCTTCCCTGACAACATGAAATGTTACATTAAACTTTAAATTTATTAAAAACAAATACAGTTATATAAAAAAAATTTGGTTAATTTTTTTCTTATTTGGTTATTTTTTATTTTAATTTTGGTTATAAAATTTTTGTTGATCGTGGCAATGCTGTGTGTAATGCCGTTGTGGGAAAGAGTGTGAAGCCACACCCGTGTTTTGACTGCGGTGTTGAGTGAGAGTGCTGTGTGTGAGATGCTGACGGTTGCTGTTGCGCTGTTTGTATTGTGAGAGTGTTGTGGGTAACGAGAGGTGGGTTGCTGTGAGTAATGCTGGAATTACCCACACGTAACGTAACGTATCGTAGAAAATGTTCTCTTTTTAGCATATGAAGAACAATGTAAACGCTTACCCAAACGTTCTCTCTCGTTAGCAAAACGGAACGATCTGTATAAAACAGAATTCTCCCACGTTTTTACGTGACATTTGAACATAAGAGAGAGAACATGAGAGAGAGAGAGAGAGAGCAGTGTTGCCACGAAAAAAAAATATTGTAAACAATATTTGTGAAAAAATCACCAAATAAGGAAAAATATGATCAACATTAAATTCGCAGTTTTTTATTTTATTTTTTTTTTTCAAATATAAATTATAATTGAGAAAAAAGAAACAAAAAATAAGAAAACAAAATTATAGTCTCATAATTAATTAATTTTAACAAACAAAACAAAAGCTATTTTTATAAGAAAAATAACCAAATCCGGAATAATCTACACATTGAATAAAAAACGGCAACACTTATGATGAGTCTGTATACCAATTTCTTTGCATTGTGTTGTGTTTGTTTGTGTGTTGCTTTGTGTTCTGTTTCATTTTTATTTACATTCTTCGTTGACATATGTCCCGTTTTGAACGTTTCTATAACTACACAAACGTTTTTAAGGCTACGTACGTTACGATTTTACGATTCTAACACTTGGGTAACCAAGGCATAAGGCTGAGTTGCTGAATTTGTTGACAGCTATTGAGGGTTGCGGCTGAGCGGTGGACAATGTAGCAGAAAAAAGTACAGTGGGGTGAAGCGGTTATCGGATAAATAAAATTCGTTCATATAAATTCAAATAATATTTAAGTTTTTTTTGTAATCACTTAGCATAATAAAATTATTTTAATTGAAAGAATTTAAACGATTGTTTTTTTTGAAAAGAATAAAATAATTTTATTGGAAATAAAAAAAATAAGAAGAGAAAGGAAGTAAGAAAATTAAAATGTAATCAAACGATTAACAGATCGGTTAAACTTTTAAATAGAAACCAAATTAACTTGAATATTCGATTAAATTATTTGTATTTTAATGAGTAAAATAATAATATTTAACGTATTTTAGAATAACAAAATTTTTTAAATTATATTGATTTATTGTTTATTCTTATTTCTTTGTATTATTATAAACATTATCATTATTATATTGTATTATTATACACATTAACTATTGTATTTGGGTTTACAGTTTCCACGTTTTGGTTAATTTCGATAGTAGTTTGTTGGAATGCGTAATATGGATCGTGATGAGATTTTGAATATGCGCGTTAGTGCCCTTAGGGTAAAGTTGACGGAGTTAGGACTAGGACTACATTCAACGGACCAGGGCGGGACTACGGACAGTTGTAGCGGTGAGGTGGAGGAGGGCGCCAGTGCAGGAGACTCTTCGCGGCAGGCCAATAGTGAGATTATCGAAAATGGCCGGCCAGAAAGAAGCATGTACACCCTCAAAGATGTGGAGGAAATTCTATCTCAGTTTTCCGGCACTAGCTCACCCGACGTTATTCAGTGGCTAGATGGATTAGAAGGGATGGGCAATATACTGAACTGATGTTCTTTGAAAATGGCTCTTAGAAACGAATTCGGTGTGCAGTTTTCAGAGGCAGAAGTTATTCGTCGCATTCAAAACCGACGTTTGAACAGGAACGAGACACTAATTGAATATTTGTACAGCATAATGGAAATTGGGGCACAGATTAACTTGGTTGAAAAGAGCGTAGTTGAGTATTTCATAGAGGGAATTCCGGATTCGAGAACAAATAAGACGGTACTATATCAGGCCAGCAATATCAGCGAATTTAAAAGGATGATCAGAGTGTACGAGAAAACACGACCTGTTTCGCAGTCGCTATATAGGGGAAAGGAGCCAATGGTCTAGCCAAAGAAGTCCAGTGCATCGAAGGTAGAAGCAGGTGGCGCTAGGATTGCCAGATTCCGATTCGCAAAAAGCTGGACATTGGGTTTTAAAAAACTGGACAAAATAAAAAAAAGCTGGACATACAAAATACTGAGAAAATGTTAATTTTGGTTTTGTGTAAATAATTTTTATTAAAATATCCATTGTTATCAACATATGTATTTATTATTATTTAATAATATTACAATTAAATAAATTCATTGCATTCTTTAAAAAAATTGTAACTAAAACTTAAATTTTTTCGGTTCAGTCCGACATATAAATATTTTCACATACATATGTAAGTAAGAATTAAAATTAAATACTAAAAATAAACAAAAAATCGAAGAATAAACAAAACAATAAAAAATAACAATTCAGTCTAGTTTGATTTTGTTTATACTAGTTTGTACTTTGGTAAAAAACGTTTGTAATAAGCTAATGATTTGACAAAGATAACATGAAAATTATTGCCCAAGTTATTGCGGTGTAATAAAAAAATTTCTATTTAGCTGGACAAATTAAATTTTAGCTTGAAACTGGACAAGCATCAAAAAAGCTGGACAATCCAGCCAAGTCCCGAGGTGGCGCCGATATCAGGTGTTATAAGTGTGGTGGAAGATCCCATATTGCCAGTAATTGTCCCAAAAAAACAGTCTAAATGTTTCATTTGTAGGAATTTTGCCCGTCGATCTTTTGAATGCCCGAATTCCAATGTGGAGAATAAAGTAAAAACGGAACGTAGCCAAGTGAATATGGTTCGTAAGGGACCAGGTTTGATATTCAAGGACATAGTGATACGTGGTAAGGACTTAACGGCATTGGTGGATACAGGGTGTGATGTGTGCATAATACGGTTTGACATGTTGTTCATATTGGGTGAAATAAATTTTGTACCGGAGAGAGTGAAATTATTTGGTATTGGTGATATCACTATAGTCACCATGGGTCGTTTTGATGAGGTTGTTCACGTCGATGGTTTGGACATAGAGGTCACTTTTTATGTCGTTAGAGAACATGATGTTAATCATTCTATTATGCTGGGAAATAGTTTGATACGCAAGGCTGATGTGACCATATCGAACGGTGAAGCATGGTTCAGGATGCCGGTAAAAGAGAATACAGTTCCGAAATAATTTTCGGGAGATTGTTTCAACATCGACGAGTACAAGTCGGATATCCCAGTCGACCTGGAACACCTGAATGCCTCCATTGGGAGCCAGATAGAGAAGGCAATAACCGAATATCAACACAGACGAAATATGAAGAACCCAGTAAAGATGAACATAGTGTTGAAGGATGACATACCCATTTATCATCCACCCAAACGCTTACCAAGTAATAGTTGAAAATCAGATTACAGAATGGTTACAGGAAAAAATTCTGCTGCCCAGTACTTCGGTATACGTATCTCCAGTCGTTTTGGTTGCGAAGAAAGACGGCACTAAATTATTATGCTGCGACTACAGGAAGTTAAAGCAGAAAGTTGTGAGGGACCACTTCCCCATGCCATTGATGGATAAGGTGTTGGATAAACTGCAAGGGACTAACCTGTACACGACATTGGATCTACGAAATAGCTTTTTCCATGTGCAGCTGGAGGAACCTCCGCGAAAGTATACAGCATTTGTCACCCACAATGGGCAGTTTGAGTGTTTGTTTGTTCCATTTGGTTTGAGCAACTCGCCTGCATTGTTCACCGGATTCATATCAGCTGTGTTTAGGGATATGATACGTGAAGGCGTGGTGATAGATGGTCATTATTCCTGCTAAGGATATGGTCGAAGGCCTGGATAAGTTTGTGAAGGTGTTGGAGATAGCTGCATCAAACGGGTTACGCAATAAATGGGAGAAATGTCAGATTCTGCGCAAAACAGTTAATTTTCTTGGTTATATTATTGAGAGGGGCTCAATAAGGCCAGCAGAAAAAAAGATCAAAGCGGTAAAAAACTTCCCGATCCCCACCGATCGGAAAGCCCTTCAGAGATTTTTGTGCATAATTAAGAATTATGCGATAGTGGCGCAGCCTTTAACCGATATGTTGCGGAGGAACGCACAATTTGCAGTCAATGACGAAGTTTTGGTAGCCTGTCATCAGTTGTAGGAGGCTCTTGTTTGTGATCCAGTTTTAAAATTGTATGACCCCGACGAAATTACGAAGGACCCCGCGAAGGACCTTATCGTGATACCGGCCCAGTTGAAAGAGGAGATGATCGAGTTAGCGCACAACCAGGGCCATTTTGGCTTTTCTAAAACCCGCGAATTGATCGAGAAGCAGTACTACATACCGAGGTTGGCTGCGAAAGTGCCGAACATTGTACGAAGTTGCATCGAGTGCATTATCATGCAATATTATGCATTATTATAAAAGAGACTATCTCAACCCAATAGATTGACCCCTGCCGTGGCCGAGTTTATGAAAGTGTGGCAATCCGGACCGTATTACCGTCATTAGGGTCGAATGCAGGGTGACCCTCTGTTTCGCGCTTGCCATCTACTGGACATGACATAAATAAAATAACGGAACTGTAGGTGGCGTGATCTATTGAGAGTATACTCAATTAACGGTATTCCTTTGAGTGGCGGAAGATAGGAAAGAAACAGATTTGAAAGGAAACGATTCATTAGTGAAGTAGATGGTGAAGACGATAGACGTGGTTGGTGAGGTAGAAGACGATAGAAGTGTTTAAGAGTGAACCCAAGTGTATTTTGTGTTGAGCTATTAATTAATATTATTATTGAACTAAACTAAGTTAAATTTGAACTCTACTATTAATAAATTAACTACGGTTAACTAAAACTATTCTTAATTTAAATCAAACTATTTTTATATTAAATTAAACTGCATATTGTTAAATTATACTATTGTTAAATAAAACTACACTACTATTAATTAAACTATTGTTAAACTACAACTTCGTTAAAAGTGTGTTTTCCTTTCGTCAACAACAAGTGTTTCCATCCCATGTTGGTTATTTTAATGTAATAATTTTATGGAGGAGAATAAGGTATTTAATATTTAAGAGATTATCAAATTAAACTTTAAATATCTGTTAATAAAAGTATAAACACGTATTTTTAGTCCTTTTATTTAATTCATTCCTTTTATTCTTATATTATAATAATATTAACAAATACAATGTAAAAAGCAAAAAACCCACACGCGTCACTAACTGATCAACACTAAAAAACAACTCAAAACTAACTGACTTTTCTTATTATCCTTCTCCTTCATTTTTCTTCTTCAGCTTCTAATATTACTGTTGCCTTTTTCGTACTAAAACCGGGGTTGCATCTTCTTGGTACTAATAGTCGGCCACTTTGTCTAGATAATCGACCTCAATTGTAAACAAACATTTATTTTGTGTTAAAAAGGGGAAATTTGGAATATTTTTTAATTTCTTCAGTGAAAAGTTTAAAGATTCTTAAATGTTTAAATATTAATCGAAATGTGGGTGAATTTCGGTCACAATGAGTATAGTTTCTTGAGCAAGAGGTAATTAAGAAGCTAAATATTATAAGATCAAAATAAGACGTACTGCTCATAAAAAATTTTTCCTGCTGAAAGTTGCCAAAATTTTTTAATTTCTTGGAAGGAAAAATTAAAAATTGTTATTAGTTGTTTTTATTATTAATAGTTTTACACAAAAATTACATTGTATTGTGCTGTTAAGAACACAAGACGAGTGTTTTCAGTTAATTTATCCTCCATTTTTCTTGTTTACAAATTAATGAATTCAAAATAGATGACACTCAGTACATAAAAACAATCATATATACATACATATGTATAAACAATCATCATATACATATTTTGTTCATGAAAGAAATTTGTTAAAAAACGTATTTTAGTGTATTTTGCTCTTAAATTAGTAATAAACTTTATTATGAAATATGTTTTTATTAATATTTTTATAATGCAAATAAAGAAAAATGCGAAAATAGTAATGCACTATTTAAACATATTTATAGAAACCATTCACAATAGTATATAATTTGGCATGCCAAGTTTAAAAAACTGCTGACATTTTCCAACACTGCATTAGTCGCATAGAAAAGTAGAAAGTAATCCTACTTTCTATGCGTCTATGCAATCTATGCTTTTTCTTCTGTAACTTGTCACAATCAAATACACTGATTCTACTTTTTCGGTATACGCATGTAATGCAAAACGCATGGTATGGACTTTCGGCTTAACGTCATTTAGTTATTTCACGTTGTGCGTCGATTCTGTTTACTGTTTCAATACATATATCTTGCAAGGTGTCATCGTCTACTGTTTCGCTGTTGTGCAGGGCAAGTACAAGTTTATTCTGAAGAATATCTCTGCCGTGAAACCAAATAGAAGTTGATGCGGAGTTTTGCCTGTCTGTTTTTACCATCGTATTGATTGACCATTGATCGTCCCAACGTTTGTACTCTTTTATTGGCGGTAATAACATTCCTAATATGATACGGTTGGTTCGTTCCGCATGCCCGATGGCTCGTGGCTTTCGGACGGCATTTAGTACGTGTTTTACATCATTAGCTAGACAATATCTTTCAAACTCGTGAGTTATGTCAACCTCCCATTCCAATAACTCAACATATTCCCTGCCAGTCAATTGGCAACAATAACAACAATACAATAGTTCAACAAACTTAATTTTAATTAGTAAGCAATATAAACAGTTGCAAAATTATTAAGTTTGATGAACTACATATTGTTCATAGTCAGCAATAAATTAATATTTTTCTGGAACGTATTTATTTCAACAAACGTAAGCTAAATATAATAATATTAAAATTTATAAATATTGTAATTACTTTTAAGTTTAGCTTTTAGTCTTGGTTTGAACTTCAATAAAATAAAACAATAAAGAAAAAGAAAAAACAATATAAATTGTTTTTTTATTTTCAATGAACCCTCGGACATCGTAATTGGCGCAGTCGGTAGGATGAACATAGTGACACTAAAGTGCACAAAAGAACAAAAAATAGTCTAAAGACTTTATTGTGAAAAAAGAAAAAAAACACATAATTAAATTAAAAATTGTGTAAATGAATCTAGTGACACTAAAGTGCACAAAAGAACAAAAAATAGTCTAAAGACTTTATTGTAAAAAAAAACACACAAAACAATTAAATTTTGTGTAATTGTGATCGGTTAATAAATACTACATATAAAAGTAAAAACAAACCAAAAACAGATAATGTCCGTCGAAAATCAATCAACAGTTCTATCCGGGTCCGACCTTCTGAAAGAAGCGGCCCGCATCAAAGAGTTCCATGGTACAAAAGAATATGATTTGTCGTCTTTCATCAGAGAGGTGGAAATAATATTGCAATTGTTCAAAGGAAACCCCACCTTACAGCAGTTTGTGTTCGAAAGGTACATCAGAAACAAAATTCAAGGACCAGCCCTACAAGTAGTAAGAGCTTTAGGATCAGACACAACATGGACCCAAATTAAAGAGGAACTTGTCAAGAATTTTGGAGTTAAGGAAAGCTACCACAGTCTCTACCACCAGGCTATTAACATGAAAAACAATAATGTAAGTGAATATTTTAAGAATCTTAGAAATATATTAGATAAGTTAAATAATAAATATGAATTCGATATGAACAAACCTCAAGAGTTTTCACCTCCTACTAATGAATCAATCATTCTTAAGACATTTTTGAACGGAATTCACCCAAGCTTATCTAGCATAATTTATAGTAGAGATATATCCACACTTAGGGAAGCTTATTACGTTTTAGAAGAGACAGGAATACTAAGACAATATGACAATAGATTTCCAAAATATTCATATACACGTCAACAATACCAACAACAAAGACACTATAACGAAGACGGACAGAACAGGACACATCAACAAAAACAGACATATCAAAGACAACCATTTCAAAACTCATATAATTATAGTCCTTCTCCAATTAATCATAATATTAATTCTAATCAGTCTCGACAAAATCCTTTTAACACAAACAACACTCAACAATCCAGACGTAGCCAATATTTGAACCGAACTTTTGGTCATACTAATAATGGGCCTACTCCAATGGAAATAGACCATATTGAAAACAATAGTATACAGGAAGTAAATTTTCAATGTCATGCCCAAAAATTCGTTTACCGATAGTCGAACTAAAAATAGGAAATACAAACCTCAAATGCTTACTTGACACAGGATCAACAACCTCTTTGCTTAATAAAAATCTACTACCTGAATTTAAAAGAACAAAATTAAAGAAACCAATATTTTTTAATACAATAAATGGAAACTTTTGTATCGAGGAGGAGGTTATTACACCTCTTCCCAAAGAATTTAAAGAAGACAATCTGATGTGTTGGAAATTGACCAACTTTAGTAAGAAAAATTTCGATGGTTTAATAGGGCAAAATATATTAAAAGCCTTTTCTGCAATTATAAATCTCGAGGAAGACTTTCTTCAAATAAATGGTAATAAAATCAAATTTATAGACTCCTGTCCATATAGCCCAGAAGAAATTCAAACTTTAGAAGTGCAATCAGAAAATATTTTAGACAAATTAAAACGTGAAGATATGAATAAAGAAGAGGAAAAATTTTTAACAGAACTTATTTCAAAAAATTCTGACCTTTTTTTCCAAGAAGGCAACAATCTGACCCACACTCATGAAGTACAACATGAGATCACAACAACTATCAACAAACCTGTATATTCTAAAATATACAGATATCCTCAAATACATGAAGAAGAAATCAATAGGCAGATGCGAGAAATGTTGGAACAGGGAATAATTAGGGAAAGTGTATCTCCATATAATTCTCCTTTATGGATCGTACCCAAAAAATCGGACAATTCGGGAAAGAAAAAGTGGAGAATCGTAATTGATTACAGAGCTCTGAATGAAATAACTGTTAATGATAAATTCCCTATCCCAAATATTGATACCATGTTAGAGAAATTAGGTCGAGCACAGTATTTTACTACGCTTGATCTAGCCAAAGGCTTTCACCAGATCCTCATAAAAGAGGAAGACAGAAGAAAAACAGCATTTTCTACACCACTAGGACATTACGAATTTGTGCGGATGCCTTTTGGATTAAAAAATGCACCTGCAACATTTCAAAGACTCATGAATTCAGTACTTAGAGAATATATCAACAAAATATGTGTAGTATATCTCGATGATATTTTAATTTTTAGCAGTACAGTACAGGAACATAAAGATAGTATACAACGAATTTTCAATGCACTTAGAAAGCATAATCTTAAGATTCAAGTTGATAAGTGTAAATTTTTTGCAAAGTCTACCGAATATCTAGGACATATCCTTACTACTGAAGGGATTAAACCTAACCCAAATAAAATTGAAACTATTCAGAAACTGAAAATTCCTGAAACTCAGAAACAGATAAAATCATTCCTAGGCATAACTGGCTATTATAGGAAATTTATTAAAGATTATGCCAAAATTGCCCATGGTTTGACAAAATATTTGAAAAAGGATACGAAAATAAATAAAAATCATCCACAATATACAGATGCATTCTACAAACTTAAAAGATTGTTAATCAACACACCCATACTTAGGTATCCAGATTTTAACAGAAAATTTAAATTAGCAACCGATACCAGCGAATTCGCAATTGGTGCAGTGCTAACACAGGAAAATCATCCTATTAGCTATGCCAGCCGAACTCTAAACGAACATGAAAGGAAATATTCCACAACTGAGAAAGAGTTGTTGGCCATCGTTTGGAGTGTAAATTACTTCAGGCCATACATATATGGAAGGAACTTTGATCTCATGACAGATCACCAACCACTAAAATGGCTTCAAACAAAATATAAAGGAAAAGACATAAACCCTAGACTTCAACGTTGGTTACTTAAACTTGGCGAATATGACATCAACATTGGGTACATCAAGGGCAAAGAAAACACTTTGGCCGATTTCCTTAGCAGAATCAATGCAGACACAGGAGAAATTTGCGCAGTAGATGACGACACAGCAGACACAGATTTAGACAACTTAAGTACAGCCGCTACTATTCACTCCCAAGAGGAAGAAAGAAATGATCATTTTCCCATATTAGACTCAGTTGTTAACCGTTTTCACACCCAAATAATATTAACGGAAAGTAAAACAGAGGAAATTAAAATTGTTGATAATAAAAGAAAAATTTTTGTAAGCCTAGACGACATTGAAAGTGGTTTCATGTCGGACATTTTTAGAAGATATATAAAAACAGGAAAAGTAGGAATATATTCAGGTATTTCAGATTCCGATTACAATGTAGTCCAGCAAAAACTTATAGAGTTATTTAATACAAGCGTAAAATTCTATAGATGCTCATACCATGCTAAAGATATGAGAAATGAAGAAGAAGCTTTCAGGTATATTCAAAAGTATCACAAACAAGAGACTGGTCATGCTGGGATAAATGAAAATTATCAAGGTTTGAAAAACAAAATATACTTCAAAAATCTTAAAACTCTTATTCAAAAATATATAAATAATTGTGATATCTGTTGTAGAGGCAAATATGATAGAAAACCATATAAACCAAAATACTTCATTACTGAAACTCCCACGGATACGAATGAAATAATACATATAGACACTTACGTTATTAAAAAACATAGTTTTCTAACCATAATAGATAAATTTTCCAAACAAGCTACCACCATTTATTTAGAAGACAGAAATAGCATAACACTTATAGAAAAACTTCGTTTATATTTTTCTCTCAACTCAAAACCAAAACGAATTGTTGCTGATAATGAATTTAATTCGACAAATGTAAAGGACTTTCTCAGACAAGAAGAAGTAGAAATTCATTTCACAAAACCAAACTCCCATACAGGAAACGCAGACATCGAAAGATTTCACAACACCTTAGGAGAACGATTTAGAATGCTAGAAATAGAAAATAAAAAAGCAAAACTGCATTTAACAGTCCAGGAAAAAGTATACAAGTGTACTGAATGGTACAACAAATCTATCCACTCTGTAACCAGGGAAAGACCAATAGACATAGCAAATGGAAAAATTGAAAGAAATAAAATTCACAATTTATTACAAACCACAAAAGAAAAAAAATCTCAAAATTAAACCTTAACAGGGAAGAATATCAGAATACGAATCAGGAAGGTTATGTAAAAAATTGTAAAGCTGTTAGACACAAACAAGAACCTAGATACGTAAAGATGAAACTAGAAAATATTCATCCAACAAATATAAAAAGAACTACCAAATTTTCAGGTACATATAACGCTGTTAATGACAATAATAATGACGCTTTTCGCTTTGAGCAACACCACTCTAATTGTTGAAGACATCAATAACAACAATGGTTTCGCAGAAATTGCATTAGAGGACGTGGACATAACATACAGTTATAATACTATTTTACACATCATTGACCCTAGAGAAATTCAGAATATTATAGAAGAACTGGAGGAAAATACAAAAGTAATCTTAGATAAGAATGACAAACACTTTTTGAATATGGAACTATTAAAAGCAAAATCGAAACTTCAAACTATAATCCCTACCAGACATCCAAGAGGATTAATTAACTTCGTAGGTACCGGAATGAAATGGTTATACGGGACAATGGACGACTTTGACAGGACAGAAATAGAACGACATTTACCCACAATAGATAATAATAACCATGCAGTAATAGAAAATCTTAATAAAAATATTGAAATAAACTACATATTCAATGAAACAGTTTCAAAGCTAAAAGACGCAATAGAAAGTGACAGAACACAGATTAATTCAAAATTGAATCAAATAACTAAGAATGATGAAGAACTAGAAAATAAGCTTATATATCTAGATTTATTATTAAAAATTAAAATTTTGTTAGATAATATTGAACACATACAGAACAACCTTGTAGCAGCAAAAACAAACACTATAAATAACAATGTACTAACAAGTGAAGAAATAGCTCGTTATAATATAGATCTTTATAAAATGCAAAATACCAAATTAAGTGCAGCCCAATACAAAGAAAATAAAATTATTTTTGTAATTCAAATACCTAAAGATATACGAAAAATAAAAAGATCATTTTTTATCCCTATACCAAATGAAAACCGAGAGGAACTTATTTTTAAAAATAAAGAAATATTAAAAATAAATAACACAATGTATGATTTTACTAATGAAGTAAAAAGAAGCAATTTAAAAAAATCTAACCTTTGCATTTTTACAAATAATTGTCTAAGAAAAAAGAATAAACAAATAGAAACTGTACAAATAAAACCGGGCTTAATAATCATAAAAAATCATGTAAACTCCATAATTAACAGTACTTGTAACAATAGAAAATTTAATCTGAACGGAAATAAACTCATAACATTCAATGATTGTAAAATAGAAATAAACGGAGATTTGTATTGTAATTTCGATGATAAATTTGAACAACATTTTCTAATTAATAATAACTTTAATATAAGTAATATCACCTCTCAGCTAACGTTTGATGAAATAATATCGAATCAGATCAAAAATATTCAAAAAATTGAAGAATTAAAATTTCATAAAAAATACAACTACACTTTGATATTCAGTCTACTAGCTCTAGGCATAGTAGTGATATTTTGCATTTATAAAAAAATAAAAAAGAATAAAATAAAAATAATTGAAAAAACTCAGGAGCGTTTTCAGTCAAACGGGGAAGGAGTTATGTCAACCTCCCATTCCAATAACTCAACATATTCCCTGCCAGTCAATTGGCAACAATAACAACAATACAATAGTTCAACAAACTTAATTTTAATTAGTAAGCAATATAAACAGTTGCAAAATTATTAAGTTTGATGAACTACATATTGTTCATAGTCAGCAATAAATTAATATTTTTCTGGAACGTATTTATTTCAACAAACGTAAGCTAAATATAATAATATAAAAATTTATAAATATTGTAATTACTTTTAAGTTTAGCTTTTAGTCTTGGTTTGAACTTCAATAAAATAAAACAATAAAGAAAAAGAAAAAACAATATAAATTGTTTTTTTTTATTTTCAATGAACCCTCGGACATCGTAATTCGTGTGACTCGTTTTGGCATGCCGAAGTATTCGCTGACATCACTGAGGACACTGATGGTGTGCTTGCGTGCAGCCTTTTTACATCCTTTACAACCGCGAACTTGGTAAATGCATCAACGATAAACAGGAACGGTCCCAAATTATACATGTGCATGGTATGGAATGGGACTGGGTTAATTTTATCGTAGTGGTATTCGCCCTCATGTTTTCCACCTGGAGATTTATTGAATGTGCATTCCACACACGATTTAATATGCGATTTTACAGCAATTCGATTCGTGGGTACCAGAAGTGTTTTCGGAGGCCAATCAACATTTTCTCCACTACCATGTGCCCTGCGTTATCTTATTGACCTTGTATTACACTCCATCGCAAAGAGGGTTGTCTCTGTCTTTACGAAATAGTCTGCCATATTTAATAACGTAGTCCTTACCCATGTCTTTATCACTTGACTTTACCCTTTTAATTATTTCAGGAATCTGCTCATCTTGCAGTTGCATAGAAAACAAAAGATCATTTTCACTTATATTTATTTTCGCAATACGTAAAGATGCCGTGTCCAAGTTGTGTGGCATCTCGTATGGTGATCGGCTTAGGGGATCGACCTGAGGCATTCGAAGACCGGATCGGTGTTCGATGTTGATGTCAAAATCCTAAATTCGTAACCATCAGCTTGTTGTACTCGGTATTAACTCCTTTCTCTGCATTGTTGTTTTAATTGCAATGGAATCGGTGACAACGGTAATACATTTGCCAAAGACGTAAAAACGAAAACGCTCAAGTGATTAAGCAAGTGCTAGAGCCTCTAACTCGTAGCTGTGGTAGTTGCGCTCCTCATTAGTGGTTCATCGACTGAAAAATGCTACTGGTTTCCATTCGTCGTTTTCACTCTGTAGTAGTACACCAGCAAGCCCTATTGCGCTCGCATCCGCATGTATTTCATGCTCAGCATCGGTTCAGAAACCAGCATTTACGGAAGTAGAAGTGAGGCTTGCATTTAGCGCATGAAAAGCCCTATTTTGCTTCTCGTTGCATTGAAACTGGGCATCCTTTTTCAAAAGACAACGTAAAGGTTCAGAAATCAAAGCGTAGCCTCGTACGAATTTTCGGAAATACCCGCTTAAGCCTAGAAATTGTCTAACTTGTCTCACTTTAGACGGTACTGGAAATTCTGAGATGGCGTTTGGCTTTGCACCCTTGGGTTCACACCTCCACTATGAATTTAATGTCCCAACAATTCGATTATCTGCTTAAAAAACTCACATTTACGGACGTTGACTGTTAAGTTCAGATTGCGCAACACGTCAAAAACTCGTTGCTACCAACTACGATGTCATCCGTATAATTAATAATGTCGCCGTCTTGAGTTTTGTCTCGTACTAACGCCATTAACCGTTGGAAGACTGCAGGTGCATTTTTAAGCCCAATTGGTATCCGTTTAAACTCGTAGATTCCATCGGGCGTCCTGTAAGCTGTAAATTTTTGGCTGCTTTCTTCAATCGGAATTTGGTAGTATCCGCTATTCAAATCCAAGACGGTGAAATAAGTAAACTTCATGACTACCTGTAAACGTTCCTCAATATTTGCAGTTGGAAAAATTACCCTAACCATATACCGATTTAAAATGCGATAATCAACCCACAGGCGATCGCTACCGTCTTTTTTTCACACGTATGATCGGACTCGCGTATTCCAACGTTGTTCGTTAAAAGTTCATTTATCATTTTTCTTACCGTTTCTATTTTCATTTCAGGAAGGCGGTACGGTTTTGTTAGTCGCCGAAGTGTAGTAGGTAGTGTGTTGGCTTATTAGACGTAAAGCCCGGGTTCGTATCCCAGGTCAGACATCAAAACGAAATATAAAAAAAAAAATATTTCTTCGACTTTCTCTCAGCAGATTTCTGGCAAAAGCTCTGAGAGTAAATAAACCTGCCATGAAAAAGTTTCTCAAAAATCTGTCGTTAGGAGTCGACGTTAAATTTTATGTCGCGCCACTCACGTATAAAATTAACGAATACAACATGAGTCGTGAGAAAAGATAGGCCGTAATCTTGACTGAAGGGTTGTAATGGAAAATTATGTATGTACGTATGTATGATACGGTTTTGTTACAATAGGTTCATTTGTTGTCAATTTAATACCCATTTGCATCGCGCTCGTTAACCCGATTTCTTGCCGAAGACGTCACGATAATCACTAATTAGATCGAATAAATTTGTTTCACCGTGTTTTATTTCCGTTAATGTTTTATGTTCGTTAACTATCGTTTTAGAAACATTTAAATATTCGAAGTGTTAATCGTTATCTTTACAAATTGGGCGGAAGTTATTGTTTGCGAACTGTGGTAACACAATGGGCCAAATGCGGCCTAAGAGTGTCCATCCAATTTTCTTTCTTTCTGGGCAGCCACCTCTACCCAGCGGTAAATAAAACTAAGTACTTAGACAATATGCGATGACGTAGGTATGATATTCTAAGCGAGCGATCTAAGTACTTAGAGTATAATCTATGCGTAATCCAATATATAATGATATTTTAATGTTATATTTGTTTTTTTTTGTGAAAAGCAGTTTGTGAAATATATGTCTGTTAATAAATATAATAGTATTATAAATAATCAAAAAACCTTATTAGAAAAGATGGAAAAAATTGAAAATGAACTGGATAAATTAAAAGGTATGTAATTAAAGCTAATATAATATACACAGCTAATAACAGAAAGAGATAACCCAAAACGCCCTAACTCACATTTACATACTTTCACAGAAATATTAAAACGGCTGGAATATTTCTAATCGCATTTTAGATTTTTATACTTAAATTTTAGAAATAGTGAAACTTTGAATTTATATACAATTTTCGTTATTTTTTGAAATTTTAACTTTTTTGCTGCTTTTTTGCAGTTAATTTTTTAAATCTTGTTATTAACATATGTAAGGAGCTAGAACGTTTTGGGGAGAAATATTATTTTTTAAATACATAAATATTAATTATTTCAGTTGAAATAAAAAAAACGTACATGTGGGAAAAGATTCCGATTTTCCTATTTTAAATGTTGAAGACATAGAAAGAGTTAACAGCCTAATTTCTGCAGATCCAGAATCATATGTAAGTTCTTAAAATCAAATAACAAAAACCATTAATCTGTAAATTTATTTCTTATTCCAGATTCCAAAAATAAAGACCATTTTGAGAACAGGGGGCTTTGAAAAAAATGTTGACAGAATATTGCATAAAGATGTATATATATCATTAAATTATGATGTTTAATAGTTCGTATTTATTTAATTTAATTTTTGTATTAATAAAAAATATTTTTCTTTTAATAAAAAATCCTATTTGCTGGTATTTTAACTTACAAATGCAAGTAGCACTGTAATCTACATACAATACTTTCTAATTTGCAAGTCTATATAGGCTTCTCATAACATCGCTTAGAACTCCACTTATTATGTAAGTGAAACGTTAATAGAGCCTAATGATATTGTGGCTTACATTCTAGGCGAGAGAACATCGATGTGGCAGCCTATGACAATTTTATGTTAAATCTAAGTGGGAAACTAAGTGAAAACATCATCACTGACAGCCACGAAATATTGCTTAGATAAGCGAGTACATAATGGATATTTTTACCGCTGGGTACCTACCTACCTATAGTTTGCGAAAATGTCATTACGTCATTAAATGCGTTGAAAGTGTATCTATAAACTGACCGAAAGTTCAACGTCATCGATAGTAAGATTCACTTCTAACACTTCTTTAAAAAATTTTGAACCGCCGCCAACTCATCTTATACGCACATCACAAGTATTTCTATTACCGTTTATTCTATTATTCTAGATGCTTTTGATTTTTGTATCGTGCTGCTTTCGTTGCCGGTGTCAATTAATGCATACATCTCTACGCCGTTGATCAACACAGAGTCTCTTTACACTATTCGCACATTTAATCTACCGCAGTTATCAGATGAACGTCTTGTGATCAGTTTCCGAACGATCGAAACACACAATTGGTTTACGTTTTATTTTCGAATTATCGAAGTTTTGTTAAGGTCCTGTTGTTGTTCTCGTTGCGCTTTGGTGCTACCGATGGCTTACTGTAAGATGAACAACTGGCCATGTTTGTATAATATTCCCCTAGAACTTCTCGCATTTCCTTCATTGACTTGAACCGCATTGTAGCAATTGTCATCTGTAACTCACGATGTTTAACCGCTCTCGGGTATATTTTATGATTGCAAATAGGCTTAAGCCATTCCGCATACACAAAGCACACATCCTAAAGCAATATTCATTTATGGGCTCCTCATTTTTCGTGCTGCGTTTGACATCTTGAAGTGCATGTCCGCTCTGTTGTAATATCAAACCCATCTTTTAATGCGGCTGCCAATTCTCGCCATGTTACAAAGAGATGCCGGATCTCTCAAGCCATAACTTAGCTGAACCTTTCAACTTGGTATACACCGCTAACATCATACACCTTTCATCTCAATCATAGCAAATCAAATATACACACACACTATACACAATAAAAAAAAATACTTTTGTTTATCATCGCATGGATGTGTTCATTACGATAATATCAGCAAATGAGATAATGCTTGTCAATCACAAATAAGAAGCCATCAAATGAAAAAATAAAAATTTTTTGATTTTCATCAGTCAAAGCCGTCAACGTATACGTATAGAACGACAAAACCCACACCTATAAGGCGTTGATGATTTTATTTGATCGTCTCCAGGCGGCTTTATACATACATTCTAACTTGTGCTACGTTTCACTTTACACCGTTTCATCTCTTCGTTTCATTTCTTCTGTTTTTAAACTATCTGGTTATTTTAAATGATCATTATTGCCGATAATGATCATTTGTTGAGTTCTTGCAGCAACACATTCAAATTTCGTAGAATACAAGACACACCCTTAACGGTACTTTACTTTCCCTTATAATTCGAGACCTTTCCACCATTACCTATGAAGTGTGCCCTGTATATTACATATGCACTTGGTTTTTACACTTGTTTTTCAATTTTTTCCTAACCTTTTCTAAATTTTTTTTTTAATTTCCACTTCTATTAACAACAGCTTTCGTAATTTTTTTGCTTTTCTTTTTTCCTACGTTCTCTATCTCGTTCGTTTTGGATGAGTTTTATTATCCCAATTCTGAACTATAAACACATCTTTTTAGTAATTTCATTTAATTCATTTCTTTTATTCTTATAAGAATATAAAAAACTGCACACGTATACGAAAAAAGAAAGCGTGCAAGCTAATATTTCTTATATAGGTAACAAGTTATTTTTAACAAAGTTAGGTAGGAAGTGAGAGACGTAACAATTTGCTCCTTATTGTCATGATCCTTTAGGGTATATAATGCTCAAAATTGACCAGCCATGACCCGATCCCATAAGTTCCGGAACAAAATGCCGTCGACTGGACTTGGAAGTCCAATAAGAAGCAGTCTAGGCCAAATATTTCTTGATTTCCTTAGCCTATAGGACATTGAAAACGGGGTCGAATTGATGATCCAGCTAAGTTTTTCGAAGATAAGTTAGGGATGTTTATATTAAAAATAATATTTGTTTCGTTGTAGTAGGCTTGAAGACTAAGTAGTTCGTATATATTCTCTACAGATTTTGTTTCAATTAACTGAGATTCTAAATGCTGACTGATCTGCCTTACTTCGCCAGGCTGTAGAATTAGTTTTGGGATTATGTTAAGTTTTGCTAGGATGATAGCTTCTGAGATGTCATTACTGTGATTCGTCAGTACGACAATGTTATAATTTATTTGGTTAAGCTATTGTATTTCCCTAATATTAGTTTCTGCATTTTTTACATATTTCGCTATTTAATTTGTTTGTCCGTTTAAAAAAAATTCTATTGTTTCTTGTACTTCATTAATATGGTTTGTTATATTTTCAAATCTCATGGCCATGTTACGGTTTAGTTGATGATTTTGTGATATATGTAGTTCTCTGGAAATTTAATTCGAGTTGCCTAATTTGTTAGTTAATTTCTTGGGCGTCTTTGGCATCCATGTTCCCAGTGATAAATTTTGTGGCATGGCCAAGTCCGTCTACTAGCCCTCTTTTATGACGTTTGTTGAATCATTTCAACTTTTATCCTATTCTTTTATATATTCTTTGAACAATAATAAAAATAATTAATAATAATTATGAAATAATAATAATAATGAATTTGCTATAAATAAGTACCGCCCTAATATGAAGTAGATGTAAGGTCAATGAACATATAGCAATAAGTAATTAGGATAAGCAACGGAGTTGCTGAATTGGTCATCATTGGTCGCGGTTATTATTTCAAATGTCCCATTTCAAGATTAAATTATAATTTAATTAATTTAATCTACTCCATAAAAAATATTAAGGAAAAATATTTTGGCGCCCGAGCAGGGACTTAAATATTGATAGCAATCGAAAAGAAGATTAATAGACCAAACTCACGAAAGTTTTATAAGTTGTTTAAAATTTAAATTCGCGAGGGTTAAAAAATTTTATAAATTATTTAAAATTTAAAAAAGTGAAGTGGTAAAATCTTATAAGCTACTTAAGATTTAAAAAACTACCACAAATTAAAATCAAATACAAAGCAACATAAGAAAACAACCAATAATACAAAATACATAAAAAACAACAATATACACATTGGTTAGTGTTGTGTGAAACATACAGAAAACAAAATAAAATACAAAATAACAAATACAATAGAAACAAAAAATAAAAAAAAAATACAAGAATACAGTGCAGTGAAATAAATAAAACAGAAAAATTATAACAAATAATCATGCAAAAACATAAAAACAAAAATATACAAAATAAAAAAGATACAGTGTACCAAGAATTACGGATACAAAAAGTGCAGATAGTGAACACAAATTTCAAGACATTACACGGAACTTAAACAAACACTACACAAAGGAAAACATCACATCGTTGGACGACTTCAATCCAGGATATCTGCCCGTATGCCCCGTCGCATCTGCGTTCTGTGTCAATTGGAAAGAACTAAGGGGATTATATCTGACTCAGGAGGTAAGAAGTGTGAAATATATTTGTGTTTTTCCTTAAATTTGTAATTTAATCAAATTAAAGAGATTTTTTGTAAGTTAATCAAAAAATTTATAATCGCTTAAAGACATACATACATACATAATTGGCCATTACAACCCTTCAGTCAGGATTACGGCCTAGCTTCTCACACCACTCATGTTGTGTGCGTTAATTTTATACGTGAGTGGCGGGACCTACAGTTTAACGTCGACTCCGAACGACAGAATTTTGAGAAACTTTTTCATGGCAGTTTATTTTACTCTCAGAGTTTTTGCCAGAAATCTGCTGAGAGGAAGTCGCCGAAGAAATATTTTTTTTTCATATTTCATTTTTGATGTCTGACCTGGGATACGAACCCGGGCTTTACGAATAGTAAGCCAACACACTACCTACTACACCACGGCGACTTCAATCGCTTAAAGAACAGAACACAAAAAATATATTTCACATTTTTAAAGTATTGAAACAATACATTTATTTATAATTTTATATACAATTAAAAGTGCATAGAACCGCGAGTGTTAATATCCTTAACTTAATACGTATTTACACTAACAATTTGTTCTCTTTGTTAGTGAGAAAGCATTCAGCATACCATTTGTGTTGCTTTTGTTTGTTTTCTTTTCATTTATTTTTCGTAATTTCTTTTCGATCAGTGTTCCGTTCTACGCGTTCCTATACTGCTTGTATATAAGTTACATATTACAGCTGTGTACAGTGTGACCGATCACATCAGCAACAAAATTAAAATTTCAAAAAAAAAAAAAATTGGCCACACAAAATTCAAAATTCGAATTATTTTTCGATTATTGTTATTTATAATAACACAGTGTGTTTATATTGAAATTTGATTTTTGTTTTCTTATAAAATAAATCGATTATCGAACGATTTTACTCGGTACCTTAAATATTTTTATACCGAAGGCTGTGTAAAGCGGTTATATTTTTATTGTCTGAGATCAAGTAAGTTACTCTTGACTCAATTAACGCCACTTAAGTATTGGAATCGGAAATTTCAAATATTGTGTACCGAGGTACTATTTTCCAAAACAATTGAATAAATTCGAATATAATTTTACCAATTATTTACTTTGGTCAATTTTAAATTCTTGTTTTGAGGAATTTTTTAATAAACAAATATAATAATGACTAGTAGAGGCTCTAAACGCCAAGATTCCCCGTCCAGAGCGGAAAACTTGGAGATATTACTCTCGAAGAAAGCGAAGGTCATTAAAAATATCGACAGAATTCGACAATCCATTGTGGATAGGACTATTTCTTTTAATCCTATAGAGCTCGAATGTCGACTCGATATTGTAAAAACATATGTTGACCAAGCAATGAAGCTCCAGTCAGAAGTGGATTATTTGTATCCCGATAATGACGATGGAGTCGAGCTTGAAGATCTCTATGTGACCACGAAATGTTTGTTCATGAATCTGTTGGCCAGGAACGGGCAATCAAATGTGCCTGAAACTTCATTCAGCGCCAAGTTTCGTGGCGCCACGTACCTACTGAAGAGAATCCAGCTGGCATTTTGACAAGAGGATCCGATGTAAGGGATTTGAAAGACTCAATATGGTTTGAAGGACCGCCGTTTCCACTAAACGACGGTTCCAAATGGCCTGTTAATGAACATTTTGAATTAACAGAGAACCAAAAGTTATTGGAAACTGAAAAAAAAAGAACATTTTCACGTTTAAGGATAGGTGGGAGATTGCTTAATGCAAGTTTGCCATACGATGCAAAGTTCCCACTTTTATTACCGAAGCAAAATGACTTCGTGTGTTTCACATCTAAGGCGGGCATTTAGAGTTAGTGTCTGATTTATACACTAATTTCTTTCTTTTATCGTTTAAAAGGTTTGCTGCAAGAAGGTGTCTTCTCCGAGATATGTATTGCGACAACGCGACGAACTATGTTGGAGCCAGCCGAGTCCGCAAGGAGCTTCAACAAGCTTTCAACAGGAGTCGACAGGCCGTCGAGTCATACGCAGCTTCGCCCAGGGTGAGGTTCAGCTTCATGCCACCTCGGGCGCCGCACTTCAGAGGACTGTGGGAAGCAAGCGAAGTTCCTACTTCTGCGAGCCGTGGGCAACTTGGCGCTCACTCACGGAGAGATGGCAACAATGCTCGCAGAAGTAGAGGCGGTGGTCAACACTCGGCCCATTGCACCGCTGCCGCCAGAATCCGTAAGCGACAAAATAATCAGAGCAGGAGTTCTGGAAGCATTGGCGACTGCTTTATGGTCTCAAGCAGACATTTTGGCAGAATTGGTCACTAAATCCTGGATCTTCAAGACATGGCCAAGCGGACCAGCGGAATGTCCAACCTGAAGGTCGTAATCGTTCACGGGGACAATTGCCCGCCACAACACTGGCTGACCGAGAAAGTCGTGGCCGTAAGCATGGGCAAAGACGGCAAGGTCAGAGTGGCGGAGGTCTCAATGCGCAACAGAATCTCTGGGCACCCAATTCACAACTTGGCTCCACTTATCTTGTTATTATATACTTAATTTCAATTGAAGACTTCCAGTCCTTCAATGGGGCCGAAATGTTGAATCATTTCAACTTTTATCCTATTCTTTTATATATTCTGTGAATAATAATAATAATTAATAATAATTATGAAATAATAATAACAATGAATTTGCTATAAATTAGTACCGCCCTAATATTAAGTAGATGTAAGGTCAATGAACATATAGCAATAAGTAATTAGGATAACCAACGGAGTTGCTGAATTGGAGTAAACGGTTAGAATTAAGTGAATACATATTAGAATAAGAAAATATTATTGAAAATAAAGTTAGTTGATAATCAGAATCCTATTCGTTCGGCCTATTTCAATTCGACAAAGTCTTCGCGGTCATTATTTCAAATGTCCCATTTTAAGATTAAATTATAATTTAATTAGTTTAATCTACTCCTTAAAAAATATTAAGGAAAAACAACGTTTAACGACGAGATTATTTAATTTTTATCTTAATTCTTGTAATTTCAAATTTGTAGTTCTTGTGAAAAGTTTGGTATGTTTATTTTGTTCAAAAAGTTTGAGAGTATTGTTAATATTGCCTATGTTTTCTATGTATTTGTCCAGATTTATAACGTGGATTGAATTGTTGTGACTTGTTATGAGTCGTGCAGCACCGAGGTTTATTAGTAAGATGCCCTTGTTTTTTGATATATCTCCAGTTTCTATATGTTGGGATGCAGAAAGTCCGACCCTAAAAGGATAGAAATTTACGTTTCTTTTTAATGCGTAACTTATGGATTTTTTGGTTATTAATTGTACTTATTGTGTGCGAGTTATTTTTTTAATTTTTTTTTTTGAGAATCTTGGAGTAATTTTGTTGCTTCTACAATTTTTTCTATACACTATTTCTTTTTCTAGTCTAACTTTAGGATCTTCTCTTGATTGATTTAGTTTTTCTGTACGATTAGCAACGGAATTTTATAATATTTCTTTGATTTTTGGGTATAAGACTTCTTGAAATTCGTCCAGTTTCTTCAGGTAATCCTGTTCATTTTTGAAATTAAAATTTTTATCAAATATATACTTTCTGTCATAAAAATCTTCAAAAAGAGTCAATTTGGTATCTGAATGTATGGAATTGTTATATGTTAGTAGAGGTTCTAAAAGTATTTCTTCATGGTTTAATTCAAATCTGTTAGCTTTCCTTCCTTCTAGTATGAGTCTGTAGATTTCTGACTCTCGCTGCTTTTGACGCATGCTTAAGTCGTCAATACATTATGTGCATGTTGTTGTTGTTGTGAATTCTCCGCTGGCTAGCGTGGGAATTATGCTTTGTTTGCATTACTGGTGTTGGGCTGAAGGCTTGGATCGTGTTGCATACACACAAACACATGTATTATTAATTGATAGAATATAGGTCACTGGAACATTTAAGCAAACATATGTAATAAGTTAAGAACTATATAGAATTAAGGGAGTTGATTCGAAATTGTCGGATCAGCTAAAAAACTGTATAAAAGAGGAAATAATTCCCATATCGAAATCAATTGGATTCAATAGAATAAAGAGAACAGAGCTCTTCAATTGAGCTCTTTAAAAAACTAAAAAACTTTTAAATCTTTACTATCAATCCTACAATAGTATAGTGAAGTCTTTCAACTGGTGAGTTGCTACTAGTTCGTTGAAAAGATGTTATGTGAAGTTCAATGTCGTATTGTCTGCAAAAATCTTTAAAAATGTTGCTCGCAAATTTTGAGCCTTCATCACACACAAAACTTTTTGGAATACCGTGTGGGCTTAAAAAGGGACTTACAGTGGCTCCATCGCATAATCGGACAAGCATTAGTCTGATATATATGTGCTTAAAAATTAAAAAGAAAATATTAAATATATTTTTTTTGCTTTTATTTAAACTCTACATTACAGCCTTTCAGATTAATAAAAAAATAACAACATTTTTCATGATAACGGTAATTTTTTAAAGAAAAAGAAAATTAACTCAATTTTTTGCGCTCAAAGCATAATCGGACAAAGAAGAGCACCATTGCTAAAAATGATGAAAGAGAACAATTAATACTTTGAGGCATATCCTTTGATCTCAAGAACGGCCTGTAAACGTTTTGGAATTGATTTTTATCAAATTGTAGCATACCTCAGGTTCTATGGAGTTCCACGCTTCCAGTAAAGCCGTATTAAGCTGATTCAAAGTGTTAAATTGTTGTTGGTATACTCTTCGAGCTAATTCTTCCCAAAGATGTTCAATTACGTTGAGATCTGGGCTCTGTGCAGGGGTTTCTATAAGTTTGGGGCAATTATGGATCAACTAAAGCTTTGCCACACCCGAAGTGTGCTTGGGATCATCGTCCTGGTAAAAAGCAAAATCATTCGCAATGCCTAGGAACTATTATTATTATTTTTTAATTAATATTTTAATTAATATTTTTGAAAAACAGCAATGGAAAAAATATTTGCTTAAATACTATTCGTAATACATTGCACAAATATAACTACCATGGTAGACTTGCCAGAAAAAAGCCATTTATTAGGCCTAAGAATAAAAACAAGAGAATAAAATTTGCTAAAGAGTATTTGCTTAAAACAGAAGATTTATGGAATAAGGTAATTTGATGTAAAGATATCTTAAAATACGTTTTTGCTGATAGTTTTTATTCGTTACAAGGTTCTTTTCACTGACGATAGCAAATTCTATTTGAATGGTTCAGATGGCATGATGTTTCTGTCGCGTAAACCAAATGCAGAATTTAATCTTCAAAATACAAAAGCTACTTTTAAGCATGGAGGAGGCTCTGTTATGGTTTGGGGCTGCATGTCGAGTGCTGGGATGGTCATTTTGCATTTTATTGATGGTAAAATGGACAAATTTGGCTAACTCAACATTTTGAAGGAAAATGTAAAGCAAAGTGCCGAGAAATTAGGCATTGGAATGATTTTGCTTTTTACCAGAACGATGATCCCAAGCACACTTCGGGTGTGGCAAAGCTTTAGTTGATCCATAATTGCCCCAAACTTATAGAAACCCCTGCCCAGAGCCCAGATCTCAACGTAATTGAACATATTTGGAAAGAATTAGCTAGAAGAGTATACCAACAACAATTTAACACTTTGAATCAGCTTAATACGGTTTTACTGGAAGCGTGGAACTCCATAGAACTTGTGGTATGCTACAATTTGGTAAAATCAATTCCAAAACGTCTACAGGCCGTTCTTGAGAACCAAGGATATCCCACAAAGTATTAATTCTTCCCTTTCGTCATTTTTAGCAATGGTGCTCTTCTTTGTCCGATTATGCGTTGAGCGCAAAAAATTGAGTTAATTTTCTTTTTCTTTAAAAAATTACCGTTATCATGAAAAATGTTGTTATTTTTTTATTAATCTGAAAGGCTGTAATGTAGAGTTTATATAAAAGCAAAAAAAATTTATATTTAATATTTTCTTTTTAAGTTTTAAGCACATATATATCAGACTAATGCTTGTCCGATTATGTGATGAAGCCACTGTAAATGCTTTGAGTGCCGTTACGCTATTTCTGTCTGGGATGACGAAAGCAGCTGCAAATTTTGAAAATTTATCTATGATTGTTAAGTTTTGGCGATTATTTATTGTATATAGGTCTATATGTAATATGTGCAATGGTTTTGATGAGGTTTCTGGTATTTGAAATTTAATTTTGGGAAGATGCCTATCGTATTTAAGTGTGTGGCATCTTTCGCAGTTATTAATAGTTTTTGTAATTAATTCTTTATATGTGGGAAGTAGTACTTTCTTTTTAGATGAAGATAGCATTCTGTAATTCCTCTATGGTAACTACACTCAAGGTGTTCTCTTACTAATTTCACCTGTTCATCGCTTAGTCTAACATCACCAAGCATTTCCGTACATCTAAGTATTTTAAAAGGCTTATTATTTGCAAAGAATTTTGAGAAAGTTGTTTGAAGGATTTTAAATGTTTCATCATATATATATCAATATATATATAGCTGATAGTCTGTCTATTAGGTGGAAGTTTTGAAATAATTTTGTAATTATTTGTTCATTAAAAAGGGAGCGCCTAATGATACGTCTTTGTCTATTTCTGAAAATGGTTTCTAATGTCATTGGTGTCCACGGTCAGTTTTTTCTAGAATTATTTGTATATTAAACTCGTTAAGTGGTTTTTCCGGTGTGAAGATACCGTCATCGAGGTATTCGTCCGATGAGTGAATAGTAGTACCTTGGGTGCTGTGATTTGAGGTAGCTTCACTTATAACTCTGCTCAAGGCATCTGCGTTTGTATTTTGGGCACCTTTTTTATAATGGATTTCATAATCGTATTCTTTACGTTTGAGCCGCCATCTAATTAATTTGGAATTTAGGTCTTTCAGGTTCATAATCCATGTTAACGGACGATGATCTGTCACAATTTTAAATCTGCGACCGTATAAGTAAGGGCGGAATCGTGCCCCTCACGATTGCCAGTAACTTCTTTTCAATTGTTGAGTAATTAATTTCAGAGTCGCAAAGCGTGCGGCTGGCATAGCATATTGGCTTATCGCTTCCTATTGGTCCTTGTGGTAGTAGTGCACCATTTGCAAAACCACTTGCATCGGTGGTAAGAACGAATGGTTTGGAAAAATCCGGGTATTGTAAAATTGGATCATTTAGTAGTAGATTTTTGCATGCTTCAAATGCACTTACATATTCCGGATTGAAATCTATTTTCCTGTTTTGCTTTAAACATACAGTCAGTGGTTTTATGATTTTTGCGAAGTCTTTTATAAATTTACGGTAATAACCTACTAATCCTAAAAATGATTTGATTTCTTTTGGGGTCTTAGGTATTGGGAATGTCTTATTTGCTTCAATTATTGCAGAATTAGGTTTTATACCCTCAGTCGATACAATGTGTGCCAAAAATGCAATTTCTTTTTTAGGAATTCCGCTTTATCAATTTGGACTTTGAAATTGGAAATTTTTAGTCTTTCAAAAACTTACTTTAGGTTTAGGAGATGTTCATTGAGTGAAGTTGAAAATATAATAATATCGTCGAGGTATACGAGGCAAATCTTGCCAACTAGATCTTTCAAAACGCTGTCCATTACCCTCTGAAATGTGGTTGGTACGTTTTTGAGGCCGAATGGCATCCTTATGTATTCATAGTGGCCACCTTCGACTGTAAAAGCGGTTTTTGGGATGTCTTTGGGATCCATCTCTATCTGATGTAAACCACTAGCCAAATCTAATGTTGTATAATGCATACACTTGCCCAGTTGGTCAAGTATATCTGCAATGTTAGGTAAAGGATATCTGTCTGACACTGTTTTTTCATTCAGTTTCCTGTAGTCAATTACGAGACGCCATTTCTGTTTTCCGCCTGCGTCTTGTTTCTTTTGGACAATCCACACAGAAGAACTCCAAGGCGGATATGAAGGTTTAATTATGCCTTGTTCTAACATACTTACAATTTGTTTTGGACAAACAAACGGAATTTCATCCAGTGTTTGTATACTATATTTAATTTGGTTCGTAAAGGTAAGTTTTTGATTATCTCTGTAAAAAATAGAGCTATATTGTCCACAAAGTTTAAGAAGGAGTTTCTTCTCTTCTTTATTTAAATGGTCCGTTCGTAACAATGATTCAACATCTGTCTCATTTTGTTCCGTTGTAATTGGGTTGGGATTGTGATTGATTTGAACTTTGCATATTTCCTTTAGCTTTCTTTAAAATGTTTGATAGTGCTACAGTTTTAGCTTTTCTTTTTAACATCAAATTGATAATATAAATATATTAGGAATATAAATACTAAGTAGATTGGTAGGCTTCAGGTGCAAATGGGTCAAAACCCAACGGTGTCAGTGCGCTTCGGCAATATTCGCTAGCCGAATTTTTTCACAATTTTTCTTTCAATACGGAGATGTGCTCTCACCGTTTTTCTTTTTTTATATTCGTTTTTTTATATTTTTTTATTTCTATTATTCGTATTTGTTTTATGTATTTTGTTTTTGTTGTCGTTTTTTTAATATTTGAATATATACCTTTTTTGTTATTTTTTATGTAGTTTACGGAGATATTCTCTCACTGTATTAAAATTTTTGTTTTTCACTGTCACTATGTTTTACTATTTATGTTTTATATATTTTTGTTTTTCACTGTCACGTATTAATATTTTTGTTTTTCAATTGTCACTATTTTTTATACAATATATTTCTATTTTAATATTATTATCATATTTTATTTAATTGCGACACACTATCACCGCAGCTGAGGTACCGACTGCGCCAATTATGTTTAGAGTAAATAATCTTAGTAAAAAAACACAACCTTTAGGTTTGAACGTCAATCTACTTCTGTTTTATTTATAATTTTTATCTCTTACATTAACTTTTACAATATTAAACAATTAATTAAATATTACCATTCAGCATTAGATCTTAATAATTCTTAATAATTGGTAGTCAGCAATATATGCAATTTATGTTTCTTATGTTAATTTTTACAATATTTCACAATTAAATTAAACAGGACAAATAATTGGTAGACTGGTAGTCAGCAGTATAATAATTAAATTAAATAAACCTATTCAGCAATATTACAATTTTAGAGGTCGAAATCTAGAGCAAGGGGTGGGAAAATATTTTGATAGTCGGGCCACATTGCAGACGGAAATTTGACCTCGGGCCGAACATTTTTTTTTTCTAATTTTAAGTATAGTTTTGCTAAGGATGTCAATTAATGATTTTTAAAACCAAAATTTTTGAATCAAAATATTTATTTATCAAGTAATTTGAATAAAAATAAAAACTAAATAAAAAAATAAAATAAAATAAATAAATAAAATTATTAATTTACCAGAATGTATTCTTAGATTGTCAATTTCTTAGATCAAATATATCACTTCATTACAAGTAATATGAAAGAAAGATAAGTTATGTTTTATGAAGAAAAAGGTGACTACAATAAAATATGTATGCTGAAATGAAAACAAATCTTCCAGTAATATTAAATTGATCAGATTACAAAAACTGTTCTAATGCCATTTGCGTTTTGACATATTATAATATTCATAGCCAACATTCAGTAATTTTTGAAAAAAAGACATAAAACAATAGACAATAAAATGAATGATAATTAAAAAAAAACAATTTTAATAACATCAATTTAAATGACTAAAGTGAAAATGTTTAGCATCATCAATAGTTTTTTGAAAGTCTGGTGAAAATTTTGTGGTTGCAATTCTTAACACTGCTTTTAAATGTTCATCACAAATACAGGATCTGAACCGTTTTTTATTAAAATTCATTAATGAAAATGTTTGCTCACAAATGTACGTTGATATAAAAATAACGAACATTTTTTTGGCTAACGTTTTTAAATTAGAAAATTTATCAGAGTCCAAAGATTTATAAAAAGAGCATATTTCTTCACTTCTATATAAGTCTTTCAAATTATTATTGCACTGTAAGTCTATGATTTCCAGTTGAAATTCACTTGGTATTTTTTCAATGTCTACAGAAAATGGTTCATGCACAATCGACAACAGATTTTCTATTTTACCGAAATCTCCTAGAATACTCTTCGCTTAATTTAGTAATGATATCCAAATATTTAGTCAATTTATTCGTGGAAATATTCAATGTTTTTGCTGTTGGAAAATGATCTAATCGTTCGTGTGATAGTTGTTTCTTGAATAAATTAAGTTTTAACTGAAATGCCTTTACAATCGTAAATAAGTTGTATGCATATTTATTATTTCCCTGTATCGCTTCGTTGAGGACATTTAAATGTGTAATTATATTGAGTACAAAAGCAAAATCACAAAGCCAGTTATGGTCTTTAAGTTCTGGAAAATCGGATATGTTTTTCATCGCTAAAAATAGATTTGTTTAATTTTTCAATTCCCATATCCGACGCAGAACTTTTCCCAAACTTAGCCAACGAATGTGGCTGTAGTAAAGGACATCTGTATACTCGGAATCGATATCGTGGAGAAAGCTAGTAAATTGTCTGTGATTCAAACCCCTTAATCGAATAAAATTAACTAACTTAACAGTACGAGATGTAACATGTTCAACTTGTAGCACGTTTTTACACAAAGCCTGCTGATGTAAAATACAGTGAATTGTAATTAGTTCTTTATCACTTTCCCCACTAATTTTGTCCTTCATTTTCTTAAGAACTCCCGAATGTTTGCCGGGTAAACTTGGTGCTCCATCAGTAGTCACACTCACGAGTTTATTCCATGGTAATTTATATTTGATTAAGCAATTCTCTACTTGTTCAAAAATATCATTCATATCAGATTCCATTCATAAAAGTTCTTCGATTATGTCAAAATCAGGGTTACATGCTCTTATAAAAATTAATAATTGAGATGTATCCTTCAGATCCGTACTCTCATCGAGAGGTATTGACTAACATGTTATCGATTGTAGTTTTGCCAACAGTTGCATATTCAGATCATCACCAATACATTCAATTCTACGTGTTATTGCCCATCGAGATAAACTGACATTCTGTAATTTATTTCTAATACTCGGACTTACAATATCAGCAGCTGCAATCATGCATTCCTTAATATATTCACCATCAGAAAATGGTTTATTTTTCTTTGCAATTATATGGGCAATCACATAACTCGCTTTTGTAGCATCTTCTTCTTCCTTAGTCATCCGCGCAAATGTATTTTGTTGCAAGGATAAATTCTGAGCTAAATTATGTGCTGCTTTCGGTCGAGCTTCCGAATTTAATTCTGAGTTATATCCTTTATGTTTGGAATTGAAATGTCTTTTAATATTATATTCTTTTAACACTGCAACACTATTGTGGCAGATAAGACAAATAGCTTTATTGTTAACGTTGGTAAAAAAAGTATTTTGTTTTCCATTCTTTGTTGAAAACACAGTTTTCCACATCGACCTTTCTTCTCTTATTCATTTTGGGTGTATTATTTATTGCATATTTTTTTAAATAATTATAATAATTAATTCTCTTTTATTAGTTTGTGATTATAACTTTTTCAACACGAATCAGAATCAACACTTTAATTTGATAAACAGTCATTTAACGCTGCTCCGCTTAACGCTGTTTCAGTATTACGCGGCAGTATTGGGATTCCCCTAAATCGCACACTGCATTGATACTTATTGAAAATGCGTGCAAATGAAACGGCCATGAACCTGCCAAAAGCACTATACTATGTACCTTTAGTCTGTCCAGAATAAAGATTTCAACTGTATTTTCCGAAGTCAGAGTGTATTTGCATATGTACGTGTTAAATTGCCTCGCTTAATGCTGTTTCGTTTAGCGCTGGAACTTATTGGAACGTAACCCCCCACTGTATAATAACTAATAAAATTGTACTGCAATTGTTCAATTATAATAATAATATTATCGAATAGGAGGCACTGAAAAGAGCGGTTGTCCCGGAGAAAATTTTGGCTCCCACCGGCCCTGATGTGTATAAGTATTGCTTAATATTTTATTTAAAAAATGTTATGCACCAATTTATGTTAGACAAAAACTAATATTTGTGTTTTTAATAATAATATATACAATGCTTCACGGGCCAGACAAAATTCTACCGAATCCGGCCCGCGGGCCGCCATTTGCCCAGGCCTGATCTAGAGCATTAACATGGTTAGCATGTATGGTAGCGTATACGTAACTCGCGTCATTATGATTTCTTATTCTTAAGCATAAGATCAATAAGAATATTTTTTAATGTAAACAAATTTTAAAACGCTTGCTCATTTTTAGTATAAAGAATTTTGGATGTGGTTTCGTTTAATTAATTTTTTTGTTAGTGCGATATATTTCCGTTATGTACCACACATAATGTGGACATATTTTATAATAGTCAAATGTGGGATAACACATTTTTTGTTACAAACAATAGCAGCGCTTTGTTATAAACAACACAACAACAAACAGCGAGATTCCTTATCATTTTTGTATTCCTAAAAATTAGTTCAATAAGAATATTTTTCAATGCAAACAAATTTTACAGTTTTGAATGTTAAGTATAAAGAATTTTGGATGTGGTTTTGTTTAATTAATTTTTTGTATAATTTAATGTTGAAGAAACAGAAAAACAGTTGTACGTGTTGTTGTTGTTGTGCTATAAGGATCTTTAATATTTTATTATAAATAGAGTGCATTTTTTGATATCTACTTGTTATACAACTGTATTTCAAGAAAAAAAATAAAAAATGACGATTTACAACGATGGTGAAAAACTCAATGGTCTCCATCAAACGGTCAACATCCGTTAGGCAGTTCCCAAAGGGAAAGGCAACTGCCAACGTTATCATCACCAGTTTTCGATGAAAATGACTCACCGAGATCTACATCACCTGAGCTGCAACCAACACCACCCCCCATCAATATTATTAACATCCCCGAAGATGTCAAAAGACTTCGAGAACTGTACACTTCTGTGTACAGTTCCAAGCAAACTAAATTATTAGAGGTGAAGAAGAGGGTTGCAGATTTCGAAGAGAAGGAAGGACAGGTATCGTCAAAAATCCGGAAGCTGCAAAGGAAGCGGCAAGAGATTTTAAAAAGCCATAAGCAATATTTATTACATAATAATAATAATCATAATATGTAATAATAACCCTTTACAAAATTTATTTAGCCATAAGTATAAATTTAATCTTTGTCTGAGAAAGAAAAAAGGAGAGGCAACTGTTTTCCTACATTGTACACACTATCAGTGTCAGGAGGGCTTTCGATTGTGGAACAGAGAATGTGATGAATGTAGGAAAGCAATAAGTCAAGTAAATATAATAATTCAAATAGGAATCTGAATTAATGAGAAAAATAAATAATAACGTCATCGACATCACTTCTAATAATGTTACGGGAAGTGAGAACGATGTGATGTTTCATAATTATATAATAAATTAAATAAAAACTATATTTTTTTTTTGTTTTTTACTGTTTCAAATAAATAAAATTATATATAATAAAAAGATAAATTAAAACAACTTAGTTTTTTATTTTATTAGATTTTTTTTATTAGGTATGTATATTTTATTTTCAGATTTTGTTATATTGTACAATACAATACATACAAATATCTATGGAACGTAATAATAGTTAAACATTCGTTTGATCTGCATTATCGTGTTCTTTACAAGCTGCGTCTAATAAATTTATACCCTTATCTCCTCTTGCTAAATGTTTTTCATGTATTGTACCAGGTCCACAAAATTGATAACCAGACAGATGTAATTCAACAGGTAATTTATTTATTAAGTTGTTTACAGAAGTAGTGTGTATGGGCGCACTTTCTCCATACAAAATTTGGTGCATGCATAGCTGTAAAAGAGTAAAAACAAAAATTTGGAAGAATGCCTATCTGGAAAAGAATTAAATCATTTTTATTTTCAATTTTTCCCTACAAATTAGGGATCATACCTGCTTTTTCTTGGACCTTTCATTTGTATTGCGTTTCAAACGAATGGTTGGACGGACAGAATGAGTGTGTGCACGTTTCCTCATCTACATCCCAGAGTACAAGTAGACTGTAATGTGAAAATGGATGTACGTATGTACGAATGTTTGGACGGACAGAATGTGTGTGCGCAACAAGTAATGTGTATGATCGTTTTTTTTTAATAATAAATTCTTGGCACGTATTGCTCATGATCACAGGTAGAAGAAATAGAAATATAAACTGATAAGAAAGGGTAGGTTGGTTGTGCGGTTGTTTTTAAATTGATGAGAAAGAAATGTATAGTTGTTCCTGTGGGGGGTTTTTTCACGTATAAGTAGAATATCTGTTTTCACATAATTGAATTTACTGATTGATCTACAACACCCCAGAGTTTAAATGGACTTGTTTTTAAGGATTTAGAATTTTTTAGTTTTACTGTTTTATATAAATGAAATTATATAATAATAAGATTAATTAAAACAAATTAGTTTTTATTTTTTGCAAATTTTATTACATATTTCTTTTTCAGATTTTTACAGATTCGAATTTAAAAATACGTTTACAAAGATTAAATAGCTTAAGTGTTAACAAATATTGTGTATATAATGTTTGACATCGACAAATGTTGAAAGATTGTGAATAAGTATTTTCACAATAATACAAATGTATCACATTATTAATACATAAAAATGGATTACTTATTTTACTAACGTTTCATATTCTTAGTTCATTTATAAGTTTCATAAATAAATCTATATGTTCTTTATCAATCTGATTACTATGTTTTATTAATAGTTCTTCCAATTCAGCTGATGTAACCAAACCAAGTCAATAGTAGGTTGCGTATGTGCGGAACGATGTACTCTAAACAAATAGTAATAATTAACTAAACAAAGATTTCAGATGTGGTTAAGATTTTTTTTTGTCATTTATTATAAAATTTCTTCGTTTGAATTTATTGAAAATTACATTTTATTGAAAACACAATTTTTTACATTTAGTAAGATTATAAAAATTAATTATATTTTTAGCTTCATTTTCAGCTTGATACAGTCTATGTTTATAAAATATAGAGGGTCATTCGACCATTCGCAATCCTCGAAATGTTCACCATGTCTATTTCTTATTCTTTTCAGGTTGTCTACATACTCCAGTTGTGTTTGTATGTTGATGAGTTTAGTTTTATCTACGTCAGAAATTATGTGTGAGAATGATTTTAAAAAGTTGTATATTTCCTTTAAAATCATTGTATGTTAATATACTACTATTGTATGCTCATGGGTAGAGTTTGTAAACAATATTTTATGTTGATGGTCTTTAATATTTATATGATTTCAGATCTGTTAATGAGCGCTTAGGAAGGTTATCTAATAGTTTTTTGGAGCTGGACTATAGTAGAGACCATATCCAATTTTATATGGTTTGAGATATAACCCTTTACCCATTGCAATTGATTCCATATATCTATTATGACGGTTAGCTTCCGCCAATTGTTCTTTTCCATTTTTGATAGCATTTACTGCTTTGACAATAGCGGATCCTCCACTTGCCAAACCACCAAGCGCTGACAATGCTGTTAGTACGGGAATAAGTGGAAGAAATCCTCCAATTTTCGGTACAGGTATAACCTTCGGTATTATAATATCTGTTCGCTTTTTTCCTTTAAAATTTGAATGAATAGCCTTTTGTGCTATTTTAACAGCGCCATTTATATCAAGGGGTTTCTGTTCTTTCAATTGTTTTAAAGTTTTTCTCACAGTAGCTGTGAATAATTTCTTATTACATTTATTCATTTTTCCTTTTCTCATTCCTTTTGAATTTTTTCTTTTCTTATTTCTCTGCTCCTTCAAACCTAATCCATATTTCACTTTAGCTTTCATAGCGTTTGTCACAAACCACGCGTTAGCACGTTCTTTAATATCACTATCTTTAGATTTAACTCATTGCCAGGCTTTTTCAGCTAATATTTGATCTGCTTGATGTCTTGTGTCTATATCTTTTGATTGTGAATATGCAATATCATACTCTCTACAAGCTGCGTCTAATAAATTTATACCCTTATCTCCTCTTGGTAAACTTTTTTCAAGTTTTGTTCCAGGTCCACAAAACTGATAACCATGCAGATGTAATTCAACAGGTACTTTATTTATTAAGTTGTTTACAAATACTCTTCTCATCTTACACTGGCTGAGGTTTTGTTTTGACTGTAGATTATAACAAATTTTTTTCGTTACTTTTATACCTCTTCGCAAAAATAGCTGAAATCAAGACGATCTCCTATATATACAGCAATTTATATGATTTCAGTATGTTAATTTTTTGATATTGATTTTGATCTGCTTTATATCTGATCACGATCTATTTTACATATGATCACGATCTGTTTTGTACCTGGTTACGATCTACTTTATATCTGATAACGACCTACTTTTTAGGTTTTTGGTTTGTCTAATTTTTTTTAATTCTTTTATTTTTTTGTCATTGCCATGTTTTAGATAAACATGTTCTACCTCAATGTCTAAATTGTTTATTTGATCAGCTAGATCATCATGTATTTGTGTTATATATATATATATATATATATATATTTGGTTACATTTTTTTATTTTTTTTGTTTTTATGATTATATTTATTAAAACCTTCTCCAAATTTATTAATATAAGACATTTCTTTCACTCTTCTAATAAATTATGTTAGATTCTTTAAGTTCTTCGATAATAGAGATTATTTCGTTTTGATGATTGTTGTGACCAACACCTTCCGATGTCTGTCAACTAGTTCATTAGGATCATACCAATGTATGTAATTTGATTTCAGATTATTTAGTCATAGGTGATTGTGCATTCAAAGTGAACAGAAGTCTTCTGCAACTTTAGTATTTTGAGAACCAAACGAAATAAAAAGTAAAACAAAAAAAATTCTAAAATATACAAACAATTTACTAAATAAAAAAAGAACAGTTTCATAATTAAAAACAATTTGTAAACAATTAGCTAAAAACAAACTAGAAAGAAGATCAAATAAAAAACAAATACACTAACTGGTCAAGCAAGTTTCTTAATCCCTATACCTTATTAGGGATTAAGAATGAAAACAAATAGTGATGATGATTCCAGTTCAAGTGATGATAATTTGCTTAACTGGCAAAATGTAATATCTAAACGAAAAAAAATTTTGAAACCAACAAATATTGAAAAAAGGCATAAGAGATTTGATGTGCCTGGTTCTTCGAATGTAAATAAATTTGCTACTCTTGTAGATGATGAAGAAAATGATAATGTTGATGATAATATGGAAAATGAGAAAATTATTAAGCCGCCACCTATGTTTGTGAATAATGTAACAAATAAAAATAAAATTATCAAATGCATTTGTAGTGTGATTTCTGGTAATGAGTTTAATTATAAAAGTTTAAATGACGGGCAGGTTCAACTTAATATAAAGTCGGTTGATGCGTATCGGAAGTTAACCAAATATTTTGACTCCAACAAATTACGTTACCATACTTACCAGTTAAAGAGTGATCGCGCTTAGAGATTCGTCATCAAGGGTCTGCATCATACTACTAATGTAGAGGATATAAAAGCCGACCTTCTACTTAAAGGTCATGCTGTAAGGTTTGTTACTAACGTAAAAAGCAAATTCTCTAAAAATCCCTTACCAATGTTTTACGTGGATATCGATCCGAGCCCAAATAATAAAAAAGTATTTGAAATACGGGAAAATAACCGATGCGTCGTACAAATTGAAGATCCTAAAAGTACTAACGAAATTGTCCAATGTCACTGCTGCCAGCAGTATGGGCACACGAAATCGTATTGTAAAAGGCCGTTAGTATGTGTCAAATGTGGACTTGGACATCCTTCGTCCGATTGCCCTAAGGAAGCTGAAACCCCTCCCAGATGCGTTCACTGTTTACAGCAACATACTGCTAGCTATAGAGGTTGCGAAATTTACCAAAAGCTTTTAAAGAAGAGGTTAGCTGATAAGCGGCCAGTTGTAAATAACCAATTTTCATTTAATGAGAATGACTTTCCTAGCTTACACCCAAAATATAAACAGTCACAAGGTCGGACTTATACCAATACCAATAATTTTACACCTGGTGAAACATATGCAAATGTTGGTGGCCAGAATGTAAACAGTATTTTTAAAAACATAGAAAATCTTTTAAATAAGCAAATTGAATTAACCAATACGCTAATGAACATGATGTCACTCCTTATTAACAAATTATGCAAGTAAACCTGAGGTTAGCTGTATGGAATGCAAATGGAATTATAAGTAAACTAAACGAAATTGAATTTTTTATGAAGTCTAAACACATTGACATTTTTCTTATATCTGAAACGCATTTAACTGACAGATCTTACGTTAGAATTAAAGGATACGAATTTATTTTCACCAACCATCCTGATAACAAATCTCATGCTGGAGCTGGCTTATTTACAAAATCGACTATTCATTACGAAGTTGCTGTAGAAACCTGTAAAAACTTTTTGCAAGCCGCTGGTGTAAAAATAGTCTGCAACAGTAGACCTAAAATATTTTTCGATATATTTTCCACCTAGGCATAGCGTAAAATCTGACGATTACGAAAGTTTTTTCAAGAGTTTAGGTCATTGTTTCATAGTTGCCGGGGATTTCAATGCTAAACATCCCTGGTGGGGCTCTAGACTAATTAATCCTAAATGTAAAAATCTATATGATTGTATTTTACGAAACAACCTTAAAACCTTATCAGGAAATAGTCCAACTTATTGGCCCTCAGACCCCACCAAAATTCCGGATCTACTTGATTTCGTAGTTTATGATGGTATTTCCAGGTACTCTCTTGATATTTTAGACGATGATAGTCTTAGTTCCGATCACACTCCACTCATTGTCAACTACAATGCCAACGTAAAGATAGTTCCAAATAAGATTAAATTAATTAAAAGACATTTGATCTGGCAACTCTGTTGAGATTGTGTGTGTTTTTTGAAGTGCTCTTTGTAAAAGTTTTATATTTGTGATTTTTAATTGTTTAAATTAAGTTTTAAATTTTTTATATAAGTGTGTTGGAAGCTGTTTTTGTTGTTTTCTTGTTTTTTGAATTTTTATCTTAAAATTGTAAGTTTTAATTTGTTAAGTTGTAATATTAGTTGTATCATTTCTAGCAAAACAAAAACAAAAAATTGCTTGTTTTAATTTTTTTTGTTTTTGTAAGCTGGTTACGGTTTATTTGTTTATTTTTTTTTCTTTCTATCAGTGTTCCTCTTTTGTTTTTTTCTTTTTATTTTGTTTGCTGCTTTGTGTATTATTTTTTTTTTGCTTGTAGTTCTTACTTATTTATTATTTATTTTTGTTTTTAAACTTTTATATATATTTTTATTCTTTTATTTCTTTTTATATAGATAATTTATACTGTTTGTTTTATTTATTTATTTAATTTATATTATTATTATAATTATATTTAATTTATAAAAATGAATAATTGTATGGCAGCAAAGTGCATTGTAAAGAAAGAGGGTGAACGGCAGATTTCTTGCTGGCTATGTGATAATTTGTTTCACATTAAGTGTGTTGGTTTGCTTCCTCGTACCACGGACCAATTAGTGGATAGTTCCTTGGGTCTACGTTGGTGTTGTCCTAAGTGTAAGGTGGTGGACATCCAATTTTATAAATTTTGTATGGGGACTTGTCGTGAGTTTACTGAGATGCACACTGAATTTGCATCTCTTTTTGCTAGATTTCGTCGGTTTGAGGAATTATTTTCAAAAAATGGCCTTTTAAACGAATTGCTTGAATCGGAAAGGGTTCCAGGCCCTCTTTCTTCTGAGGCTTCTGGGCATGTGGCGCAAGTTTCTGTACCAAGGGAAACTGCGACAATCAACACATTGTCCACTGTTACTCCTATTGTGGACATTTGTCCATCTATTGCCGATAACCCAACTGGCAGCTCCATACTGAAGTCTGCAAATTTAGTTGAACTGAGTCCAAACTCTACTCTATCTCCTTTACCTTTACCTCTAGGTGATGTCACTTCTCAAGCATCTTCGAAACCGTCTTCTGTTTCGTATTCATATGTAGCGTCCGCTAGTTTAGATACTTCTGCTCCAAGGGAATTGGTTGTAGTTAAACCTAAAAGGACTATTTTTGTGTCTCGTCTTTCATGTGATACTTCGGTCGATGATATAAGATGTTTCGTTAAATCGAAGATTAGGGAACCTTTTGAGTTTGGTTGCTATAAGATGAGGCCATCTTTGAATAGCAGTATTTCTTCGTTTAAATTATATGTTCCCGATGAAAAATTTGGTGAAATTGTTAATCCTGCGTTTTGGCCGCAGGGTGTATTGGTACGGGAATTCGTATTCAGGCTGGGCCAACGAAGGAAGGGTGCTAATTTGCCTGGTCCTATTTCTCAAAAAAACTAACTTCGAAATCGTCTTTTAATTTCAAAATTGCTTATCAAAATGTTCGCGGACTTAGGTCTAAACTTTCTTCGCTTTATAATAGTAGCTTTGATTTTGAATTTGATGGAATTGCTTTTACTGAAACTTGGCTGAATTGTAATATTTTTGATTCTGAGATTATGTCTGGTAATTTTAGTATTTATAGACGTGATAGGAGGTCTAAAAATGGTGGTGGTGTTCTTATTTCCATTTGCTCTAAATACACATCTGAATTGATTGACTTGTGCTCTTCTGAGGATATTGAGTTTATTTGCGTTAAGGTCTCTGATCGTGGAAAGTCTATATACATTACTTGCTCGTATATTCCTCCCTGTTCTGACATTCATATCTATAGGGCTCACTTCGATTTAATTTCTAGAGTAATTGATTCAATGGGGCATGAGGGGATTATAGTAGTCCTTGGTGATTTTAATCTTCCGCATACTTCTTGGAATTTTTCACCTGAGACTGGCTCATTGGTGCCATGTTCTTCAGTTCCTTTCTATGATGAAATTCTGTCCGCTATGTGTGAATGGTGTATTGAATTCAATGGGTAGAATTCTGGATCTTGTATTTTTAGAGGATCCAAGTATTTCTTCGTTATTTCGCATTGATCCTATATATATTCCTGTTACTTTCTATTGAAGTTGATCTTTGTTTACCTCCTTTAATAAATCGCTTATTTAGTGATGAGGGGCGTTTTAATTTCCATCGTACGGATTTTAGTCGTTTGAATACACTACTAGCCTCTGTAGATTGGTCGTCTGTGCTAATTTCACCACCATATGACTCTCTTTCACTTGACAGGATCTTGGATGGCTTTTATGAGGTATTATTTAAATGTTTTAGGGAGTGTGTTCCATTTGTAAATAGTCGTTTGGAACGTTCTGGTCCTCCGTGGAATTCGGCTGGACTGTCAAGGTTGAGGAACAGAAAATCAAGATTATTTAAGAAGTTTGTTAGATCAGGTACTGATATTGATTATACTCTTTACTCTAGGGCGCGTGCGGATTATCGTAGAATGAACCATTACTGTTATGAGGAATATATGATTAGGGTCAGGTCGAACTTCGCTAGCGATCCTAAGTCGTTTTATGACTTCGTTCGAGCTAAACGTAAATCATCTTTGTTTCCCACTGAGATGTTTTATGGGGACGTATCGTCCTCTAATTACCTTGATATTTCTAATATGTTTGCTGACTTTTTTCAGTCTACTTATAGGCAGTTGGACTCGGGACCTTATCTGAGTAGCGGCTTTTCGTATCCTTATTCAGTGGGAAGTGTCTCTATTTCTAATATATATTCATTTGATGAGGAATCTGTTCTTGAGTCTTTGTCTGGACTGAAACTTACATACTTGCCGGGCCCTGACGGGTAAAGTAAAGCTTTTGATAGGTGTTTGGGAGTTTTTTTATTATTAATTGTTATTTCCTAACCCTGACTTAACGAAATGTCAACTTTATGTTTGTTTACTATTCTTGATAATTAACTTTATGTACTAAAACTGACTTTCGTAACAATTTGAAAGTTAAAAGAGTCACATTGAGTTTTTAACATTGAAATATAAAGGTCTGCCAATAATACTTAATAAATTTGGTTTTATTTAAATAAAGTAAAATTAAAAGTAAATCGTTTCACTCAGAAATTCTCGTACATTTTTATGGTGCCGAAACCCGGGAACCTATCGAATCAAGATAGATAATAAAATAAACGAATTTATTAAAATAATTGCCGTCGGTAAACTAAGAGCAAAATTATACTCCTCCTACGTGGATATAATAAAATCGCCTTTTCCAAACCGAGGGTACAGTGGTACCTACATTTCAATTATTATCCGCTGTATAATAATTTCTTAATCTACTGATTAAAAATTACACCTGCCTAAATAAATTTCAATATCCCATCGTTGAAAACTTCATCACAATGGAAAATATTCTAACAGTAATACACACTCAAAAAGCTGCGAACAAGCATTTGAAAAAAATCTTGTCAACTATTGATAAAAAACCAAAAGAAGAATTAACAAAAGGTTATCTACAAACGTTACTTGAGGAAGTTGAGCTGACTTACAAAAGCTTTAAAGAGGATCACGAACAAATTTGTGAAATAGTCAACGAGAACTCAATTCTTGAAAGTGATGTGCCGTATTTAAATGATGATTTTTATTACGTCTTCTTTGAAAATTATTTAACTCTAAAATCAAAACTACTGGATTTGTCATCTGAGTCTACAACTCCACAACAGAATATGTCAAGCACCGTGGTATCGACTTCAGTTCAAAATACTTCATTTGCCTCAAGCGCCAGACTTCCAAAAATTGAATTACCATCATTTACCGGTGATTATATAGGATGGATTCCATATCGCGACATGTTCCTTTCTTTGGTACACAACAACATGTCTCTTACTGGCATACAAAAGTACTTTTACCTAAAAGGTTCATGTAAAGGGTCTCCACTTGAGATAATTAATCAATATCCAGCATCTGAAAATAATTACGACGCCGCTTGGAAGGCACTCGAAGAAAGGTACCATAATACAAGAAAAATTGTTGATCAGATACTAAAGAAATTACTTGATATACCAAACACTAACGGCTCGTTCGAAAGTATCAAAACATTACTTGATACAACACAGTCGTCAATCTCTTTATTAAAATCTCTTAATATTGAAGTTGACAAATGGGATGCCATTCTAATATTTCTCACCAGCCAAAAATTGGATAAACAAACTAGAAAGGAATGGGAGCAATCTATAATCAACAACAATCAAATTCCTCCAATGGCAAGTATGTTAAAATTTCTTGAATCATCATTTCGCACTTTAGAGTCAGTAGAAGAAGCGCAAAAACCATCAAAATTACAAAAAAATTCTGTAAGTAATAATCCGACAAGATTTAATAAAAGAACATTTCATGTTAATAACACTACCATTAACAATAATTACTGCCCTTGCTGCCAACGTAGACATCCTCTCTACAAATGTTTTAAATTATCTTCACTAACTCCTCAAGAGAAAAAGTCTGTAATTCAACAGAATAATATTTGTTCTAATTGTTTACATACTGGACACAGCACAAATCACTGTACATCAACAGCTCGCTGCCAACAATGTAAGCAAAAACATCATACTATTTTACATAGTTCTTTCATTACAGAAAAGCAAAACACACAACAAACTGGCAATGCTGTGTTTACATCTGTAAATGATCAACCAACAACAACAAACGTTAATCAACCAAATCAACATTTCTATACACACAACATGTCTCATACAGTAAACAACAACGCTCAAGTTCTGTTAGCTACAGCAAACGTAACAATTAAAACTAAATCTGGTTTACATACTGTAAAAGCTTTAATAGATCCAGGCTCGCAAGCATCTTTTGTAACAACAGAATTAACACAGCTGTTAAACCTTCATAAACAAAAAATAAAAGAAAAGTCTGTTAGTGGAATAGGAGATAAAAACAAAATGTTAATAAATCACTGTGTACATCTCCAGGTGATGTCCAACTACAATAAAAGTTTTTGTTTACAAATTTATGCATTAGTAATAAATAAATTAACTTCCTATAAACCACAAAATATCAGTAAACGTGATTTACCAAATTTAAAACAATTCTCATTAGCAGATCCTACAGTTTACTTACCAGCAAAAATAGATGTACTATTAGGAAGTGATGTTTATGGTGAAATCTTGTTATCTAATTCATATAAAATTCCAAATAATATTTATTTACAGGAAAGCAATTTTGGTTGGCTGGTGTCTGGACCTCTAAGAAACTGTTTCACTGATCAGAATATAAATGTAAACGTTAGTTGCCTTGAAGACCAACTAAGACTCTTTTGGGAACAAGAAGAGCTGATAGATGAGCGAAAATTGTCTCTTGAAGAGGAACTGTGCGAAAATTATTTTATAAAAACTGTATCAAAAGGCAAAAGTGGACGGTATACAGTAAGTTTGCCATTCAAAAATTTACTTTTTGAAAAACCATTACCAACATTTAATAATACTGATTTCCACGCATTGAGGAGATTAAAATATTTAGAATCGTCGTTTAAAAACAAACCACAGTTTGCAAAAGCTTACAGGGAATTTATAACTGAATATATAGGACTCGATCATATGGAGAAAGTTGGTAAATATCCACATGATATCCCTGATCAGTGTTTTTTCTTACCACACCATGGGGTACTACGAGAAAGCAGTACTACGACGAAGCTCCGGGTAGTCTTTGACGGTAGCAGTAAAATCCCACCAAATTCATCTTTAAATGAAGAGCTTAGTCCTGGGCCTCCTCTACAAAATGACTTGCCAGATATTATTACACGTTGGCGACGATATAAAATCGGATTCACAGCTGACTTAGAAAAAATGTTCAGACAAATAAACGTCTGCGAGGATCATCAAAATTATCAATGCATTTTATGGCGCAATGAAAATACAAACGACATCGATATTTATAAACTTAAAACCGTAACTTATGGCACAACAAGTGCACCCTTCTTGGCAATAAGGGTTCTTAAGCAAATTGCCTATGATGAAGCTGAAAACTTTCCGCTTGCTAGCAAAGTCTTAAAATCAGATACATACGTAGATGATGTAATATCAGGCGCTGATACTCTCCATGAAGCAACACAATTGCAAAAAGAACTATGTGAAGTATTACAACGCTCTGGATTTAATCTGCGTAAGTGGAACTCAAATTCTATTGAATTTTTGAAACAACTTCCTCTAGAGAGTTTAGCAACTAACAATTTTGAGCTAAAAAATCAAGAAATGGTAAAAGCATTAGGTTTATCATGGAATCCTGAATCAGATAGTTTCTGTTTTAAAATAAATTATAATTTTTCAGATAAAATAACTAAAAGTGGCGTACTATCTGACGCTGCAAGACTTTTCGACCCTCTTGGTTGGTTGGCCCCCACCACTATTCTGGCGAAAATAATGTTTCAAAAACTTTGGCGTGAAGGGCTCAACTGGACTGATCCTTTACCACAACCATTGCGTGAAGAATGGATTACCTATCGAAATGCGTTAAAGGAAATCGAACAAATAAGCATACCAAGATGGTTTAACTGCCTTTCTACTGTCTCTATTGAACTTCATTCATTCTGTGATGCCTCCAAGCAAGCCTTTGCTGCCGCCGTTTATATACGAGTTACCTCTAGAAATAACGCTGTAAACGTAAGTCTAATACAAGCCAAAACAAAAGTGGCCCCATTAAAAGTAGTCACAATACCAAAGCTTGAATTGTGTGCAGCCGTCTTAGCAGCTAAATTAACCAACAAAGTTCAACGCAATATTGGACTTAATGTTCAAAAAACTACTTTTTGGACTGACAGCAGCACAGTTTTAAATTGGATTAAATTTCAATCTTCTTTATTACCAGTTTATGAAGCAAATCGTGTATCACAAATACAACGCCTCACTAACGTTATTGACTGGAAATATATTTCTACCAAAGACAATCCTGCAGATTGTGCAACAAGAGGATTATTACCTATAGATCTTCGTAAACACTCACTTTGGTGGAAAGGTCCTCATTGGCTGGTTGATTCATCTGAAAAATGGCCAAACAAAAAATTTAAAAATTCTACCCAACTAGTATCATCTCACATAGAAGTAGATTCAGCGACGGTATTAAACAACAATCAGCAATACCCAGATTTATTTTCAAAATTTTCAACATTTACAAAATTAGTACGGGTAACAGCTTTTATTCTTCGCTGGTACAACAAAGTAAAGCACCAGGTTTTAAAAAAGAAAAATATTGGAATAAACTTGTCAAATGAAGACTTAAATTATTATTTATCTACAAGAGATTTAAAAAGAGCTGAGGTTGTTATTATTAAACAATGTCAACAAATTTCATTTCATGAAGAAATTAAACGCATTTCCAATCAAAAGCCTTTACCTTCTAATAGTAAAATTCAACAACTTCAACCTTTTCTTGATGACGAAGGTATATTACGGGTAGGCGGAAGAATAGGAAAAGCAAACGTGGCATATTGCAAGAAGCACCCTATTTTATTAACAAAAAATGATCCTATTTCGATTCTTATTTTTACAGATGCTCACTATAAGACATTACATGGTGGCGTTCAATTGATGCAGACATACGTTATGTCACTATACTGGATTATTTCCTCAAGAAACATTGCAAAGCTCGTTAAACGAAGGTGTGTGATTTGCCTTAAATACAGTGCTAAAGCCTCACAGCAGATTATGGGCAACTTACCATCTGCTCGAGTACAACCAACAAGACCATTTAAGCACAGTGGCTTAGATTATGCTGGTCCTATTTTAATCAAACAATCAACCTTACGCAGAAGTATTACAAGTAAAGGATACATTTGCCTCTTCGTGTGCATGTGCACCAAAGCTGTGCACCTCGAAGCAGTTTCTAATCTTACCACTGAAGCCTTTTTAGCATCATTTAGGCGCTTCATCTCAAGAAGAGGACAATGCACAGACTTGTATTCTGATTGTGGAACTAATTTCATCGGAGCAAGTAAAGAGCTACGCGCGTTACACAACAATTCAATGACTTCACTTCCTAATGACTTAACTACCACTTTACATAACGATGGCACCGAATGGCACTTCATTCCCCCAGTTTCACCCCACTTTGGTGGCTTATGGGAGGCCGGAGTAAAATCAACGAAACACCACTTGCGTCGCCTCATGAGAGACCGTGTACTGACGTTCGAAGAGTTGACAACTCTTTTATGTCAAATTGAAAGCTGTCTAAATTCAAGGCCACTATGCCCACTTTCCTCTGATCCAACTGATCTAAACGTGCTTACACCAGCACATTTTCTAGTTGGAGAACCTACTACTACTATAGCTGAGCGAGATCTTTTAGATACCAAAATCGACCGTCTATCACGATGGAAACAAATTGAAAAACTTAAACAACACTTTTGGCAGCGCTGGTCAAGAGAATATTTGTGTCGACTACAATCAAGGCCAAAGTGGAATTTAACAAAAAGGGAAGCTAAAGTAGGAGATATTGTCCTAATATTAGATGAGCGCTTCTCTCCAGGACAATGGCCCCTTGCCAGAATAGAAAAAGTACATCCAGGTTCTGATGGCCACATCAGAGTTGTAACACTCTACTGTAAGGGCAAATATGTAAAGCGTCCTATAACAAAAATTTGTTTTCTACCTGCAAGCTGTAACGATCTACAAGATCCTGCTAACTAACCCGATTTAAGAACTATTGTTCTTAGGGGGGAGGAATGTTTGGGAGTTTTTTTATTATTAATTGTTATTTCCTAACCCTGACTTAACGAAATGTCAACTTTATGTTTGTTTACTATTCTTGATAATTAACTTTATGTACTAAAACTGACTTTCGTAACAATTTGAAAGTTAAAAGAGTCACATTGAGTTTTTAACATTGAAATATAAAGGTCTGCCACTAATACTTAATAAATTTGGTTTTATTTAAATAAAGTAAAATTAAAAGTAAATCGTTTCACTCAGAAATTCTCGTACAATAGGGTTGATCATAGAATTTTGCTTCTTAAACTTTCATTAATCGGTATTCCTGATATTATTCATCGTTGGCTAGACTCCTACCTCTCCCTTAGGACTCAGAGGGTAATGTTTAGGAATGTATTGTCGAAGACAGTATATGTTACTTCTGGTGTTCCGCAGGGTAGTCATTTGGGTCCTTTACTGTTCTTATTGTTTCTTAATGATCTTCCTTGTGCTATTTCTGATTGCAATATTCTGATGTATGCTGACGACGTTAAATTATTTTATACTTTTGATGATGATCATGGTCAGGCTGTTCTTCAGTGAAATATTGATCTGTTTGTAACTTGGTGTAGAATTAATTTAATGGATCTTAACTTGAAGAAATGTAAATGCATGGTTTTCTCTCGCGGGGGCGTAATTTTGTCCACTTATGTGATTAATTCTTGCCCCTTGGAAACTGTGACTACATTTCTTGATTTGGGAGTATTGTCGGATATGAAATTGTCATTTATTGATCATATTAGTATGATGATTGGCAAGGCTCGGGCTGTTCTTGGTTTTGTGAAAAAATGGGCTAGGGAATTAATAAATATAAATAATAATAACGAGACTGCTATACATTTCACTTGTTAGACCTATTTTGGAGTATGCGTCTATTATTTGCAATCCATACTATCGTTGTCATAGTGATTCAATAGAGTCTGTGCAGAAGCAGTTTTTATTATTCTGTTTACGTGGCTTAGGATGGGATTATGCCAATGGGTTTCCGTCATATGAGGTTAGATTAGGCTTGATAAAAATTCCAACTTTGGAACGTAGAAGGACTGTTTTAGGGGTTTGTTTTGTTTTTAATCTAATTAAAGGTGATATCGATTCTGAGTTTTTGCTTTATAACCTGAATTTCAGTATTCCAGCAAGATTTTCACGACACTATCGTCCTCTTTCTTTAGATTTTTATAGAACGAACTATGGATGTAGTTTTCCTTTTCGTAGATTATGTAACGATTTTAACATATATTATGATTTTATTGATTTTAATAGTAGTGTTTGTAATATAAAACGTAGCTTATATGCTGACATAAATTTGTAAATTATTGTATAAAAATGTATTATCGTTCTTGTTATGCGTGGTTCATGTTTATTATAACTTTATTCAGCTTGTGATTAGTTTCTGTAGCTGTTTTATGTTCTCGTTGCCATTACTTTTCCCTTACCCGCTATAGTCCGGACTGTAGTGTGTACGTGTCCCTACGTAATGGGGACGAGCCCTCCGCGGTCGGGTGAGGGTGGGTTAGTGTGAGGCCGGGGACGTTCGATAAAAACAAAACATACTAATTTGGATGAATATAGTTGGCTAATAGGAAATAATTTAAGCCTCAACATGGCGATCAAATCTGGGGATGATTTGGATGACGCATTTGAAATACTCACTTCCTCCAAACACGAAGCTGCTGTTTTATCTACTCCCACTTTGCGGTTTTCTCAGAATATGGGATCTAAAGTTCGAGCTTCAGCAACAGCAAGGGAACTGATAAGACAATCGAGGCGGTTGAGAAAAATTTGGCATCGTACAAGAAATCCAACTGACAAAACAAATTGGAATCTGGCTATTAAACTGTGCTCAGAATTCTTGGCTAAGGAAAGAAATGAAAATATTGGTCAGTTATTAAAAAATTTAAAGCCACATAATAAAAATAAAGAATTTGAGCTGTAAAATGCTACAAAATATCTAAAACGTCCTGCAAAAAGTAACGTTCCGATGAAAAATGAGCTTGGCATATGGTGTAGAAATGACGTGGAGAAATCTGTAGCCTTTGCAGATCATTTGAAGTAAACGTTTAAACCAAACTCCATCAATGTAGATGATAATAGTATTCAAAATTTTTTAGATGTGGCGTGCCAAATGGATTTCCCATTAAAAAGTATATCTCCAAATGAAACCAAAGCGGAAGTAATGGCGTTGAACAACAAAAAGAGCCCAGGTTATGATAAAATAGATGCAACTGCTATCAAATGCTTACCAAGAAAAGGAATAGTTTTCCTGACATTAATATTTAACGCAATATTAAGATTGCAGCATTTTCCATCCCAATGGAAAGTTGCTGAGATAATAATGGTTTTGAAACCAGGCAAGGCAGTAAATAATATATCTTCCTATAGGACAATTAGCCTACTGCCTATATTTTCAAAAATATTTGAAAGGCTCTTACTAAATCGCTTACTACCTGTTCTGGAAAAAAACAAGATAATTCCGGATCATCAATTTCGCTTTCGACTAAAGCATGGTACTCCTGAACAATGCCACCGTATTTGTAAAGTTATTTCTGATGCTCTTGAAAAGAAGAAATACTGTTCCGCTGTATTTTTAGATATTCAACAGGCATTCGATAAAGTCTGGCATGCAGGGTTGTTGTATAAGTTAAAGCTGCTCTTCCCTGCCCCATTTTATATATTTTTCTTATCGTATTTGAGTAATCGATATTTTTACGTTCAAATTAACAACAATATGTCCCAAATGCATCAAATTGAAGCCGGTATTCCTCAGGGCAGCGTTCTTGGGCCTGTTTTATATAACATTTTTACATATGATATGCCATTTACAGAAGATGTAACAATAGTAACATACGCTGATGACACAGCGTTTTTATCATCACATTTAATAGCATCCGAAGCTTCAAGTAGACTACAAATACAGCTAGATATCCTTCAATCTTGGCTTAATAAATGGAATATTGTTGTCAACACACAAAAATCTTATCATATTACATTTACATTAAGGAAACAGACCTGTCCTCCTGTGTTTTTAAATGGTATTGAAATTCCTAGTAAAAATGAAGTCAAATATCTTGGGCTTCACCTGGATAGACGACTCACATGAAGTAATCACATTAAGGCCAAAAGGAAACAACTTGATGCTAAATTTAAACAAATGTACTGGCTATTAGGACGGAAATCTCAGCTTTCTCTGGAAAACAAAGTGCTGCTTCTGAAAACTATTTTAAAACCAATTTGGACCTACGGAATAGAGTTATGGGGAACTGCAAGTAATTATAATATAGAAATTCTACAAAGATTACAGTCAAAAGCCCTCAGATCAATTACAAACGCTCCGTACTATGTCACCAATAACACTTTACATAATGATCTTCAAATACCATTCGTGAAATCTGAAATCAAAGAATTTAGTAATAATTATTTAAATAGACTTAGTAATCATTCTAATGTTTTGGCAATCGCACTACTGGATGAGACAGATGAGACCCGTAGACTTAAAAGAAATCATATATTAGATCTACCATTTCTATAACATATGTTTAATTAAATCACCTTTTCTTTCTATATTAGTCAAACCTTTGTTCTGTAGGTCTCTCATTTTCATAGTATACATATTTCTATAAACTTTTCTAAATTCTCCTGTTCTGTTAAAACTATTTATATTGTTCTTATATAAATATTTTATATTGTTGTTTCTGATGGGATTCAACAGATTCTGTTAATATTCACTTATGATCAAATTTGCTTATTATTGTAAAATAGATTGCAAATAAAATTATAATAAAAAAAAAAATTAAAATGTTTGTTGTTGTTTCGAATAAATGTTTAATTATTCGTATATATTTGAAGGCTCATGTTCCTTTCACTTGTTCATTAGGTTCATAGCGAGGTTTATGTGCATTGGTATGAATTAAAATCCATTTATATTTTTTCAAATCATTTTTAGAATAATGGAGAGGTTTTTTATGAAATACTAGTTCAAATAATCCAGGCGTCATTTTCAATTTCATATTTCCTATCCGCATAGTATTATCTCCATTAAATATTAATTTTTCCTTCCCATATCTCCAACTACCGTCTACATCTTGATTAAAACCATAAATTTTATCCAATTGCTTATTATTAATAAGTGTTTGAATGTTTTCAAATAATGGAGAGCTTTTCGTCAGCTTTAAACATTGTTTTCTTTTCAATGATATAGCTGGTATAGCTGATATAGCTGGTATACCTGGTATAGCTGGTATGTACCTGATATAGCGGGTATAGCTGATATAGCTGGTATAGCTGATGTAGCTGGTATAGCTAGTACAGCTGGTATAGCTGGTATAGGTGGTATAGCTGGTATAACTGGTATAGCTGGTATAGCTGATATAGCTGGTATAGCTGATATAGCTGGTGTAGCTGGTGTAGCTTGTATAGCTAGTACAGCTGGTATAGCTAGTACAGCTGGTATAGCTTGCTAGTATAGCTAGTACAGCTTGCTTGTATAGCTAGTACAGATTGTATAGCTTGCTGGTATAGCTAGTACAGCTTGCTAGTAAACACTCGTACTCAAAATCAAAGGATATAGACACAAGCCATCAAGCAGACCGTGATCAGGTATAAATCAGATCGTGACCAGATAGCAAGCAGTTCCTGTTCGGATATAAAGCAGTTCGTGAGCAGACACAAAACAGATCATAATCAGATAGCAAACAGATCATAACCAGATCAAAATCAATTAAAAAAATTATTATAATGTCTAAAAATTACCATAATAACGTGTTGGAAGATCTTGTAAAGACAAGGGCTGTTCTAAAGAAAAAGTTAAAAAATATTAAACTGAATCAAATAGACAGAGTTAATTTATTAGAAGATACCTTTCAACCAATAACAAAACCACTTAAAAAAATCATTGGAAAACTTAAAGATAAACATAAGGATATAGACAACACTATTAATGATGACAATGATTATGATGATGTAAATGATGATAATGAGAACATCCCAAAACTTGAACATAAGCATAAGGATGTAGACAACACTATAGATGATGAGGAAGATTATTATGACGTAAATAGTGATAATGAAATCATAGGTAATCTCGAAGATAAGCATAAGGATACAGATAACACTATTGATGATGATGACGATTATTATGACGTAAATAGTGATAACGAAATCATCGGAAAACTTAAAAATAAACATAAGGATATAGACAACACTATTGATGATGGCGATGATTATGATGATGTAAATGGTGATAATAACGATTTTCAGTATGAAAATATTTCAACTGATGATAATAATGATGAAAAAAACTATGACCATAATAGACCTGTATCAAGTACATGTATCAAGAACTTGAAAAGAAAACAATGTTTAAGGCTGACGAAAAATTCTCCATTATTTGAAAATATACAAACACTTATTAGTAATAAGCAATTGGATAAAATTTATGGTTTTAATCAAGATGTAGACGGTAGTTGGAGATATGGCAAGGAAAAATTAATATTTAATAGAGATAATACTATGCAGATAGGGAATATGAAATTGAAAATGACGCCTGTATTATTTGAACTAGTATTTCATGAAAAACCACTCCATTATTCTAAAAATGATTTGAAAAAATATAAAGAGATTTTAATTCATTCCAATCCACATAAACGTCGCTATGAACCTAATGAACAAGTGAAAGGAACACGAGCCTTCAAATATATACGAATAATTAAACATTTATCCGAAACAACAACAAACATTTTAACAAAAGGCAGTGGTTTAATGCTAAAATTACAAAATAATCTGAAATCAAATTACATACATTGGGATGATCCTAATGAACTTGTTGGCAGACTACGTTTACTTCTTTCATCGGAAGGTGTTGGTCACAACAATCATCAAAACGAAATAATCTCTATTATCGAAGAACTTAAAGAAGCTAACATAATTTATTAGAAGAGTGAAAGAAATGTCTTATATTAATAAATTTGGAGAAGGTTTCAATAAATATAATAATAAAAGCAAAAAAAATGTGACCAAAAAAAATATATATATATATAACACAAATACATGATGATCTAGCTGATCAAATAAACAATTTAAACATTGTTTACCTAAAACATGGCAATGACAAAAAAAAATAATAAAAAAACTTAAAATAAAATAGACAAAACCAAAAACCAAAAAAGTAGATCGTTATAAGATATAAAGTAGATCGTGACCAGATAGAAAGCAGATCGTGTTCAGATAGAAAGCAGATCGTGATCAGATGTAAAGTAGATCGTGATCAGATACAAAGCAGATCTTAATCAATATCAAAAAATTAACATACTGTAATCATATAAAGTGGTGTATATATAGGAGATCGTCTTGATTTCAGCTATTTTTGCGAAGAGGTATAAAAGTAACGAAAAAAATGTGTTATAATCTACAGTCAAAACAAAACCCTAGCCAGTGTAAGATGAGGAGAGGATTTGTAAACAACTTAATAAATAAAGTACCTGTTGAATTACATCTGCATGGTTATCAGTTTTGTGGACCTGGAACAAAACTTGAAAAAAGTTTACCAAGAGGAGATAAGGGTATAAATTTATTAGACGCAGCTTGCAGAGAGTATGATATTGCATATTCACAATCAAAAGATATAGACACAAGACATCAAGCAGATCAAATATTAGCTGAAAAAGCCTGGCAACGAGTTAAATCTAAAGATAGTGATATTAAAGAACGTGCTAACGCGTGGTTTGTGACAAACGCTATGAAAGCTAAAGTGAAATATGGATTAGGTTTGAAGGAGCAGAGAAATAAGAAAAGAAAAAATTCAAAAGGAATGAGAAAAGGAAAAATGAATAAATGTAATAAGAAATTATTCACAGCTACTGTGAGAAAAACTTTAAAACAATTGAAAGAACAGAAAGCCCTTGATATAAATGGCGCTGTTAAAATAGCACAAAAGGCTATTCATTCAAATTTTAAAGGAAAAAAGCGAACAGATATTATAATACCGAAGGTTATACCTGTACCGAAAATTGGAGGATTTCTTCCACTTATTCCCGTACTAACAGCATTGTCAGCGCTTGGTGGTTTGGCAAGTGGAGGATCCGCTATTGTCAAAGCAGTAAATGCTATCAAAAATGGAAAAGAACAATTGGCGGAAGCTAACCGTCATAATAGATATATGGAATCAATTGCAATGGGTAAAGGGTTATATCTCAAACCATATAAAATTGGATATGGTCTCTACTATAGTCCAGCTCCAAAAAACTATTAGATAACCTTCCTAAGCGCTCATTAACAGATCTGAAATCATATAAATATTAAAGACCATCAACATAAAATATTGTTTACAAACTCTACCCATGAGCATACAATAGTAGTATATTAACATACAATGATTTTAAAGGAAATATACAACTTTTTAAAATCATTCTCACACATAATTTCTGACGTAGATAAAACTAAACTCATCAACATACAAACACAACTGGAGTACGTAGACAACCTGAAAAGAATAAGAAATAGACATGGTGAACATTTCGAGGATTGCGAATGGTCGAATGACCCTCTATATTTTATAAACATAGACTGTATCAAGCTGAAAATGAAGCTAAAAATATAATTAATTTTTATAATCTTACTAAATGTAAAAAATTGTGTTTTCAATAAAATGTAATTTTCAATAAATTCAAACGAAGAAATTTTATAATAAATGACAAAAAAAATCTTAACCACATCTGAAATCTTTGTTTAGTTAATTATTACTATTTGTTTAGAGTACATCGTTCCGCACATACGCAACCTACTATTGACTTGGTTTGGTTACATCAGCTGAATTGGAAGAACTATTAATAAAACATAGTAATCAGATTGATAAAGAACATATAGATTTATTTATGAAACTTATAAATGAACTAAGAATATGAAACGTTAGTAAAATAAGTAATCCATTTTTATGTATTAATAATGTGATACATTTGTATTATTGTGAAAATACTTATTCACAATCTTTCAACATTTGTCGATGTCAAACATTATATACACAATATTTGTTAACACTTAAGCTATTTAATCTTTGTAAACGTATTCCAATCTGTAAAAATCTGAAAAAGAAATATGTAATAAAATTTGCAAAAAATAAAAACTAATTTGTTTTAATTAATCTTATTATTATATAATTTCATTTATATAAAGCAGTAAAACTAAAAAATTCTAAATCCTTAAAAACAAGTCCATTTAAACTCTGGGGTGTTGTAGATCAATCAGTAAATTCAATTATGTGAAAACAGATATTCTACTTATACGTGAAAAAACCCCCCACAGGAACAACTATACATTTCTTTCTCATCAATTTAAAAACAACCGCACAACCAACCTACCCTTTCTTATCAGTTTATATTTCTATTTCTTCTACCTGTGATCATGAGCAATACGTGCCAAGAATTTATTATTAAAAAAACGATCATACACATTACTTGTTACGCACACACATTCTGTCCGTCCAAACATTCGTACATACGTACATCCATTTTCACATTACAGTCTACTTGTACTCTGGGATGTAGATGAGGAAACGTGCACACACTCATTCTGTCCGTCCAACCATTCGTTTGAAACGCAATACAAATGAAAGGCCCAAGAAAAAGCAGGTATGATCCCAAATTTGTAGGGAAAAATTGAAAATAAAATTGATTTAATTCTTTTCCAGATATGCATTCTTCCAAATTTTAACACACACACACACACACACATACATAGACATTAAAAAGCATTACCTTTTCATAATACATGTTACAAACCTAAAGACCGATCGCACACAATTCATTTTCACAATTCTGCAATGTTTTTACTCTTTTACAGCTATGCATGCACCAAATTTTATATGGAGAAAGTGCGCCCGAACATACATAAACACACTACTTCTGTAAACAACTTAATAAATAAATTACCTGTTGAATTACATCTGTCTGGTTATCAATTTTGTGGACCTGGTACAATACATGAAAAACATTTAGCAAGAGGAGATAAGGGTATAAATTTATTAGACGCAGCTTGTAAAGAACACGATAATGCATATTCACAATCAAAAGATATAGACACAAGACGTCAAGCAGATCAAACGAATGTTTAACTATTATTACGTTCCATAGATATTTGTATGTATTGTATTGTACAACATAACAAAATCTGAAAATAAAATTCACCTAATTCTGTTTTTACACGGTAGATTGTTTCCAGAAAAAACCGTGTAAAAGAAAACCGTGTAAAAAAAGACACTGATCGTATGCAAAAATAGGTGATTGGTGCCTAATCTCTAAAACCTATTAATACTAGTGAAAAACAAGGCTTTTTGAGAAGCTTTTGATTTGACGTTTTCTTTTAGGGATTCATAAAATATTTAACAAAATTAAAAATATAAATAGCTTATTAAATATAAAATATTTTTTGGCTTACTTTTTATTTTAATGCGTTAAATTTAATGTAATGATAGAAAAACAAATTCGCCAATAAAAAATTTCTTTACTAACACAAAATATTAACCCATTTCAATTGCTCTGACCTCTGTGCTTGTATGCACAAAAAGGAAATTCCCCTAAATTTGTGCCATTTACATTTGCTTTGACCAGTAAATTTGCTTGTACGCGCAAAAAGGGAATTCCCTTAAATTTGTGATATGAACATACTTTGCAAAAATTAAATTAGACAAAAAAATTTAAGCACAAAAAATTTTAAATCGTGCTAAATGGAATAAAATCATATAAAAAAAATTAAATATTTTATTTTCAAACCGTGTTATATCAAAACCGTGTAAAAAAAGACCGTGTAGAAACAGAATTAGGTGTATACATACCTAATAAAAAAAATCGAATAAAATAAAAAACTAAGTTGTTTTAATTTATCTTTTTATTATATATAATTTTATTTATTTGAAACAGTAAAAAACAAAAAAAAAATATAGTTTTTATTTAATTTATTATATAATTATGAAACATCACTATCATCGTCCTCACTTCCCGTAACATTATTAGAAGTGATGTCGATGACGTTATTATTTATTTTTCTCAATAATTCAGATTCCTATTTGAATTATTATATTTACTTGACTTATTGCTTCCCTACATTCATCACATTCTCTGTTCGACAATCGAAAGCCCTCCTGACACTGATAGTGTGTACAATGTAGGAAAACAGTTGCCTCTCCTTTTTTCTTTCTCAGACAAAGATTAAATTTATACTTATGGCTAACTAAATTTTGTAAAGGGTTATTATTACATATTATGATTATTATTATTATGTAATAAATATTGCTTATGGCTTTTTAAAAGCTCTTGACGCTTCCTTTGCAGCTTCCGGATTTTTGACGATACCTGTCCTTCCTCCTCTTCGAAATCTGCAACCCTCTTCTTCACCTCTAATAATTTAGTTTGCTTGTACACAGAAGTGTACAGTTCTCGAAGTCTTTTGACATCTTCGGGGATGTTAATAACATTGATGGGGGTGGTGGTTGCAGCTCAGGTAATGTAGATCTCGGTGAGTCATTTTCATCGAAAACTGGTGATGATAACGTTGGCAGTTGCCTTTCCCTTTGGGAACTGCCTAACGGATGTTGACTGTTTGATGGAGACCATTGAGTTTTTCATCATCGTTGTAAATCGTATTTTTTAATTTTTTCTAGAAATACAGTTGTATAACAAGTAGATATCAAAAAATGCACTCTATTTATAATAAAATATTAAAGATCCTTATAGCACAACAACAACAACACGTACAACTGTATTTCTGTTTCTTCAACATTAAATTATACAAAAAATTAATTAAACAAAACCACATCCAAAATTCTTTATACTTAACATTCAAAACTGTAAAATTTGTTTGCATTGAAAAATATTCTTATTGAACTAATTTTTAGGAATACAAAAATGATAAGGAATCTCGCTGTTTGTTGTTGTGTTGTTTATAACAAAGCGCTGCTATTGTTTGTAACAAAAAATGTGTTATCCCACATTTGACTATTATAAAATATGTCCACATTATGTGTGGTACATAACGGAAATATATCGCACTAACAAAAAAATTAATTAAACGAAACCACATCCAAAATTCTTTATACTAAAAATGAGCAAGCGTTTTAAAATTTGTTTACATTAAAAAATATTCTTATTGATCTTATACTTAAGAATTAGAAATCATAATGACGCGATTTACGTATACGCTACCATACATGCTAACCATGTTAATGCTCTAGATCAGGCGTGGGCAAATGGCGGCCCGCGGGCCGGATTCGGTAGAATTTTGTCTGGCCAGATATGCATTCTCCCAAATTTTAACACACACACACACACACAGAGCCATTAAAAAACATTACCTTTTCATAATACATGTTACAAAACTGAAGACCGATCGCACACAATTCATTTTCACAATTCTACAATGTTTTTACTCTTTTACAGCTATGCATGCACCAAATTTTGTATGGAGACAGTGCGCCCGAACATACATAAACACACTACTTACAGATCCTCTTTATACGATCACTGTTTCAGTATGTTAATTTTTTGATATTGATTTTGATCTGCTTTTTATCTGGTCACAATCTACTTTATATCTGATCACGATCTGCTTTATATTTGGCCACGATCTGCTTGATATCTGCACACGATCTGCTTTATACCTGATATCGATCTACTTTATATCTCAAAAACAAAAATTGCTTTTGTTTGTTGGTTTTTGTTAGTGCGATATATTTTCGTCGTATGTGGTTTTGTCTATTTTATTTTTATTTTTTTTTCATTGTCATGTTTTAGATAAACATGTCCTATCGCAATGTTTAAATTGTTTATTTGATCACCTAAATCATCATATATTTGTGTCATATATTTTCCGATTACGACATTTTTGTTTTTATGACATGACATTTCCTCCACCGTGTTTCACCGTTTCCTTAGCATGGTGTCTTTAAATTCTTTCCCCATGTCGGCGTAAGCAATATTTCTTACCATTGGACTGAAAACGGTTGAATTTTGATTCGTCTGACCAGATCACATGTTTCCAGTCATCCACTGTCCAATTTCTGTGTTCTCTTGCAAACTTTAACAGTGCCTTTACATTTAATAAAGTCGCCGTAGTATAGTAGGTAGCGTGTTGGCTTATTAGACGTAAAGCCAGAGTTCGAGCCCCAGGCCAGACATCAAGACAAAATACAAAAAGTATTTCTTCGGCGACTTCCTCTCAGCAGATTTCTGTCAAAATCTCTGAGAGTAAATAAAATTGCCATGAAAAAGTTTCTCATAAATCTGTCGTTCGGAGTCGACTTTAACCTGTAGGTCCCACCACTCATGTATAAAATTAAAACACACAACATAAGTGGTGTGAGAAACTAGGACGTTTGTGCAATGGGTCAATTCGATCTCCGGGTACTGTGCTTGTCTTAATTGACAAGTACACGTCCTCATACCTAACCTAACCTTTACATTTTTAGCCGAAAGTGCAGGTTTCTTCTTTTTGACTGCTAAGGTATGGCTTTAAGAGCTCTACTTGCCGTCCATCGAATAACGGTTTTCCCGATTGCCAGAAAGCTCCTTTGGGTGTTAAAAATTTGTTCCCTTCCATTTCTGTTAGCATTAGAGGAGCATCTGCATTAGTTAGTAGTTTTTTACGACCTCTGCCTTGAAGCTAGGGAACAACGGACCGTTTTTGGACTCTGATGACTACTGACTGACTAACTCCAAGTTGTTTACAAATTTCCCTGGTAGAATAGCCACTTCCAGTCAAAGCTACATTATCTTCAGTTAATTTCGAGAGTTTCTTCATTTTTCAATAGAAATTGATTTTTATTCGATAAGTTGCAAAAAATATTCGCTCAACGAGATTAAGTAATTAATATTAAACTAATATTTTTTTAAAAAAGTCAAAGTAGTGCAAAAACATGAAAAAATAACGATAGTTTTTGATTTCGTTTTTGCAAACATATCATAAAATGGAGACGTGCAAAGTTGAGTATATGCGAGTTGATTTTATATTATTTTGTTAATTACTAAATGCTAAATTAAAGACAAAAAACTTTTGAAGTTTTCTTTATTACTTTTGTTTTATTCAATAAAAAGAGTCCAAATACAAACATGTACTCATTTGTGCACCTCACCTTATGTTTATCTACAAGTTATCTGATGATTTCATTGTCACCATTTACATCGTCATTATCATCATCATCATATATATATATATATATATATATATAAGTTCCTGTAGTTCCTATAAGGAGCATAGGGCCTTAACGATTTCGTTCCATTCATGTTTATCTGCTGCTCGTTCCACGTTTTGTTGACTTTGGCTGCTTCGATATCTAATTGTCGACGCCAGGTGTGACTCGGCGGACCTTTCCTGCAGCTGCCTTGTGGATTCCAGTCTATTGCGTTTCTGGTGGTGTCGGTTTGAGGTCTTCGCAAGGCATGCCCAATCCACCTCCATTTCCGTTTCCGGATTTCAACTTCAACTCGTGTTCGTCCGCACTCGGCCCATAAGCGTTTGTTTGTGATGGTGTTTGGCCAGAAAATTTTTAGTATGCGACGTAAACATCGGTTGATGAATACTTATAAGGCATTAATATCGCATTGGTTTGAGTTCCAGTACTCGCATCCGTAAAGGGCAACTGATTTTACACAACTGTTGAAGATGCTGACTTCCATATATGTTTTAATTGACCGTAAGCTTGCCTGGCCTTGTTAATGCGATTTCCAACGTCCTCTCTAGAGCCTCCGCTTGTTGTTATTATGCTGCCTATGTAACAGAATGATTGGACGTCTTCGATCAGTCGTTGCTGTAGCTTTAATTGTCGGGTATTTGTTGTGTTGATTCTCAAGGTTTTCGTTTTTGGGATGTTAATTTTGAGACCACAAGTTGCTGATTCGGTTTCGATGTTATTAAGCTTTGACTGCATATCGTCGAATCTGTGTGAGAGCAGACAAATGTCATCTGCGTAATCTAAATCTTCGAGGCGGCCGTTTAGTCGCCAGGTGATGCCTGTTGGTGTTGCTGTGACCTTTTCCATGATGCTGTCGATTACTACATTGAAGAGCAGGGGGATAGTGGGCATCCCTGCCGTGCACCCACTTTGACGTCTATTGGGCAGCTGATTGTGTCCTCGTGTAGGATGCGGCACTTAGCATTCGTACAGTGCTTAAATTAATGTAATAAGCTTTTCTGGTATTTCCTTACAGCGAAGTGCGTTCCATATTGCAGAGTGGTGAATCGAGTCGAATGCCTTCTCAAAGTCAATGAATGTTAGATACAACGGGGAGCGCCATTCGACTGATTGTTCCGTTATTATTCTAAGGCTATTAATATGGTCGATACCAGACTTACTTGCGTGGAAACCTGCTTGCTCACTCCGAATGTCGTTGGACAGTGCGGTTGACAGACGTTTGTTTATTATATTGGCAATGATCTTGTTTACCATGCTCAGAAGAGTAATACCTCTCCAATTCTTGCATTCTGTCAGGTCTCCTTTCTTTGGGATCTTAATTATCATACCCTATTTTAAGTCGTCACTTAAGTGATTGGTGTCCCAGAATTTGTTTATTATGGGTTGTATGAGTTGAGCACTTATAGAAGGATCCGCCTTTAATAGTTCTGGCGATATGTTGTCGATTCCTGGTGCTTTGTTGTTTTTAAGTGCTTTAATTGCAGTCTCAATTTCACTTGTATTGGGTTTATTTATCGATATGTCATGTCTTTCAGTGTGTTGGGGACAAAGACATGTTGGCTGAATAGTTAGCTAGGTAGCGTTTAGCATTTTCTCATAATGTTCCACCCATATATCAATTTGACCAGTTTTCGATGTGATTATCTCTCCTTGACTGTTTTTAGTGGTTTGCTCGAGTTGAGGCTCTTGCGTCCTAATTGCTTTATTATTCTGTGCAGATCACGGCTCCTATGGGACTCGGAAGCTGCTTGGGCTTCTTTGGTGAGATCATCCACCCAGTTGCGTTTGTCTCGTCGAGCACTTTTCTTGACCTCTTCATCGGTTTGTGTGTATACCTCTTGCAATCTTCTCTTTTTGTTCCTAGTCTTGGCATTATTGAGATTCGCTTTACATGTTATTCTGTTTATTATTAAGTTCCAGGTTGCATCTGAAATCAACTCTTTTCGTTCCGAGATTCCAATATCCAATGTTTTCTTTTGCGGCATTTGTAAAACAGTTTTTTATGGTTGGCTAGTCAGGCGATTCTGTACTTCATCCATAAATGACCGAATGTTATTTACGTAGACCGCATGGTGTGTGGGATTGTGCAGTTTTCGGATATCGAATCCCTTTTGCACCACGTTTTTTTCTTTATTACAGCGACTTTCAGTCTTATTGTGCCAATAATTAAATGATGGTCACTGGAGCAGTCCGCTCCCTTCATATTTCGGACGTCTAGGAGACAGTTGCGCCAAGTTTTACTGATGGCGATGTGGTCGATCTGATTTTGAGTAGTCTTGTCAGGCGAAACCCACGTAACTTTGTGGACTTTTCTATGGGGGAATAACGTTCCTCCTATAACTAGGTTGTTGGACATGTACATTTCTCAAAAAAGTTGACCATTTTCAGACATTCTCCTTAGTGCGTGTTGGCCCATGGTGCTTTCCATGTTTGTATTATCCGGACCTAGTTGTGCATTAAAATCGTCCATTACTACAACTATGTCTCCTCGATGTATCGACGATGTCATCATCAATAGTGTTGCCTATATCCTTATGCTTGTCTTCAAGTTTTCCGATGATTCCATTATCACCATTTACATCATCACTATCATCGTTGCCATCTATAGTGTTGCCTATATACATATCCTTATGTTTATCTTTAAGTTTTCCGATGATTTTTTAAGTGGGATTGTTATTGATTGAAAGGTAACTTCTAATAAATTAACTCTATCTATTTTATTCAGTTTAATATTTTTTAACTTTTCCCTTAGAACAGCCCTTGACTTTACAAGATATTCTAACATTTATATTGATTTAGATCTGCTTTGTATCTGGTTACGATCTGCTTTCTATCTGTTCACGAACTGCTTGCTATCTGGTCACGACCTTCTTTATATCTACTTACGATCTGATTTATACCTGATCACGATCTGCTTGGTGGCTTGTGTCTTATTCCTTTATCTCCTATTGCTATTCGTTTTTAAGCTTGTACCAGGTCCACAACGCTGATAACCAGGTGGATGTAATTCAACAGGTAATTTGTTTATTAAGTTGTTTACAAACCTTCTTCCAATATTACAATGATTAGGTTTTTTATTTTGACTGTAATTTATAACCATTTTTTTCGTTACTTTAACACATTAACGCGAATGGGTAGAAAAATACCCAAAAAATAAGGTTTTTTTAAAAAATTCTATCTAAACGAGAGACCAAACGATTCTTTAAGAACGAATAAAGAAGATATAGAACGGTTTAAAAAAGTTAGTAAGGCATGATATTCAAATATTTTGGATGACAGCAGAAAGGTCAAAGATCACGAACTTTTCAAAATCAAAATTTCGTACAAAGAACTTCTGCGGAACATGTGTGGGTGATATTCTCATGAAAACCTTGAGATGCCATGTAATATTATATATTTTCTAACCGACGAAAATACTTTTACTAGAACTGGTCTACCTACTCAAGCTACAGGTGCGATTAGATGACATGAGTATAAAAATATCCACTTAGGCATTGGTATGAAATCTTAAAAAACAACACATACACACATAATTGGCCATTACAACCTTTCAGTCAGGATTACGGCATAGATTCTCACACCACTCATGTTGTGTATCAATTTTATACATGAGTGGCGGGACCTACAGTTTAAAGTCGACTCCGAAACACACATTTTTTGAGCAACTTTTCATGGCAAGTTTCTCAAAAATCTGTCGTTTGGACTCGACTTTAAACTGTAGGTCCCGCCACTCATGTATAAAATTAACACAAACAACATAAGTGGTGTGAGAAACTAGGTCGTAATCCTGACTGAAGGGTTGTAATGACCAATTATGTATGTATTTCATGGCAATTTCATTTTATATCCGAGTTTTTGCCAGAAATATGCTGAGAAGAAGTCGACGAAGAAATATTTTTTCATATTTCATTTTGATGTCTGACCTGGGGTTTGAACCCTGGCCTTCCGTCTAATAACCAACACACTACCTACTAGACTACTGAATTGAAGTCATTTTATTATAAAACTTTTAAAAACTAATTTCAAATAGAAATTTCAAATCACTTATTTTTCTTTATTTTTTCTATATTTTTGGGAACATAAAATTGTGCAAAACAATCCCTTGGATGCACATTCCAACCGTCTTTTGTACAACCATACTCTGTTTTACCACCACATTGAGCATAGCGACCGCCTTTTCCAATTATATCAAACATGTGGTTAAATTTGTCAGTGCGTTTTGCTATTTGCTGCGCATTTGTGACAACTTTTCCATCACGGCGTCGATTTTCACGAATTTTTACCAACGCTTCAACAACGCTAACCCGAAAATCGAGCTGGCTCATAGGTGACAAACCTTCACATCCCCTGCACAAGCAGTGTAGTTTCCATGCATTTACCATAGCTGCATCAATAACGTTAGTGAGTAATGACCAATACCACTTTTTTCGCGGACTCGAATACGATAATTACCGATTAAGTCAACGCCACCTATTCACTGATTATAAAATAACCTTTTCGAGATAATGTACATCATAAATTATAGCCCAGTATTTGTAGCCAAATCATATTGGCTTGCCCTTTATGTACATCTTTAGGGAATAGCAACCATAATATGCGATCATGTGTTCATCCACAGAAAGACTATGAAAAAATATGCCATTTCATTTTTAAGGCACATTTTCAATAAATATAAATTCAATATCAATTACAGTTTAACTATGTTGTTTAGCCGTCATATAATAAAGAGAAAAAAAATTATTTTAGAACGCACTTATGCCAAAGTAGGTAAAAAAAATACACATGCCCTACAGAGGTCGCATCGACACTTATCATATCAATACAAATACTCCATATCATATCAATACAAATGCCAAATTTCATCGAAATCGGACCATGGATTCTAGGGTCAGGCGTTAATGCGTTAATACCTCTTCGTATGAAACAATATACTAGCAAGCTATACAAGCTGTACCAGCTATACCTGGCATACCAGCTATACCTGCTGTACAAACTGTACCAGCTGTACCTGCTATACCTCTACAGTAGCAAGCTATACAAGCTGTACTAGCTATACCAGTTATACAAGCTCTACCAGATATAACTCTATGTACCAGCTATACCTGCTAATATATAATATATATAATCATAACCCCGACAATGTTACCGGGCGTGATCGTCCCAACTATCGACGTCAGTGCAGGTACAGCTTGTATAGCTTGTTAGTATAGCTAGTACAGCTTGTATAGATGGTACAGCAGGTATAACTGGTATAGAGTTATAGCAGGTATAGCTGGTATAGCTGGTACAGCTTATATAGCTTATGTAGCGGTGTAGCTAGTTAGCTGGCTAGTATAGCTAGCATAGCCATACCAGCTATACCAGCTATATAAGCTGTATCAGCTATATAAGCTGTACCATTTATAGCAGCTACACCAGCTTTACCAGCTATACAAGCTATACCTGCTATACCAGCTATACCTGCTATACAAGCAGTACCAGCTATACCTGCTATACCTCTATACTAGCAAGCTATACAAAATGTACTAGCTATACTAGCAAGTTATACAAGCTGTACCAGCTATACAAGCTGTACCAGATATACATCCATACCAGCTATATAAGCTGTACCAGATATACCTCTATGCCAGCTATACAAGCTATGCCTCTATACCAGTTAAACCGCTATACTAGCTATACAAGCTGTACCAGCTATACCTCTATACAGCTTGTATAGCTTGTTAGTATAGCTAGTACAGCTTATATCGCTTGCTACTATATCTAGTACAGCTTTTATAGCTTGCTAGTATAGAGGTATATCAGGTATAGCTGGTACAGCGGGTATAACTGGTATATAGGTATAGCAAGTATAGCTGGTATAGCTGGTACAGCTTGTATAGCTTATGTAGCGGTGTAGCGAGTTAGCTGGCTAGTATAGCTAGCACAGCTATACCGCTATATAAGCTGTACCAGCTATATAAGCTGTACCAGCTATATAAGCTGTACCATCTATACCAGCTTTACCAGCTATACCACTATACCCGGCATACCACCTGTACCGCTATAGCAGCTATACCAGCTACCTGTATCAAGTACGTGTATGAAAAACTTGAAAAGAAAACAACGTTTAAAACTGACGAAAATCTCTCCATTATTTGAAAATATTCAATCACTTATTAATGATAAGCAATTGGATAAAATTTATGGTTTTAATCAAAATGTAGACGGAAGTTGGAGATATGGCAAGGAAATATTAATATTAAATAGAGATAATACTATGCGGATAAGAAATATGAAATTGAAAATGACACCTGGATTATTTGAACCAGTATTTCACAAAAAAACCTCTGCATTATTCAAAAAATTATTTGAAAAAATATAAACAGATTTTAGTTCATACCAATGCACATAAAAGTCGTTATGAACCCAATGAACAAGTGAAAGAAACACGAGCCTTCAATTATATACTAATAATTAAACATTTATACAAAATAACAACAAAAATTTTAACAAAAGGTAGTGGTTTAATGCTAAAATCACTAGATAATCGTAAATCAAACTATATACTTTGGGATGATCCTAATGAACTAGTTGGCAGACTACATTTACTTCTTTCATCGGATGGTGCTGGTCACAATAATCATCAAAACGAAATAATCTATATTATCGAAGATCTTAAAGAAGCTAACATAATTTATTAGAAGAGTGAAAGAAATGTCTTATATTAATAAGTTTGGAAAAAGTTTTAATAAATATAATCATAAAAACAAAAATGTCGTAATCGGAAAATATATGACACAAATATATGATGATCTAGTTGATCAAATAAACAACTTAAACATTGAGGTAGAACATGATTATCTAAAACATGACAATGACAAAAAAAAAAAAAAGTTAAAATAAAATAGACAAAACCACACACGCCGAAAATATATCGCACTAACAAAAACCAAGAAGCAAAAACAAAATCTGTTTTTAAGATATAAAGCAGACCGGTGAGTCATTTTCATCGAAAACTGGTGATGATAACGTTGGCAGTTGCCTTTCCCTTTGGGAACTGCCTAACGGATGTTGACTGTTTGATGGAGACCATTGAGTTTTTCATCATCGTTGTAAATCGTATTTTTTAATTTTTTCTAGAAATACAGTTGTATAACAAGTAGATATCAAAAAATGCACTCTATTTATAATAAAATATTAAAGATCCTTATAGCACAACAACAACAACACGTACAACTGTATTTCTGTTTCTTCAACATTAAATTATACAAAAAATTAATTAAACAAAACCACATCCAAAATTCTTTATACTTAACATTCAAAACTGTAAAATTTGTTTGCATTGAAAAATATTCTTATTGAACTAATTTTTAGGAATACAAAAATGATAAGGAATCTCGCTGTTTGTTGTTGTGTTGTTTATAACAAAGCGCTGCTATTGTTTGTAACAAAAAATGTGTTATCCCACATTTGACTATTATAAAATATGTCCACATTATGTGTGGTACATAACGGAAATATATCGCACTAACAAAAAAATTAATTAAACGAAACCACATCCAAAATTCTTTATACTAAAAATGAGCAAGCGTTTTAAAATTTGTTTACATTAAAAAATATTCTTATTGATCTTATACTTAAGAATTAGAAATCATAATGACGCGATTTACGTATACGCTACCATACATGCTAACCATGTTAATGCTCTAGATCAGGCGTGGGCAAATGGCGGCCCGCGGGCCGGATTCGGTAGAATTTTGTCTGGCCAGATATGCATTCTCCCAAATTTTAACACACACACACACACACAGAGCCATTAAAAAAACATTACCTTTTCATAATACATGTTACAAAACTGAAGACCGATCGCACACAATTCATTTTCACAATTCTACAATGTTTTTACTCTTTTACAGCTATGCATGCACCAAATTTTGTATGGAGACAGTGCGCCCGAACATACATAAACACACTACTTACAGATCCTCTTTATACGATCACTGTTTCAGTATGTTAATTTTTTGATATTGATTTTGATCTGCTTTTTATCTGGTCACAATCTACTTTATATCTGATCACGATCTGCTTTATATTTGGCCACGATCTGCTTGATATCTGCACACGATCTGCTTTATACCTGATATCGATCTACTTTATATCTCAAAAACAAAAATTGCTTTTGTTTGTTGGTTTTTGTTAGTGCGATATATTTTCGTCGTATGTGGTTTTGTCTATTTTATTTTTATTTTTTTTTCATTGTCATGTTTTAGATAAACATGTCCTATCGCAATGTTTAAATTGTTTATTTGATCACCTAAATCATCATATATTTGTGTCATATATTTTCCGATTACGACATTTTTGTTTTTATGACATGACATTTCCTCCACCGTGTTTCACCGTTTCCTTAGCATGGTGTCTTTAAATTCTTTCCCCATGTCGGCGTAAGCAATATTTCTTACCATTGGACTGAAAACGGTTGAATTTTGATTCGTCTGACCAGATCACATGTTTCCAGTCATCCACTGTCCAATTTCTGTGTTCTCTTGCAAACTTTAACAGTGCCTTTACATTTAATAAAGTCGCCGTAGTATAGTAGGTAGCGTGTTGGCTTATTAGACGTAAAGCCAGAGTTCGAGCCCCAGGCCAGACATCAAGACAAAATACAAAAAGTATTTCTTCGGCGACTTCCTCTCAGCAGATTTCTGTCAAAATCTCTGAGAGTAAATAAAATTGCCATGAAAAAGTTTCTCATAAATCTGTCGTTCGGAGTCGACTTTAACCTGTAGGTCCCACCACTCATGTATAAAATTAAAACACACAACATAAGTGGTGTGAGAAACTAGGACGTTTGTGCAATGGGTCAATTCGATCTCCGGGTACTGTGCTTGTCTTAATTGACAAGTACACGTCCTCATACCTAACCTAACCTTTACATTTTTAGCCGTAAGTGCAGGTTTCTTCTTTTTGACTGCTAAGGTATGGCTTTAAGAGCTCTACTTGCCGTCCATCGAATAACGGTTTTCCCGATTGCCAGAAAGCTCCTTTGGGTGTTAAAAATTTGTTCCCTTCCATTTCTGTTAGCATTAGAGGAGCATCTGCATTAGTTAGTAGTTTTTTACGACCTCTGCCTTGAAGCTAGGGAACAACGGACCGTTTTTGGACTCTGATGACTACTGACTGACTAACTCCAAGTTGTTTACAAATTTCCCTGGTAGAATAGTCACTTCCAGTCAAAGCTACATTATCTTCAGTTAATTTCGAGAGTTTCTTCATTTTTCAATAGAAATTGATTTTTATTCGATAAGTTGCAAAAAATATTCGCTCAACGAGATTAAGTAATTAATATTAAACTAATATTTTTTTAAAAAAGTCAAAGTAGTGCAAAAACATGAAAAAATAACGATAGTTTTTGATTTCGTTTTTGCAAACATATCATAAAATGGAGACGTGCAAAGTTGAGTATATGCGAGTTGATTTTATATTATTTTGTTAATTACTAAATGCTAAATTAAAGACAAAAAACTTTTGAAGTTTTCTTTATTACTTTTAGTTTTATTCAATAAAAAGAGTCCAAATACAAACATGTACTCATTTGTGCACCTCACCTTATGTTTATCTACAAGTTATCTGATGATTTCATTGTCACCATTTACATCGTCATTATCATCATCATCATATATATATATATATATATATATATAAGTTCCTGTAGTTCCTATAAGGAGCATAGGGCCTTAACGATTTCGTTCCATTCATGTTTATCTGCTGCTCGTTCCACGTTTTGTTGACTTTGGCTGCTTCGATATCTAATTGTCGACGCCAGGTGTGACTCGGCGGACCTTTCCTGCAGCTGCCTTGTGGATTCCAGTCTATTGCGTTTCTGGTGGTGTCGGTTTGAGGTCTTCGCAAGGCATGCCCAATCCACCTCCATTTCCGTTTCCGGATTTCAACTTCAACTCGTGTTCGTCCGCACTCGGCCCATAAGCGTTTGTTTGTGATGGTGTTTGGCCAGAAAATTTTTAGTATGCGACGTAAACATCGGTTGATGAATACTTATAAGGCATTAATATCGCATTGGTTTGAGTTCCAGTACTCGCATCCGTAAAGGGCAACTGACTTTACACAACTGTTGAAGATGCTGACTTCCATATATGTTTTAATTGACCGTAAGCTTGCCTGGCCTTGTTAATGCGATTTCCAACGTCCTCTCTAGAGCCTCCGCTTGTTGTTATTATGCTGCCTATGTAACAGAATGATTGGACGTCTTCGATCAGTCGTTGCTGTAGCTTTAATTGTCGGGTATTTGTTGTGTTGATTCTCAAGGTTTTCGTTTTTGGGATGTTAATTTTGAGACCACAAGTTGCTGATTCGGTTTCGATGTTATTAAGCTTTGACTGCATATCGTCGAATCTGTGTGAGAGCAGACAAATGTCATCTGCGTAATCTAAATCTTCGAGGCGGCCGTTTAGTCGCCAGGTGATGCCTGTTGGTGTTGCTGTGACCTTTTCCATGATGCTGTCGATTACTACATTGAAGAGCAGGGGGATAGTGGGCATCCCTGCCGTGCACCCACTTTGACGTCTATTGGGCAGCTGATTGTGTCCTCGTGTAGGATGCGGCACTTAGCATTCGTACAGTGCTTAAATTAATGTAATAAGCTTTTCTGGTATTTCCTTACAGCGAAGTGCGTTCCATATTGCAGAGTGGTGAATCGAGTCGAATGCCTTCTCAAAGTCAATGAATGTTAGATACAACGGGGAGCGCCATTCGACTGATTGTTCCGTTATTATTCTAAGGCTATTAATATGGTCGATACCAGACTTACTTGCGTGGAAACCTGCTTGCTCACTCCGAATGTCGTTGGACAGTGCGGTTGACAGACGTTTGTTTATTATATTGGCAATGATCTTGTTTACCATGCTCAGAAGAGTAATACCTCTCCAATTCTTGCATTCTGTCAGGTCTCCTTTCTTTGGGATCTTAATTATCATACCCTATTTTAAGTCGTCACTTAAGTGATTGGTGTCCCAGAATTTGTTTATTATGGGTTGTATGAGTTGAGCACTTATAGAAGGATCCGCCTTTAATAGTTCTGGCGATATGTTGTCGATTCCTGGTGCTTTGTTGTTTTTAAGTGCTTTAATTGCAGTCTCAATTTCACTTGTATTGGGTTTATTTATCGATATGTCATGTCTTTCAGTGTGTTGGGGACAAAGACATGTTGGCTGAATAGTTAGCTAGGTAGCGTTTAGCATTTTCTCATAATGTTCCACCCATATATCAATTTGACCAGTTTTCGATGTGATTATCTCTCCTTGACTGTTTTTAGTGGTTTGCTCGAGTTGAGGCTCTTGCGTCCTAATTGCTTTATTATTCTGTGCAGATCACGGCTCCTATGGGACTCGGAAGCTGCTTGGGCTTCTTTGGTGAGATCATCCACCCAGTTGCGTTTGTCTCGTCGAGCACTTTTCTTGACCTCTTCATCGGTTTGTGTGTATACCTCTTGCAATCTTCTCTTTTTGTTCCTAGTCTTGGCATTATTGAGATTCGCTTTACATGTTATTCTGTTTGTTATTAAGTTCCAGGTTGCATCTGAAATCAACTCTTTTCGTTCCGAGATTCCAATATCCAATGTTTTCTTTTGCGGCATTTGTAAAACAGTTTTTTATGGTTGGCTAGTCAGGCGATTCTGTACTTCATCCATAAATGACCGAATGTTATTTACGTAGACCGCATGGTGTGTGGGATTGTGCAGTTTTCGGATATCGAATCCCTTTTGCACCACGTTTTTTTCTTTATTACAGCGACTTTCAGTCTTATTGTGCCAATAATTAAATGATGGTCACTGGAGCAGTCCGCTCCCTTCATATTTCGGACGTCTAGGAGACAGTTGCGCCAAGTTTTACTGATGGCGATGTGGTCGATCTGATTTTGAGTAGTCTTGTCAGGCGAAACCCACGTAACTTTGTGGACTTTTCTATGGGGGAATAACGTTCCTCCTATAACTAGGTTGTTGGACATGTACATTTCTCAAAAAAGTTGACCATTTTCAGACATTCTCCTTAGTGCGTGTTGGCCCATGGTGCTTTCCATGTTTGTATTATCCGGACCTAGTTGTGCATTAAAATCGTCCATTACTACAACTATGTCTCCTCGATGTATCGACGATGTCATCATCAATAGTGTTGCCTATATCCTTATGCTTGTCTTCAAGTTTTCCGATGATTCCATTATCACCATTTACATCATCACTATCATCGTTGCCATCTATAGTGTTGCCTATATACATATCCTTATGTTTATCTTTAAGTTTTCCGATGATTTTTTAAGTGGGATTGTTATTGATTGAAAGGTAACTTCTAATAAATTAACTCTATCTATTTTATTCAGTTTAATATTTTTTAACTTTTCCCTTAGAACAGCCCTTGACTTTACAAGATATTCTAACATTTATATTGATTTAGATCTGCTTTGTATCTGGTTACGATCTGCTTTCTATCTGTTCACGAACTGCTTGCTATCTGGTCACGACCTTCTTTATATCTACTTACGATCTGATTTATACCTGATCACGATCTGCTTGGTGGCTTGTGTCTTATTCCTTTATCTCCTATTGCTATTCGTTTTTAAGCTTGTACCAGGTCCACAACGCTGATAACCAGGTGGATGTAATTCAACAGGTAATTTGTTTATTAAGTTGTTTACAAACCTTCTTCCAATATTACAATGATTAGGTTTTTTATTTTGACTGTAATTTATAACCATTTTTTTCGTTACTTTAACCCATTAACGCGAATGGGTAGAAAAATACCCAAAAAATAAGGTTTTTTTAAAAAATTCTATCTAAACGAGAGACCAAACGATTCTTTAAGAACGAATAAAGAAGATATAGAACGGTTTAAAAAAGTTAGTAAGGCATGATATTCAAATATTTTGGATGACAGCAGAAAGGTCAAAGATCACGAACTTTTCAAAATCAAAATTTCGTACAAAGAACTTCTGCGGAACATGTGTGGGTGATATTCTCATGAAAACCTTGAGATGCCATGTAATATTATATATTTTCTAACCGACGAAAATACTTTTACTAGAACTGGTCTACCTACTCAAGCTACAGGTGCGATTAGATGACATGAGTATAAAAATATCCACTTAGGCATTGGTATGAAATCTTAAAAAACAACACATACACACATAATTGGCCATTACAACCTTTCAGTCAGGATTACGGCATAGATTCTCACACCACTCATGTTGTGTGTCAATTTTATACATGAGTGGCGGGACCTACAGTTTAAAGTCGACTCCGAAACTCACATTTTTTGAGCAACTTTTCATGGCAAGTTTCTCAAAAATCTGTCGTTTGGACTCGACTTTAAACTGTAGGTCCCGCCACTCATGTATAAAATTAACACAAACAACATAAGTGGTGTGAGAAACTAGGTCGTAATCCTGACTGAAGGGTTGTAATGACCAATTATGTATGTATTTCATGGCAATTTCATTTTATATCCGAGTTTTTGCCAGAAATATGCTGAGAAGAAGTCGACGAAGAAATATTTTTTCATATTTCATTTTGATGTCTGACCTGGGGTTTGAACCCTGGCCTTCCGTCTAATAACCAACACACTACCTACTAGACTACTGAATTGAAGTCATTTTATTATAAAACTTTTAAAAACTAATTTCAAATAGAAATTTCAAATCACTTATTTTTCTTTATTTTTTCTATATTTTTGGGAACATAAAATTGTGCAAAACAATCCCTTGGATGCACATTCCAACCGTCTTTTGTACAACCATACTCTGTTTTACCACCACATTGAGCATAGCGACCGCCTTTTCCAATTATATCAAACATGTGGTTAAATTTGTCAGTGCGTTTTGCTATTTGCTGCGCATTTGTGACAACTTTTCCATCACGGCGTCGATTTTCACGAATTTTTACCAACGCTTCAACAACGCTAACCCGAAAATCGAGCTGGCTCATAGGTGACAAACCTTCACATCCCCTGCACAAGCAGTGTAGTTTCCATGCATTTACCATAGCTGCATCAATAACGTTAGTGAGTAATGACCAATACCACTTTTTTCGCGGACTCGAATACGATAATTACCGATTAAGTCAACGCCACCTATTCACTGATTATAAAATAACCTTTTCGAGATAATGTACATCATAAATTATGGCCCAGTATTTGTAGCCAAATCATATTGGCTTGCCCTTTATGTACATCTTTAGGGAATAGCAACCATAATATGCGATCATGTGTTCATCCACAGAAAGACTATGAAAAAATATGCCATTTCATTTTTAAGGCACATTTTCAATAAATATAAATTCAATATCAATTACAGTTTAACTATGTTGTTTAGCCGTCATATAATAAAGAGAAAAAAAATTATTTTAGAACGCACTTATGCCAAAGTAGGTAAAAAAAATACACATGCCCTACAGAGGTCGCATCGACACTTATCATATCAATACAAATACTCCATATCATATCAATACAAATGCCAAATTTCATCGAAATCGGACCATGGATTCTAGGGTCAGGCGTTAATGCGTTAATACCTCTTCGTATGAAACAATATACTAGCAAGCTATACAAGCTGTACCAGCTATACCTGGCATACCAGCTATACCTGCTGTACAAACTGTACCAGCTGTACCTGCTATACCTCTACAGTAGCAAGCTATACAAGCTGTACTAGCTATACCAGTTATACAAGCTCTACCAGATATAACTCTATGTACCAGCTATACCTGCTAATATATAATATATATAATCATAACCCCGACAATGTTACCGGGCGTGATCGTCCCAACTATCGACGTCAGTGCAGGTACAGCTTGTATAGCTTGTTAGTATAGCTAGTACAGCTTGTATAGATGGTACAGCAGGTATAACTGGTATAGAGTTATAGCAGGTATAGCTGGTATAGCTGGTACAGCTTATATAGCTTATGTAGCGGTGTAGCTAGTTAGCTGGCTAGTATAGCTAGCATAGCCATACCAGCTATACCAGCTATATAAGCTGTATCAGCTATATAAGCTGTACCATTTATAGCAGCTACACCAGCTTTACCAGCTATACAAGCTATACCTGCTATACCAGCTATACCTGCTATACAAGCAGTACCAGCTATACCTGCTATACCTCTATACTAGCAAGCTATACAAAATGTACTAGCTATACTAGCAAGTTATACAAGCTGTACCAGCTATACAAGCTGTACCAGATATACATCCATACCAGCTATATAAGCTGTACCAGATATACCTCTATGCCAGCTATACAAGCTATGCCTCTATACCAGTTAAACCGCTATACTAGCTATACAAGCTGTACCAGCTATACCTCTATACAGCTTGTATAGCTTGTTAGTATAGCTAGTACAGCTTATATCGCTTGCTACTATATCTAGTACAGCTTTTATAGCTTGCTAGTATAGAGGTATATCAGGTATAGCTGGTACAGCGGGTATAACTGGTATATAGGTATAGCAAGTATAGCTGGTATAGCTGGTACAGCTTGTATAGCTTATGTAGCGGTGTAGCGAGTTAGCTGGCTAGTATAGCTAGCACAGCTATACCGCTATATAAGCTGTACCAGCTATATAAGCTGTACCAGCTATATAAGCTGTACCATCTATACCAGCTTTACCAGCTATACCACTATACCCGGCATACCACCTGTACCGCTATAGCAGCTATACCAGCTACCTGTATCAAGTACGTGTATGAAAAACTTGAAAAGAAAACAACGTTTAAAACTGACGAAAATCTCTCCATTATTTGAAAATATTCAATCACTTATTAATGATAAGCAATTGGATAAAATTTATGGTTTTAATCAAAATGTAGACGGAAGTTGGAGATATGGCAAGGAAATATTAATATTAAATAGAGATAATACTATGCGGATAAGAAATATGAAATTGAAAATGACACCTGGATTATTTGAACCAGTATTTCACAAAAAAACCTCTGCATTATTCAAAAAATTATTTGAAAAAATATAAACAGATTTTAGTTCATACCAATGCACATAAAAGTCGTTATGAACCCAATGAACAAGTGAAAGAAACACGAGCCTTCAATTATATACTAATAATTAAACATTTATACAAAATAACAACAAAAATTTTAACAAAAGGTAGTGGTTTAATGCTAAAATCACTAGATAATCGTAAATCAAACTATATACTTTGGGATGATCCTAATGAACTAGTTGGCAGACTACATTTACTTCTTTCATCGGATGGTGCTGGTCACAATAATCATCAAAACGAAATAATCTATATTATCGAACATCTTAAAGAAGCTAACATAATTTATTAGAAGAGTGAAAGAAATGTCTTATATTAATAAGTTTGGAAAAAGTTTTAATAAATATAATCATAAAAACAAAAATGTCGTAATCGGAAAATATATGACACAAATATATGATGATCTAGTTGATCAAATAAACAACTTAAACATTGAGGTAGAACATGATTATCTAAAACATGACAATGACAAAAAAAAAAAAAGTTAAAATAAAATAGACAAAACCACACACGCCGAAAATATATCGCACTAACAAAAACCAAGAAGCAAAAACAAAATCTGTTTTTAAGATATAAAGCAGACCGAAGACGTCACGATAATCACTAATTAGACAGAATAAATTTGTTCTCGTGGATTGAACAATTCCACCGTGTTTTATTTCCGTTAATGTTTTATGTTCGTTAACTACCGTTTTAGAAACATTTAAATATTCGAAGTGTTAATCGTTATCTTTACAAATTGGGCGGAAGTTATTGTTTGCGAACTGTGGTAACACAATGGGCCCAATGCGGCCTAAGAGTGTCCATTCAATTTTCTTGGATGGGCAGCCACCTCTACCTACCTACCTATAGTTTGCGAAAATGTCATTACCTATCATTAAATCCGTTGAAAGTGTATCTATAAACCGACCGAAAGTTCAACGTCATCGATAGTAAGATTCACTTCTAACACTTCTTTCAAAATTTTTGAACCGCCGCCAACTCCACTTATACGCACATCACAAGCATTTCTATTACCGTTTATTCTAGCTGCTTTTGATTTTTGTATCGTGCTGCTTTCGTTGCCGGTGTCAATTAATGCATACATCTCTACGCCGTTGATCAACACAGTGTCTCTTTACACTATTCGCACTTTTAATCTACCGCAGTTTTCAGGTGAACGTCTTGTGATCAGTTTCCGAACGATCGAAACACACAATTGGTTTACGTTCTATTTGCGAATTATCGAAGTTTTGTTAAGGTCCTTGTTGTTGTTCTCGTTGCGCTTTGGTGCTACCGATGGCTTACTGTAAGATGAACAACTGGCCATGTTTGTATAATATTCCCCTAGAACTTCTCGCATTTCCTTCATTGACTTGAACCGCATTGTAGCAATTGTCATCTGTAACTCACGATGTTTAACCGCTCTCGGGTATATTTTATGATTGCAAATAGGCTTAAGCCATTCCGCATACACAAAGCACACATCCTAAAGCAATATTCATTTATGGGCTCCTCATTTTTTCGTGCTGCGTTTGACATCTTGAAGTGCATGTCCGCTCTGTTGTAATATCAAACCCATCTTTTAATGCGGCTGCCAATTCTCGCCATGTTACAAAAAGATCCGGCATCAAGCCATAACTTAGCTGAACCTTTCATCCCAATCATATGCTCGCATTGACTTCTCCACCCTATCGATAAACTGCTGAATGCAAAATATTACATCTTTTACCGAGTCGTACTCCGGGAGGATATCTGAAATTTCTTTACACTATATGTATTTCGTTGACGAGATTCTCTTGGTGATGACGTGGTTGGTTAATATTCTCTTGTATCGGGAATTTCACCCTTCATATGATTGTTTTGATTTGTTTGACGCTGTGTAAAAGACATCACGTTCTCAATCATACCGCGTAAGTCATAGATCTGTGCACGCATACCTTCGTCCAACATCGACTCTTCAAATTCAATTTCATCGCAACCTTCTGCTTTTATAAAGCATTCCACTAATTCTGTTTTGGTACCACTCGTTCGAAAATCACGTTCAGGCAGAAGATCCTTAAGATATGTAGCTTTCAAAGATGATATTTTAGGAGGCATATTCAGATCTTTCGTATTTTGCACAATTGACCTGTTTCAAACACTATTGCTTGCCAATAACACTGTTTTCATTTTTGTAATAATTTATGTTCCGTTTATTCAAATTAATATTTATTTCCCATAAATAAAGCGTTTTACAATTTAACTTGTAAAAAATATAGTAACAAATCAAATATACACACACACTATACACAATAAAAAAATACTTTTTGTTTATCAGCGCATGGATGTGTTCATTACGACAATATAGAAGCAAATGAGATAATTAATCACAAATAAGAAGCCATCAAATGAAAAAATAAAAATTTTTTGATTTTCCTCAGTCAAAGCCGTCAACGTATACGTATAGAACGACAACACCCACACCTATAAGGCGTTGATGATTTTATTTGATCGTCTCCAGGCGGCTTTATAAATACATTCTAACTTGTGCTACGTTTCACTTTACACCGTTTCATATCTTCGTTTCATTTCTTCTCTTTTTAAACTATCTGGTTATTTTAAATGATCATTATTGCCGATAATGATCATTTGGTGAGTTCTTGCAGCAACACATTAAAATTTTGTAGAATACAAGACACACCCTTAACGGTACTTTACTTTCCCTTATAATTCGGGACCTTTCTACCATTACCTATGAAGTGTGCCCCGTATATTACATATGCACTTGGTTTTTAAACTTGTTTTTCAATTTTTTCCTAACCTTTTCTAAATTTTATTTTAATTTCCACTTCTATTAACAACAGCTTTCGTAAATTTGTTTGCTTTTCTTTTTTTCCTTACGTTCTCTAACTCGTTCGTTTTGGATGAGTTTTATTATCCCACTTCTGAACTATAAACACATCTTTTTAGTAATTTCATTTAATTCATTTCTTTTATTCTTATAAGAATATAAAAAACTGCACACGTATACGAAAAAAGAAAGCGTGCAAGCTAATATTTCTTATATAGGTAACAAAGTTAGGTAGGAAGTGAGAGACGTAACAATTTGTTCAAAGAACCTTATTGTCATGATCCTTTAGGGTATATAATGCTCAAAATTGATCAGCCATGACCCGATACCATAAGTTCCGGAACAAAATGCCGTCGACTGGACTTGGAAGTCCAATAAGAAGCAGTCTAGGCCAAATATTTCTTGATTTCCTTAGCCTATAGGACATAGAAAACGGGGTCGAATTGATGATCCAGCTAAGTTTTTCGAAGATAAGTTAGGGATGTTTATATTAAAAATAATATTTGTTTCGTTGTAGTAGGCTTGAAGACTAAGTAGTTCGTATATATTCTCTACAGATTTTGTTTCAATTAACTGAGATTCTAAATGCTGACTGATCTGCCTTACTTCGCCAGGCTGTAGAATTAGTTTTGGGATTATGTTAAGTTTTGCTAGGATGATAGCTTCTGAGATGTCATTACTGTGATTCGTCAGTATGACAATGTTATAATTTATTTGGTTAAGCTATTGTATTTCCCTAATATTAGTTTCTGCATTTTTTACATATTTCGCTATTTAATTTGTTTGTCCGTTTAAAAAAATTCTATTGTTTCTTGTACTTCATTAATATGGTTTGTTATATTTGCAAATCTCATGGCCATGTTAAGGTTTAGTTGATGATTTTGTGATATATGTAGTTCTCTGGAAATTTAATTCGAGTTGCCTAATTTGTTAGTTAATTTCTTGGGCGTCTTTGGCATCCAAGTTCCCAGTGATAAATTTTGTGGCATGGCCAAGTCCGTCTACTAGCCCTCTTTTATGACGTTTGTTGAATCATTTCAACTATTATTCTTTAATATATTCTTTGAACAATAATAATAATTAATAATAATTATGAATTTGCCATAAATTAGTACCGCCCTAATATTAAGTAGATGTAAGGTCAATGAACATATAGCAATAATTAATTAGGATAACCAACGGAGTTGCTGAATTGGAGTAAACGGTTAGAATTAAGTGAATACATATTAGAATAAGAAAATATTATTGAAAATAAAGTTAGTTGATAATCAGAATCCTATTCGTTCGGCCTATTTCAAGTCGACAAAGGTTTGGTCTTCGCGGTCATTATTTCAAATGTCCCATTTCAAGATTAAATTATAATTTAATTAGTTTAATCTACTCCTTAAAAAATATTAAGGAAAAACAAATTTGTAGTTCTTGTGAAAAGTTTGGTATGTTTATTTTGTTCAAAAAGTTTGAGAGTATTGTTAATATTGCCTATGTTTTCTATGTATTTGTCCAGATTTATAACGTGGATTGAATTGTTGTGACTTGTTATTAGTCGTGCAGCACCTAGGTTTATTAGTAAGATGCCCTTGTTTTTTGATATATCTCCAGTTTCTATATGTTGGGATGCAGAAAGTCCGACCCTAAAAGGATAGAAATTTACGTTTCTTTTTAATGCGTAACTTATGGATTTTTTGGTTATTAATTGTACTTATTGTGTGCGAGTTTTTTTTTTAATTTTTTTTTGAAAATCTTGGAGTAATTTTGTTGCTTCTACAATTTTTTCTATACACTATTTCTTTTTCTAGTCTAACTTCAGGATCTTCTCTTGATTGGGTGCTGTGATTTGAGGTAGCTTCACTTATAACTCTGCTCAAGGCATCTGCGTTTGTATTTTGGGCACCTTTTTTATAATGGATTTCATAATCATATTCTTCAAGTTTGAGCCGCCATCTAATTAATTTGGAATTTAGGTCTTTCAGATTCATAATCCATGTTAACGGACGATGATCTGTCACAATTTTAAATCTGCGACCGTATAAGTAAGGGCTGAATCGTGGCCCTCACGATAGTAGTATGTTTTTGTATGTTCGGGGTCACTTATTTCATACAAAATTTGGTGCATGCATAGCTGTAAAAGAGTAAAAACATTGCAGCATTGTAAAATGAATTGTGTGCGATCGGTCTTTAGGTTTGTAACATGTATTATGAAAAGGTATTGCTTTTTAATGTGTATGTGTGTGTGTGTGTGTGTAAAAATTTGTGAGAATGCATATCTGGAAAAGAATTAAATCATTATAATTTTCAATTTTTCCCTACAAATTTGGGATCATACCTGCTTTTTTGTTGGTCCTTTCATTTGTATTGCTTTGCAAACGAATGACTGGACGGACAGAATGAGTGCGCGCACGTTTCCTCATTTACATCCCAGAGTATAAGTAGACTGTGAAAATTTATATACGTATGCATGAATGATTGGACGGACAGAATGAGTGTGTGCGTAACATGTAATGTGTATGATCGTTTTTTAATAGTAAATTCTTGCCACGTATTATCATACTCAATGCTGAAAAAATAGAAAAGGGATCTACACCTATATAGTTGATGTGTGTTTTTTTATTTTTTGTATGATTTAATTAGAAGGATGTTTAATTTTAAATGTGATAAGAAAGGATAGGTTGGTTGTGCGGTTGTTTTTTATTTTTTGTATATTTAATTAGAAGGATGTTTAATTTGAAATGTGATAAGAAAGGGTAGGTTGGTTGTGCGGTTGTTTTTTTATTTTTTGTGTGATTTAATTAGAAGGATCTGTAATTTTAAGATGATAACAAATTCTTGTCACGTACTGCTCATGATCAAATGTAGAAAAAATAGAAATACAAACTGATAAGAAAGGGTAGTTTGGTTGTACATGTTCTTTTTTTTGTAAACAGGATCACCTGCGTGCTAGTTTTTTTATATACCTAAATAGAAACATGATTGTGCATGTTCAGTTTAATATTTTTTAACATTTCCTTTAGAACAGCTCTTGTCTTTACAAGATCTTCTAACATTTTAGTATGGTAATTTCTAGACATTGTGATAATTTTCTCATATTAATTTTGGTCTGCTTTGTATCTGTTCCCGATCTGCTTTATATCTGGACACGATCTGCTATGTATCTGATCACGATCTGCTTCGTATCTGGTCACGATCTGATTTATACCTGATCACGATCTGCTTGATGTCTTATGTCTATATCTTTTGAATTTGGGTACGCTATATCGTGCTTTCTACAAGCTGCATCCAATAAATTTATTCCTTTGCCTCCTCTTGCTAATCGTTTTTGAAGTTTTGTATCAGGTCCACAAAACTGATAACCAGGTGGATGTAATTCAACATATAATTTGTTTATTAAGTTGTCTACAAATCTTCTTCCAATCTTACACTGATTAGGTGTTTTTCTTTTGACTGTAGTTTATAACCATTTTTTTTCATTACTTTCATACCTCTTCGCATGAAACACTACACCAGCTATACCTGCTATACCAGCTATATCAGCTATACCAGCTATACTAGCAAGCTGTACTAGCTATACTAGCAAGCTATACAATCTGTACTAGCTATACTAGCAAGCTGTACTAGCTATACTAGCAAGCTATACAATCTGTACTAGCTATACTAGCAAGCTGTACAATCTGTACTAGCTATACTAGCAAGCTGTAGTAGCTATACCTGCTATACCTGCTATACCTGCTATACCAGCTATATCAGCTATACCAGCTATACCAGCTATACCTGCTATACCTGCTATACCTGCTATACCAGCTATACCTGCTATACCAGCTATATCAGCTATACCAGCTATACCAGCTATACTAGCAAGCTGTAGTAGCTATACCTGCTATACCTGCTATACCAGCTATATCAGCTATACCAGCTATACCTGCTATACCTGCTATACCAGCTATACCTGCTATATCAGCTATACCAGCTATATCAGCTATACCAGCTATACCTGCTATACCTGCTATACCTGCTATACCTGCTATACCTGCTATACCAGCTATACTAGCAAGCTGTAGTAGCTATACCTGCTATACCTGCTATACCAGCTATATCAGCTATACCAGCTATACCTGCTACACCTGCTATACCAGCTATACCAGCTATACCAGCTATACCTGCTATACCAGCTATATCCTGCTATACCTGGTATATATCAGGTATATAGCTATACCTGGTATACCTGGTATATAGCAGGTATATAGCTATACCTGGTATACCTGGTATCTAGCAGGTATATAGCAAGTATAGCAGGTATAGCTGGTATAGCAGGTATAGCAGGTATAGCTGGTATAGCAGGTATAGCAGGTATAGCTACTACAGCTTGCTAGTATAGCTGGTATAGCTGATATAGCTGGTATAGCAGGTATAGCTGGTATAGCAGGTATAGCAGGTATAGCAGGTATAGCAGGTATAGCTGGTATAGCTGGTATAGCTGATATAGCAGGTATAGCTGGTATAGCTGGTATAGCTGATATAGCTGGTATAGCAGGTATAGCAGGTATAGCTACTACAGCTTGCTAGTATAGCTGGTATAGCTGATATAGCTGGTATAGCAGGTATAGCTGGTATAGCAGGTATAGCAGGTATAGCAGGTATAGCAGGTATAGCTGGTATAGCTGGTATAGCTGATATAGCTGGTATAGCAGGTATAGCAGGTATAGCAGGTATAGCAGGTATAGCTACTACAGCTTGCTAGTATAGCTAGTACAGATTGTACAGCTTGCTAGTATAGCTAGTACAGATTGTATAGCTTGCTAGTATAGCTAGTACAGCTTGCTAGTATAGCTGGTATAGCTGATATAGCTGGTATAGCAGGTATAGCTGGTGTAGTGTTTCATGCGAAGAGGTATGAAAGTAATGAAAAAAAAAAATGGTTATAAACTACAGTCAAAAGAAAAACACCTAATCAGTGTAAGATTGGAAGAAGATTTGTAGACAACTTAATAAACAAATTATATGTTGAATTACATCCACCTGGTTATCAGTTTTGTGGACCTGATACAAAACTTCAAAAACGATTAGCAAGAGGAGGCAAAGGAATAAATTTATTGGATGCAGCTTGTAGAAAGCGCGATATAGCGTACCCAAATTCAAAAGATATAGACATAAGACATCAAGCAGATCGTGATCAGGTATAAATCAGATCGTGACCAGATACGAAGCAGATCGTGATCAGATACATAGCAGATCGTGTCCAGATATAAAGCAGATCGGGAACAGATACAAAGCAGACCAAAATTAATATGAGAAAATTATCACAATGTCTAGAAATTACCATACTAAAATGTTAGAAGATCTTGTAAAGACAAGAGCTGTTCTAAAGGAAATGTTAAAAAATATTAAACTGAACATGCACAATCATGTTTCTATTTAGGTATATAAAAAAACTAGCACGCAGGTGATCCTGTTTACAAAAAAAAGAACATGTACAACCAAACTACCCTTTCTTATCAGTTTGTATTTCTATTTTTTCTACATTTGATCATGAGCAGTACGTGACAAGAATTTGTTATCATCTTAAAATTACAGATCCTTCTAATTAAATCACACAAAAAATAAAAAAACAACCGCACAACCAACCTACCCTTTCTTATCACATTTCAAATTAAACATCCTTCTAATTAAATATACAAAAAATAAAAAACAACCGCACAACCAACCTATCCTTTCTTATCACATTTAAAATTAAACATCCTTCTAATTAAATCATACAAAAAATAAAAAAACACACATCAACTATATAGGTGTAGATCCCTTTTCTATTTTTTCAGCATTGAGTATGATAATACGTGGCAAGAATTTACTATTAAAAAACGATCATACACATTACATGTTACGCACACACTCATTCTGTCCGTCCAATCATTCATGCATACGTATATAAATTTTCACAGTCTACTTATACTCTGGGATGTAAATAAGGAAACGTGCGCGCACTCATTCTGTCCGTCCAGTCATTCGTTTGCAAAGCAATACAAATGAAAGGACCAACAAAAAAGCAGGTATGATCCCAAATTTGTAGGGAAAAATTGAAAATTATAATGATTTAATTCTTTTCCAGATATGCATTCTCACAAATTTTTACACACACACACACACACATACACATTAAAAAGCAATACCTTTTCATAATACATGTTACAAACCTAAAGACCGATCGCACACAATTCATTTTACAATGCTGCAATGTTTTTACTCTTTTACAGCTATGCATGCACCAAATTTTGTATGAAATAAGTGACCCCGAACATACAAAAACATACTACTATGCTGCAATGCTCCTCTAGCAAACCATTGTAGATTGTCGATTGATTTTTATTGGTAATGGCGAATTAAGTATATAAATCTGTTTTCGATCCATCCGTAAACACAAAGGCCCAGTCAGCAAAAGAAAGTCGAATTGCCGTAAAAGCTTTTCTATATACTTCAGGTGGTGTTATTAGCTTCGGGAATTGAAGAAGATAAAAGACGAAGACTTAAGGAGCCACCAGGGCTCGATTTTTGTGTCAGGTTGTATGGCCGATAAAGATGGAAATAATTGTTTTGCATAATCAATCGTTCTATGAATCGAGGATTTAATTTTGCAGGTTATCTTCTGTTTAAGAGCATTCTTTAGCATGTTTAATAAATTAGCATTATTAAAGTTGAAAGTTTTTGGTATAAGATACAAATCACTGGCGTAAAAAAAATCATCGATTGCGGGAAAACCAGCCTCCGTTAACATATTTCTTGTGTTGTAGCAGAGTGGTAAGGATAATTTAAGTATTTCAAGCGAAATTTCTGACAGTTTCCATAAATTTGTAGATCGTAACCATGTTGTATTAGGTGAAGTAATTGGTGTATTATTTTTCAGGATAGTCCAAGCTTCTTAACTGTGCATTTTTTTTAGTTTTAATTTTTAACTGAATTTAGTGCATCTATTTGATGAAGCGGGATGTTCGTCAAGACAGTTTGCACATTGGAAGCGGGAGCATTGGTTAGTGGTGTGGGGAGGAAGATTACATTGTAGGCAGGTTGGAGGATTTTTGCAATAATTTTTTGTGCGGCCAAGTTTTTGGCAAGTCTTGCATCGCATAGGGTTTGCGAAATATTCACGCACATTAACTAAATTCCAGGAAATTTTTAATTTTGTTGGTAAGTTATAAAGGTCGAAGGTAATTAACAAAACTCTGTCTTGTTATGAATATTTTCTTCCAATTTTTATAACTTGTAAACGTCCACCACGCCCTTGTCAGCAAGTTCCAGCAAGAGTAGGTTGAAAGGGGCTTATTTGGATCAGTTGACTCCATCACAATATATTTAGGATTATGTTGGGGATGCTTTGGGAGTTCAGGAAAAGGTATAGAGTCTTTATTTTTCGCTTTTTTTTCTCTTGGGACTACTAGAATTTGCTAATATAGCAAATCTGTTGTCTCCAAGTTAGGGGGCCCTACGGGCATTGTAGTTGTTGAAAAATTTAATCACTTATTAGTATGAAAATAAAGAATAAAATAAAGCAAAATACGAGAGATAAAGAGACCGGGTAAATAACTGGTTTATATATGGATAATTAGCGCAAATACACGATACGTCAGCTTATGTTAAGAGCTAGTCGAAGACTGAAGCATATGGTAACTCGAAGTATATAGAGGAACTTTGATAATTAAAGGAGAATATAGAAGCTTACGGAGGTTTGTGGAAATATTTAAATAAAAAACTATAAACTTAAAAAAAACATTTATTAAACATTTCGAAATTATATTAATTTAACGTTATCTAAATTATTATTACATTATAATATTTAATTGAATTTGTGTTTTATAATTCATTAATTGTAATTTTATTATATTATTATAATGTAATTAATATTATATTATTATATTTTCATTTGATTTTGTATTTTAAATCTATAATAGTATTGTAAACAAAATGGAACTGCTTGACATATTGGCGCTTACTGTAGAGAGCTACAAGGAAAACTGACAGAATTAGGGTTACAAACGGACGGAACGACAAAAATTTTACAGGCACGTTTAATAGAACACTATCAAAATTTTAACAATAGGGCCGATGAGGATTCCGAGTATGGCGATAAGTCGTTTCGCCGTCCGGCAGATTGAAGTTACAGAACAGCCTGGATCAACATTTTCTTTAAGGGACATAGAAGATACAATCTCGAAATTTTCAGGCGAGGGTCAGCCGGAGATAGACCAGTGGCTTTAAGATTTTTAAGATTGCGCATATACAGTGAAATGGAATGACTTGCAGAAATATATATATTTATATATATATAAATATATATTATATATGTATATATATATTTTATATACATATATATATATATATTTATATTTTATATATATATTATATTTATTATATACATATATATAAATAAATATATATAAATATATATATATCTATGCCAGACAATTGTTAACAGCGGCTACAAAAATTTTCATTAGAAGCCAGGGCAACGTTCGTGAGTGGAAATCGCTTAAGGATTCTTTAAAACGAAAGTTCCTCAAGGGGAAGTACATCGTTTATTGCAAAGTCGAAGAAAACGGGCTAATGAGAGTTTCCGCGAATATTTGTATAGTCCTATGGAGATTGGATCTCCAATTGGCTTAGATTCTGAAAGCATAATAGGATATTTTATTGAGGGAATAGATGATGATAAACCGAACAAGTACATTTTGTATGGTGCGAAGAGTATCAATGAATTAAGGGACAAAATTTCAATATACGAAAAGATTCGTTCGTCGAGAACATCAAAATTGAGAGGATCACATAGAAATTTATTTAAAAATACAGTTACGAAGACAGAGACTAGGGATGAAAGACAATGTTTCAAGTGCGGTGACAAAGGTCATTTATCAAACGGTTGCACTAGTGTCGGAATTAAATGTTTTAAATCCCAGCGTTTTGGACACAAATCATTTGAATGTAGTGTGGAACTGAAAAAGGAAAATACTTCAATAAAGGATGTTAACACCGGAAATAAGAGAAATATTCAAACAATATCCAAAGATATCTACCCTTCACCTGGTCGAATTGTCAAGGATATCGAGATTATGGGAAAAAATATTTCAGCTTTTGTTTATACTGGCAGTGATATAAGCGTTATTCGTTATGATGCACTTTCATTTTTAAGCGATGTTGATCTTTTACCTGAGAAGAAAATATCAGTAGGTATAGGTGGAAAGAGCATTACGACGGTGGATGATTTTACTGTTTGTGTCAGTGTAGATGATGCTGAATTGGATGTAACATTTCATGTTGTCAGGGAAGGTGATATTTGTATCGTATTGTATTGTATTTGTGCTGGGAAATGATATTTTTGAAAAGGTCGATATGCTAGTAAACTTGCTTGGAGCAAAGTTTATATATAAAAAAACCCGTCGGAAGTTTGTGCTGCGTTGGACCATGGGGAGATTAGCTCAGTGGTTGAATTACAGGGTGAGTTTAGTAATATTCTACATAACGGTTCTAAACACTCTATTGAGGATCGACTGGGTACAGAACATTTCAGGGAGAATATTAACGTAGAACTAAACGAATTAATTAGGACCCACATAGCGATTGTTGCCACGACCAACAAAAATTTTATAACCACAATTAAAATAAAAAAAACCAAATTTTTTTTTATATAAATGTATCTGTTTTTAATAAATTAAAGGTTTAATACAAAAATTTTATTTTTTCTGTGTAGTTAAACTACAAATAATAAATTATTGTTTTTATTTATTTGTATTAAATTTTTTTATAAAAATAATTATACATCTCAGTTTAAAGCATCAAAATAAAAATTGTAGTTCTCTGAGATATTTAATATTTAAAAAAAATAAAAAAAAAAAAATACATAAAGTATGTTTATATATGTACATTTTAAGGTTTGATATAAAAATTATTGTCAGTGCTTGTATTTATGATAATTATCAAATTAATATATAAAATAAACACAAAACAAAAGTCATATGCGATTCTTTGCATAGTAATAAAAAAATTAAAAATAAACATATAAGAGATCAACAAATTAATTGCACGTACAAAAATTTCACAATTTTTTTAAAGTATGCCTTTGGCATTCGGGTCGAATGATGCGTCAGGAGGGCTGAATGTGGAATCGCACTTGAATGGCTTAAGACGATCCCGTAGGGTTAAAGAAAAACTGAACTAAAATAAATATAGTAAGCCGACTGTAAAAAACATAAACATAATAAAACTTAAATACTTGATCGAGTTGAAAAAAAGAATACTTTTCAATAAAAATAAAACAATAAAAGTATTATATATTTGACAGCCGAGCCAGGCAGTTCGATTTTGCGTTTTAAATAAAAATAAAAAGTAAGAATTGCTTTAAATATAATTTGTAAAAAACAAATAAATATCATTTCAATTTCGAATTTAAGTCCATAAATAAATTTATATCGACAAATATAAATTTAATCTTTACATATGTAAGTCTGCCTAGAGACAACAGCCGAGTTGAATTGGTCCGAATAATAATTCATCTTAGGTTTTCTGTTACAAATATTAAAATTTTTGAATTCCATTCTAAGCTCTGAATTTCCAAATCTCTTCCATCTAGAATATTCCACATCTTCTCTATAAATGACTTGTTAATAGCTCAAGTAAATAACGTATTTGTTTTATTATAGATTATCTTTGATCTATTCGGAATTCAGTCGTCGTATAACAATCGAATATTATTTTGTAAAAATAACACTATGCGACAAAATACAATTAATTAAATACACCCGAGTAACTACCTAGGCTAAGTTGTTCACTAGGTTGAGTAAACCTTAAAAATATAATTTTTTATATTTCTCGAACCATCCAAACTTGTTTTATTTGACAAAAACTGTTTTTTATCTTCTCATACAAAATTATGTTTGAACGTATTTTAAAGATCCAAAGTTTTTTAGAGAGAGGAGAGATTAGCCTTTAAAACGGTATACATATACAATTTTGTTCAAACTTATATGTTACGAATTTTGATGGGGTAAACATGGAAAATACTATTTGTTTCTTATTTTTTTAAGTTTAGCCATTCTTAATTGCAAAATTGAATTAAAAACTATAAAGCCGAAAGTCCATACCATCCGTTTCATGCGTTACATGCGTATACCGTAAAAGTAGAATCAGTGTAGTTGTTTGTAACAAGTTACAGAAGAAAATGCATAGAATGCATAGACGCATAGAATGCATCAATTAGGTTTACTTTCTACTTTTCTATGCGACTCATGCATTGCTAAAAATATCAGCTGTTTTGTAGTAGTAGAGATGACAAATTATATTCTATTGTGAATGGTTTGGATAAATATGTTTAGATAAATATAAATAGTGCATTATTATTTTCGCATTGTTTTATATGAATTATAAAAATATTAATAAAAACATATTTCATAATAAATGTTACTAATAATTTAAGAGGAAAATATATTAAAATACATTTTTTAACACACTTCTTTCATGAAAAAAATTTGTATATCAGTTATCGATTGTTTCTTGGATATTGAGTGTCATCTCTTTTGAATTTATTAGTTTGTAAACAAGAAAAATGGAGGATAAATTAACAGGAAACACTTGTCTTGCGTTGTTTTGAAACCTTTCGTAGGCCTTAGCAGCATAAAATATCATACATGTATGTAAATTTATAAACATATAATTAATTCCATAAATTCTTTCAAAATCACAATTTGATTTTCCATTTTTCCCAAAATTGCTAATTACACAGGCCTGCAAAATTTTACTGTTACTTCCCCTTCCAATAATTATAATGTATAATAATTAAAATGTAACTTTGTTTTTTTTTTCTAGCATATCGAATTTTTTTTTATTGATGACAAGCGTGTTTTAGAATTTTTTTAAAAATTTTCATAAAATTACAAAAGTTAAAGGATTAAATAAAAGTTTTACTTAAAAAATGAACAGTATTAGTTAAAGGTAATGCCAAACACGCTAAGTTATTCAAAATTATTTTTGGGATTTTATTCTGCATCCCTCAAAACTCCTCCTCAATATCTTTCTATTATGATTTCTATCCAGTTCATCTCTCTTCAACATCCAGCAGTAGTCTGCCATCATGTTTGCGTTCCACCTTCCTTGGTATCTGCTCTCCATAACCATAATATCTTGGTGGAAACGCTCACCTTGTTCTTCGCTTACGGCATCAAGATTTTCAGGAAAGAAGTCAACATGAGAATGCAGATAATGCAACTTTATACTCATATTGCAACCCATTTTATGAAAGTTGTGGGCATATCATTCACTATATTTTCATAATCTGGGCATTTTCTATTTCCTAAAAAATGTTTCACTATCTCTTTAAATGACTTCCAAGTGATCTCTTCGGTTTTATTCATAATTTTTTCGAATTTACCATCTTGCATTAACTTCCTTATCTCAGGCCCGACAAAAATGTGTTCTTTAATTTTTGCATCCGATAAATACTTAAATTTATTTATTTATTTATTTATTTATTTATTTATTTATTATTAGTCATAGCACAACAAGATAATAATTTTATAAATGAAAGTGCTATGGGAGTACATCAAAGAAAGAAAATAATAACAAATCATTGATTATATATGTAATGAAATGTTTGAAATAATGTAGAATTAAAAATGAATAAGAACGTGTTAAAATCACGGGAAATAGCAATCGATACAAAAAAGGATAAAAAAATGAATATATGTAAAAAATAAATTAGGAAAACTACAAAGAACAGTATATACAAATATAAAGAAATATACAAACAAAGTAAAAATGTATACATATACTAAGATACAATGAAATTTAAAGATATATTAATTAGAAAAATTAAAAATAATCATTAATAGAAATAGAGAGAAAAAAATTCACAAAAAAAATCAAGATATGCTAAAAACTACTTGAACAGATTGTATAACTCCTTTTTGAACTTAACTGCATTGCCTATATTCTGAATATAATTAGGTAAAGTATTCCAAAGACTGATGGTGTATATAAAAAACTGGCGTTGTGACAAAAGAGTCCTATGTCTGTGTTGGATAATCTTCATACCGCGGTTGGATCTAGCAAATGTAATCCTACTAAATAAGTATATTGGCTGTTTTAGAGTAATAATCTTATGGAGGAGAATAAGGCATTTTATATTTAATAAATTATCAAAATTAACTCCGAATGTCTGGTATGAAAATTGTGATATATGGTCTCGACGTCCCCTAATAAAAACATATCTGGCTATATTATTATAAGCCAGGTTGAGTTTCCGCTTATCATCAGTATCACAGTTTGCGAAAATTTCAGATCCGTATAAAAGGACAGGAATCAAATACGTTTTAGCCAGTTGCATACGTATGGCGAAGGGAGTCGAATCTATCACAGAGGTACATGAAACAGGGACCGTCTTTAGGTAGTGCCTTCGCAAATTGCTTCATAATACCTAATTTAATGTGAAGTGGAGGTAGCAGAATTTTTAACGGATCAACTAGCGCCTCTTTCACGACGTTTTTATGTCCAAGGGTTAATGACGCTCTTTTTGACCAGTCTTTTTTGATCCAATGTTCTGCTCCATTCCTATTATCCCATTCACAAAGCAAGTAGGGATATTTTGTATACCCTCCTTGTTGACCCAGAAGCATATTCAATATTTTTAGATCGCCGCATATAGTCCAACCATGATCCGAGTACTTTATTTTTCTTAATGTGAATTCTAAATTTTCATAACATTCTTTCAAATTAATGGAATGACAGACCGGCAAAGAAGCATAATTGTTACCATTATGCAATAATACTGCTTTAAGGCTTCGTTTAGAAGAATCTATGAAAACTCTCCAATTATTTGAATTGTGTTCTACATTAAACATCTTGAATAATACAGGTATATCAGAGCAATAAACTAAATTTGTGCAAAATATGGAAGAAAATCTTTCTCGCTATTTCTACACCAAAAATAGCTCGTTGTAGGGCCCAACAAGTTTTTTTCTTTTAATCTTGAACGGAGTAATTCCGATGCATCTTTTGAAAGATTGAGACCTGTCGCCAAATCATTTAGTTCACATTGAGAAAATGTTTGAGGTGCTGCATTATCTTCATCACATTTATAACCAAATTCTACTGCCTTTTGAGATAGTGATGATGTCGATTCTGCAGAACAACATAACTTTTGGTCATCGCCATCTTGAAGTGTAGGTAAAATCGCAGAGTGAACACTAGGATAAGCTATATGAGTTTTATTTTTACCATTAAAACCTTTTGTGTTTGTACAGAAAAAGTAACAATCGTCTAAATGGTTTTGCGGTTCCATACAAACCATTGGAGTTTTCAAAATAAAAGTATGTTTATCTCCCCGTGACCATTTACGTGATTAAAATAACTTTCATACAATTCTTCGATAGACTTATAAATATTTTGTAATTGTTTGCGTATTACATAACTTCCACATATGTAACAGAAGTTATCTGGAGAATTACTACACTTGCGAGACCCCATTTGCCTTATTTATTTCCACACCAAAATCATAAAAATATCAACACAGCCTATAAATGTAATGACTTTTTATGGTAGATAAATATGTAAACGTCATTAGCATGCTCCGTTATGAAAGAAATTGAAATGAACACTAGTAATACTAGGAAAAATTAAAAAGGTAATTTTCTCAGAAAATTTACGTGATGGATTTTTTTTAGTATTTTTTTCGAAGCTTAGTACCGAATACCTATCCAAATGGCTAATTAGTTTTTTAAGGGGAAAACCATCGCAGGCTGCTCAAGACAAAAAACCAGTCGCATATAACGCATTGTGTGTAACTTGCAATAAAAACCGCATAGAATGTGAGAATCGCATGACATTCTTAAAGTGCATTCTCTTTTGAAATGGGACAAAAATTACAGTAGTTATTATTTAAAGAGTATAACAGCTGAGTCATATTTTTATATATGCTATCTTATCAAATGAACTTTAAGCTAAAAATATTCAAAATTTCCAAAGGTTGACACTATTCTTACATAAATTTGCTGAAGGAAAAAAATCTTTACTTACAGTAGTAGGAAAGATAGCTTTGCGACCATTTATAATAGTCGGTGGAGACCAACATTTAAATTGTATATAATAGTCTTTGAATGGATATTATTTTTTTAAATAATTATTATTATTTGAATCTGAATCTTGAAAACTGTTAAGTAATGATTAGTAATTTGATTACTTTTTTTTTTTTGAATGGTTACAGTTACGATTATTTTTCGTTAGAATAGTTAATAATTGATTACGATTACAAAATGAACAAAAAATAAACAGGATTACTGGCGATTAGTTTAATAATCAAAAGTAATCAAATTATTTTAAATAATTACTTTCAATTCTTTTTGAATATTTGAAAGTAATCAAAAAAGATTATTGGAAACAATTTGATTAGGTAGGTAGGTAGGTAGAGGTGGCTGCCCATCCAAGAAAAATTTTTCTTGGTGATGGACACACTTAGGCCGCATTGGGCCCATTGTGCTACCACAGTCATCCGTTGTCCCCTAGTCTCGAAACCATTCGGAGCTCCTAATGAAGCGATTTAGGCTGCCAATGTCAATCTCTGACAGTTCCTCCAGATCATCCATGTAGTAAGTACCCAAGTACTTCCTTCTCCTTTGGCATAGAGCCGGGCATGTACCCAGCAGATGAGGGACAGTCTCCTCTTCTTCCTCATCTCTGCAGCTTCTACAGAAGTCGTTAGCAAGGTGTCCAAGTCCAATGCGCCTCGCATGCGTACCCATAATGCAATGCACCGTAATGACACCGACAACTACACTGAGCGCGCCTCTTTGGAGTTTAAGTAGACTAATTGTGCGCCCCTCATCCAGCCTTGGCCAGATTTTACGAGCCGTTCTACCCGTGTCCGAGGCCGCCCACCTGTCGTTGACGGAATCGACGATCGCATTATCAATTATGAGCTTGCAGGTCCTCATTGGTATGCCCAGATTCGAGAACTCAGCGGTGAGCTCGATGGTCGTGCCCCGCCTGGCAAGTTCATCAGCTCCACAGTTGCCTGGAATACCACTGTGTCCCGGTACCCATACGATATGGATGTCATATCGTTCCGCTATCTCGTCGAGATATCTGCGACAGCCGTACACCGTCTTGGAGTTCATCACGTTAGAACTCAAAGCCCTGATAGCCGCCTGGCTATCAGAAAGTATGGCAACGTTCCGCTTGGAGACCCTTCCATCCCCAATAATACTCGCAGCAGCCTGTATGGCCACCACCTGAAAGCCACTGCAGTGGTCTGGTAGTCATATAGACCTAGCTATTCCAACCGATTCCAAAAAAATTCCACTGCCAACCGCTCCGTTCAGCTTAGAGCCATCGGTGTAGATTTGTATGGAGTCTCTAAACAGGTGGGTCACACCACCCTTCCAGGCCCCGTTGTCCGGAACCGATGTCCTGAATCTCTTCGTGAAGTCGTACCTCGGTGTCATGTAGTCACTGCTCCCGACAGCTCCAACTTCCCTCAGGATCCTTGCGTGGCCTATGTCCGAGTCATGCCACTGTCCAGTCGCCCAGAGACGTTTACTTATTTTAGCAGCCACTCCCCTACAGAAAAGGTCAAGCGGAAAGAGGCCCAAAATTATCTCCAGTGCCGACGTAGGCGTAGTGCGCAAGGCACCACTAATGATAATACAGGCAGATCTCTGCAGTCGCTGTATTAGTTTCGAATTAGTTTTATTTTCAAGGGATTCCCACCAAACTAGGCATCCATAGGTCAAGATAGGTCTGGCCACCGCTGTGTAGATCCAGTGTGTCATCCTAGGTCCTAGGCCCCATTTTCTCCCCAACACTCTGTTACAAGCATACAGGGCAATGGAAGCCTTTTTAATTCTGTTGATGATATTCGATTTCCAAGACAGCTTCCTATCCAGAATGAGTCCTAGAAAGTGTGCCTCCTCTTTGAGTTTCAGTTCCGTCCCGTTAAGTTTCAATGGACGAAAAGTCGGTGGCTTGTACCTTCTCGTGAAGAGTACTACTTCCGTTTTCACCGGGTTAACACCCAAACCACGCTCAGATAGTGTCGACAAATCTTCCGGAGATCACAAGAACAATGTCATCCGCATAGGCAATTGCCTCACATCCATTTTGTTCCAGTATCATTAGCAGCTCATTCATCACCAGATTCCACAAAAGAGGAGAGTACTCCGCCTTGTGGAGTTCCCCTCCCTATAGCCCTGGTTGTCTGTGAGCTCCCAAGTGTGGGGTAGATTGTTCTCCCACAAAGTAACTTAGTTATCCAGTTCACCATAGTGGATCGTACACCCAGCCTATCCAGCGCCCTGGTTATAGCGCAAAGTTCCACATTATTGGAGGCTCCTTCGATGTCCAGGAAAGTAGCCAGAGTGTGTTCCTTCTGTGCCAGCGATTTCTCTATCCTGCACACCAGGCTATGTAGGGCAGTCTCAACAGACCTCCCCTTATTGTATGCGTGTTGTCCCCCGGAAAGGAGATTTCCATCCAAGGTCTGACGCAGATTCACATCCACGAGTCTCTCCATAGTCTTCAATAAGAAGGAGGATAGACTTATGGGTCTGAAGTCCTTGGTTGTAGTATGAGAGTTTCTTCCAGCCTTCGGTATGAAGACTACCCCCACTTTACACCATTCCGACGGTATATGGCCCATCCGAATACTGGCGACAAACATCGCCCCAAGCATTCCGATGTGTTTCATTTCCAGACGTTGCAATAGGGCCGGATATATTCCGTCCGACCCCGGAGATTTAAACGGTCTAAATCCGTCTATCGCATATTATATTGCTTCCGCAGACATGAACTAGCAGTAGTCCCACTGTGATTCACTCCCCGAGACGGTTGTTCGCGCATCCGAACCCTGTCCCGGTGGAAAGTGGGTGTCCACCAGAAGATCCATAGTTTCCTTCTCAGAGTTGGTCCATGAGCCATCCTCCCTTTGCAGTGCACTAGGTATAAAGGATGTTGTCGAGAGAATTCTCCTCAGCCTAGAAGTTTCGTTGATGAATTGATTACTTTTGAATATTTTAAAATAAACTGAAGTCGCCGTAGTCTAGTAGGTAGTGTGTTGGCTTATTAGACGTAAAGCCAGGGTTCGAGCCCCAGGCCAGACATAAAAAAAAATACAAAAAGTATTTCTTCGGCGACTTCCTCTCAGCAGATTTCTGGCAAAAACTCTGAGAGTAAATAAAATTGCCATGAAAAGTATCTCAAACTAGGTCGTAATCCTGACTGAAGGGTTGTAATGACCAATTATGTATGTATGTAGGTAATCAAAAATAATTATTGCAAACAATTTGATTATTTTTTGATTACTTTTGATTCCTTTTGATTATTAGACTAATCGCCAGTAAACCTGATTATTTTTTGATTATTTTGTAATCGTAATCAATTAGTAATTCGAAAAAATTGTTCATAGAATTATATAATCATTACGATTCTTTTTAAAAGTAATGTAATTGATTACTAATCGTAATCGAAATTTAACAAGTATGATTTGAATAATTATTTAGTTTCGTGGTTTGAATTATTGAATTGTTATTTTTGCATTGCATATTTTATTTTATCTAATAACCGGTATTACCGGCTTTATTCGCTTGGTCGCACTAGCGACCGCCATTCCTTTTATTTCTGAGTTGAAGGAATAGAGTATTTTTTTTTTTAATTTATATTTTCTTTATTATAAATATTATTGTTTTCCGGGCAGAATAATAAAACACGCCTGCTAGTAAAGCCATATTGAAAAAGTGAAATTTCGTTTTATTATTATTCCTTTCAGTGACGGGCGCAACTTTAAATATGGACAAAGTGAACAAACACAACAAAAATGGAAGCAAGTCGTTGTCTCTGCGTTTTAAAAGATCTTGTTTAATTTTGCAAAACTTGCCGAGATTTCTACGGTAAGTAAGTTGTACTAACGAAAAATAGATAAAGGTGACTTTATAGTTAACTTTAGCTAAAGTTACCTTTTACTAAACACAACTTTAACGGCAACCTGTAATAATGGCCTAATACTATGTTCAGACATGCACTTTTATTGAGTCAATATCCGGTTTATTGATTACAATATTTTAAGTGTTTAGACATAACAATACACGCAGTTCAGCTGCTTATTCAATATTAATTTGGCAGCTGATAAACAAAACAGCTGGTTGTTTCAACAACATTGTTTTAGTTTTGTTCGTTTTTGTTTTTTTGTTTTTTGTTTTGTTTGGCGTTGTCGACATTTGACTTGTCAGATATCAACAGAAAGTGTTCGGAAAATTGTAATATGCTTACTGAACGTACTTATGACAGTGCTGTATTTCAAATTTTAATCAATATTATAACAATTTATGAATTTATTGAGCAATAATTAACTGACATTTTACACAAAATATTGACATCAATAATGCCGTCTATTGCGATTTACTCAAATCATATCTGAACATAGTATACGAGTATTAATATGTATTAAATCATTGTTCGATATTAAGCCGTTTAACTGTATCGAGCATAGGCTCTATTGATGTGTATCTGATACATTTTTGAAACTTTTTAGTTTTTGAATTTTGATTCATTTCAGGTTGTATGTGTATATTATTGCTGATTCGAATTCAATGTGAGGTTCTATTATCGTTTTGAAGATTAGTAATAAGAGAAAAGTAAAAATTCCAATTAACTGGAAAATCATTGGTATTATCAGTTTGTCGTCAAAATATTTTGAGTTTCAGCCTTATTTTAGTACCAGTCTTAAAAACACGAAATTAAAATAAAAATAATTTTCTATACCTTATTAATTTCTATTTTAAAGTTAATTGCTTGAAAAACTTTTTTGACGATTTGTAGAGTTGTTCTAACCTTTTTTTTCATACTCATTACATAAATATTTTCCATTTTAATTCTTCGACGTTAGAGGTATATATTTTAGAAAAATTAAAGGTGAATTTTAAAATGTTAGTTCTTTGTTTTTCTTAAGCTTTGTTGTCAATTGAAAAAGTTAAATGATAGATTCTATTTCCGTCAGCCTTTATTGTTGAAATCAGCTTCGTTTATTAAATGAACATGTCTGTGGAAACGGAATATGAGAGTAGTGTGTTTATGTACCTTCTGGCTCAATTATTTCATACAAATTTGGGAGCATGCATAGCTGTAAAATAGTAAAAACTTTGCAGAATTGTTTGCGATCTGTCTATAAGTTTGTAACATGTATTATGAAAAGGTAATGCTTTTTAATGCGTGTGTGTGTGTGTGTGTTAAAATTTGGGAGCATGCATATCTGGAAAAGAATTAAATTATGTTCATTTTCAATTTTTCCATACAAATTTGGGATCATGCCTGCTTCTTCTTGTTCCTTTTATTTGTATTGCTTCGCAAACGAATGATTGGACGGACAGAATGAGTGTATAAGATCAATAAGAATGAGTGTGTGCACGTGCATAAGATCAATAAGAATATTTTTATTGTAAACAAATAAAGAATTTTGGACGTGGTTTCGTTTAATTAATTTTTTTTTGTTAGTGTGATATATTTCCTTTATGTGTGTTTTTTTTCTTGTGGACAAATATGGGATAACGACACACTGTTACAAACAATAGCAGTGCTTTGTTCTAAACAAAACAACAACAACCAGCGAGACTCCTTATGATTTCTTATTCTTAAGCATAAGCTCTCTAAGAATATTTTTTAATGTAAACAAACTTAAAAACGCTTGACTCATCTTACATTTTTTAATTTTAAGTATAAAGAATTTTGAATCTGATTTTGTTTAATTAATTTTTTTGTATGATTTAATGCGATATAATTCCGTTATGTGTGTTTTTTTTCTTGCGGACACATCAAACAATAACAGCGCGACTCCTTATCATTATTTTTCAGTTTTTTTCAGGTTTTAAGTAAATAAAATTATATAATAAAGAGCTTAATTAAAATAAATCAGTTTTTTTTTCTGTATGTATATTTTATTTTCAGATTTGGTTATTTTGTACAATACAATACATATATCTATGGAACATAATAATAGATAAACATTCGTTTATACATATTAAATAGATTTTGAGTTAACAAATATTTTTCATAAAATGTTTGGCATCTGCAAATGTCAAAAGATTCTGATTAAATTTGTTCACAATAATACACTATTAATACATAAAAATTGATTACTTATTTTACTAATGTTGCATAGTCTTAGTTCATTGATAAGACTTAAAAATAAATCTATATGCTCTTTATCAATCTGATTACTATGTATTGTTAATAGTTCTTCCAATTCACCTGATGTCATCATTTTTTCACTTTAAAAAGTTAATAGTAGGTTGTGTTAGGGCGGGACGATGTACTCTGAATTATTTCATTTCAATTTATATTTATTGAATAAAAATTTTAAACATAAGCGCCCACAATTAAATGTATAAAATTTTCGTTCATAATTATATTCAATAGGAAATTTTAAGTAGTTGACAATCTCAAGTGAAGTATTCTTTATAGTTGTGGTTTTTATAATATGCTACCCAATGTGTTCCCATACCATTTGAATCATATAAATTAACAATGCCGCATTCTTATTTGACTGGTTCTTTAGGTAAAGAATCACGCATGAAAACACCCCTAAAATGTTTGAGATATCTTCCATATTTATTCAAATCCAAATCTGTTAATGGGCGCTTAGGTAGGTTATCTAATAGTTTTTTGGAGCTGGACTATAGTAGAGACCATATCCAGTTTTATATAGTTTGAGATATAACCCTTTACCCATTGCAATTGATTCCATATATCTATTATGACGGTCAGCTTCCGCCAATTGTCCTTTTCCATTTTTGATAGCATTTACTGCCTTGACAATAGCGGATCATCCACTTGCTAAACCACCAAGCGCTGACAATGCTGTTAGTACGGGAATAAGTGGAATAAATACTCCAATTTTCGGTACAGGTATAACTCTCGGTATTATAATGTCTGCTCGTTTTTTCCCTTTAAAATTTGAATGAAGAGCCTTTTGAGCTATTTTAACAGCGTCCTTTATATCAAGGGGTTTCTGTTCTTTCAGTTTTTTTCGAACGTCCCCGGCCTCACACTAACCCGCAGCCCTTCTACGTTCTAAAGTTGGAAGTTTTATCAAACCTAATCTTGCCTCATATGACGGAAACCTATTGGCACAATCCCATCCTTAGCCACGTAAACAGAATAATAAAAACTGCTTCTTCTTATTGAAACACTATGACAACGATAGTATGGATTCCAAATAATAGACGCAGACTCCAAAATAGGCCTAACAAGTGAAATCTATAGCAGTCTTGTTATATAAGGATCAAGTTCATCTTTTCACAAAACCAAGAACAGCCCGAGATTTGCCAATCATCATACTAATATGATCAATAAAAGACAATTTCATATCTAATAATACTCGCAAATCAAGAAATGTAGTCACAGTTTCCAAAGGGCAAGAATTAATCACATAAGTGGACGAAATTACGCCCCCGCGAGAGAAAACCATGCATTTACATTTTTTCAAGTTAAGATCCATTAAATTAATTCTGCACCAAGCTACAAACAAATCAATATTTCGCTGAAGAACAGCCTGACCATGATCACCATCAAAAGTATAAAATAATTTAACGTCGTCAGCATACATCAGAATATTACAATCAGAAATAGCACATGGAAGATCATTAAGAAACAATAAAAACAGTAAAGGACCCAAATGGCTACACTGCGGGACACCAGAAGTAACATATACAGCCTTAGACAATACATTCCTAAACAATACCCTCTGAGTTTGTTTTAAAGTTTTTCTTACAGTAGCTGTGAATAATTTCTTATTACATTTATTCATTTTTCCTTTTCTAATTATTTTTGAATTCTTTCTTTTCTTATTTCTCTTGCTCCTTCAAATCCAAATTTCACTTTAGCTTTCATAGCGTTTGTCACAAACCACGCATCCGCACGTTGTTTGAGATCACTATCTTTAGCTTTTACTCTTTGCCAGGTCTTTTCAGCTAATATTTGATCTGCTTGATGTCTTGTGTCTGTATCTTTTGATTGTGCGTATTGTTCTTTATCTACAAGCTGCGTCTAATAAATCTCCTCTTGCTAAACGTTTTTCAAGTTTTGTACCAGGTCCACAAAACTGATAACCAGGTAGATGTAATTCAACAGATAATTTATTTATTAAGTGGTTTACAAATCGTCTTCTCATCTTACACTGGCTGGGTTTTTGTTTTGACTGTAGATTATAACAAATTTTTTTCGTTACTCTTATACCTCTTCGCAAAAATAACTGAAATCAAGACGATCTCCTATATATACATCAATTTATGCGATCACTGTTTCAGTATGGTAATTTTTTGATATTGATTTTGATCTGCTATATATCTGATCACGATTTAATTTATATATGATTACGATCTGCTCTATATCTGATCCCGATATGTTTTATATCTGCTCACAATCTACGTTATACCTGATATCAATCTACTTATTTGATTTTTGGTTTTCTCTATTTTAATTTTATTTTTTTTTTTGTCATTGTCATGTTTTAGATAAACATGTTTATCATCAATGTTTAAATTGTTTATTTGATCAGCTAGATCGTCATATATTTGTATTATATATATATTTTTTTTAGTAACGACAATTTTTGTTTGTTTTTATGATTATATTTATTAAAACTTTTTCCAAATTTATTAATATACGACATTTCTTTCATTCTTCTAATAAATTATGTTAGATTCTTAAAGTTCTTCGATAATAGAGATTATTTAGTTTTGATGATTGTTGTGACCAGCACCTTGCGATGAATGAAATAAACGTAGTCTGTCAACTAGTTCATTAGGATCATTCCAATACATGTAATTTAATTTCAGATTATTTAGTAATTTTAGCATTAAACTTCTGCCTTTTATTAAAATGTTTGTTGTTGTTTCGAATAAATGTTTAATTATTCGTATATATTTGAAGGCTCCTGTTCCTTTCACTTGTTCGTTAGGTTAATAGCGACGTTTATGTGGATTGGTATGAATTAAAATCTGTTTATATTTTTTCAAATCATTTTTAGAATAATGGAGAAGTTTTTTATGAAATACTAGTTCAAATAATCCAGGCGTCATTTTCAATTTATAATTTCCTATCCGCATAGTATTATCTCCATTAAATATTAATTTTTCCTTGCTATATCTCCAACTACCGTCTACATCTTGATTCTTGATAAGTAATTGAATATTTTCAAATAATAGAGAGTTTTTCGTCAGCCTTAAACATTGTTTTCTTTTCAAGTTTTTCATACATGTACTTGATACAGGTCTATTATGATCATAGTTTTTTCATCATCATTGTCATCAGTTGACATATTTTCATACTGAAAATCGTTATTATCACCATTTACATCATCATAATCATCGCCATCATCAATAGTGTTGTCTATATCCTTATGTTTATCTTTAAGTTTTCTGATGATTTTTTAAGTGGTTTTGTTATTGGTTGAAAGGTATCTTCTAATAAATTAACTGTAGCAATTTGATTCAGTTTAATATTTTTTATCTTTTCCTTTAGAACAGCTCTTGTCTTTACAAGATCTTCTAACAGTTTATTATGCTAATTTTTAGGCATTATAATAATTTTTTATATTGATTTTGATCTGGTTATGATCTGCTTTGTATCTGGTTATGATCTGTTTGCTATCTGCTCAGGATCTGCTTGCTATCTGGTTATGAACTGCTTTATATCTGGCTACGATCTGCTTGCTATCTGGTCACGATCTGCTTTATATCTGCTTATGATCTGATTTATACTTGATCACGATCTGCTTGGTGGCATGTGTCTATATCCTTTGATTTTGAGTACGCTGTATCGTGATTTCTACAAGCTGCATCCAATAAATTTATTCCTTTGTCTCCTTTTGCTAATCGTTTTTGAAATTTTGTATCAGGTCCACAAAACTGATAACCAGGTAGATGTAATTCAACAGGTAATTTGTTTATTAAGTTGTTTACAAAACCTCTTCCAATCTTACACTAATTAGGTTTATTTGTTTGGGTTTGACTGTAGTTTATGAGCATTTTTTTCCGTTACTTTCATTCCTCTTCGTATGAAACACTATGCTACCAAGCTATACCAGCAATACTAGCAAGCTATACAAGCTGTACCATCTATACCAGCTGTACCAGCAATACTAGCAAGCTGTACCAGCTATGCTAGCAAGCTATACCAGCTATACCAGCTATACAAGCTGTAGCAGCTATACCAACTATACCTGCTATACCAGCTATACCTGCTATACTAGCTATACCAGCTATAGTAGCAAGCTGTACCAGCTATACCATCTATACTAGCAAGCTATACAAGCTATTTTTTTCCGCCGAGGAGGGGTAGATGTACATAACCGCACCATAAAGGAAGTTGTCACATCCTCTGTGTGTGGGGCCCTCACCCACTAAATCCCCCCTTCGTCTCCTGTGGACATGTTTGTGCCCACTCCGGAACTACAGTGGTATTACTTCGGAGTGGAGTCCTTTTGGCTGTTTGGCCTCTTCATGTTTATATCCGCGTCCGGATTGCGTATCCACTATTCCGTTCGTCTAAATCATCGTTTCGGTTACGCCCGGCACGTGTGACGGTATCACCTATGCCGACATGGCTACCTGTTCTGCAGCTTCAAGATCTCTTCTTTCGTCTCAGAATGCGCTCTACGTAATTCACTATCGTGCACACTCGAAAACAGTGTGCTCTGCGTCATCAATTATCTCCACTTCCTCGTAAAGACAGTAAGGGGAGGCGGTCTTGCCCATTCTGTGCAGATATTTCCTAAAATATCCGTGACCCGATAGCATCTGTGTAACGTAATAATTTACCTCTCCAAATTTCCGACCAATCCATGGTCATCGTTCCATCGTTGTTGCTATTTTGAAATGGTGTTCTCCCTGAAGTAACCGGTTATGTGATTTCCAGCCGATTTCGCCTTATAAATCTCTTATACCAGCAGATCCACAGGGATTATTCCTGCTATCACCAGTACGGCTGGAGCGGACACTGTACTGTAAAATGAGTAAAAACAAGTTTTAATTGTTTTATGCCAAGTGCGCCATAAGCGCACAGTTTGGCTATTGCCACATGCACAAGAAGTGCACTGTTTGGCTTTGGTTTATTAATTAATTCTTATCCCTAAAATTACTCCCTATTTATACATAAATAATGCTGATCAAGAATTATGTCTACAGTGGAAGGTATAGCAAGAATTTCAAACAATTATTAAAAATATGAAAATATGAATATGTCCAACACTAACAGTGTTGACAGCATTGACTAAATTGCAAACGCAAGCAAATTGATCGTTGCTTGAATTTACCAAATTGCCGTCAACAATGTGTCTGTATATGTACATATGTACGTTATTGATAGTTTGTAATAAAAGCATAATAAAAGAATTACTTTAAACATGTGTCGGCATTGATGACACCATGAACATGCTACAGTACGATATGCCGACGCTATACGCAATGCAGCATAACGCGTCTCAATTTTCGTTGTGCCTCTTCCGTGTTCCTGGCCGTGATAACAGCAGCGATATCGTCTGCGTTTCCAACCAAGAAAGCTCCGTCCGGCATATCCTCCCTCAGAATTCCATCATAGCTAACGTTCCACAGGTCGGGCCGAGGATAGATCCTCGTGCCGCTCCTGATGTTACATGTTTCACCCTTGATCCCGAGCTTGTGTTATACACCAGCTGCCTGTTACTCAAATAACTGCTTATCATGGCCAGAATGTTGTGTGGCACAGCGAAATTGTTCTCCAAAGCATCCAGTACATCGCTCTATCTAAGGCTGTTAAACGCGTTTTTAACGTCCGAAGTGGCAAGCAGTACCACAGGCCTTGTAAAGTGAATCCCACGCTGTGCGACCACAGCCGCTTCAGTCACTTCTCTCAAAGCGCCGGCTATACACGCTGTACCAGCTATGCTAGCAAGCTATACAAGCTCTACCAGCTATACCTGCTGTACCAACAAGTATAGCTATACCAGCTATACCTGCTGTACCGATAGTATAGCTATACCAGCTACACCTGCTGGTAGAGCTGGTATGGCAGGTATAGCTGGTATAGCTGGTACAGCTTCCTAGCATAGCTCAATTTAAACAATTTAAACATTGAGGTAGAACATGTTTATCTAAAACATGACAATGACAAAAAAATATAAATAAAATAGACAAAACCAAAAAAGTAGATTGATAGCAGGTATAAAGTAGATCGTGAGCAGATATCAAACAGATCGGGATCAGATATAAAGCAGATCGTGATCATATATAAAGTAAATCATGATCAGATACATAGCAGGTCAAAATCAATATTAGAAATTCCCATTCTGATACAGCGATCGTATAAATTGGTGTATATATAGAGATCGTCTTGATTTCAGTTATTTTTGCGAAGAGGTATAAAAGTAACGAAAAAAAAATTGTTCTAATCTACAGTCAAAACAAAAACCCAGCCAGTGTAAGATGGGAAGAGGATTTGTAAACAATTTAATATATAAATTGCCTGTTGAATTACATATACCTAGTTATCAGTTTTGTGGACCTGGTACAAAACTTGAAAAACGTTTAGCAAGAGGAGATAAGGGTATAGATTTATTAAACGCAGCTTGTAAAGAACACGATATTGCATACTCACAATCAAAATATACAGACACAAGACATCAAGCAGATCAAATATTAGTTGAAAAGGCCTGGCAAAGAGTAAAAGCTAAAGATAGTGATCTCAAAGAACGTGCGGACGCGTGGTTTGTGACAAGCGCTATGAAAGCTAAAGTGAAATTTGGATTAGGTTTGAAGGAGCAGAGAAATAAGAAAAGAAAGAATTCAAAAAGAATTAGAAAAGGGAAAATTAATAAATGTAATAAGAAATTATTCACAGCTACTGTAAGAAAAACTTTAAAACACTTGAAAGAACAAAAACCCTTTGATATAAATGATGCTGTTAAAATAGCTCAAAAGGCTATTCATTCAAATTTTAAAGGGAAAAAGCGAGCAGACATTATAGGTTAGGTTAGGTTAGGTTAGAGGACGTGTACTTGTCAATTAAGACAACTACAGTACCCGGAGGTCGAAATGACCCATTGTACAACGTCCTAGTTTCTCACACCACTTATGTTGTGTGTGTTAATTTTATACATGAGCGGTGGGACCTACAGTTTAAAGTCGACTCCGAACGATAGATTTTTATTTATTGAGAAACTTTTCATTTCAATTTTTATTTCCTCTCAGAATTTTTGCCAGAAATCTACTGAGAGGAAGTCGCCGAAAAAATACCTTTTGTATTTTGTCTTTGATGCCTGGCCTGGGGCTCGAACCCAGGTTTTTGAGTCTAATAAGCCAACACACTACCTACTAGACTACGGCGACTTCAGACATTATAATACCGAGAGTTATACCTGTACCAAAAATTGGAGGATTTCTTCCACTTATTCCCGTAATGCTGTTGTCAGCGCTTGGTGGTTTAGCAAGAGGAGGATCCGCTATTATCAAAGCAGTAAATTCTATCAAAAATGGAAAAGAACAATTGGCGGAAGCTAACCGTCATAATAGATATATGGAATTAATTGCAATGGGTAAAGGCTTATATCTCAAACCATATAAAACTGGATATGGTCTCTACTATAGTCCAGCTCCAAAAAACTATTAGATAACCTACCTAAGCGCTCATTAACAGATTTGGATTTGAATAAATATGGAAGATATCTCAAACATTTTAGGGGTGTTTTCATTTGAGATTCTTTACCTAAAAAACCATTCAAACAAGAATGCGGCATTGTTAATTTATATGATTCAAATGGTATGGGAACACATTGGGTAGCATATTATAAAAACCACAACTATAAAGAATACTTCGATAGCTTTGGAAACTTACAACCACCACTTGAGATTGTCAACTACTTAAAATTTCCTATTGAATATAATTATGAACGAAAATTTTATACATTTAATTGTGGGCACTTGTGTTTAAAACTTTTATTCAATAAATATAAATTGAAAAGAAATAATTCAGAGTACATCGTCCCGCACTAATACAACCTACTATTATCTTTTTAAAGGGAAAAATTGATGACATCAGCTGAATTGGAAGAACTATTAATAAAACATAGTAATCAGATTGATAAAGAGCATGTATTTTCCTAATAGTTTTTAGGAAGTAATTTTAATTAAATAAATTATAATTAAATTATAGAACACTTTAAATTTATGTTCGCGGGACCAAAATATTTCCGAGTTAAAATAACTTTACTTATTTATTACAACTAATTTTATTTATTTTATATTTTCTTAATTCTAACATTTCTTTGCTGGATTTCTACAGTTAAGGATATTCAGCAACTCCGTTGCCTGCTTAACCTTGTATCCTGTGTGGTTATTCAACTTAAAATTAACTTAATATTAGCGTAGTTTATTATATAGAATTCATTATTAATTTGTTAAAGAAAAATTCAATATTATTTTAGGTATTATTATTATTAAAAAAATATATAAAAATATTATAAAAAGTTAGAATGACCCAACATTCCGGCCCCATTGAAGGACTGGAGGTCTTCAATTGAATGGAAGTGGAGCTAATTTGTGAACTGGGCGCTTAAGGATTCCGTTGCGCGTTGCGACCTCCGCCACCCTGACCTTGCCGTCTTCTCTTTTTACGACCTTGACGACTCTCCCGGTCATCTAATGCTGTGGCGGGCAGTTGTCCTCGTGGATTATTACGACCTGACCTAGCTTCAGGTTGGGCGTTTCGATGATCCACTTGGCCTTGCCTTGCAGGCCCAGGACGTAGTCTCGTGACCAAGCCTGCCATAACTTGTGCTCGTTGAGTTTCCCTTCGCCTACGGATTCTAGCGGCAGCGAACGCAGACCCTCTCCTATTAGCAGATGAGCTGGAGTTAGTGCTTCTCCGTCGTTAGGCTCTGGAGACAGCGGTGCGATGGGCCGACTGTTGAGCACCGTCTCTGTTTCTGCGAGCATTGTCTCCATTTCTTCCTGCGTCAGCGATGTGTCGCCCACTGCGCGCAGAAACAGAAACTTCACCTGCTTGACGGCTGCTTCCCACAGCCCTCCGAAGTGCGGCGCCGATGGTGGCATGAAGGTGAACATCACCCCGAACGACGCTGCGTAAGATTCGAGGGCATGTCGACTCCTGCCGAATGATTGCTGCAGCTGCTTGAGGACGTTGCTGGCTCCTACGAAGTTTGTTGCATTGTCGCATAGCACCTCTTTCGGAAGACCTCTTCTGGCAGCGAACCTTTTGAAAGATAAAAGAAAGGTATTGTTGAAGCGACTTCAACCTTATTTGTTTTTATTACTACATACATACATACATAATTGGCCATTACAACCCTTCAGTCAGGATTACGGCCTAGCTTCTCACACCACTCATGTTGTGTGCGTTAATTTTATACGTGAGTGGCGGGACCTACAGTTTAACGTCGACTCCGAACGACAGAATTTTGAGAAACTTTTTCATGGCAGTTTATTTTACTCTCAGAGTTTTTGCCAGAAATCGGCGACTACTTTGTTTTTCATTACTACGTATATTATTTTCTATTATTATTTTTATTCGATTTCTTTTCTATATTATTTTCTATTATTTTCTTCAGTGTAGAGAGAATACTCTAATTATCTTTTTCTTTTTATCTTTAACAATGAAGTTCGTAATTTGATTTTTTTGTAGTATAACAGTGTATTTGAGTAATTAATTTAATCTCTTTTGTTTTTTGATCATTGAAGACCTTCTGGTCATTTTAGCTTAATCTTAGTTTTAAGTTCAAGATTGAATTTTAAGGAAGCAAGAGGCTTCAATAAAATAAAATTATTTTAAGAAAAGACAGAGTTCTTTTTATTAATAAAAAACACAAAGGCTAAGGAGAAAGTCTAGCCTTCATTTTGGTCCTTTGAAAAAATCCTGGAGGAGCTAGGATTGGATTAACTAGTGGAAAACCTGTCCACTGATTGCCTTTAACAGTTGTTCTATCGTAACAACTCCGGCAAAATTGTTTGAAGTGTCTACAATAGTTGTTCTATCGCAACGACTAAGGCATCAACAGCGGTCAAGAGGACTGCTTACAGAACAATCTTCGGTGTGTATCCCGTTCCATCGAAGAAGAAAGCTCCCAGGCGTTGCTGGCCATTCCAAGAAGGAAGAAGTGTCTCCCAGAAAATTTATTTCTCGAGGCGAAAAATCATCTAGATTGATCAAAAGGAATTGATTGGGTATGTACAGTGATTAATTTATATTTAGTGCGATTGTTTAATTTTTGGTAAAAATTCGTTGGAAAGTGCTAAGAAAAATTAGTTAAAATTAATAAAATTACTTCACAATCATATCCAAGCAAGAATTCGAACATAACCTCCAAATTTAATAAAATCCCTTAAGGAATATCACTAATATCAAAAATCCCCTGCGTACCAAAAGTACCAACACTAGTAGATAAAAAACAACGGAGTTTTATTTATGACATGCGCAGTGGCTAATTTCGTAATAGTCATACTCTTCGCACTTATTAACAAGTGTTTCGATTCCAACCGTTTCCCTTACTTCTTATGTGCAATTCGATTGATAGCGGCATCTTCATTTTTGGATAAAAAGAAATAAAAACGTGAAGTGGAAAAAAGAAAAAAGCAAAAAAGGACACTAGTGTTAAAATAAATAGAAAAAAACACTGAATTTCTTCAGAAGGAAATAAAACCCAATTTTTAAAATAATTTCATAAAAAACATTTACATCCACCAACAACAACAATAAATTATACAAACTATGTATCAACAACAAAAAAACACAATAGGATAAACGGTGAGTTTGTGGAATTTAAGTATAGTACGAGCGTTTTTTTTAAAGAGTCGGTAAATTTATATACTTTTTCTCTACAATAAAGAAGTAGTACATGTAGAAAATACATTTTTCCAAAAATATTTTTCGATATTAAAGGGTGCTCCAGCTAGTGGTGTATAAGTTCGATTTTAAAATAAAAGGTGAACCAAAAAGAGGTTTATTTTGGAGAACTTTACACGGTGGCCCTTCATGTGGTAAACAATTCTGAAAAAACATTTTGAAATAAATGATTGCACAAAAACTACATATTTAATATTTTGGATTATAAAAAGAAAAAGGTGACTCAAAGAGTGAGTTCGAATTTTTTTTTGAAAATTTGTTTGGAGAAAAAAGTGAGTAATTTTTGGAAAATTTATTTTAAAGCACGATTGCAATAAAATTTTACGGGAAATTTCCGATTAGATTTTGACAAAAGAATTGAAAATTTTACATAATTTTTTTGGATAAATTTAAAAATAAAATCAAGGTGGTATAAATCGGAATTTATGGATATATAAATTTGAAAAAATAAAATACTACTACTGCTATATTATCTGATAACAGTTTTTGGGAATTTAACACTGTTTTTAAACTTTTTGTCGTCGCTTTCATTCTTCGCGAATATTTTGAGTTTGGATAGACTTTAGCAAGACGTTGAATTTCTTCACGACGTTTTTAATTTTGGTCCACAAGGTCAGTTATTTGTCAAGGAAATTCGGTGAGGTATAAATTATTTTGAGATTTTCGATTTACAATTTGGAAAATGGTTTCTAAAAGAAAATGTAAATACGACATTCAGCAAGTAGCTACATTCTGCTCTGCTTTTGAAAAAATCGATCTCGAAACTTTGACAATTTAACTTTTAGAAGTAAAGCAGTCCGAATTAGAGAGCAGATGGCTGAAGATGGTTGAAACATTTGAAGAATACATCATATGCGAAGAAAATGTGAAGGAAGAAGAAGATTTCCAGGATGAGGTTTCTTTGAAATACGAAGATGCTTGTGAGCGGTATCAGATCTTGAAGGCAAAACTAATGGAAGTGTTAAAATCTAAACCTCCGGAACCTAAAGGAACAGCCGTTCGTCAGTCGTCGCTTAGGCTACCAGCAGTCGAAATCCAAACATTTGAAGGAGGTTTCGACAAATGGCCTGCATTTAGAGATATATTCATGGCAGTAGTTGGAAATGAGCCTTCTGTAGCTCCGGCTCAGAAATTATATTATTTGCTTGGCAAAACGAGGGGGGAGGCCTACCACCTCATAAAGGATTATGAGTTGGTGGATTCTAATTTCGAATTAGCTTGGCAGGCTTTGAAAAACCGCTACGAAAATAAGCGAATTTTAATTAACAACCAGATCAAGAGGATATATGGCATCCAGGCCCCTCAGAGTGAGACTTTAAAGTTTTTAAGACTTCTTCAAAACACGGTCAACGATGGTTTGTCAGTTATTAGATCTTTTCAAGTTGAAGTAGGAAGTAATGACCCCTTCCTTATGCACATTTGCACTTCAAAGCTCCCGGAAGAAACTTCAAGTGCATGGGAAGACTCCTTGAGTAACCACAAGGAATTGCCTACTTGGCAACAACTTAGCCAATTTCTGACTGAACGAATTGAAACGCTGGAAACTCTTACAAATTTGAGGAAGACGTCCGGCAGAGACAACAACACCTCAAAATCTCAAGTTTTTTATTCTAATACTGAAACCGAAGGAAATAAATTTGGTTGCAAGAAATGCAAACAGAACCATGCGTTACGGTTTTGCAAATATTTTAAGGGTTTGTCAGTCAAAGATAGAATAAAATTTGTATATGCAAACAAAATTTGTGCGAATTGTTTTTCACCCACCCATTTTAAGATGAATTGCCAGAGTGCGAGCAGCTGCACAATTTGTAATAAAAGGCATGACACTATGCTACATATGGATGAAGATAAATCGAAAAAATTTCCAGCTCCAATTACATCATCTCAACAGAATCGTCAGGACTATGAAAACACTACTGCGTCGGGTATTCGGTACAAAACTAAACCGTTCAATTCTCAATCCGAAAGATCTGCCATTTCTAATGCAAATGAAACAGAGTCAATTCAAGTTAATTTATCTCAACACAGCGGAACTACTATTTTACCAACAGCTTGGGTCCAAGTGGAACATTTAGGCGAGAAATTCATTGTTCGAGCGTTAATTGATACAGGGTCAACTAGGAGTTTTATACTAAAACGTGTTCAACGGAATTTATCGATACCTCTCGAACCCCATCGTAGCGAAATATCAGGATTCGGTGAGACGGTGGTTTTTTTTTTTTTTTTTTTCACGCCGAGGAGGGGTAAATGTACCTAACCGCACCATAGAGGAAGTCGTCACATCCTCCGTGTGTGGGGCCCTCACCCACTAAATCCCCCCCTCGTCTCATGGACTTGTTGTGCCCACTCCGGAACTACGGTGGTATTACTTCGGAGTGGAGTCCCTTTGGCTCTTTGGCCCCTGCATGTTCATATCCGCGTCCGGATTGCGTGTTGAAAGTTGAAGAGACATCTAAGTGTCTCCACTATTCCTTTCCTCCAGATCCTTGTTTCGAATTTCGCTTGACACGTGGGCCAGTTTCATCTATTCCGGCGTGCCCACATGTTCTGCAGCCTCTTCTTCAGTTTTAGAATCCTCTCCACGTAATTCGCCACTGAGGTCCAATTTTCCCTACTCGTGGTCATAACCCCGATAATGTTACCGGGCGTGATCGTCCCAACTATCGACATCAGTGCAGAGCGATAGCTCTGCCAGCGTGAACACTCGAAAACGGTGTGTTCTGCGTCATCAATTATCTCCTCTTCCTCGTAAAGACAGTAAGGTGAGGCGGTCTTTCCCATACTGTGCAGATATTTCCTAAAATATCCGTGACCCGATAACATCTGTGTAACGTAGTAATTTATCTCTCCAAATTTCCGACCTATCCATGGCCTTATGTCTGAAATAAGTCTCGCCGTCCATCTTCCTCTATCTTCTTCGTTCCATCGTTGTTGCCATTTTGAAATGGTGTTTTCCCTGAAATGAGCGGTTATGTGGCTTCCAGCCGATTTCGCCTTATAGATCTCCATCCGCTCCGCTGCCAGCAGATCCACAGGGATAATACATGCTATCACCACTACGGCTGGGGCGGATACCGTACGATATGCCGACGCGATACGCAATGCAGCCGTTCTCTGTACCGCTACCAGTGCGTTTGTCCGCTTCTTAACATTCAGTGTTTCGGCCCAAATTTCGCTCCCATAAAGCATAATGCTGTTTCCAACCTCCATCAGGAGTCTCCGTCTCGCCGGTAGCGGGCCTCCAATGTTCGCCGTTAATCTACTGAGCTGTCCAACGATCCTCTGGGCCTTGTTAGCCGAGTACTGGATCTGATGTGAAAATGTTAGTCTGGGATCCAGCCTTATTCCCAGGTATTTCACCGAGCTCTTGGTTGGTGAGACGGTGGTAGGAAGTTCGAAGGGAAGGTGCTATGTCACAGTTAAATCTCGTATATCCGATTTTAAAATTAAAATCCGAGCGATTGTGGTATCAACATTGGCACATTTTATGCCTTCACGGCCGATTCTAATCCAAAATTTAGACGATATAAAAGGTTTACAACTTGCAGATGCCTATTTCTACAAACCCGCTGCAATAGAAATGATTATTGATAGCGATTATTTGCCCTTTATAAATTTGAACGGTGTAAAGATGAATATTGGGAACTGTCTTGAAGCTCGAGAGTCTCACTTCGGATGGTATTTATTAGGCCCTGAACCAGACACAAAAATCCAATCCTTTCACACATTAGTTTCGCCTTGTGGCGATCTGGTCCTTCATGAGCAGCTAAAGAAGTTTTTGGAGGTAGAAGAGGTGGAAAAAGGAGATATTCAGTCGGAAAGCGACATTTATTGTGAAAATTTTTATAAACGTACCACAATTCGACAATCTGATGGACGTTACGTAGTGCGGCTACCTTTTAAAGAACAATTTCCCAATGAGATTTTTTTGGGTCCTTCTCGAAATATGGCTCTAGCACAGTACCACAGAATGGAAAAAATGCTCGATAGAACTCCAGTTTTGAAAGCGCAGTACGCTGAAGTTCTACAAGAATACATAGATTTGGACCATATGTAATCAGTTGTGCATTTTGAACCCAAAGCTGAAAAAGTTTCTTCGTTCTTTCTACCCCACCACGCGGTTGTCAAGCCAGAGAGCAAAACCACCAAGCTTCGAGTGGTATTTAATGCTTCAAAGAAGACAGGAAGCGGGTTTTCCTTGAATGATGTACTGTACCAAGGCCCAACGCTCCAAGCGGATTTGCTGCAGCTTGTTTTACGATGGCGAAATTACAAATACGTATTCACAGGAGATATACAGAAAATGTACAGGCAAATTTTGATACATGAAGCAGATCGATCCTATCAACAGATATTATTCCGCGACAAAGTTGATGGACATGTGAATTCTTTTCAACTTAAAACAGTTACGTTTGGCGTCAATTGCGCCCCCTTTTTGGCAATCACGACTCTACTTGAGTTAGGTCATGATTGCAGACACATATATCCCAAAGCATCGGCTATTTTGAAAAACGAGGTTTACGTTGACGACATACTCTCGGGTGGACATACGCTTGAAGAAGCCAAGTTCAAACAAGATGAGCTTATTAAAGCTTTGAAATCTGCTGGATTTCCCCTTAAAAAGATGACTGCAAACGACCAGTTTCTACTCGAAAGTTTGTGCCGGGAGGATCTTCTAGACGAAGATTTCTTGAAGTTGGACGACGCCAGCTCTATAAAAACTTTAGGAATACGCTGGAATGCGTTAACTGACATATTCTACTATGCTGTAGAGCCAATTGAAAGTACCCCATCCGCGACAAAATGAAAAATCTTATCGGTCATCGCAAGACTATTTGACCCTTTAGGTTGACTAGGCCCTGTCGTTATTATTGCTAAAACTTTGATGCAAGAATTATGGGAAGAAAAGTCCGATTTTGATGAAGGAGTACCTCCACATATACTCCTGAAATGGAATTTATTCTTGAAAAACTTGCCATTTGTTTCAACCATTAAGATACCTAGATGGGTAGATTTCTCTCCGGGATATAAAATTCAGATACATGGCTTCTGTGACGCCTCAGATAAGGCATATTGTGGTTCGGTATACATTCGAATAGAAAACTCAGAAGGTCAAATAAAGAGTCATTTGCTAGTTGCAAAAACGAAAGTGGCTCCAATCAAACGGACTACCGTTCCAAAACTTGAATTGAGTGGAGCTCTATTGCTTGCTAAGCTCATCCGTAATATAGTCACGAACAGCCAATTCTCATATGAACTTTTTCTATGGACAGACTCGTCGATAGTATTGGGTTGGTTACAAAAACCTCCTTCTACGTTAAAAACGTTTGTCGCAAATCGCGTGGCGCAGATCATTATTATCGCCAGCGCTCAGGACTGGAAACATGTCAAAACTGAAGAAAATCCTGCAGATATCGGCACGCGTGGCTGCTCCCCGCAGGAACTAGCAGAAAATCCACTCTGGTGGCATGGACCTACTTGGCTACACCTTCCCACTCCACTGTGGCCAATTCCTCGGACTTTTGATCCAGTCGATTTGGAGACGAAGAAATCTGTCATTAACCTTCATCCTGAGGATAAGTGTGCAGATGTACTAGAAGAGTTTTCATCATTTCCAAGAGCGCTGCGAGTTATTTGTTATCGACTTCGATTTATCAACCGAGTCCTAAAGAAACCATTTTCATCCGAAAAGTTTATTACGGCTGAAGAAATTAGCTCATTGAAGAGGTATTTTTACCGTGAAAATGATTGTCTCAAAGAAAAGAAACCGTTAAGCCGCAAAAGCAGGTTACTCAACTTAAATCCTTTTATTGATAAGGACGACCTTCTACGAGTTGGCGGCAGACTTAATAACTCAGGTTTAAGCTACGAGGAACGTCATCCAGTCATTGTTCCTGAAAGGTCACATCTAGCGAAACTTTTAGTAAATTTCACACATCGCATTTTGCTTCACTCTGAACATCACATAATGCTACGTGCGATTCGTCAGGGATTTTACATCCCAAGATTAAAAAATCTTGTTCGAAAATGCATACGAGAATGTAAGACGTGTACGATCTATAAACATAAGGTCCAGCACCAAATCATGGCCGCACTCCCCCCAGAACGTGTGAACTTTTCCTTACCATTCACATATACTGGAGTCGATTTCGCTGGTCCATTCAGCATTAAATCCTCTACACTGAGAAATGCGAAAATCCTTAAAGGTTATGTTGCGGTGTTCGTGTGTTTCTCTACTCGAGCCGTACATTTAGAAGTTTGTTCTGATCTCTCAACTGATGCCTTTCTAGCCTGCTTTGACAGATTTACGGGACGCAGAGGTCTTCCTAAGACAATGTTCTCGGACAATGGCCGAAACTTCCTCGGTGCAAGCTACGCTCTTCTAAAAAGCCATAATGATTTTCTGAAATACACTGAACAGGCTTTAATTGAGAAGTATACTACATTGGGCTTTAATTGGTCTTTTATACCGCCATACGCACCTCATATGGGTGGCCTTTGGGAGGCAGCAGTAAAGAGCATAAAGTCTCATTTGAAGAAAGTGACCAACAACTTGTCCTTCACCTTCGAAGAATTCAATACGCTTCTAGTTCGTATCGAAGCTGTTTTAAATTCCCGACCTCTTTCGCCTCTAACCGAAAACCCTAATGAGATATTACCTCTGACCCCAGGACATTTACTTCGAGGAGCTCCGATTACAGCACTACCAGAAGCACCTGCTGAACCCCCACTCAAGGATGTTCCCTGCCTAAAACTTTGGGAAAGATTGAAAGCACTCCAACATATTTTTGCTCGACGTTGGAAGTCTGAATATTTCACCGAGCTCCAGAAACGTTTTAAATGGCAGAAGGAACGCGACAACCTTAAACCAAAATATATTGTGATAGTCAAAGAAGACCTTCTACCACCTACCGAGTGGCTTCTTGGTCGCGTTACCAACGTTATTTACGGTCGAGATGGCAAAATAAGAGCCGCTGAAGTTCTCACAAAGAATGGTAAAATTTTACGTCCTGTTGTAAAATTATGTTTGCTAACAACTAATAATACAGAAAGTAAACTCCCGCCAAAATCTATTGAATAATGTATCAAATTCCCCAACGAAAATAGAAAATTAGAAAACTCAATCGCACTAGGTATTTTTAACACTGTATATATTTCTTTCTTTTATTATCAACCTAGATGGAGATGAGCAAGCGCCCACGTTGTCACATTTGCCACGTCAACCATCCCCTGCAGTACTGCAAGCCTTTTAGAGACCTCAGTGTAGGTTTGCGCTGGAAATCGGCACGAGCTAAAGGTTTTTGCCTTAATTACCTCGCTTACAATCACTTCCGAAATGAGTGTCCTTCGACAAAACGATGCGCTGCGATAGTTGATGGGCAGCCTTGTAATGCTTTTCATCACACTCTCTTACACCCAGAAGAAAAGAAAAATGACGTGCCCGCTGAGCCTCTTTGTGAGAAACCTGTGGCCGATCAAGATTCTGCAGTCACTTCACCAACAAAACCAGTGGTAACTCAGCGAGCCGCGACTCCTCACCTAGAGGACATTAAATTGGCAACGCTGGCCGATGAACTTGCAGAAACCATTATTATAAAAAAAGTGACATCACAAGGGGCCGTAAAAAAGGTATTCGTCAATGCTGCAACTGAGACTCCGAGTCATCCAAATAGAATTTTAGTCAAGCAGGCGACCCAAACTCCACCACGAGCAAACCGTCAGAAGGCTTCAACTCCAGTTAAAGAAGACGTGTCAACCCAAACATCGATCACGACATCTAGGCCAATCAAGCCTATCGTGAGAGTGAACCTTAATTTTAAGGGTGCGAAGATGTTCACAGTATTTATGTTAGACAGGCAAACAGAGCGCTCCTATATCCTGTGGGATGTTGCTAAAATACTTCCCGAATTTAGGCCGATAAGATCTCGAGGAGAAGTATATGGTCGTTTCATCTTGGAGCCAAGTTTTCCCCACGAAAAAGAAGATGAGTTTGTGGTAGACCTACAAATACAGGAACAACTGGATGTTGATATGCCGGACCCAATTTTGGATGCTTCATTGCTTCAGCACTTTAGGCAGTACGAGCCCCTAGCGCATCCATTTTTTGATTCTTGCAAGCAGATTGACGGAGTATTCGGTAATGACGTCGCTCGAAGAATTTTAAAAGCAGATATTGAGCAGTCGTCCCTCGATGTTCCCATAGCCCAAGCATCTACATTTGGATGGATCGTGTCTGGAGTATGGAGAGGATCCTTTGCCACTCTCAGGGGGGAGCATGTTGAAGCGACTTCAACCTTATTTGTTTTTCATTACTTCGTATATTATTTTCTATAATTATTTTTATTCGATTTGTTTTTTGATCATTGAAGACCTTCTGGTCATTTTAGTTTAATCTTAGTTTTAAGTTCAAGATTGAATTTCAAGGAAGCAAGAGGCTTCAATAAAATAAAATTATTTTAAGAAAAGACAGAGTTCTTTTTATTAATAAAAAACACAAAGGCTAAGGAGAAAGTCTAGCCTTCAGGAATCAATGGATAAATCTGATACAAACTCTAAATGCACTGCCTTAGAAGTGAAACACACGAAGACCGCTATATACATTTTCAATGGTGGTCGACCTCGAATTCTCAAAGAGACATTAACGGGACCACAAAAGTCTACGCCGACGATAAGAAATGGTCGTGTAGCTCTCACTCTGTTAGTGGGCAAGATTCCCATTATTTGGGACATGAGTCTTGGATTATAGCGGACACAATGTACACACTTGCGAACAATTCGACTGCACTCTTCCTTGGCGTTAATTAGCCAGATTCTCTCCCTAGCGATTGGCAATTCTCGAAATGGAGATATCGCAAATAGAGTGTGACAAAGTCATTTTGCTTCGGTAACAAAAATGGGAATTTTGCATCATGTGGCAAATTTGCATTAAGCAATCTCCCACCTACACTTAATAGTGAAAATGTTCTCCCTTCCTCAGTGAATGTATGAATGAAAGGTGTAAGTCTCTGTATATTCGACGGTAAGATCAGAGATTTCTGTAATTTAGAAATCTCCTCAGAAAAATTAGATTTCTGGATAGCCTCTACTAGGCGATAAAATGACCATTTCATTTCCGTTGCAGTAGGTATGATACTTTAATTTGATTTTCGTGCCTTCAGATTATCAATGAATCTGAGTACGAAACATGTTACTCGCAGTAACTTCTTATATGAAGAGTATTTCGATATCATATCCAGTAGACAGTTAGATGTCCCCCTACTGCAAGAAATACATTTCTCGTTTCCAATAACTTTTGGTTCTTTTAATTCAAAATGTTCATTAACAGGCCATTTGGAACTGCCGTCTAGGAGAAACGACGGTCCTACAAAGCATATTGAGTTTTTCAAATCTTTTAGATCGGATCCTCTTGACACAATGTCAGCTGGATTCTGCTCAGTAGGTACGTGGCGCCACGAAACTTGGTCTGACCACTCCTGAATCTCCGCGACTCTATTTGATACAAAAGTCGTCAAAGGGGATGGATGCGTTTTTATCCAATGCAGTACTATTTCGGAGTCCGTCCAGAAATAAACATCATCTATTTCGAAATTCATCATACGCTTAATTCTATTCCATAGCTTAGCCAGCAGATGTGCAGCACATATTTCAAGTCTAGGAAGTGATTTAGACTTGAGGGGAGCAACTTTGGAGTTAGCCGTAAGTAGTCTCGAGACGATTGTGTTTGTCTCGGAGCCTCGTATGTATATGCAACACCCATATGCTCGAATTGAAGCGTCAGAAAATCCGTGAATCTGAATTCTCGATGTAGACGTGCTATGGACGAATCTTGGGATACTAATTGAACCAACTTCCATTAAATTAGTCTTGAAGTTTTCGCATGAAGTATTCAATCCCAAGGGAATTGATTCATCCCAGTCAAGCTTTTGAATCCAAAGCTATTGTAACAGGATCTTTGATTTCGTAACAAGTGGGCATAACAGTCCGAGAGGATCGAATAATCGAGAAGACACCGATAATATGTTTCACTTTGTAGCCTTTAAGTCCTGAAACTTATCTTCCAAATGAAATTTGAATAAATCATTCTTCGGAACCCAGTGTATGCGCAATGCTTTCGCAGAGTCGGAAGCGCTATGAATTAGTTTCTCTTTCTGTAGAGAATACGAAAATTCAGGATGGTTAGAAAACCATTTGGTGAGATTGAAACCAGCCGAAGCCGAAATTTCAGTCACCTGATTTCGAATTAAAATTAATTCATCATAGCTTTCAACTCCGGTAAGTAGATCATCACTGCGAACAACTTTCGACCTATAGGCAAAGTCCCTTTGTATATTTCGCTTAAGTGAATCAGACATCTGATGGCTAAAAATGGTGCTGAAGCTGTACCATAAGTGACAGTATTCAGTCGAAAATGCCTCAACTCATCAGATGGATTCTCTCGCCAAAGGATCATTTTTTCAATATCCGCAGTGATTACATACTTGTGGAATCGAAAACGGATTAATGTAGAATACAATTCTTCTTGAACTGTTAGGACCAACCATTAACAGTTCGTTAAGCGAAACATGTGAAGAAGTTCTACATGAAGCCTCAAATACTGCCCGAAGTTTGGGAGTTGTACTCTGAGGGCGCAAAACACATTGATGTGGGATGAAATAGTGGGGAGTATCAGGAAATTTTTCCAGATGTGACATATGACCCAAGTTGAAGTACTCCTTCATGAAATCATGATACATCTGCCTCATAGTATCATCTTTGGAAAGTCTGCGTTCCAAAGAGAGAAAGCGACGCTTGGCAGTTTCAAACGAAGATCCTAATAATTTAGGATCAGACTTGAAAGGTAAAGAAAGCTCAAACCGTCCCGACGCAAGACGTCGTACTGTGGCCTTGAATTCGTTCTCAGATTTCTTATGCTCCTCAGAATAAATTTCAGTTGATTCGGTTGGAAGTTCTTCTAACTCCCAGAATTTCCGGACGATTGAATCAACATTGCTCTCGTCTTCAATTGAAGTATTTATATGAAATTCTTTAGTGTTACAAGAGTCCTTTGAATGATTGTATTTTACAGTAACAATCCAACCAAGAGAAGTCTTTTGAAGAACTGGAAGACTCGGGCCCAATTTGATTTGGCCAACACATATCAAGTCAAAGAAAGGACCTGCGCCAATTAACAAATCAATTTTTTGCGGCTTATAGAAGCAAGGGTCAGTTAATTCCACGTTTGACGGGATACTCAAACTAGCTATGTTGATCCTACGATCAGGTTGCAAGTTTGTAATTGATTTCAATGCCCAAAACTTTGATGTAAATTGGGTAGAGTTGACACTCGAAGTAACAGTCAAATTGACGCGAGATTTTGATAATGAATTTGTTTCACCAATGCCATTCAAATTTAATCTGCCTCCTTCCTTTTTCAAACGTAGTAGTTGCGCTAGTTCCTCGGTTACCATATTAGGTTGAGAACCGGAATCCAAAAGAGCTTTGGCTGGTATCAGTTGGCCAGAACTACTTCTTACTCTTACCACAGCCGCCGCTAGAATTATGCGTTCATCTGACGCCGAATAGTTATCAAAAGCGTGAGATGTCGAAGGCTGTTCAGAGTAGTTTATCGATGCATTATTAGAACTTGTATTATATCAGTGAAGTAATGAGTTATGTGCATCATTACATATCCGACACTTAGAAGATGGACACCTTGCAACTGTGTGTCCCTTTTTCAGACAGTTAATACATGCTGGCACGGATTTGATGAAGTCAAATCGTTTGACTATAGGCTCAGCAGTAAAGGAAGGGCAATTGTTGATCATATGTTGCGTCGATTTACAAAATAGGCATCTGTCAGCAGATTGTTTCGATTTGGTACAATTTAATGATGTTCGACTGGTTTTAAAATTAAAATGTTCATTCCTAGGTTTATTAACCCTCGGCCTTGAACTAGAAGACTCGTCAGCATAAATATGATGGTAACGTCTATTCAAGTCGGCTTCGCAATCTGAGCACAATGGGAGCTTCTCGAAATCAAGCTGTTCTTCCCATTTTGATTTGGTGATTGGATCCACTTTCGACATCACTAAATGTATTAATATTGCATTAGTTATTTTCTTGTCATAAACAATTGACAACAACGAATCGTAAATGGCAGAAACAGTATCGATCATGCTTCGCAAAGCAACAGCCGAAGGCTTGGTGATTTCGGGCAAATCAAAAAGTTTTGCAATATTATCGAAAAACATCAAACATTCGTTATCGTACAGCTTTTTCAAGCTTGCTATTGCTTTGGGGTAATTCTCCTCGGAGATCTGAAAGGCCTTCACTGTTCCCAAGGCCCATTCGGACAAGCATGAGATCAAGTGATTGTATTTCTCAATATCCGTCAAAGTCGGATCGTTGTGGACCATGTTCTCAAATAGGCTCATAAAATTCTTATAATCAGCGTATTAACCACTGAATTTAGGGAGCTTCATATTTGGGAGTCTTGAATGGTGAGCTTGTACGCTAAACGAAGTTTCAGGCACATTCGATTGTCTATTCTTGGCCAACAGGCTCGTGAACAAACTCTTCGTGGTCACACAAAGATCTTCAAGCTCGGCTCTGTCGTCATTATCGGGATCCAAATTATCCACTTCTGACTGAAGCTTCATCGCTTGGTCAATATATGATTTTAAAATATCTAATCGACATTTGAGCTCCATCGGATTAAAACAAGTAGTCTTATCCACAATGGACTGTCGAATCCTGTCGATATTCCTGACCTTCGCTTTTTTCGCGAGTAATTTCTCCAAGCCTTCAGCTCTGGAAGGAGAATCTTGGCGTTTAGAGCCCCTACCAGTCATTATGATTGAATTCCTCAAAACAAGAATTAAAAATTGACCAAAGTAAATTATTGGTCGGACTATATTCGAATTTAATAGTATTTACTTGCTTTGGACAATAGAATTTTATCGATATTATTCGGACACGCAATACCTGAAAGTTCCGATTCCAAAATTTAATTGACTTTAATTGAGTCAAGATTAACTTACTTGATCTCAGAAAATAAAAATATAAACGCTTAACACACAGCCTTCGGTACAAAAATATGGAATTGACCGAGTAAAATCGCTTAGTAATCGATTTGGTATAATAAAATAAAAATCAAATTTTAATGTGTTATTATAAATAAGAATAATCGAAAATAATTCGATTTCGAAATTCGTGTGAATAATTTTCGTTGAAATTTCGTATCTTGATTTTTGTTTCTAGTGTGAGCGGTCATACTGTAAGCAGTTGTGATATGTAACTTATATACAAGCAGTATAGGAACGCGTGGAAAGGAACACTGATCGAGATAAACATACGAAAATAAATAAAAGGGAAAGCAAATAAAGCAACACAAATGGTATGCTAAATGTTTTCTCACTAACAAAGAGAACGAATTGTTCGTGTAAATGCTTATTACTTTAATAATCTTAACACTCGCGATGTGTTTCACTAATAAGGGTGGTTCTATTTCGTAAAGAAAATATTCACGCAAGTTTTTTTTTTTTTTTTCCTCAATAAAAAGTAATAATAAAGATATAAATATTATATTTTATATTATTATATTATTATAAGTTTTTTATAAATATTAAGTGTATATAATAATTCTTGTGTCCAACTTCAAAAGCGCAACAATTTTTGAATATCTTACAAAAATCTCTTAATTTTACTCTTAAGTTTACAAAATTAAGGCAATGACATACACTTTTACCTCTTGCTCAGATTCGGAGCTACTTCCAGAATTGTCTTCTTTCCGGCAAAGGATACAGTGGCAACGGGGCATTTGGGTAATGTTGGGGGAAGTCCTGTTGCTTTTGATGGGTGATGATGTCGTAAGTCTCTTGTGATGTAAAGATGTAGTGCGATGTATGTAGGTAGTGTTGTTGAAATACTTGTGTAGTGTGTTGAATTGTGTTGGTATTGTATTTCTGTTTTTGTTGGTATTTATGCTACACTGTTATTAATATCACTTCACAATTTTGTAAATTTAATCTTTTATTTATTTAAAATATATTTTACCTATTTTTTTACTATTTCTTTGTAAAAAAATTTTTTTCTCACAACACTGCACTTGTATCTGTATGTGTATTTTAATATATTTTATATTTTTAATTTAAAAATTTCTTTATGTACTTATTGATGCTTGTTGTTATTACTTTTCTATTTTATTTGATTCACCACACTAAATTTCTTTTTAACTTTAATTACGTACTTTATTTTTTATTAAATATCTATGTATGTATACATACGTTACCTTTTTTATTGTATGTTTGTTATTTTTTAGATTTAAGTTTTTTAATTTTTAACAAATTGGTATTTGATAGAAATTATCAAATACCCACAAATTTCACTTTAAATAATTTATGAATTTTGGTCTTTATTATAAACGCGGTCACTAATTTTAAAATGTCCCTGCTCGGGCGTCAAATGTATTTTCCTAATAGTTTTTAGGAAGTAATTTTAATTAAATAAATTATAATTAAATTATAGAACACTTTAAATTTATGTTCCCGAGACCACAATATTTCCGAGTTAAAATAACTTTACCGAACGACTTCTTTATTACAACTAACTTTATTTATTTTATATTTTCTTAATTCTAACATTTCTTTACTAGATTTCTACAGTTAAGGATATTCAGCAACTCCGTTGCCTGCTAACCTTGTATCCTATGTGGTTATTCAACTTAAAATTAACTTAATATTAGGGTGATTCATTATATAGAATTCATTATTAATTTGTTAAAGAAAAATTCAATATTATTTTAGGTATTATTATTATTAAAAAAATATATATAAAACTATTATAAAAAGTTAGAATGACCCAACAGAGCATATATAGATTTATTTTTAAGTCTTATCAATGAACTAAGAATATGCAACATTTGTAAAATAAGTAATCCATTTTATGTATTAATAATGTCATACATTTGTGTTATTATGAAAAAATTTACTTAGTATCTTTTGACATTTGCAGATGCCAAACATTTTATGAAAAATATTTGTTAACTCAAAATCTATTTAATATGTATAAACGAATGTTTATCTATTATTATGTTCCATAGATATATGTATTGTATTGTACAAAATAACCAAATCTGAAAATAAAATATACATACAGAAAAAAACTGATTTATTTTAATTAAGGTCTTTATTATATAATTTTATTTACTTAAAACCTGAAAAAAAACTGAAAAATAATGATAAGGAGTCGCGCTGTTATTGTTTGATGTGTCCACAAGAAAAAAAAACACACATAACGTAATTATATCGCATTAAATCATACAAAAAAATTAATTTAACAAAACCAGATTCAAAATTCTTTATACTTAAAATTAAAAACTGTAATATGAGCCAAGCGTTTTTAACCCAGATATGCCCATTGCTTAATCATGATCATTTTAAAAGTATTTTTATATTATTTTGGAAGCAAATGAGAAAAAAACAGTGCATTTATGGGCTTTTAAAGATTTATTGAAAAAAGTGGTTTTTGATGGACATTGGGCGCATGACTTATGGGGTGTGATACGACACAAAACATTTTACATGTAATCCTATGTCACATTTTCGGCATCTAGTTAAGGTTTTTTGATGGCAGGCTCCACATCTCGTTTGTTTTTCCTGTGATATTACTTACTTGTAAATGTACAAAATTTTACTTACCGTACAAACGTGGCCCCATATTCAGTCTTTATGAAAATATCAATATCAATCTATATAATATTCAATAAGTCAATAACTAAATAATGCAATCACATAATCTCGAACGAGGTATTGATGAGTACTGAGTAGGTCAACAAAAAAAACGGTACTTTGATAAATGTGACGTATCATGTAAGCAAGAATGTACTGGTGTACTATATATAGGTCATTGGGCATATCTGGGATAAATTTGTTTACATTAAAAAATATTCTTAGTGATCTTATGCTTAAGAATAAGAAATCATAAGGAGACTCGCTGTTTGTTGTTGTTTTGTTTGTAACAGTGTGTCGTTATCCCATATTTTTCCACAAGAAAAAAAAACACACATAACGGAAATATATCACACTAACAAAAAGAAATTAATTAAACGAAACCACGTCCAAAATTCTTTATTTGTTTACAATAAAAATATTCTTATTGATCTTATGCACGTGCACACACTCATTCTTATTGATCTTATACACTCATTCTGTCCGCCCAATCATTCGTTTGCGAAGCAATACAAATAAAAGGAACAAGAAGAAGCAGGCATGATCCCAAATTCGTATGGAAAAATTTAAAATGAAAATGATTTAATTCTTTTCCAGATATGCATGCTCCCAAATTTTAACACACACACACACACACATTAAAAAGCATTACCTTTTCATAATCATGTTACAAACTTATAGACCGATCGCAAACAATTCTGCAATGTTTTTATTCTTTTACAGCTATGCATGCTCCCAAATTTGTATGAAATAATTGAGCCAGAAGGTACATAAACATACTACTTATGAGGTTTTTAATTACATACAACAAAATAATATTAACATAACTTTATCAAAGAATAAACGATATACACAATTGGGTTTATTTTTAATTTTTGAAGGATTTTATTTGATCTCAATACCATCATAAAGAAAACCAATAACATCAAATTGGAAATTATATTAAAATAAGAAATATCTTCAATAGCGTTATTTGGAGATAAATGTTTAAAAACAAAGCCCTCTCCAAACGAACGAAAATACCTTCCATAAAAAGTTTTTTCTTACAGCTCTAACACTGAGTACTTGCTCAAGCAGATGGAGTATTTAAAAGAAAAATACTTTACACTACATATAAAGCTATGTCTGGTAACGGGTAGTATTGCCATTAAATGAACGACAACTGCTCAAGCTTTGTTTTCACCATTTATTTATTGTGTATTCAATAATTAAACTAACAATAAACAATCAAATCTTAACTCTAAAATAAAAATAATTTTTTCCCGGTCAACACCAGGAATAAATTCAGCTTCCATTGCCATCATGCAGATGTTGCGGGGGGGAAAGGGATTTGGGAGAGTTTTTAATGTAACACGATGCAGCTGTAATAATACGTAAAATTTTATTTCGTCATGTTCAAATTTTTTCAATATACAATACATAGGAAGTTCCCCATACTGGTACTGCATAACACCAGATTGATTTTAAGAGAGAATTGTTCAATAAGAATTTACATTCCGATTATAAGCGTGAGCTTCTACCAATTAACCAACGTATCTTTAAGAGTTCAAATTTATTTGTGCCAATTTTGCTTCTATATGCAAGTTTCACATTAGACATCTATTAAGCTGAATGCCGAAATATTTTATGTGCGAGTTTTGAGGCGTTATTTGGTTATTTGTTCAAAGGGAAGAGTATGTTTCTATTCGGTAATTCTTATTTTCCATAGAGGGTTATCGCAGCTGATAATGAAAGCAGTGTCATTAGCAAAGGTAGGTGAGTACGTATGGCTGCTCACTAGCATTTCCGAAGTATATGTTAACTGCAATACTGAACCTAATATACTACCCTGTGGAAGTGAGCACACAAAGTCACCTTCGTAAACCAAGAACTTTGGGTCGGTAACATAATTCTTGTATAATTTGAAAATATTTTTAGGAAAAGATAGTTTTAATTTATATATTAGTCCTTCTTGCAAAACTCTATCGAATATCAGTATTCCTTCTAAATCCAAATTGATAGCCCAGAATACACTTGGCTGCATTTAATAATGGAGTTAATTTATATATTAAAGCTCTTCAAACAGTTTTGACAAGGTTAATAATAAGCCAGGTTAAGGTATCGTCTTAACAAATGCGACATAGAATAGCATTAAAAATAAAAAAGAATCCTGTTGGCTATTCACGGAATCTCTATTAGCACCTTATTACCTAATTTATCTGTTCCGTGGGCTTTCTTTGGGACGAGTCCGACAACTGAAGACATTCCGACATTCCCTCGAAATTTAAAACTTAAGGGAACTTTAGGCACAGCGACTACGGATGGTAAATTAGTTTTGTTATTGTACACATTCTGTGTGAAGACGGCTATTAGGTGGTCAACAAACAAGTTCCGCTTCACAGCACCCTTTGTCGCCCAACTACCTGTGGATTTTCGTAAATGGGACTTATATAAAATAGGCCTTTTAAGGTTTTTAGTTGCGCGCCATAGTGAGTACTTTGTCTTTGACGTGGAATCGACGTAATGTGTAAGAGACGTTGTTCCATCAGCTTCCAGAATTTCTTTAAGCTGATTAGTGCATTTTTTAATCCGATTTTATGTTGATGGATTCTGTGCTGCTGCCAATATGAAATATTGATGATAAGCGTATCTATAATCTCTGGTCTGTTTATTCGTATATATTCCGTGCAATGGGAACTAAATTGAGTGGTCCGAAGACAAGTCCAGGGAAGACGAGAATCTGCAATCTTCTCTCGTCGGTAAGCCAGTAAGTTGGTTGCACACTCTATATAACACCCAGCTCCATTGAAGATATTGCACATGATAGTTGCTTGTAGATAATGTTTACACAAGTCGCCCAACAAATGATGATTCAGTCTTGACTTAATCAAAATGTCTGAACAGCTAAATGCTCTGCTCCGAGGGTTATTCCAATCGTATAAAATGTAACCTGTCATATTGAATAGGTTCCATGTCAACAAATATGTTTCAGAGACCAACATTATGTCAAATGGTTTTTCTCCAAGGAAATATTCAATTTTTATAGGCAACTCTGCCTGTAGACGGTCAAAACGTACAAAGTTACTTGCTCTGCAGTGTTTTTATTAATATTTGATCATAATTGAAGTAAACTCGGTTACAAAGTTAGAATATTAATATTTGAATGGTGTTAAGTCGTAATCTGTCGGAGTTCATCACATTTATTGAATACCATCCCTTATTTTAAAAGTCCTGCTGCGTGCAAATGTGATGTTTAGTTGTTTGCAACAGGGTACCAAATATTCACGCACTTATCACTCACGCTCATGAAAAAGAAAAAAATTTTGTTTTGTTATCTTTCATTCGTGAACAGAAATAAACAAAAATAAAAGTTTGCTTTATTCATTCATGTATGATACTGTTAGTAATGTTTTTATTTTCGTTCAAAATTGAGAGAATAAGAAAAACATTTTTTCATGCACATGCACATTTTTGAGAAATAACATTTTTGTAAAAATCTCACAAATGAAAGAGCATAAAGTTTTATTTTGCACTAGCATTCGAAAATGTGTCATATATGACTCATTGGACAGCGAAGTTGTTAAAGTAAACCGTTATGACAATAAAAACTAAAAAATCAAAATATTTTTCTACATACATACGTATTGAATGCAAAAGAATGAGAAAACATCTTTTGTTTGTGAAAAAATTGAAATGAAAAATTTTCATGAAAAATTATCATGAAAAATTTTCATTTTCATTCATTTTTGTAAAGTAGCAAATAAAACAAACAACGCACATATAAAAATAAGAAACAAACCACAAAAAGTCCGAACACATATGACAAAAAAAAACAACAACATAAATGAGTATGTACTTTAATGAGAGCGATGAGAAGGCCTCTCACATTTTTTTACATTTCACATTTCTTACTTCTCACAATTCATATTCGCGAATATGTACCAAAATAAAAAAATAAATGTTTTCATTTATGAATGCTTAAAATGAAAATAATTCTTAGCTACTCATTTGTGAAAAGTGAGCATAAAACAAAAAGTTTGAAAAGTACACTCGTGTATATTTATCATAAATGTTTAAATTTATGTGTTCATACATGAATTTTTCTGAACCCTGGCTTGCAAGTTTGCTTTTATTCTTATTAATTCGCCGTGACCGCCATTAATTTTTTGTTGTTGTTATCCATCTATTTAATCTGCATTGATTTGGATACTGCCTAAACGTATGCTTTAAACTTATGAACAATAAAAGTGATAGACAGTTGTCCCCTGAACAACTAATAGAAAATAGTAACAAAAAAAACAAATTATTCCATGTAAACAGTCCCAAGATATAATCGAAAATAGGAATAATAATCCCCCCGATGTTTTCTCATGGAACAAATTTTGTAGTCTATTAGATGACAAACTTAAAGATGTTGCACAAAAAGATGATATGTTATCGATAAGAGCTGAAATAGACGAGCTTCGTGACGAAAATGCAAAACTTAGAAATGAAGTTAAAACTCTTTATTCGCGTATTGAACAAATTGATCGTAGAACACGATCCTCAAATATTGTTGTCAAGGGACTTGTTACCACTAATGTATTAGAATCCAAAGAAAAATTTATCGATCTGTGCTCCAATAAACTAGGCGTTAAGGCATATATACAAGCCGCCAATATAGTAGCTGCCAAAAATAAACTAAAGGGAGGCTCAATTTTTATACAAAAGGACTATACCAAAGATGAACAAGATACGCGTTATAACTTAAGACGAATGAACAAACAAATTACAAAGTTTAATAGCAACTTAAAGGTACGACTTGGTGAATTTTGCTCTTTCATCAACAACAGAAAATACACCTGGTCCCTTGGTAAAGTTGTCACCTCTTCACATGATGACGCTGAATATATAAAACAACTATTGATTCAAGCGAACCTCCCCATTGATGTTATTGTCAAAGAAAATATTTCAAAAAATTCTAATACGATTAAACCCAGTAAAGTAAATGGCTAATATCAATACAATTTTTGTCGAATATTATCCTATAATGTTGCTAATCTTGCTAATAGTATCAATTTTGGAAATTTTATTGCATATATTAATAAGTTTAATGTATTTTTTCTATTCGAAACTCATGTTTTGTCAAGTAAACGAACATTTTTTGCTAATTATTTTATAAATTACAATCTATACTGGATCGATGCCATAAAAAGTCAAAACTCTGGCCGTGCTAGCGGGGGTTGTTTTTAGGGATTCAAAAAGGAAATAGGAAAATTTTATGAATTTAAATTTTCGGATTTCGCTAATGATAATATTGTGTTGACTGGAAGACTGAATAATGATATTTTTTACGTTATCCCACGACACAAACTGGAACAGTGATTTTGAAATATTGGAAGCTTTCTTAAATTATCTGTGCCCCACTAATTTTTGCATTGTTGGAGATTTTAACGCACGGATTGGAGAAGAACAACGTATATTGGATACAAATTTATTAGCTGATCTATCACATATTAACAATATTAGATGTTCTAAAGACAAGGTTGTGAATAGACAAGGAAAAAGGTTAATAGATATGATTGAAAACTTGGGAGGTATTGTATTGAATGGCAGAATGGATGGAGATGTTGAAGGTGAATTAAGTTTTTATGGAGGTAGAGGTAACTCTTTGATTGGTTATTGTATTTGCTCACATAGTTTCCTAATAGTAGTATGTTTATGCCGCTTCTGTACCAATATTTTCATACAAAATTTGGTGCATGCCTGCTTCCTCTTGTTGCTTTTATTTGTATTGCTTTTCAAACGAATGATTGGACGGACAGAATAAGTGTGTGCACGCGCACAAGATCAATAAGAATATTTCTTAATGTAAACAAATAAAGAATTTTGGATGTAGTTTCGCTTTATTAATTTTTTTGTTAGTGTGATATATTTCCGTTATGTGTGTGTGTTTTTTTCTCTTGTGGACAAATGTGGGATAACGACACATAAACAATAGCAGCGCTTTGTTATAAATAATAACAGCGTAACTCCTTATCATTTCTTACTCTTAACCCTTTCATGCCGAAATTTTTTGGGCCAGAGCTAAAAGTTTTTTAAGGACATGTGTGTGTATGGGCATGAAAGAGTTAAGCATAAGATAAATAATAATATTATTTTTGTAATGTAAACAAATTTTAAAACGCTGACTCAAGAATTATGCAGCTGTGTGCACGTTTACATCGTATACCTCAATAGAAACATGATTGTGCATGTTCATTTTATTTGTGTTAATATATGATATATATGATTTGTGTTAATATATATATATGAGTATATGTACGTGCATAAGATCAATAAGAATATTTTTAATGTAAACAAATAAAGAATTTTGGATGTGGTTATGTTTAATTAATTTTTTTGTATGATTTAATGCGATATATTTCCGCTATGTGTGTGTTTTTTTCTTGTGAACCCATTTTATGATCGTCGAATGTGGGAAAATACATTTTTGCTACAACAATAATAGTGCTTTGTTATAAACAATAACATCGCGCGTCATTATGATTTCTTATAAATAGAAACATGATCGTGCATGTTCATTTTATTTATATTACTTTTCAAACGAATGATTGGTCGGACAGGACGTTTCCTCATCTAAATCCCAGAGTATAAATAGACTTGTTTTAAGGATTTGGAAGTCATTCTTGTGCTAGAAGTTGAGTAGTGAAGTTGATAGCGAGTTGTGTTTTAAAATTTAAAATTTAAAAAAGAAAAATGGCTGGTTTTATTTGTGAATTTTGTCTTAAAGAATTAAAGTTTAATAGATCATTAAGAAGACATCACAGATTATGTCATGATCCATCCACATCATTTAAATGCATACCTTGCAATAAGTATTTCTCAAACCAACTGAATTATCAACAACATATTTTACAACATTCTAAAATTGGAGATGGAGGTGAAACATTTGATATAGTTAATTGTACGGACTGCAATCAACATATTCCAAAGACAAATTGGCGCTATCAGATTCGAACAAATGCTCACAAACTTAATTGTGCAAACAAAATCCGAAATGATGATAATGGTGTTGATATTGATGACGATGAAGTAAAATGCGTTAGATCAGTGTTTAATAATCGCATCATTACATATTTGATTGCAAATAATAAGGAAACGAATTTAATACCTAAGAACTTTTTATCGGGAATTAAATTCAAAGTGGTTAAGCTGTTAAGTAAAATGATTCGAAAACATGATAATATAAAATTCAATCTGGAGATATTTTGTGAATACATGCTGGTTAAAGAAGAGGAGGATTTATGTTACATCGAAGTAAAATCGCATCAAACTAAAATGGTTATAATAAATCTCTCATCATCAACTACAGACGATCTCCTCAATATTTACAAAACACAATGCGATGTTATTGTTAAAAAATATTAGTGAATTCCAGGAACGTGATAGCGGATGGACATTAATACAAATCTTACGGATAGAAATTAATATAAATAAATATCAGTGTATAAAAGGTTGGCAGTATATCCCTCTACCAACCCCAATACAAAAGAAACATGCATGCATCAATGTTCAAAACTATGATCAATATTGTTTCAAGTGGGCTATTATATCAGCATTGTATCCTGTTAATAACAATTCTAACAGAAGCATCTCATATAAAATTAATAACATTAGTGATGATATTATCATGATGGAAAATGGTATTGCTTTAAATTTTGAATATTTGACTTTTCCGCTACCAACGAATAAAATCAAAGATTTTGAAATGAAAAATCCCGATATTAGCGTGAACGTGTTTGGGTTGAATGACAACAATGAGATAGTCGGACCCTACTATTCCAGTATAAATGAAAAGGCTAAGCATGTTAATTTGTTTTTACTAGAAGATGGTGACAGATTCCATTACGTATGGATTAAAAATATTTCAAGGTAAATCAATAATAATTTTATGTTAAATAAAAAGATGATATTAATATAAAATTGTTTCACTTTTCATTTAATTACAGATTAATAAACAGTCAATTAACAAAACATAAACATAAGATACATGTATGTAACACTTGTTTAATACATTTTCATAGTGAAACGGCGCTGATCAAACACAAAGATGAGTGCAACAAAATTGTAACCAGACTACCCTCTGTAGACAATAATATCGTAAGTTTTAAAAATTTCAAAAAGCAAATGGATGTACCTTTTGTAGTCTACGCTGATGTTGAGTGTATTCTAGAGACAATTAATATTCAAATTTCAGCTAATGTTAAGTCAATACAAAAACATATTCCATTTGCTTATAGTTATTACATCAAATGTTCAATTAACAGTAGTTTAGATAAATTTAAAATGTACAGTGGTGATGATGCACCAAAACATTTCTTCGTAAATTTAGTTAAAGATTGTAAAGATTTATATGTGAATTATTTAAGTATTGTGAAACCAATGAATACCTTAACACCTCTCCAATAGATTAGACAGAAAGAGGATACAATTTGCCACATTTGTAAAAAAATGTTATCTCCTGTAGATCGAGTAGCTGATCATTGTCACTTAACCGGTGAATATAGAGGACAGGCACATTACAGATGTAATTTAGAGTATCAAATAGCAAAATTTATTCCTATATTCTTTCATAATCTATCATCATATGATTGCCATTTGTTCGTAAGAGAACTCTCTTCTATTGAAGGTGACATAAATGTAATCCTCTTAAACAAAGAACTATATGTATCTATATCGAAAAAGATTAATGTAAATGAAAAAAATACTATAGAACTACGGTTTCTAGATTCTTGTCGGTTTATGCCATCAAGTTTGGAAAAGCTAGCAGGATATTTGTCAGATAATGATCTGTTAACAGTAAAATCAATCTATCAAACTCCCAATGGATTTAGTTTAATGAAACGTAAAGGTGTCTTTCCATATGACTATCTGGATTCAGTCAACCGTCTTGAAGAAACAGAACTACCAACCCGATCATGTTTCTTTAATAAACTTACTAATGAGTCGTGTAGCGTAGATGATTATGAACACGCTGAAAAAGTTTGGAATACATTCAATGAAAATTTGAAAATTTTCGTAAGGTTTGTAAAAACATTTACAATTTAGACCCCTGTCAATATACTACACCCGGTTTATCCTGGGATGCAATGTTGAAAACAACTGAAATTGAGTTGGAATTATTGACAGATATCAACATGTTCAATTTCGTTGTGCGGGGTATTAGGGGAGGTATTGTTCAATGCAGTAAGCGACATGTGACCGCTAATAATAAATACGTTAGTGACTATGATTCAACAAAAGAATCAAATTATCTAATGTATTTAGATGTAAATAATTTATATGGTTATGCAACGTCTCAATATCTCCCCTATAAAAATTTTAAATGGCTTGACAACTGTAACGATTTCAATGTGACTACTATAGAAGAAGATTCAGAATTTGGTTATATTTTAGAAGTGGATTTGGAATATCCAACTGTATTGCACGATCACCATAGCGATTTTCCATTCTGTGCTGAAAATAAGAAAATTGAGAATATGAAACATAGAAAATTAATAACAGACTTAAATGACAAAAAGAATTATATAATACATTACCGCAATCTTCAGCAATGTATTCAGCATGGTTTAATTTTGAAGAAAATTCATAGAATACTGCAATTTAATCAATCGAATTGGTTAAAAAAATATATTGATGTAAATAACCATCATAGAACATTGGCTAAAAACACATTTGAACAAAACTTTTTCAAATTACTCAATAATGCCGTCTATGGTAAGACTATGGAAAATGTCGATAAGAGAAAAGACATCAAAATAGTAATGGGATGGGAAAATAGAAGAAAACGATTAGGAGCCAGATCACTAATTGCGAAACCAAATTTTCATAGTTGAATTACTGAAGAAATGGGAAGAAATGGTTGCCGTTGAAATGAGTAGTGTGCGAACAGAATATAATAAACCCATTTATATTGGTTTTTCAGTTCTAGAATTATCAAAATGGAAAATGTATGATTTTCATTACGATTATATGAAGACAAAATATCTTGATAATATTAATCTCTGTTATATGGATACCGATTCATTTATATATGATGTGAAAACAAATGATATGTATGATGATATTAGAAATGATATTCCAACACATTTCGATACATCTGCTTATTCAAGAGATAATTCATATAATTTCCCCTTGATGAATAAAAAAGTATTGGGAATGATGAAAGATGAATGTAATGAAAAAGTTATTAGGGAATTCATTGGTTTACGAGCTAAGATGTATTCCGTCAAAATAGATAGAGTAGACAAAGAAATAAAAAAAATTAAAGGCGTTAAAAATAGTGTAACAGCTAGACTAAGTATTAATGATTTTAGAAAATGTCTACTAGAGAAAAAGCTGCATCATGATTCCATGTATGTGTTTAGATCTAAGATTCATCAAGTATATACACAATATATAAGTAAATTAACTTTAAGTTATTTAGACGATAAGAGATTTATATGTGAAAATAATGTTGACACTTACGCCTGGGGACATTATAAAATAAAAAACCTCAGACTTAACAGTTTATAAGAAATTAAGTGTAAAAAAATAAGAAAGAATGTAAACCTATCTATTTATCTAAACAATAAAAATAAGAAAAAATGTAAACCTACCTATTTATCTACATAATAAAAATAGAAAATAAAAAAAAAATGGTTTATCTGTTGTTTCATTTCAAATTTTGGTTCAGTTTAATATTTTTTAACATTTCCTTTAGAACAGCTCTTGTCTTTACAAGATCTTCTAACATTTTAGTATGGTAATTTTTAGACGTTGTGATAATTTTTTCATATTAATTTTGATCTGCTTTGTATCTGTTCCCGATCCGCTTTATATCTGCACACGATCTGCTATGTATCTGGTCACGATCTGCTTCGTACCTGCTCGCGATCTACTTGGTATCTGGTCACGATCTACTTCGTATCTGCTCACGATCTGCTTTATGTCTGGTCACGATCTGCTTTGTATCTGCTCACGATCTGATTTATACTTGATCATGATCTGCTTGATGTCTTATGTCTATATCTTTTGAATTTGGGTACGCTGTATCGTGCTTTCTACAAGCTGCATCCAATAAATTTATTCCTTTGTCTCCTCTTGCTAATCGTTTTTGAAGTTTTGTATCAGGTCCACAAAACAGATAACCAGGTAGATGGAATTCAACAGGTAATTTGTTTATTAAGTTGTTTACAAAACCTCTTCCAATCTTACACTAATTAGATTTATTTTTTTTTTGGTTTTAACTGTAGTTTATGACCATTTTTTTCGTTACTTTCATATCTCTTCGTATGAAACACTGAAACAGTGGCTATACCAGCTATATCAGCTATACCAGCTATACAAACTATATTAGGTATACTAGCTATATCAGCTATACTAGCTGATATACTATACTAGCTATACCAGCTGTATCAGGTGTACCAGCTATTAGCCATACTAGCTATACCAGCTATATCAGCTATACCAGATATACCAACTATATCAGCTATACCAGCAAAACAAGCTATACCAGATATACCAGCTATATCAGTTATACTAGCTATACCAGATATTCGCTATACTAGCTATACCAGCTATATCAGCTATACTAGATATACCAGCTATACTAGCTATACCAGCTATATCAGCTATACCAGCTATACTAGCTATACCAGCTATATCAGCTATACTAGCTATACAAGCTATATCAGCTATACTAGCTATACCAGACTGGTATATACCTGGTATAGTTATATCAGACTGGTATATACCTGATATAGCTGGTATAGCTAGTATAGATAGTATAGCTGATATAGCTGGTATAGCTAGTATAGCGAATAACTGGTACAGCTGATACATCTGGTATAGCTAGTCTAGTTGGTATAGCTGGTATGGCTAGTATAGCTGATATAGCTGGTATAGCCACTATAGCTGATATAGCTGTTATAGCTAGTATGGCTAATAGCTGGTACACCTGATACAGCTGGACTCAGACTTAAGGTTTTTTATTTTATAATGTCTCCAGGCATAAGTGTCAACATTATTTTCACATATAAATCTCTTATCGTCTAAATAACTTAAAGTTAATTTACTTATATATTGTGTATATACTTGATGAATCTTAGATCTAAACACATACATGGAATCATGATGCAGCTTTTTCTCTAGTAGACATTTTCTAAAATCATTAATACTTAGTCTAGCTGTTACACTATTTTTAACGCCTTTAATTTTTTTTATTTCTTTGTCTACTCTATCTATTTTGACGGAATACATCTTAGCTCGTAAACCAATGAATTCCCTAATAACTTTTTCATTACATTCATCTTTCATCATTCCCAATACTTTTTTATTCATCAAGGGGAAATTATATGAATTATCTCTTGAATAAGCAGATGTATCGAAATGTGTTGGAATATCATTTCTAATATCATCATACATATCATTTGTTTTCACATCATATATAAATGAATCGGTATCCATATAACAGAGATTAATATTATCAAGATATTTTGTCTTCATATAATCGTAATGAAAATCATACATTTTCCATTTTGATAATTCTAGAACTGAAAAACCAATATAAATGGGTTTATTATATTCTGTTCGCACACTACTCATTTCAACGGCAACCATTTCTTCCCATTTCTTCAGTAATTCAACTATGAAAATTTGGTTTCGCAATTAGTGATCTGGCTCCTAATCGTTTTCTTCTATTTTCCCATCCCATTACTATTTTGATGTCTTTTCTCTTATCGACATTTTCCATAGTCTTACCATAGACGGCATTATTGAGTAATTTGAAAAAGTTTTGTTCAAATGTGTTTTTAGCCAATGTTCTATGATGGTTATTTACATCAATATATTTTTTTAACCAATTCGATTGATTAAATTGCAGTATTCTATGAATTTTCTTCAAAATTAAACCATGCTGAATACATTGCTGAAGATTGCGGTAATGTATTATATAATTCTTTTTGTCCTTTAAGTCTGTTATTAATTTTCTATGTTTCATATTCTCAATTTTCTTATTTTCAGCACAGAATGGAAAATCACTATGGTGATCGTGCAATACAGTTGGATATTCCAAATCCACTTCTAAAATATAACCAAATTCTGAATCTTCTTCTATAGTAGTCACATTGAAATCGTTACAGTTGTCAAGCCATTTAAAATTTTTATAGGGGAGATATTGAGACGTTGCATAACCATATAAATTATTTACATCTAAATACATTAGATAATTTGATTCTTTTGTTGAATCATAGTCACTAACGTATTTATTATTAGCGGTCACATGTCGCTTACTGCATTGAACAATACCTCCCCTAATACCCCGCACAACGAAATTGAACATGTTGATATCTGTCAATAATTCCAACTCAATTTCAGTTGTTTTCAACATTGCATCCCAGGATAAACCGGGTGTAGTATATTGACAGGGGTCTAAATTGTAAATGTTTTTACAAACCTTACGAAAATTTTCAAATTTTCATTGAATGTATTCCAAACTTTTTCAGCGTGTTCATAATCATCTACGCTACACGACTCATTAGTAAGTTTATTAAAGAAACATGATCGGGTTGGTAGTTCTGTTTCTTCAAGACGGTTGACTGAATCCAGATAGTCATATGGAAAGACACCTTTACGTTTCATTAAACTAAATCCATTGGGAGTTTGATAGATTGATTTTACTGTTAACAGATCATTATCTGACAAATATCCTGCTAGCTTTTCCAAACTTGATGGCATAAACCGACAAGAATCTAGAAACCGTAGTTCTATAGTATTTTTTTCATCTACATTAATCTTTTTCGATATAGATACATATAGTTCTTTGTTTAAGAGGATTACATTTATGTCACCTTCAATAGAAGAGAGTTCTCTTACGAACAAATGGCAATCATATGATGATAGATTATGAAAGAATATCGGAATAAATTTTGCTATTTGATACTCTAAATTACATCTGTTATGTGCCTGTCCTCTATATTCACCGGTTAAGTGACAATGATCAGCTACTCGATCTACAGGAGATAACATTTTTTTACAAATGTGGCAAATTGTATCCTCTTTCTGTCTAATCTATTGGAGAGGTGTTAAGGTATTCATTGGTTTCACAATACTTAAATAATTCACATATAAATCTTTACAATCTTTAACTAAATTTACGAAGAAATGTTTTGGTGCATCATCACCACTGTACATTTTAAATTTATCTAAACTACTGTTAAATGAACATTTGATGTAATAACTATAAGCAAATGGAATATGTTTTTGTATTGACTTAACATTAGCTGAAATTTGAATATTAATTGTCTCTAGAATACACTCAACATCAGCGTAGACTACAAAATGTACATCCATTTGCTTTTTGAAATTTTTAAAACGATTTTACTTCGATGTAACATAAATCCTCCTCTTCTTTAACCAGAATGTATTCACAAAATATCTCCAGATTGAATTTTATATTATCATGTTTTCGAATCATATTACTTAACAGCTTAACCACTTTGAATTTAATTCCCGATAAAAAGTTCTCAGGTATTAAATTCGTTTCCTTATTATTTGCAATCAAATATGTAATGATGCGATTATTAAACACTGATCTAACGCATTTTACTTCATCGTCATCAATATCAACACCATTATCATCATTTCGGATTTTGTTAGCACAATTAAGTTTGTGAGCATTTGTTCGAATATGATAGCGCCAATTTGTCTTTGGAATATGTTGATTGCAGTCCGTACAATTAACTATATCAAATGTTTCACCTCCATCTCCAATTTTAGAATGTTGTAAAATATGTTGTTGATAATTCAGTTGGTTTGAGAAATACTTATTGCAAGGTATGCATTTAAATGATGTGGATGGATCATGACATAATCTGTGATGTCTTCTTAATGATCTATTAAACTTTAATTCTTTAAGACAAAATTCACAAATAAAACCAGCCATTTTTCTTTTTTAAATTTTAAATTTTAAAACACAACTCGCTATCAACTTCACTACTCAACTTCTAGCACAAGAATGACTTCCAAATCCTTAAAACAAGTCTATTTATACTCTGGGATTTAGATGAGGAAACGTCCTGTCCGACCAATCATTCGTTTGAAAAGTAATATAAATAAAATGAACATGCACGATCATGTTTCTATTTATAAGAAATCATAATGACGCGCGATGTTATTGTTTATAACAAAGCACTATTATTGTTGTAGCAAAAATGTATTTTCCCACATTCGACGATCATAAAATGGGTTCACAAGAAAAAAACGCACACATAGCGGAAATATATCGCATTAAATCATACAAAAAAATTAATTAAACATAACCACATCCAAAATTCTTTATTTGTTTACATTAAAAATATTCTTATTGATCTTATATATATATATATACATATACTCATACATATACTCATATATACTCATATTAACACAAATAAAATGAACATGCACAATCATGTTTCTATTTAGGTATACGATGTAAACGTGCACACAGCTGCATAATTCTTGAGCCAGCGTTTTAAAATTTGTTTACATTAAAAAAATAATATTATTATTTATCTTATGCTTAACACTTTCATGCCCGATGTTGCCTATAGGCAACATTGTACATTTTTGTTCATAAATTCCGTAATTTTTAATTTTTTTAAAAGATTTTTTTTGCAAACAAGCTTGGTTAAAAACGTGTAAAACCACAATATTTAGGCCAAACCAAATACAAACACATGTCCTTAAAAAACTTTTAGCTCTGGCCCAAAAAATTTGGGCATGAAAGGGTTAAGAGTAAGAAATGATAAGGAGTCACGCTGTTATTATTTATAACAAAGCGCTGCTATTGTTTATGTGTCGTTATCCCACATTTGTCCACAAGAGAAAAAAACACACACACATAACGGAAATATATCACACTAACAAAAAAATTAATTAAGCGAAACTAAATCCAAAATTCTTTATTTGTTTACATTAAGAAATATTCTTATTGATCTTGTGCGCGTGCACACACTTATTCTGTCCGTCCAATCATTCGTTTGAAAAGCAATACAAATAAAAGCAACAAGAAGAAGCAGGCATGCACCAAATTTTGTATGAAAATATTGATACAGAAGCGGCATAAACATACTACTCCTAATGCTTGAGGATAGTTTTGTAATTGCTAATAAACCCTACTCAGACCATATGCCTATAGATTTCAAATTAAACATTCCAAACAACAGAAATATTACGTTAAAATCTGAATTACGATCACAGATATTACACTGGAATAGCAAGAATGCAGCCAGGTATGTCGATAATTTGAACCAATTGTCTTGCTATACCCCTACTGATGAAAATAATTCGGTCGATATGATGGTTCTAACAGTTAAAAATAAAATATTAGACGCTTACGTTAAAAGAGTGCATAAGTTTAATTTTCAACCTAAGCAAGATTGGTTTAATTGGAAGTGCGCTCGTTCTTGTGGGAAAATGATGGTGTATCTTAAGGAGTACAGAAAAAACCATACAAATACCAACAAATTAAAATACGTTTTAGCTAAGAGGAAGTATCTAAATATATGTCGCAGTAGCAATTGAGAGCCCTACACCGCCAACTTAAACAAATTAAACTGTATTAAATGTGGCAAAGACTGGTGGAAATTGTCAAAGGAATTAAAAGCTCGTTCTCTATGCAATCCTTGTGACTTAAGTGCTGATGACTTTCTTCAAAACTTTACGAAGATTTTGGATAATTCAGACCCAATTAAGACTTTTCATTGGTGCTTGCCGTACAATGTAGATGCCTTCTTAGATTCTCCCATTGAATTTTTTTGAAAAATTCAAAAGATAATAAATCTCCCGGAAAAGACGGTATCAGCTATGAATTCTTCAAATATGCACCTGTCAGTTTTATTAATTTGATCCTTTATGCTTTCAATGCTATATTTCTTAAGGAATCTATTCCAGAAAGTTTTATATCTGCGATTTTAAGTCCGCTTCTGAAAAAAGGTGATACGAACTGTCCGTCAAACTATCGGGGCCTGTCTCTAATTGTTACGCTTTGCAAGATCTTCAATAACGTCCTTATGAAGCGCATTACTTACTGGATTAACAAGCAAATATCCTAAATGAATTTCATGCTGGATTTAGAAAGGAGTACTCGACTCTGAAGTCGCCGTAGTCTAGTAGGTAGTGTGTTGGCTTATTAGACGTAAAAGCCAGGGTTCGAGTCCCAGGCCAGACATCAAGACAAAATACAGAAAGTATTTCTTCGGTGACTTCCTCTCAGCAGATTTCTGGTAAAAACTCTGAGAGTAAATAAAATTGCCATGAAAAAGTTTCTCAAAAATCTGTCGTTCGGAGTCGACTTTAAACTGTAGGTCCCACCACTCGTGTATAAAATTAGCACACACAACATAAGTGGTGTGAGAAACTAGATCGTAATCCTGACTGAAGGGTTGTAATGACCAATTATGTATGTATGTACTCGACAGTGGTTAATGTTTTCAATTTAATAAACATTGTTCATTTGAATAGGATAAATGGTAAAAGCACGTATGAATTCTTCGTGGATTTCACCTGTGCTTTTGATTCGATCCCCAGAAATTCGTTATTTTACAAACTAGCAAATATTGGATTATCTTCGAAAATAATACGTTTAATACAAAAATCATATGATGTCACTACCAGCCGAATATTTTTTGGGAAATCTTTCTCCAACTCTTTTGATGTTAAGCTGGGGATCAAACGGGGTTGTACTCTAAGTCCGGTTCTTTTTGCTTTGTATTTAAATGACTTAGACGACGCTCTTCCTATGGGAATAACTATTGGTGACATGTGAAAGTTCTCCTCTATGCTGACGATATTGTTTTGTTATCTGATTCTCCCAGCAATCTCCAGACCATGATTGATGCTCTTCATCAATACTCCGACCTATGGCACTTAAAAGTAAATCTTTCAAAATCGAAGGTATCAGTTTTTCGTAGCGGCACAAGAATACCAAAAGACATAACGTGGATATAAGGAGCAAATGAAATCGAAGTTGTAAACTCGTATAAATACTTAGGAATTGACTTATGTTATAATTTGTCATTTAACAAACATTTAGAAAATAAACTAACTACGTCGAAAATGGCAGTATCTTCGGTTTGGTCTAAATATATAAACCACCCTAAAATATCGAATAAAAATAAACTCAAAATCTTTACTGCCGTATCTCGGTCAGTTATGTTTTACGGTTCACAAATATGGGGATATAAAAAGTATGATGTAGTGGAAAAATTATTTAGATTTTTCATTAAGAAGATGCTACTATTACCTAAAAACACTCCAAACTATATCCTTGTTTTGGAAACGGATTTAAAATCGCTATATCTTGATACATTAAAATTGCACTTTAATTATATTAATAAGGTGCTCAATATGCCTTACAACAGATTGCCTCGCAAGCTCGCAGATATCATAATTGATATGCAGACTTTTTGAGCTGAGGACAGGCTGGGTTTATGTAATAAAATCAACTTTGTTCCTGAAAATAGCTCGGTGCCTCTTAGCAAACATTGCAAAATAATTTTACTGCGCCTTAGAACGTATGAATACGATAATTTAATTTCCGATGTCAGAAACTCTCAATTGCACGACTTATACTCTCAACTAAACTATTCCTTGTTACGAATAACTGCGTCTGGACTTTCTTCTCGGGAGTTAAGTATACTAATAAGAGCAAGAGGTGGACTTTTGGATATATACGCTAGAGCGTTCAGAAATTCTTCAATCGGAATATGTACTCTATGCAACTTAGATTCTTCAGAAAATACGCTTCACTTCATTGGTGTCTGCCCTGTCTTTAAAGAATTTAGAATAAATTTTTTTAACAAAAACCAATTAAACCAAAATGAGGTCATAAATATTCTCAACGGTGACACTTATAGTTTTAGTTTACTTATTAATTATGTTGAAGTTTGTTTAAAATACATAAAACTGATCTTAAATGAATTTGCTTAGATTTGTATTTAAATTGATATATAAAACGGAAATGAAATGGAAAATATTAATATTTATGTATATAAGTTCTCATGTCAATAATAATTATGTTATCAATAAGGTTAAAGTATATGAGTTTTTTTGCTGCCTTAATGTTGCCTTTCTGGCAAGCCAATTATAGATCAATGTTATTTTTTATACCAAATTTTATTAAGTTTATTTGTTATTGAATCTATTAAATAAATATGCCCCTATTGCCGTTCTCAACTCAACTCAGTTTGGTCGTCTACCAGTCAACCCAACTTTCGCTCAGCCAAATTATCTTTTGATATTGCGGAACTCAACGTTTTTTAGTTGTAATTGTTATGATGTTGCCGATATGACATTTCAATTTCATGTTGGTAACACCATGAAATTTATTTGGAAGTAGAGGAAAAGAAAATGAAAATATAAGCTAAAATCAAGTTTTTGTAGAAATAAAAGTAAATTAAAAATGGATTTAAGTGAGGATTTATTTTACGAAGATGAGAATCAGGTTCTTATGTTCTCATGTAATATAAATGTTCTTCGTATACGTCGAAAAATACGCGACGATTCAAATCCTTTTGAACTACCCAGCGCGAAGTAAGAAATGCCCAAAATTATTAACAAATATTTATAAGAAGTGATTTTTTATTGATTTATTAGCTATTTTCGACTGAACAAAGAAGCATTTTGTTATGTGCTGAATGAAATTAAGGACCACTTAAAAAAACCTGTACATATGGTAGCTTCGATTTTTGGCTGACTGAAGCATACAAAAGTGCAATGGAAATGACTTCTATGTTGGAGTAGCTCAACCCAAAATGTCACTTATTTTAAAGGAAGTGGTACCAGCAATAGAGGATCGCATTTGTAGAAAATGGATAAAAACACAAATGATCGAAGACGAAACAAATGCTTCCAAAGTATGGTTTTTTGAAAAATGTGGATTTCTCGGCGTATTGGGCTGTGTTATTATTATTAGCAATATTTTTTAATACTTGCTTTGTAGTGACTCCAAACCTATAAGGAGTAAAATTTCTAATAAAATGTCTATTTACAATATTTTAGATGCTTACACGTTGCCATTCGGAGGGGGTTCTTGTAGGTGGACCCAAGCTTTTCCATTCTATAGAAAATCCTTCTCACGCTTCCTTGCACTGATTTTTGGTCTCCCAAAATTTTGTTTTCCTTTAGAAATTTCTGGATTATTTTCCATCAACTTCGTAAGTCGCTCAAATTAGGCTTTGGTTATTATTTTCAATTTCCTGCGTATTAAATATTTAATTATTTATTTTAATCGGAAAAAAACTTACTTACGACTTTTCCATTTTTTATCTTTTATTCTATTATTAAAAAAAATGTATTAAATATGTACATAAGTGAACTCTATAGAGACTCAACTGCTAATAAGCAGTTGTCTATATTTAACGTTTTTGTCAACCAAACTCACACAAAGTGGTGAACTGCAATACCATAAAACACAACTAAAAAATCCGCCGCACAACCAAAAAGTCAACCGCATATTTAAGTTTAGAATGGCAATACCGATTTCTGAAAGACGACCAAACTACTAAAAAAAAAGTTGTCAACCGCAATAGGGGCAATAAATAATAATATTAAATTTTTATGTTGGTGGATACCGTTTGTGTCCCAGAAGCAGATCCTCAAACAGTTCATCGGTTGCCAATAGGCGCGTTTAAAAATATAAATAGTACTGTAAGCACCTCCTGCATCTCCCTATACAAGTTAGTCTTAAAGGTATTAATTTTTTGCAACAAATTATCAATCGTGGCTTTAAGGCGTCTGAAATTGTAATCATGGGTCTCACTTCATGATTCAAATTTAATGTAGGAACAGTTTTATTTTTTAGTGAAACAGCATATGATATGTGTCTTGAGGGTGAAGACCCATAGTAGTCGGAACAATTGGAGGAAAATAACTGCGTTCAAATTACCGATCTGGATGGGAACTGCACGATAATTCGGTTTACCACCACAGTTACATTTTTCCTGAGAGCTATGGCCTTCAGATTTGTCACATAATCGGCTCCACGGAGGTCCCTGCACATGACGTATACAGAAGGAGTAGTATGTTTCTGTATGTTCGGGGCCACTTTTTCCATACAAATTTGGGATCATCCCTACGCTACAGCCGGTCATTTTCGGTTAGTCGATAGGTTTGCAACATGTATTGTGAAAAGGTAATGCTTTTTAATATTGTAGCACGACCCTACTGCCGTTTATGCCAACACAATGTTCTGTATAAGCTAATGATCATTAACAGCACAACATGTATAAACAAATGAATATCAAATAACATAAGCGAGTGTGTCATTAACATAATTGACTCTCGCTGCTTTTGACGCGCGCTGCATGTTGTTGTTGTTGTGTATTCTCCGCTGGCTAGCGTGGGAATTATGCTTTGTTTGCATTACTGGTGTTGGGCTGAAGGCTTGGATCGTGTTGCATACACACAAACAAATGTATTATTAATTGATAGAATATAGGTCACTAGAACATTTAAGCAAACATATGTAATAAGTATAGAACTATATAGAATTAAGGGAGTTGATTCGAAATTGTCGGATCAGCTAAAAAACTGTATAAAAGAGGAAATAATTCCCAAATCAAAATCATTCGGATTGAATACAATAAAGAAAATTGAGCTCTACAATTGAGCCCTTTTAAAACCTAAAACTTTTTAAAATCTTTATCATTCAATCCTACATGGCGATCCTGCCATAATCCTGAAGTGCTCACAATTAAAAGCACACAGGATTCAAGGCAAATTAAAGGAGTGCAACAAATATTGCACCATAAATAAAATCAATTTTGTCCTGGCGGATCAGCCAAAACGATCCGCCAGCTGCGAAGAAAGAGGATACTGTCTGGCCGAGAGACAGTGAAATGGCTGAAGGACCCAAGCCGATTACAATAGAAGAATACAAAAAAAGGACTGGGCAGAACAAAGAAAGACCGGCGTCACCAAAAATTCCAAAAACAAAAAAAACCGAAGAGAAGAGGAGGCTACACGACAAACTTAAGAAGACAAAAGGCCATCCTCCTGAGGATAATCAACGGTGAACAACCCCCTCCATGGGACGAGGCCACCAGATTATGGGCAAAGGTGGACCAGATTGAACAACTGTTGAAACAACGCTATACAAAAAAGAATGAAGCTGAATAATGAAAAATTTGTTATTATGGTATTGTATTAACTGAAAAAAAAAGCAAGAAAATTTTTAGTTTAGCTATTTTAAAGTGGAGCGTTCTAGCCGCTCCCATAGGCCAGAAAGCGTTAACCGCTCTTGACAAAAATTCGTTTTTTTAAAATAAAAATATTTTAATTATAATTATATATAGTATATCTATAGTATTTATACACAAAAAAAAGAGCATAAAGAATTAATTATGTTCGGATTTTTTTTTTTAAGAAAGTTAGTTGTAATTGTTATTATCTAAGAAAAAAATACAGATAAGAAAATCTTTAAAATTAAAAATTAGAAAAAATAAAAATGATAACCGCAATTCAAAAAATTATAATAAAACAATTTTGTTAGTAAAATGTAAGATATTTTAAGAATTATGGACCTTTATAGTAGGAAAATAGATATAGGAGAAAAAGAAATAATAGCTATGCTTATAGCTTATGCAAAATATTATCAAAAGAAAGAATAATAAAACATTAAAGATATATAGAACTTTAACAGACCAGAATTTTAGATAGATAATCAAGCCAGAGCATTACTAAAGTAGAGGTTAAAGCGTGTGGTCACAGTAAAAATTTGTTTAATCACAACAAAATGGTGTATACTGTCAGGAACAAGTCCGATTTCAATCACCAATTGGAAAATGCTGGTGATAAGTTGGTTGTGGTCAATTTCTGTACCACCTGGTGTGGCCCTTGCAAAGTGATGGCCCCCAGGTTGGAGGAACTCTCCAAGGACTATGCTGATAGAGTTGTCTTTATCAGGGTTGATATTGATGACTGCGAGGATGTTGCCATAGAATACAACATCTCCAGCATGTCCACTTTCATGTTCATAAAGAACAAACAAAGAATTGAAGAATTTGATGGAGCCAATACCAACGTCACCCAGCCAAATTTTTTATATAAATCTAGCCACTATACTTAGAAGTAGAAATTGTTTTCAATTTGTATGTAATTATAAAAAAAAAATTAGCCATGTTAAAAAAAAATAGAACAAAGCAGTCACTAAATTCGTAAATAGTGACAAGACGCTGTATTAGACTTTGGACAGAAACAATTAACGATTTTAGAGAAATAAATAACAAAAACAACAATGTATGACAAATAAGACACTGGAAAGGATAACTATGTCGCGGATGCATTATCGCGAATTACAATTGATGACTTTAAAAACATAAATAAAAAGGTATCGTGCGTATTAAGAGTCTCGACAAGATCGATGAGTAAACCAAAAACCAGTAGTGAAATAAATAATCAGCATAAAAAAGATAAAATAGAGAAGCCCAAAATTTATATACCAATTAAGAATAGTGACGTCAGAAAGTTTTATAAATTAAAGATTTTTCCTAACAAATGCTACATAAAGAAAGGAAAATCAATATTAGCTAGCATAAAAATAAATGATACGTTTACTTCAGAGAGATTTGACTTAGGACAATTTTTCTCTAGGCTTGAAAAAGTGGCCAGTAAACTAAATATCAATAAATTACAAGTAGCACCTAGTGAGAAGATTTTCGAATTTATCTCAATAAATGATTTTAAAGATACGGGCAATAAAATATTGAAGAAGATGGGAATAGCGCTATTGAACAAAGTAACTGTAATTGAAAAGAAGAATGCCAAGGCAATTCTTGATATTATGCTGAAATATCATGATAATCCCATTGAAGGAGGTCATTGCGGGATATACAGAACCGCTGAAAAGACAAAAAGATATTACTACTGGAAAAATATGACAAAAGACATAGCTAAATACGTTAAAGCATGTCACAAATGTCAATTAGCAAAAACAAATAAACACATTAAATGTCCGATGATTATCACAGAGACACCCAGTAAACCATTTGATACGGTCTATGTGGACACAATCGGACCATTTCCAAAATCACTTCATGGAAATGAATACGCAGTCACGCTAGTATGTGACCTAACAAAATATTTAGTAACGATACCAATACCAGATAAATCAGCAAAAACTGTCGCAAAAGCGATATTTGAGAACTTTGTACTTACCTATGGTCCAATGAAGACGTTCATTTCGGACATGGGTACAGAATACAAAAATTCTATACTGACTGAACTTTGCAACTTATTCAAGATTGAAAAACTAACGTCAACAGCACATCATCACCAGACTTTAGGTACGATAGAAAGAAGTCATAGAACTTTTAATGAATACGTACGCTCATATATATCAGTAGATAAAGACGACTGGGATGAATGGCTTAAGTATTTTACATATTGTTTTAATACAACACCATCAACTGTGCACAATTACTGTCCTTTTGAGTTGATTTTCAGTAAAATACCAAATAGTTTTAAAGATTTTGGTGAAATAGATAGAGTTGCACCACTATACAATGTGGATAACTATGCCAAAGAGGCAAAATTTAGATTAGAAATAGCACTTAAGAGAGCAAAACAATTATTAGATGTAAATAAAATTAAGCAGAAAATCAATTACGATAAGGATATATTAGACTACAATTTTAAAATAGGTGACTTAGTTTTACTCAAAAATGACAATGGACACAAACTAGAACAATCTTATAAAGGTCCGTATAAAATGAAGAAATTAGATTTAAAAAATAATGTAACTATAGTAGATAAGATAACTAATAAGGAACAAATTGTACATAAGAATAGACTTAAGCTATATAACAAATAGTTTTAACTATAACACTAAACTGGCCAGAAAAGTGAAATAATAATCTTTAAAATAATTTTTTGTTAGTAGTAACTAAGTAAACTTATCACTAAGCATTTATTAAAAACAAAATAAATATTAAAATTAGTTAAGAAATTAAAAGATAGTACATAATAAATTTACTTTAAGAATTATTGTAAAAGAATGTCCATAGAACTCTCAGTTATATGAACATTCTTCCGAAAAAGGGAGGTGTAGCACGACCCTACTGCCGTTTATGCCAACACAATGTTCTGTATAAGCTAATGATCATTAACAGCACAACATGTATAAACAAATCAATATCAAATAACATAAGCGAGTGTGTCATTAACATAATTCTGGGCATTGACTCTCGCTGCTTTTGACGCGCGCTGCATGTTGTTGTTGTTGTGTATTCTCCGCTGGCTAGCGTGGGAATTATGCTTTGTTTGCATTACTGGTGTTGGGCTGAAGGCTTGGATCGTGTTGCATACACACAAACAAATGTATTATTAATTGATAGAATATAGGTCACTAGAACATTTAAGCAAACATATGTAATAAGTATAGAACTATATAGAATTAAGGGAGTTGATTCGAAATTGTCGGATCAGCTAAAAAACTGTATAAAAGAGGAAATAATTCCCAAATCAAAATCATTCGGATTGAATACAATAAAGAAAATTGAGCTCTACAATTGAGCCCTTTTAAAACCTAAAACTTTTTAAAATCTTTATCATTCAATCCTACAATATATATATATGTGTGTATGTGTGTAATAGTTGGTTGAATGTGCCTTTTAAAGCGTGTTTGTGTTATAGTTGGTAGAGTGATAGGTATGTAACATTTGTTAGAGAGGGTTAGAGAGGCTAGGGTTATGCAGGGTGATTGTGATGCGTTTATGACGATTGTTTATGGCTTCATATTTTTGTTTTGAAAAGTATGCTAAATATTTTTTAGGTATGTAACATATATTAGAGAGATGTAGGGTTATGTAGGGTGATTGTGATGCATTTATGCCGGTTGTTTAGTTTATTCAATGCAAATGTATATCAAGTTACATACCGTTTGGCTCAAAAAAATATTTCATATATTCTTCATTATGATATTTGATCTGCTAAATTCATTGGTGCTTGCCGTACAATGTAGATGCCTTCTTAGATTCTCCCATTGAATTGTGCGAGCCTATTGCCGTTTTGAAAAATTTAAAAGATAATAAATCTCCCGGAAAAGACGGTATCAGCTATGAATTCTTCAAATATGCACCTGTCAGTTTTATTAATTTGATCCTTTATGCTTTCAATGCTATATTTCTTAAGGAATCTATTCCAGAAAGTTTTATATCTGCGATTTTAAGTCCGCTTCTGAAAAAAGGTGATACGAACTGTCCGTCAAACTATCGGGGCCTGTCTCTAATTGTTACGCTTTGCAAGATCTTCAATAACGTCCTTATGAAGCGCATTACTTACTGGATTAACAAGCAAATGTCCTAAATGAATTTCATGCTGGATTTAGAAAGGAGTACTCGACTCTGAAGTCGCCGTAGTCTAGTAGGTAGTGTGTTGGCTTATTAGACGTAAAAGCCAGGGTTCGAGCTCCAGGCCAGACATCAAGACAAAATACAGAAAGTATTTCTTCGGTGACTTCCTCTCAGCAGATTTCTGGTAAAAACTCTGAGAGTAAATAAAATTGCCATGAAAAAGTTTCTCAAAAATCTGTCGTTCGGAGTCGACTTTAAACTGTAGGTCCCACCACTCGTGTATAAAATTAGCACACACAACATAAGTGGTGTGAGAAACTAGATCGTAATCCTGACTGAAGGGTTGTAATGACCAATTATGTATGTATGTACTCGACAGTGGTTAATGTTTTCAATTTAATAAACATTGTTCATTTGAATAGGATAAATGGTAAAAGCACATATGAATTCTTCGTGGATTTCACCTGTGCTTTTGATTCGATCCCCAGAAATTCGTTATTTTACAAACTAGCAAATATTGGATTATCTTCGAAAATAATACGTTTAATACAAAAATCATATGATGTCACTACCAGCCGAATATTTTTTGGGAAATCTTTCTCCAACTCTTTTGATGTTAAGCTGGGGATCAAACGGGGTTGTACTCTAAGTCCGGTTCTTTTTGCTTTATATTTAAATGACTTAGACGACGCTCTTCCTATGGGAATAACTATTGGTGACATGTGAAAGTTCTCCTCTATGCTGACGATATTGTTTTGTTATCTGATTCTCCCAGCAATCTCCAGACCATGATTGATGCTCTCCATGAATACTCCGACCTATGGCACTTAAAAGTAAATCTTTCAAAATCGAAGGTATCAGTTTTTCGTAGCGGCACAAGAATACCAAAAGACATAACGTGGATATAAGGAGCAAATGAAATCGAAGTTGTAAACTCGTATAAATACTTAGGAATTGACTTATGTTATAATTTGTCATTTAACAAACATTTAGAAAATAAACTAACTACGTCGAAAATGGCAGTATCTTCGTTTTGGTCTAAATATATAAACCACCCTAAAATATCGAATAAAAATAAACTCAAAATCTTTACTGCCGTATCTCGGTCAGTTATGTTTTACGGTTCACAAATATGGGGATATAAAAAGTATGATGTAGTGGAAAAATTATTTAGATTTTTCATTAAGAAGTTGCTACTATTACCTAAAAACACTCCAAACTATATCCTTGTTTTGGAAACGGATTTAAAATCGCTATATCTTGATACATTAAAATTGCACTTTAATTATATTAATAAGGTGCTCAATATGCCTTACAACAGATTGCCTCGCAAGCTCGCAGATATCATAATTGATATGCAGACTTTTTGAGCTGAGGACAGGCTGGGTTTATGTAATAAAATCAACTTTGTTCCTGAAAATAGCTCGGTGCCTCTTAGCAAACATTGCAAAATAATTTTACTGCGCCTTAGAACGTATGAATACGATAATTTAATTTCCGATGTCAGAAACTCTCAATTGCACGACTTATACTCTCAACTAAACTATTCCTTGTTACGAATAACTGCGTCTGGATTTTCTTCTCGGGAGTTAAGTATACTAATAAGAGCAAGAGGTGGACTTTTGGATATATACGCTAGAGCGTTCAGAAATTCTTCAATCGGAATATGTACTCTATGCAACTTAGATTCTTCAGAAAATACGCTTCACTTCATTGGTGTCTGCCCTGTCTTTAAAGAATTTAAAATAATTTTTTTTAACAAAAACCAATTAAACCAAAATGAGGTCATAAATATTCTCAACGGTGACACTTATAGTTTTAGTTTACTTATTAATTATGTTGAAGTTTGTTTAAAATACATAAAACTGATCTTAAATGAATTTGCTTAGATTTGTATTTAAATTGATATATAAAACGGAAATGAAATGGAAAATATTAATATTTATGTATATAAGTTCTCATGTCAATAATAATTATGTTATCAATAAGGTTAAAGTATATGAGTTTTTTTGCTGCCTTAATGTTGCCTTTCTGGCAAGCCAATTATAGATCAATGTTATTTTTTATACCAAATTTTATTAAGTTTATTTGTTATTGAATCTATTAAATAAATATGCCCCTATTGCCGTTCTCAACTCAACTCAGTTTGGTCGTCTACCAGTCAACCCAACTTTCGCTCAGCCAAATTATCTTTTGATATTGCGGAACTCAACGTTTTTTAGTTGTAATTGTTATTTTTTTATTTATTTATTTGATTTATAATGATCTACATAGCACAACAAGATACTAAATCTTATAAGTGACAGTGCTATGTTTACAATCAATAAGGTATAAAAAATTAACATTAATTAAATATAAAAAATTAGAGAAAGTTAAATTATGTATATAAATATTAAATTAAATTGATAAGGTAAAGTATAAAAATAATAATAATAATAATAATAATAATAATAATAATATAATAATAGTAATAATAATAATAATAATAATAACAATAATAAATTTACAAATATGAGATAAAAATTTTAATTATGAAAATAATTTAAATAACTCCTTTTTGAACGCGTTTGCATTGCCCAGATTTTGGATGTTATTTGGTAAGGAATTCCAAAGACTAATGGTGTGTATAAAGAACTGTCGCTGAGACAGAAGAGTCCTGAATCGTTGCTGTATAATCCCCACACCCCGGTGGGATCTGGCAAACTTAATTTTACAATATAAATACTTCGGCTGTTTCGTGTAAATTATTTTATGAAGTAGAAGGAGGCATCTAGTTTTCAGGAGATTATCAAATTTGATACCAAGAATCAGGTAAGCTAAATGAGAAATGTGATCCCGACGCCCCTTAAGGAAAACATACCTGGCTATGTTATTGTACGCCAGGTTAAGTTTCCGGTTGTCATCATAACTGCAATTTGGGTATATCTCACATCCATATAAAAGTACCGGAATCAAGTACGTTTTAGCAAGTTGCATGCGAATGACAAAAGGAGTTGAATCTATGACAGCCCACAAATTTCGAAGCATGCCATAAATTCTGCCAACAATGACACTTATATGGGTTGACCACGATAATTTGTCATTAAAAACAATACCCAGATTAGTAGCCGACCTGACAAATTCAATTTTATTTCCCCTGATACTCAATTCAGGTATGACAAATGATCCGTTTGTTCTCGAAAGTGTAATACATTTAGACTTAGAAGGATTGATACATAGTCCATTGGCCGAGGCCCATCCGTCAATCCTTGCTAAGTCACGATTAATGTAGTCCAAACAAGAATAAATATTCTCCCTTGGAGTATATGTGTAAAGCTGCACATCGTCAGCATACATGTGAACATTACAGTTAACCAAAACATCAGGTAGATCATTTATATACATGCAAAACAGCAAAGGTCCAAGTATAGACCCCTGTGGAACACCTCTACTAATAGTAAGTGGATCCGAAACTTTGCCATTGAAATGAACCTTCTGAAATCTGTTCGTCAAATAAGAATAAATTAGATTACAGGCAGTTTCGGAGAAATAAAACAGTTTTCGGAGCTTTTTCAATAGAACCGCATGATCGACTGTATCAAAAGCCTTAGAGTAATCAAGCAGAACCAAGAACGCCACACTATTACCATCAAGTTCCGACCTAAGTTCCTCAACTACATTTATCAGAGCGGTAGTACAACTCCTACCTTTCATGAAGCCCGACTGATTAACCGTTAAGAAATTGTGGCCCCTCAGATATTCATCGATTTGTCTGGCCATGATGTTCTCCAATACTTTGGATAAAAAAGGAAGGATTGCAATTGGCCTGAACTCACAATTAGTTTTCGGAATGGGAAGGATTTTAGCCAGTTTCCAACTTTCAGGAAAAGAAGACTTAGTCAGAACTGTATTGAACAAGTAAGTATAGTAAGGCAAAAGTTTAGGAGTCAGAGCCTTTAAGAATAAAGGATGCAAATCATCAGAACCAACTGCATTCGATTTTACCGCTGAAATACATTCCAAAACCTCAAACTGATTTACGCAACGAAAGCTAAAGGAATACTGTGGTGGAACACAACAGAGTTCATCATACAAGTCACCGTTAGACCTTGGGACCCTAGAATTTACGAACTGGTCATTAAGCTTGTCCACATCCACATCAATATCGGCCTTTGGACATTTTCGGCCTATTCCTATTTCACGAATTACATTCCATTTAGACTTGTTGTCCATAGCATTGGAAAACTTTCCGCCATAATACGATCTTTTTGCAGTTCTTATGCTCCTGGTAACTTCCATCCGTGTGAATCTATGTAAAGCTTTCAAATCATCCGTCCTAAACCTCTTCCATCTCCTGTAAGCACTATCCCTCCTCTGAATGAGTGCTTTTATTTCCGCATTAAACCAGGGCTGTTGTTTAGGTTTGATGTGCTTGGTTTTGACAGGAACGCACCTGTCATAGAGCAAACGCACTCTGTCCTGAATAAACGATAATTGGTCATTCGCATTACCCAGTGTGTATACCTGGTCCCAAGATACGCTATCCAGTTCAATATTCAGAGTTGCATAATCAATGTTTCCAAAATCACGATACGTAATATATTTGTCCACGGGACGAGTTACGGACAAATTATAATTAAGGAAGAGAAGGTCATGGTTGGAGAAGCAGGAAGCAGAAATGTGGTCATATAACAATACCCTGTCAATGTGATTCACAAATATAAGGTCTATCAAGCTACTGGATGTTGAATGGAAATGTGTAGGTGTTGACACATTTACAGGACTGAGGTGAAGTGAGAGCATTGGTCCAATAAGGGGATTATCATGTAAAAGGTTATTGTTAAAGTCACCTACAATAACTATGTCATCATATCGAATGGTAATATCCTCAAGAGTTGAAATAAAAGGATCAAAATTTAAACTAGAATTCGGTCTATATACACAACCAAGAAGAAGTTTCGGACCATCGCCTCTTGATATTTCCAGAAACAAATATTCAATCTCGCTCCCAATGTGATTTAATAATTTTTCCTTACAAAGTATACCATTACGAACATAAATCGCAACTCCACCACCCCTGGCCCTGGTTGCATTACCATTAACCAAGATTCTCCTATCTGATCGGAAAAGTTTAAAGCCCTGTAAATTAAAAACTGTATCCTGAACATCCAAGGGTAACCAAGTCTCAGAGACGCAAATAACGTCAATACCTGCTGCCACAAATAAGTACCTAAATTCATCAATCTTATTATTTAAGCTCTGAGCGTTTATGTGGACAATGTTGAGACCTGCCCTTTGTTTCGCAAGGACTCTAATCATGTTATACACACAGTCTCTGGAATTAGAACCGTTAGAATTCATGAAATGGTACGAAGTTTTTGGCAATGAATTCAATAATTAGATCTAAAGCAGAAATCGTAATATTTAAGCGTTCAAATATAATGGAGTTATACATACATGACACAAAGTTGTTGAAGAAGAATGTATTAATTAAATTGATATTGAGGATAATTAGGTTGATAAAAAACAAGTGAAGTTTTGGGAGTTCAAACAGCATGGCCAGGAAATAACTTATTAAGGCTGTCTACATCGTCTATTAGTATGAGGTCATCATTCATATTCTTTTTGACGTAAACACAACCCCGCATAGAGAACGCAGAAGATAAAATTTTTTTCTTTTTTAGGCGAATTGCTGCGCTCAATGTTTTAAAATTAGTCTGTGTTAAGTTCTCGTTAACATAGAACTTTTCTTCTGATGTCAGGCCAATATTTCTAAGGCGGAAGACAAAACCACTGTGTAGTTTCCTGAAGTTCGCCATGGATTTCAAAAAGAAATTCCTATCATACGCAGACCATAGTTTTACAATAATTGCGGCATCTTTGGAGTTCTCCCTATGCTTGTTATTGAGATTCCTTAGACGATAGATTGATTGAATGTTCGGCACAGGTGTGTTTATGGTGTCACAAATTTTACAGAATATTTCCTGTAGGTTCTCGTCCTGGGTGTACGGGATTTCATTGATCCTAAGCTCCGACGAAACCGGGTGATTCTCTTGTTGCCTTAATTTTGTTTTGAGGTCACTAATTTCCTCGCGAATCTTGTCTATTTCGGAAGCTTTATTCTCAAGTATGGTTACCCGTTCGGTAATGTTTGACAATTTATTTTCAATTATGCTGTATTTTTCGCGCAGATCACTAATTAACTCCTCTTTAAACTCCTTAAACTTGAGGTCAATTGTGCGCAGAATTTGCTCCGTAAACTTTTCAAACCTGCTGTCCATACAGTTTAATAGTTTGAATGGTGAGTCGAGTAGTGAAGACCGAGAAGAGCTTGTCATTTGATTAATGTCCGTTAGGCGTTTATTCACAGGGGTGTTGGACAATTCAGCTCTGGTTGATGGTCGGTTTTCATTATTATCAACTGCTTGCATTTTAATTTTATTGTTGTTATTCTTGATTTTTGATTTGTTGGTATTGTTTTTTCCGATTTTTTTATCTTTTCTTAAGTTGTACATCGGAAAGGTAATTTTGTGATTAAAATTAAGTTCAAAATTAACCGCCAATACACAATTAATAAATGCAATCAAAAATTAATAAAATGCAAAAACTTGGCAGCACTTTCATAAACAGTACTTGCAATCAAAACAGCTGATATGACTTAATTTGTTTACTTTCGTTTTTTTATTTTGTTGTCTATTGTTTTGTTTGGTGTAATGTTATTGTGTATTTATTAGATAAGCAAGGTCACCGAAGTGTAGCTTATTTGTGTTTATTTTAGTGTATATTTATCTCACAAGAAAGTTTAGTTACTATGTTGAAAATTGTTGTTGTTTGTTTACAGTTTTCAATTTTCGTTTATTTGAAATAATCTTTATGTAAGAATAACTCCTTGTTGGATGTAAGATTTGTTAGTGTATTTTAACTGTTCAATTTAGGTAGATTTTTTGTGAATTTAAAATTTAAGAATTTTAATTTGTTGTTGCACACTATAAATTGATTTGATTGTTTATATTCTTGAGATTGTTGTTTGTTATTTTTGATTTTTTATTTATTTATTTTTTTTATTTTTTGATTATGTTTGCTTGTTAGATTTTAATGTAAAATCGGTTGTTTAATAATGTTAGAAGTTAATTTGATTTTATTAAAATTCGCAACATTAATTAGGAAAACCAAAGTAAACAAAACAGATAATAAATCTATTAAGAAAATGGCATAAATTTACAAATTAGCGGAGCACAATTTAGAACACGTCCGTTCAGCACAAGTATCAAATAATATATATATATATGATGTTGCCGATATGACATTTCAATTTCATGTTGGTAACACCATGAAATTTATTTGGAAGTAGAGGAAAAGAAAATGAAAATATAAGCTAAAATCAAGTTTTTGTAGAAATAAAAGTAAATTAAAAATGGATTTAAGTGAGGATTTATTTTACGAAGATGAGAATCAGGTTCTTATGTTCTCATGTAATATAAATGTTCTTCGTATACGTCGAAAAATACGCGACGATTCAAATCCTTTTGAACTACCCAGCGCGAAGTAAGAAATGCCCAAAATTATTAACAAATATTTATAAGAAGTGATTTTTTATTGATTTATTAGCTATTTTCGACTGAACGAAGAAGCATTTTGTTATGTGCTGAATGAAATTAAGGACCACTTAAAAAACCTGTACATATGGTAGCTTCGATTTTTGGCTGACTGAAGCATACAAAAGTGCAATGGAAATGACTTCTATGTTGGAGTAGCTCAACCCAAAATGTCACTTATTTTAAAGGAAGTGGTACCAGCAATAGAGGATCGCATTTGTAGAAAATGGATAAAAACACAAATGATCGAAGACGAAACAAATGCTTCCAAAGTATGGTTTTTTGAAAAATGTGGATTTCTCGGCGTATTGGGCTGTGTTTTTATTATTAGCAATATTTTTTAATACTTGCTTTGTAGTGAATCCAAACCTATAAGGAGTAAAATTTCTAATAAAATGTCTATTTACAATATTTTAGATGCTTACACGTTGCCATTCGGAGGGGGTTCTTGTAGGTGGACCCAAGCTTTTCCATTCTATAGAAAATCCTTCTCACGCTTCCTTGCACTGATTTTTGGTCTCCCAAAATTTTGTTTTCCTTTAGAAATTTCTGGATTATTTTCCATCAACTTCGTAAGTCGCTCAAATTAGGCTTTAGTTGTTATTTTCAATTTCCTGCGTATTAAATATTTAATTATTTATTTTAATCGGAAAAAAACTTACTTACGACTTTTCCATTTTTTATCTTTTATTCTATTATTAAAAAAATGTATTAAATATGTACATAAGTGAACTCTATAGAGACTCAACTGCTAATAAGCAGTTGTCTATATTTAACGTTTTTGTCAACCAAACTCACACAAAGTGGTGAACTGCAATACCATAAAACACAACTAAAAAATCCGCCGCACAACCAAAAAGTCAACCGCATATTTAAGTTTAGAATGGCAATACCGATTTCTGAAAGACGACCAAACTACTAAAAAAAAAGTTGTCAACCGCAATAGGGGCAATAAATAATAATATTAAATTTTTATGTTGGTGGATACCGTTTGTGTCCCAGAAGCAGATCCTCAAACAGTTCATCGGTTGCCAATAGGCGCGTTTAAAAATATAAATAGTACTGTAAGCACCTCCTGCATCTCCCTATACAAGTTAGTCTTAAAGGTATTAATTTTTTGCAACAAATTATCAATCGTGGCTTTAAGGCGTCTGAAATTGTAATCATGGGTCTCACTTCATGATTCAAATTTAATGTAGGAACAGTTTTATTTTTTAGTGAAACAGCATATGATATGTGTCTTGAGGGTGAAGACCCATAGTAGTCGGAACAATTGGAGGAAAATAACTGCGTTCAAATTACCGATCTGGATGGGAACTGCACGATAATTCGGTTTACCACCACAGTTACATTTTTCCTGAGAGCTATGGCCTTCAGATTTGTCACATAATCGGCTCCACGGAGGTCCCTGCACATGACGTATACAGAAGGAGTAGTATGTTTCTGTATGTTCGGGGCCACTTTTTCCATACAAATTTGGGATCATCCCTACGCTACAGCCGGTCATTTTCGGTTAGTCGATAGGTTTGCAACATGTATTGTGAAAAGGTAATGCTTTTTAATATTGTAGCACGACCCTACTGCCGTTTATGCCAACACAATGTTCTGTATAAGCTAATGATCATTAACAGCACAACATGTATAAACAAATGAATATCAAATAACATAAGCGAGTGTGTCATTATAATTCGGGGCATTGACTCTCGCTGCTTTTGACGCGCGCTGCATGTTGTTGTTGTTGTGTATTCTCCGCTGGCTAGCGTGGGAATTATGCTTTGTTTGCATTACTGGTGTTGGGCTGAAGGCTTGGATCGTGTTGCATACACACAAACAAATGTATTATTAATTGATAGAATATAGGTCACTAGAACATTTAAGCAAACATATGTAATAAGTATAGAACTATATAGAATTAAGGGAGTTGATTCGAAATTGTCGGATCAGCTAAAAAACTGTATAAAAGAGGAAATAATTCCCAAATCAAAATCATTCGGATTGAATACAATAAAGAAAATTGAGCTCTACAATTGAGCCCTTTTAAAACCTAAAACTTTTTAAAATCTTTATCATTCAATCCTACATGGCGATCCTGCAATAATCCTGAAGTGCTCACAATTAAAAGCACACAGGATTCAAGGCAAATTAAAGGAGTGCAACAAATATTGCACCATAAATAAAATCAATTTTGTCCTGGCGGATCAGCCAAAACGATCCGCCAGCTGCGAAGAAAGAGGATACTGTCTGGCCGAGAGACAGTGAAATGGCTGAAGGACCAAGCCGATTACAATAGAAGAATACAAAAAAAGGACTGGGCAGAACAAAGAAAGACCGGCGTCACCAAAAATTCCAAAAACAAAAAAAACCGAAGAGAAGAGGATGCTACACGACAAACTTAAGAAGACAAAAGGCCATCCTCCTGAGGATAATCAACGGTGAACAACCCCCTCCATGGGACGAGGCCACCAGATTATGGGCAAAGGTGGACCAGATTGAACAACTGTTGAAACAACGCTATACAAAAAAGAATGAAGCTGAATAATGAAAAATTTGTTATTATGGTATTGTATTAACTGAAAAAAAAAAGCAAGAAAATTTTTAGTTTAGCTATTTTAAAGTGGAGCGTTCTAGCCGCTCCCATAGGCCAGAAAGCGTTAACCGCTCTTGACAAAAATTCGTTTTTTTAAAATAAAAATATTTTAATTATAATTATATATAGTATATCTATAGTATTTATACACAAAAAAAAGAGCATAAAGAATTAATTATGTTCGGATTTTTTTTTTTAAGAAAGTTAGTTGTAATTGTTATTATCTAAGAAAAAAATACAGATAAGAAAATCTTTAAAATTAAAAATTAGAAAAAATAAAAATGATAACCGCAATTCAAAAAATTATAATAAAACAATTTTGTTAGTAAAATGTAAGATATTTTAAGAATTATGGACCTTTATAGTAGGAAAATAGATATAGGAGAAAAAGAAATAATAGCTATGCTTATAGCTTATGCAAAATATTATCAAAAGAAAGAATAATAAAACATTAAAGATATATAGAACTTTAACAGACCAGAATTTTAGATAGATAATCAAGCCAGAGCATTACTAAAGTAGAGGTTAAAGCGTGTGGTCACAGTAAAAATTTGTTTAATCACAACAAAATGGTGTATACTGTCAGGAACAAGTCCGATTTCAATCACCAATTGGAAAATGCTGGTGATAAGTTGGTTGTGGTCAATTTCTGTACCACCTGGTGTGGCCCTTGCAAAGTGATGGCCCCCAGGTTGGAGGAACTCTCCAAGGACTATGCTGATAGAGTTGTCTTTATCAGGGTTGATATTGATGACTGCGAGGATGTTGCCATAGAATACAACATCTCCAGCATGTCCACTTTCATGTTCATAAAGAACAAACAAAGAATTGAAGAATTTGATGGAGCCAATACCAACGTCACCCAGCCAAATTTTTTATATAAATCTAGCCACTATACTTAGAAGTAGAAATTGTTTTCAATTTGTATGTAATTATAAAAAAAAATTAGCCATGTTAAAAAAAAAAGAAAAAAAAATAGAACAAAGCAGTCACTAAATTCGTAAATAGTGACAAGACGCTGTATTAGACTTTGGACAGAAACAATTAACGATTTTAGAGAAATAAATAACAAAAACAACAATGTATGACAAATAAGACACTGGAAAGGATAACTATGTCGCGGATGCATTATCGCGAATTACAATTGATGACTTTAAAAACATAAATAAAAAGGTATCGTGCGTATTAAGAGTCTCGACAAGATCGATGAGTAAACCAAAAACCAGTAGTGAAATAAATAATCAGCATAAAAAAGATAAAATAGAGAAGCCCAAAATTTATATACCAATTAAGAATAGTGACGTCAGAAAGTTTTATAAATTAAAGATTTTTCCTAACAAATGCTACATAAAGAAAGGAAAATCAATATTAGCTAGCATAAAAATAAATGATACGTTTACTTCAGAGAGATTTGACTTAGGACAATTTTTCTCTAGGCTTGAAAAAGTGGCCAGTAAACTAAATATCAATAAATTACAAGTAGCACCTAGTGAGAAGATTTTCGAATTTATCTCAATAAATGATTTTAAAGATACGGGCAATAAAATATTGAAGAAGATGGGAATAGCGCTATTGAACAAAGTAACTGTAATTGAAAAGAAGAATGCCAAGGCAATTCTTGATATTATGCTGAAATATCATGATAATCCCATTGAAGGAGGTCATTGCGGGATATACAGAACCGCTGAAAAGACAAAAAGATATTACTACTGGAAAAATATGACAAAAGACATAGCTAAATACGTTAAAGCATGTCACAAATGTCAATTAGCAAAAACAAATAAACACATTAAATGTCCGATGATTATCACAGAGACACCCAGTAAACCATTTGATACGGTCTATGTGGACACAATCGGACCATTTCCAAAATCACTTCATGGAAATGAATACGCAGTCACGCTAGTATGTGACCTAACAAAATATTTAGTAACGATGCCAATACCAGATAAATCAGCAAAAACTGTCGCAAAAGCGATATTTGAGAACTTTGTACTTACCTATGGTCCAATGAAGACGTTCATTTCGGACATGGGTACAGAATACAAAAATTCTATACTGACTGAACTTTGCAACTTATTCAAGATTGAAAAACTAACGTCAACAGCACATCATCACCAGACTTTAGGTACGATAGAAAGAAGTCATAGAACTTTTAATGAATACGTACGCTCATATATATCAGTAGATAAAGACGACTGGGATGAATGGCTTAAGTATTTTACATATTGTTTTAATACAACACCATCAACTGTGCACAATTACTGTCCTTTTGAGTTGATTTTCAGTAAAATACCAAATAGTTTTAAAGATTTTGGTGAAATAGATAGAGTTGCACCACTATACAATGTGGATAACTATGCCAAAGAGGCAAAATTTAGATTAGAAATAGCACTTAAGAGAGCAAAACAATTATTAGATGTAAATAAAATTAAGCAGAAAATCAATTACGATAAGGATATATTAGACTACAATTTTAAAATAGGTGACTTAGTTTTACTCAAAAATGACAATGGACACAAACAAGAACAATCTTATAAAGGTCCGTATAAAATGAAGAAATTAGATTTAAAAAATAATGTAACTATAGTAGATAAGATGACTAATAAGGAACAAATTGTACATAAGAATAGACTTAAGCTATATAACAAATAGTTTTAACTATAACACTAAACTGGCCAGAAAAGTGAAATAATAATCTTTAAAATAATTTTTTGTTAGTAGTAACTAAGTAAACTTATCACTAAGCATTTATTAAAAACAAAATAAATATTAAAATTAGTTAAGAAATTAAATGATAGTACATAATAAATTTACTTTAAGAATTATTGTAAAAGAATGTCCATAGAACTCTCAGTTATATGAACATTCTTCCGAAAAAGGGAGGTGTAGCACGACCCTACTGCCGTTTATGCCAACACAATGTTCTGTATAAGCTAATGATCATTAACAGCACAACATGTATAAACAAATGAATATCAAATAACATAAGCGAGTGTGTCATTAACATAATTCTGGGCATTGACTCTCGCTGCTTTTGACGCGCGCTGCATGTTGTTGTTGTTGTGTATTCTCCGCTGGCCAGCGTGGGAATTATGCTTTTTTTGCATTACTGGTGTTGGGCTGAAGGCTTGGATCGTGTTGCATACACACAAACAAATGTATTATTAATTGATAGAATATAGAACAGTTAAGCAAACATATGTAATAAGTATAGAACTATATAGAATTAAGGGAGTTGATTCGAAATTGTCGGATCAGCTAAAAAACTGTATAAAAGAGGAAATAATTCCCAAATCAAAATCATTCGGATTGAATACAATAAAGAAAATTGAGCTCTACAATTGAGCCCTTTTAAAACCTAAAACTTTTTAAAATCTTTATCATTCAATCCTACAATATATATATATGTGTGTATGTGTGTAATAGTTGGTTGAATGTGCCTTTTAAAGCATGTTTGTGTTATAGTTGGTAGAGTGATAGGTATGTAACATTTGTTAGAGAGGGCTAGAGAGGCTAGGGTTATGCAGGGTGATTGTGATGCGTTTATGACGATTGTTTATGGCTTCATATTTTTGTTTTGAAAAGTATGCTAAATATTTTTTAGGTATGTAACATATATTAGAGAGATGTAGGGTTATGTAGGGTGATTGTGATGCATTTATGCCGGTTGTTTAGTTTATTCAATGCAAATGTATATCAAGTTACATACCGTTTGGCGCAAAAAAATATTTCATATATTCTTCATTATGATATTTGATCTGCTAAATTCTCATGCTTTACATATAGGTGTGATTAATGTTGAAATAAAAAAATGTTTAATTTGTTTTATTTTTATATTAATATTTTTATTGGGAAAAAATATTATTCTAAAACTTATACTAAAATACATTTCTTAGGATTATAATTAAATTTTATTAAAAGTACAGTTTTTACATTTCAATACATAATAGAAATTTATTATTTTTCTTGATTCACCTTCTACGTATGAATTCTCACGCTTTGCATATACATAGGTCTGATTAATGTTGAAATAAAAAAATGTTTAATTTGTTTTATTTTCCATACAAATTTGGGAGCATACATTGCTGTAAGAGACTGTATTCTTTATTTTATTTTTTGTATGATTTAATGTTGAACAAATACAAATATAGTTGAACGTGTTCTTGTTGTGCAAAGCTGGAAAGTTTTTTTATTGGAAAAATATAATTTTGATAAAAAGTTTTACAGTACGGTTTTCTTGTTTTGAAATATAGTTTTATTGAAAAAATAGTTTATTGTTTTGGTAGCATGATCACGTTGCTCCAACATGCGCGAGCATGCAGAAGCTGATTCCGCATAATTATTTTCCCATCAAATTGTTCGTAATTGGACCCGGTGCAGGTCTGAAGCAAAAATATGTCGTTAACTTGTACCAGTGTTGCAAAACTGAAATTTTGAAATGGTACTGAATTATAACTGAAAAAAGTACTTTTTTGCATCAAATAGTAGTAAAAAGTACTCTTTTGCATCAAATAGTACTTTTGTAAAATATATGTACATACGTACACCCTCAATCAGAATTACGACCTAATCACACCACTTATTTATTTTGTGTGATAATCCATTAATAGTTGAAAAGCGCAAGACATAAAATATGTAATAATAAAAAAGTACTGAAAGCCTAGCCTACTAAAGTACTGAAAAAAGTACTTATGTACTGAAAAACTACTAAAGTACTGAAAAAAGTACTAAAGTACTAAATTTATCAACACTGAAATCATATGTAAAGAGATTTGGAATAACGTGTTTTCTTCAGACGAGTCAAAATATATCATTTAATTTATACGGATGTACTTTAGTATGGAGGAAAAATAAATTAAGTGCTCGATCTCAAGCAACGGCTAAACATGGTGGTTCTATAATGCGTATCGCAGACAATTTCGAATTTATTGAGAAAACAATGAATTAGAGAGACTGTTTTTAAAGAACAAATTCATAAAAAGTTGGGAAGAACTAAGAATTTTTAATGGTCATTACTTCCAACAGCTCAATGAACCCAATCTTACGGCTGCTAATGTGAACATGTGATTTGCCTACCAGAGCCCGCTTGCACAAAGTTCCGATATGACTCCAAGAAACTATTTAGGAGATCATTTGGAAGAAAGGTTACGTAATTGCTAAATCTGAAACAAAAGTTACCCGAAATACTTGTTCATGAGTGCATGGCGGCAAATATCACCAGAAAACACTAAACAAAACTGGTACATTGAATGCCATTTAGGTTAAATGGTATGCTTGACCTACTAAATATAATTAATAGCATTTTTATATATTAGGCCTTTGAATTTTAAATCTACTCTGAATTCTTGTTAGGGGTACCTACACTTTTGCGGTGCTCAAATAAGGAGTCAGCAGAAACTTTTTCTTATGCTTCTCTTGTTTGTGAAAAAGATTAAAAATTTATTTGTTTTATAATAAAACAGAAATAAATTAATATAATAAGTATAAAAACTTTAATTATTTATACGAACTTTTGCTACAAATACATGAAATTGCTAAAATGTATAGCCGTACTAAGACATTTGCTGTCTACTGTATATGATAGAAACGTTTTCATTTTCAATAATCGAAGTTAAGTATTCTATTACCTTTTTAAGACTAGACCGCATGTAACAGAATTTGCAATAAAAACGTGTATATAGTTTATATATATGTATATACAATATAGTATATATATGTATAATCATAACCATATTTGCATTATCACGCATTAAATGTTTAGTTATTTTAGTATGAGTTTGACATAAGTAAAAACAATCAATATCGAATTTTCTTTTCCACAAATCACATCATCAAAAATCATTATTGAATGTTGTTTTGCTTCAGACGGACTTAGAATTTGTTCATTTTCCGAAAACGTATAGAGACTGATCCCCTTTAAGTTTCTTTTCATTTTCAAATGCAAATTTCTGTATTGCATTTGAATCGCTTTTAATATTTTTTTCATTTTCCTTTATTTGTTTATTAGTAACTAGCAAAGTATCATTTTTAAGAGTTGTCACATCAATTTTTATACTTTAAATTTCTTTTGATGTCGATATAATACTATTTGTTTGTATATTTTCAATATAAAGCGTTTTTAATAAAAAAATAAATCTTTTTAAATAAATAAATAAAAAAATAAGATTTTGTTGCTACAGGAAGAGCGTTCAGAAAAGGTGAAGACAAATATTGCGAGATTGTAGCAACCCACTGGATTTGCCGGAGGCAGCTTACCACATCAACTGAAACCAAGAGACTTGAAAGACAATTTTGCATATCTGGAATTCTGTTTGTCCCAAGCCCAAGATATCAAGTGTGAGAATTTAATACATCAAGCAAAATCTGCGGCCAATAAGAATATTCATTGGATGGAATCAGAAGTGTGTGATCCACTATGAACTACTAAAACCGGGCCAGACTATTCCGGGAAACCTGTACAAGCAACAATTAATTCATTTGAAAAGAGCATTGACTCAATCAAAAACCATTTGAGAAACAGTGGATGAGAAGTTTTACCTCACCTACTATTGATTTCAGTTTCGGTCACTAGAAGATCTTATCAGAAGATGTTATTTTCGTTTAAAGGTAACTACGAGGTTTTAGTCTGAGCTTAACCGTGCACATATGCTATGTTTCTGGATTTGTAAATAAGTGTGTGTCTTATGTATTTCGCGCATTCTTCTGCGCTACACAATCTTACTTCTTCGAGTACTCTTCCGCTAAATTCCTACCACTTGATATAGCCAACTAACTACAGCCAGACCATCTGGTCTCACAAAGTCCCATGAAGATCTTATCAGAAGATGGTATTTTCCTTTAAAGGTAACTACGAGGTTTTAGTCTGAGCTTAACCGTGCACATATGCTATGTTTCTGGATTTGTAATAAAGTGTGTGTCTTATGTATTTCGCGCATTCTTCTGCGCTACACAATCTTACTTCTTCGAGTACTCTTCCGCTAAATTCCTACCACTTGATATAGCCAACTAACCACAGCCAGATCATCTGGTCTCACAAAGTCCCATGAATAGCAGGATTAGCAAATGCGATATAGAAACACATGGGTATTTCATGTTTTCCTCAAGTTAAGGATCTTATCTTATTACTTCGTACTTGGCTATACTTATATACATACTATTATATTTTTATACATGAGCGGCGGGACGTACAGTTTAAAGTCGATTCCGAACGACAGATTTTTGAGAAGCTTTTCATGGCAGTTTCTGCTGAGCGAAAGTCGCCGAAGAAATATTTTTCATCTTTTCGTTTTTATGTCTGAACTGGGGTTTGAACTCGGGCCTTACGTCTAATATGCAACACACTACCTACTAGACTACGACAACTTCAATGTGCTTGGCTATTCTTCCCAATATTGAGAGAGACCGCTTTTGAATAGGACAGGCGAAGAAGTCTGCAGATGGTAAAATAAAACCTATTTATAAAGTAAAATTAAAGTTGTTTTTATTTTAGATAACAAACAGACAACTGTTGCTGCTTGGTTTATTTCCAATAACAAAACCGATAAATAGACATTCTGTGACACCTAAAACCGATACTTATTCAAGTTCGAAAACAAAACCGATAATCTTGGATTGTATGACACCAAATTGATTTTTGTGTCGTTTTCAAATCCAATTTCGACATTATTGGATTCTGTGACATCCCTGATTAGCTTCTTTCAGTTCTTCAACTATAGATATTATTTCGTGTTTATGATTGTAATGTCCAATACTTTCAAAGAATAGAAGAAGTCTTAGTCTATTGACTAACTCATTAAGATTATCCTAATATATGGTTTGGTTTTTTGTAATCCACAGATTAAAGTGTTAAAACACTATATAATTTTGTTCTTCGAGGTATCAGGCTAGGTAATTTTCAATGTTCTAACAGATATTCAATAGCTAACAATAAATATATTAGTGATTATGATTCTAACAAGGAATCAAATTATATAATATACATATTTAGATGTGAATAATTTTTGTGGTTATGCAATGTCAAAATACCTTCCTTATACAAATTTTAAATGGGTTGAAAATTTTGAAAATTTTAATGTTAATAATATAGAAGAAGATTCTTTTCTTTATTGGGTTATATATTATTATATTTTCAAACCTCACATAAATTTTCAAATACATCAGACAGCAATAGGACATCAACTTTTAATTGATTTGATTATTGAAAATGAAAACTTTTCTATCATATATAGTGGACAGCAAAAGTTTTAGTACGGCTATACATTTTAGCAATTTCATGTATTTGTAGCAAAAGTTCGTATAAATAAAGTTTTTATACTTATTATATTAATTTATTTCTGTCTTATTATAAAACAAATAAATTTTTATTATTTTTCACAACCAAGAGCAAAATAAGAAAAAGTTTCTGCTGACTCCTTATTTGAGCACCGCAAAAGTGTAGGTACCCCTAACAAGAATTCAGAGTAAATTTAAAATTCAAAGGCCTAATATATAAAAATGTTATAAATTATATTTATTTATATATAATGATCACGTTATTGGTGATATGTAATTTAATCAATTTGTAAATATACATATGTAATACATATTATACAATTATAATGAAGGTTTAAAAAAAACAAAATGAAACATAAGCAGATCGTGATCAGAATAAAGCAGATCGTAACCAGATACAAAGCAGGTCATGACCAGTGTAGTGTGTGCATAATGTAAAGAAATACAACAATAAGTGTTACCCATAATGCAAATTATGCACTTATACAATTTTACGTGTCTGACCCATAAACATATTAAATGTAACCATACCCCAATCATACTTTGTACCAGGAAAAATAGAAGTAAAACAAAGTTTCACAAATGGGTTAACACTTGAAATAGAGCAAAAGGGTTTCATGTTGCGTTTCAAGTTTAAACAAATAGAAAGAAGCAACCAAGAAAAGACCACCCAATTATTGTTTGACACTCAATATTTTATAAGAAACAAAGCAATATTTTGAATAAAAGTGACTTACTAAAATTTATGAATGCATGGTACGTATTATGATTGTAGTATGTAAGTAAGTAACAACATTAGATTTTAAGTATTGAGTGTACTTTAGAAAGTCACTAATTTTAGATGTGTAAAAATTAGTATATAAGGCTGTCGAAAATAATGACAAAATCAATCATTATTGATAAATGCAATCGATCACTTTGTTTTATTTAACACATCAGATGCAAAGCAGATCGTGATCAGATATAAAGCAGATCGTAACCAGATACAAATCAGACCATGACCAGATACAAAGCAGATCGTGACCAGATCATAAGCAGATAGTAAGCAGATATAAAGCAGATTGTTACCAGATCTGGGTTAGTTGGGTTTAATATATAATATAATACATACATACATACATAATTGATCATTACAACCCTTCAGTCAGGATTACGACCTAGTTTCTATAATAATCCTAGTATAATATAATATGACCTTTTTTATGTCCTCCTATGCAGGTGTTCAACTTAATCTAACCGCAATTATTTTTTACATCTTTATAGAGCTATTACTTTTATATTATTGGAAATTCTAATATTTGAAAAAACCCCCAAAAATATACTAAAACCGTTTTAAGTATATGAATGTAAAATCAGAACTATTTTAACTATATGTATGTAAAATAAGAACTGTATATATATAGTTATATTATACTATGGTATACTAAAATAAATAATATAAAAATAAGTAAAAGAGTTGTTATGAGCAACTTATCATATAAACAATATTACATATGTCAAGTGAAATTTTATTATACATATGGTAAATTCTAAAACCACAACCATTTTTATTATAATTGATTTTTTGAAATAACATTAAAACTTTATAAACGGTTTTATTGCAAATTCTGTTACATGCGGTCTAGTCTTAAAGAAGTAATAGAATCTTAACTTCGATTATTGAAAAATTAACACACACAGCATAAGTGGTGTGAGAAATTAGGACCTTGTACAATGGGTCAATTTGACCTCCGGGTACTGTACTTATCTTAATTGACAAGTACACGTCCTCTAACCTAACCTAACGCAACCTAAATCATACAATAATTTCATAAAGAATACAGTCTTTTACAGCAATGTATGCTCCCAAATTTTTATGGAAAATAAAACAAATTAAACATTTTTTTATTTCAACATTAATCACACCAAAACAGTATGTAACTTGATATGCGTTTTGCATTGAATAAACTGTGACTATATGTTTTTAACTTTTAATAAATGCACTTTTATAAAAATAAAACAAATTAAACATTTTTTATTCCAACATTAATCATACCTATATGTAAAGCATGAGAATTTAGCAGATCAAATATGATAATGAAAAATATATGAAATATTTTTTTTTGCCAAACAGTGTGTAACTTGATATACGTTTTGCATTGAATAAACTAAACAACCGTCATAAACGCATCACAATCACCCTGCATAACCCTACCCTCTCTAACAAATCTTACATACCTATCACTCAACCAACTATAACACACACACACACTCACACACACACACTCACACACACACACTATGATTCCCCGTGGGAATCACAGACCGGCATGCGTGTGAGCACGCTCCTAACGGATGTGGACGATCGGAGCCTAGTCGTATAGGCATCAGAATTGATACCAGTAAGATTTTGATTATGGCATACTGGACTACGCTGAAATATTATGATTTGATGACATGGGCTGGCGGATGGGGTATTCTGTTACCAAATCTTGAACCAAATGTTGAAATCTGCTACAGACGGCTTTCAGGCTAATACACCATCTGTCTCCGTCCCGTTAAAACCTGTCAAGCCTTGGATAACGATCTTGGACTCGTCCTGTTGAGTTGGGGTGTATGGCAGTTAAGTAATTCTTCTGTTTAGCTCCCGGTCTGGCTCTGAACACAAGCTCTCACTAGGACTTGTGTCAACACCCCCAAGGCCATGCGCCCTGCATTGCAAAGATAACCATGGGACCACAACAAGGGTAACTACACAACGAATCCAAGATAACGGCTCCAAGTTGGGACCCAATAGAATGGAATACATAACGAACATTTCACACAACCCTACAGGGGCTAATTCTCCAGCCGGCACCGAAGGTGCAAAGGAGACCCAGCAGGACAGCCCTTTCCTGAATCCTTTCCGGAGGGCTTGGAGGTTACTCCACTCACCACTGCTGAAGCAGAACGGCGAGCGATCGCGCTCGTCACCACCGGAGTTGCAGAGGAGCAAGGATCCTGAAAAAGAGGTGGATGATTTAACCAAACTAGGCGATAAAATTTCTGAACTCGTGGAGATGATGGGCGGAGGAAGGAGGTCCATACACCAAGCGATGCGCGATTTAGTGGCTTCTATATCGTCACTATATCAGCAAGCCGCTAAGGATAAAGTTGCGGAACAAGAAAAAAGGATCAGAACCAATGATAAAAGCACACAGACGAGCCTACAACAGCAGACAGCTTGTGTTTCCAAGAGAGAAGAATTGGGAAAACCTAGGAGAACACCTCCGAAGATGACCCGACCAATTCAACTGGAGGGATCATTTGACCCAACTTCAAAAATTAGAGGCAAGGATACGAAGAAAGGAGCAGTAAGTGCTACTGAAGGTGTAATAAATCGGGATGCAGAAGTACCGGGTACCGGAGTGGAAATGATTGGGTGCTCAAGACAAGGAAGCGTAGAAAGCCCCCAAGACCGGATGCAATGATAATAAAACCTACGGAGAAGCTGTCATTTGCAGACATCCTGAGGAAGGTTAGGAACGCCCCGGAGCTTAAGTCAGTTGGCGAAGACGTTCACCTTGTTAAGAGAACACAAAAGGGTGAAATTCTGCTGGAATTTAGAAGATCGGCCGAGGCGTCTACAGAAACTCACCAATCCAAATTGAAGACCATATTGGCCGATGATATAGAGGTCAGGACGATAACTCAGGAGACAACATTTGAACTGCGATACCTGGACGAGGTTACCACGGAGGATGAATTATTAACCGCTTGGAGAGAACAAATAGGAGAATGACACCCATCGGCTATCAGGACGATAAGAAGTGATCCAGGGGGTACCCGGACGGCAATAATTGTAATACCAACGAAGCTGATTAACAGGGTCGAGGAGGTAAGCAAACTGCATGTCGGGTGGACAGTTTGCCGGTTAATGAGGAGAGTTGTCCCAAGGAGATGCTACAAATGCCTAGAGTTCGGGCACGTAGCCGGAAATTGCCGCAGTAGGAGTGATTGGTCAAAACACTGCTTCAAGTGCGGAGGACAAGACCACCTTGCCAAAAACCTGTAGCGGTGACCCTCACTGCCTACTCTGTAGGAGCGATCGTAATGCAGACTCGAAACATGTCACGGATGGACCTAAGTGTACACAGTCCCTGGCAGCTCGGCGGTGGATGATGAACATAGAAAAATGAGAATCTTGCAGCTGAATTTGAACCACTGCGAAGCGGCGCAGGAGCTTCTTAAGCAGCCAGTCCGGGAGCAGAAAATAGACCTTACGATTTTGAGTGAACATTATAGGGCACCTGACAATCAGCGTTGGGCTACCAGTAAATGCAACAAGGCAGCGATATGGTCATGCGGTAAATTCCCAGAGGGAAATATTGACAACAGGAGAGAAGGCTTTGTGAAATGCACCGTTAATGGGGTACATTTCTTCAGCTGTGATCTCCCCCTCAGCTTATCAATGGAGGAGTTCAGACACAGATCGGACGACATCGTTTGCGAGGCTAGGAATCTAATACCCGTGGTGATTGCCGGGGACTTTGATGCATGGGCAGTGGAATAAGGTTCAGCATACAAAGGGGTGAGAGCCTGCTTGACACATTTGCAACTCTGGAGGTTGACTTACTCAACTGTGGGCATATTGATACATTCTCGAGAAATGGACGGAGTTCTAAGATTGATTTAACATTCATCAGGGATACACTGGCGACGATACCGAATTGGACTGTGTCCGATGTCTACACTCATAGCGACCATCGGGCGATCATTTTTGAAATCCAGGAACGCCCTGCAGTGAACCCCATTACTGCCGCCCCTCCTAATCCTTTGTGGAGGGACTCTACTTTTGATGAGGAAACCTTTGTTCTCGCGGTGGGCGACATTTGGGTGGCCGGAAGCGCAAACAACATGGCGGTGGAACTTAAGCGCCGTATAGCGGAAGCCTGCACCGCGTCTATGTCGAGGAAGTCTCACCTGCCGGGCAGGACACATGTTTACTGGTTGAACGCGGAGATAGCTGAATTAAGAAGGAAATGTAATCGAGCTCGGAGGATATTCCAGAGAGACTTCGAGAAAGATACAGAGTGCTCAGAGCCAACCTTAACTGGGCCATCGACAGGAGCAAAAGAAGGTGCTATAGGGAAATATGTGCCGATTTGGATGAAAATCCCTGGGGCACGGGATATAAGGTAGTAATGAGGAAGCTGAATAGCTTTCGACCACCGGCCACGGAAAGCGCGGAGAAGCTGCAGTCGATTGTCGAAGGCCTCTTCCCGGAGAGGGCCGAGATCACGTATGCTGTTCGAGACAGTATGCCTCACGATGACATTCCAGAGGCCAGGAATTCGGTGCAGTCTGGAAGGAAATGAAACTCAGGAAGGCTCCGAGAATTGATGGGATCCCAAACGTCGCACTTAAGGTGGCTATAGAGAACCACGTTGAGGTCTTTAGGAAAGTATTTGATACATGCATTCAGGAGAGGAAATTCCCAAGGATATGGAAGAGACAGAGGTTGGTTCTCATCCCAAAGGGAAACGGCGCGCAGGATGCAACAGGTTACCGCCCACTTTGTATGATTGATACCGTAGGTAAACTACTGGAGAAGATAATATGTTGAAGACTAAACGATATTGGAGAGAGACGATCTGTCGGATCGCCAATTTGGCTTCCGAAAAGGGCGCTCCACAGTGGACGCAATGGAGGCGGTCATAACCGTAGCGAAAGTGTCCAGCAGCGGTGCCCGCAGGTTTGAGGGTGACAAGGAGTATTGCGCAATCATCACCCTGGACTTCAAAAACGCATTCAATTCGGCAGATTGGGACGCCACCTTGGCTGCACTTGATGAGAGGGGCGTACCTGGATATTTGATGGAACTCATAGTGGACTACTTTAAGGATAGGGTACTTTTGCATGGCACAGACGAAGGCAGAAATTCATACGCTATAACAGCAGGGGTACCACAGGGTTCGGTGCTGGGCCCAATACTATGGAACGCCATGTATGATGGTGTACTGAGGCTTAGGCTTCCTACGGGCGCACATATATTCAGATTTGCGGACGATATAGCCCTCGTGGTGAGGCTTAAACACCTTGATGAATTTGAACGAACGTCCAATGCGGCAGTTAGCAGAGTTAGAAGCTGGATCGCGAGTATAGGTCTGAAACGTGCTGATCATAAAACGGATGTCGTATTAGTAAGCAGTAGGAAGAAAATGGAATACATCACCATAACTGTCGGCGAACAAAGGATAACATCGGAGCAGTCTATCAAGTACTTAGGAGTTATGATTGACAACAGACGCACATTCAAGGAGCACCTGACGTATATTAGTAGGAAGTGTGCGGCGGCAACGGGCGCACTCGCGCGGATAATGCCCAACTTGGGAGGATAATGCCCAACAGGAGAAGAGGTAATTGCTGATGAGAGTGGTTAGAGCGATTGCTCTATATGCAGCCCCTATAATGGCAAAGGCCATGGATAAGAAGACATATAGAATAGGAGTTGATGGGGCCTACAGGAGATCTGCCCTCCAAGTAATTTCTGCCTTTCGCACAGTATCTACGGATGCAGCCTTGGTGATAGCGGGAATGATGCCGCTACGGATGTTGGTAGAGATAGAGAGGAGAAAAAGTTTAATAAGTAGGAGAACGGGGCTAGTGCACCCTGATCAGGTGAATGATGATGCAATGAATAGGTGGCAGCACGAGTGGACTTCTTCCACAAAGGGAAGATGGACCTACAGATTAATACCGAATATAGAAGAATGGACTGGAAGGAAGCACGGCCAGGTGAATTTTTACCTTACACAGTTCCTAACGGGCCACGGATGCTATAGGACATACCTCTACAAGTATGGGCATGACGTGGATGCAGCGTGTCCATCATGTCTAGGATCAAGTGAAACAGCGGAGCACATATTCTTCATTTGCCCGCGCTACGAATTCCGACGAAATTTCCTGGAGAGGACGATCGGATCCCAGGTGACTCCCGATAACGTGGTTAACCTGATGTTAACATAGCGCGAAAACTGGAACGCGGTATGTTTATTCGCGAAGGAAGTTCTAGTACAGCAGAGGATAATAGAGAGAGAGCAAGAACAGCAGAAATGGATAGCAGCACTCGCTGAATCTTTACCTCCTCCGATGTAATACTTGATTGTGGTCCCGGGGGGCGACTTAATGGAATTGTGACAAACTAGGTTGGGTTTAGTACGTATGCATTTAGCAAGCCGAGAGTAAGTCTTGCGGCGAATCGTGCACATTGGTAGGCCGGGCTACCAATGTCTTTCGAAGATTCCCAACCTTTAGCTCGTAAAGCTATAAAAAAACATTCAACCAACTTTGACACACACACACATATTAAAAAGCATTACCTTTTCACAATACATGTTACAAACCTATCGACTAACCAAAAATGACCGGCTTTAGCGTAGGGATGATCCCAAATTTGTATGGAAAAAGTGGCCCCGAGCATACACAAACATACTACTACAAGGCTACAATACTCTTGACAATTAAGATATTGGACTGGATCTGTTCTTTTATAAGGTTCTACAATTGTAATTTTTTAGTGTGATATGTAACGGACATTGTGTGTAGGATGTGTTTAATTTTTCTTCAATTTAATGTCATTAGATTCCAGTTCTACTCGAAAAAAAGGCTGTGGAACCTTCTCGGGACTTATTAAATTTTTAACATTTTCACTTTAAATCCCTGACTAATTCCACCTCTTCTGAATCTTCGCTGGCGTCAATACCTTTAACTACCACTGGTATATCTTTAGCACTTTTCAGTTGGTACGGGCAAAAACTCTTTATTTTCTTCTAAATTTCTAATAATATTACGGTATTATTGCTCGCTGTACCCCATGCACTTTGGTTTTACGCTTTATTATCGTGATATAAAAAGAATTCTCTCCAACGGCAGAGATTAATTGCTTTATATTATTATACGAGTTCGAATTTTTCTCTCTAAGAAAAATTGGAGGTGGTTTACTCGATTTGATAGACAATACAGTAGACTCCTCAACTTTTTTTTATAAATTTTTATTTATTTTTCGGTTACAAAGCAATTCATTATATCATCCTAAAGGTACCTCTGCGCCGTAGGCATTGTAGAGGCGAGTTAGCAATAACATCCTAACAACAGTTTAAAAGATGTAAGCAAATAATTAAAATAATTTAAATAATTAATTTAAGAAGATAATATAGTAATAATTACATGCATTTGGATATAATATTAAAAATAAGCATAAATAATTTTATCGAAACTTCAACACTTTCAAGGCAGTAAATCTTCCAAGTTATCTAGCAAACATTTCTTTAAGTTTGTCTTAAATAATGAAATGTTATTAATTGATTTTACAGACTCTGGCAAGTTGTTAAATTTCCGACTACCAATATACATATTCAATGCGTTGCTTAGTCATCTCAAGCCTACAGCGAGTTAATACTAAACTCGTACTATTCCTCGTAAATATCGTATGTTGGTTACGCACAAATTTTATGGTATGATGAACAATATTGTTCAAGGACTTAAACACAAAAATTAAAAGTTGATACTTGTATATTCCACATATTGGCAAAATCGTTTTGGAAACATTTCCGTATAGTGATATAGTTGAGTACCTTAGAGGAAGGTTGTACACTATCTTTAGAGCTTTGTTTTGTATACGTTGTACGGATTTTAGTTCATTTGTATGTTTACAGCCATACAAGATGTTTAAATATTCAAATTGGCTTTGTATCAATGCATTGTAAATCGATAGTTTTGTATTTTCATCAAATTTATGTTTGAACTTGTAGAGTATTCCAATCGCCGAACTTATTTTGGACTTGATATATTGTATATGTATGTTCCAGGAAAGATTACTTTGCAAATGTATTCCTAGATAATTTATTGAAGAAACTTCCTTAATTTCGGTACCATCTACCCTTACACTGAAATTATCATTTGGGCAATTAGTTGGCCTAAATTTAACCAGCTTTGTTTTATTAGCATTCAAAATGAGTTTATTTATTTTAACATATTCGACGATTAATGCTGCATTTCTTTCAATGTAGGCTTTAGCCACTGTGTCATATTTATATTGGTAAAATATGAAAATGTCATCAGCATACACAAAGAGTTTTCCATTCAAATCAAGGTGAATAATATCATTTATATACAAAGTAAACATTAATGAACCCAATACACTGCCCTGCGGTACACCATGATCTATGCTGCCAATAAACCTTTTTTATTTATTTATCTGAACAAATTGTTTTCTATTTGTTAGATAACTTTCAAATAGATCCAGTTCACGATTACGAACTCCATATAGACTTAACTTTTCAAGTAGAATGCCATGGTCAACAATATCGAATGCCTTCGTAAGATCAAAAAATAATCCTACGACGCCTATCATCTAAACTTTACATGTATAATTAACTACATTTACCACAGCTTCCTCCGTACCACAACCTTTAGTATTGAAAATCTATTCTGACGTCCAGCATCCACGTCTATGAGCATCTTAGAGGCGGAAGCCATTTTTGGCAATGCCCTTGCTTAAGCACTGAATCATATCTATCCATCCCCAACTTTGTTTGTGATTTTTAGACAATGCTATTATCCTTATCTTTTATAGTTACATTCAGAGCGCTAGATATAGTTGATCATGATGAGAACTTGTTCAAATTTTACCACTTCCACTTAAATTCAAGTTGGAATTCGGTATTGGTTTTACGGTCAAGTAGTTCATATTATAATATTATTATTATATTTGTAGATATATATATATATATATATATATATATTTGTGGATATATATATATATATATATATATATATTTGTGGATATATATATATACATATATATATATTTGTGGATATATATATATATATATTTATACTTATATAATATAATATAATATATAATATTATATACATATTATATACATATATATTGTATATATAATATATATTCTCGACAAATGCCTGATCCAATTTAGCTATTCTTACGTCAAAATTGAGAGGAACATTAAGACCAGACATGGCTTGCTTAATCGTATCTATCAATTCATTTTTCAGAATTATAAAAGCAAATAAATATGTCCTGCTACCTCCAATGTATAACTCCATTGACTACCTTCCGCCTCTCCATGGCACATAATCATTTTCCGTTCCGACGACCTTCAATGTTTCGTTACAATCAATGAATTCATCAACTTATTGCTTTTTGAATCCTTCACAACATTCCCATCAGTCAAAAAATAATTTTTGATTCCAAGGCTTCCACTTTATTATGTAATCAGTTTCAAGCGCCATTTCACAAATTTTGTTTTATTAGTCTTAGCTTTAGTCTACATAATTTACTATAATATTAAACTTAAACTTTTTGTTTGGTCTATAAAAATTAATAATTTTTCTACCGCCGTTTTCATATAAATATCCTACATTATTGAGCGAACGATCACTTCTTTTCTTTTCCACAAACATAAGCAGGCAAAAATCAGAGAAAGAAATTGTTTATTTGCTAGCACATTGATTACAATTGTGGCCCCAGCAGAGTTGAGTATCGCAACTACATTGTTATTTTTCTTCTTGCTACGAGAATGGCAATCCTTGATTTGATTAACCCTGTTGATAATATGTGGCTTGCTGCTGCCTTTACGATAAAAATGCTACATTTTGTGGTATTTTCCGATAAAATTCATACACCGCCCCTTAATGGTGCAATTCTTCGAAAAATGGGATAGGGCCAAACAGTTAATGCAGTATTCCAATTTCTTTACTGCTCCCAGTCGCCTGAAGGGATTTAAGCAGGGGATTGGTAGACATTTTTGAAGTGACACTTCGATCCTGTACATTCAATTACCTCATCCAGACTCTCGCTTTCTACTTAGTGTGGAGTCTTCGGACATCTACAAATAAATGACATAATAAGCAAGGAGAAAGGAAAGAACGAGTTAGTTCTGACTAGGATAGGAAGTAAGACGAGGTTAACAATAGGCCGTGTTAGAAAGCCATTGGCTGCTCGAACGTTACCTACTTGCACTTTGGAATCGAAACCGACGTAAACGCGACTGAGCTTCCATTCGCTTGGAGGCAAATTGTTATATCGAATGACAACAAAATAGTCTACCATGAAATTACGTTGGGGATATTTCCATTTGTTGCGTTTATGGAGCTCAACTAAATACTCGTGTTTCTAGCGACGCGCAAACAAATGCTGTAGAACCTTTAATTTTCGCCACCTATTAGCGTAGTTGAGAGATTCTATTCAGATATCAGGTTCAGGTAGTAAAAGTATGGTACATCCAACAAGGAAATGACCTGTGGTTAAGGGGTTAATGTCAGAGTAAAAGGAACAAGAAGGACGAGAGTTCGACCAAACTTATATTCTTGTCAGTAGCGAATATTCAAAAGTGAATTGTTGAGCATTCGATATCTTTCGATATGAAAATTTTTCACACCGTCTTCCCAGAGGCTGCCTATATATAGAGCTTCAGAAGGAATGAAATGCCATTCGATCGATTGAAAAACGTTTTCCGATACAACCTTATGTTTCAGCTCAGTAAAGTACTAAAGCGCCAAAAAAACAAACAAAAAAATTGTAGCAAGCACACAACCACCAGCATTGCTCACCCAAATTCTTCCGATAGATCGTACAGGTCTACAGTTATGACTGACGCTTTGAATTAGGGTATTAAGTCAATGGACCAAAAACTATTGCCGCATACAGCGCAGATAACTCTGCATGTACTGAGCATTTATGTAGATGATCTAAATACAGTCGGTTAAATTGACCATTGTAGGCATTAGGGAAGCATTCATCGTAAGTCAAAGTCTTTAATCGCGAGAATTTTCCATTGACTCTTAAAAATCCATTACTAAACTCCCCCTTTATTTTAGTATTCCGGGAAATAGGTTAGGTTAGGTTGGAGTGGTAGCTCTGATATCAAAAAGCTCACTTGTGATGCCACGGTTGAATGCAGCCTCTGTACTGACCAAGTTCCACCAAAATCAGGGAAGAGGAAGAATTTGGTCACGACTACCCTACACTGGAAAACTAGCCAGACCGGAAAATGAGAACTTTTGTTACCTTTTAATTTTTTGTAGTAGTATATTCTTTGCCTTAATATATTTTGTCTATACTGTATCACTTATTGTATTTTATATTACTTGGAAGGCTGGTGAAAAAGGAATTGGAAATTGTTAATCGGGAAAAGGAACTGTTAAGAAAAGAAAATGATTTGTTGAAAAATATATATTTGTTTAAAAAAAGGCGAGAAAATAAAACGAGTGAAAATATTATGGTAAATGAAAGCGACAAAGTAACAGAGAGTGTGCATTAAATGAAGAAGAATTGAGTTCCGATGTGAGCAAAAATAAACTGAGTGCGGCGTACTGCCAGAACTATGGATAACACAATTCAAAAGCATAATTGATGTACATATATTGTGTGGATAAAAATACAGTAAAAGCCCTACTAATGTGCAAGTTGAAAGGAAAAGCTCAGACATGGTTACACTCAAAGCCAAATTTCGTTTATGAAAGTGCGGAAAAAATTTTAATCCAAATGAAAGAAATTTTTTGTACCAAAGAAAATAAATTGACAATGCGGTGGAAGTTTGAAGGACGCATATGGAAATTTGGTGAACATTTTATTGATTATTGCAACGAAAAAATCCTATTGGCGAGCAAGGTGGATATTTCCGATGAAGAACTGATCGACAACATTATAGAAGGTATTCCCGATGAGCAATTAAGAGTGCAGGCTTGCTTAAAATGTTATACCAACAAGACTCAACTTCTGCAAGCGTTTTCAAAAATTAGCCTAAAGCGAACAAAACCACGATTTTTTTCAAAACAAGGTGGCCAGACGGGTGAGGAGAAAGAGATGTTACAATTGCAATTTATTTGGGCACTTTGCATTGGAGTGTAAAAAGCCGAAACGCCAGGTAGGCTCCTGTTATGGATGCGGAAGTATGGAACACATTGTAGCAGTTTGCCACGAACGTAAAACAGCCGTTCAATTTTTGGACCAATATGAATATTTAAAGTTCCTTAAGTTTTGTATTATTTCTAGATTTAATTGTAACTTTTTCTTAGAATACTTAATTGATTCCGGTAGCTCAGTGAGTTTTGTGAGGAAGTCAAGTGTTTCGAGTAGGGTGAATATGGATGAACTTTTATATTGTAATTCTTCATTATTGGGTATAAATAAATGAAATTAAATGTTTAAGGAAAATTTAGGAGCTTTTTGATTGTTATGAACCTGAAATTATTAGTAGTTTCTGATGAATCACTGGTATTTGAGTGTGTATTAGGTAGGGATTTTTTGGAAAAGGGTAATTTTGGGATCATGCCTTTGGATAGGAAGAATATTATGTTTGTCTATTTTGTCTATCGATATAGGAATATAAGGCAGTCTGGCATTGTCCGCGGGAGATGAAATCGACGGTTGTATCAGGGATAGATTGGTTAGATTATATGACGATTATTATTGTACGCCCCGAGCGTCCCTCTAGACGTGGGATGTATGATGAGATAAAATTGAACTTGAGTGATAATAACCCTTTTAGTTGCAGACCTAGGAGACTATCATATGCGGAGAGATCAGAACTCTAGATATTGCTGCACGAATACTTGGAAAAGTGGTATATATGTAAGTCCGAGTGAGTCGGAGTTTGTCTCACCTATCGTATTAGTTTGGAAGAAGACTGGGGAATTACGGATGCGTGTAGATTATCGTGTTCTCAATAAGGTAACAGCTAGGGACAGCTATCCGATTCCTTTTGGATAGACTTTCTGGGAAGAAATTTTTACCTAGCTAGATTTGAAGAATGGTTTTTTCACGTTTTCGTTCACCCCGATTCAGTCAAGTACACATCTTTTGTGACCCCTTTGGGGCAATACGAGTTTCTGAGGATGCCATTTGGACTAAGGAATGCACCGTCTGTCTTGCAAAGATTTGTAAATAGAGTGTTGTCGGATATGGTAAAGGACGACAGGGTAATACTTTGAAAAGAAAAACTTTGAAAGAAGTTTTCGCGAGATTAGTTGAGAACAATCTAGAATTGAGAAATGACAAATATGAATTTTTACGGATTTCCGTTAGGTACTTAGATGGCAGTGGTATAAGGGCTGATGACAAGGATTTGCGGGTTTTTGTTCGGATTTTCGGCGTGTTGTAAAGGACTTTTCGATTATTGCGAAACCACTATATGACTTGACAAAAAAGAATAGGAAATTTATGTTTAGAAAGATAGAATTGGACGCTTTTGAGCTACTTAAGATGAAGTTGATGGAGTCGCCAGTTCTCGCGTTATATGACCCGAACCATGATACTGAGCTTCATTATGACGCCAGCTCAGTGGGCTTTGGAGCTGTGTTACTCAGAGAAAGGGGGAGGGAAAATTTCACCCAATATTTTATTTCTCTAAGAGGACGACAGATGCGGAGTCTAGATACCATAGTTTTGAGCTCGAGACGCCGGCTATAGTCTATGCATTGAAACAATTTCGTATTTATCTTCAGGGTAAAAAATTTTAGATCGTGACTGACTGTAACTCTCTTGCCATGACACTGAATAAGAAGGAATTAAGTCCAAGAATAGCACGTTGGGCTCTGGAACTGCAAAATCTCGAGTATGAGCTGGAGCATCGTTCCGGGAAAAGGATGCAGCACGTGGACGCACTAAGTAGGTGTACGATCATAATGATAATAGAATCGAACACTTTTGAGGGAAACTTAATAATTTGTCAGAATAGGGATAGCAAGATGAAGGATTTGAAGGCGAAACTTCAAATCAGTGAACATGGTCTCTACGAAATGAGGAACGGTGTCCTGTATAGGAAGACAAGGGACGGCAATTTGTTATTTTACGTTCCAGAGGACAGGGATGACCACATTTTATACAAGTGCCATAACGAAATGGGGCATGTGGATACTGATAAGATGACTGAACTTATTCTAAAGAGTTATTGGTTTCCAAAGATAAGGGCTAAGGCCGCTAGACACATGGAGAATTGCATGTACTGTATGGTGTATTCGTTAAAGCATGGTAAGGCGGAAGGATATCTGAATAGTATACCTAAATCGGATAAACCATTTGACGTGATTTATATAGATCACAATGGGCCTGTGAAACACATTTTAGTTGTAGTTGACGCTTGTACGAAATTCGTCCGATTATATCCGGCGCGAACGACGAACACTTGGGAGGTGATATTGGCACTGAAGTATTACTTTTCCTCTTATAGTCGACCAAGATGTGTGATAAGTGATCGGGGAGCCTGTTTTACGTCAAAGGATTTTACGGAATTTTTAAGGGAGAATGACATTGTCCACTCTTTGGTAGCTACCGGTTCGCCACAGGCTGTTGAACAGTTTGAAAGAGTTAACAGGTCGATAGGTCCAAAGTTAGCGAAATTGGTTGATATTGAAAATGGGATATTTTGGGATGATGTTATTGATAAAATTGATCACACTTTGAACAATACTGTTCACAGGTCTACTGGCGAGCACCACAGCGTGATGTTGCTTGGAATAAATCAAAGGAGAAAGGTGGTTGATCTTTTAAGGGAGTGTCTTAGGGAAACTAATAGAGAACAGCGCGATGATCTCGATAAGATTAGATCAAGGGCATCTGAGAGGCAGAAAATAATACAGAAATATAATGAGGAGTATTTCAATAGTCGAAGAAAGTAACCTAGGGTTTATAAGGAAGGGGATTTTGTTCTGGTGAGCAACTTTGACTCAACGGCCGGTGTATCCCACATATTGATTCCAAGGTATAAGGGTCCGTATAAGATATCTAGGGTACTGAGGAATGACCGTTATTTGATTGAGGACGTTGATGGTTTTCAATAGTCCCGTACACCCTACAAGGGTGTTTTGACGGTCACTAACATACACCCGTGGTTTTTGGGACGCGAGGGGTCACATAAGCGATAGGAGATCAGGGGATCTCATGGTCAGGATGGCCGAATTGTGGTAGTATATTCTTTGCCTTAGTATATTTTGTTTATACTGTACCACTTATTGCAATAGTATATTATTTGCCTTAATATATTTTGTCTATAGTGTACCACTTATTGTATTTTATATTTCTCTATTCTATATTTCTCAAATTGTCTTATGTATTCCAGGCTAACGGTATTTTTTTACGTAAGTTATAATATTCTTTACTGAATATTTAAAAAAAAAGAATTTTTTTATTTCCTTTTTTTATTTATTTTATCATTATTTTTTAGTTGCGATGATCGCAACGAGTTAATTAACAATGTTTTGATTACTATTAATAACTAACTGAAGTTTACAAAATTATTTGACTTATATACTAAGTATTGGTTGCATTATCAATAGTGGCGTGATCCAATTCTTCAGAATTTTGTCTGCTTCGTGCCGGAAATTAGGTAAATGTTGTTTACTGCATAGAATTGATTGCTCGACATTTTAGCTCTGTGGGAAGAAATGCATTTTAGCTTCTTAACATAATTTGGCTACACGTGCCGGATGTTAGGTAATTAACATAATTATTAAAATATTGTTTATTGTAAAAAAATTATTGCACGGCGCTTTTGTTTTTGTGGGAAAGTTTTTAATTAACGGGCGAAAACTTTTGTGGTGTTAACTCCTCCCTTCTTAAATCGATTGTCCTCAATCGAATTATGGATATGATAGGTTGGAGAAGCTAATGTAGGTTGGTTGTTTTGTATCCAAATTGTTTTCAGTAGGTGGTGAAATTGTAATTGGTTGTTCTGTAGTGATTTTTATTTGATTTTTCTTCCAAGATAGGTAGAGAATCAATACGATACAAATTAGGATTGTGATAGCGCTAATTGATACTGTCACAGATGTTACTGTAAGAGTGCTGAGGTTCCTAATTCTCCTAGTATTTTTGATGTGCAGTTCATTTAGTGATTCTGAAGATGGTACGTTTATATGAAGTTTGGTTAATGGATTTGGCTGGAGAACAGCTGGCATAGGTTCTAAAGGAATGCTTTCGTAGTTACTGTAGATTTTTCCGTTCACTTTGATTGTAGAATTGTAGAAATTAATTAGATGAGTTCCAGTCACATTTCGGGTTTTCTAGTTGATCTCAACGCTTCCATTGAAGTTATTTAATAGGAGCTCACCTGGTTTTACTTCATCTACTCTGGGTATATGGTGTCCGTTTGTTGTAATGCATGTGGAGTTAAGACCGTATATAATTCTACTAATGCAAGTCTCATTTCTTAAGTCTATGATTTGGTTATTAATACAAATATTAATTCTATTATAATCTTTACATTGTTTTTCAATTCCATATATTTTATTTTTACTTTTTAATATTTCAGTGAAATTTATCTTAATTACAACATTTTCCTTGCTTATAACTGGTTTTAGCATTATTTTTTAGAAAGTTTCTTGTGATAACAGTAGAATTTTTATCATGTAAATAATTGTCATTTCATTACTTAATACATTTATATTTGATATTTCTAATGCTTCTTCTGCATTATTGAATGGCAGTTTTTCTTGACTTAATTTTTGTATAGCTAATTTAATTTCTTCTTCATTAAGTAACATTGAATTTACAATTTTATTTTTTGCCCATTTTATGGCATATCTAATGTTAATAAGTTGTTCTTTTATCAATCTAACCTTATTTTGTATATTTATAATGATTTCTTTTATATCGTCATGCTCTTTATTTATACTATTTGAGATTTCTTTAGTTATTAGAGTTAAGTTATTTATTCTTTCATTAAAAAGTTTATTAATGACTACCTGATCATCATTGTTGTCATTTAGTCTAAATAAGTTTCTATTAATTATTTCCAAATTTTCATGATCCGGTGATCCTGCAATATACTTCCACAGCGTTCCTAAAGCATTTATTGATATTTTTAGTCGGAGGTGTTTGGAGGGTTTTAGTGTCTGCAGTATGTCCATAGTCTGTTCAGTCTCTTGTTTCAGAATAGGGAAGAGAATATTATCCTTTGGAATATGCGTGTTTATGTAGTTGTAGGTGTCTGTCAAAAAGTTGTCGTATTTGTCGATTTTAATTAAGTGGATTAGTCTGAATGTTCCGTCCTGAATCTTTGCTAGTCCGTTATTGATAGTAACTATTTTTGCTGTACTGTAGTCAAATACTTGGACGTTCGTAGCTTGTCCTTGTGTCATAATGATCAGTATAATAATTGGTGTCCAATACATTTTCGCTAACTATCCTAAAAAAATTAAAAAATATTTCTAACTTTTTATATTACTCTTGTGAACAACGCGATTTGATTCTGTCAAGATTGTTGTATAATTTTCTTTAACAGTTTCCCTTTTAAACCTAGGGGTTAATTTTGTGCCTAGTCGTTGGTCTATTTTTACGTACACTACGTCTCCTGGATTGTAAGTTTTTGGTTCCTGTCTTTTCTTATTATGATATTGCAGATCTCTTTCCTGTATTTCCATGAGTCTCTCAATATTATCTTTTCTTACTTATTCAAATTGTCTGGGGTCTGTGGTAACAGTTCTACCAAAGAAAATTTCTAAAGGTCTTTTACCAGTAGTGGAATGTACTGAATAGTTATATTCATAAACTGAGCGATCAAGGAGTTCCTCAAAACTCTTGTGTGTCCGTTCTCTTTTTAGACATCTCATTATTTCTGACAAAGTCGAATGGAACCTTTCTATTTGTCCATTTACTGAGCTTTTGTAGGGTGGCGACTTGAATATCTGTATATTCAATATGTCCTTTACCATGAATGTTATCGGCGCAGAATTTAATGACTTTTCATTGTCTATAACGATTACTTTGGGTATGCCAAAGGCAAATAGTATCTTACGAAGGGGTTCTTTAATATCTTCTGTTGATCGAGACTTTACTATAACAGCTTGAGCGTATTTAGAGAATTTGTCTATGGCAGTTAAAACTAGGTTATTATCAGTTTTATATAAGTCTATGTGCAATGTGTGACCAGGGTGTGTTGGGATAGGCGTTTTTTTAATTTCTGATTGATTCGGTCTACGGTCATATTTACTTTCCCTACAAGTTGAGCATTGTTTAACGATTTTCTTGATTTTCCTTGTCATAGCAGGGACGTAGAATCTTTCTAAGATTTGCAGTTTATTTTCCCTGCAATTTCTGTGCGCTCTATTGTGCGTTCTGATTATTATATCTTCCTGTTCTTGTTCGTTTACTATATCTTCTACTTGCAACTGTGTGAACCTAGTCTTGTACCTGTTGAAATGCAGTGGATATACTTGTTGGATTTTCCCCATGATATTTTCATCCGTCTTAATACAATTTATAACAGATGGGTTGAGATGTCTTCGTAGAATCTCTATTAATTTTTCTTCAGAGTCAAATGATTCAGTAATTATATGTCGATGATACCTGGGAAATATTATTTTAAATTGGTATTCGGAAGTTGTACCTATGTTGAGGAATAACTGGTTCTTAAACGCATTAATGGGATTTCTACACTATGTATTAGTCCATGTGACGAACTTACTTCGGAATTTGTCGCTATTGACAATGTGTGCGCGGGTGAGTCTTGTGAAGGTTCTTTTAGATAGGGCGTCCGCTACTACATTCATTTTCCCTGGTTTATAGTGTAGCTCATAATTATATTCTTCAAGAATTGACTTCCACCTTTCCATCTTGCTATTAGTGTTCTTGTTGCTAAGTGCGTACGTTAGCGGTTGGTGGTCTGTAAAAATTTTGACTTTAGCTGAGCCATATAAATAATTCCTCAACGAGTTCAAGGCCCATATAATGGCCAGCATTTCTTTTTCATTGGCAGCGTAATGTTCTTCGGCCTTGTTAAGTGTTCTTGATATGAAAGATATTGGTCTGTCGTCCTGAGGCAGGACTGCTCCAACCGCAAAGCTGGATGCGTCTGTTACCAATTCAAAATCCTTTTGATAATCTGGGTAAGCAAAAACAATGTCTTCGGAAATAAGTGAATTTTTAATTTTCCTGAAGGATTCTACGCCCTCTTTGCTTAACACGATTTTTGTATTTGCGGATTTGTTTTTGGAGATTCTTCCTCCCTCCCCTCTTAAAAGGGATGTCAGGGGTTTCGCGATTTTTGCGTAATCTTTAATAAATCTTCTATAATAACCTGACATGCCAAGAAAACTACGGAGTTTTCTTAAGGTCTTTGGTTCTCGGAAATTTGCAATGGCCTCTACTTTTGCAGGGCTAGTGTTAATACCGTTAGCAGATATTACGTAACCTAAAAATTCTACACTTTCTTCAAAAAATTTACACTTTTCTAACTGGACTTTCATATTGGCATCCATTAAGGTTTTAAATATTTGCTGAATATGACAAACATGTTCCTCTTCTGTTCTGCTAAATATAATTATATCGTCTATATAGACGTAACAGCATTTTCCAATATGTTTTCTTAATACATCATCAAGAGCACGTTGGAAAATAGAAGGCGCGCTTTTCAGGCCAAATGGTAACCGTGTAAATTCGTATTTACCATTATTAATGGAGAAGGCGGTCTTCTCTATGTCAGATTCCTTGAGTGGAATCTGGTGGAATCCACTTTTCAAATCCAGCACAGAAAAATACTTACTATTCCCAAGTTGAGATATTACTTCAGATATCTCTGGAATAGGATATTTGTCCGCAACTGTCACCGCATTTAATTTTCTGTAGTCTATTACCATTCGGTATTGTTTTTCTCCCAATGCATTTGCCTTTTTGGCCACGATCCATGCAGGTGAATTGTATGGGGACCTAGATGGTCGTATGATCCCATCATTTATGAGTGTTGTTACTTGTTTCTCTACTTCGGATCTTAAGGATGCGGGGTAAGGATAAGATTTAGTATATACTGGAGTGCTTGATGTGGTTCTAATTTCACCCACCACTCTTGTGGTATATGTTAATTTTTCATTAGGTTCCATGAATAATGTAGGAAATTTTTTTGTAATAGCATTCATATTCGCTTTTTGTTGAGGGGACACCTTATTTATATTTAAATTATTTACCGTTGCGGAAGAAAGTTGCTTAATACCTATTTTTTTTTCCCATTTCCCAATATCATATACTTGTCGCCTGTATGAATTACGACTTTTAATTCCCTAAGGGTATCACTCCCGAGGATACCGTCAAAGGTCTTAAGGGAAGGCATTAAAAAGAATTTAATTTTATGTTCCAAGTTAAAAAGTTTTACCATAGTATGTTCAGTTATTTTAATATCTCCTACGACTGATTTTGCGTAGAATGATGTTTTATTTTTAATTTTTTTCTTTGCCAGACGTGGCTGGAGATAATTTTTGCTCGATCCTTTGTCTATCAAAAATCTAAGAATATCCCCGCTCTCCGTTTTAACCTCAAAGTACGGCAACGAAGAGCAAACTAGGCTAAAAAATAAATGTCTGTTGGCTCAATATATTCTTTGTCGGGTGCTTCCGATTGTACTTGCTCAGTATCAATGTGGAAGGTTCTTTGTAACTTCCTTTGTTGAGGGTACAAGATTGAACCAGGTCTTTTGCCTTGCAAGTCATTTCGGTGGGGTCTGTTAATGTAATTAATATGCCGAGAATGCATACTTTGATCCACGTCCATAGGTTCTGGACGAGGTTGGGGTTTAGGTGGCCTCTGTGGATTATTTTGCTGAAAAAATTGCCTAGTTGGTTGATTATTATGCGGTATGTGGGTGAAATGAGGGTAGAATTTCTGCTTCTGTCTTCTTTCAAAGTTCTGTCGTGGAGGTAGCTGTGGTGGTGCAATTCCTCTTGTGTTATAAACATGGTTTGCTCGAAAATTCTGATTTTGAAGCTTAAGGCAGAGGTGGAGGGCCTGTGGTAAATCCACCGGTTCCTTCATTCCTAGAAGCCGTGGCAAGTCGCCATTTAGACCCCTTATAAAGGTATCTAGGGCCTTATCTCTGTAAGATTTTGTCATTATATTAAGTGAATCATGACCCATTTGTTCGCATCCTATCTTATTTAATATAAGCGAGAGATGGGTGTATACCCTTTGATAGAAATCTTGGATGCTTTGGTTGCCTTGCACCAAAGTTGTCAATTGATACTCTAAAGTTGACAAGTCTCGCTTGTCGCCATAGTGAACTGTTAGGCACTGTGAAATGGCCTGCCAATTTAATAGAGTATTATAAGACTCCAGTGCTATATCCGCGTTGCCTGTGATTTTGTTTCTAACTACACTGAGAATGCCATAGTATTTTGGCGTTCCCTTAAGTAGTTCATATATTTCCAAAATTCTGTCTACACTTTTTTTCCATGAGTTATATTCCCCCGGCTGACCTGAGTATTCTTTCGAACATTTTGCTACGTCTGGAATCTCGTCCATGTCATTTAAATTATTTCTATTCTGTCTATTCGTACTTGGGCTTAACGCCGCTTGAACCATTTCCGGTCCTTGCCGTCTGAAAATATCTGTGACTAAATTTGAAATAAGTGCTGTTAGGTCCTCCATGTTCATTTGAACGTTTTGTGGAGGATTTGCAGGAATAACGGGTGGCCGAATCAGATTATTTGGATTTGACATTGTATTTTTTTTCTTTATTACTTTCAAATTATAATTATGTTATTTGAAAAAAGTTTTATCGATTGAATCGAACAAAGATTATAAAAATATATAATAATAATAATAATGTTATAAAATAGTAACTATAAGATTATATAAAATATAAAAACTATCTTACTATTGTAGCTGACTATAGTTGATTGTAGTTGACTGTGGTTGACCGTAGCAGTTGTAAAATTTTTTTGTTACTAGTTCTTATTTGTAATGCTCTTTTGTTTTTGTTCGTTCACATGGGCTTTTTTATTTTACTATTTTTATTTAATTGTTACAATATAACTGGGGTTTACTGTTTTTTTCGTAATGACTTTTTTCCTTTTTTCTATTTTAAGCTCGGGCGCCAGTTATAAAATTCTTTACTGAATATTTAAAAAAAAGAATTTTTTTATTTCCTTTTTTATTTATTTTATCATTATTTTTTAGTTGCGATGATCGCAACGAGTTAATTAACAATGTTTTGATTACTATTAATAACTAACTGAAGTTTATTTGACGTATATACTAATTATTGGTTGCATTACCAATAGTGGCGTGATCCAATTCTTCAGAAATTTGTCTGCTTCGTGCCGGAAATTAGTTAAATGTTGTTTACTGCATAGAATTGATTGCTCGACATTTTAGCTCTGTGGGAAGAAATGCATTTTAGCTTCTTAACATAATTTGGCTACTCGTGCCGGATGTTAGGTAATTAACATAATTATTAAAATATTGTTTATTGTAAAAAAAATTATTGCTCGGCACTTTTGTTTTTGTGGGAAAGTTTTTAATTAACGGGCGAAAACTTTTGTGGTGTTAACTCGTATAAGCAATCTTTATGAAATATGTGCCATATTATACATATATATTTGTCTCTGTTCTTCTTTCACATTGTAGCGCAGGTAATAAGCTAGATAATAAGCTAATAATAACATACATAAGTTTGATTTTGATATGTAAAAGAAACAAGCGTCATTAATAAACTTGTGATTGAGCCGAAAGGTTGTGTTTTATTTGTGTTCCTACGTGTGCTACATTTTTGTACTTGATGTCAAATCCGTACACAATATGTTCCAATGAATCAATTAATTTGACCTTTAATTTCAGTGGAATCAACAGTGCGTCAATGTGAGACTTCCATGTTCAATAACGGCCAATGTGAATACTAAGGTATTTAACCTTATGTTGCATTATTATTCGATAATTCTGAATTATTTGATTATTCTGCTTTTTCGTGCACTCATGAGACGCCCAGCAAAGCACATCGACACCTACAAACTGTGAACCTAGCGACGCACTTAAATGGAGAATAAAAGACAAAATGTGTTTACGCAACATTCATGTTACTAAAAGGTGTTTTTTATAGAGGTATATAACTTTAAGTTGGCATTACTTTTCAAGATGGCGACCGATTTAACAGCTGTCAAGTGATTTATTCTCAGTTTGGTTTGGCAATTCATCATAAATAGACTCACGCCTGAACAACGCTTGCAAATAGTGCAATTTTATTTCGAAAATAATGGTTCTGTGCGGAAAACGTATCGCGCACTACGTCTATTTTATCGTCGACAAAATCGTCCATCAGAGCAGTTAATTCGAGTAACCATGGAACGTTTTCGCACCACGTTTACTCTTATTGATAACTCGCATCCCCAGAGATGCTGTACGGTGCGTACAGAAGAAGCTATTGCTGCTGTAGAGTGTAGCGTTGAGGAAGACCCGAATGAGTCCATCCGCCATCGAACACAGGAATTGGATCTGTGTCCATCCACTTTATGGAAGATTTTGCGGAAGGATCTTGGTTTGCGTGCTTACAAAATCCAACTCGTGCAAGATTTGAAGCCAAACCATCATCAAGTAAGGCGTAGATTCGTCGAATGGGCCCAAAACGAGATTACCGTTGTTCCCGATTTTCATAAGCGAATTTTGTTTAGCGATGAAGCGCACTTCTGGTTGAATGGCTACGTCAACAAACAAAACTGCCGCATTTGGAGTGAAGGTAATCCTCAAGTGTATGTGGAATCACCGTTACATCCAGAAAAACTGACTGTTTGGTGCGCTTTATGGGCTGGTGGAATCATTGGTCCGTACTTTTTCAAAAACGATGGTGGCCAGAACGTTACAGTCAATGGTGATCGGTATAGAGCCATTATTATTAACTTTTTCATTACTGAATTGAATAACCATGATGTCCAGGAGATGTGGTTTCAACAAGACGAGTGAATATTGATGATAAGTACATTTTCATAAGATGTTAGTGTCTTTTTTAATCATATCAGTTATAGAATCTGCATTCTTATTCATTCAATAATTGTTCACATATTAAAAATGAAAATAAATTATTTAGACCCGACCCGAACAAGGAATAAATCAAGCTATCATATTTCTATCATTTGTTGATGTAAATATGTTTTCGCTTATATCGATATGAGAGCAGTAGTAAGCGATGTAATCGCGGAAGTGCAAACTGGTAAGGGATTTGGATGTAAAATGAGGTTGTTTAAATATCTCTCTGAATATTTCCCAATCTAATTTTACTTATTGCACATCGAGATTCTTATGTATGTTGGAGCTTTCGGCATAACTAGGTGTTGCAGTAATCGTCAGTAAGATCCTATTTTGGCACCTATGAATTTTCTCTGCACGAGATGATGAGTCAGTTCCCTGTAACTGTGTATTATAAGACCATATTGATTTTAAAACGGCATTATGTAGTAAAAATTGTTTGGAAACTTTCTTGCATTTTTAAATAATACATAACGTATGTATATAGTTTTTGCATGTTCCAGCAAATACATTTTTTTTAATTTATAACGAATTATCATTTACACTGCGAGGGGTGTGCTAAAGGTGGGAATAAAAAAACATTTAGCTTAACATTATATTTTCAGGTGACCTTAATAATCGTTTTTTTATTCCACGCTACATCCACTGCGCCAAACGTGATACAAAGTTTGAAAATTTTGAGCACTTTTTAATTGACCTTTGCCCTACTTAATATTACATCCTTAATGATCTAAACTCTCTTTTCTCTGAGCCAACATATATTGGACAGCAATTTACTGACTGAGTCACCACATACACAAAATAAGATGCACCAAAGATAAAACTGATAACGTCCAAGTCTGTAAATAAGTTAAGAAGCTGACATAAACAGAAAGTAAAAGTGGTCTTTATTTATTGATCCGACATGACAAAACTATTGGATCTTGTTGATGACATTGGGGTATTATCTTGAATAGAGGATTGGTGATGATGCTCTTGGTGATCTAAGGTTTTACAGTGCCAGGTGGAATTCCTTAATATGCTATTCGCATAGTTTTTTAACATTTGTAGACAACTTCGAAATTGCACATAAACCATACTCTGATCACATACCACTAAAACTCATAATTAAGTTTGCAAACTATAGAAATAAATGATTTAATGATGGATTGAGAAAGTAGAATATTACAAGCTACAAATAAATGCATACCACCATTTCATGTCGAACATAAGCACAAGTGGGATTTTGCTCGTTTTAGAAATAAAATGCTGAATAATTTCAAATTAAATAGAAATAAATTAAATAAAAATCAGCTGGCTTCAAAACAGCAATTCCCATTACTATTATTATTAAGTTAATTAATTTTTAGTAACATTATTTTGAAACGCATTTCGGGTTGAACAAATAAATATAACATTCTTAATGATAAAGTTGTCAACCTTATTAACATCGTTCATTTAAGCTTGATGGAACCGCTTTTGACTTGAATAGCAGAAGCTTTTTACTATACAAACTGGCTGACCACAATCCTATTCAAAAATCGTAAAAATTCTTATTAGCACTTTCGAAAATCTTGGAGTCTGGAATGATATATTTTGAGCCCAATTTGCTCTAGACCTGAACGACGTTCAGATGCTTTTCCTGATGGTGTTAAAGTTTAAAGCTCTACCGTGAAATTACTAATGTGTGCTGATTACATTGTCATTATTTCTTGATTTCTGATGGTTTTCAAAACATGATAAATTCTTTATATTGTTACTCAAACTTGTAGAATTTGAAGGTCAACATAGCTAAATCAAATATTTGAATATTCCGTAATGTTGCAAGGATCTGCAGAAATTTGATGTGGACATATTGTGAGGATGTCGTCAGTTCATATAAATATCATAGAATATAACTATGTATATTATAACCTATCATTTCATAGTCATCTAACAAATAAGACAGTAACATCAAAATTATCAATTACAGTTTATTGAACTAAATATATTAACCACCCCAAAAGTTCAATTAAAAATAAACTTAAAATCTTTAATGCCACGTCTCAATATCTTAATCTTGAATTTTTATCATTATTATTATTTATTAAATCAATAAAAAAAATGTAGTAAAAATGTACACTCCAGCGTTAGGCAATAGTTTCTACCAATGAACTAAGGTATTTAAAAAATTTACTTCATTTGTGCCAATTTTGCCTCTATATGGAATTTTCAAGTCAAACGCCTATCAAGGTGTATGAAAAGATATTTTGTATGTGATTGCTGAGCCTGTTTCTCTCCGTAAAGTAAAATGTTGATTCAACACATTTTTGTTCATTCACTTCTTTTCCATTGATTCATTTATCTTGAAGGCACCGAGCCGCTTCGGAGAAAAAATAACTAAATAATATCAACACTCGCATATAAAATATCTCGGCATTCATCTTGGTAAGTACGAATTCCATATAAAAGCAAAATTAGCTTAAATAAAAAATGATAATCTTCGATATATATTGGTTAACTAGTTAACTTGCACTTAAATTTGGGCTGCAAATTTCTCTTGTACATATAAATATACATTATCAAATACATATCTTTGTATATATATATATATATATATATAAGTAAGTAAGTAACATAGGAAACCTATTTCCGTAGTTTAGCTTAAGTTATCTTTCTTTTGTTAAAAACAGTAGATTTGCAAAAACTCTTTTTATGTATTTAATTTTGAAATTACCAGACGTAATAAAATACTTTATGAATTATGCTCGGCTTGTCATTTTATGTTTAATTTTGTATCTTAGCTTAAGAATATTCAAATTTTAATAAAGCAGAAATAAACTAACCACCGAACCAGCCGGGTACTTTTATCCGCATTAAGTACGAAAAACTCAATACGTTACTTGCGCAGTCGACTAAAAGAACCATTCTGTTAAGTTATATTTACGTTTAGTAATAAAATACAAAAAAAATTAAAAAACAAAAACGTGAAATTTTTTAAAAGAAGAACTTGTGAAAAACATATAATTAAATTAAATAAAACAATTTTGAAAATTTATAAGTAAATGAATGTTTCATTTAAACCAAAGACTATATAACAACGAACTCATGAACATTGTTGAATTAAATTGAATAAACTATTTAAACTTGGAAAATCTTACAAGTGAACAGGTTGAAATTAAAACTTTTGAAAACAACATGTGAGGATTTTTAAGCCATAGACTATACATATTGGGCCTAATAAATATAATATGGAATTTATGAACGAAGATAAAGACTTGGCAAAAAGATTTAAAAATATTAATATGACAGCCAACACGGAATCAATAAAGGAAAGAAGAGATGTTTTTCAACAAAATGTTAAACTGTTACAACCGTTTGATGGGAACAAGAGCTATTTGGCACTATTTGTGGACAGTGTTTCCTCAATGATACCATCAGAAGCCACACAGCTTGACGAAAGGAGATTCTATTTCAATTGCATAAAAACTAGACTAAGAAGGCGCGCTTTAGTCGTATAAGAAGAGAACAGCCAGCGGATTGGATCACTTTAAAATAGCTACTAATAGAAGAACGCCTGTTACAAGGCTTATATTAGAAATAAGTAATATTAAATTTAATAAAAATGTTAAACAATTTTGCGATAAGTTGAACAGCGAGGTTTGTAAGATTAAAGATGAAATTAGATTATAAACATAAGATATTTCTACTAGGAACTTTTTAAATACCGAACTGAATCGAGTGTGTTTATCTCAATTAAAGATAGAGTTACCAAATTATTTAACGGCATTAATAAATGTAAACTTAGCTAAAGATCTAAAAACTGCAATCAAAGTTTTAGCAGAAAACGGTTAACTTGAGCACACCACAAAACACATATGTACGTTAGAAACAGAAACTGTGGTTATCTATCAAACAATAAACCACAAGTAAGACACTTTCAAACAGGACAGTTTTCAGACAATTATTTAAGTAACAACTACCCACCAAACTATTCAGGAAATTATACTAATCCTTATATCAAAGCATTCGATCAGGTACCTATAATCACCCACAAAATAATTTTAACTGTCCTAATGCGAACTATTCTTAATATAACTATGCCTATCGAAATTTAAACGGACAAGGAGAGTGTGACTCAACCCAATCGATTTAGGCGCTATGGTCCTCCTATGCCTACGGAAGTTGACTCCGAAAATTTTCATGCAAGGGCATCGGGACACTACTAAAAATAAAATTAGTAATCGATAATTTATCTTAAATATTTTTGATAGATACAGGTTCCTCCGTAAGCCTGGTTAGACCTGGAGCATTGAGAAACAAAATTAGGATGGTATTACCAATAACTGTAACTACTTTTGCGGGAAATATAGTATTAAGTATCAAACAAGTCAAGGCAAATATGGGAAACAATTGGAGTTTTATGTTTATGAATTTTCGAATAATTATGACGGTTTGATGGGATGTGATTATTTAGGGAAGGTGAACGCAGTAATTGACCTGGGAAAACAAACTATAAGACTTGACGACAGTGTCTATGCATTTGTTGATGAGGAATTGTACTTTTTTAATAATGTAGTAAGGAATTGTGGCATAAATAAGTTGGAAGAGGAACAAACTTACAAGTTTAGGACCGATCATTTAAATAACGAAGAAAAAACCGAATTAAAAAACTTTTAAACAAATGTAAATCGCTTGACCTTTACTAATGGAATTAAACACAAAATTTAAGAAAGCATGAAAATGCAATATATGTATGTCAAGTCATATCGTGACCCACAAGTGCATAAGGCAGTAACTAACAGGCAAATTAAAGAAATGCTTGATCAAAATAAACTAGATCGTAATCCTGACTAAAGGCTTGTAATGACCAATTATGAATATGTATGTTGATCTAAATATAATAAGACACAGTCAATCTCCCTATTCTGCTCCATTGTGGGTTGTTCCAAAGAAACTTTACGCCTCTGGAGAAGCTAAGTGGAGAATTGTTATAGATTACAGGAAGCTAAATGAAATAACAATTGATGATCCATTTCCAGTTCCAAATATGGGTGAAATTTTAGACAAATTAAGTTGTTCTCTTTATTTTTCTACGCTTGATTTGTGGACAGGTTTCCATCAGGTAAAAATCGTTGAGGCAAGTCGCTTTTTCCACACAAGACGGTCACTATGAATTTTTTAGGATGCCTATTGACTTGAAAAATGACTTTGGTCGGTACTCATTCTCTATTTAGTCATAGCCTATTTAGACGACATCATTGTTTTCGGTACCTCACTGCAAGACCATCTTGTTTCACTGGATATGGTACTCAAGCGATTAAAGAAAGCAAATTTAAAGTTGCAGGTGCATAAATGTGAATTTGTGAGATCGAAGACGGAATTCTTAGGACATATTGTGACTCCGAATGGTATAAAACTAAACCCGAAAATGATTGAGGCAATTTAAAATTATCTAATCCCAAAAAATGAGAAACAAATCAAGCAATTTCTACGACTTGCCGGCTTTTACCGCAAATTTATAAAGGATTTTTCAAAAATATGCTAACCCTTAACCATTTGTTTAAAAAAGGATACAAAGTTCACTGTCGTAACAGCGAATATATTAAGGCATTCGAAACAGTGAAACTATTAATAATAAGTGATCCTATGCTGAAAAGTCCAGATTTTATAAAATTATTCACTCTTACCACTGATGCTTCTAATGTAGCTCTAGGAGAAGTACTTAGTCAGGGGAATTACAGCATCTGTTTTGCGAGTGGAACAGTCTGGCAACTCTGTTGAGATTGTGTGTTTTTGGAAGTGCTCTTTAAAAAATTTATTATTGTGTTTTTTAAGTTTTTATAATCAGTTAAGAATTTTTAATATAAGTGTTTTTAAAACTGGTTTTTATTATTTTCTTTTATTTCGAAATTTTATCTTAAAATTGTAAGTTTTATTTGTTAAATTTTGATACTAATTGTGTCATTCTAACAAAACAAAAAAAAATTGCTTCTTGTTTTAATTATTTTTTGTTTTTGTAACCTTGTTACAGTTTCTTTTTATTTTCTTTCTATCAGTATTCCTTTTTTCTTTTTTTTCTTTTTAGTTGGTTACTGCTTTATGTATACTGTGTTGCTTGTAATTCTTGCTTATTTATTATTATTTTTGTTTTTACATTTTAGATATATCTTAGGTTAGGTTAGGTTAGGTTAGAGGACGTGTACTTGTCAATTAAGACAAGTACAGTACCCGGAGGTCGAATTGACCCATTGTACAACGTCCTAGTTTCTCACACCACTTATGTTGTGTGTGTTAATTTTATACATGAGTGGTGGGACCTACAGTTTAAAATCGACTCCGAACGACAGATTTTTTATTTATTGAGAAACTTTTCATGGCAATTTTTATTTACTCTCAGAGTTTTTGCCAGAAATCTACTGAGAGGAAGTCGCCGAAAAAATACTTTTTGTATTTTGTCTTTGATGCCTGGCCTGAGGCTCGAACCCAGGCTTTTGCGTCTAATAAGCCAACACACTACCTACTAGACTACGGCGACTTCTAGATATATCTTTATTCTTTTATTTCTTTTATATATAAATGATTTATACTGTTTGTTTATTTATTTATTTAATTTATTAAAATGAATAATTGTATGGCATCAAAGTGCATTGTAAAGAAAGAGGGTGAACGCCAGATTTCTTGCTGGTTATGTGATAATTTGTTTCACATTAAGTGTGTTGGTTTGCTTCCTCGTACCACGGACCAATTGGTGGATAGTTCCTTGGGTCTACGTTGGTGTTGTCCTAAATGTAAGGTGGTGGATATCCAATTTTATAAATTTTTTATGGGGATTCGTCGTGAGTTTACTGAGATGCACACTGAATTTGCATCTCTTTCTGCTAAATTTCGTCGGTTTGAGGAATTATTTTCAAAATATGGCCTTTTAAACGAATTGCTCGAATCGGAAAGGGTTCCAGGCCCTCTGTCTTCTGAGGCTTCTGGGCATGTGGCGCAAGTTTCTGTGCCAGGGGAAACTGCGACAATCAATACATTGTCCACTGTTACTCCTATTGTGGACATTTGTCCATATATTGCTGATAACCCAGCTAGCAGTTCTATACTGAAGTTCGCAAATTTAGTTGAACTGAGTCCAAACTCTACTCTATCTCCTTTACCTTTACCTTTAGGTGATGTCACTTCTCAAGCATCTTCGAAACCGTCTTCTGTTTCGTATTCATATGTAGTGTCCGCTAGTTTAGATACTTCTGCTCCAAGGGAGTTGGTTGTAGTTAAACCTAAAAGGACTATATTTGTGTCTCGTCTTTCATGTGATACTTCAGTCGATGATATAAAATGTTTCGTTAAATCGAAGATTAGGGAACCTTTTGAGTTTGGTTGCTATAAGATGAGGCCATCATTGGATAGCAGTATTTCTTCGTTTAAACTATATGTTGCCGATGAAAGATTTGGTGAAATTGTCAATCCTGCGTTTTGGCCACAGGGTGTATTGGTACGGCAATTCGTATTCAGGCTGGGCCATCGTAGGAATGGTGCTAATTTGCTTGGTCCTATTTCTCAAAAGAACTAACTTCGAAATCGTCTTTTAATTTCAAAATTGCATATCAAAATGTTCGCGGACTTAGGTCTAAAATTTCTTCGCGTTATAATAGTAGCTTTGATTTTGAATTTGATGGAATTGCTTTTACTGAAACTTGGCTGTAAATAAATTGTAATAGTTTTGATTCTGAGATTATGTCTAGACATTTTAATATTTATAGACGGGATAGGAGGTCTAGAAATGGTGGTGGTGTTCTTATTTCTATTTGCTCTAAATACACATCTGAATTGGTTGACGTGTGTTCTTCTGAGGATATTGAGTTTATTTGCGTTGAGGTCTATAATCTTGGAAAGATTATTGCTCGTATATTCCTCCCTGTCCTGACATTCATATCTATAGGGCTCACTTCGATTTCATTTCTAGAGTAATTGATTCAATGAGGCAAGAGGGGATTATAGTGGTCCTTGGTGATTTTCATCTTCCGCATACATCTTGGAATTTTTCACCTGAGACTGGCTCATTGGTGCTATGTGTGATTTGGGTCTTTCCAGGTTAATGGTGTATTGAATTCAATGGGTAGAATTTTGGATCTTGTATTTTTAGAGGTTCCAAGTATTTCTTCTTTAATTCGCATTGATCCTATAACTATTCCTGAGGATAGTTTTCATCCTACGTTGTTCCTTTCTATTGAAGTTGATCTTTTTTACCTCCTATAATTAATCGCTCATTTAGAGATGAGGGGCGTTTTAATTTCCATCGTAAGGATTTTAGTCGTTTGAATACACTACTAGCCTCTGTAGATTGGTCGCCTGTACTTATTTCACCACCATATGACTCTCTTTCACTTGACAGGATCTTAGATGGCTTTTATGATGTATTATTTAAATGTTTTAGGGAGTGTGTTCCATTTGTATATAGTCGTTTGGAGCGTTCTGGTCCTCCGTGGAATTCGGCTAGGCTGTCAAGGTTGAGAAACAAAAAATTGAGGTTATGTAAGAAGTTTGTTAGATCAGATACTGATATTGATTATGCTCTTTACTCTAGGGCGCGTGCGGATTATCGTAGAATGAATCATTACTGTTATGAGGAATATATGATTAGAGTCAGGTCGAACTTCGCTAGTGATCCTAAGTCGTTTTACGAATTCGTTCGAGCTAAACGTAAATCATCTTTGTTTCCTACTGAGATGTTTTATGGAGGCGTATCATCCCCTAGTTACCTTGATATTTCGATTATGTTTACTGACTTTTATCAGTCTACTTATGGACAGCTAGACTCGGGCCCTGATCTTACTAGCGGCTTTTCGTATCCTTATTCAGTGGGAAGTGTCTCTATTTCTAATATATATACATTTGATGTGAAGTCTGTTCTTGAGTATTTGTCTGGACTAAAACTTACATACTTGCCGGGCCCTGACGGGGTACCGTCCTGTATTTTAAGAAAGTGCGCTGTTGTCTTAAGTGGTCCTTTGACCTTTGTATTCAATGGGCTTCTGAGGGCTGGTCATTTTCCATCTATTTGGAAGAGTTCATTTATAATTCCTTTGCATAAGTCGGGTAATAAATCCAATATTTCCAATTACAGGGGTATTGTGAAACTCAGTGCTATTCCCAAGTTGATGGAGAAACTGGTGATGGATTATCTCTTTTTTAATACGAAATCTTTAATATCCCCTTTCCAGCATGGTTTTTTAAAACGTAGGTCGACTGTTACTAGTCTTCTTGAATTTACTACACATGTTTTCAGGGGTTTTCTTGCCAGAGCTCGGACTGATGTAATTTATACTGATTTCAGTAAAGCTTTTGATAGGGTTGATTATAGAATTTTGCTTCTTTCTAAACTTTCATTAATCGGTATTCCTGATATTATTCATCGTTGGCTAGACTCCTATCTCTCCCTTAGGACTCAGAGGCTATTGTTTAGGAATGTATTGTCTAAGACTGTATATGTTTCTTCTGGTGTTCCGCAGGGTAGCCATTTGCGTCCTTTACTGTTTTTATTGTTTTTTAACGATCTTCCTTGTGCTATTTCTGATTGTAATATTCTGATGTATGCTGACGACGTTAAATTATTGTATACTTTTGACGATGATCATGGTCAGGCTGTTCTTCCGCGAAATATTGATTTATTTGTAAATTGGTGTAGAATTAATTTAATGGATCTTAACTTGAAAAAATGTAAATGCATGGTTTTCTCTCGCGGGGGCGTAATTTCGTCCACTTATGTGATTAATTCTTGCCCTTTGGAAACTGTGACTACATTTCTTGATTTGGGAGTATTATTAGATATCAAATTGTCTTTTATTGATCATATTAGTATGATGATTGGCAAATATCGGGCTGTTCTTGGTTTTGTGAAAAGATGGGCTTGATCCTTATATAACAAGACTGCTATACATTTCACTTGTTAGGCCTATTTTGGAGTCTGCGTCTATTATTTGGAATCCATACTATCGTTGTCATAGTGATTCAATAAGAAGAAGCAGTTTTTATTATTCTGTTTACGTGGCTTAGGATGGGATTGTGCCAATAGGTTTCCGTCATATGAGGCTAGATTAGGTTTGATAAAACTTCCAACTTTAGAACGTAGAAGGGCTGTTTTAGTGGTATGTTTTGTTTTTAATCTGGTTAAAGATGATATCGATTCTGAGTTTTTGCTTTGTAACCTGAATTTCAGTATTCCAGCAAGATTTTCACGGCACTATCGTCCTCTTTCTTTAAATTTTTTTAGAACGAACTATGGATGTAATTTTCCTTTTCGTAGATTATGTAACGATTTTAACTTATATTATGATTTTATTGATTTTAATAGTAGTGTTTGTAATATAAAACGTAGCTTATATGCTGGCATTAATTTGTAAATTATTATATAAATATGTATTTTCGTTCTTGTCATATGTAGTTCCTGTTTATTGTTACTTTATTCAGCTTGTGATTAAGTTCTGTAGCTGATTTATGTTCTCGTTGCCATTACTTTCCCTTACCCGCTACAGTCCGGACTGTCGTGTGTACGTGTCCCTACGTAATGGGGACGAGCCCTCCGCGGTCGGGTGAGGGTGGATTAGTGTGAGGCCGGGGACGTTCGAAAAAAACTCTCAAAGAACATGAGATGAATTACTCTGCTACAGAGAAATAACTTCTAAAAATTGTTTGGGCAACCAAGTATTTTCGGCACTATCTATATGGTAGGAAATTTATCATTAACAGTGACCATAAGCCCTTGCAGTGGTTGCATAATTTGAAGGAGCCTAACTCCAAGTTGTAGAGATGGAAGATAAAACTAAATGAGTATGATTTTGATGTGAAATAAATTCCAGGAAAGGAAGATAGAGTATCTGATGCCCTATCGCGTATAAATAATATCGAGTGCCATATGAATGACATAGCTGCTGACATGTAAACAATACACTCAGCAGATGGATACAATTCTAACTTTATATTCATAACAGAGAGACCATTAAATGTTTTTCGTAGACAGTTTTTATTCAGACGGGCTCCTGCGGAAAAACAGACTCTAAATATTATATTTGGAAATACCAGAACTATTATAGACCGGGTTGAGATGACGCAAGACTTGGCAAAAAATATTATTTTGGAAAAACTTGCGGGTATTACAGCGACAATATATTTTGAAAACCATAATTATTTTGAACTATTTCAGTCTGTATGTGCGAATCTTGTAAGGCAAACAAAGAAAAATCGTATCCTAAGGGCTACAAAATTGTTGGAGGATATAACATCTTATGATAGGTTCAAAGAAATAATTTTGACTATACATTTAAAACGTTTGCACCAGGGAATAGAAAACACACAAGCTGAGTTTAAGAACAAATATTGCTATCCCAATTATATTTCAGAGATATGAAATATAATAAATAATTGTGACTTATGTAATTAATGCAAATTCGACCAAAGAATTACAAGAATGCTCTTTTAAGGTCACACCTCCTACATCGTGTAACTTGTAGTGGTCTTAAGGCTCGTGATGCGGATGCATTGGCCGATCCACAGAAGTTCCTTCAATGGACTTGTCCTGATTGTAGAAAAGTCAATATTGAATTCTACAAACTATTTAAAGATTCTAACGTTAAATTGAACACAATTAATAATGACCTTATGGAATTGCAAAAGAAGTTTACAGAGTTTGGTGAGTTATTTGGTAAATATCCTAATTTGTATAAATTTGTTAGCAATCAACATCCTGCATCACCTAAACGTAAAAGGGATGGTTTAAGATCTGCTTCGACTCATAATGTTTCTCCATTACTACCACCTGCTGCTGATCCGAATGAAAATGTTGTATTGACTACATTTTGTGAATTGCAACTGTCATATTCTTTGAATAATAACACAGCCCTGCATGGGTTTTGCAAATAAGATTGCTCCAGGTGTTTTCGAAGGCATTTTGTGCGCTAAACACGAATCTGGTTTCAAAAATTTTCCATCACGTCAGGTTTTCGAGAAAAAGGGGGTTGAAAACCCTAAAAATAGCGTTTTTGGCCATTTTTGAAACATTGTAGAGCTCAACACTGACGTGATAGAACCATCGCTATTGTTAGAAATTGACAATTGATCTTGGCTCTTTAAAATGAGCCCAAAGCCAAATTGTTTGCATACACCCTTAAAGTAGGGGGTGGGTTTATGTCAAGGGGTGCAAAAGAAAAAGAAACACATTACGGAGGTCCTTAAAAATTAATCAGATTTACTTGAAAATTGTTACTCAGGGGTTTTTGGGGACGCTGATTACAGATCTTCATTCAGATTTAAAAAATTCAAAATGGCGGATCCAATATGGCGGTCGAGGTTTATAAAAATTAATCAGATGTACTTATGATTTCTAACTTTTATAAGAAAGTGTATTCAATAATTGAAATTTGTGTTCCCTTAAAACCTTCGTATACTCTGGTTTGTATCCGGTAGTGTTGATGTCATATGTAATATGTTTGCTGATTTCTTCACCAGTACTTATTCTAATTCTGCTTACAAGGATACACATATTTACCCTTACCCGCTGACAACGGCTCAAGTAATATCTATTCCAACATTTATTGACTGTGATATTTTGGTGAACCTGAAAAGTTTAAAGATGTCTTTTCGTCCTGGTCCTGATGGGGTTCCAAATTGTATTTTAAATCGATGTGCAGAGTCATTCATCACACCATTAGTCATATTTTTTAATACCTCGATTAATTATGGATATTTTTCTGTGTTTTGTAGAGTTGGGTAGTTCGCGAACGAACTAGTTCAATTGAACTATTCACACAACTGAACTAAAAGAGCCGCTCATAATAATGAGCTCTTTTAGCTCCGTAGTTCAGTTGGCTCTTGTTCTCGTTTCTTATTCGTTCATTTCGTTCTTTTATTTTGTTTATCGTTCTCATGTGTGTAGTTCACGAACGAACTATGTAGTTCAATTGAACTATTCAACGAGAGTTGTGTAGTTCACGAACGAATTAGTTCAATTGAACTATTCATACAACTGAACTAAAAGAGCCAACTGAACTAATGAGTTCTTTTAGCTCCGTAGTTCAGTTGGCTCTTGTTCTCGTTTCTTATTCGTTCATTTCGTTCTTATTCGTTCTTTTCTGTTGTTTATCGTAGTGTTAAATGGTAGTGCCATCATTGGCGGTGTTACCACATACTAATAAAATAACTTATGGCAACATTTTTCCTACAAAAGCGCGAAAATTGCAAAAAATAAAAAAACAAGCAAATTAAAATAATATATTTTTTCAATTTAACTCAAAGAAGGGTTAGGCGAGAAATATCCACAGAAATTCTTATTAAATATACTTTTATAAAAACATATGTAATTTTTGACGATGAATTAAAATAAAAATTTTTTGCTTTTGAATTTCTTGAATATAATTCAAATTTTATACATTAGAAGTAATAGCACATAATAGCTAAAAAAAAATTTATAATATATTTCTTTTAATAAAATTTCTAAGTGGGCTCCATGGAAAGTTAGTGCATAGCGTAACGATTGTGAGTTTGACTCTCACAAGATAATCTGGTCTGTTACGCTAATAAGTATGTTTTTATAAATAATAGTGTCAACTAAAAATCTATAAGATTGAAAAAATTTAAATAAGACAAAAGAGATTGTAAATGTATTTATTTATATATGTATATAAATAAATTTAAATTTATATTTTTATGTTTATGTTTTTCTTAATATTTATATTCTATGTATATATTATTGTTTTTAACGATTCAATTATCAAAATTTCCGCCAATTTATGACTTAATGACTTAACTTTTTGATAGAAATTCAAATTTTTCGACACTGGTAGGTCAAAAAATCTTGCCAATAATCGGAAAAGGGTTCAATTTCAAAATCTGGATTTGCAAAATTCTCGCTAAACACTAGATTTCATTCATTTATTGCCGGGTATTCAAATTTTTCAGAGCAGGTAGGTAAATTGTCAAAGAAATAAATTGTAGGAAATTTCCGTCATAGCAATAATACCAAAACAGTACTAAAAGGGCCGCAATTGAAAAATGGGTTGAATGTGGTCATGCTACCTACCCTACAAGTGTAACGTCACACAAAACAAATGTTATTCTCGTCATAGCAATAATGTCAAAAGAGTGCTAAAAGGGCCGCAATTGAAAAATGGGTTGAATGTGGTCATGCTACCTAACCGTACAAGTGTGACGTCACACAAAACAAATGTTATTCTTACTGAGAGTTTTCTGTAGCATTCACCCATTATGAAAAACTGCTCAATAGCTCTCTTCATGTTTTTTTCTGGAAAAAAACATTCGACTTACAGAATCAGGGTAAAAAATCAAAATGAGAGTTATTTGTAATAAACATTTTTTTTCTCAGGAAGAGAGCCACATATATAAATAGACAACATGGGTGAATCAAGCACTAGTTATTCGAAAGAGTTCATATTGGTATAGTGTCGGATGATCAAAGTGATCTAAGTGAATTTTTATTGGTATAGTGTCGGATGATCAAAGTGATCTAAGTGAATTTTTATATTTAAAAATGGCTGAAAAAAGAAAATTTAGCGCAATATGGACTCATTTCACGGCAGAAGAAGGTAATAGAGCAATGTGTAAATATTGCAAAATAAACCTAAGCATTGCTGGGGGTTCTCATGGGAATCTTTCTCGACATATGAGAACAAAACATCCGCTTACACCATTAAATCAAGAAAGACAGACTACAATCCCACCAGAGGTACTTGAAGAAGACATGCCAGACGTACAACCTTCTACCAGCTTCCAATCCAGGCAAAGTGCAACGCTCCCTCAGCAACCCCAACAAAATATAACACAATATTTTCATAGGCCTCCACCCGTACGTACTGTTGAGCTAATCGATAGACAAGTGTTGAAAATGATAGCCAAAGGACACCATGCTCTACGAATTGTAGAAGAACCGGAATTCAAACGGCTAATAGAACTTGTCTCAAATTGTCCGGGATACACGCTTCCTACAAGAAAAACTATATCAAATAATATTATGGAAGCGGTTTATGGAGATATCTTAAGCCAAGTAAAATCTCAACTATTATCTGCTACAGCAGTCTGTTTAACTACCGATGGATGGACTTCGAAAACAAATGATAGCTACTTGGCTATAACTGCTCATTATATTAGCGAAGATATGCAACTAAAATCACATTTAATTGCATGCGACAAATATGATGACAGACATACTGCCGAAAACCTAAAAAAATTTATAAAAAAACAGGTGCAAGAGTTTGGTATTGAAAATAAAATTACGGCAATTGTGAGCGATAACGCGGCAAATATTACTGCAGCGATACGTATGGGAAATTGGAGTGGAATTAGCTGTTTTGCCCATTCATTAAACCTGATCGTGCAATTAGCACTTGCGGAGGTGAGTGATACTGTTTCTAAAGTGAAAAAAATAGTAGAATTTTTCAATAAAAGCACACAAGGTATGAAAAAGCTAAGAGAATCTCAAAGGCAAATGAAACTCCCAGAGCTAAAATTAAAGCAGGATGTTCCATCACGATGGAACTCTACGTACGACATGCTTAACAGGATTGTTGCCGTAAAAGATGCTGTAATTTCAACCCTGTCGCTCACAAAACCCGATTTATCTTTGGCACTTCAAGATTGGGAGGTTTTAGACGAACTAATACCAGTTCTCGAGCCATTTTATGAGGTTACGAATGATATTTCAGCTGAAAAAAATGTAACCCTATCAAAAGTTTTAGTTTTGTTTAATCTATTAGAAAGTGTAATTTCTGATTTTAACGCAACTAAAAGTCAAATAAAAGTACTGATTTCCGTGATGAAAAGAGAAATTACTAATCGTTTTGGTGAACTAGAACGAAGTAGTTTATATTCAGAGAGCACAATCCTAGATCCCAGATTTAAAAAATTAGGTTTAAAAAATGACAGCTCCTATGAAAACGCTGTGAAATTATTGCGCAACAGAATCGGCCAAATTAGACTACCAAATACTGAAACACCTGATAGGAAGGAAGTATTGCTGAAGTTCCACAAAAAAATATTTGGAAAAAATTCGACATGAACTTCAGTCGACTTACAAAATCTGACAATAACATAGCTGCTGGAATTAGAGAAATCGATAAGTACCTAAACGAGGAGTACCTGGAAAGAAGGAAAGACCCTCTTGCGTGGTGGAATGAACGCAGGCATTTGTATCCAAGGGTGTACATGTATGCTTTAAAACGCTTTTGAATAGTAGCCACATCTGTACCATGTGAGCGTATTTTTTCAGCAACAGGACAAATAATAAACGAAAGAAGGACCCTCATCAAACCAAATAAAGTTTCCACTCTTGTGTTTTTACACAATAACATGTAAGCCAAGTTACTATTAACTTTATATCAAAAATGTAAATACAATGTATATTATATTATTATATAAACATATTATAAATGTTTTTTTTTAAATTAAATTAATAAATGTGATTGCAATAGACTGAATTACTATTAGTTTCTATTTTTTGTATTTATTTTATTTTTGTTTTTTATGTCCCTATAATTAAATTGAATTTTCAAAAGCTGCATTTTTTATTTTTCAATTTATTTTTTTCCTTTTAAATATATGTATATATTTAGATAAGTTTTGTTGTTATTATTAGTTAGTTAAGTAATTTTGATTAAAAAGCGCTTCAAGCACATAAATGAATTAATAAAAATGAAAATGTGTTAAATACTATACTATATACTGTTTTTATTTTATTCAATAAGTTGATATAAATACACGGAATGCATTAATTCCTTTAAATGTATATATGTATTGTTTACATAATTTTAAATATAAATAAAATTGAGAAAGAGAGCGGAGTTGTTTAAAGTACTGAACTATTGAACTAAAAGAACGAACTAGTTCATTACAGAGAGCTGAACTAGAAAGAGCGAACACTCAAAAGAGCTAAAGAACCCAACTCTAGTGTTTTGGAAGGACTCGTATATTATACCGCTTTTTAAATCTGGCAATAAGTCTGATGTTACAAATTATAGGGGCATTGCAAAACTGAGTGCTATTCCAAAAATGTTCTAGAAACTGATTGACGATTTTTTGGTTCATCATATTTCATGGTTATTATCACCTCACCAACATGGTTTCCGAAAGGGCTGTTCAACAACGACTAATGTGCTTCAGTTAACATCCATGATAAATGCGGCCTTTTCTCAACAGAAGCAAACTGATGTAATTTTTACGGATTTTAGCAAAGCGTTCGATAAAGTGAATTACAAACTTCTGTTAACTAAATTGCATTTAATGGGTGTAAATCATAGGAGTTTAAGATGGCTAGAGTCATAATTGACTGGTAGAAAGCAGACCGTATGTGTGAACAATAACTTATCTAAGTGCATTTATGTGCTATCTGGTGTTCCTCAAGGCAGCCATCTTGGTCCACTTCTTTTTTGCTGTTTATAAACGATCTTATCTACGTAATTAATTTTGCCAATATCTTGATGTATGCTGACGATGTAAAAGCTTTTCTCTCCTTTAATAATTTCATCGATCATATTTATCTTTAAGGTGATCTCAATAATTACTTTTTGTGGTGCCAGTACAACATGATGGAGCTGAATATTAAAAAATGCAAATCTATGCGGTTCTCAAGAAGTAATTTTATCGCGGTTAATCACTTGCTTGGAGGTCATCTATTTGAGATAGTGGACTCTTTTATTGATCTTAGGATCCTATTAGACACAAAAATAAACTTTACTGATCATATCACTTTGACTGTAAATAAGGCAAGAAGCACTCTTAGCTTCATAAAACGTTGGGCAAAAGATTTTTCTGTATTACGAAACAGCTTGTTAGACCAATTGTGGAGTATGGATCCATTGTATGGGATCATCACTACAATGTTTACAGCGAACACATCGAATCTGTGCAGAAACAATTTCTACTCTTCTGTTTGCGTGACCTTGGATAGAATTATTTTTATATGCCTTCATATACTAGCAGACTGGCATTAATAAAACTGCCTACCCTTAAGAGTCGTCGAACAATGTTAAATATATCCTTTATGATTAACCTGATCAATGGTAATATTTGCTGTGAATATCTGTTAAGATCTGTTAAATTAAATATTCCTTGTCGTAATTTCCACTGTTATAATCTTATTTATATTAAATTCTGCAGAACTAATGCTATTGCTGATCCGTTAACTAGAATTTGCCGTCAATTTAATTATTTGTCAGATTTTATTGATTTTTCTTTAAATTCTTGCGTCATAAAACGGAACATTATTGTTTTTCTTAATTCATAACTTTTCATATTTTTATTGTAACAATTACTTGTATTTTTGTTATTAGGCAGTAAGGAATTTGTCCATTACCTTAAATAAATAAAAATAAATATTATATTCGAGAAAAATATATTATTGATATTTGGAGTTGGGACAATTGCTCATACCTCATTTGTTTTGATGTTTTCTCTAAATATGTAATGGTAGAAAACCTAAACCACACCAATTGGGTGGAAGCAAAAAGAGCATTATTGAAAGTGTTCAATACCAAGTTTGAAAGAATGGTACAAGATCTTAAATATAGGACTGGTAATCACAACAGGAATAACATATATTGAGAGGTTACATAAAACTTTGAATGCGAAATTAAGAATTATTAACACAGGCAGTGATCAGGAATTAAAGCAAGTAGCAGTTGAACATACAGTTTTCAGTCATAATCATAATATTGTAAGGGGTAACTCCTTACAATATTTTCTTTAATAATCAACCTCTTACAAAAGATGCTCAGGCTGTAAAGGGAAATGGAATAAATAGTGCTAATAAAAATAGGAAAGATTATGAAATAGATACACGATTCTTAGATGCAGAAAATTCAAGGAAACGATTAGAAAAAAAGCAAACCCATTTAAGCATGCGCAAGTTTTACATGGGGAAAACGATGACCACTATTTAGTTAAACTAAGGAATAGAAATATTAGAAATATAAAACGTGTTTTAAAGGGAAAAAATGCTCTTATAAAAATTCCAGGAACCAGAATACCGCGGATGATACTAACAAATCACAATATACCTCGTATTAATAACGACAGTAGCGACTCAAACGATACAAGTTCAGGAGATAAGCAGTGGCAGGGTTTATATAATACCTCAGAAAGGAACAATAGCTATAAATATAAGTATATATTTTTTTCATGTATTATTTATTGAATCTTTCCTTTCGGAATTTCTAATAAGTATTCAAATCTTAACCTAAAATTATACAATAATAAAAGTTGTTATTGCCACTGCAACGTACAACTAAAAGTGCTCACCAAAAGTAAATTCATCTGATTTATCGTCTGTGACCCTCGAATACAAGTAAGTCTCTTACAAGACGGTTGGGATGTTCTGTAATCCTAGAGATGTAATTGACACTTGCTATTTTTATTTCCTCTCGAACTAAGGGCACCTTCAGATCTTTGTGGATGTTACTGTTTCTCATATACCAAGGATCACCTGTTATTATTCTAAGAAGTCTAGATTGCCGCCTTTGAAGCTTTTCTACATTCGATGGTGAGGTCGTTCCCCACAGTTGGATACCATAAAGCCAAATAGGTTTCAATACTGACTTATACAAAAGCAGTTTTAGTTCTAAATCAAGGGTTGACTTAAGTCCAATAAGCCAGTAAAGCTGTGCTGTTCTGAGTTTGATCTGGGTAATTTTGGCAGCAATATGGTGAGCCCAGGTAAGGCGACGGTCGAGATGGATGCCCAGATATTTTACACTACTATGTTCTGGTACTGTCGCACCATTAATCTTGATGGGCGGACAATTTCCCCTTCTCAGTGTAAACGTGATGTGCATGCATTTAGAAACATTGACTTTTATCTTCCATTTCAGCATCCAATTTTCCAAATCACTAACATGAGATTGAAGTCTTTGTGAAGTAACTGTAGAATCTCTATGAATACTTAAAAACGCCGTATCATCCGCAAAAGTAGACGTGTGAGTCACTAAACTTGTAGGCATATCTGCAGTGAACAATAAGTAAAGGAACGGCCCTAGAATACTTCCTTGTGGTACGTCTGCAGATATCTTTCTGCGGGAAGAGGTGACATCTTTTGATTTTATTTGGAAATATCTATCCCATAAGTAACTTTTTAGCAATTTATGCACATTATTTGGTAAAAACTGCGTGATCTTAAAAAGAAGTCCTCCGTGCCAGACCTTATCGAAGGCTTGAGATATATCAATAAATAGCGCAGAGCAATACTGCTTGTTCTCAAAAGCACGCGCTATGTTTTCGCCTAAAACCAAACTGATGGTCGGGAACTATGGCGTTGGCATCAACATGCGGTATTAAACTATCAAGCAGCATTTTTTCGAACATCTTAGAAAGTATTGGGAGTAAACTTATTGGACGATATGATGATACTTGCGTGATGTCCTTGCCTGGTTTAGGTATCATCACTAAATCAGATACTTTCCAAGATGCAGGAAAATAGCCTATTCACAACATAGAGTTAAAGATGAACAATATAAAACGCACGGCCGATGTAGGCAAATTTTTAATCATTGTTGGAGTGATTTTGTCACAACCAGGTGATTTGTTCGGCTTTAGGCTCTGGATGACGGCAATCACTGCAGGCAGCCGGAACTTGATCGGCCTACTAACCACATCGTCGATTGTAACTGGGGCAATACTAGAAACAGAATTGTAAAAACATTCTCTAAGTAGTTGGCAAAAGCGTCCACTTTTTGTTCTGCGCTTTTTGCCCAATCACCGTGCTGTAGTCGTAAAGGGGATTCATGTAAAGTAGGTCTCCTAATTTCCTTACTGCCTTCCATAAACTGTAGTCGGAGTCTTTCGTTGCGTCCAAATTTTGCAAGTATTTTTGAAGGTTCGACTCTTTGTCCTTCTGCAAAGCGTCACGCAGAAGTCTTTGGCACTGATTAAGTTGAGACTTTAGACCTGGAGAACGATATTCTTGCCATTGGCGTCTTAAATTCCTTCTTTTTGTCGTAACAGTGCTTCTATTTTATTAGAGCAGGGAAATTATCGTTTTCTTACCAAAGGGGTAGAGGATGTAGATACCCTAGCAGCTTCAGTTAAGATGTTAGTAGGATTCAATTTCCTCTTCACACATCAAAGAGATATTTGATGGCATGTGCGAGCTTACAAACATTTTGTTTTTCCGCCAATTTGTCCTGGTCTGAAGATAATTTTGCTCCAGTAGGTTTGTATCAGGCACAAAAGTAGGATGGTTGGTGAGTGATCAGAGGACAGATCCAATGACGGGTGCATACGAAGATTTTCACGTCTAATATTTCTTACTACGGCAAAATCTATTACATCCGGAATTTTGTTTAGATCAGTTGGCCAATAAGCAGGATGACCAGCAGACAAGGCATCTATTCTGTTCGAAGATACTGCGTCCAATAGCTGTCTTCCTCTCGGAGTAATGAGACGAGATCCCCAGAATGTGTGTTTTGCATTATAATCACCTGCTGCAATAAATTTCGGCCCCGTGTGTTGAAGTAATCGAGGAATTGATCTTTGCAAATGTTGTGTCTTGGAGGACAATAAAGTTTTGATATTGTAACACCAATGTAGGGTAAATTGATTGATGTTGCTTGAATGTAACCTGGGTGAATTCCGGCAATGGAGAGTGCCTAATGTCCTTGTGAACCGCATGCCCTACCACTAGGGTGTTTTGCGTCATATGTGTAGTAGTCATTAATTCTAAAGCAGTTTTTGTCCGAGAAGTGTGTTTCCGATATTAGCATGTCATCAATTTGGTAAGTATATAAGAAGTTTTGTACTTCGTTTTTATATTGGCTTAAGCCGTTCGCGTTCCAAAACCACATCTTGAGGGTGTTCATGTCATATTTTGGTTTTGCAGCAGCTGTTGCAACATGTTCTGCATGTTGGCCATAAAATTACTCATTGTTTGGATTAGAGTATCAATTGAATTTTGGGAATTCGAATGTGCAGTTGGAATGCCTTCTTTTAGGGCGTCAGCATATGAAAAAGCATCTGAAAATTTACTCGTGGTTTGGGCAGCATTTTTGGAGTTTGCCTGTTGGGGAATGGTGGGCTGAGGTAAACTTGGGAAGTTTGATTCACGGTACTGATCATATATAGGTCTTTTGACCACCGCTTTATTTTTGAGTTCCAAGTATACTTTACATCCTCGATAATTAGCCGTGTGGTTTTCACCGCAGTTACTGCATTTTTTAAAGCTAACTTCAGTTTTCGGTTGAGAACATTCAGTACTTCTGTGTACGTCTCCGTACCTGACGCATACTGCCGGTAATTTGCAGAAAGATATTGTGTGCCCAAATTCTTGGCAATTTTGACACTGAGGTTTAATGGGTTCCTCTACATATATTCGACGGTTTAGAAGATACCGTAATCCATATATAGGATGATTGTCTCCTTTTTTCTTTATATTGTTCGAGTTAAATTCTATTTCGACTCTAAAAAGCGGTTGTGGAATTTTATTTTTATTTAAAATATTATGGATTGATTTGACTTCATACCCTTCAGATTGAAGGGCATTCTTAATATCGCTAATAGGTACAGTACTGTCAATGCCTTTAATGATTACATTTAAACCTTTTGCACTTTTGAGTTGATAAGTATAATAGTTTTTCTTTTCAGTATCGAAATTGTTCACAATTGCTCTAAAAATCTTTTCATCTTTGGCTTGGATTTTGGTTTCCTGAATATTACCCTTTCGTAGAGAAACAACGTAGAAATTGTCTTTGCCAACAAGCTGTGTCAACTTGGTTACCAAGGCATTGTTAGTGGGCTCTCGTAGGTACAGTGGTGGGGGTTTGAAGTTCTTTTTTGCAGGTGTATTGTCTTCCTTCTCTTTTTCTGCAAGAATTGCAAAACGGTTTGCGTTGTCAGTGATATTTTTTGCTTGTTTTGGATGCGGTTCCAACGTGGAGGTTGCTCTAGGGCTGGACTTACGTTTCGTTATTGTGATGTAACGGTCCATAGCTATGAGGACTTTTTCACTTCTCTCAGTCTTCGCTGCACTTTTTTAATTGTCGTAGTTTCCTTATTTACGTCCGGTGATTGAAAAATACCTTAAATTTTCTTATGATTACCCAAAAGAGGGGTATGGGGTAGATTTGTATTTGGCCCAACACACTTATTTAAATTTTGACCACTCGCACTATTGCTGATTTTTTTTTTCATTTTGTTGGATCGCTAAACGTAGCGTACCCGATTTGCAGGCTTCGCTATCAAATAACGCGAGTCATCAATTTTTTTTTATTTATATTAACTGTTTCACATTCTTTTGAAGTAATGATCTCGTAAGCATTTCTATCATTAAAACTCAGTCTGCGGTCATTAGCACTTGCACTTGGCTCACTCATTAATTAGGTTAACGGCCTTTATATTTTTTTACTTATTTGATTGTTGTCTGTCTTTATGCAGTTTTCTTTTTTTAAACTTTATTAAGTTTAAGTTGTGTTGTTTTTTATTTTTTTTATTTTACTTGTAATAAAACACCTATTCCAAATCTTTTTTATAATTTGCCGACTGCACGTCCGTACACTTTAAGTGCCGCGAACTAATTGTATAATATATAATATAAGTATAATGAATTAATAATAAAGATTAATAAAATAAAGATTCAATTAGCTATGAATTATTAGAAAAAGCACTTAATGAAAATAAATTTTTGCAGACAACAATGACTAAGAGATACCTTAAAATAGCAAACGCTGAAAGAAAGCTTTTCAATATTAGACACAAACGTGGACCTTGCAACGATTTAGGCAGTGGAACTCTTGGTGACGTGGACAGGCAGGAAATTTAAAGCTGGTTGAAGACGATAGAAAATAGCACGCTGACACTGAATAGTATGTTTATGGAGTTTTTTGAACACTTTCTCCATACAAATTTGCGGTCATGCGTACGCTACAATCGGTAGTGGTCGGTTAGTCAATAGGTTTGTAACATGTAATGTGTATGATAGTTTTTTGGGATAATAAATTCTTGTCACGTTTTATCATAGTCAATTGTTGAAGAAATAGAAATATAGTTGTACGTGGTGTTGTTGTTGTGTTAGAAGGATCTTTAATTTTAAATGTGATAAGAAAGGGATGAACACCTGCATGATCGTTTTTTTTTTTGGGATAATACATTCTTGTCACGTGTTGGTCATAATCAAATGTTGATGAAATAGAAAAGGGATGAACCAGGGATGGAAAAGTTGGTACAATTGTACTTTTTTTAGCACTATTTGGAAGTTAAAAACACCATAGCACCTCAATGACTTATTTAGCACTATTTAAAAATTTTCCCTAATCCCTCCCTACAAAGGTAGAAATAGACTGTTTGCTTCGACTGTCTCCAATTTAATCCAAACAAGGGATTTATTGAAGTCATTAAATTCGTGTTGCTACAATTTTGAAATAACAGATAGTTTGCTAGCAAAAAATGTATCATAAATAGTGATTTAAAATTTAGAATTGATAAACTTTTGTGTTCCTTTATAGCTAAGTATTAAAGTAAGTTGTTAAGTTTACCTATTATATATACAAGTACTTAGTACAAAGAAACTGCAATGTACTATTTTGTTAAATTTTATGTTTTTTTACGCACATACAGTGGGGTGCACAAATGAGTATATGTTTGTACTCTGAGCAATTTTAATTGCATAAAAATAAAAGTGTTAAAGCAATTCAAACATTTTTTTCGTTTTTTATTTAGTATTTAGTACTTAACAAAATAATATAAATTTCCGAACTAAGATGATCAAATTCTAAGAAAGAAACAATCAAGAGGAAAATAACTCGGATGTACTCAATTCCAAAATTTTAGGGAATACGAGTATTTTTAATATTTAGTCCAAAGGCCCTTGTTATGTAAAACCTCATTTACGCGACTTAGCATGCTCTCTACCAAATTCTCTGTAATTTCTTTCGGAATATTTGTCCATTCCTGATGACTCCGTTGCCAAAGCTCACCTAAATTGGTTGGGGCTGATCAGTACTGTCCCAACCATCTCATCGCGAATGACCACAAATTCTCAATTGCATTGAGGTCGGGACTTTGTCCAATTTCTGTGTTTTCTTGTAAACTTTAATAGTGCCATTTTTAGCCGAAAGTGCAGGTTTTTTCTTTTCGAGTGCCGAGCTATAGCCAATATCTTTAAGAGCTCTACTTGCCGTCCATCGACTAACGGTTTTCCCGATTGCCAAAAAGCTCCTTTGGATGTTAAAAATGTGTTTCTTTTAATTTTTGTTAGCATGAAACGAGCATCCGCATTCGTTAGTAGTTTTTTACGACGTCTGTCTTGAAGCTAGGGAACAACAGACCGTTTTTGGACTCTGATGACTACTGACTGACTAACTCCAAGTTGTTTACAAATTTCCCTGGTAGAACGGTCACTTCCAGTCAAAGCTACAGTACTATCTTCAGTTGTTTCTTCATTTTTTAATAGAAATTGATTTTTGTTCGATAAGTTGCAAAACATATTCGCTCAACGAGATTAAGTAATTAATATTAAACTAATATTTTCTTAAAAAGTCAAAGTAGTGCAAAAACATGAACAAATAACGATAGTTTTTTATTTCGTTTTTGCAAACATATCATAAAATGGACACTTGTAAAATTAAATACATGCGAGTTAATTTTGCTTTGTTCGTTTTTTTCTTAGGGCTTGATGATTTCTAACTTTTGAAGTTTTCTTTATTACTTTTAGTTTTATTCAATAAAAAGCGTCCAAAATACAAACATGTATTCATTTGTGCACCTCACTCTATGTACATAAATATATGTAAAATGAATTGTCATTTATATTTTTATTTAATTTTTAATAAAAAAAAGTTTAAAAAAGAAAAAAAAAATGAATTTAGTACAATCGGGCAGAAAAAAGTACAATTTTTTATGAAAGTTAGTACAATTTGTTAAGATCAATTTCCCATCCCTGGGATGAACACAAGTGTAAAATATTTTTTTGTGATAATAAATAACATCGGATACCTAAATAGAAACAAATAGTACATGTTCATTTTATGTATTACTTTGCAAACGAATGATTGGACTGACAGAATGACTATGTGCATCTGCATTAGATCAATAAGAATATTTTTAATGTAAACAAATAAAGAATTTTGGATGTGGTTTTGTTTAATTAATTTTTTTGTATGATTTAATGCGATATATTTCCGTTATGTATGGTTTTTTTTCTTGTGGGCCCATTTTACGATAGGCAAAAGGAAATACTAAGTTTGTTAAAAATTGACTAAATATTTGTTTGAGATTTGAGAAATATGTTTAATGTTGAAATAAAAAAATGTTTAATTTGTTTTATTTTTATATTAATATTTTTATTACAGAAAAATAGAAAAACTATTATCCTAAAGCTTATACTGAATACATTTCTTATCATTATAATTAAATTTTATTAAAAGTACAGTTTTTACATTTCAATACTGTGTTTATAAAAACTATATACGTATACATATATTCAATAAATAATATAAAAATTTTGTTTTTATTTTTTTGAAAATATTATTAGATACATATTTCTTTGTAAGATTTTTACAGATTAAAATTTAAAAATATGTTTATTAAGATTCAAAAGCTAGTGTTAACAAATCTTGTGTATAGAATGTTTGACATCGACAAATGTTGAAAGATTGTGAATAAGTATTTTCACAGTTAGATCTATGTATAATATTATTAACACATATAAATGGATAATTTATATAATTATAAGTTCTTAATTCATTTAGAAGTTTCATAAATAAATCTATATGTTCTTTCTCAAACTTATTATTATGTTTTGTTAATAGTTCTTCCAATTCTGCTGATAACATCATTTTTGAGTTAAAATTTTTGATACACTTTATGTATACTGTATGAACAGTAAGGATCAACTAAAAAAATGTTTTCTTCTTTTAACAAAAGTTCTAAGTAAAATTACATTCTTTTCAACACGTGCATGATCAAAATTTTTATGATTTTCACAAATCTTTATATTTGGATTATCTTTATACAAAGTTTTTATGTTTGGCTAATTCCAATAATCTAAATTAATTATATATATTTGTATTTCTTTTCCAAGTAGTTCTGTTAACCATCTAATTTTTCATATCATTTAACATACACAACAGGATATTCTTCTTCCCTTTTTTATAGTTAGTGTTAGTCTTTCATTGTAGACTCTCTAGTATTCCAATCTAATCCATGCAAGTGGTTATATAGCCATTCATTTGTAACTCTATCCTTTTTACTTAGTTCTGAATATTTTGATGTTGATGAATATGAAAATTTTGTTTTTCGAAATTACTTTAGCATAAATTTTATTATTAATAAAAAATCCTTGTACATCGATAACTATAAAATTATCATGCTGCTCCATTATAACCGCTTACAAAAACACTAAATCAAAAAATTTATGAGAGGTTTTGACTGTAGATTAAAACAATTTTTTTTTCGTTACTTTTATACCTCTTCGCAAAAATAACTGAAATCAAGACGATCTCCTATATATACACCAATTTATACGATCAATGTTTCAGTATGTTAAGTTTTGTGGACCTGGTACAAAACTTCAAAAACCAATAGCAAGAGGAGATAAAGGAATAATTCATTGGATGCAGCTTGTAGAAAGCACGATATAGCGTACTAAAATCAAAGGATATAGACACAAGCCATCAAGCAGATCGTGATCAGGTATAAATCAGATCTTAAGCAGATATAAAGCAGATCGTGACCAGATAGCAAGCAGTTCGTGACCAGATATAAAGCAGATCAAAATCATAATCAAGAAATTAAAATACTGAAACGTAGTGAAGTGATCGTATAAATTGGTGTATGGTGTTGCCCCATTAACATGATAATTTTATAGTTATCGATGTACAAGGATTTTTTATTAATAATAAAATTTATGCTAAAGAAGTTTGTGTTTCAATCAGTGATTACGAAAAACGAACTTTTCATATTAAATCAACATCAAAATATTCAGAACTAAGTAAAAAGGATAGAATTACATATAAACGACTATTTAATCACTTGCATGGATTAGATTGGAATACTAAAGTCTACAATGAAAGACTTAATAGAATATCTAATACTAACTATAAAAAAGGGAAGAAGAAGAAAAATATACTCCTGTTTATGTCAAACATTCTATACACAATATTTGTTAACACTTAAGCTTTTTAATCTTAATAAACGTATTTTTAAATTTGAATCTGTAAAAATCTGAAAAAAGAAATATCTAATAATATTTTCAAAAAAAAAAAAAAATTGTTTTATTATTTATTGAATATATGTACATAGTTCTTATAAAAATAGTATTGAAATGTAAAAACTGTACTTTTAATAAAATTTAATTATAATTATAAGAAATGTATTTAGTATAAGCTTTAGAATAATAGTTTTTCTATTTTTCTCCAATAAAAATATTAATATAAAAATAAAACAAATTAAACATTTTTTATTTCAACATTAATCATATTTCTCAAATCTCAAACAAATTTTAGTCCTTCTGACTATCATAAAATGGGTCCACAAAAAAAACCATGCATAACGGAAATATATCGCATTAAATCATACAAAAAAATTATTTTAACAAAACCACATCCAAAATTCTTATTTGTTTACATTAAAAAATATTCTTATTGATCTTATGAACATGCACACACTCATTCGTTTGTCTCTATTTAGGTATACGATGTTATTTATTATCACAAAAAAATTTTTACACAGGTGTTCATCCCTTTTCTATTTCTTCAATATTTAATCATGACCAACACGTGACAAGAATGTATTATCCCAAAAAAAAAAAAACGATCATACAAGCGTTCATCCCTTTCTTATCACATTTAAAATTAAAGATCCTTCTAACACAACAACAACAACACGTACAACTATATTTCTATTTCTTCAACAATTGACTATGATAAAACGTGACAAGAATTTATTATCCTAAAAAACGATCATACACATTACATGTTACAAACCTATCGACTAACCTACCACTACCGACCGTAGTGTACGCATGATCCCAAATTTGTATGGAGAAAGTGCTCCAGAAAACCCATAAACATACACTGGACGACATTAACAATATTTTATATCACATTAACAACGAAACTCAATTTATTAAAAATTTGAAAAATGCCAGTGTGTTCTAAATTCGAAATTAATAGACCCAGATAAAATCTCTGAATTAAATTCAAATCAATTAGGATATATTAAAACTTAATTATGGCAAGCGGATGATGTGCAGTATTTCATAGCTCAAATTTTAAATATAATGAAATCTTATCCTACGCGTGACAATCACTTTGAATTAAATTTTGACATGAAGAGGGAACTTACAAATATTGATAATTTGCTATATGAAATAAAAGGTTCAAGGATAAGATATCGACAAAATAAGTGTATAAGAAATTTAATTTATAAAAATGAAACTGATTGTGAATTTATAACAAAAAATGAAAAAGAAATAAATTTTATTGAACCTAGCTTTATTGTAACAAAAATATTAATGAAACAGTTTTAAAACAAACTTGTAACGATTTAGAACTAAGAATAAAAAATCATAGTCTAATTTTCTTTTCGAACTGTAAAATTATAATAAATGAAATTGTTTTTGCATCCTTTAATGATAATAATTTTTTGTATGTACCATATGTTAATGACATTGTTAATAGGACAATAATACAACTACCTAACACTACTTTAAATGAATTTAGCTTGCATAAAATGAAAACTAGAAATAATATTACTTGTGTAATTTAACAATTATTATGTTTATACTAATTTTATCAATAATGTTCCAATACTACAAGTAAAAAGTAACATAGGAAACCTATTTCTGTAGTTTAGTTTAAGTTTTATTTCTTTTGTTAAAAACACCAAATCAGCAGATTTACAAAAACTCTTTTTATGTATTTAACTTTTAAAATCCCAGACGTAATAAAATACTTTGTTATGAATTATGAATTATGTTTGGCTTGTCATTTTATGTTTAATTTTGTATTTTGGCTTAAGAATATTTAAATTTTAATAAAGCAGATATAAACTAACAACCGAACCAACCGGGTGTTTTTCTCCGCATTGAGTACGAAAAACTCAATACGTTACTTATATAAATAAATAATAAAAAATAATTATCTCTTAAAACCAATATGGTGTTATGCAGTACACTCACTGCTTCTACTTCCTACGTTGCAAAATTTAAAGAGGCAAAGGCAAAATGAAATCCTATGTATTAATACAACTGTACCTTTGCGCTTTACAAACTCGTACATATACAAAGATCTTAAAGTCCCATCAGTCAAATCAGAAATTGAAAAATATGCTGAGAAGTACATGACTGAGCTCATTTTCCATTCAAATTCTTTCAGCATCAAACATCAACATTGGCCTTTGTTGAAATACACAAGTTTGAATATTGTAACAAAGCAACCAAATATCAAAATATTGCAAATATCATGCAATCTTTTTTTTTATAATTTTCATATTTTTTTTATTTTCCACAGCCTATCAATACCTTTAGTATTTCACAGCCAACTAATATTTTTTCCTGAATAAAATAAAACTATTTTCCTTTTTCTGTAACATAAAAAATTTTTGTACAATAAAGAATTTCTTACTGATAAGACGTGTATCGTATTTGGATTTTTTATGTGGTCCGCCCAATATATTCTAACATAGGTTATGGGCCTTTCTCTACATTGAGTCTGTATACATAAAAATGAGTGTGTGTTTATTTGTTTGTGGGTTTGTTTGTTTGAAGTCTAAGACGGCTAAACGGCTGGACCAATTTTCTTGAAATTTTAACTGTACCTTCCTGTATGTCTGGAAGGAACTATAGGCTACCTTTTATTTTAAAATTCCAAGTAGGTGAGGTGCCACGCCCACATACCGAATAAGTTTTAATGTCGCATATCTCATAAACTGCAACAGCTAGAGTCCTCAAATTTTGTATTGATGACTTTGACGTATATATGAACAAAATGCGCGGATTGACTATAGTGAGAGTTTCACCTCCCACATAAAAAATATGAAATTAGTATATCTAAGAATATATAACAGTTAGACTCCTAAAATTTTGTCGAAGCCACTTTAGTATCAATAGGAATATTTTAGACAAAAATTGACTGACGAGCAATAGGGGGCGTGGCACCTCCCATGTTAATATATGAAACTATATATTTAAAAAGGGCCGGACCGATTTTCTAGAAATTTTAACAGTACCTTCCTGTATGTCTGGAAGGAACTATAGGCTACTTTTTATTTTAAAATTTCAAGTAGGCGAGATGCCACGCCCGCATACCCAATAAGTATTTTATGTTGCATATCTCATAAACTGCAACAGCTAGATTCCTCAAATTGTGGACAACTTTGACATCTATATGAACAAAATGGGCAGACTTGCTGTAATGGGCGTGTCACCTCCTATAAAAATATGAAATTAATATATCTAAGAAAATATAACAATTAGAGTCCCAAAATTTTGTCGAATCGAATTTTGTCGAAGTATCAATGTGAATATTTTAGACACAAATGGGCTGACTAGGAAAAGGAGACATGGTACTTCCCATATGAATTAAATTTAAAACTTCTTATATCTGGGAAATCATTATAGATAAAATCATCAAATTGTACACGGGCATTTCAGTGTTGCCCATATATTGCCATGTAAATAATTTGTGAAAAAATTACCGGACTAGCAATAAGAGCGAGACCCTCCCATATGATATGATGCAAAAGTTCGTGTACATGGAAAACTATTAGAGCTAGATTCTAGCACGAACTACTTTGACACACATATGGACATTTCGGGTTAGGGAAATAAATGAACTCTATTTGTATATGAATTCTTAGAAAACAAGTAAATACTAAACATCATATATCTGATAAACTATTGCATAGAGGGACATGTGTAACTTAGGTACCATTAACCACAGAATATACACAGAATTGAAACCTTTGACGTTTAAAAACGCTCAAAGCAGCACTTTAACCTACCTCGTAGAGGGAGAAAAAAAATATTTTAATGTTTTGCGAATCAAATGTGTTAGAAGCAACAGATATACAGAGTGAAAACTGGCGGTTAAAGTAGAAAAATTAAATGTAAATAAAGATTTATTTTGTGTTAAAAAAGGGATAATTTGGAATATTTTTTAATTTCTTCAATGGAAAGTTTAAAGATTCTTAAATATTTAAATATTAATCGAAATGTGTGTGATTTTCGGTCACAATGAATATAGTTTCTTGTGCAAGAGGTAATTAAGAAGCTAAATATTACAATATCAAAATAAGACGTACTGCTCATAAAAAAATTTTCTTGCTGAAAGTTGCCAATATTTTTTAATTTCTTGAAAGAAAAAGTTAAAGTTGTTATTGTTATTAGTTGTTTTTATTATTTATTAATAGTTTGAGACAAAAATTACATTTTTTATTAACTCTCGCCAATATAAAAAACCACCCCGAAAACTAAAAAAACATAAATAAACAAAACAGAGTTACAATCAGAGAGAGACAGAAATACTTTTTGGTAATATTTGCTGTCTCTTTCTCCATGGAAAGTTAAACGTCAAACTCTTGTTTCTATTCTGTGTATATTCTGTGCCATTAACAGTAGGCACAGACCACTGATGACACTATACTGCCTTAATTTATTAACTACCTACAGCATACATAATTTTTTAAAGAACCAATTGCTACCTGTTGTTATATAATACAGACTAAACCTTTATGGTCAAGTCATTTATGGTCATATATTATATTAAAAATATTAAATATTTTCTATTGCCCAAAATTTTTATCTTGAAAATAAAAAAATTTGTCCTGTTATGGTATATTTGCCTAATAATGATTGAAAGGAAGTACTTAAATAGTACTTACAATCTTTTTCATTTAATCCCAGATTCTAAATGAGTTAAACATTTATTTTGTGAGTGATCACTAGGGTGACCCTTAGCTATATGGAATATTTTTTTTGTAGAAATTTTTCTAGTCTCACCCCCCAGTTTGGTGAATATTGGCAAAAAAAAATGATATTGTCAAAGTTTCAGATCAATCGGTTAGGGTTAAGACGTGCCGCAACACCGATGAAATTTAGGGGAAACCATAAAATTTAATTTTCTTAACTTATAACTTCAAAAATATTAATTTTATTGAAGAATGTTGTAAGATGAAGATGTTTCCTATAAAGTTTCAAACATTTTTCCCCTTGACAACTTTTTGCTTAATCCTATATTTTACAAAATAAAGGCAATATTTCAAAAAATCCCTAGATGTCCATGGTTTACTTTTATGCTAATTTGTAGCCCAGTACACCTTTTACTCTCGAAGAGTACGGACGTTTTTTTTTTCGCAACGCGAGTTATTCAGTGTGTTTATTTGTAATAGGTGACAAATTTTTTAAACACAAAGAAATAACAACAACAACTAGTGATTAAAGAATAAAATACCTAACGGTATTTTATATATACTTTTCATATTCTAAAAATAGAAATAACAAAAAAACCATTTACTGTGACTTTTTTGCAAATAAAAATATATAAAGAGTGAAACAGAAAAAACATTTTTTTTAATAAGTTGTTAAAACTTCAATAGTGTGAGTGCAACTAGCCGAAATGCTTACTATGTTATGAGTGCTAGCAACGAAAATATTACTGACCCGCAATGCAACAGAAATTATTTAACTGTGAAACCGAAAATAAGTGCGGTATCAAATTTAAGTGCAAGTGCACCTAATTTAAATAAATGTGTAGAACAAAGCTCAAGCGCTGCAAAGAATTTATTTAATTTAAATAAAAAACAACGAAGAGGCTTCCTCTTCCCGGTCTTCTTTAACAAATTTTGGAGAGTTGTCGGCAACAAATACCGTAGGTCCAAAATCAAAGGACGGTGCCCACTTAGATCGTAGTGAGAAATCGAAAGTCCAAGTAGGTATTGATCGATATATTCAAGTGCTTAAAGGAGGCCGAAGTCCTAAATCTGTGAACATAGCACCAGCTGAAAAATTATCGAAAGATGCAGAAAAATCAAATTCACAAATTCGTTTCGCCTTCTACAAGAATCGAATAATGCCCCAAATTCTGCAACCAAGTCTTCTAAGCCCCCTCCAATTTATTTAAGAGAAAAAATACAAACAATTTAATTAAATTGGTAATTGCACTGATTGAAGAAAATTCGTTTTTCGTTTCCCCAATTAAACGCAAACGGCATTCGCCAACATAAAGACGAGTTGGAATGTTTTCTAATCAATCAAAAAATAGATGTCATTTGATTTCTGAGACCCATATGACATCTAGAAGCTTTTTTAAAATACATGGATACAATTTTTATGACACCAATGACCCCAGAGATGGATCATGTGGTGGCTCCGTAATATTAATCAAATCGAGAATTAAACACCATTTACTGCGTGGACTTTCGGAAAATTATCTCAAAGCAACAAATATCTGTATTGAAAAATTTTATTACAATCTTGGTATTTCATCAGTATATTTTCCGCCTAGATTTTCAGCGATTATAATGCCAAACATACATTCAGGGGCTCACGTCTTATTAGCCCAAGAGGTCGTATTTTATACGCTACCATTTGCAAAATGAATCTAAATATCGTTTCAACTGGGAAACCAACTTATTGGCCAAGTAACCATCAAAAAATACCCGACGTCATTGACTTCGGCATCACCAAAAATATACCTGTTGAACTAATCGAGGTTGAAGCTTCACTAGATCTATCTTCAGATCAATACACCCGCCCCCTCCCCACAATCGTCACCATTTGCAATCCTCTGCAAACTGAAGCAGGAGATTTATTTTTTAAAAAACGAATAAATTGGCTAAAGTACAAAAAATATATTAGTTCTCATTGTACAGGAAACCTACTTCTAAGAACACCAGAAGATATTGATGCCGCTACTGCAAACTGAAGCAGATTTATTTTTTAAAAAACGAATAAATTGGCTAAAGTACAAAAAATATATTAGCTCTCGTTTTACAGGAAACCTACTTCTAAGAACACCAGAAGATATTGATGCCGCTATTAGTAGCATGAGTGGGCACATGAAGCTAGCTGCTCAAAATGTTTTTTCCTCCTATCGTCAGACTAGATACACCAAAGTTTTTTCGACAGATATAGAACACCTTTTATCCGAAAAACGGAAAGCTAGAAGATAATGGAAATTACACAGATCACCACAGCTTAAAGCAAAATTAAAAAATTGTACAAACCAGCTCAGAAAAGTGTTACAAACGCAAAGGGAAGCATCTCTGAGAGAATATTTGCAAACTCTAGATGCGACTCAACAATCCAGTTATTCATTATGGCGATCAGTTAAAAACCTGAAAAGGCCCATAACGGCAACTCCCCCACTGCGTGATTACAGAGGATGTTGGGCAAGAAATTACGCTAAAAAAGATAACCTTTTTGTTAGTCATTTAAAAAAGTTTTCACTCCCCATTCATGTATTGGCATGAGTGATTTACCACCTGCAGCGGCTCGACCTCCAGTAAAAATAAAATTACAAATCAAAGAGATTATAATTGTTATTGAAAATTTGAATGCAAAGAAAGCTCCCGGATTCGACGAAGTCAGCAACAAGATGCTTATCGAGTTGCCCCGTATAGCAAAGAGAATTATCCTTTATATTTTTAACGCCATTTTGAGTCTCGAATACTACCCGCCAGCTTGGAAAGTTGCTCTAGTTAAACTGATGCCTAAGCCTGGAAAAAATCCTTCGAAAGTGGAATCTTATAAACCTATAAGTCTATTACTGACTATGTCAAAATTGTTCGAAAAATTGTTAATTAACAAGCTGACACCTATTCTGGACCGAAACAACTGTATTCCCAATCATCAATTTGGCTTTAGACGACAACATAGTACTATTGAGCAAACACACCGATTGGTGCAAGAAATAAGAAAAGCCTTTGAAAAAAAAAATATTGTTCAGCGCTATTTATTGACGTCTCTCGACCATTCGACAAAGTATGGCATGAAGGTCTTTTATCGAAATTGAAGCAAATTTTACCATTGAATTTTTTCAACCTATTCCAAAAATATGTTATCGAGCGAAAATTCATAATTAAAGAAGGAGATTTTTTAAGTTGCCCTCAACTTATAATAGCTGGCGTTCCACAAGGCAGTATCCTAAGACCAATTTTATATTTGTTATACACCGGAGATATGCCAACAAACAGTATTACACACACATCAACTTTTGCTGATGATACGGCTTTTCTTTGCCCCCACAAAAATCCAAAAGATGCCTCAAGTCAATTACAACATCATGCTACCCAGGTGGAGATATGGGCTAATCAGTGGGGAATTAAAATCAATGAACAAAAATGCGTCTACATCACATTTACTCTACGGAAGGAAACATGGCCGCCCATCAGTATTAACAACCAGAGGGTGACGCAACATACTCATGTTAAATATCTCGGTATTCACTTGGATAGACGTCTCACATGGAAATATCACATCGATGCAAAATTGACCCAAATGAAACTGAAAGCAGTCCAAATCAATTGGCTTATCGGTAGAAATTCCGTTCTTAGCCTAGATTGTAAACTCTTGCTCTACAAATCTATGTATATTGAAGCGGCTTCTGCTTCTAATATTGAAAAAAACGCCGTCAAAATAAAATCCTACGAATGATAACTGCCGTATATTATAAACACAAATATTCATAAAGACCTTGACGTCGCACTGGTCAAAAGCGAAATCTCAAAATATGTGACAAAATATTTAAAGAAGCTGGAAATACATCCAAATCCTCTCGCTCGAAACATCCTACAACATACCCGCTTGAGAAGGAGGGACACCATCGAACTCAAATAATTTCTTCACAAATTATGCATTATATAATTTTTTGATTAACATTTGAAAATTGGAATTTTTGTATGTCATTGGCTGAACATCAATATTTATTAACTTTAAAATTAAGATTTGAACACTTATTGTTAGTTCATAAAAATGAAGATACAATAAAAAATATCGCAAAAAAAATTGTTGCCCTTGATTTGTATGTGTACATGGCAAGTAACTGAAAAGCTGTACATACATATTACCATTGCATATTATCTAATGCCTCAATAGATCTTGACGCTCAAAACTATATAATTAATAAAAATTATATTCGAGCAGCACGAGAAAAAATACGACACGAGAAAAAAACTTCGACATTAGTACCTTTAATGTTGTGTGTTTACATTCGGACGGCAAACTATTACCAGAGTTAACTGGAAGTGAAAATGTGGTTAGATTTCCAATTATTATATCTGAAAATTTGCTCGAAGTTTCTGCTTTGGAAAGTGGAACTGGATGAGTACAGGCATCAGCTGTGTGTAATGCCATTAAAGAGTGGGGCCTTCAAGACAACATAAACGCTATTGTTTCTGATACAACCGCTGTAAACACTGGTCGTACAAATGGAACGTGTACTATCATGGAAAATCTTTTACAAAAGCCGCTCTTATGGCTACCTTGTGGACATCATATACATGAAATAATTTTGAGAAGCGTGTTCGAAGCAAAAATGAATAAAAACGGCGGTCTCTATGTCTTAATTAAAAAAGCCTGGCTAAATTTAAATTTAAACAAATTTGGAATAGATGACGGAAGAACAAAATCTCAAGTTAGTGATTCAATTAATCGTATTATAAATTTTGCCTGCATTAAGCAATAATGCTTAATGCACCTGGTGCTGTTTACCATGCAAGATGGATGGCGAAAGCTATTTATATCATAAAGATATTTTATTCCGAGAAGAATTTAAAACAAAAACAAGAAGAAAATGATCTGCGACAAATATGTATCTTTATAATAACTATACGAGTATATATGGAATTTATTTTCGTCTAGTTCTGCAATTATGGCGACCTATAATGATTTCATGTTACTAGAGCAAATATACAATTTTAAAATCATTGACAAGGATATAGCGCAGGTTGCTCTAAAAAAATTACTAAATCATTTATGGTATCTTAATCCCAAAAATGTAGAATATTCTTTGCTTATTAAATGTTATCAATGACGCATCGGAAAGAGGTATTAAGTTGATAGAGGATTATAATTCGATTCTGACGAAATATGAGCATCAGAAACAGTATATTTTACAAGCTGTACAAGATTATAGACAAAGGGGTTCTGGTTGCCTAAAAAGTGAATTATTTAATTTATCAAAGTGAATAAGGAAATCAAAGGAAATAAAAAGTGAATTATTTAAGATACTTTAAACATTTAACTTAATATAATTTTCTACATGTATATAAATGAGGGCAAAACGAAGTATATGTTATCGACAAGTAGGGATATGCGGTGTATTGGATCTCTGATTACGGCCGATAACTATACTTTCGATATAGTCAAGGAAATCCGGGAGGAATCCGTCCAAAATCCGTTAATCTTGTTGTTAATGGGCAGTTAAGTAAGTAAGTAAAGTAAATGCATGTATATACATTATCTAAACATATTTTTAATTAAAATATAAAAATTTAAAAAAAATATTTTAAAGGTGTACGCTTATAAAATCATGGATTATGACTAGTTTATTTATTTCTTTCCAATTTATTTTCTCAGCGCTGGGAATTAGTAAAATGTCAAGGTAAAAAATGTTTAAAACTTTACAGGAAACATCTTCCTCTTACATTTTTCAATAAAATTAATATTTTTGAAGTTATAAGTCATGAAACTTAAATTTTACGGTTTTCCCTAAATTTCATCAGCCTTACTCCCAACCGATTGATCTGAAACTTGTACAATATCATATTTTTTTGCCAATATTCACCAAACTGGGAGGTGAGACTGGAGAAAATCTGAATTTTAATTTTAAGGGCCAACCTAGTGATCATATTGTGATAAATTAAAAACAAAAAAATGCCACCTAAAAAATCTTCGCTTTCTAAACGCACCAAAAATGCAGTTAATTTACAATCACAAAGGGCTGACGAAACTCCCGAAGAACGTGATGTTCGCCTGAGTGTTGAAAGGTCTAGAGCCTCCAGATCTAGAGCTGCTGAGACTCCAGTTCAACGTGATGACCGTTTAGAAAGGGAAAGAATACGATCGCAAAGAGCAGTAGCTGCAGAAACACCAGATACACGTTAGTACGTGTAGAAGGAGAGAGGATACGAGCATCAACATGTAGAGCTGCTGAGACACCTGATCGACGTGATGCACGTCCTAGAATAAAACGATCCCAATCATCAAGATCAAGAACTGATGAGACGCCGGATCAACGCGATGTATGCCTAGAAGGAGAGAGACTACGAGCATCAACATCTAGAGCTGCCGAGACGCCGGATCAACGTATTACTCGAATTCAGAGTCAGCGACGTAGAGCCGCAGCATTAATATCGACCGAAAGTTTGAATGAATAAAATGATTCAAAATTAATTGGATATTTCTGTAATGTCTTTGCTTCAAAATTTTTTAGTTGGTGGTGCAGCAACGCGCGCAGTATTATAGTATGCGCAGTATTATATAATGCGCAGAATTAAAACCAGATCACTAAGACAGAATTCAGATCAAATTGAAAGTGATAACTGCGGCAGCGACGAAAACCATAAAAGAGTAAGAAAAACCTGTTTAGGGGCGAACAACAGTTATAGTGTTTTCACACTGAGTGGTTTTAATGCAAAAGTTGGCTTTAACGTTAAAACCATAATTAAAACCTGGTTTTACCATACAAAATTATTGTGTTAAAACCATCATAAAACCTTTTTTGAATTGGTTTTAAGTAGGTTTTATAAAATACAACCTTGTTTTCGATGTACTAAATCAGAGTTACCAACATTGAAATGTTGAAAACAGCTGAAAAAAACAAAACAAATATAAAAATACAGAAAGCCGGTTGTGTGAACTACTTGATTTCCAACCACTTCTTCATTTTCTATAAATAGATGCAATATTTTATAGTATTCTTTTACACTGAAAAATATTTGCTTCAAATGTGTTTATTCGTATTTGCATTAAATTTTTCTGTAGTTTGTTTGCTGGTCACATAGACGGTAAATATTTGACAAAATTTATTTTCCCAAATAACAATGAAACAGCATCAAATACAGTTTGGAGCAAACATTTTTCCCTGCGGTCAGACCCAAGTAAATATTTTTGTTTTCTCATAAACAAAATTTTGTTTGATCAGAAAAAAGAGAAACAAACGAAAAGGTACATACATATCAGAGATCTGCATGATTGTGAATCAAATGGCATAGTTTTGTATTTTCTAAAATGAATACTGATTTAGCACATGACAGTAAAAAAATTAAATATTCTAATACATGATTCATATAAACCAGACTGTTGTCAAGAATTGCTTGTCACTGCTTGCTATTTCTGTTTATTTATATGATTCACAAAAGCAACGAATCAGGATGAGTGTTTTGAATACTTTTTAAAAACTCTTCTAACACATGTTGCTTTATGTAACATTTCAAGTGAACCAAGGAGTTTTATAATTTACTATAATATAATTATTATTAAATAATACAAAATATATTTGAATTTTTATTTTATTATTGATATTTCGGAAAAAATAGTTACATAGGTTATGTTGTCGCCACTGGCAAAAACGCTTAAATTTAAATAACTAAAATATTTTGTAATAGAATTTATAATCATGAAGATTTTCGGAGTAACGCCACTCACGCCATTTCTAATGCGCCATATTTTTTAATAAAATCATTTCATTACTGCTTGACCTGGCGTGGTGGTCTTCAGACGGTAAATCTTCTGGATCATATTTTAAGTAATTAATTTCTGGTGGTTTCTATACCAAAAAGTAAGTGAAAATTATCTAACTGTAATTAAGAATATTTCTAACAAAATTGAATTGTTTATAGGAATTTTAATATAAGAAAGCCAATGAAACATAAAATTAATTTGTGTGAAATTGAGTTTTCTTTATTCAAAATCCTGTGGAAATCACTAGCGAGGGAAAATCCTCTTTCAACATTTTTAAAATTCTTTTTGCTAAAATCCAATCATACGAAGTCCGTGTACATTGAAGGAACCCTATAGCGCCCTGATTTGCCAAACTCACAGTAAGTACAATGGAAGTAGAAGGTCAACAAAATAGTCCGATCTGTCCGAAATGTTTAAAGTTCCCTGACGAAAATATGATATCTTGCATAGAATGCCAAAAAGGTTATCACACCTCGTCTGCAAATGCCACTTCTGAACAAATATCGAACCTAACCTACAAATGTTCGAGCTGCAAAACGCTTTCGCCAGCATCTATTAAAAGTGCTTCTACTAGATCATCAAAAAAATTTGAAGAAAGATCAATTCGATTAAAATTGCAGCGTTTAGAAGAAGAACGCGCTGTTTCCATGGAATTTATTTCCAAAAAGTATCAAATTATAGACCAACATGAGAAAGAACGGCACAGTGAAACATCGTCTAATCGTTCACTTAGTATTCAAAATTGGTTAACGGCACTTCCAAATGCATCTTGTACCGAAGCGCCGGTCCAGACTGATGTCAGGATGCGCCCCTGGAAATTTAAATAACAATAAAGCAACCGAGCAGGAAGCTGTCCTGCCTGATGAAAATATTTACTTAGATATGCCATCTCACATAGGTAATAAAAACCATGCAAGTAATTCAAGTGGAATTATTAAAACATTGCAGGGAAATAATTGTTTGAACAATCCATCGGATAATACACATGCTGCTAAAATGTCGTCTTCAGCACCCGGAGTACTACAACAAGCTTCTGGCCCTGCCATTATAAATGGCTTACAACGTCGACTGCAGCCACATTCCCAATCGTTTGCCTTGGAACCTACAGTGTCCACATTCAGTAACCCACCACTTAATTCTGGTGCTGCATGCAATTCTTTTCAAAACGCTTTCAATAGAAATTTTAATCCGCCTTCTCACCATTTAAACAACGCAATGACAAATTAAATTTCGTATCCCAGGTCAGACATCAAAAATGAAATATGAAAAAAAAAATATTTCTTCGGCGACTTCCTCTCAGCAGATTTCTGGCAAAAACTCTGAGAGTAAAATAAACCTGCCATGAAAAGTTTCTCAAAATTCTGTCGTTCGGAGTCGACGTTAAATTGTAGGTCCCGCCACTCACGTATAAAATTAACGCACACAACATGAGTGGCGTGAGAAGCTAGGCCGTAATCCTGACTGAAGGGTTGTAATGGCCAATTATGTATGTATGTATGTATGTATGTAATGACAAATTATATTCCTCGTTTAAATCAAGAGCAATTCCAGGCACGAAATTCTCTGCCGAGAGAGCTACCTGCCTTTTCAGGTCAACCAGAAGAGTGGCCTTTATTTTCATCCACATTTGATTGGTCCACTAAAATTTGTGGATACACTGATGCAGAAAACTTCATCCGATTACAAAAATCTCTTAGAGGAGATGCGTTGCAAAAGATTCAGCATTTATTGGTTCATCCCTCGAATGTAAATTGGGTAATGTCAATATTAAAACTACTTTACGGGCAGCCTGAAAAAATTATAAACTCAAAAACCGAATAAAATCAACACCCACTATAGATGAAAATAACTTACCTTTATTTACATCGTTTGCAATTAATGTAAAAGGTGTAATCGCAACTATTGAAGCTTCCAACTTAAGAAATGAATTAAATAACTCTTCTCTTCTTCAAGAACTAATACAAAAATTACCACCGTCTTATCAACTTCAATGGGGTACATTCAAACTTTAGCTGCTAAATCAAAATAAAGATCCTAACATGTACGAATTTTCTAATTGGATTTTTAACATTGGTCTCTCTGCTTCTTGTATACCAGTCGAGAACACTTGTGATGGAAAGAAGAAAATGCAGACTGTTAATAACAGCTTACATTCATACATATAACGAAGATCGTAAATGCTTTGTGTGTAACAATAACAACTGCAGAACAATTTCAAAATGTCAAAAATTTCTTTCTCTTAGTCGTGAGGACAAATGGAATATCGAAAGAAAAAATAAATTGTGTAGAATTTGTTTGTGTAAACATTACGGTAAATGCAAGAAAGAGAAACAATGCGGTGTGGAGGGGTGTAAATATTATCATCATTCTTCTTTCCATCGATATTCTCATGAGGAGCCAAACGATAATAACATAATCGACCAAAATGTAAGTAACAGAGACAACAGCGAAGTTGTTAATAATCATAGCAGTGAAGAGATGAAAGTGTTATTTAAAATAATGCCTATAACAGTGCACGGCAAAAATAAGAAAATAAAAACTTACGCGTTTATTGATGAAGGATCCTCTATTAGTTTGATTGATAATAAATTAATGAAAAAATTAGACTGCTTAAAATGGACTGGAGGTATAGAAAGATGTGAAGATGATTCTCAAAAATTAACTATTAACATTTCAGGTTTGAACAACAAAAAGATGCCGATAAATGTACGTTCAGTGAAAGAATTAAGTTTACCATCTCAATCCTCAGATTATGAAAATCTAGCACGAAGCAATCCACATTTGAAAAATTTACCAATTGAAAGTTACTCGAATGCAGTTCCAACAATACTTATTGGTCTTAATCATTTTAACTTAGGAGTTCCAAGCAAACTACGACGAGGTGGTCCCCAAGATCCAGTTGCTGTCTGCACGAATATTGGGAGGATGATATATGGTGCTGTTTCGAAATATACGGAAGAAAGTAAGGGTTTTAATTACCATATTTGTGAATGTTCCAGCAAAGATGACAGCTTAGAAGAATTGGTAAAGTGTTTTTATTCACTCGATAACACGGGAATTTGTAGTAAAGATCCGCTAGTAGGAAATGACGATGAACGTGCTTTAGGTCTTCTTCGACAATATATAACGCAAAGAGAAGATAAGCACTACGAGGTTCCTTTATTATGGAAATTTGACATTTTGAATTTACCAAACAGCTATGAAATGGCACTTAAGCGTTTACTTTGCCTGGAGAGGAAATTGAAGCAAAATTCAGAGCTTTCAAAGGTTTTTAGAAATACTGTCGACAAGTACATGGCTAAAGCATACATAAGAAAATTAAATCCTCAAGAAATTAACACCAATAATGGAAAAGTTTGGTATCTTCCCATTTTTGCAGTTTTTAACAAAAACAAACCTGGTAAATCTCGTGTAGTTTGGGATGCTGCTGCAAAGACAAATGGAGTCTCGCTTAATTCATTTTTATATAAAGGTCCGGATTTATTAGCATCTTTACCTGCAGTCTTATTTTCATTCCGCTTGAAAGCTATTGATGTTTGTGGAGATATTGAAGAAATGTTCCACCAAATTTTTATAAGACAAGAAGACCGAGATGTTAACGTTTCTTGTGGCGAGATTGTAAGCAAAATCTTGAACCTGAAGTCTATGTAATGGATGTTATGATTTTTGGTGCTTCGTGTGCCCCCAGCATTTCGCAATACATAAAAAATTTAAACGCCAACAATTTCAAGGACAAATTTCCTGTTGCTGCAAAATCAATAAAGGAAAATCATTATGTTGACGACTTTCTGCAATCTGTTGACACTCCACAAGAAGCTGTAAACCTAATATCAGACGTTAAATTTATACATCAACAAGGTGGATTCAACATTAGGAATTGGATTTCAAATAGTGAAGAGGTAATAAATAAAATTTCAGATTGTTCCGGCAATAATATAAAATGCCTAAATTTAAATGAGAATAAGCCAGTAGAGAAGGTACTTGGTGTATTTTGGAAGCATCAACCGGATGTTATAACATTTAAAATCGCACCATGGCTAATAGATAGTCACATCCTTTCTTATAAAAAATACCAACCAAACGTGAAATGTTACGTGTAGTAATGTCGATTTATGATCCTCTTGGTCTCATTGGAAATGTTATCATGTGCGTAAAAATTGTGTTAGAAGAAGTACGGAGGTCCAAAATAAATTGGGACGAAAGTATTTCCGAAGAGCTAATGCATAAATGGATTCAGTGCTAAATTTATCTGCGATAATCACAAAATCGCAATTTTGAAAAATTTTACTGGTCTGACTCAAAAACGGTCTTAAGTTGGATTAACTCAGACCATAGAAAATATAGTCAATTTGTAGCTTTAGAATTGAGTTCTATTAAAGATTGGAGATGGATTCCAACAAAACACAATGTGGCTGATGAGGCCACAAAATGGGCTAGAAAGCCCAAAATTGTTACAACCATGGTGATGGTTTCAAGGTCCAGAATTTTTATATCGCCCTCAAGAGGATTGGCAAAATGTACAAGTCTTCAAAGAAGATACTACTGAAGAGAGGATACATGAATTGCTTCAAATAACAATTAAAGAAAATTTAGTAAACGAAAAACGATTCTCAAAATGGAATCGAATTCTTCGGGCAACCGCTTATGTCTTGCGCTTTATTGAAAAGTGTAGAACAAAACAAATAGTCAAAGGCGAGTTAACTCTTGAAGAGTTGTTAAAAGCAGAAAATTTTTTATTCTGGCAAGTTCAAATGGAACACTATGCGTCAGAAATCGCTTTAATAAATTTTAAAAAGCAAATTCCAAAATCAAGTCAACTCTATACAAAATCTCCCTTTATTGATAAATTTGGAGTTCTAAGAGTAGATGGTAGAATCGATGAAGCAGATATTTCTCAAGAACAAAAAACACCAATTATTCTACCAAGATCCAGTCACATTACAACATTAATTATACGGCATTATCATTCTAAGTACTATCGTATGAACCACGAAACAGCTGTTAATGAAATTCGTCAAAAGTTGTCAGTATCAAAACTGCGATCTGTATACAAAACAGTAATCCGAAATTGTAAGTGGTGTAAAATAAAAAAGGCGGTCCCTCAAGTTCCTCAAATGGCAAAATTGCCTCGAGCTCGATTAGCATTATATTCCGCTCCTTTTACCTACACAGGTAGACTTTTTGGTCCTATAATGGTTACAGTAGGTCGACACAGAGAAAAACGATATGGTTGTCTATTTACCTGTATGACAGTAAGAGCAGTACACTTAGAAATTGTACACTCACTTACAACCGACTCGTGCATCTTGGCCATCCGAAATTTTATGGCTCGCAGAGGAATTCCCCGTGAAATTTTCAGCGATAATGGCACTAATTTTGTAGGTGCAGAACGAGAGGCACTTGCAGATGTAGACATAAATGAATTTATTAAAACATTCACAACGACAATAACGAAATGGAATTTTAATCCAATAGCATCTCCCCACATGGATGGTGCCTGGGAACGATTGGTACGCTCCGTAAAAAACGTTTTATACAAAATAATGGTATCGGCAGCACCTAGTGATGAGTTGCTTATAAGCATAATGATTGAAGTTGAAAATATTATTAATTCACGGCCCCTTGCTTGCAATAACTCCTAATTACTTTCTTGTTGGTAGCTCCAGCGGACTAAAGCCTATCTCCACTTGTAATGATACTGGTATAATCTCGAAAAATAAGTGGTTTATTTCTCAACAATATGCAAACATTTTTTGGAAAAAATGGATTGCAGAATATTTGCCTTCATTAACGTGTAGGTCTAAGTGGCATGAAAAACAAAAGGTAATATGTCAGGGGGACTTGGTTATAATAGTTGATCCTTCTCTTCCTAGAAATAGTTGGCCAAAAGGAAAGGTACTTGAAACGAAGATGGCAAAAGATGGGCAAGTCAGAAGTGCCAAAGTATTAACATCAAATGGAATTTTGGAAAGGCCTGTAGTCAAGCTTGTAGTTTTGGACGTGGCTTCCCATAAAGAGTATGCCGGCGAAGAACCTTCTTGCCATACTGCGGGGGGGAATGTTGCCGCCACTGGCAAAAACGCTTAAATTTAAATAACTAAAATATTTTGTAATAGAATTTATAATCATGAAGATTTTCGGAGTAACGCCACTCACGCCATTTCTAATGCGCCATATTTTTTAATAAAATCATTTCATTACTGCTTGACCTGGCGTGGTGGTCTTCAGATGGTAAATCTTCTGGATCATATTTTAAGTAATTAATTTCTAGTGGTTTCTATACCAAAAAGTAAGTGAAAATTATCTAACTGTAATTAAGAATATTTCTAACAAAATTGAATTGTTTATAGGAATTTTAATATAAGAAAGCCAATAAAACATAAAATTAATTTGTGTGGAATTGAGTTTTCTTTATTCAAAATCCTGTGGAAATCACTAGCGAGGGAAAATCCTCTTTCAACAGGATATATCTATGTATAAAAAACGTAAAAAAATATTCTAATTCATGTCTGAGTTTGAAGTCGCCGTAGTCTAGTAAGTAGTGTGTTGGCTTATTAGACGTAAAGCCAGGGTTCGAGCCCCAGGCCAGACATCAAAACAAAATACAAAAAGTATTTCTTCGGCGACTTTCACTCAGCAAATTTCTGGCAAAAACTCTGAGAGTAAATAAAATTGCCATGAAAAGTTTCTCGAAAATTTGTCGTTCGGAGTCGACTTTAAACTGTAGGTCCCACCACTCAAGTATAAAATTAACACACACAACATAACTGGTGTGAGAAACTTGGTCGTAATCCTGACTGAAGGGTTGTAATGGCCAATTATGTATGTATGTATGTATGTCTGAGTTTCACCAAGTAAAGTAGAGTAAGTAATTAGAGGTTTGCTTACCGTTATATTTTAATATGTTACTGCACTTATCACAAATGACAATTCCTTCAAAAACGCTACCATTGTCTTCTTCTATTTGGCGAAAAACATCCCATCTTTTGCTTCTACTATTTGTGTTCTTTTTATACGGTAAACTCCATTTTCAATATTTCTTAACACTTCGGAACTCATTGTATTGAATTTTTTAAAAATTTTCAAATTGTTTTTCAATTTTAGCGTTTAACTTTTATTACTGAGTCAACTCAAAATTTCATATGCTTTTGTGAGTTATTTGACTTCTATACAAAACAATCAAACAACAGTACATTTTTTTTTATATATTTATGCTAACAATACTTAAAAAACAAAAGTGAGTATATTCCATTCAGTTTTTAGAGAGTCAACAGTGCAAGCAATATCATTAAAAAGTATTGATGTTAAACAACATAACAAAAGCAAATTACATGCGAATGGACAGCGAAAGTGAATCAACTCATACAGTTCTCTGATTCATATGTATGATTAAAAAACAAAACAAAACAGAATCTTAAAAATTCGAAATGGAAGATGAGGATACATTATTTGTGTTAAGTTGCAGATTAGCCGCCATATTCTTTGCCAAAAAATAAAGTAAATTCGCACAGCTGTTTAATTGTTTTCTTTTCTACATCAGTGTTGACAACTGAATTGTGTTTAAGCGATAACATATAAAATTTAATACCATACTGTATATAAATTAATTAAACGCATAATGCAATTTTTTTATTTTCTGTTCTATTGTATCAGATCAGATCAGATCGGTTTGTATTTACTTATAAACCTAAACTTAAATGTTTAACTTATAAAATAAAGTAGCCAACGACTACTGCAAAAATATGATGACTCTGCATCTCATGTCTATATTGACTTACAAAAAAAATGCTCTACATTCACAACCACATCCGTTGTAACAGACGCAGAGTCAGCAGAACAACCTTGAGCATTTGGTGGGAAACAAATTATGAAACTTAAATCTTTTACAAATAACAAACAACATTCCACAAGACAGATTAACCCACCATGAGCTGAATGCAACATTTAGGAATCAACGTCGATCACGTTAACTTATATACATACAAATTTTGTGCCGTCGAAGACTGGAGATATTGGTTTCGAAGGTCCAGATATTAAATTGCTGCTTTAATAAATCTTTGAAATATAATCATCCCTGAGATGGATATCAAAGAAAAGTTCTTTCAAAGAGCTTTCTATTGACGGCTTAAAAATTAGTCTATTAAACAAAAACTATGATCTTTACCTGATTTTTTTACAGTATTGCAATTTTCTTGGAAATTAGTAGGTTAATCAATTTTTTGTTCCATATAAAATTACATCTATGACCTTTCATTTGAGAAAAAATAATATTTTTTGTTCCTACTTCATAATGAACTAATGGATCAAAACTTTTCATAAACCTGTCGAAAGGTCTTTACACTATTTTTTTTTCTTTTTAATTTCTACTTTTCATATAAAGTTTAATTTTCCGTTTTGGTGATTTTATGAAAAAAAAATTATAGTTTATTTTTAAAAGTGGACAATACTGCTTGCAACAGCTGTTATTTGCCACTGTTTGCTCTTACAAAATTTTTGCAAGATCAAATATTTATTTGCTCGGAAAAAGGAGAAAATATTTGACACGGGTGGTCACATTAGAGACATTTTTGTTTGCAAGCAAACAAATTTGTTTTCTCAAAATCATGATTGCACCCCTAAAATATTTTATGGTCACACTAGAGCAAAGAAAAAAATGATGTTTTACTTCAAATATTTACTCAGTCTGACCATAGCTTTATAGTGTGAACGCAAAATCAGTTTTAATGTTGAAAGCAGGTTTTAACTTTAGGTGTGAAAACACTATTAGTATACACAATGTCACCAAATTTATTTAATATTGAAAAATTAGACAAAAGGAACTACAACTCATGGTGTGTCCAGGTACGCAGTGTCCTTATTCATTCAGAACTGTGGAAGCATCAGGAACCCTAAAAACACAAGCAAACAGCGCAGAATCGCAAACATTATATAAAAAAGCGCTTGCGACACTGGTATTAGCAGTGAAAAAGTAAGTCATATTAAAAATTGCAAGATTTCTGAAGAGGCTTGGAAAAAGTTGGAATCAATATACAAGCCAAAAGGACCAGCTCGCAAAGTTACACTTTACAAAACATTATTAAGTCTCCGTATGTCGGAAGAAGAGACCGTAATGGAATTTTTACATAAATTCTCTAACATTGTAGAGAAGCTTGCGGAAGTGGAAATAGCGCTTAATGATGAAGTAATAGTTATTATATTACTCTCAAGTTTACCCAAAAATTATGAGGGATTCGTTATGGGTATTGAATCAGGAGATTCATTACCCACATTTGCAACACTTAAAATAAAACTCACTGAGGAGTCTGACTGAAGACAATATAATCATGCAGACAACCAAGAACAACAAGCTTATGTTGGAAATCACAAATACAATAATTTCAACAAGCAGAGAGCTAACTTTAAAACTATCAAAAACAAACCCAATGCAGGCAATAATAATAACATCAACACCGATGCTACGTTTGCGGAAAACGCGGTCGTTACGCGAATAATTGTAGATATAAATGTTTCAAAAATTAAAAGAATCTCTTTGGGCAGTCAACGATCAACAATTTGGAATTTAATAATTTTATGGACTTAAATAAATCTATTTGGTTAATGGATAGTGATGCTAGTAGTCATATGTGCAAAGATCGTGAACTCTTTGTTTCATATAAAGAACACAAGAAAAAGGTGATGGTGGCCGGAGGAAATAAAGGTTAAAGTAAATAAATACAGTATCTCTCTGGTAAAAACATTATATTTCCCTCCTTTACAAGCAAATTTTTTGTCAGTAAAAGTGTTGAAAAAGGTGCAGAACTAAATTTTAAAAGCAATTTCGTATTAATTAAAGACAAAAACAAGAGAGGATAAAAAAATATATTTTATTTATATTCCAAAATAATAATGAAGTGAATTATTCCTCAATAAAATGGTATGAGAGGTTTGGCTATCTGAATTATTTGTGCGGGATTTAGAAGAAATTAAAATCACGAACGAAAAATGTGTGACGTGTATGACAAGCAAACTTAGCGTAAAACCATTTACTAAGTGCTCTGAAAAACAAAGTAAAAAATTCTCGACTTGATCTATTCTGACGTTTGAGAGTTATTTGCTACAGAAACACTTAATAAATCAAATTATTTTTTAACTTCCATAGACGATTATCCAAAAAGAATGTTTGCTTATTTCATTAAAACTAAAGATGAATATTGAATACAGAATACAAAGACAGTTTACGGTTTGCTATACACCGCAACAAAACGGAGTATCGGAACGGTTCAATCGCACGCTAATGGATATGAAATCGAGTTTAGGTGCATCAGGTATATAACTCCTTATGACAAGAATAAATCAATTAAAATAAATGCTGTTGTGAAAGCAATGGAGAGAATTCTGCGTCGACAGAAAACAGTTCAACTTCGTTGAGGGTGGGACCTGGTAGACCGAGAATTTTACAAACCAAAAGAGCAGGTCGTCCTAATAAACAATTTAATTCACTAAATTCAACAGTAGAGACTGACGCAAAGTTATTTGGACATTAAGAGCAAGAAGTATGAAAGCATATATAATAATAAGTATTTTGAAAAAGGTTGTGTATGGAAATATTGAGAAATTTAATGCTAGACTGGTTGCTAAAGATTTTAGTCAGCAGTATGGAGCAAATTACTTCGAAACGTTTTCACCAGTTGTAAGATACGCAACAATAAGAATGGTAATTGCAATATCAGCGAAATACAAAAGTGCATTTACATCAACTGGACGTCACAATAGTCTGCCTCAACAGCGACCTACAGGAGGAGTATCATGAAGGATTTATCAATCCAGAATATCCAAACAAAGTTCTCAAATTGAACAAGGGTCTCTGCGGCTCTCTCTCTCTCTAAAGCAATCCGGCAGAGAGTGGAACTCTAAATTAGATTCGGTCCTGAAAAGTTTTGGTTTGTTCCAACGTAAAAATGAGCCATGTTTATATAAAAAGAACGACAATAAAAATACTGTGTTGGTAGCTGTCTACGTTGATCATCTAATCATAGCGTGTTAATCAAAGGCGGAACTTAATGATATCAAACAGAAATTAGCTAATGAGTTTGATTTGGTAGATAAAGGTCTAATTAAATTAATTCTGGGCATAGAAGTCGAACGTCAGGGTGAAGTTGATGATATTAGTCTGGAACACGGGAAATATATTGAAAACTTATTAACTGCCTATAGCAAGGAAAATTCCATAGGAAAATGATGGGGGATATCAGGTTATTAAAGATAATACTAAAACTAAAGTAAATTCAACAGCCTATCAATCCTCAATTGTGGCGTTAATATATTTGGCGGTAACTACACGTCTTGATATCATACATTCAACTGTAAAGTTCGCGCAATGCAACGTTGACCCCAATGTAGATCATGAAACTGGTGTAATGCAAATTCTACGATATATGTCAAAAACGAAATACTTTAAGTTAGTTAGTATATGGTATCGTCAAGTGCAGCAAAAAAGCAGTGTATTTATTAAATCTGATGAATTGGTTTTTTCAACGAAAATAAATCAATTGCTTTTAAAACCGATAATTTAAGTTCTCAACAATTGGCAAAAGACCAAGTCATAGACATCCGGTCTCATCACATAAGAAATATAATTAGGAGTAAAATACTAGTTTTAGAATATGTTAACAGCGCAGAAATATAGCTGATGAAAGTTTGTAGGGTACGAGAAATAAAAAGCAAACTACACAATGTCATTAGCTGGGTGTATTTTGACTGTCGCACCGTGTTATCATTTAATTTTATTTTCTTATTAATTATTTTTTCTAATTATTGACTTTATTTCATGGTAGTCCGAAACGCAGCTACTTTACTTAGTTTTAAACATCAATTTATTTTTTATCATCATATTCGGAAAACTCCGACCACCCCCTAAGATCAAATCAGTTAGTCACAAGGTGTATAACCTTAATTTCAGCTTATGCTTCTTTATACGAGTTAATGCAAATATTTTTAACACTCCGATAACACTACTAGTTGACACTGGTGCTGACATTTCGCTAATAAAGTCAAAAAAATTTGACATATGTCCAATGAATACATATAAAAAAACAACAATTAGTGGAATATGACATGGTCAAATACAGTCATTAGGAAAAATATTTTTACAAATGAAAATAAAAAACTTTATAGTACATTATTTCCAAGTGGTACAAAACAACATTCCTATACCATGTGACGGGATCATTGGTATGGACTTTATTAAAAGGTACAATTGTGTATTAGATTTTAATGATGAAAATAACTATTTTATCCTACGGCCGTTTAATTTGACCCATAGTATATCTATACCGATGTCCAATAAACAAACCGAAATTATATTACCACCAAGTTCGGAAGTAATTAGACAAATTAGATTTGTAAACCTTAAAAATGATATAGTTGTACCAAATCAAGAAGTTTTACCAGGTGTTTTTATTCCAAACATGTTTGTAAAATCAAATAATGCATTTATTCCCTTTTAAATACTACTAATAATATTGCTACAATTAAACAAGTTAATATACCAACTGAAAATTTTTCTGATTATGAGATAATTACACAAAACTCAAAGAAAAGAAAGACAATTTAAAGTTATAAACTTTGTAAAGAATATAGCGATATTTTTGGTCTGGAAATAGAAGCAATATCAACAAATAATTTCTACGAGCAAAAGCTGAGGTTGAAGGATACGCAACCGGTATACATTAAGAACTACCGTATATCAAATTCACATAAACAGGAAATCAATAATCAAATTAAAAAACTGATAGAAAATAATATAGTTGGACCTTCGTTTTCGGAATATAACAGTCCAATTCTATTGGTTCCAAAGAAATCACTTCCAGGTTCAAACGACAAAAGATGGCGACTTGTGATAGATTATAGGCAAATAAATAAAAAATTGATATCAGATTTATTCCCATTGCCTAGAATCGATGATATTTTAGACCAACTTGGTAGAGCAAAATATTTTTCTTGTTTAGACTTAATGTCGGGTTTTCACCAAATAGGCTTGGATGAAGACTCGAGAGACTTAACGTCGTTCTCAACAAACAATGGTTCATACAGATTTACTAGGCTACCCTATGGCTTAAAGGTCGCTCCCAATTCTTTTCAAAGGATGATGAAACTTGCTTTTGCCGGTTTAAAACCAGACCAGGCATTCTTATACATGGACGATTTAGTTATTAGGATGTTCTGCAAAGCATATGCTTTATAATCTTAGTGACGTTTTCAATCCTTGTCACAAAAATAACATAAAACTGCATCCAGAAAAATATTCATTCTTTATGAGAAAAGTGACCAATCTGGGCCACAAGTGTACTGATAAAGGAATACTACCAGATGACAGTAAATACTCGGTAATCGAAAATTATCCGATGCCTACGGACGCAAATAGCGCCAAAAGGTTTGTCGCGTTCTGTAATTATTACGGAAGATTTATTAAAAATTTCTCTGAGTATTCCAGACATCTCACACGTTTATCTAGAAAAGATGTACCATTTGAAGGTGAAGCATTAATGAATTCGACATTACTCCAATATCCCGATTTTACAAAAGAATTTTGTATAACAACAGATGCAAGTAAGCATGCTTGTGGAGCTGTACTAACGCAAGGATATGAAGGTAAACAGCTACCAATATATTACGCTTCAAAAATATTCACCAAGGGAGAGAGTAACAAGTCAACCATTGCGCAAGAATAAACAGCCATACATTGGGCTATGACACATTTCAGGCCATATATCTATGGAAAACATTTTTTGGTTCGAACCGATCACAGACCACTTTCTTACTTGTTTTCAATGAAAAACCCTAGCTCTAAGCGCACTAGAATGAGACTGGATTTGGAAGAATATGATTTCACAGTTGAGTATCTCAGGGGAAAAGACAATTATGTCGCAGACGCATTGTCACGATTTACAATAAATGACTTTAAGGAAATAAACAAAAATATATCTTCTGTGCTAAGAGTCACGACAAGGTCGATGGCAACAAAGAAAGACAGTAGTAAAATGATAAATCAGCATAAGACAAACAAAATTGAAAAGCCCAAAATATATGTACCAATTAAAAATACCGACGTCAGAAAATGTTTTAAATTAAAGATTTTTCCTAATAAAAGTTATATACAGAAAGGAAAATCTATTGTAGCTAACATAAAAATTAGGGGTTTTTTTACTACAGAAATTTTTTAAGACAATTTTTCTCTAGGCTCGAGGAAGTGGCCAGTAAATTAAAACTAAATAAATTACAGTTAGCACCTAGTGAGGAAATTTTTAAATTTATCTCCACTAAGAAATTTAAAGATATGGGCAATAATGTATTACGTAAAATGAAAATAGCGCTATTACATAAAGTAACAATAATAAAGAATAAGAATGCTAAGGCAATTCTATAAATAATGCTGAAGTACCATTGTAATATATGTTACTAATATTGTTTTCCAGTATTATCTTAGCTCTGCAGCCGATATTCTACGAGCATCAAAATGCCCTTTTTTGTTTTGATTGTTCATTTTTGTTTGTTCGTTTTGACTTTTAGATTAATTCTGAATATTATTTAAGAAAATGCATCGCTTATATACTAAATTAATTTTAAGTCAGCATTTTACTCAATTAGCATTCAACAATAAGAAATATCGATACAAAAAGAAAGAATAAAATAAGTGTCAGCAAGTTATATGTTTATGCTGACAAAGTATTGATTCATAAAAAGAATTTTTATAAAATATGTGTCAGTGAACTATATGTTTACGCTGACAAAGTATTGATTCATAAAAAGAATGTTTATAACATAATGCTTAAATAAAGCGCGGGTAAGAAGTATGCATACACTACACCCTCACCCTTTTAGTTTTGGGTATAATTAAAAGTAAAATATATTCATAATACAAGAAAAAAATATAAAAATTGTTTGGTTAACTGAATCTATAATAGGGGTTCTTATTAGTAAATTAAAAGAAATATTTTAGTTCTTAAGGTCAATAAACTTAGAATAAGGGGTTTCTTATTACAACAATAAAAAAAATTTTTTTTTAATTCTTACTGTTAATAAACTTAGAATAAGGGGTTTCTTATTACAATAAAAAATATCTTTTGTTTGTGCAATTAAACGTTTTTATAAGACCATAAAAAAATTTATTTTTATCACCTAAATATACATATAAATAAACATAAATTTTAAGAATTAAATTTCTTTATCATGTTTTTATGTACGGTCTTGGATTTTGTTTTATCAATTTCTACAGTAACATTTAAGTCATCTATGTCTAATATTTTATATGGACCTTTGTAAGGAGGTTCGAGTTTTTTTCTATTCTCGGCCTTTACTAAAACTTGGTCTCCTATATTTAGTTCTATTCTGTTTTGTCTTCTTTCAGATTCCAATTTTCGTTTTTTCTTTGCCTCTAGGATTATGTCTATTGCTTTTTGCAATGAGTGGCGAAGTCTAATCTTAAGTTCATTCAGATAATTGTCCAGATTGTAGATTTTCTCAGGGTTTCTTAATTCGTTACCCGATAGTCTAGGAAGTTTTCCATATACCAATTCAAATGGTGTATAATTAGTATCTACATTGGGAGTTGTGTTGAAAGCGAAAGCAAAGTGTGGTATCCATTCATGCTAATTGTTGTCTTCTACGAAATTTAGAAAATATTCATTTAGAACACGGTGATTGCGTTCTACTGTTCCCAAGGTTTCATGATGATAAGGTGTCGAGAAGCTCTGTTTTATTTTTAATAATACACAATGTTCTCTCATCAACGCGTTAGTAAATTCAGTACCTCTGTCTGTCTTGAGAACATTAAATAAACCGTATTTCAATATAACCTGTTCTACTAGTGTTTTTGCTACAGTCTTGGCATCTTTTGATTCAATTGGACAAGCTATAACATATTTTGATAGTTCACATTGCATTGTGAGTATATATCTAAAATTTCCCGACGGTCTTAATGGTCCAACTGTATCCACTACTACAATGTCAAAACACCTTGATGGTGTATCCGTTATCGACAAGAGTTCTTTTGTATGTCTTACTTGTTTATTCTTTTGGCATGATGTACATGTTCTTACATAGTTTTTAACCATTTTGTTCATATTTTTCAAGATATAACGCTGTTTTAATTTAATTAGTTTTAATTTAATTCTTATTCCGAACTGTCCACCATGAGGAGAGTTGTGAAATTATTCTATTAGTCTGTATTGTTTTATTGTATCTTTAATTCTTCTTCTTCTGTATATAATTATATCGACGACATTATTCTTTAGTTTATTATATTCTTCTTTCAATTTCTCTACTGATATATATTTAAAAATTTCATCATTATCATATAGTACGTACTTTTTATCCTTCAATTTCTTTATTTTCAATAAAAGTTTCTCCATAAATGTTTCTGAAAACATTTCATTGCATATCACGCGTGTAATTTCATTATTTTATCATTATTTTCATATATAAATTGTATTCTTTTAAGCTTCTTTATATCGTTAATTGATATACATACATTCCCACATATGGAGTTGGCCTGTTTCCTGTTGAGATATGTAATTCTTTTCTTTATTATTATTTCCAATTTTATCTTTTTTATTTCTTATATTTTTATTAAGCATGCTACGAGTTATTTTCAGAGATCTTTTTTTTCATCAATACAGCACGGAATCATTTCTTTCCATATTTTCGAATTAAGTTCAATACGAGACAGCGCATCTGCGTTAGTGTTATTTGCTCCCTTTTTTATATAATGTCAAAGTCATAGTCTGATAACTCGAGTCGGATCCTGGTCATTTTCGAGGATGGATTCTTATGGGAAAATAGAGTGATGAGGGGTCTATGGTCTGTTACTACAATGAATTTTCTTCCATATAGATATGGTCTAAAGAATTGAATACCCCAATACATTCTCAATAATTCCCTCTCAATAACCGACTTATTCCTTTCGTGTTTATTTAAAGATTTGCTTGCATATGATATAGGCAAATCGTTACCAATCTCGGCTTTGCGAAAGCACTGCTTCCAAAGCTACGTTCGAGGCGTCTGTAGTCAGTATAAACGGCTTCTCAAAATCAGGGTATTGTAATATAGGTGGGTTCTTCAGTCTGTCTCTTAATGTGTCAAATGCTCTTTGGCAATCTTTTGTCCATTCGAATTTTACCTTCTTTTTCAATAAATTATTTAGACAATTTGCTGTTTTTACAAAATCCGGAATTAATCTTCTATAGTAATTACAGAAGGCTATGAATCTTCTTACTTCATCCGAATTTTTAGGAACAGGATACTGTTCAATAACTTCATATTTTGTTGGATCGGTTTTAATACCGTCCTTTGTAATAAGATGTCCTAAATATAAGACCTCTGGTTTCAAAAAGCAACACTTTTCTGCGTTTAATTTCAAATTGTACTGTTTCAGTCTCTCAAATACTCTTATGAGATTTTCATTGTGGTGTTTAAGGCTGCATCCGAAAACAATTATATCGTCCACGTACAGGAATGCTTCAGATTCCAAACCAGATAATGCTATTGTGAGCATTCTCTGAAAACTGTTTGACGATATTTTTAATCCGAAAGGTAGTTTATTATATTGATATTAACCGCTGTTAGTGGAAAATGCTGTAATTGGTCATGATGCTGTATCCAGTTCTATTTGATGAAAAGAACTTGTCATATCAAGAGTTGAGAAAAATTTTGCTCGTCCTAGCATGTCTAAAACATCTTCCAGTCTTGTAAGGGGAAACTTGTCGTTTACAACTTTATCATTTAAACGTCTGTAATCTACAACAAGACGCCATTTCTTTATGTCATTTTGTCCCTTTTTTGGGACTAATAATAATGGAGAGTTGTATGGGCTAACTGATGGTTCTATTATATTTTCCTGTAATAGCTTCTGTACTTGTCTGTCTATTTCATTCAATTGTGTTTGTGGTAAACGGTAATTTTTTGTATACATTGGGGTATCATCATTTATTTTATGTTCTGTTTGTAAAAGTTGTTAGGTGTTAAAGGTTCTCCCTCGAGATGAAATAATTTTTGATATTTCCTTAATATGCCGTATAAGGCTTTCTGTTTTTCGTCATCAAAATCTTTGAATTTGATTGCTTCCAGTAACCTCTGAAATCTTTCCTCTAAACAATGTTCGTAATCCTGATGTGTGGTTTTATAGATGTTATAACATTGTAAAGGTATTGTAGATAGTTTAAGGTGTGATAATCGTATAGATGTTTCCAATGTATTTAGAATCCTAATGTAACGATTACCATTTTTTGGTATTATTGTATTTGCAATGAAAATTCCGTTTTGTGTCTCTTTATTACATATGACACAATCTTCGCCTATGTCAATATTGATCTTCACTATTTTTTCACTTCTTGGGGGTATGAAAATACCTTTCACCTGGTTTGCATTAGTTTCTATAGGTATTGTGATAATATCTCCATTCATATCAAAACTTATGATTTGTGTATCGTAATTTATTATACAGTTGTATTTATAAAAGAAATCCATTCCCAAAATTCCGTCCGTGTTTATTGGAAAGTCACTGTTCACCAGATAGAATTTATGTCTCAAGCAACTCTCTCCAAGTATTACATCGAATTTTGCCGATCCAACAGTCTCCGTATAGTCCTCGGTTATGCCATTCAATCTAAAAACATCCTGTTCAAACACATCACATCCATGCACAACATTTTCCTTGCAAAGGGATATGTCAGAAACTGTATCAATCAAGAAAGTCAGTCTGTAAGTTGGGTTTCTGATAGATAAGTATATAAAATTCGAAGTGTTGGGATTTATTGTGTGAATTTGTAATTTTCCCTTTCTGGCGATTCGTTCCGAACCTCCAGGGTTTCTCCGTTTCCCTGTTGATGTATTGTGCGTACGTTTATATTGTTATTTCTCTGTCTTGTATAGTTGTTATCGTTACAGTTGTTCCTATTATGTCTGTTGTAAGTATTGTTTGTGTTATATATTCTGTTTGTATTGTTATTATATGTATTATTATTATTAAAAGATCTCTTATTACCCTTATAATTATTATTGTAGTTTCTATCATTTATGTAGTGTTTTGTGTTAAAATTTTGGTTTCTTTGATTGTTGCTTCTGTCATTGTTTCTGTAATTGTTATAATTACGTCGTTCTCTATCGTCTATGTGAAAAACATTTAATGCGTTTGTTGCTTGTACTAGCTATTTCAAATCCTTGTGCTAATGTTTAAGGTTGTGCCGCTATTACTGCTGTTCTAATGTTCTCCTGTAGGCCTTCTTGAAATGTTTCGAGTGCCAAATTTTCATTTAGTTTTCTAATTGTAATCAAGAGCACCAATTGTATAAGAGTTAGTTCTGAAATCAAAGTGTTTAATTTCTCTCGAAAACTCGACACATTACCTTTTTGTTTTATATTTCTAATTTCCGAATGAAGACTACTAGCTGTTTTGGTTGATTTGAAATTTGTTATCAATGCTTGTTTTAATTCATCAAAAGTTTTTGGTATATTTTGAGTCAGTAAAATATTTCTAACTCTATCGCTAAATTTTATTGCTACTACATATTTTATTAAATTTATTTTTCCTTGTTCATTTAGTTCACTATGGACCATTTCTACCATCGATATAAATATATCGAGATGTACTGGTTTTCCATCGAATATAAGAATGGTATCTGAAGCCTTTTTGCTGTGACTTAGTAGTGACTTGTTTTTTATATAGTGTTTCAACAATTTCCATAATCCTATAACTACTAAAATTATTAATAATATCATCACTACTTCTACACTTAAAGATATTCTATTTTCATTTATAGCATAATTATTTGAATTCTGTTCCAGTTTTGTGTCTGCTGCACCCATTTTTCTGAATCTGTTCAATATTTCTTTCAATAGATCTTCTTCGATTATTACAAAAGATTGTTGCATTAGTTTTTCCAGCCCTTCTGTCTTAGGTTTTTTAATTCATTAATTAGATCTTTTTTGTTTGCCCTTACTTATGTTGATTACTCGCTGCAAGTCAGCACAGGCCTGTTGGAATTTCCGCTTCTTGCCTCCTCTTTTCTAGGGCGTATGAGATACTTGGTCTTCTCTAAATTGTCTAACTCCTTCCTTTATTTTTTCTTGTCTCCTTCTGTATTCTTCCAAAGTTATGGGTTTTGGACCGGCTTTTTTTGGGATCGGTTTGTATTCAGGAGGTTCTTCTATCGTCTCATATACTGGCATCGGAATGTATTCCTCCCATTTTTTAATCCTCTTGGGTTGTCATAAGGAAGTGACAACAAAGTGTAATTTGTGTCCGGATTCTTCTCAAAACAACAATGAACAAACTCTATCTTTATACGTATAAATTTGTATTACAATTTACCCGATATACTTTGAATAAAGGTATTTTGTACACCTTTATATATTATTGAAATAACCATTTATATTAATGGAATGTCTATACGCAATTTATAATTTAATCTTAGGGAAAATGATTGAATATGTTATAATAAAAATTTATATTGAGAATAAAATGAAATTAAAGAGAATCATTTATGTTGGGCAGGATCGCCATGTAATATATGTTTCTAATATTGTTTCCCAGTATTATCTTAGCTCTGCAGCCGATATTCTACGAGCATCACAATGCCCTTTTTGTTTGAGAATTAAGAAGACAAACGTTCGTTTTGACTTTTAGATTAATTCTGAATTTTATTTAAGAAAATGCATCACTTTTGTAATTTTTTTAATGTAAAAAATTTTTTTTTTATTTTTTTTAATTAATTTTTTTTAAATTTTTTCCAAAATGGGCCTTTTTTTTGCTCAAAAGAAAGCTTATAAAATTTCCTTTAAGGCCTTTATAATCGCTTAATGGGATGCGAGTGGGATATCTATAAAAAAAACATATTTTTTAACTCAAGAATACGATTTTTCAATATTTGGCATAAAAACGTACTACCTAAATGATCTTAAAAAAGTATTTATTTGCATTCTAAATAAGTGTCAACAAACTCTATGTTTACGCTGACAAAGTATTGATTCATAAAAAGAATGTTTATAAAATATGTGTCAGTGAACTATATGTCTACGCTGACAAAGCATTGATTCATAAAAAGAATGTTTATAACATAATGCTTAAATAAAGTGCGGGTAAGAAGCATGCTTATACCATGTTCACACGGACAGTTGAATCACTTAATTCGGGCACTGAAATACAATAGCCAATTCACCCGTTTCCACGACATGTTCGTCATTCAGTTTGAAAGTTATTAATTTCTTCTTCTTGTTTTTTTCTTGTTTACGTTGTTTTTTCTTTATTTTATTTGTTTGTTGGGACTTTTAAATTTTTAATTTGGCAATGGAAAAAAAGGTAAGAAAAATATAAAATTGTAGCAATAATAAGCAAATATTATTTAATTATTATTTTCAATATTAGAAAAAAGAAAAAGTGCCAGCAGGTGGGACCAGGGCAGTGAGCGGGCGTTATTAGAGGTATGAGCTGAAAGGTTGGTAGAGCTGCGTGGCGTCCGTAAGAACAGATCGAGTAATGCCACGGTGCACAATGTTGTTTCCTCTACAATCTTTAATGTAGCCAATAATCTTCGGGACATTATAATTTTTTTATAATTTTCTTTTTTTCATCCATTATCTTATATTTTTTAAAATACTTCCACAAAATTCAGAAATAATAAGATTTTTTATTTCTTTTAATTTATTTATTTAATGCTAAACTGTTTTTCTTTATTTTGTTTTGTTTTGACAGCTGATTTTGATACATAAATAATCGATAGAAATTAGAGATGACAGTCATTCGTTCGTCATTCATAAGGCCATTCAAACTGAATGCCGTACAGCTTGCGTGATTCGCAGCTAAAATTTTGTATGGCGAAACATGTCATTCAGTTCGTAACTGGGGGTTGAAAGACGAATGAGAGCGTGAATGACGAATAATTATGTCGTGTGAACGTGCTATTACACTACACCATGATGATCCGGTTTAAGGAGGTCATTGCGGGATACTGGAAAAACATGACAAAAGACAAAGCTAAATATGAAAATAATGGCAAAAATGTCACTTAACAAAACACATTAAAAGTCCGATGATTCTCACGGAAACACATATTATGCTATTTGATTCGGTGTATGCAGATACAATCGGACCATTTCCTAGATCAATAAATGGAAATGAATAAGTAATCACATTAATATATGACTTAACTAAATATTTGGTAACGTTACCAATACCAGATAAAACGGCAAAAACTGCCGCTAAAGCGATATTTGAAAACTTTGTACTTAACTATGGTCCAATGAAAACGTTCATTACGGACATGGGTACAGAATACAAAAACTTTATACTGACTGAACTTTGTAACCTATTGAAAGTTGAAAAATTAACTTTAACAACACATCATCACCAAACATTAGGTACAATAGAAAGAACTCACAGAACATTTAATGAATATGTACGCTCATATATATCAGTAGATAAAGACGACTGGGATGAATGGCTTAGGTATTTTACTTACTTTTAATACAACAACATCAACAGTACATAATTACTGTTAAAAATTTCAATGAGGTAGATAGAGTTTCACCACTATATAACGTGGATGATTATGCTAAAGAAGCAAAATTTAGATTAGAAGTATCACTTAAGAGAGCTAAACAATTGTTAGATATAAATAAAGTTAATCAAAAGAACAATTATGAGAGGAATACATTAGATTGTAATTTTAGAACAGGAGATTTAGTATTTCTTAAAAATGAAACCGGACACAAATTGGATAACCAATATAAAGGTCCATATAAAATTAAGAAATAATGTCACCATAGTGGATAAGATAACTAATAAAGAACAAATAGTACATAAGAATAGACTTAAGTTATACAATAAAAATGTCTAACTAAATAACTGAGCGCGCCCAAGTAAAAAAAATTTAATTCAAAAAATATTTATAAGTAAGGAGCATAGTACGCTCGAACAAAATTTTAATTAAGAAATTGAAAAGATATTAATAAATTTAGTTTAAGAATTATTTGTTTTTATTATTGTAAAAGAATATCCATAAAACTCTCAGTTATATGAACATTCTTCCGTAAAAGGGAGGTGTAGCATGTTCATGATGTCATCATTGCAGACACATGTTTAAAGTAATTCTTTTATTACAAACCAACAATAACGTACATATGTACATACACACGCACATTGTTGATGGCACTTCTGTTTGGTAAATTCAAGCAACGATCAATTTGATTGCATTTGCAATTTAATAGTCAATGCTGTCAACATTGTTAGTGTTGGACATTTTCATATTCTTAATAATTGTTTGAAATTCTTGCTATACCTTCCACTGACATAATGCTTGATAAGCATTATTTATGTATAAATTGTAAGTAATTTTAGAGATAAGGATTAATTAATAAAATATAGCCAAACTGTACGCTTCTTGGCGCACTTGGTAATAAAAACAAAAAAAACTTGTTTTCTTATTTACAGTACATGGCTGCTGTTTGCTGATGATGCATGTTCTACAATTTCCCACTATCCTTTTCGCTAGGGGTTTGAGTCTGAAAATGTAAAATTCCGTTTGTACCATACGGCACATTTGGCTACATTCAGCATGACAAAGGAAATTGTGTAAATGAGTCAGATATAATTGGCAAAAACGAGAGTTGCCTGGTAGAATAATTGGATAACGCTCATTATACGGAAGAGACAACTGAGCGAGTCTACCATTTATTCCCATTATTGAATTTGAGTCTAAAACCGGATTCATAGTGTTCAACGAGATTTTCTTTGAGATAGGCTGTAAGCATTTGTACTCGGGATAAAATGCTTGTTAAGCCAAATTGAGAAGTTTAATTTTCACAGTTTTGATTTCGGTATGAGTTGAACCGATTTGGGAGAGAACTGGTAGGTTTAAGACTTTGCATACTCTTGTTGATATACCTGTAAACATAACACAAAGCATGCAATGCTCTGCTGTATGATGAGAATCTGTGAAGAATGTCTTCCATTTTGACTTCTACGTGTAATGTGTAAGTTTCGTTGGGGGGTTCAATAATTTCGAGTGGATTCCGCTTTGGCCATTCAGATTCGGATTTGTGTAGCCATGATGGTCCAGACCACCACTGTGAATTATTAGTCAGTTCTTGAGATTTGCATCCACGAGTGCCAAGATCGGCGGGGTTAAAATGAGTGGGAACATGTCGCCATATTGCCTTCGGAACAAGGTGATTTGAGAAATTCTATTTGCGACGTATATCTCCCAAGAAGATGGTGGTTTAGACATCCAACCAAGGACTATGGAAGAGTCAGCCGATAGAAAAATATCCGTATCATTAAAAGAAAGGAATGTTTGCACGTATTCAACCGTTCAGTTCCAAACGCGGGAGGCAGACTGTCTGAATAGGCGCCATCAATAAGTTTGAAAAGACATTGAGAGTTTTCGTCTGACATCGAATGTATATTGTTGCACAATATGCAGCCTTGGATGCATCACAATATTGAAGCCATTTTGGAATTGTTATTATTTCTGTTTCCGATAAATCTGATACAAAATCGTTCCACATTCTGAGTGATTCATGTGAGATATCATCGTCCCATTCCACTCCTTCCAACCAAAGCCGTTCTATGAGAATCTTAGCTCTTATGGCAATTGGTGCTGGCCATCCAACAGGATCAAAGAGCTTCGCAACTAATAACAGAACCTGGCGTTTCGTTTTTCTTGGGGATTGATTTACGGGTGAGAATGTGTATGTATGAAAGGGCATTCCATTTAATTCCAAATGTTATTTGCTGCTTGCTTGCAAAAATTCGGAGTCATATAAATCCTCCTTGGGTAAATGGAATAATAATTTAGAGTTGAGTCTGGGCAGACAATGTTTCCTCCAATGAATATCCTCCAGATAGAGTATAATCGACATATGCTTCCGAACGGAGAATTGAGATTCAGAATCTGACGCCAGTTGAAGAAGGGTACGTATAGCGAGATAAAGGGTAACCAAAAGTAACTGTTTTAAGCGGGTAATCATTAACTGGGTCATCGGGTTTATTCTGGAATAAAACTCGTTGATACTATCTTCTGGATGAAATAGCATCTGCCGATACATCTTTCGTAAATCGCCACTGAAAACATACTGATATTTCCTCCAATTTAGAATAATAGTCATAAGAACCTATCCTAACCTAGAGGTATTGAATACGACCCTAACCTTGGTCGTCTTATGGTCAGGTCGAACTACAGCATGATGAGGAATATACGAAGAATAGTATTTTCCTTGAGAAACAATTTCCTGAGATGAAGTACCGCGTGATAGGCAGATTGTAGCTCAGGATCTTTAGATAGAGTTTTCTCCATTCTGGAGTATTGGGCTAGGGTAATAAACTCGCTATCGTCAAAGTCCTTAGCGGGGATTATCCACGAGAACTCGTTTTTTCTCGTATCGAGTTTGAAGCGCGTTCCATGCTAGCTTCACCTCCAGTTTTATTCCGGTGATGATATAATTTAGTACCGGGAGAGAGCTTCGAATGGTTTATATAGACTGCCGTGAACATATCTCGGAATGAGGGCCACTGTTCGTAATTTCCTTCAAATAATTCCGTATCGTAAGATGGTAGTTTTATGCAATTTCGAGAATTTGCCGGCATCGATGTTTGGGTTTGAGACTGACTGTAGGGTCCATTCGAGTGAATTGCACAGATAATAAACGTTCATACATGCATCGAAATTTCCTTTGGCCTCCTGCTTAAATTCTGGAGCGACTAAGTCATCGTGGGACAACATGACTTTTTTGTAGCATGAGTCGAATTCGTTCCAACGAGCTTCTAAATCCTTAAATTTAATCTCAAGAATTGATTCTGTTTGGTCTTCAAACAGAAATATTTCAAATAATTTTAAGTTTATAAACTCAACTAAAAATTAAATGAAATTGTGTGTGACATTGTAATTGGGGTAGAGTTACCAAATTGAAATTTTGAGTAACAAACATTTATATCGTTAGTCTAATTCACAAATGTGTTAAGTCGCTATTTCGATTTATTTACCATTTTTATGTGGCAACTCTGAAGTGCAAGTTTAAGGAATATATGCATGTGTATGTGTTTGAATTTTATTTTTTCAATTGCTCTTCCTTACTGAGAAATGGTTTTTGTTGTTGTTGCCTTTTTGCTGTTTTCTTTTAATAATTGCGATAAATTTTTATTATTATTTTTACTTTACTTGAAATTTCGGAATATATATATTTTTTTTTTGTGATTTATGAAAAGTTTTCACTGTACACTGCAAGAGAGTGCGAGAGATCAAATTATTTGCAAAATTTTGTGGTCGATTTTTATTTTTCAACTATATATGAGAGAGATTGAAATGATGATGGCAAGAGCAATTGGAAAAAAATTTTATTTTCAAATAATGTTTAGGGTTTCATGCATTTATTTTTTGAAATATTTGAATGTTCATAAATTCCTTTTTATGCCGGAGAATTTTTATAAGGAGGGTGCGTAAATACAGGGTTATGTACACATGTATCACTGTTGCCAATTTAGCTATTTTCTCGTCAAATCTAGCGATTTTTATGTTGCTACAAAGTAACACTTAAATAACGGTTTTTAAAGAAAAGAAAAACATAAACAAAAGTATTTCCGATTGAATTAAACTTTTTTTAAAAAATAGCGAACCCAAATAATTTAATTAGACCCCCTGCTATAAACACAGATAATGTACCTAGAGGTGCAACAAATGCCCACTTGACAATAGAGGACTTAACCTCTCTTATATCAAGGGTAGCATTAGACATATTTAATAATCAAGGACCACAGATTGTACAGGCAACCTTAACCCCAATGCTAATCTAAACAATGTATCGGACCAAATAATAGACGACAGACATAGAGGAAATCTAGGTAACTTGGACAAAATACCAGATGTAGTTAAGTGCCTCAAGGATTTCTCGGGTCAACCTGTTGAGTTTAGTTCGTGGAAAAAGAGCGTCGATAGAATATTTGATATTTATGAGCCACTAAAGGGAACTCCTAAATATTACGGCATTCTTAGTGTAATACGGAATAAGGTAGTAGGGAACGCGGACATAGCACTAGAGTCATACAACACACCACTCGACTGGCCATCAATGGCAAAATGCCTCACACTTCACTACGCGGATAAACGAGATTTAGCAACATTAGAGTACCAAATGACAACTATTGTGCAGGTTAATAGGTCAATTCAAGAATATTATCAACAGGTGTGCACGCATTTGTCACTTATGTGGAACAAATTAGGAAGTATGGATATGAGTAACGAATCTCTACATATGCTTACACAGTCGTATAGAAATAAAGCCTTAAGGTATGGTCACATCAAAAAAATATTTGTCTCAAAACATAAAATATTTCTTTGCCCTATTGTGACCACAAAATAATTTTGAGTGGCAAACAAAAAAACGTTGATTTCGGGCAAATAAAATTATTTGCCGTCAAACAAAAATGTTGTAAATGTGACCACCCTCTGTCAAATATTTTCATGATTTTTGGGCAAATATTTATTTGCTCCTATATATTTTTCGTAAGGTCAAACAGTGGTAAATATCAGCTGTTTAAGGCTGTGTTGTCTACTAGCAAAACTAAAACATCACTAAAATCGCAAAAAAAAAGTATGAAATCAAATTTGAAGAAAATAAATAATTTATTTTATGGAAACCTTTTTGTTCGATGTAGATGTATTCATTATATACGTACAAATATTTGGGTGCCTGCATATACAGAGATACATTCAGAGTCTGAAATTTAAATACACGTTAATGCATATATCAATTGCTATACCTTTCTAGATCAAAGCTATTCAGGGGTTGTAATGATTTTTTCAGTAAAAGGGTTATTTTTTTAAATCTCATTAAAGAAAAATGTCTTTGAAACGACCTAACTCTTCAGTACATAAAAATTAAGAGTTCTTGTTTTTGTAATAGAAAATTTGTATTGCAATTATTTTGATTTTTTCTCCAAATTATCATGACAAATTTTGTACCTGAAACTGCTTATTTTCAAATATTATTTAAAATATTCAAAGTACAATGTTATGAATGGAAGTCTAGAAGTGGACGGTACGACGGTACGGCGAATTTCAAATTAACGCAGAAACATAATTCCAATTTTTCTTTTACACAAACATATCTCATTTTGGAATTCAATCATTTTGGAGGATAAATTTTCACCAGTGACATAAAAACCTTTCTCAAAAATCTCTTTTTAAAAAATTTTCAAATTAGACCTAAAACAAATCCTTTAATTTATATATATTCCATTTTCAATTTTTAGATTTATGATAGCTAGATTTATGAATTTTTAAATATGTACTTAATTTCAGCGATTTTGAAATATGGTGATTGGCTACACTTGAAAAATGTAAACATTATGTTAATTTTATTGTGATTAAAAATAAAATTTTTCTCTGCATCGTTCTTCTTTTCTACCCTGAACCCATTTCCGAACCCCTAGCCGTCTTTCTTTTTTTTTCTTCGCAAATTTTCACAGAAGCTCTGCAACACAAAACGAAAATATATTCACCTTCTATTATGGATAAAAATGTGTATATTTTCAACAAACATTTATTTTCTATCAAACATGTGTTTTGTGGTAAATATTTTTAAGTGTGACCATATGGCAAACATGTTTGCCCATACTTTTGTTTGCCGCTATTTGATGAAACAAAAATGGGAAAATAAATGTGGGTAGTGTGACCACAAAACAAAATTGTGGCAAACATTTGACATATCTGACCGTACCTTTAGATACATTTATCAGAGGGTTAAATGGAGATTTACCTAAACTGTTGGGAGTGAAGGAACCAGCAGATATTCCACAAACATTACATCTTTGCTTAAAATTGGAAAATCAAAATGTACGCGCATCGCATGCGTATAATTCAAGCAAATTTCAATCTACATTTAAAAGGAACACAGCGCAGGCAGCACGCCCTTTTTATCCTGAAATTGCGCATTTTCCGCAAGCAAACCAACCGAGAAAATTTGTTTAATCATCGGGAACAACAATACAAATCCACCCCGACCACCTAAGCCACAAGCACGACCAAAACTCATGGACGTGGACCCGTCGCATAAATTATGTGAACAGGCCGCAACAAAATCAATTTGTTGGTAAGAGACCGCAGCAGTCCGCCTATCAGCAGCAGAACAAAATCCAAAGGACGTTCCACATTAATACATCTATACAAAATAGGGAAGAGAATAATCAGTTCGGCGAACCGACTGACATTCATTTTTTAGGATGAATAGCTCTTCGTTACCATATTTCGAAGTCAAGACGGAGAGCGGGAATATTTTGAAAAAAAAAAATACGTTAAGCCTGAATTAGTAAAGAAACGTATACCCAACGAAAACCCGTTTTTTGCTAGATCAATTAATCATAGGGGATATAAAAATTAGTGAGCACACATTCGTAAAATTGTTTAAAATAGATAATGAAATAAAATTCTATCTAATGCCCTCTTTGGAAACAATTGACGGTATTTTAGGAAATGACACTCTTAGGGAAATAGGAGCAGTCATTTCCACAAATGAAAATGTTAAGATATTGAAAAACAATTTCAAAGTTTATCTTAAGCAACTTCCGACACAGCGCGTAAATGCAATAAATATTAAGGAGGAAAATTTATCAGCAACCCAAAAAAGAGGAATGGAGAAAATTGTAAGCACGTATCGTAAGCTTTTTTCGGAACCTGATGAAAAACTTACGTATACAACAAAGGTTGTTGGTGAGATTAGGACTACGACTAATTAAATTATACAAAATTTTACCATTCCAAACTTCTCTGAAATCAGAAGTGGAGGCTCAAGTGGAAAAACTACCAAAAGATGGTATTATAAAACCATCTAGATCACCTTATAATCCTCCAGTTTGGATAGTTCCGAAGAAACCGAACTCAGCTGGAAATAAACAATATAGAATGGTCATAGACTATAGGAAGTTAAATACAATAACAATAGCAGACCGATACCCCATTCCAGAAATTTCAGAGGTTATCTCTCGACTGGGCAATAGTCGATTCTTTTCCGTTCTCGACTTAAAAAGTGGTTTTCATCAGATTCCACTAAAAAAATCCGTTACTGAGAAAACCGCGTTTAGCATAAATAACGGGAGGTATGAGTTTAGAAGGTTACCTTTTGGTCTAAAGAACGCGCCATCAATTTTTCAAAGGACACTTGACGACATTTTAAGAGAATATATAGGGAGATGCTGCTATGTTTACATAGACGACATAATCATTTTTGGCAAGTCAGAGCACGAACATTTTGAAGATATCAAATATATTTTTGAAGCATTAGAAAGATCCAATATGAAAGTGCAATTGGATAAACGCAACTTCTTCAAGGATGAAGTTGAGTTTTTGGGGTATATTATTACGCCCCAGGGTATAAAAACTAATCCGCAAAAGTAAAGGCCAAAATTTTCAAAAACAAACAAAATTTTCCGGAACCACAGAGCTTAAAATAACTTCGTAGTTTCCTTGGTATGTTAGGGTATTACCGACGATTTATTAAAGACTACTCCCAACTTGCCAAGCCTCTGACATCCCTTTTAAGAGGGGAAGGAGGACGAACGTTAAAAAATAAATCCGCAAAATTAAGGATATGCTTAAATAATGAAGCTAAAGAATCCTTTATCAAAATTAAGAACGATCTTATTTCCGAGGATATCATCCTTGCCTATCCAGACTTTCGAGCTAGTAATAGATGCCTCGATCTTTGTAATAGCCGCAGTCCTATCCCAAGGCGGAAGACCAATTTCTTTCATCTCCAGAACTTTAAGCAAAGCGGAGGAACACTACGCCGCTAACGAAAAAGAGATGCTGGCTTTGAACTCTTTACGGAACTATTTATATGGATCATATTATATATTTATTTTATTATTGGTATTGTTCCGAAATTATTTCATTAACAGGAAACAGTATGTACAAATTGGACACTGCAAAAGCGCTCTTGGGACTGTTGAATTTGGGTAAAACAGGGGAAAAACACATATTGAGAGAAGCGTCTCTATTATTTGAATTTACTCGTTTGAATGGTTTATTATTAAATTCTGATAAGACCAGCTTAATTCGTTTTCGGCCACACGCAGTTTGTATGAATAATAACTTTTCTGTTCATGTCGATGAAACATCTATTAGCGAAACACACTTAGTTAAATATTTAGGAATTACGTTACAGAGTAACTTATCCTGGGATCTTCACATCAATGAGGTGAAGAATAAGATAGCTCCTGCTATAGGTATATTGTACAAGTTTAAGAATAAGCTGAGAGTGAAAGGTAAGCTAATGATTTATAATTGTTTGATAAACCCACATTTATATTATTTAGCTTGTGTGTATGCTTATAACAGGAAAAATATTCTTCAGAAATCATTAAAATCTTATCAAAATAAGGCACTGAAAATTGTAAACAATTTACCAAGAACACATCCAACAATTTCACTATATAGGAGTGTTTGTAGAACTATGTTGCCTATTTATGGTTTGCACAAGTATCAGGCTTTGTTATTTGTATATAAAAGTCTTCACGGCACAGGTCATCAGACAATAACATTTTTGCATAACCAGTCACATTTCAATACTCGAAATATGTCAAACCTTAGAGTTCCTAGATGCAGGTTGGAAAACACTAAGCAGCGTATTGATTATGTAGGTGACAATATGTATAATGATTTACCACCTTATTTAAAATCAATCGGCAGAACATCAACGTTCAAATCATTATGCAAGGAATACTTATGTGGTTTAATAGAAACGCTTCTTATGTAACTAATTTCAATATAAAAGTATAACATACAGAAGTATATATTAATTTAATTATTTTTTTTAAGTTTTTCGTTATGATACATTTTTGTATATTGAGTATATAATATTATTGTTAAGTATACATATATATTGATAACTTGCCTCAATAATGCCTTATTGGCGCTGATGCCTAAATTGAAATGAATATCTAATATTGTATAATTATTATAATAATAAAGAAAAAGTATTTTTTGGTAGAAGAGAGAGTAGTGACCCAAGGTTTCTTGAAAAGGATAGGAAGGAAACTATAGAAAAGCTCTAAAAAAAAAACAAATGAATGACCTTGCATACCACAATAAAAATAGAATCACTCCAAAAGAATATATAGAGGGAGAAGAAATATTTGTCGAAATGAATAGGAGATTAGGGAATAAACTAACAGCTAGGTTTAGAAAAGAAATAGTGGCTCAAAATTATAACACAACAGTGAAAACCAAGTCGGGAAAAATTTTCCATAAGAATAATATAAAGCAATCTTGAAGAAATCCATATAAACCCATAACATTTTCTTTAATATCTCTTGTTACAGGACAGAAGATGATAATATTCACAATTTTGACATGGATACTGGCAGTTACTGCTCAGCATCTCGACCTAACCAACAACAATGGTTATATACCATTTCAGACAGGAGAACTGAAAATAATCAGTCAATACAACAAAATTCTTCACTTCATCAACTTGACTGCGTACGAAGAGACAATATCTATTATTTCCGACAATATTAAGTCACTAACAGCAATTTCATTTGAGGACAAACGACTCCTGGAGACCGTAAACAAAAATTTTATTTTACTTAATGCAAGAATAAATAACTTACACATCCACTCTAAAACAAAACGAGGACTATTCAACATTTTAGGGAAAGGACTAAAATACCTTCCGGGTTCTATGGACAGCGACGATGAACAGGAAATACGAAACGCAATAAACGAAATACATAGCAACGAGAGAATTACATATACAGGACTAAGCAATTTGACGCATATAAATAACTTCATGGCTGAACAAATCAGAAATACTACGGAGCATATAAACAAGAAACAAACTTCGGCCAGTAGATACATTAACGAGTTTAAAAGGGACAAGACATTGGAGGACGAAGTTCAATTTATTGAACAGGCGTACAGTGAACAATGACATACCACTTTTGAATGACCATATAAATGACGTAGGACAAATTATTTTTTTCTGTAACCTGGGTGTTATCCCCACCGATATTTTGACACAAAAAGAAGGTAATTTGATCAACGACAATAACAGTTGTACGAAAACGAAAGTTGTAGTACTTTTCAGGATAATAACATAATCTTGACACTCCTATTCCCGAATTTTCCACAAAGGCACTAACCAAAATAAAATTCGAGCCTTTGCCCAATATTTTAAATAAATCCATTGTTTTGAGTATATCGGAAATACTAGTTGATGGTTTTGATAAAATTTACGACATTCATGTGAAAGACGATCTAGAAAGAAATCTAATCGCCTTGGACAATGAATGTATTAAAAATATTTTACAGTTTAAGGAAGCGCAACGCAACCTGGAAATTTCAGAAAAACCTGAAGTAGTGGAAATTGTTAAAGGAATTGTTGTGTTTAAAAATTTTGAAGGAAATATAACCCACGATTGCGGTAAATTTAAAATAAAACAAAAAGGTACATTCTTAATAAAGTTTGAAAATTGTAAGATTATTGTATTAACCGTAGATCGAGCTTTGTATCGAAAATGATACATTTCAATTTTTGAGGCTATATAACTTTAATTCAGAAAAAGTTAGATGTCTGATATTTTTTGAATTCGTTAGTATTGTGATTATCGTTATTTTAAACCAAATAAAAAAAAGAAAATTTTGAGCAGGACTTAAAAAATTCAAAAACTTCATAATTCTATCTTATGTATCATTTTTAATACATACTACTTTCTAGGGATTCTTTAATGTTGTGTATGTAATTTTTCAGTTTAAAAAAAAATGTTTAAGTTTTATCGGGAATAATACATTATTTATGAAATTTGATAAGGAATTGAAAGTTAAGTGTTAGATGAAAGTGAAAAAGTTGATTTTCTATTCTTGATATTGATTGAAGTAGTCGTAGTCTAGTATGCACTATGTTAGCTTATTAGACGTCAGACCAAGGTTCAAACCTCAGGTCAGACATTTAAAATTTACACGGAAAGGTTGTAACGAGCTCCTCTTATGAACTGACGCACTATGTGGCATTTTGCCTGAAAACATGGCCAAAATTAATAGAAGTGTTTTATAAGTTAATGGCTGGAATTTTTTGATAGTGTTAGTGATAATTAGACCCAAGGATGAACCCAACTAATTTTGGTTCAAATCGGTCCGTGATTTCGCCTAGCCCCCATACAAATTCCCCTCGAAATTGCACTTATTTACACATAATTATGGTAATTATGCAGCAATCATGATAAAATTTAGCATGGATCAGTTCATGTTCAGTTTGGTGAAAATCGGATCACATTTGACCCTGGTCCCCATATAAAGTCCCCTTTAGAAATTCACGTGTGCGCTTAGAAATGGCTTAAAAACATCGGTATCGCGATGAAATTCGGTATGAACGTGTATTTTGTAAATCTAAATCATATTACCAAATTTTGTTATGGTCGGTCAATAATTGCCCTTTGGTCCAAAATAGGGCCCCTTAAAAAAATATGTTTAGCAATTATAATTGGCTTAAAAATGTTATTACCTCGATGAAGTTCGACATGAACATGTTTAATATGAATGTGAATCATTTATGATCACATTTTATTATGATCGGATCATAAGTGCCCCTAGGTACCACCTACGGCCCATTAAGAAAATCTAACATACATCTCATATTGTTATAATAGTCGATATACATACATATGTAATTAAGTCTTTAAACTTCTATGATAATTAATATTTATTTATATTATTTATTTTACATTATTTAATACTTAACTTAAAAATACCTAAAAATTAAAACTAACTACAATCGTTAAAATTGTTATCATTTTCATCATCAATGTCAGGAAAGAGTAATTTAATAGTATCTGATGAAATGAATGCTTTTCTATTCCTTCGCGATTTTTGTGTACTGCAGCTTATAAAAGGGTCACTGCATAAAAGTAACCTATTCAGGACATCTCGATTGGTATCGCTTCTACTGAATTTCCTCGCATAATTCGTACGCCATATGGCTTTATTGCCTATGGCTTTATTACACTGCGTCTAAAATTTTAAATTTTTCAAAAAAAGTCAAATTTTCAAAAAATCGCTAAAAATAATTGCGCAAATTTGCGCAAAATTTTTTTTTTGTTCCGGAATATAGAGAGTTCACATTTTCTTGTGGTATATAACATTAAACTACTAAAAACTACTTTCACCTTTAAAATCCTTATCTTTTTTTTAGGGAGGTTAAAAAAATGTGAAATTTTTATTATTTTTAAATTTTGAACGAATAATTTTAACATTAATATATGAGATATATATATATATAAAAAAACTGAAAGTAGCAGTTGTTCATACCTTTCAAATAAAAAAAACAATATAAAACCTCTATTTGTTTAGCCACAAAAAAATATCATATAAACCTATTAAAATTTCAAAAAAACCCCAACAACGTATTTAATTTTCTTCACTTTCCTGACATCGTATCAAATCTACAAATCTCAACCTAAAGTCGTGAAAATTCACTATATAATGCAGAATTTTGTTGTCTATCGAATTGCATAGTCAGTTTCTTAAATTTCTTTAAATTCATTTTTGCCTTTTTGGCCAGCTTTTCGGGGTAAATGCCACATAGTGTGACGCAAGTGTATTGACAGCTGCAAACATGACAATAGGACGTTATTGGAAAAAGATGGTTCTACTTGGAATAGAGAACCGTATTAGCAGTTTGGGAAAAAAATATTACCAATTTTCACGCAGATTGCTAGCAGCTGTCACGTGAAATGTTGTAGAGTCTTTCTTACCGCTCTTCTCATATTTATCTTCCGTGACAGACAAACATTATGAAAAAGTGTTTCTTCCTATGTTTTATTTCATAGATATTACATATGATAGTATTTCGGTCAACTATGTACGTATGAGATAACAGAATCATTCGCTTTAATAATGTGCTACTCGGATCTGATGATAAATTTACATCAATTACGCCTTTTCGAAAAATGAGCTGAAGGTCTTTCAGGTTTTAATATACCCAATAATTTTATCGCTGTAGATTAATGACTAATTAAATTTTACAGTCTTATAAATTTCGTGGTCCATCGGAATCGAATTGGCAGTTTTAGACAACTACTTACTTACTGTAGCAACTACTTATGGCCGTATTTGGGGAAACCTGTATCCGGGAAACCAGAGAGGAATGAAAGAGAGAGCATTGTTATTGACATAATAGATGTTCTATTGCAACAGGAAACTTGTTTACCTCACATGACGTGGACAACAAATGTTTCTAGCGAAATATAACAATGGTTTGTGCCATCCGAGCTGGGCTAGCCCTCGATTGGAAGCCTTATGATGGGAGTGACAATAAGCTGTCCCATCTAAACATTTGGAAACTTATAAATCGCCACAAAGCAAGGGTGCTAGATGTCAAATTGTTACCAGTTAGTAAAAAATAAAACCAAGCTGATATGAAGTATTTAATTTTTACTTAAAAAACCATGCTGCAATGCACATCATGTAAAAAATTTTGGAGTAAATTTCATAAAAGTGATAATAAAATGTACTGATGTAAAATAGTTTTATTAAAATGAATTTAAATAAATAAAAACATTTAAATTTTGTATCAAAATCTATCAATAATTACAAAAATTCTATGAAATACAAGTATGTATCAAAAGTGATACATAGCTAGAATTATAAAGTTTTTAAGGCTCGATCTACGGTTTAATAAGAATTATAAAATGTTATTCTAAAAATGCATGAAACATTAGTTTTGTTCAGTGTTATAATAACATAAAGAGTAGCGTTTCTTTTATTTTATTTTTTTTAACTCTTTCTCTTTGCTTTTTTTTATGTTCCTTTGTTGCTTAATCTTAAGATCAAACTTACATTAACTCACTCTAGTTTTGACAGTCAAACAGTGAACATTCAAACAGTGAACATTCAAATCAACAAACAAAAAATACATATGTAAATTAAATTAAAAATAAAACAACAAAAATTTTGTAAAACAACATAAAACTTTACAAATTGAATTTCAAATTAAAATCAGACATTGTACTAAATAAATTAAATAAAATAAAATTACAAAACCAATAAAACAAACTTACTTTAACTTTACAATTCTACAAACAATATTGTGTTTCATTTCAACAAAAACAAAAATTAAAACGAACCAGCACAACACATCAATCATTAAACATTTTTTGGTCACTTCGAACCGTATGCAGTGTAATTTACAAGAACAAAAACTTGCTAAAAAATTGAAAAAATATTAAGACACAAAAAATAAGCAACGGTGAACAAACAGTTAATTTTTTTTTTGAGAAAAAAATAGAATCCACAGGCAAAGTGGAAAAACAAAAAAGAACCAAAATTACAACAAAAGACACAAGCAAGAAGAGACCCAAATTAGACGCCTTTTGCACGTTGAAATTTGTTTCGAAACAAATTTCAACACTCTTGAATTTGTTGGAGAGAGGGGAAAAACGAGCGGGGGTGATTTCACAATTTCATGTACTCGCAAAACTTGCTTTGTTCTTTATTCGTATATACACAGAGATGTATTTGATTTCAAATTTTCTTTTATTTTTTGTTTCGCATAGTGAAGTTAACCTGCTGACTGCCGCGGCAATTTTCAAAAAACTGGCCAAAAATGACAATTTGATTTTTTTACATTATATTACTTAAAAAACTTTTTTTTTAGGTAGTAGTTATCATCAAAAATAAAAATTATGTTTTTTTTTAGGAGAAAAAGTGGTTTAATGAGTACAACATAACTCGTAGATTGCGTTCCGGGAGCCAACTATGAATTATCTCGTAGTGGACAGTCAACGTGTTAATATAAATGTTCCTTATTTAAAATAACATTAATTTTTGTTTATTTTGTGTTTGAAATCAAAACATTTGCAAAAGAAAATTTTTAGTACCAAACAATTAATTATAAAAATGAAAAATAAAAATCAAAAAGAATATAATTTAATTTTTTAATTTATAAAAATCAATAAATAAGGTAAATATATTAAAAAATAATAATATATACATAAATATATGTATAATATATTATAATATAAAAAAATATAATATTCATATAATGTTCATTTTTAAAGAGTTTTCTGGTGTTGTTTGAACCTAAATCACAATGCCAAATAAAGTTATAACTGTCAAAAACAGCAGAATGACGCGATAAAAGAAAACAAAATTTGTGAAATTAATTTTTTACGTGCAAAAGCGACAGAAATTTTAAAAGAAAATGCAAAAAAGTTTTTGAAACTTGTTTCGAAACTAGAGAGCAACAGCTTAAACAAAGACACAACAACAATAAGTAAGAACTAAAAATAATAAAAATAAGACAATAGAGACACAAACTCTTTATTACAAGTATACGCTCTTATAATTTTTTGTCGTGGTTGAGTAAAAGAAGAAAGAGAAGTAGAAAAACGAAAAGGGTTACCACCCATACTTCTTTTAGTAATTTACTGGGGAAACAAAATACACCCAAATTAATAACCAATCGGGAAATTAATTATTATTTTTGATAATTCTTGCTGTGAAATCGCTAGCAGGGACTTTTTTGTTTCAATTCGACTCTTATTTTGATCGTTTTAAAATTTAATTCATCGGTAAACAATGGCACTCGATAAATTTGTAAATTGTACAAATGACCTTTTGGACTTTGAAGCAGAGAACACACAAAGTGCGGCCGAAAACAACATTCACTCTCTTGAGGTACTTCGGGTCGAACTCGATTCTCTATGGACACAAGTCAAAAGGACATATGAAGAGTGTAGGGACACAAAAGAGGATTCAAAAGAAAAACCCATTGATAAAAACAAGCTTCGTGATCGTTATAAAAAAGTTCTTTCTGCCTACAAAACGTGTTTAGGGTCAATTAATGCGGAAATTCAAGCCCTATCGAATCCAAAGAAGGAAGAACGGATTTCTGATGTTGAAAGTCAACCAAAGGAAAATCATGACATCTCATTTGTGCGGTTACCACCTTGCGGCACGGACACATTTTATGGAGATTTTGTGACATGGCCTATTTCCGCGATCTTTTTACAGCATTATACATAAATAATTCTAGACTTAGTAAAATTGAGAAACTTTTTCATCTGATACAAAAGACTGGAGGAGATGCTAGGAAAATAGTTTCAAATGCCCCATTGACAAATCAAGGCTTCGACATAGCCTGGAAAAACCTTGTAGCCCAATACGAAAATAATCGGATCCAAGTAAATGAACAATTAAAAATTTTATTTGACCTTCCGAACGTAGCTGAAGACTCAGGCTCATCGATTCAAAAACTTCAGCGAACAGTTAATGGATGCATTCAGGCGTTAAATGCTTTAGGCATAGAAACCGCCACATGGGACCCATTCCTGGCATACATTTGCTCAACAAAGCTCCCTCGGACTCTTTTAAAGGAATTTGAAAATTCACTTAATGAAATTACAAAAGTTCCGACTTGGGAAGGATTCAATACTTTCTTGACGCACAATTCTAAGACTCTAGAATCCATAGCGGCCATCACACAATCGAATTCAAAATTAGAACAATCAAGAAGAGATAATTTGAAATCTAGGCCAAAACGAGTTCACACTTTTCACATAAACACAACCAAAAATGAAACTGGGTCGAAAAATATAAAACCTTTAAACACAAATAGGGCACAGAAAAATGACTCAAATTACAAATGCCAACATTGTAAGGAGTTTCACCAATTGTGGTCTTGCCCCAAGTTCTTAGAGAAGAATGTTAACGACAGAATTCACATTGTAAAGGTCACAAATTCATGTTACAATTGCCTCTCTATTGACCACAGTGTTAAGGAATGTAAAATTAAATTCAGTTGTAGATTATGTAGACAAAGACATAACACTTTGTTACATAAGGGATCAGAATCCCATACTTTAGTTCAGAATTGTTACGCGACCCAATCTAGCAGGAGCATCGCAGCACAAAACACCAATATACAGTCCACATCAGCATCAAACTTCTCCATACCAAATATCACTTCCTTGACACTGCAAGAGAGCAAACATCTCGATCAATCTCCCAATGAGAAAGAGACCTTGTTATTTACTGCAATTGTACTGATCGAAGTCGCCGTGGTGTAGTAGGTAGTGTGTTGGCTTACTATTCGTAAAGCCCGGGTTCGTATCCCAGGTCAGACATCAAAAATGAAATATGAAAAAAAAAAAATATTTCTTCGGCGACTTCCTCTCAGCAGATTTCTGGCAAAAACTCTGAGAGTAAATAAAATTGCCATGAAAAGTTTCTCAAAAATCTGTCGTTCGGAGTCGACGTTAAACTGTAGGTCCCGCCACTCACGTATAAAATTAACGCACACAACATGAGTGGTGTGAGAAGCTAGGCCGTAATCCTGACTGAAGGGTTGTAATGGCCAATTATGTATTATGTATGTGTACTGATCGAAACTAGAGGCGAAAAGTACCAGGTAAGAGCAATCATCGACCCTGGCTCACAATCAACTTTTATGTCAGAAAAGTTGAAAAATCGACTAAATTTGCCCACCAAACGAAATTTAGTTCATGTTACAGGCTTGAGTCAAACAGTTTCAGAGACTTCAACCAAAGCATGTTTATTCAATCTTTGCTCCAAGGTGGATTCACAATTTAAATTAGAAGTCTGGGCACCAGTCCTGAAGACTCTTCCATCTAATTTACCACCACAGACTTTAAATGTGCAACATTTCATTGCAAGACTGCTAAATTAGAACTTGCAGATCCTCAATTCAATCAAAGCAGACCCATCGACTTGCTTATAGGCCTAGACTTGGGCCACTCAATATATTGCATGGACACACCGATGCGGTCTATTGGATCCCTTTTGGCACAAAAAACAGTATTTGGCTGGATTGTGGGGGGACCAATTTCAACAACGACACAACCTAGTACAACAGTGTCATTACTCAACACTACGTCCCTTTACCGAATCCTCACACGCTTTTGGGAGGTGGAGGAAACCCCAAAACGGGTTTTGAGGTCAGATGAGGACACATTTTGCGAGAACAACTTCATGTCGACAACACGAAGAAACGACACAGGAAGGTATATCGTTACCCTACCCTTTAAAAATAGCGAAGAAATAGGAACTTCGAGAAACATAGCAATGGCACAGTTCTTGAGAATGGCATACTTAGCCAGAAACCCGAACTCAAAAAACAATACGACCAAGTAATTGTTGAGTACCTCGAGTTAGGACATATGAGGAAAATCTCTCCCCTGGAAATCAACACAAACCCAAATTATTACCTGCCACATCATGCAGTAATAAAACCCGAAAGGCTGACAACGAAACTTAGAGTAGTTTTCAACGCTTCGAGCCCGTCTTCAAACAAGAAGAGTTTGAATGACATATTGTATCCAGGACCCATACTTCAACAGGACTTGGTGCTTCTGATATTGAAGTGGAGATTCTTCCGTTTTGTGTACAACGCAGATATCACAAAAATGTATCGACAGATACTCATTGATCCGAATCAAACCAAATATCAAAGGATATTATTTCGGCAATCAGAAAAGGACCCTATTGAGGATTACGAACTCCTGACAGTGACTTTTGGAGTCAATTGCGCCCCGTTTCTGGCCATTAGAACCCTTCTTCAACTAGCTGAAGATGTAAAATCAACTCACCCTCTCGCATCAAAAACTCTACAACAAAACATGTATGTGAATGATGTTTTAGCAGGTGGTCACACATTAAACGACGCCATCAAATCAAGAAAAGAACTTACAACAGTTCTAAAATCTGCTGGATTTGACCTGATGAAATGGACATCAAATGACCCACGAGTCATACAAGACTTACCAAATGAGACCCTACTACCTCTCGATTGGTTAGATCTGTCAGAAAGCACTGGAACCAAAACTCTTGGGATCAAATGGAACATTTCTTCAGACGCATTTACATTTACAGCACCAGATGTCAAATTAAAAGAAAACTACACGAAAAGAGATGTTTTATCGACAATTGCCAAATTCTTTGACCCTTGTGGATGGATAGCTCCAATAATAGTTGAAGCAAAACTAATTATGCAACAGATTTGGTTGGATAAAGTCGACTGGGATGACATATTAAAACCCTTGACTTGTTTACAGCGGCAAAAATTCATAAAAAACTGCCCGACAATAAACATATTGAAAATTCCCCGTTGGATCCAATTTAGCCCGAATTGTAATGTGGAAATTCACGGTTTCAGTGACGCTTCAGAAAAAGCCTATTCTGCGACTCTTTATGTTCGAATACAAGCAGAAAACTCAGTATTCACATTTCTTCTGGCTTCAAAGACCCGTGTAGCTCCCATTAAGCAATAATCTTTGCCCCGCTTAGAACTATGTGGGCATAGAATCTTCAAATTCAAAATATCAAGGCATATTATTGGACCGACTCAACAATCGTGCTGTCCTGGTTAAAGAAACCCCCTTGCTCATGGAACACTTTCGTTGGAAATCGTGTTTCTGAAATCCTGGATAAGGTTGGAAATCAAAATTGGCAACATGTCGACTCAAAGGATGACCCAGCAGATGTAGCCAGCCGAGGATGTACTCCACAAGAACTGGAAAACCACAACTTATGATGGTTTGGACCCTCCTGGTTAAAATTGCCTAAAAATCAATGGCCGATACCAACACAAACAGGTGACACAAATCTAGAAGCTAAAACTGTAAAAGCATTTACAACCACAACACGCGAAGACCCATTAAATCGATTTTCAGACCTATCACGAGCTTATCGAGTACTCGCTTATGTCATACGATTATGGAGAAATACTGGAAGCAACCGAACCCATCTTCGCGTATCTTCAGCAGAAATCACCCGAGAAGAAATAGATTTCGTCAAATATCGACTCATCATATGGACGCAACAAAATCATTTTCCAGATGAGCACAAACATTTGAAACTCAAGCAGAAAATATCCCCAACCAGCAGTCTTTTGACCTTAAATCCTTTCATGGATCACCATGACATTATTAGAGCCAATGGGCGACTAGTGCAATCACCTGCATTAACGTACAATGAACGCTACCCAATATTGCTACCTCATAACTCGAAGTTATCACAGATACTAGTGGAATTTACACATAAAATCACCCTTCATGGAGAAAACCAACTAATGGTTCGAGTCCTACGCACAGAATATTGGATATTCAGATTGAAACCCTTGGTCAAAAGCGTAATTTACAACTGTAAAACGTGTGTTTTGTACAAAAAACAGACGCAAAATCAAATCATGGCCTCATTACCACCAGAACGTACAACATTATCAAGACCCTTTGCTACAACTGGATTAGACTACGCAGGACCTTTTGACATCAAAAATTTTACAGTCCGAGCTTGTCTTATTACAAAAGGGTATATTTGCATATTTGTATGCTTCGCCAAAAAAGCTGTACATCTTGAAGCAACAAGTGATTTATCGACCCAATCGTTCTTAGCAGCATTTTCCCGCTTCATAGGATGACGTGGATGTCCCGCACTCATTTACTCAGACAATGGAGGAAATTTCGTCGGAGCAGCAGAACTTCTAAGGAAAGACCGTCTAGAATTCATAAAAACTCTTCAAAATCAAGTGACCCATCATTTTAGTCATCAAAATCTTAATTGGAAGTTTATCCCCCCAGGAGCCCCACACATGGACGGCCTTTGGGAAGCCGGTGTAAAATCATTCAAAACGCACCTCAAGAAGATGATACCGAACATGAAATTCACATTTGAAGAGCTATCTACAATTCTTGCTCGTATAGAATCGTGCCTAAATTCTAGACCCTTAAGTACTGCTAGCGATGACCCAAATGACCTTAATCCATTGACCCCTGGACACTTCCTTATTGGTAGTGCATTATTGACCCCAGCTGAACCAGATGTAAGCAACGAAAATCTGAATCTCATCAACCGCTGGAAACGCCTAAGGGTCATCTACCACTCATTTTGCCAAAGATGGAAGTCCGAATACTTGATTGAACTTCAACGCAGATATAAATGGAAGATTCAAAGGGACAACGTTAAAATCAACGATCTGGTAGTCATCAAAAACAACAACTTGCCACCCAATGAATGGCAAATGGGTCGAATCATCAAAACATATCTTGGACCTGACCAAAACTGTAGAGTTGTAGATATCAAAACCAAAAATGGAGTAATCACCTGACCAATTACAAAAATTGTGGTTTTGTTTGCAAATTAGTATAACTCCTAACCAATTACATACACTAATATTGTTCTAATTTTACACTTACAGGTATGGCATCCCAACAACAACAAAGACCCGATCACTGGCAATTTTCATGTGGAGTTTGTCTCAAGGACCACCCCATACGCACTTGCAGAAAGTTCTTGAGCTTCAATCCAACAGAAAGATATGACCTCATGATCGTTAAAAAGTATTGCCTGAACTGTCTTGCACGATCCCATAAAACAGAAGAGTGTAAAAATGAAAAAGGGTGTCATATCTGTAAGAGAAGCCACAACACACTGCTTCATGATGCAATGCAGTTGAACGACCCACAGTCATCAAGAAGAGCCGACCCACAGCCATCAAGACGAGCCGACCCACAGTCAACAAGACGAGCCAATCCACAGCCATCACGACGAGTAGACACAGAAATGCCTTTCTGCAATTGGAATTTGGTTTTTGTTCCAACCGCCTCCATTAAGGTTTATACCGGTAGTCTTACTACCTGGACCAGCACACGGGCTATCATCAATAGATCATTAACAACGTCCAGAGTGTCAAAATCATTCGTAGAAAAATACAAAGTCAAAACAATCATGAGGTACGGGCATGAGTTTGCTGTTTTCGAGATACGATCGTACAATGACACCAATAAATGGTCGATCAAGATAACAGCCCTGGTAACAGATCTACTGCCAAAGAAGCCCTATTCTGGACCCATTTTAACCGACCCGACAGAGGATTTTTCACCTAATTCATTGGCTGACCTTGACCCTTGTTCCAATACTACTGTTGAAGTTGAAATTGGCAGTGACATTTATAGTGCTATTCGTCGCGATGGAGCCATCAACACAGAAGTCGGCTAAGTCGTAGCTGAAGAAAGTGCCTTGGGATATTTATTTTCAGGACCCGTTCAAAACCTGTGGTAAATTTCACCAAGGCATGGGGGCCGGAATGTTCAGTGTTATAACAACATAAAGAGTAGCGTTTCTTTTATTTTATTTTTTTTAACTCTTTCTCTTTGCTTTTTTTATGTTCCTTTGTTGCTTAATGTTAAGATCAAACTTACGTTAACTCACTCTAGTTTTGACAGTCAAACAGTGAACATACAAACAGTGAACATTCAAACAGTGAACATTCAAATCAACAAACAAAAAATACATATGTAAATTAAATTAAAAATAAAACAAAGAAAAATTTTGTAAAACAACATAAAACTTTACAAATTGAATTTCAAATTAAAATCAGACATTGTACTAAATAAATTAAATAAAATAAAATTACAAAACCAATAAAACAAACTTACATTAACTTTACAATTCTACAAACAATATTGTGTTTCATTTTAACAAAAACAAAAATTAAAAAGAACCAGCACAACACATCAATCATTAAACAAGTTTTACACAACTTAATGACAAAAAGTAAAGAAAATAAAAATATGTCGAAATTAGATCTGAAAATTTAAAATTTGTATTTAAAGCAAATGCAATATGAAGTTAATATTAAGGAGATAGTTCATAAGAGTAAAGAAATGCATGTAATTAGCTTAAGTTCAGATATATCGATTGTATTTTCCATTATCATTATAATATTCATTTTTGTTAATATCAGTAAGTTCAGAAAAAATTATAATTTTCACCCGAACCAAAATATCCCACAGAATATGTTCCAATTACAAAAAGCGGACCATTTCTCCAAATTTCAACATTAAAATAGTAATACCGATTGAGGACAATCGATTTTAGGGGGGAAGAGTTAACTCAACAAAGTTACCGAACCCCATAAATAATTTTCAGTTTATAATTGTAAAATTGCAAGATCAGCGTCTGCAATACATCGTTGATCTCTTTTACGCTTGCGAATTTAGTGATTATTGTGTTGAATTTATATACCTCATTCTCCTTGTTTTTTCCTTTATTTAAATTAGGATCCACAGTAAGAGAGAATTAAGCCGAAAGTCCATACCATCCGTTTCATATGACCTTGCGTATACCGAAAAAGTAGAATCAGTGTAGTTGTTTGTGACAAGTTACAGAAGAAAATGCATAGAATGCATCAAGTGGGTTTACTTTCTACTTTTCTATGCGACTCATGCATTGCTAAAAAATATCTGTTTTGTAGTACAAGAGATGACAAATTATATTGTATTGTGAAGAGGAAAATATATCAAAATAAATTTTTTAACACATTTGTTTCATGAACAAAATTTGTATACTAGTTATCGATTGTTTTTATGTACTAAGTGTTATCTCTTTTGAATTTATTAATTTGTAAGCAAGAAAAATTGAGGATACATTAATTGAAAATACTTGTCGTTTGAAGCCTTTCGTGGGCCTTAAGCCGAAAGTCCATACCATCCGCTTCATGCGCCTTGCGTTATATTCGATTCTTGCATTCTATGACTTTTGTTTTGATCAGCTGTTGTGGTAAACAACAAATAAGCGAACAAGAACATTTTTGGGAAAAATAGAAAATCAAATTGTAATTCTAAATGAATTTATGGCATTTATTACAAATTTATGAGTTTACATTAGCGATATTTTGTGCTGTTAAGGTCTACAAAAATCCTCAAAAGAACACAAGGCGAGTGTTTTCAGTTAATTTATCCTCCAGTTTTCTTGTTTAAAAATTAATAAATTCAAAATAGATGACACTCAGTACATAAAAACAATCATATATAGTATATGTATATAAACAATCATCATACACATATTGTGTTCATGAAATAAATGTATTAAAAAATGTATTTTAATGTATTTTCCTCTTATATTAGTAATAAACTTTATTATGAAATATGTTTTAATTAATATTTTTGTAATGCAAAAAAGAAAAATGCGAAAATAGTAATGCACTATTTAAACATATTTATTTAAACCATTCACAATAGTATATAATTTGGCATGCCAAGTTTAAAAAACTGCTGACTTTTTCCAACACTGCATGGGTCGCATAGAAAAGTAGAAAGTAAACCTAATTGATGCATTCTATACGTCTATGCATTCTAGGCGTTTTCTTCTGTAACTTGTCACAATCAACTACACTGATTCTACTTTTTCGGTATATGCGTGTAACACAAAGCCGCATGAAACGGATGGTATGGACTTTCGGCTATAGCAGCGCAAAATATCAAATATGTAAATTCATAAACATGTATTTAATTCCATAAATTCTTTTAAAATCACAATTTGATTTTCCATTTTTCCTTAAATTGCTCGCACAACAGCTGATCTAAACAAAAAACCAGTCGCATATAACGCGTTGTGTGTAACTTGCTCTTGTGGGTAACAATTTTGGGAAAAATTGAAAATGCGCTACTTTGTCGTTTCCAGCCTACAGCGTCTACTGCTGAATTCATGTTGTTTGTAGTGTTGATTATATTTTGATTCTGTGAAAATTTTATTGTGTGATGTCCTATATTGTACAAGGATTTGAAGACATAAACTAAAATTTTTAGTTTGTATGTACCATGAATTGGTAACACAGATTTACATACGTTATCGTATAAAGATATAGTAGAATACGTTATAGGAAGATCATGTACGATTTTTAGGGCTTTATTTTGCATGAGTTGCAGTGTTTTTAGCTCAGTAGTTTTTTATGTATATGGTAGCTAACTAATTTAAGTGACTTTGAACTAGTGCATTATAGATCAAAAATTTCATATTTACATCGAATTTGTTTTTAAACTTGTACAATATACCAATTGCTAAGCATATTTTTGACTTAAGGTATTCAATATGTAGGTCCCAGATTACGTTGCTCTGCAAATGTATGCCCAAATATCTAACTGTATTCACTTCATAGAATTCAGCACCATCGACAAAAACGCTAAATATGTTATTTGAAGGACTATGAGGCTGAAAACGAATTAACTGCGTTTTATTAGCGTTTATGACAAACTTATTTATTTTTGCAAATTCCACAATTAATGCTGCATCTCGTTCCATATACGCTTTAGAGATCAAGATTTTTGATATCATTAAGATGCAAGGAAAATAACAGCGGCCTCAGCACACCATTTTCTTTATTTATTTGTACAAATTGTTTCCCATTTGTTAAATAGCTCTTTAAAAGTTTTAGCTCATTGCCACGAATTCCATATAACTTTACCTTTTGCAGCAAAATGTTGCGATCAACAATATCAAAAGCTTTAGTAAAATCGAAAAAAATACCAGCCTTTATGTCCTTGATCCAATCCTTTACAATAAAGTTAATGACATTTACCACATCTTCCTCTGTGCCACAACATTTTCTAAATCCATACTGATACTCGTTGAGTAGTTTGTTTACCAAATAGTTAAAAATTTGATTATGCAAAATTCGTTCAAATACATTATCAATTACTGATAATACAGATGGACGAAACATGTTTGTTAATGTAGCATTACTAACCTTACGAATGGGAGTAATCTTGTGAATTTTTAAGACGTCTGGATAAATTCCCAAATTGATCATATTATTAAATATGTTTACTAAGTAAAGGTTCAGTTCATTTTTACAATAGTTAAGAAGTTTTGGAGCAATTCCATCATGGCCTGAACTTTTATTTATTTCCATATTTGATAAAATATTATCAACGTCCTCAGATGTTGTACGACAAAAATTAAGTGTACCATTCTACTGAGTCATTATCCTCAAAGAATCGAAACTGTCTGTTGTTTGCTGCTCACTTTATTGCCCTAAGTCCTTAACTGATTGAAGAAAATAATTATTTAAAATTTCTGCTTTATTGAAGTCAGAGGTAACAAGTTCATCATTTGAATCTTTTATATTTATAGTACGACTGAATACTCTGCCAAGTATTTTGTTTATAAAATTCCAACATTTACTTGAGTCTTTGTTAAATGCAGTTAAGTTGTTTTCATAATAATTATTCATAGAGATTTTGCTTCGCATGGAGCGATTTCTTTCTTGAGAAGTTTTCTTTGAGTTCTTTCATAAGTCGAATTTGAAATGGCATTGTTTAAAGTAGAGATTAGTTCTGACGTGTCAGCTAATGGGTGGCCAGTTAGACGAACGGTTTGAAAATGGTTTTTGTATATATTATTTTGCTTTGCTGTAGTCACAGTGAATATATGTTACATCAGTAAAAATCTTATTCTGAATACCATTTGATAATCTGCATGAGACAATATTGTAATCCGATATATAAATACTACTGTATACGTGATCTATTGACGTTTTGCTGACCGGACGTGTAATTATTTTATGGCAATTTTTAAAGTCATAATTTTGTAAAAGATTTTCAAATTCTTCACTAGACTGTAGTTTTAGCCCATCAATATTGGAGAAACCTACAAATACTCCTGGACTACGGCCGCACCACTAGATACGATGCATTTCTGGGTTGCAAATTTAATCGGTTTTCCTCTTGATTTAAATTTATCGAGCGTTATAACTATATAATCAACAAAATTGTCACTTTCGCAGACGTTACACGTGTACTGCAGTTGTTCATTGACGTAAATTGGTGTTCCATCGTAACTGTCGGATCTGCAACAGTGTATACTACTATAACCATATAATTATAATGGGTGATTTTTTAAGAGCTATAGGAAAATTTTTCAAAAAAAAACACATAAAATTCAGAAAAATGCATGAAATCTTAATTTGAATCGATAGTTCGGTCCATATAATTTAATGTTTGAAGATTATTTCATGCAAATGTTGACCGCGACTGCGCCTCAAGTGGTCCATCCGCTTAGTCCAATTTTGGCACACTCTTTCCAACATTTCGTCCGGTATCTCACAATTCTGCTTATTTGCGTATCCATTGAGCCAAAAATGAGCTTCGCCGCTGAACATAATTTTTCGATAAACAAGTGGAGCTTCGGCCGACTTTCCAAGAGCCCATTCACCAAAAATTCTGCGTTGCAGTAGGTCGTTCGGCTTCAATTCTTGCACTAGCTGTATTTTGAAACGCTTCACACCTAAATCCTTCCGCAAAATTTTCCACGTTGTTGAGTAACAGAAGCCCAATTGCTGCGAACGGAAACGAATCGATAATTGATGGTCATCAGTAACACTTGCCGATACAGCTGCGATATTCTCTTCAGTTCGCACTCAACGTAAGCGTGTTGGTGGTTTAATATCCAACAATGTAAATTTGGTGCGAAATTTAGTCATAATAGCCCGAATAGCCGCTTCAGTGGGTCGATTAGACTGACCATAAAATGGAAGAAGCGCGCGATGAACTTTCTTAACAGAGCACGCATTTTGATAATAAAATTCATTGATTTGCAAGCGTTGTTCGTTTGTAAGACGATTCATGGTTAAATTATAAACCAAACTAAAGATGTTTGATAGTGGAACAAAACACGAAACGTGCGTAAGCTGTTTAAACCAGTGTTGCCAAAAAGATAATAGCTAAAAAATCACCCGTTATAACCATGTTTATAAAACCATGTTTCCTGTATTGCAATGATACTGGGTAGTAGTGGTAAACTAACTAGAAGAGATTTAAATTTATTGAATTTATCAATTGATGAAATACTTCTGGCTTATTATATCTAAATGTAAGTTTGTACTACTTTCAACATAGCTTTTAAATCATTTTACAACAGAAAAATAATGTGCATCTATTATTAGAATTTTTTAAATATAATTGTAAAAAACTAAATAATAAATTGGAAATTGTATTATGGAGATACTTGAATTTTTTTATCACCTCTTCCTCAATTCCAATAAATTTAGGTTTGGGCAACTCATTCCTTTTAACGTAAACTTTCCCAACAGCAACATAGGCTGAACGATAACCCTCATTTTTAGCGACTTTGCGTGATTGAATAAACCTAGTTTTTAACGGTCTAAATAATCTCGAACAAATACATTTTGTGTACCTTCATTATCTTTAGGTTTTGGTTTAATAGCCATCAATGAATCCCTCGATTTTTTTTAATCAAACTGAGCAACAACCATTTGTTTATTGGTTTATTACGATTTTAAATAAAATAGGCATCGTTAATAATATTTGGTTTTAACTTAACACCAACACCACTTGTATGCCTAAGAACAGCATCTGTTGCAGTTAACCCTCGCTGTGTTTCCAGACCACTAATAATGCAATCGTTTTTAACACGATGATCGTTTAAAATTTTAATTGAGTTTTTACTTCATCTTTTAGCATTATATTTTCCTTTTGCATCATATCCAATTTCTTTTTATTTTCCGCTACCACCTTAATAATTTCGTCAAATTGTTTTGACATAAAAGACACAGATTCATTTATATGAGCCAGCTGATCAAGTTTCTATTCCTCTTAGTTAAGCTTTAAAATTATCACCACTACTACACAAATGGCACTTGTATTCTTCTTGTTCATAATGTACAAAAATAAGTAAGCTATGGACATATAAATGGCACACATTTGAATAAGTTTTTTCTTACGCTAAAGTATCGCGAATACTATTAATCAAAAACAAATTTTTGGATTTATTCAAAGGTTTATTATTTGTATTTAAGAATGATATAAACTTAAGTTGAAATTCATTAATTAACAAAAAATATACATAATTTATAAAAAATAACACTGGATTGAGCTGGACACATAAATGGCACAAACTTAAAAAGTCCTTTTAATATTGCATTTGTTGATTTTTTGGTATATACAAATGCCCTACCATTAATATTTTGTGCTGTAGCCTTTGTTTTGGATGACAGCTTCGCATCTACGACCCATACTTTCCACAAGTTTTTGGCATTTTGTTTTGGGTATGGCATACCAAACTTCCTGAACGGCTGACCGACCATAAGTCGTCCATATTTTTATAATTTTTTTGGCGATTTCAACCTTGACTTCATACCACAGGTTTTCAATAGGATTTAAGTCAGGGCTCTGGGCTGGCCAATCCAAAATGGGAGTCTGTTCCGAACAAAACCAATTTTTTACTACGTTTGAGGAGTGTTTGGGGTCATTATCTTGCATGAATTTCCAATTAGTTGGCATAGAATCGAAAGCGAATGGTTCCATATGGTTTTTTAGAATATCCAAATATTGAAACTTGTCCATTTTTCCATTGATTTTTACAAGTGGACCTACGCCATGCCAAGAAAATGCACCCCAAACCATAATGCTACCACCGCCGTGTTTAACCGTCTTCTGCGTGAACCAAGGATTATATTCTTGGCATCTAGGACGACGAACAAAGGTTCTGCCATCTGGTCCAATTCTATTAATTTTTGTTACATCACTCCATAACACGTTTTTCCAAAAATGAATAGGATTGTCCTTATGGGTTCTGGCGAAGGCTAAACGTTTTGAAAAATTTTTTTTTTGAGAGCAATGGTTTTTTCCTGGAAATGCGCCCAAACAAATTAGCCTTGTTTAATCTTCTTCTGACAAGCCTGCTAGATATTTCCAAGCCAAAAGATTCATTAATATCAAACGCTATCTGCCGTGAAGACTTGAATGGATCAATTTTTACCATTCTTACCATTGCTGCATCTGTACGCAAGTTTGTTTTTCGAGGTCTTGGCTTCCGACTTTTGCCCTTAATCAATACATCGGGATTCTCTATACATGATTTAATAGCATTGAAAACTTTTTTCTTGAAACTTGCAGTTCTTTAGCAATTTCCGATACTTTTTTCCCTTTTTCATGAATTTTCCATATGATCCGCCTCTCCTCGGTTGTTGTATGATTGCCTGATCCCATTTTGAAAAAATTTTTCTTTATACTTCTTTTTTAATTTTTTTTAACACTTTATCAAAATATCAAGTGATTTGAATGAAATCTACGCGTGTAATAACTATTTCAAATAAATTGTGCCATTTACATGTCCACTTAAAATCAGCTTTGTTTACGCAAAAATAATAACGGTAAATAATAAGCAGAATATAACGAAATATTTAAGTGCTGCTGAAACAAAAATTCTTAGAGCAACATTCTTAAGAGATAATTGTAGCATTTTATAAATTTTCTAGTTGACAAAACAAAGTTTTTGTCTTAATTAAAATGTGTGCCATTTATATGTCCATAGCTGTATGTATATAAGTACATATGTGTTAAAATGACTTCAATATATTTTGTATGCATACATATATTTACAATTAAGATTTAAATTTTAATGCGAGAAAAAGTTAATCATAATGTTTCAAGTGCAAAAGGAGAAGTAAATTTAAGCCGAAAGTCCATACCATCCGTTCCATGCGGCCTTGCGTTACATGCATATACCGAAAAAGTAGAATCAGTGTAGTTGATTGTGACAAGTTACAGAAGAAAAAGCATAGAATGCATAGACGCATAGAATGTATCAAGTAGTTTTACTTTCTACTTTTCTATGCGACTCATGCAGTGTTGGAAAATGTCAGCAGCTTTTTAAACTTGGCATGCCATATTATATACTATTGTGAATGGTTTCTATAAACATGTTTAAAGCCAAAAGTCCATACCTTTCGTTTCATGCGCCTTGCGTTGCCTGCGACTCTTGCTTTCTATGCCGTTTTTATTACAAGTTGCACACAATTCGTTTTATGCGACCGGTTTTTGTTTTGATCAGCTGTTGTGGTAAACAACAAACAAGCGAACAAGAACATTTTTGGGAAAATTAGAAAATCAAATTGTAATTTTAAAAGAATTTATGGCATTAATTACAAATTTATGAGTTTACATATGTGATATTTTGTGCTGTTAAGGCCCACGAAAATCCTCAAAAGAACACAAGGCGAGTGTTTTCAGTTAATTTATCCTCCAGTATTCTTGTTCAAAAATTAATAAATTCTAAATAGATGACACTCAGTACATAAAAACAATCATATATATATATAAACAATCATCATATACATATTGTGTTCATGAAATAAATGTATTAAAAAATGTATCTTAATGTATTTTCCTCTTACATTAGTAATAAACTTTATTATGAAATATGTTTTTATTAATATTTTTGTAATGCGAAAATAATAATGACCTATTTAAACATATTTATAGAAACCATTCACAATAGTATGTAATTTGGCATGCCAAGTTTAAAAAACTGCTGACATTTTCCAACACTGCATGAGTCGCATAGAAAAGTAAAAAAGTAAACCTGCTTGATGCATTCTATGCGTCTATGCATTCTATGCTTTTTCTTCCGTAACTTGTCACAATCAACTACACTGATTCTACTCTTTCGGTATACGCATGTAACGCAAGGCGCATGAAACAGATGGTATGGACTTTCGGCTTAACAATTGTTTAATAGATCTTTATAACGCAGATCTTCAAACCACAATTATTCTCTTCACACGCAACATGTCCTCACACAAGACTGACTGAATTCTTTCTCCACTCGTTGCTCGCTTTGTCTTGCGTTTTATATCGCTGGGTAAATAGTCTGATGAATACTCTCGGAGGAGAATGACTGCCTTCGCGAAATATCTATAAATGTATACAAGTTGTGTATTTTGTTTACATTTGTCCTTGCAGTGTTGATGTTGCTTGTTTGTTTACTTTGTTTATCCCCTTTTTTATGCAAATATGTTGTTGCTATATTTTTGCTTATTCGTTGATCATGTAAACAATTCCATTGTTTTGTTTTTGGAGCTTTAGTTCATCATTTTAATAACACCATTTTCATCTTCGTAACAATATTATTTACCAAATTTATAACGGCTTCCTCTGTACCAGGTGCAGCCCTTGCGCTGACAAACTTCTTCCTCTTCCCTGATTTGGTGGAACTTGGTCAGTACAGGGACTGCGTTCACCCGTGTCATCACAATGGGCCGCTATGCGTGCTAAGTGAGCTTTGTGAAATCAGAGCTACCACTCAGGCCTAACCTAACCTAACCTCTGTACCAGATCCTTTTTTGAAACCATATAGGCGTTCATATAATAGGCTGTTATCATTAAAATATGACGAGAGTTGTTTATGGAGTATTTTCTCAACGATTTTGTCAATAATTGAAAGTAAAGCTATTGGCCTAAAGTCTTCTACTCTCACAGCGTTAGTTGTCTTGGGTAACGGTACAATTTTTGAAAACTTTAAATCTTCGGGATATGTACCAGTAACAAGCATATTGTTAAGTATTGTTGTAAGATGAGAAGATAGAGCATCTTTACATTGAAATAAAATTTTGGCTGAAATTCCATCAGGTCGTCAACTTTTCTTTAAATCAAATTCTGTAATATCAATTATTTCAACCTCTGTTATATAAGAGAAGTTAAATACGTGTTGATGCTGTTGTAGTGTCCTTAGGCTATTACACGAATCTCCAGGTAGACATAAAATTTCATCTTTCAAAGCTTTGGAATTTGGAGAAAATATTTTTAATTAAAGGTATAATAGCACCACTATCGTCAATAATATTAATTTCACCTTTCATTTTTCTATCTAGGGTGGTTAGGTAGGTTTTTTCTTATAATTTATTAAATGTAATAAGTGTTTGTTCATCTATGGAGTCAGTTCATTTTTGATAATTTTTCTTTCTCTCTTTTCGATAGTAGCATTTTCGACTGTTGATGAAATAATCTGTATTAATTTAGAAATATCTTCAGATCGGTTTTCAGTCTCTTGATATGATGGCAGAGCGTTATTAGGACTACTTCTCACTTGTTCATAGTCACGAGTTTTTTTTATTGTTTCAATATAATCAGGAGTATTGATGATTGCATTTGATTTAATGGTCAGTTAAATTGCAAGCAATAGTGTCTATAAGAATATCATTTGTGATGTTGATATAAACATGATCAATACATACATGTACCAGTTTCTGGACGCATTATCATATGATGACAATTTTCGTAACTGAAGCTTGAAAGTGTATCAAATAAATCAGATTCAGACGAATTTTGCAAACAATTTGTATTTGAATCACAAACAACCATTCCAGGGTAGTGACCATGTCGTGTTAATAAATGTACCATAAAGCTCAAGAAAATTTAAATTGCATTTTTGGTATCTATAAAGTGATGTAAATTTTAAAGATTTTCCATCAATTTTTAAGCTCTCAAACGAAATTGTTATAGCTTCAATAAAGTCTTTGCTTTCGCAGCTTTCTATTTTATGTGCTTTCTTACTTTTTTCTTTTGCTTTTCGATGTTCCACCATATCCACATATTCTACAGCAATGTATAGTATAGAATTATAGAAAAAGATATTGTAAATTTCTGTTGTATTTGATGAAAACCAAGGTTCTTGAACCGCCATGATGCTAGGTAATTTTGGAAATTTAGGAATTATTAGTTTATATTTTTCGATTGAAGAAATGCTTCGCATGTTTACGGATATAATATCAAACAGGGGATATTTATTGAATGATAATATCGTTAGTATAGTTCGCAAAGACGCTAAGTCCACTTTTATCCAAAATTGAGATTTTAATGCAAAACGGTAACACAATACAAAATACATATTTTACAACAACAAAAATGTCATTAAGTAGTCTAAAGTTGCTGTAATTTTGTGGTTTGCAAAAACGCAAAGTTCACAAAACTGCGAAAAAAAATTAAAAGCACGTGTTAATTCCACGAATATTATTTATTAATTATTATTAATTTTTGATGTAGGTCCTTTAAAGAAAGCTATTTTGTAAAAATAATTGCGTTTAAAAAGTTTAAAAATTTTAAAAACTGAGAAAGCTACTACGTTTTTTGTGTCTCCTGTAAAATTTGAAAAAAGGTTAAGTCCCTTTTTTCATTTGCGAATTAGACTAACGATATGTAATTTGCAAAAAAGCCAAATTTTCAAAATTTTTATTATTCATATAAAAGAAAAAAAAAATAAAACATTAATAATAAAAAATGAATATGATGGTTGAAGTCGCCGTGGTCTAGTAGGTAGTGTGTTGGCTTATTAGACGAAAAGCCAGGGTTCGAGCCCCAGGCCAGACATCAAAATAAAATACGTAAAGTATTTCTTCGGCGTCTTCCTCTCAGAAGATTTCTGGCAAAAACTCTGAGAGTAAATAAAATTGCCATGAAAAGTTTCTCAAAAAATTTGTCGTTCGGAGTCGACTTTAAACTGTAGGTCCCACCACTCATGTATAAAATTAACACACACAACATAAGTGGTGTGAGAGACTAGGTCGTAATCCTGACTGAAGGGTTGTAATGACCAATTATGTATGTATGAATATAAATAAATGCAATTCTATTGAGCTGGCGACATAACCGAAGGATTTCCATCATCATCTTCAGTTTCTTCTCTCAATTCTGGTGCTCGAAAAGATCTGCGCCTATTTTGATTAGCAGTGGCTTCAAATAAAATCAACATCTGTCTCATTTTTAATCAATTTTGGACGTAATATTGCGCTTCGCTTGAAGTAAATTTTCTCATTATAGGTATATACAGAGGTACATCCAACTATCCTTAATGCCATCGCATATTCAAAAATTTTTAGGGTTTCCCGGCTTAAATAGTCACTAATATATATATATATCTTTTGTATTTTCCTTTTCTTTTAGTTTAGATCTTGCAGCCATTAAAGTTTCCTTTGATTTTTTGGAATTGAATTTTACAATTAGTGTGTGTTTATTTTTGGTTCAGTTTTATTTTTTATTGTATACGCATTCTCAACATTTTCTTCTTTTACATTAACTCCAACATTATCATAAATTTTTAGTCTCATCACCCAAAAATTTTATAGTCTCGTAGTATTTAATTCGTCATAACCGTTATTGAATCTCTTATTTCGTACAGCTGATCGATCTTAGCTGATTGGCTTCTTATTTCACATACATAATTCTTCTTTTACGTCACCACCGCCGCTATCTTTGCATTTATGACACGAATATTCTTTTTCCTCATTATTTATCAAATCTAAAAATTGTTTTTTCTTAAGCCAGTACATGATAGTTGTTATTTCAATTATCACACACAATGCTATCATGCTCTTCTTTCACCTGTTTTTGCATTGACTACAATAAACAATCTTTTTATTCAATCTGAGACGAGTTTTTCCCGGCATATTTCAATTGTCCACTTATTAAACGCAATTTTTTAACAATATTTTTACCGATTGGTATCAGTTTTTAAACTCTTTTTTTTAATTTTAACAAAAATATAAAAATTGTTTTGCCGAAATTGTAATTTTGACGTCTATTTGTACAGGTTTTTTTATAAGAATTTCAAAAAATTTGGTATTTGCTGCAAAACACGGTGGTCATCAATATAGTTTATAGTAAAAAAAACACGTTATTTAAGTCTTCAACTATGTATTACAAACTATTATTAAATTTATTTTTATGTTGAGTTATAAAAGATTTTAATTTACGTTGCGATATGAATTTTCTACAGCTGTGGCAGCAAAGACGACGCGAGGTATTAATTTTTGTTTTCTTTTGTATTTTGAAGTGTTGCCTCATTCAGTCTGTTGCTGACAGACTTGGGGCTGCGACTGATAAATGGGTTTCTGGATTTATAGAGAACAAGGGATTCAAAAAGTAATAAAAAAGTAGTAAAAAATTGACTACCGTACTTACAAAATTAAAATAGATTTGAAATGTATTGTCCATATAATACCCCATAAACAAATGCAATTGCACCTTAAATGGAGTTTCAGTAAAATAGGTAAAGGATTTTTGAAATAAATATGTATGTATGAATATGAAAACAAAAGAAACACCAAGACTTGCAATGATAAAAACTTTAAATATCTTGTTATTTCTGCACAAACGTTAATAGTTATTATACGAGTGCATTTTTCCCTCAGAAGCTTTTACGCTTCTTATAGGAAACTATTTGATTTCCAAAATTAATAATGGAAACGCAATGGTTTTACAAAAACGGTTTTAACGTTAAAACCAAGTTTTAATTTTGGTGTAAAAAGATTTCTTATTTAATCGACTTTGATTCAAATATAGAAAATTAGGAGTTGTGTGCTAGTACATTAAGATGTTTAAGAACTTATATAAATAACAACGAATGAAAGAGCTAATGCTGTCATTTATGTTTAGAAATGCGTTGCAAATTGTACCGAAGCTGAAATATTTAAATTTGTAATAAAACTACTGAAATACACAGATAAATTGTTATTTTATTATTATTATTTTATTATTTCTAACTTACATAAAAATACATAAAGTCGAGTAAGTTCTGGCATATGCATTTCCTAAAGATTGTAGGAGTTCACTTAGATTTAACCAGAGAAATCTATACTTTGATATAATTGAAGCGGAACAATTCTTCGTTACTTCCTGAAATGTATAAATTTTAAAATAACATTAATAAAATCATAATTTATGCAACATTTGTAAACTCTGTAAAGAATTTTTAATATGCAACAAATATTTATAATATTTTCATTATAAATCCGCATGTCTTGCATATATTTCTGTTCGTTAATTACCCTTCATTTTAACATTTATTCCTAAAGTAGGAAAAAATGCGTTTGTGTCGAATGGACGTATTTATCTTTGTGCTCCGCTTAATTTGTGACTATGATTTATTTTAAACATAATTATATACAATATATATTAGGGTGACCCTTAGCTATTTGGAATATTTTTTTGCAGAAATTTTTCCAGTCTCACCCCCCATTTTGGTGAATATTGGCAAAATAACGATATTGTCCAAGTTTCAGATCAGTCGGTTGGGGTTAAGACTTCGACATAAGTACCTTTAATGTTATGTGTTTACATTGGGATGGCAAACTATTACCAGAGTTAATGAAAATGTGCCTAGGCTTCTAATTATTATATCTTGCGGGCACACTGAAAAATCGGTCCATGTTCCTGCTTTCGAAAGTGGAACTGGATGAGAACAGGCATCAGTTGTGTGTAATGAAATTCAAGAATTGGGCCTTCAAGACAACATAAACGCTATTGTTTTTGATACAACAGCTGTAAACACTAACAAATGGAAGGTGTACTATCATGGAACATTTTTTTCTTAAGGCTACCATCATGTACATGAAATAATTTTGAGAAGCGTGTTTGAAGCAAAATTGAATAAAAATGGCGGTCTCAATGTCGTCCTTTTCGGAAGAATTAAAAAAGCCTGGCTAAATTTAAACAAATTTCGATTTGGAATAGATGACGGAAGAACAAATTCTCATGTTAGTGATTCAATTAGTCGTGTTATAAATTTTGCTCAGCCTATGCTCGAAACAAAACTATCAGGAGATGACATACTTTTGTGTTTTTAGGACAGCGTCCTAAGAAGCACAATTCTAATTCTAAAGCAATACTGTTTAATGCACCTGATGTTGTTCACCATGTGAGATGGATGGCGAAAGCTATTTATAGCATAAAGATATTTTTATTCCGAGAAGAATTTAAATTGAAAAAAACAAGAAGAAAATGATTTGCGACAAATATGTACCTTTATAAGAACTAAATATATAGAAGCTTGGTTGTCGTCTAGTTCTGCAATTACGGCGCCCTATAATGATTTCCCTAAGGCCAGCCGACTTCCTGTCAGCAGATTTCTGACAAAAACTCTGAGTAAATAAAATTGCTATGAAAAGTTTCTTAAAAAATCTGTCGTTCGGAGTCGACTTTAAGCTGTAGGTCCCGCCACGTATGTATGTAAAAAATTAACACACTCAACATAAGTGTAGTGTGTTTGACTAGTCTAAGTTGCCATACCTTTTGTATGCAACTTAATATCAACGCATTCTTGTTAATATTGTCCACACGAGTACCATATAAGTTAGAACTTAAGGTTTAATGTATAATTATGTTTAAGAAAACGATCATTAATAAATAAAACATTAACATAAACGGCCGCATTAGCGGTCGTCAATTAATATAAATAAATATAATGTGTTGTGTAAATAAATATAATGTGTTGTGTTTTTATTAAATATTATATGGTGATTCTGCCAGTGTCACAGTGTTTTTTATTTTTTGCGTTCAGATTTTTTATTTTTATTAAAAACAATTTTAATTCCTATATTTAATTTAATTATTATTAATTAATTAATAAAACTGTGATTAAAACATTTAGAAAAACAAGAAAGAACAAAAATAGTGAAAAGTGTGAATGAAAAAAAAATTATTTAGAAATAAAAAAAGTTAAAAGAAAAATGAAAAACAGTGGGAACGAAAGCTACAAATTAAGAAAAATTTTGAAAATTTTATGAAAAAGAAAATTAAAAAAACCCAAAATAAATCCTCCCAAATAAAACAAGTGATTAAAAAAAAAATAATGGAGAATATTTGACGAGTAAATGTTTGCCAAAAAAAAAAATCACTTTTACTTGTATAAACGGAATTAAATTAAAAAAAATATTGAAATTTCAATTTGAAAAAAATATTGAAGTGACTTTTCTGCCGGAATGTTTTTTTTTTAAGGAAAACAGGGCTAAATGTGAAAAAAAGGTAGAACAAAAAAGACTGGTCAAAGGCCATACAGTTAGCTAGCGAAAACAACCAAGTGACAAGACTGATAACTGTATTTGTGTACACGAGTGTTTGTATTTAAAAAGCCGAAAGAGAAACCAAAAAAGGCAAATGATAAAAAGCAATAATGAACATAAATAAATACGGAAAAGTGAGATACAAAAAATTATATAAAATTATACTACATACATATAAAACAAAACCAAAAAATAATGAATAAAAATAATTAAAAACAAAATAAAAAGAAAAACTTTATGAAATAATAAGAAGAGAAAAATTTGAGTTTAATTCTTATGCCGTTTAAATCATTAAAAATATATAGTGTTCGTGTTTATTGACCAGCAAATATTGCAAAGAAATGTATCAAAAAGGAGAAGCAAAGAAATAAAAGCAACAGAAAACAAAAAAAGAAAAAAAATTTTCAAAATACAAATCAAAATGCGATACAACATACAAACGTCATTTAAATAAGAATTATAATTAAAACAAAAATAACAAAAGCAAGAAATAAATATTAAAGTGAGAAATACAGTGCAAATAATTATCACAAAATATCGCAGTGTATTAAATTTTTATATAGAGTGAAACCAGATTTTCTGCGCCACCACCAACTAATTACAATTTTAATTGTACTTCATCCTCACTTATAATAGTAACAAACATCAAAAATACAAAAAAAGGGAAGAGCATAATTTAAATTGTGACAAGTGTTCTTGAGAGTTTGTGAAAGGAAGGCGATCTAAATCGAAAAAAAGGTTAAGAAAATTGTAAAGTTAAAAATCATTTCAAAGAAATATTTTTTTTAAATTTCAAATAATAAAAAGAGAGAACCTAATAACAATGATTTTGAAGTGTAAAAATTTTTTTGATAATATGAGCTAAGCGTTAAGTAAAAGGTATTCACACACGAATCACATACGAAAAAGTGGAAATAAATAACATTATAAAAATTAAAGAGACAATAATAATAATACTGCTAAATTATTGATAAAATTGTGCGTGTGCATGTGCATTTTAAAGAGCTTTAAAAGTGAAAAAAAGTTAAAAGAACCTCTATAAAATTTGTATAAAAACCAAGCTAAACCAAATAAATAAAAACAACATTGTGACATAAAACGTAAAATTAATAAAACTAAAGGAAAATAAAAACAAATTAATGTGAAAAATGTTTTATTAAAAAAAAAAGAGAAGAGAATAATTTAATCAAATAAAATAATCAACCTTCATCTTGAGGATTTACTTATTTTCGTTTTAATTTCATTTTTTTACATCTACTTTGTTACGCCAATCCCCACGTTTGGAACAACGAGAAAATCCAAAGAATAAAAAGAAGAAAAATCATGCAAACAAAAAGTGTTTTTCGTGTTGATAGATACATAAGTGTGACAACGGGATTCCAAATCCACCACATAAGAAAACAATTTAACGAAACTAACAAAGAAAATTCAAGTCTAAACATTAAATTAGAAAATAAAAAGTTACACAAAACAATACAAAAAAAAAAAACAAAAAAAGAAAACAGACAAAAACCTCGAGCAAAGCAAAAACAATAACGAAATTAAAAAGCAAATGCAGATAATAACCACGAAATAAACAACAAAACAAAAATATAGAATCAGCAACAACTGTAGCAACAGCACCAGCAACAGTGGTGAACTATAGAGTTGGGTTCGTTAGCTCTTTTGAGTGTTCGCTCTTTCTAGCTCAGCTCTCTGTAATGAACTAGTTCGTTCTTTTAGTACATAGTTTACCATTTCATAGCACAGTTGTGCAAAGAGAACTCACACGCATTCTTGTGTTTTTTCATTTAGTTGTCGATCAGACTGCGACAAGAACACATGTGCAGCGGATGCTTTATCATTTTATTTCAGCATAACACTAAAAAAATATTTTATGTTAAAAATGTTCTGTTATTTCAGTTTTTTTTTTTATTTTGTCGCATAGTATAATTTTTTTAAATGCTTTGGAATGTTCGCTTTTTTCGTTTAATAAAAAATTTTTATTTATCTAAAAAACATGGCCTAATTTTTAAGCCAAAGATGGATAGCTTTATGTTCTTTTAATAAAAAATGGATTTTTTTATTTTATTTTTATTTATCTAAAATTATTAAGCCAAAGTTATATAGCTTTACTTATGTATGCTGATGAAATGAAAATAAAAATAGCGTATATTACTAACACTTTCCTATGGCTGTAAATAAATAAATTCTCTCAAATTATTTTCTCTCTCTTACTCACTAACACATAACCAAAAATTTTTTGACGAACCCTGTTTTAGTACAATAGTTCAGTCCTTTTAAACAACTCCGTTCTCTTCCTCAATTTGTGTAACTTCTTTATGGCAACGTTTGCTCATTTATATTTAAACTATGTAAACAATACCAATAAAGGAATTAATGTATTCCATGTAAATTTATCGTATTTGTAATATGATTTTTCATTCTTATTAATTCATTTATGTGCTTGAAGCACTGTAAAAGCATGTGATTTATTTTTAAATATTTAATGAGAATTTCTGTTCGTATTTCTCTTATAAACCACCATTCCAATAGGAATGTCACACATAAGAATGATAAATGAAATAATAGAGCGAATATGAATGAAATGAACGAATAAGAAACGAGAACTAAAAGATCTACGGAGCTAAAAGAACTACTGAGCTAAAAGAACTACTGAACTAAAAGAACTACTGATCTAAAAGAACTACTGAACTAAAAGAACTACTGACCGAATGAGAATGAAATGAACGAATAAGAAACGAGAACTAAAAGAACTACGGAGCTAAAAGAACTCATTATAATGACCGGCTCTTTTAGTTCAATTGTGTGAATAGTTCAATAGAACTAGTTCGTTCGTGAACTACACAACTCTAGTGAACTAAGTTAAGTACATATGTAAGTATAATACTAAGAGTCTTAATATAAAAAAAGAAAATTTAGAAAACAAAGTACCGTAAATAATATATGTTTGTACGGTCTTTCATTTAAATATTTTATTTTATTTTAATTTAATTTTTTTTTAATTTAAAAAAAATACTTCAATTTTTAGTTTTTAATTTATATTTTCATTTAAAAATTTAATGTAAAATGTTTATTTATTTGAAATTTTATTTATTATTTAATTTTATTTTAGTGCACTAGAAGAGCACTGTAAAATAATAAAGAACAATAGTTTTAAATATTAAAATTAAATTTAATACAATTGAATAATTTTAATTCTTTATAATTTTATTTTTTGTTTAATTCTGCTGCGATACTTACGAGTCCCTCCAGTGGTGTAAAATAAAATTAAAAATATTTCTGATTGGTCTATTCAGATATCAATTGGTGATATCTGCTATATACCATCGCCTTGGGGGACTATATCTGTTGGTATGGTACCCGATGCCATGATATATAGTAATTTTTTTAACTAACTCCGACGTAAGGTAGACAATTAACAAATACTGACAAGACAGTTCTAGTTACTCTACAATCATTCAATTATTTGAATGATTGAATAATTAATAGTAAATATGGTAATTTTTTTCCCAACTCGCTGAATACAATACAATCATTGAGTGATTGAACAATTAATTCGTTTTTCACTTTACATTCAAACATTCGTCTTGGTGTACCACCTTGACGAATCTGAATTAAAAATTCCTACTATAGAGTACCACACAAGTAAAGTCCGATTTTTTTTCTTTTTATCGTTCATCAAGACATACGAGCCTTGATTTAAAAATTGTTTCGGGATTTTTTCAATAAATTTATTATAATAATTTTTTATTCCAATCCCACAGTTGATAGACATTTATCCTTTCAATCATGGGTAATCACGATTCAAAAATCAAGAACCAAAATGCGAATGCGATAAATGAAATGACTGTAAAGGTGGAATATCCAATTATATATTTATTGATCATTATCACGATTTTACGCCTGCAGTTCCTAACAACGCTCTAGCAATTGCACATAAGATCGCTCAAAAAGAACTACAAAAGAGCAGCAGCTATGGCAATTGACATAGACAAAGTTTAGGAACTTCATTTTTTATTGTTTATTATTCATATTTTATTTATTGGTTTTTAAATTTCGCGGCGCGTACCTTTTATTCTGTTTTTATGAACTGGCAACAGATCCTTATTAGGTTGCGACAATTAAAAGAATATTTTGATAGGTCCTACAAGTGTCTAAACACAGATAGACCAGCCAAGGACGAAACGGTCGAAAAACATATCAAAAATGTTCTCGACTGTTTCGAACAAATTAGAATCATAATAAATGTTAATCATTCACGATTAATATTAGCGCATACATTTGCTGCTGAAAATTTCTTCTCTGACGCCAGAGATAAGCTAGCAAATATCTTGTCACGCAGAGGTATAGAGGCAAAATTACCAGTAACATTTCATGAGAAACTGGAATATTGCCCTGCAATACACTCGAATCAATAAAAGACCCCTCAAGAGTCCGATAAAATTTCAAACACTATGCCTCAGTCAGTTACTGAATTCCTTGGTTTAGCCTCAAAGCTGCTCCCAGACTTTGATGACACACCAGAAAATTTACAAAGTTTTCTCGACGACCTAAGTCTAGTAGATTCAATCAAGGACACTCATAATGAAGTGACCATTAACTTGGTAAAAACAAAATTAAAAGGTTCAGCACGCAACCTTATTTCTCAGGAGACTACACTCCAAGAAATTATTACCAAGCTTAGAACCACAGTAAAGGGAGAATCTGTAGACGTGGTGGTAGCCAAATTGATGAATACACGTCAACAAGGAAAATCAGTGAATACATATGCAAAAGAAATCGAGGACTTAACAAAGAAACTCGAAACTGCATACATAAATGATGGCATACCAAACGTTGTAGCAGCAAAATACGCAACCCACTCTGCTGTTAAGACCATCATAAAAATTGCTCCTAACGAAAGAATTAGACTTATTATATACATATATATAATAGCTATAGGAGTAACTGTAACAGAAACCGCAACTTCAATTCTAATAATATAATTCCTAACAATGGTAATGGAAACGGTAATAACAACCGCTACAATTACAACCAAAGAGGAAACCCCAACCGCAACAGAGGTAATGGAAACAACACCTCTCGTAACCGTAGTATTCACTACAACACCGAACAGACTTCGGAAAACTAACAAAAACCACTAATTTCTCCATTAAAACCTAAAATATCAATTTAAACCTGTATAGTTATCTGAAGTTTAAATTGTCAACAAATAGTTTCACATCAATTCTTTTAATAGACACAGCGCAGACATTTCTGTAGTTAAACACAATAAAGTTCTAAACGAACAAATAGATAGCAGGAAATTAGCAAATATGAATTGTATTGGAAAAGGTCTAATCCAAACAATAGGATTAATAGACATAGACCTGAAAATAGCTAATATATCAATACCAGCTGAATTGCATATTGTGAGCGATGATTTCCCAATATTGGTTCATGGAATATTGGGAATAGATTTCTTCAGAAGACACAAATGCATACTTGATTATAGGAGTACGGAGGATAGAATAATTCTGAACGCTCCGTTACTACCAAACGATATTAGCCTAGCACTATTAAGTGCTCCAAACATCAACTCAATTTAAATTTTCAGAATTATAAATACTACCAACAAGGACCTTGTCATTAATAACGTCCAAATAAAAACTGAAAATATTAATGACTATAAAATGGTCCAAACCAGCGAAAGTTATCTGCAAACTTTCCAGAATTCGTTAAAAGTGAATTACATACACTGTGTTCAGAATTCATTGACATCTTCGCTCTAGAGTCAGAAAAATTAAGCGCCAATAATTTTTATAAACAACGGTTGAGACTTAAAGACAATCAACCAGTTTATATAAAAAACAATAGAATACCACATTCACATAAAGAAGAAGTGACTAGGCAGGTTACAAAATTGATAAATGATGATATTGTGGAACCCTCAACCTCTGAATATAACAGTCCCATACTCTTAGTACCAAAACATCATTACCATGTCATACAGAAAAGAGATGGAGACTTGTGATTGATTACAGAGGCATAAATAAAAAACTAATTGCTGACAAATTTCCTCTACCGCGCATAGATGACATATTAGATCAATTAGGGAGAGCAAAATATTTTTCATGCCTTGACTTGATATCAGGCTTTCATCGAATAGAACTCGAAGAAGAATCTAAAGACATCATGTCTTTTTCAACTGACAAAGGCTCTTATAGATTCCAAAGACTCCCTTATGGCATTAAAATTGCACCAAATTCATTCCAAAGAATGATGTCGCTTGCCTTTTCGGGATTAAAACCGTCCCAAGTTTTCGTATATATGGACGATTTAATAGTCGTCGGTTGCTCTGAAAAACATATGCTACAAAATTTGAAAGTTGTGTTTACTTTATGTAGACAACACAATCTAAAACTACACCCGGATAAGTGTTCATTTTTCCGTCACGAAGTGACATTTTTAGGACACAAATGTACAGATAAAGGTATATTACTTGATGACAGCAAATTTTCTGTAATTGAAAATTACCCTACTCCAACAAATGGAGACGAAGCTAAACGCTTCATTGCATTCTGCAACTATTACAGAAGATTTATTCCTAATTCCTAAAAACTGACCTTTTGAATGGACTCAGGAATGCGAAAACGCTTTTCAATATTTGAAAAAACAACTCCTTAGACCACAAATACTACCAAGAAAAACAGGGTATTCAATTACCTATTGCTTATGCGTCCAGAGCTTTCACAAAAGGTGAAAGCAATAAATCCACAATTGAACAAGAGCTCAATATTTTAGACCATATATATACGGAAAAAAATTCTTAATTAGAAGTGACCATAGGCCACTCACTTATTTATTTTCACTTAAAAACCAGTCATCTAAATTAATGCGCATGAGATTAGATCTGGAGGAATACGACTTCGTGGTCGAATACATTAGGGGTAGGGATAATCACGTGGCGATGCGCTGTCGCGTATAAATTTCAATGATATAAAAAATACGGAATTAAAGACAATACTGAAGGTAGCAACTAGACTTCAGGCTAAAAAGACAACAAACTGTGCAAATAAAATAGCACAGCCCAGTCCATCGGTTGAACTAAAAGAATATGAGGGGATTAACGCCCCAGAGCACCGGAAAATGCCATGGTTGCATTTATCGAAGGACAAATTAATTATCCTAAAAGGAAAGAAAAAACTTTCCCAGTTTATGTCGCATGACTTTGTTATTAATGGAATAGTTGATCTAGATCTACTTTTTCCAAAGCTTGAAAAAATAGCTGATAACATAGGTCTGACAACCTTGCGACTTTCTATAAATGATTGTCTGCTCAATACCCCGGGGATAAGTATTGAAACCTTTAAGATAAAGGTAATGGTATATTAAAAAGATTGACCATAGTGCTCTTAGCAAACACAGAAAAAGTAACAACCGATGCTAGAAAAGTTTAAATCATCCAAAAATATCATGATGATCCCATTAATGGAGGTCATATAGGAATGACTCGGATGATTAGAAAAATCAGACTCCGTTATCATTGGAAAGGCATGACTAGAGACATTACTAAATATGTCAAGTAATGCAAAGCATGCCAAATGAATAAACCAGCAATTAAGGACAAGGAACCCTTTATTTTAACTCTTACTCCAATAAAGCCTTTTGAGATAGTCATTATAGACACTATTGGACCTTTACCACGGTCCGATTCTCAAAACGAATACGTGGTAACAATAGTGTGCGACTTAACAAAATACTTATTGCTATACCCATTGACAACAAGTCCGCCAGAAGTGTAGCGAAAGCAATCATGGAAGGATTCATTTTAATATATGGTACAATGACTAAAATAGTTCCCATGTCCGTAACTATATATATATAAACCAAGTATTACAAGAGCTATGTGCTCTCATGGAACTTGAGAAGGTAAATTCTACTCCATATCATCATGAAACACTCGGTACTGTGGAGAGCTCACACAGAACGTCCAACGAGTATCTAAGATCATATATTTCAAATGACGGGTCTGATTGGGACAACTGATTAAAATTAGTTGTGTATTGTTATAATACAACGCCTTCCACAGCTCATGACTATTGTCCTTTTGAACTTGTTTTTGGAAAAATTCCACCTGTCTTGGATTTCACGAAAGACGTCAGCATAGCTCCCCTGTATAATATTGATTCTTATGAAAAAGAAGTCAAATTTAGACTTCAAGTTGCACACCGCAGAGCCGCTAGTTTCGTGGAAAATGCTAAATTGAGTAGACAGAAAATTTCCAATGATCACGCTAATCCAGTAAATTTTTCGTTAAATGACCTAGTCCTCCTTAACAACGAAGCAGGTCACTCACTGGATAGTATTTACAAAGGACCCTTCAAGGTCATAGAAATACGAACCGATAAGATTGAGGATGATAATGGAAAAACAGCACTTGTACATAAAAACAGACTGACGAAGGTTATCTGAAAGTGTGTATATAATATCTGTATAAATTATTGTTTTGCAACATTTTCCTCTGAATAACGATGTTTGACTATTTTTTTTTAATCATTTTCAATTTTATTTTATATATTCTACAACGGTTTATTTATCGTATTTATTATTATTTATTCTCCCTCACAAACTTCACAGTGTTAATGATATAACAAATTATCGCTCTCTTTTTAGATTTTTTATAGCAATTGCTGTTCTATTTGTTACTAAACACTTGAAGTATTGTCTAAGTGTTGTGTCTTCTATTTGTAAAAAAATGTTTTTCTTGGTAAAATTTTTTTTTCATTTTCAAGACACAATCTCATTTTAATTATATTACTTTAATTAATAATTTGCAGTATTTACGAATACTTTTGCGCTCACCATATCATTATATTTTATTATAAATTCCTTTTATTAAAAAAAAAAAAATGTTTATGCAATTTACTTATCATTCCACTCACAGGCTACAATGCTTCCGCTTTAGCTTGCAATACTTGTCATGATCCTGTATGTTCGGATCGTTGGCATTCCCATTACTGTTACCGACAGTCCATCATTTTTTAATGTAACTTTCGGACTGTCGTTTTCTTTTTCTTCTCTCTTTAATTTCACTAAAACCTAAAGCTTTTAGTTTCACGACTAATAATACAAGCTTTAGCTTGTAATACCTGTCATGATCACGTATGTTCGGATCGTTGGCATTCCCATTGCTGTTACCGACTGTCCACCATGTTTTAAGGTAACTTTCGGACTATTGTTTTCCTCTCTCCTTAATTTCTTTTTACGACAAATAATATAAGCTTTAGCTTGCAATACTTGTCATGATCCCGTATGTTCGGAACGTTGGCATTCCCATTGCTGTTACCGACAGTCCACCATTTGTAATGTAATGTTCAAATGAAACAATTATTTTTTTCCTTCTTCTTCGTTCTGATTACATTTTTACAGTTCATTCATATAATATTAACAACACCGTTTTATCAGTTTATGATTAACTTTAATTTATTTTAGGGAACAGGTTTTGAGTTACATTTATAATTATGTTCTTATAAACTAATTGTTATTATTCTTTTCATTGATCAATCTTTTCAGGTTGAGTATCATAACCTCCAACATGTCGACCGAAAACGTCATGTTCGATATATACTTTTTAACAGTCTCCGCAAGTGGCAGAATCCATAGAATCACCATTAGCTTCAGCAGCATGTTTTCCTAATTTCGATATATACCTTATAACAGTCTCCGCAAGGGGCAGAATCCGTAGAATCACCATTAGTTTCAGCAGCATGTTTTCCTATTTAAAACCTTCTGAACCTCCTCTGCCACCACTTTATTTTTTAACCGAATTTTTTTTTTTAATATTATTTAATACTATATCGCGGAAATTTGTCTTTTCGAATGTTGTAATTTTCGCCAGTGACCTTAACTGGTATACTATCATATTCAGAGAAATTAATACCACTGTAATACCAAAGCCAAAAATTTCGTCTTCATTATCTGTTGGTATATAAAATTCTGTCGATTTTTTTCTGCTCTTCACCATCATCATTATTGCTATCTCGATTGTCATTTTGGTGGTATTCGTCATAAGGTTTATAGGAAAGCGCTGCAAAACAATTAATGCCAATTGCGTCAGTATCCAATGATTATCCACTACTAAGTGGTAGTTCATTTTCCTATTTACTTTATTTTATTTTATTACTTCAGCTATTAGAAGTACGTTTAATTCGAACTTTTTGTTGAAATTAATTTTATTGTTTCTTTTATGCAAATAATCATTTCCTCAACTGTTCACATTGAACAATCACCTACTCCTTTATAGTGCCTTAGTCGCTTGGAAGTCTTGTATCTTCAGGTTGTGTCTTTCCAACGTCATTTAGTTTTTCTTAGATCTGTACTTCTTGAGTTGGTCTGTCATTTCGTAAAAGTGATATTTTATTCCCAATGGCTTTATATTCTGTTGGTGACGAGCACTCACTAGCCTTAATCAAATAATTAACACAACTTAAATAATCCATTGCTTGTGGATTTCCTGATTTTTTCTTTCCCCTTCTAGTCACCTATAATAGTACTTGGTACTAGCGAATTCTCCTTCTGGTTTAGTGTCTGCCTTGATACTTGGAATACTATTTACTTCTTTATCTGAACCATTATGATGCTTTGAGTATACGCTAGAAGTTGGGTTTTCTGTACTAATCTTTTTATCAGTTGTATTTGATGACACATTTGACGCAAAATCCCCGTCTTTGCCTTCACCATTGAATTTACTATACAATATATTGATGTCATCCGTAATAATAACATTAATGTTGCTATCAACTTCATTAATTTTAAATGTACGAATAAAAAGAAAATAAATTTTCTTTTTTTCTAAGAGGGGAGGCGAATGATGACACTTATATTATCTTATTTTCATACCAATTTTGTATATTCAGAATCATCCGCTCTAATCGATTGATATTTCTCTTGGCTTACTACTTATATATTTTATTTAATGACAATTTTGTATATTCAGATTTATCCGCTCTAATCGATTGATATATCTCTTAGTTCACCTTCACCTTGCTTATCACTTTGACGTGTGGCTACGTTTGGTGAAAGCTTGAGATTTTCCTCTTCTAAAGGACGACCTTTCGTTTCTATTCCATTTTTTAATGAATTTAAATTATAAACATAAGAAGAAGAAAGTTTCAAATGAATTGATAACACAAAACAACTTAACTCACTTTAAACTCATCTCTAAAAAAAATATGTACAAATTAAGCAAAAATAATACGTCGCCGTGGTGTAGTAGGTAGTGTGTTGGCTTACTATTCGTAAAGCCCGGGTTCGTATCCCAGGTCAGACATCAAAAATGAAATATGAAAAAAAAAATATTTCTTCGGCGACTTCCTCTCAGCAGATTTCTGGCAAAAACTCTGAGAGTAAAATAAAACTGCCATGAAAAAGTTTCTCAAAATTCTGTCGTTCGGAGTCGACGTTAAACTGTAGGTCCCGCCACTCACGTATAAAATTAACGCACACAACATGAGTGGTGTGAGAAGCTAGGCCGTAATCCTGACTGAAGGGTTGTAATGGCCAATTATGTATGTATGTAATACGTAAAAAAAAACATAAAATAAATATAAATATACCAACATAAGGAAAATTATATTTTATAATTTAATAACTACTTTTATTATTCTTATTATACCATACAAACTAATTTGTTACTTCTTATTATTGTATGATTATTATAGTGTTATTTGTAAAAGAGCAATCAACTTATGTTGATCGTTCTTCGTTAAGAGGGCAGGTGTAGTGTGTTTGACTGGTCTAAGTTGTCATACCTTTTGTATGTAACTTAATATCAACGCATTCTTGTTGATATTGTCCACACTGCATTATATGCCCAGACATAAACAACTCGTGGAATATGCTGTGTAAGCATTTTCTGACGAGTACCATATAAGTTAGAACTTAAGGTTTAATGTATAATTATGTTTAAGAAAACGATCATTAATAAATAAAACATTAACATGAACGGCCGCATTAGCGGTCGTTAATTAATATAAATAAATATAATGTGTTGTGTAAATAAATATAATGTGTTGTGTTTTTATTAAATATTATATAAGTGGTGTGAGAAACTAGGTCGTAACCTTGACTGAAGGTTGTAATGACCAATTATGTATGTATGTATGTATAATGATTTAATGTTACTAGAGCAAATATACAATTTTAAATATACAACATTAAAACCATATATGGTATCTTAATCCCGAAAATGTAGAATATTGTTTGCCTATTAAATGTTATCAACGCAGCGAAAAGAGGTGTTAAGCTGACAGAGGATTATAATTCGATTCTGACGAAATATGAGCATTAGAAGCAATATATTTTACAAGCTGTACAAGATTATAGACAAAGATGTTCTGGTTGCCTAAAAAGTGAATTATTTAACACACTTTAAACATTTAATTTAATATAATTTTTACATGTATATAAATGAGGGCAAAACGAAGTATATGTTATCGACAAGTAGGGATACGCGGCGTATTGGATCTCAGATTACGGCCGTTAACTATACTTTCGATATAGTTAAGAAAGTGAGTAAAGTAAGTACATGTATATACATTGCCTAAACATATTTTTAATGAAAATATAAACATTTAAAAAATATTTCAATGAGGTGTACGCTTATAAAATCTTGGATTATGACTAGTTTATTTATTTATTTCCAATTTATTTTTTAACGCTGGGAATTAGAAAAATGTTGTCAAGATAAAAAATGTTTAAAACTTTACAGGAAACATCTTCCTCTTACAACATTTTTCAATTCACCAAACTGGGGGTGAGATTGGATAAAATCGGACTTTTAATTTTAAAAGCCACCCTATTATATATACTATACATATATACTTTTGTGATATGAATGAACGCTGTGATGTTTAATTAATGTTAACGTTATTAAACAATCAATTTTATATAAAAAACTATTTATTAATTTACAATAATAAGCAATAATACAAGTATAATTTATAATTGTTTTATAAACAAACAATTGTTAAACAAAACAACCTAAAGTCGAACACACAAATGTTACACCAGGGGTTACCAAAAATTTTTGGTTGTGCATTAGTGAGTAAGAGAGAGTAAATAAGTTGAGAGAATTTATTTATTTACAGCCATAGAAAAGTGTTAGTAATTTTCATTTCATCAACATACATAAAGCTATCTATCTTTGGCTAAAAAATTTTAGATAAATAAAAATAAGACAAAAAATTAATTTTTTATTAAAAGAACATAAAGATATCCATCTTCGGCTTAAAAATTAGTCCATGTTTTTTAGATAAATAAAAAGAAAAGATTTTTTATTAATAGAAAAAAGCGAGCATTCCAAAGCATTTAAAAAAATTATGCTATGCGACAAAATAAAAAATACGTCCAGCTAATGGCATAGAACATATTTAACATAAAATATTTTTTGAGTGTTATTCTGAAATAAAATGAGAAAGCAGTCAGCATAATAAGTTGCTATTGACAAGTCGTTGTTACATCGTGCGCATTAACAGTGTTCTTTTCTTTTTTCTGAGTCGTAATTTGGTTAAATTTGTTACATCTCCCTGAATTATTAAAATGAAAGATCCTCCGGACGAGGACGGTAAGATAAAATCGTCAATATCGGACGACAAAATAAAACCGCTCCCGCTTATCTCACCCGGTCCGAAATACCTAATTATGTGTCGCGTTAGAAGTGAAAAAACGCTTTCAGACGTGTCACCTTTTTTGATAAAAAAAAAAGTCATTGATAGCAGATGCTGTGGTGAGGTTGAAATTTGTAAAAAATTGAGAAATGGAACAATTCAATTCAAGCCAGAAGCTTAATCCAATTAACATTCCTCTCCCCAACAATAGAAGTTGAACTTAAAGTACATCAAACTCTTAATTACGCAAAATGTGTCATTTACTCCAATGACCTTCGAGGAATTACAGAGGACGAAATCCAAAGAGAACTTAAAATACAAAACGTATGCAAAGTAAACAAAATATTAAAGAAAGTATACAAAGAACTAAAAGAAACCGGTTTGATAATTGTAACACTTGCATCTACCTCCATCCCGCACGAATTATCTATCAGCTATGAGAAAGTTATACTACCCCTACTCCTCAAATGTAAAATCTGCCTAAGGTACGGTCACTTATCAAAATTTTGTAACAACAAACAAATATGCTTCAACTGCGCCGAAGAATATCACTTAAAAGAAGAAAACGAAAAACGCTCTTACACACAACAATGTATCAATTGTAAAGATAATAACAACGTCAATACAAATCATTCAGCTAATGATAAATCATGCCCAATATTTTTAAAAGAGAAAGAAATACAAGCAATTGTAACGTTGGAAAAAACAAGTACAAAAAATGCAATTAAAAAATATAATGAGCGTCATCATTCTCCTTCAACCTACTCCTTCGTATGTAAAAATAATAACAACAGCACTAATGCGAACAATAATATTAACAAGAACAACAAAGTAGAAAAGTCAGCTGCTTCCTATTCAAATTCTCGCAGTAATGTTAATAACTCTTCTCATTCTGATAATAAAATGCTACCACCAGACAAACCAACAACAACACGCGAAATAAAAGATTACTCTGATGATATTTAATTTACTGAGCCATCTGATTACGATAGTACTTCTTCACAAAATGTTGACAATGAAGGTACCAAAAGCTTAATTCTTCCAAGAAACACACCGAAAAGAACCAGAAATCGATTGGCCAAACAAGCAGCTCTAGACAAGGATAACAAACGTCTCAAAAATTTATAAAACCTCACTATTTTTCAACTCAGCAGCACTTTCTAATAAATAGTCTCATATTTTAACCTATTCCGATACCATAACGTTAAATATTATACAGGGGAACATTAATGAATTTAAAAACAATTATAATGAACTTTTACAACTTATTAAACTTTATTCGCCAAAGATAATATCGCTTCAGGAAACCCACATTCACAATACAACTAATATTCCAATAAACTTTAAATTACATTCCGATTATACATCTAACACAAGATTTGGAGGTGTTGCCCTTCTCATTCACAACTCCTTGCAACATAAGTTGGATAGTGTAAGTAACGAATTTGATACCTTATGCGTAGAAGTACACTCCAAAATAAAATTCAAAATAGCATCATCTTATATCCCACCTAACAAAACGTTCTCCCAACAAACCCTCTGCAATGTCTTTGATAATATCTCACCCCCATTACTAGTGACCGGTGACTTCAACAATTGGCATGACAGTTGGGGCTCCACTACCAATAATAGGAAAGGCATAATTTTATCACAATTTATCCATGATAATCACTTCATACTGCTAAATAATGCTTCACCAACGCATTTTAACACTCACTCCACGTTTTCCCACGTCGACTTATCGTTTTGTAGCCCAACAATCTTCGTCCATGCCGACTGGAAGATAGAAACTAATCTATACGGTAGTGATCACTTCCCAATTATAATAGGTCTATTCCATCAACCGGGACAATCATCTACATCCTTTCGACCCATTTACAAATTTAATCTAGCAGATTGGAACTTATATAAAAAACAGTGCACAGCATCTGAGGCTAAAAGACCTATAAGTGAAAATTTAAATAAAGAAACTGCCAACATCTGCAAAATAATGAAAGAAGCCGCCAATATTTGCATACCTCAAACTCATCCTACTATAACTAAGAGATTACCATGGTGGAATGCCCATTTGGACCTCAAAAAACAAAAAAATGCGTCCTGGCTTGCTTTTAAACGAAATATGACAACACATAACCTTGTAATCTATAAAAAGAATAATGCTCGTCTTAAAAGAGAAATAAAAACTTGTTCAAACTCGGTTTGAACACATAAATTATTTAACAGAAATAATTTTTATGTTAAATAACATAAGTGTGTCAATTACATTTAAATAAAAATTCCACAATTTCCCATGGGAATGCCTCCAAATACTTGCATAAAATTTCCATAAATTCCAAAGGAATGTCTCCAAAGACACTGTTAATTTAGTTGCTTTAGAGAAGCAGAAGTTTCATAGATAAACAACCTACAATCATAAGTCACTTCAAATCTTACAATAAGATCGACAACATCATATTTCTCATCCTTTTTAGAACTGTGCAAACCTCTTAAAATAAATTAAACCCAAAACAAAAAAGAATATTAATAAAATAAACAAAATTCAAATAAAATAAAGTGAAAGAAAATTATATATATTTATTATACTTACCTTAAAACTATTATTTTATACTTACCATATATTGTAACAAAAGGAAATTAAAATTTGTGTTAAAAAATATAATTGAAATAAACCAAATTGAGCTAAAATAATAAATTAAAAATATTAAATATGTATATAAATTAAAATCTATATACTTACCTAAACCTTAACATGAATTTATACTGTGAAAACAAAAAGTGAAAAATAAATTGAATTTATACTTACCTCAGACTTCTGTTGATGAAATTATTAAATTAAAATTCGAATATCCTAGACATCCATTCTGGAAAGAAAGTTTTACCCAAAGGAGAAAAAAAGGTAAGAATTCTCTCAGAATTCTCAGAATTCTCAAAAGTGAAATAATATAATTTCTCTTTCTCTTTTTTTCCCCAATTACCCAATGATTATAATTGTTTGCGAGCAATTATAATCTACATCTCGTTCTCTTTGAAGGAGATTTAAAACAAATTGTTCACCCCCAATTTGTTCATGGTCCTTCTCCCGTTCTTTGGTAAAAAGCGAACCTCTTGAACACAAAATAAAATAAACAACGAGTGGGAAAAATTAACAAAAACAACTCTACACAACAAAAAATGAGGTAAAGAGATCAACAAACTCATCACTACAACATTAAACAACAACAAAGCAGTAAGTCAAGTAAATTTTTTTAATATTCGTACATGAAAAAATTGGAATTACAAAAAAAAAAGTAAGTGATAGATAAATTTATACTCACACATAATTAATATCGTGTAAATCGTATAAAAGAAAAAAGAAAAGAGAGAAAAACCCAAAGTGATTTAACCCGTGATTAAAGAAAAGAAAAAAAAATATGTAAAAGAAAAAAAAAACCCAAGCAAGAAAAGAAAAAAAGAGTACTCAAAAAAGTTGTGTTATTGCGTTAAAAAATTAACCTTGAACATACTGAAAAAAGGTTAAAAGAAGCGTATGTACATATAGATGTCCATATGCTTACGACAAATTTACAAAAACACAACATATATAAAAAGTACATATATAAATACCGTTTTTTCTCTCATATAAGTACCGTGTATAAGTACCGTTTTACCCGTTTTACCCGTTTATCCCGTTTTTACTTTTATATATAAGAAAACATTTCTAGAATTCCAATATATGTATATCAAAAAAATTTTTTAAACCCAATTAGTTACGTATTATTACATACATTACACACTATATATTACATACATTACCCATTACACATTACACAAATATATAAAAAAATATCAATTTCGCGATTACCATTTCCCGTTTTGTCTTGTATACAATGCAGAAATTTCTGTTCTGTATATGCGAGTGAAAAAATATATAAAAAACATCATTTGAAGGATCCCCCTGTTAAAAAAAAAATTACAAAAAAGTGCAAGTGATCCCGTCTCCTTTAATCTCTATATAAATCAAACATATACACCACTCTCTTAATCACACATAAGAGAAGTGTGTTTGATTTGCTGTATTCCCATTGGAGATTACACAGATCAAGTGAAATTGCAATTTCTCTTGAATTGTAGCAAATCTCTTTGTTACAAAATTCCAACAAGAGAATAGCAGACTACACAATATTGGAACAACAAAAAGAAGAATAACAGGAAAAGGCATAAGGACAAAACGCAAAGCAGATATATAAAGGAATGATATTTACAATCAATATCAAATATCAAATTTTCGAAAGTTAATTACTAACCTGATTAATTATTTCATTTAATGTTTTCTTATATAAAATAAATAAATAAAATTTCACCCCATCACTCCTTAATTGTTTAAATTTAAATTTTAGACACATATGTTGAAAAAATAAATAATTAATGTCATTCATTTATACCACTGGTGTTTATTTTTAACAAAACACATACAGTCCACTACGAAGATAAACAAACAGAAATAATTTAACCCATTAAGGTGAACAACACTGAAAAAATTGAAAAAGGAAAAATTACAAAATTAAATTAAAATTTAATTACAAATTAATTCTGAACATTTTAGAAATTAAAATTAAATTAAAATTTAATACCAAACTATTTTTTAATATTTGGAACTCAAAGGAAAAAATAAATTATTTAGGAATATTTTTGAATTTAATAATTCTAAAAATTTTTTCTTACGAAACTTGAAAAAAAAAATTAATGTCTCATATATGCAAAATTTATAATTAAATAAATACATTCTCATATCTCATTCTGAATTTATATCCCAATTATATACGAGAACTTACATGGCAATTTATTAAAATCCCAAATTTCTTTTCTATATTCTATTTTTTCTATTTTTAAACTAGATAACAGGTATCTAGTGCTACTTCCTCGTAGCCCCTAACCCCTATTTATAGAACATAGAAAATAATTTCTAATACCTCAAATTAGCACTTAGAGTTTATCTTAATTTTTTTACGCTAGATAAAAGGTATCTAGTACTACTAGCCCAGTAGCCCAAATCTCTTAAGTGCTAACTTCTCTTGGATTACAATATCCAGTATTGCCCTCTTATATATTCTCGTTAAAATTTGCTATATAGCAGTTCTAGTACTACCTCTCGGTAGCCCTAATCTCCCGGATTACAATATCCAATATTATCCCCTTATATATATATTCTTCTTGAATTTTGCTAGATAGCAATTCTAGCTCTACTTCCCAGTAGCCCAAATCTAATATTATAAACGAGTCGTATCTCAGTATACGAATCTAACACTTAAATCACAACACACTGCTTTATATCATTTAAATTTTTAATCCCATATTGAAAAAATGTCCATCTCATCTCATAGCGAAGTAAACAGCTCTCCGAGAGAGAGTTTCTTATTCCATTGCGATCATTTGATCCAATTTTGCCAATATTTCCAACAAACTCCCAAAGACGAGCACTCGAAATTGGTTCTAGGAGTCAAGTTGAAACACTTGGACTCGAGATGGGCAAAACTCGAAAGTTCCTATGAGAACGTAATGTTATCCCATAACGAAATAGTAACCTCGGAATTTAAGGAAGAGGCGAAGAAAAATTATGAAGCGTGTGAGGATGCCTACTGCCTTTGCACTTCACAGATCCTCAAGTTCGGAAAGATAGCTGAGTTAAATTCCTCTACTGACCTAGGAACATCCCTATATTCACACGCCCTTACCCAAAATGCACCTGAATCCCCAGACATCTGTATGAAACTTCCCCCCTGCGATACAGATGTATTTCAAGAAGAAACCCATCAGTCTCTACTCCATGTGACAGACATTTCAGAAACTCCACAGCAAGAAGGTCACGACTCAAATCATGAAGGTAGTAGTAATACCCCGCAATATACAAATGCTACCCGAAACAATCCCGATAAAACTCGAACAGAATCCCCTACATCAAACCAAGTACACGCTAATCACTCTACGGGTAATGAAAATATTCTATTGCGAACTGCTCTAATGCAAATAGAATACAAAGGTGAACTCTGCACCAATCGAGCTCCTATTAACCCAGGATATCGGCGAACATTCTTAACAGAAAGAAATAGAAGCCGATTTCAACTCCCCCAACAAAAATCTGAAATTGAAATTGTCAGCATTGGCGGACAAAAGCAGTCCGCAAATATCCCAAGATATCCCATTATATCACCTGGCAACTCCCGATTTTGCCAGCTTTATCTGAACATATCTCACGCTGCTGGCCCATTTGGAATTAAAAGCTCAGACCTGTCTTCGTCAGCATTTCAAGCCACATTCTCTCGTTTCGTTGGGAGGCGTGGACTACCCCAAAGGGTAGTAACTGACAATGGTCGTAGATTTCTCAAAGCTAGCAGAGCACGCGAACGTGATTGGAAATTTACTCCCCCTCGTGCTCCACCAGATAGGAATGTGCGTACGGAGGATATTGCATCGTCATCTTTCATTTCTCAATGATAAGAATTCAATAAAAATATAAAAATATCTTCGAATTCTAAACACAATTCGTATTTTTCTCAAAATTCTAACATTTCTTAACCAACTCACTCTCATTTTTTCAGCTTAAACTTTTAACATTCTCTAATATTCAAAATTTCTCATCTAGAATTAATCGCAAATTTATAATTACCCGGCGAAACCACGAACCCAAGAGACGATATGGAGGCAAATCTCGTTATACTAGGACACGACCAGATCCGGAGATTTACGAGTGCAAAATATGCAGAAAATTTCACGCACTAAGGTTCTGCCGTCGGTTTCTCAAAATGTCGGTTCAGAAAAGACAGGAGGTAGTCGACCAGTATAACTATTGTGAGAATTGCCTAGCGAGGAGCCATGACCTACGTTCCTGCAATTCATTGGATACGTGCAAAAAATGCGATCGGTTCCACCATACATTACTGCATCCAACCCCTAAAAGGCAAAAGGGAAATAAAAAGGTTAAAAGGAAACCAGCAACAGCAGAAACATCACCATCAACTTTGTCGGCCACACCAGATACTAAGATAATAGTTGAAGCTATTAAATCCTTAGCGCAAGTACTTTGTACCACACCTGAAAACAAGAGATCATCTTGAGTTTAACCCCAAGGCCGGCGCCATGTTCAAACTCGGTTTGAACACATAAATTATTTAACAGAAATAATTTTTATGTTAAATAACATAAGTGTGTCAATTACATTTAAATAAAAATTCCACAATTTCCCATGGGAATGCCTCCAAATACTTGCATAAAATTTCCATAAATTCCAAAGGAATGTCTCCAAAGACACTGTTAATTTAGTTGCTTTAGAGAAGCAGAAGTTTCATAGATAAACAACCTACAATCATAAGTCACTTCAAATCTTACAATAAGATCGACAACATCATATTTCTCATCCTTTTTAGAACTGTGCAAACCTCTTAAAATAAATTAAACCCAAAACAAAAAAGAATATTAATAAAATAAACAAAATTCAAATAAAATAAAGTGAAAGAAAATTATATATATTTATTATACTTACCTTAAAACTATTATTTTATACTTACAAAAACAAAAAGTGAAAAATAAATTGAATTTATACTTACCTCAGACTTCTGTTGATGAAATTATTAAATTAAAATTCGAATATCCTAGACATCCATTCTGGAAAGAAAGTTTTACCCAAAGGAGAAAAAAAGGTAAGAATTCTCTCAGAATTCTCAGAATTCTCAAAAGTGAAATAATATAATTTCTCTTTCTCTTTTTTTCCCCAATTACCCAATGATTATAATTGTTTGCGAGCAATTATAATCTACATCTCGTTCTCTTTGAAGGAGATTTAAAACAAATTGTTCACCCCCAATTTGTTCAAACTTCAAAAAGGCAATCAATTTACAATTTTACATCTACGATCAGTCCATCCTCAAAAACCGACAAAATTTGGAACACCTTACGCAATTTTACTGGATACAAAGCAAAACAATCCATTCATGGAATAACATCTCAAACAGGCCCCACCGAATTAATCACCGAAAATTCAATAATTGCATCCGAATTAGGAAAATTCGTCCGGCCTCAACTATTCAACTGAATTTCAATATCGGAAAAATAATCTACTTCTAAACAATGTAACAACCAAGTACCTCAGCCCTAGAAATTGAAAACGATATAAATATGAGCGAACTTAATACAGTCCTAAAAAAGCTTAAAGGTAAAACACCCGGAATCGATAGGATTTCATATGAAATCATTAAGCAATCAACAGTAAAAGTAAAGCAACGTATACTTAGACTCTTTAACATAATACTCAAAACTTTCATACCACAACAATTTAAAATCAGCATCACCATCCCAATCCATAAAACTGGATCCGATAAAACATCCCGTAATTCTTATTGCCCCATATCACTCAACCCTTGCCTATCTAAAGTGCTAGACAAAATTGTTGCAAACAGTTTATGGTGGCTTCTAACTACACAGAAATTATTGGACAGCAAACAGCTTGGGTTTATGAAAGGTAAATCTACAATCGACAGTCTACTGTACATAGATCACCGAATTTCAGAGTCTCTTTCGTTTCGCAACCACTTAACAATAATATCACTAGATTTTCAAAAAGCTTTTGATAATATTGGTCTCCATCCCATCATTGATCAGTTAATAGCTTGGAAAGTTGGCCCAAGAATGATTAAGTACATAATAAACTTTATGAAAAATCGGAAATTTATAGTGAGAGTCGGACAGCATTACTCACAGTCTTATCCTATCTACAATGGAGTACCCCAAGGATCACCACTTTCCGCTGTCCTTTTTCTTATAGCCTTCAATAAACTATGTAGAATAATTTCCATGCATCGAGAAATAGACTTCATAACATATGCCGACGACATCAATCTTTTAGTAAAATCAGGTAAAAGCAAAAATCCTATCATAAACCTTAATAGACTCTTTACAGACATTACTGATTGGGGAAAATACGCTGGAGCTGTACTATCCCCAACAAAATGCAAATGCATTCACATTTGTCACAAACACAACTGTAAGTGCCAAATAATCTCAGGACAAATACAACTAACAGAAGTTGGAAATCTTCGACTATTGGGGCTGCATATCAACAAACGTTACAATTGGAACACACATATAAACGAACTATTAAAATCTCTTAACCATCAACTTAATGTTATTAAATGCCTTTCATACCAAAAGTATAACTGCAGCACCAAAATATTAATACAGATTACAAAAGCTCTCATACTTTCAAAAATAAACTATGCTCTGCCAATATATAAATACTTAAGACAAAAATTAACTCTTCAATCAGATATTCACTAGTAGCTTTTCCAACCTCAGGAATAAATTCCTTATATGCAGAAGCTGATATTTTACCTCTAGAAATTCAAAGAGATATATTAACTACAAAGCTTTATCGAACCCTCCTTGACACATCATCACCTCTGAACAAGCTTGCATTAGGAATTAAAAAACGCAGGAAAATAGCAAGAATACCGTCTACTATCTGCAGAATCAATGCCAATTGCAATTTACTCCGCATTCCAACTACTAAACCCTATAACAGAGATAATCTTTGTCCACCATGGACCATGCATAAAGATGTCATTGACTATCTTTACCCCAATTTGCCAAAAATATAAACCCTGCTTTATTATCCTCTCTATTTAAAGACATTAGGCAAAAACTGCAAAACCATTATTTTATATATACTGATGGTTCCAAAAACGAAACTGTCATAGGATATAGTTTTACAACTGAAAATTCTGTCATTGAAACAGGAAATCTGACACATTATAGTTCAATTCTCTCAGCAGAAATAATAGCAATTTCCAGCGCTCTCTATTACGTCAGTAACAAAAAAGGTAACTTTGCTATATGCACTGACTCCCTTTCATCACTAAAATCCATTCTAAATTTTTCCAACAATAATATATATACGGCCAAGATACGCAACCTAATCATCAAGAGACAACCTAGTATAAAATTAATTTGGGTTCCCAGTCATTGTAATATAACTGGAAATGAATATGCCGACACTGCTGCCAAACTTTCACTTAAATCACCTCTCATCACACTAAATAACTTTAACCCAATAGATATTAACCTATATATTAAAACACATTATGTGGAAAAAATAATACTCAATTAAGAACATACGGTTGGTACAGGAAATTTAACTATAACAACAATTCTAGCATAGCTAACTTTTTTGACAAAATCAAGAACACGAACAGAGAGGATCTTACCAAGATAATAAGACTTCGACTAGGTCACACAAGGATTACCCATGGCTGTATTTGAAATCTTCCTATCAACCCACCATGCAACTGCAATATATCCTATCCGACCAACCCATCACATATTTTATCTTCGTGCCCCCTTTACGCCTCACAAAGAGCAAACATATTCAAAAATGAAAATCCAGAGCAACTATTGGCTATCCCAACCGATAAGAATGTAACATTAATAATAAAATACCTAAAATCAGTAAATCTCTATTACTCTATTTAATTAATCTCGAAACTTGTTTATTAATACTTTGTGCTAATTGTATATTCATTATAATGTACTTTATATTATATTGATTGCTTTATAAGTATCTTTATATATTACATATATTTAGCTGAAGGCCCTAGTTGCTATTGCTTCATTATAATTAGCTTATAATTTTAATTGTAAGTTCATTATAAATAAATAAATAAATAAAATGAGAAAGCATCCGCCACACACGTGTTCTTGTCGCAGTCTGATGGACAACTAAATCAAAGAACACAAGTATGCGTGTGAGTTCTCTCTGCACAATTGTGCTATGAAGTGGTAATCCCTGTATTACACCCAAAAGGCAATTATTTTTCCTTTTTCAAAACGAATATTTACATAAAGCACAAACAACAACAATATAACCTAGTAACAAAACGAAAATATTCAATAACTTTTTTGTGAGATAAATAATAATAAATAATAATAATAATAAACCACAAATAAGCTACACAGTGACAGTGTTTGTCTTATAAAAACACAACAACATTACACCCACCGTATAAACAGTATCGAAACGCAATTTTGACGTTTACCAGCGAATTATGAAAGGGACAGCAAATATTACCAAAAAGTATTTCTGTCCCTTTCTGATTGTCTGTATGTTTTGTTTATTTATGTTTTTTTAGGTTTTGGGGTGGGTTTTTTATATTGGCGAGAGTTAATAAAAAATGTAATTTTTGTGTAAAACTATAAATAATATAACAACTACTAGCAATAACAATTTTTAACTTTTTCTTTCAAGAAATTAAAAAATATTGGCAACTTTCAGCAAGAAAAATTTTTTATGAGCAGTACGTCTTATTTTGATCTTGTAATATTTAGCTTCTTAATAATCTCTTGCACAAGAAGCTATATTCATTGCGACCGAAAATCACACGCATTTCGATTAATATTTAAATATTTAAGAATCTTTAAACTTTTCATTGAAGAAATTAAAAAATATTCTAAATTTTCCCTTTTTTAACACAAAATAAATGTTTATTTGCATTTAATTTTTCTGCTTTATCCGCCAGTTTTCACTCTGTATATCTGTTGCTTCTAACACATTTGATTCGCAAAACATTATAACATTTTTTTCTCCCTCTAAATTGGCTAGTAATTTGCTGCTATGAGCGTTTGTCAAAAGTCAATGGTTTCGATACTGTTTATACGGTGATTACACCCATGCAATAGATAAAATAATAAAAAACAAAAGTAAACAAATTAAGCTGTTTTGCTGGATAACACAGGTTTAATACGTGCTGCCAAGCTTTTGTTTTTGTGCTTCTCATTAACTCTGACCAAATATTAGTAACTTATTATTAGTAACTATATCAATTGGCGCTTAATTACATTGATTCATTAAAAACACAAATACACATTTCGAAATTAAGAAACCAATCAAAAGAATTAAGAAAGGAACATGAAATTTGTAGAATCCCCTTCTCATATAAGACACATAACATCGACCGAAAATTTTTCGTTTAACTGAAACTGATACATCCCGCTCTTCCAATAATGCGTCCGCATTTAAATTCATATAAATAATTGATAGAAAATTCGAAAAGTTGCCTAAATGACCGCAGTCACTTTGTTTATTTCATATTTTTTGTATTTTAGTTTCTATGTATTGTTAATTGTATTGTATTTTACGTTTATTTTGTTTGTATTTTTATCACTTTGAATTTCAATTATCAGCCATGTCACAGAACGCAATTCCGATCGAAAGTGGTTTCAATGCCGAAAGTCGAGCCTTTAGAAAACGAAAAGTGGTTGTGATATTTTTGATGATTTGTTAATAAAAAATTTTAATAAAGCTTAGTCAAACTGAAAGAAAAAAATGGTATGTTTTATTATTACATATGTTTTCTAAGTATTTAGTTAATATTTATACTTAAGAAAGTTAATTTTTTAAACTTGCTGAAAAAAAAAAACAAAACAAAGTATTGTATATTTTCATTGAATTATTGCCACGTTATTTTTGAGAACAAAAATTTGTTAAGAATAATAAATTTAAACGGTGGCAACACAAACGATGAACAAAAGAAAATGCAAAAAACGTTGTATTTAATTCAGTTTTATAAAAATGTAAGTACAAATTTATTGAAATTTGTTTGAATTATTAACTTATATTTTTTACGGGGTAAACATAGAAATCCTCAACAAGAAATGATATTTGTAGACTTCATGGAAAACAATCAAGACCTTGCAAGAGGATATATTAAAGGCGACAAAGTAGCAAAAGAGTCGTTATGGATACGATTGACAGAAAAGTTAAATTCGTTTGGGCCACCAACTAAAGACTGTAGCGGTTGGAAGAAAACTTGGGCAGACGGGAAGGTGTATGTAAAAAATAAATTGAGCCACAACAAAAGAGAAAGCGTAAAAACCGGAGGTGGTGAGTTCAACAAATACATTTTATCTGATGTAGAGGAATCAGTTGCACGGTTGAGTGGAATTTTTAGATACGTTGAAGGTATTGCAAACTCCAGATATTTTCCCGAAATTGATCCGAATATACTTTTTCCCAGCGATTCCAACGACGAAAACGATCAATGCCTTCTTGACTCAATACCTTCAGGGTCTAAAAGTGCTTTAAAAGCAAGTTAAAAAATTGAAAATGAAATAAACAGCAAAAAATCCACCATTTCAAAGAAACGACCGAGTCCAACACCACAGCCATACAGTAACGAAACGCAATTTGACAGCGCATAGGCCAAACGTGAAAGGGACAGCAAATATTACCGAAAAGTATTTCTGTCCCTCTCTGATTGTAACTCTGTTTTGTTTATTTATGTTTTTTAGTTTTCGGGGTGGGTTTTTTATATTGGCGAGAGTTAATAAAAAAATGCAATTTTTGTCTAAAACTATTAATAAATAATAAAAAAAAAAACTAATAACAATAACAATTTTTTATGAGCAGTACGTCTTATTTTGATCTTGTAATATTTAGCACCATGCACTTGCCACACTGCATCAAAACCTGATCTTAATGAGCTTCTATTTGAAGAAAACAGGCATTTAAAATCCATTGTTAAGCCGATGGAAGAGCAGGGTGATGAATTAAGGAGCCAGAGCAAAACGATGGGGAAACTTTGTGAAGTTATTGAAAACTTCACAAAAGATAGACATGTAAATGACGTGGAGACTCAAAAACTACTCAAAGAAAATAATGAAATAAAAACAAAATTATTAGAAATAGAGACACTAAAGTTAGAAATGGAAAAACAAAAACGCGATACCCAATAGTCAATACAATTGTTTTATGTATTTTAGAAAATTAGTTTAAAAACGAAGTACCTTATTTTTATTTTATTTTTAATACAAACTATTAAAAAATATTTGTTAATTTAATTAAAATTAGTAAAAATTGAGACCTTAAACTTAGAACTCGAAAAAGAAAAAACTCAAGTCAGTACAAATGTTTTTTTTAATTATTTTAAAATTGAAGTACCATATTTTTTTTAAAACTTTTTAAAAAAATAAACTATTTAAAAAATACTTGTTAATTTAATTGTGCAGCAATACTTCATCGTATGCGGTGACTGATTCTAAACATTTCCCTTTCAGAATGCTCTTCGTCTTCCTGTACCTCATCTTCGGCATCGTACAACGTTATGACTTCTTCGTAGTCAACATTGTACATTCTGCAGATATTGTACAGAGCACAGCAAACGTTTATAACTTGGATAGTTTTAAACGGTATGTGCCTCATTGTTAGGCTTGCCAGATTTAAATCGTCGAAAAAGGTACATCGAAGTTAAAAAAGCAGTACAATTGAGTAAAAAGAAGTACAATTGTTTATTTTCAAAATTTATTTAATTCAATAAAAGAAAACTAACATAAAATAGTTCAAAACATTAACAATGAAGAACATAAAAAAAAGATCATAACTATTTGTATTTAATATAACAAATGAACTTAAAATTTGATTTAATTTAAATCAGTTTTTGTGATTTTAAATCTAGAATTTATATATATTTCAGACTAGACTAAAATCAATATATATTATGATAGTATTATTGGATTTTTAATGGTATACTTTGATATAAGTACATATGTACGTACATACATATATACATTTTTAATTTTTGAAAATTATTAACTTTAAAATTTACTGATACATTGAAATAAATTATAAATATTTATCATTCTTTTGTATTTGATTTATAATTTAATTTTTACTTTTTTCGGTTTTTAAAAAATTGAAAAACTCAGTACAACTGCATTCAGTTTGTTTTTGTTATTAACTCGTTTTCCAAATTTTCTATTAAAAGTTTATCTCGTTCCTTCCTCCAAAAATTAAACATTAAACTAAACATTCATTCACTGACTGCATTAGAATGAGGAATTGAAAAGACGAAGCAACAAATCTTTTCAAAATTAGGAAATGATCAAATATTTAAGAATTCTTTCCATTTTTCTTCTGCAGATTTTTCTTTTTCAATGTTTTCAGCAAATGTTTTTAATGATATAAATTCGTCAAAAAGTTGATCTAAATCAATATTTTTGATCGAAAATAATGTATGTATATATTTCCATAAATTCATGAAAAGAATTAATTGAATTAAGATAAAACATTTAAAGTTTTTCAAACTTATTATTTTCTATATTGAAACGACCTGCTGCGCGTTTTTTAAAAAGGCAAATCTCTTGCTTATTATTGCAACTGCTACATATACGTTTGACTAAAAACCCATACAATTTTTCATCATGCTGTTGTTCAAATTTGTCGGTTAAATGTTTTATTATTTGATACATTTCAATTGTTACAAGGCTATTATTTTCTATTATGGCTATTATGGACAAAACCGAGGTATGCTTCAAAAATTTAATTTTCGAAAAATTGGCGTAAACCAGGGGAACACTGCGACAAAAAATAAATCTTAATTTGTTTTGTTTTTTTGTATAGACATGTCCCTATAAAAAAAAGTACAAAAAGAAGTACAACTACTAAAAAGAAGTACATTTGCGTATTTATTTGGGGTTATGCAGTTAAAAGTACAAAAACTAAAAAAAAAGTACGCGTACTGCTGAAAACAGTACGTCTGGGAAGCCTACTCATTGTACACAGTAAAGATCTAAACCGACTTTTTAAAACCTCAATGGTACGTTCTACAATGTTGCGAGCTGATGCATGTTTTATATTAAATTTGTGCTCTGTGGTTCCAGCGACTACATTTTTGTATTTTTGTATGGGGTTACTAAATATGGTTCTAAACCATATCCGGAATCGCCTAATAGATAGGAATTTTTGTTTCCAGTGCAATAATTATTAAAATAAAAATTTTTTGCCCAATTCATATTCCAAATATAGGAGTCATGGCACGATCCGGGCCTGCAAGCATCCACAGCCCGCACTTGCATCTTATAATCACATATCTAAAAGAAAATTTATCAGAAAAAAAAAACTTACGATCATGGTGTTAATGCTAAATATTCCCTTCCTGTTTAAATACGAAGATGCATCTTCAGTTGGCTTCACTATTTTCACATGTGTCCCATCAATGCATCCTATTACTCCAGGAAACTGAAATTTTTGATAAAAATAACCTTTTGATTCTGCAATTTCATCTTCTGTCATTTGTAGTTTTATCCACAAAGGACAAATTGCATTCTCGATGCAATTAATAACCCTCCACATCATCGCTGACACTGTACTCCTTCCTAGACTGGTATCAATATTTTTAGCTGAGGGATAATGAGGTATGTATAGATATGTATATACATGTATGTGTATGCATTACATACCTACAACGCCCTGAAATGATCCTGTTCCTAAAATTCGCAGTGTGGTTGGCAATGGAATTATTGAAGGAACGCTTGAACGTTTTAGACGTGTAGCTATTTTATCCAAAACCATTAAAAATGATTCTTTGTTGAGCCGATAATAACTGATAAAACTATACGAAATAACGTTTTTGTGAAATACAGTTCATTGTAAGAATTATACAAACTTACACTACATTTGGGTATGAAAGAGGATCCGAAGCATCTCTCAATGCATTTCGGCGTACTTTTTCAATAACGATTTGTCGTCTCATGGCTTCAACAACAGCACAAATTGAAATTCCCGGCATTTTTCATATAAAATTTATAAATTTTTTTTTGATTTCAATTAAAATTTTTGTATTACCGCCTTTTCCTTTTGTTTTGGTTTTGCTTTTTATTATGTTTTTTCTTTTTGTCATGCACTACGTTGCCATACTTTATTTGAAAAGCAGCAATTCTATAATTTTTGGGAATGATCAAAATCGTTCGGAATTTGAAGAACCTAAAACAAAATCGATCGGAATTGCATATACGGAATCAAAACCATTCCGATCGGAATTTGTGACATGCCTGTGTATACATAATTCTATCAGTATTTCTATTGTGTGTGTAATTTTGTCCCAATATGTTTAAAATGGATGAATTTCGTTATTTATTTGAAGGGTCAGGAATGGATATCATATGTATTTGATAATTTTTAATCAATTACCAATTAAAAAAGACAATTTAAATAATTTTAATTGGGCTTATACGTTTATTTAATTAAGCAGGTGTTGCTTTGCCAAAGGCTATAAAAGAAAAGAAAAATTAAAATGGCGCTTTTCCTAACGATTATTTCAACATATATCCGGTAGTCGGTACTTCACCGACCACACCCAAACCAGTGCTGCCACATCATTTTCCCAGCTGGAGGAGGTTCCTGAACCTTAAAGGAATAATGATGAGAATAGGTAAGAACTTTTTATGGCTCTAGATAACTGGGTGAACAAACGGGTTATGGGGTAGGGTTTAGTATGAGGGTGAGAGGGGTTAGAATATATAAATTTAAGCAACAAACCTTTTGGTATATATATGTGTGTCTATATATTAATAAGAAATATTATTTAGAGTTTTCTATTCATGTAGTTTCTATAAACGTTGTAAACGTATTTTATTTGTTTGTATTTTGTAACACTAAATATTTTTTGTTTACAATATTTGTAAATATTCGCACAATGTTTATAGATCGCTCACAACTCTTGTTTTCAATGTTTTTTACAATTTTAGTTCACAATGTTAATTTTTGTTTAAAATAATAATATTGGCTATAGTGCACTCGCGTAGGGATTGTTGGGTTGTTCCTTTTGTTCTCGATGTCGATAATCAACTGATCTTATAAGGATCAAATAATTATGTTGAAGGTGTTGATGAAAGTGTGTATGATGATGTATATTGTGAATGTTGATATGTGTTAGTGATGTTATTGTTATTGTTTGTTAAAGATGTTTGTGTTCCCTACCAGAACATAACCAGTCAAATGACTAGTTATTTGACCGTAAAGTGTGACGTATAAACTAGTCACAACTTCCCATCAAGTTATTAAGGGCAATGTGAAAAACTTGACGTAAACATTTGTGTACATGTGATTTTGCCTCTCTTTCTAACATATGAATTCTTTCGACTGTAAAACATATATCTAACCTGCTCACTCTTGCGCTATTTGAAGTCACAAATAACTAGTTAACTGGTTACACTTGACTATAGTCAAGTATAGTTGACTAGTCACAGTTGACTAGTTAACTGGTTACACTTGACTATAGTCAAGTATAGTTTACTAGTCACAGTTGACTAGTTAACTGGTTACACTTGACTATAGTAAAGTATAGTTGACTAGTCACAGTTGACTAGTTAACTGGTTACACTTGACTATAGTCAAGTTTAGTTGACTAGTCACAGTTGACTCGTTCACTGGTTACACTTAACTATAGTCAAGTATAGTTGACTAGTTAACTGGTTACACTTGACTATAGTCAAGTATAGTTGATTAGTTACAGTTGACTAGTTGACTAGTCACAGTTGACGCATCATACCCCCTTACAAAAGAAAAATGTTTTTTGTTTTGATATATTTTTATTAAAAAGATATTTTATTTTATAATTAAAAAATAAATAAAAAGTTATTATTTACATATAATTATTTCGAAAATTAATCTACTTCTTGGCGGCGGCCTTTTTGGCAGCTGGTTTCTTGGTTGGAGCGGGTTTTTTGGGCTTTGTAGTAGCCGCACTCTTGGCCTTAGGCCTTCTTCTTCTCAGCAGTCTTTTTGGCGGCAGATGGATTTTTACCAGGAGCTGCCTTCTTAGCGCCACTAGCAACCTTCTTCTTTTTGTCAGCAGCAGCCTTTTTTTCAGCAGTGGGTTTCTTTGCTTTGACTTCCTTTGAAGCAGCAGCTAACAATTGGAATGAACCAGAAGCACGCTTACCTTTAGTTTGGATTAATTTTCCACTGCACAGCACTCTTCAAATATTTCTTATGAATTTTTTGGGCATCTACCTTATATGTATGTGCTGGCGAGGTATTTCTTGATAGCTGGCAAAGATGAGCTTCCACGTTCCTTCAATGTTTTAATGGCAGCATCTACCAATTGGAACACTATACAAAAAAGTAACCAAAAATTAGAGGACTTAAGATTCACAAATAAATCACACAAAATAAAATACTTTCCTTCCTTGTTGCATGTCCGACTTCTTACTCTTCTTGATTCAATTGATTCACTTTCCTTTTTCTCTTCAGAGTTTAATTAAAATCAAGTTTTGTTTCTATTTTTTCCACAAGCTTCAAATTTTCAATTTAAATTTTATATTATTCTATTTTTCACACTGTTTTTCACAAAAGTTTTGTGGAGGTAGCTTTGTTTACAAAGCCTACTACGATTGAGTTTTTGAAATTAATAAATATTAACAAATACAACTTAAAAAGTCAAATAAAAACTACATGTGTAGTAGTAAGTAAGTTTTGTTTGTGTTAGTTTCGGTCATTAATTTCTTGTAGGGTTGTCCTATTGGAAGTCAGGGTTAGGGTTGTGTATTTGTTCACTCGTGTGAACATCCTCCCGGGCCGGCAACCTGTGAACAAAAACAAATTATTTTTAATTGTCCAAAAGGTGGGTAAGGGTATTAATTTTTTTTTTGTTTTTTTTTTACTCGTGGTTTCAGGGTTTTCCCATGGGTACATGGGTGGGGTGGAACCTGAAATTAGACTTTGGGTTGGTATTAATAATTGTGGGTGTTTTGGGTTAAAATTTGGGTAGGTAAGGATGGTGTTCGGGTGAGTAAAGGGTGTGTAACGAGGGTGAAAATGGAAGATTTGAAGGAGTTAATTAGTGGGTGGGTAGGACTACGACCTTGGTTATGGGCCGAGTCAATGTTCCGGTTGATGTGTGCAATTCGACTACTCTAGGCAGTCCATCGGAACCTGGGTAAGTCTTGGTTACTCGTCCGAGTAACCATTCATTTGAGGGTAGGTTGTGCTGTTTAATGACAACAATGTCATTGATTTCCACAGGACGTTTAGGGTTTCTCCATTTATAACGTTTATGGAGCTCCTTCAAATATTCATCCTTCCATCTTTTGCAAAACTGATGGTGTTGAATTTTCAACCTTTGCCATCTGTTTGGTAGGGTAATATTTTCGTTACTAAAATCGGGTTCAGCGGGTGATAATAAGGGTGAGCCAATCAAGAAATGACCTGGGGTTAATGGGTTAAGATCTTGAGGGTTTTCACTCGACGGGCTTAAGGGTTTGAGTTGAGGCATCCTTCTATTCTAGCCAATAGGGTTGCTAGTTCCTCAAAGGTATATTTAAAATTTGCGAGCTTCTTAATATGGGACTTGAAACTCTTTACGCCGGCTTCCCATAAGCCCCCCATATGTGGAGCTCCGGGTGGGATAAAGTGCCACGTCAAGTTTTGAAAGCTATTGGTTGATGTAACCAATCCCTTCAACTGTTTGAGGAATTCCTGTCGCTGCTTTTTAATTAGTTGGCTAGCTCCAACGAAGTTGGTTCCATTATCGGAATACACAGCGACAGGGCATCCCCGCCTCGAAAAGAATCGGGCAAATGCCGCCATAAATGCTTGGGTAGACAGGTCAGATGTGGGCTCTAAGTGGATAGCTTTGGTAGAAAAGCAAACAAATACGCAAACATAACCTTTGGTTATCCTACATGTTCTACCAATGTAGGATTTTATGTCAAATGGCCCGGCAAAATCAACTCCAACAGTATTAAATGGTCTGCTAATTTGGGTACGTTCGGGGGGTAATACAGCCATAAATTGGGTAGTTTGGCGATTCCTATATTTCGTGCAGGGTACGCACCTATTGACTACAGAACTGATAAGATTCTGCAGTCTCGGAATCCAAAAATTCGTGCGAATTACTCGCAACATTAGACGATTTCCGCCATGTAGGGTTATAAGATGAACGTGTTGGGTTAATAATTTAGCAAAGGCGCTAGGGTAGGGTAATAAAATAGGGTGTCGTTCATCATATGTTAAGTTGTTGGAGTTTGCCAATCTGCCATTTGTGCGCATGATATTCTTTGCGTCCAAAAATGGCGTAAGGGTGAGTAAATTGCTTTTCTTGGGTAAAGGGTTCGATTTCTTCAGACAAGAATATTCCTCACTGAAATATTGTGTCTGACAAAGAATTATCAGTCTATCACGAGTAGCTTTGATCTCATGTGCATCAAGTTCAATACTCGGGTGGGTTAATACTCTATTGAGTCTTTCGTCAATAGATTGTGGAATTTTTCGATATAGAACTACGCTGTCATGTCGAATTCCATTTCTTCGAATAACTGATGCGCGATCACAAAATCGATAGACATATGACAATATTCTAAGTGCTTTGGACCATTTAGAAAATCTTTCCAAAATGTCCTGGGTAGGGTGGGTAGAGTCCATAGATGTTTTTGGGTTCAAAGTCGTAGAGAACGACTGACAAATTTTAGCTTCAGCTTGAGTTTCGTAGGGTAAATGTGTTGTTGGCCACTTTGTTCGATCTTCCTTCAACCAAGTTGGTCCATTCCACCATAACTTGTCGTCCATCAGTTCATCTGCGTTGCATCCACGACTGGCAACATCGGCTGGGTTGTCGTAAGAGGCCACATGACTCCAGTTCTTGGTTCCTACCGCTTCGGCTATTGCAGACACACGGTTAGCCACAAAGGTGTTCCAGATAGTCGGGGGTTTGTTGATCCATGCCAAAACTATTGCGGAGTCCGTCCAGAAATACATTGGGTATTGGGTTAATTGCAGCTGGGTAATTATGTTTTGTGCCATTTTTGCCAACAACACTGCACCACAAAGTTCTAATTTCGGTAAAGAAATGACCTTGATAGGTGCAACTCTCGTCTTAGCGACGAGTAGGGTTACGGACATAGGTCCGTTTATGGGTATAACTCGTGCGTATAAAACCGCAGAGTATGCTTTTTCAGAAGCATCTGAAAAGCCATGAAACTCAATTTTTGCTGAGGGTGAAAAATGTATCCATCTAGGAATTCGAATATTGGCAATGTTATCATAAAACTGCAAAAACTTGTGCCATTTAATAAGTGTGAGTGGGTTAAGACATTCATCCCAAGCTGTATTATCCTGCCAGATTTGCTGCATCATGATTTTGGCGGATATTATAATTGGTGCTAACCAACCAGCTGGGTCAAAAAGTTTAGCGATGTCAGATAAAACTGCTCGCTTAGTGTAGGCTGGTTTTCTCTCTATTTTTGGGGCCTCAAAGAAAAAATTGTCCTCTTTTGGATTCCACCGAATTGGTGTTGAGTTGGTGGTCCTTGGGTAAATTATCTAGGAGCTCTTGGGTATTTGATGTCCACTTTCGTAGAGGAAAACCAGCAGATTCGAGTGCAGTGATTAACTGTTTTTGAGCGATTTCAGCCTCTTGAACACAATGAGCACCGGCTAGTACATCATCGACGTACATATTCTCTCTCAAAATTTGAGATGCAATTGGGTGGGTATCTTGAATGTCTGCGGCTAATTTGTGTAGGGTTCTGATAGCCAAATAAGGGGCACAGTTAACGCCAAATGTGACTGTTTGCAGTTCGTAATCTTGAATGGGTTCGTTGACGCTTTTACGGAATAAAATTCTTTGATAGGGTGTGTGGGTAGGGTTCAATTGAATTTGCCTATACATCTTGGTGATGTCGGCATTAAAAACAATCTTATAAAAGCGCCATCTCAAGATTGAAACAACTAAATCTTGTTGTAGGATAGGACCAATGTGTAGGGTATCATTCAAGCTGTTGCCGTTCGAAGTTTTGCTCGATGCATTAAAAACAACTCGAACTTTTGTCGTAACACGATCGGGTTTAACAACAGCATGATGGGGTAAATAATAATGGGTGTTTGAAGAAGTGTTTGGGTTATAAATAAGGGGTTTCATATGATCTAAGTCAATATACTCTTGTAGCGCGTTATCATATTCAAGTTTTAGATCGGGTTTCTTTAGTAAATTCTTCTCATTTCTTAAATATTGAGCCATCGCTATATGGCGCGAGTTTCCTAACTCAATTTGAGGGTTACGAAATGGAAGAGTTACTTGATAACGACCATTGGGTAAACGACTTGACAGAACTATAATAAGAGACGATTCTTCGGGTAGGGTGAGAATCTTGTACTGGTCCGGTTAAAATCCAACCAAACTCAGTTTCTTGAGCTATTAATGTGCCAAGAACATCTTACTTAACACCAGCTCTGATAATTTGTGGGTAAAAATCGCTACCAATTATAATATCAACTGGGCGGCTTTCATAAAATTTAGGATCCGCCAATGGGATTCTGTCCAACTCTTTTATGAAAGTAGGGTTTAAGTTTTGGGTGGGTAAATTGCGGGTGAGGGTTTTGACAACAATTGCCTGAATATTCAATGAAAATTTCTTATTAGTGTTAGAACCAAGATGTATATTACACATCTTGTTCGAACGTGCTGAAACAACCTCATTTAAACCTGAGATTTCAGCAACTATGGGTAGGGTGGGTATGTGTAATTTGCGCCTTAGCTTATCAGAAATGAATGAAAAGTCTGATGCTGGGTCAATAAGCGCTCTAGCAGGGAATTCTTCACCGTGTATTTGAATATTCAAGGCAGATGTGCCTAATAATTTAGCTCTGTCGTCTAATTGGGTTTTGCTTGATTGGGTTTGGGTAGAGAAAGACTGTATTACACTTGACATAGAGGGTTTATCGTCATTCTGTGGGTTAGTGTTCGGGTTGGGTTTGTGTAAAAGGGTGTTATGTCTGCTGCCACAGTATCTGCATGTGAATGTACTGCGACATTCTGATACCATGTGACTAATGGCCAGACAATTGTAACAAATTGAATTCTTTCTTAGGAATTCAATTCTTTCATTTACTCCCAGGGAAGTAAATGATGAGCATTCCCTCAAAGTATGGTTACTTTTGCACAGTTTGCACAATGAACCATCGGGTTTTTCCTGGGTTTTTGGGTAATTATGGGTATTTGGGTGGGTTTGGGTTGAATTCGAGGGTTTACTCTGGAATACGTTTGTGGATCGGGTATCCTTCCTATTATTGTGTGTCAGATTATGGAACGTTTTTACTCTTCTGTCAATTCGATTGTTGATGTCCTGGAGGAATATGTGTTTTGGGTGGGTGTTTGGGTTAGGGTTAGGGTTACTTTCCGGAACATCATTGACAGAAGTGAGTTCCTTGAATGTATTTGTTAGAAATACATCCACATCTGTCCAGGAAGGCATTTCAGCACAATCCTTTAGGGTTTTCTCAAATTCCCTTCGGGTTACCTTGGGTAATTTTGTCAAACAGAGATATACTATGATAGGATCCCCATTGTCCGTATCTATCTCCAATGTATTCAAATTTGCAATACAGCAATTTATCTTTCTCTGCAGTTTTCTTATTGAAACACTGCACATAGTGTTTACCGCTGGTAAATTTAAAAGGGTCTTAATCTGAGCGTTAATTTGCATCCTTTTATTTTCATATTGATTTACCAGTTGGGTCCAAGCAATAAGAAAACCATCATTAGTTAAGGGTGCATTGTCGACTATTTCTTTAGCTTCGCCGCTAGTCTTATTCTTAAGGTAGAAAAGTTTTTCTACACCACTTAGGCGGGTATTATTGCCATAAATGACCTTGAATAGGTCTCTGAACGAGGCCCAAGACTTGAAATCCCCACTGAATGTTTGCATATCGCAAGGGGGTACGTTAAATCCAACTGATTGGGTGGGTTGTGTGGGTTGTGAGGGTTCGGGTGGGGTGGTGTTTGAATTTTTGGGTTGAGTTAAATTTTCTATAGATTCATCTATGGAAATCATAGATGACCTATAGAATTTTTTAGCCGATCTCACATTCCTGGAGAGGCCATTAAAATTTATCGAATTGGCTACTTCGGGTTCATAGAGTTGTGGCGACTCTCGGATCTGTCTGAATTTTCCGTCAATATTCGACCACAACTCTTCCAATTCATTCTTCATGAATCTCAATGCGGGTAGTGATTCAGACTTCTCTGTACTGGCCTTAAAATCTTCCTCAAAGGCACTTAAATCCTGTTGGATATAACGTAGAATATCGGCGGCTAAAGTTTTTAATTCCGACATATTTATTTCTTCCAAATTTAATACGCAGAGGATTGGAAAATGTTATTAAATTGCGATAGTAAATCGAATTATCGCGGGTAAATTTGGTTAAAAAAATGTTTATTTCAAATTTGAAATAAAACTAATCAGCAGACAAAATTGCCTATTGGGTATCCTTTGTGTTTTTGTTGCACTACACAAAGAGAACGGCAATATGTTTTACTCACAATATTTTGAGAATATTATCGAAAAAAAGGGTAAGTATTGGGTGGGTTTTATGAGATAATATTTTATATTGTGATTTTTTTCTTTTATAAATCCAAAAAATTCGCGACAAAATATGCGATATATATAAAAAAATTTAAATTGAAAAATATCAACTTACCTTGTCTGCTGAGGGTAGGGTACAAACCAATTATATTTTTTCCAATTCCTCTTTGTGTGATGTTTGTTGTGTTGTGTTTGTGTGCAATGTTAATAATGTTAACTTGTTAGTAGTTGCTTATATTTGTAATTGTTTTTGATTTACTTTTTGTTAGTGAACTGTATTGAAATGCAATTGTTAGTGCACTTTATTTTCTTCAATTTTATAATTTTGTCACTATGTACTTTGTTGCTACTTGTTTTGAATTTTGTTAAATTTTTTATTTTGCTTTTATCACTTTGGTTCTGTTTATGTATTATTCCAAAAAATGTGCAATATGTGTTCCTCTATTACTGTGTATTTTGTTTCTATTTTTTTTTTGAACCTTTGTGAACTTTTGTTTTTCCTTTTTTAATTTATATTTGATTTGGGCTCTTAATTTTTTTTGCTTTTGTATTATTTTGAAAATGTATAATTTTTGTTTCTTTAATGTAATATGTGTTTTGTTTGTATTTTTTTGTGAACTTTAGTAAACTTTTGTGCCTTTTAAATTTGTTTTTAACTTTTATTTTACTGTTCTATGTAATATGATTTTATTTTTGTAATTTTAATATGTATTTAAATATGATGTATGTATTATTTTTGATTTTGCAATTTCTAATTTTTTACTGTTCTATATGTATGTTGTTTTTGTTAATGCACTATTTCTTTTAATGTGAACTTCTGTGATTATTGTTTGTGTTAATTGTTAATTTGTGTTTTCTGATTTATATATTTAAGTATTTTGTTGATTATCGCACTTGTAGGATATTTGGTTATTTTTTTTTGTATAGGGTGATTTATGTTTTACACTATTTTTGTTAGTGCATGTGTGTTTATTTTAATTTCTTTATCTGTTTCACTTTCACTATTTATTTAAGGCACTGTACTATTATTGTCTTAGATTTCTTTTTGATTTTTATTAAAATTTAAAATAAGGGTGGGGTAAAATTTGCACAATTTAGGTGGGTTTTTTGTGGACTGTATACATGTGTCGTTGTCTCTTCTTTTTCCTTGAAGGACCATGAACGAACGGGTTATGGGGTAGGGTTAGTATGTGGGGTAAGAGGGGGTAGGGTATATAAATACACAAACCTTTTCTGTATATAAATTATGTATATATGCAAATGATAAGTGTTTGTTAATGTTTTGTGTATATATTTTAAAAACGTTATAAAATGATCTTGTAATATTTAGCACCATGAACTTGCCACACTGCATCAAAACCTGATCTTAATGAGCTTCTATTTGAAGAAAACAGGCATTTAAAATCCATTGTTAAGCCGATGGAAGAGCAGGGTGATGAATTAAGGAGCCAGAGCAAAACGATGGGGAAACTTTGTGAAGTTATTGAAAACTTCATAAAAGATAGACATGTAAATGACGTGGAGACTCAAAAACTACTCAAAGAAAATAATGAAATAAAAACAAAATTATTAGAAATAGAGACACTAAAGTTAGAAATGGAAAAACAAAAACGCGATACCCAATAGTCAATACAATTGTTTTATGTATTTTAGAAAATTAGTTTAAAAACGAAGTACCTTATTTTTATTTTATTTTTAATATAAACTATTAAAAAATATTTGTTAATTTAATTAAAATTAGTAAAAATTGAGACCTTAAACTTAGAACTCGAAAAAGAAAAAACTCAAGTCAGTACAAATGTTTTTTTTTAATTATTTTAAAATTGAAGTACCATATTTTTTTTAAAACTTTTTAAAAAAATAAACTATTTAAAAAATACTTGTTAATATAATTGTGCAGCAATACTTCATCGTATGCGGTGACTGATTCTAAACATTTCCCTTTCACAATGCTCTTCGTCTTCCTGTACCTCATCTTCGGCATCGTACAACGTTATGACTTCTTCGTAGTCAACATTGTACATTCTGCAGATATTGTACAGAGCACAGCAAACGTTTATAACTTGGATAGTTTTAAACGGTATGTGCCTCATTGTTAGGCTTGCCAGATTTAAATCGTCGAAAAAGGTACATCGAAGTTAAAAAAGCAGTACAATTGAGTAAAAAGAAGTACAATTGTTTATTTTCAAAATTTATTTAATTCAATAAAAGAAAACTAACATAAAATAGTTCAAAACATTAACAATGAAGAACATAAAAAAAAAGATCATAACTATTTGTATTTAATATAACAAATGAACTTAAAATTTGATTTAATTTAAATCAGTTTTTGTGATTTTAAATCTAGAATTTATATATATTTCAGACTAGACTAAAATCAATATATATTATGATAGTATTATTGGATTTTTAATGGTATACTTTGATATAAGTACATATGTACGTACATACATATATACATTTTTAATTTTTGAAATTAACTTTAAAATTTACTGATACATTGAAATAAATTATAAATATTTATCACTCTTTTGTATTTGATTTACAATTTATTTTTTTCGGTTTTTAAAAAATTGAAAAACTCAGTACAACTGCATTCAAAGTTTGTTTTTGTTATTAACTCGTTTTCCAAATTTTCTATTAAAAGTTTATCTCGTTCCTTCCTCCAAAAATTAAACATTAAACTAAACATTCATTCACTGACTGCATTAAAATGAGGAATTGAAAAGACGAAGCAACAAATCTTTTCAAAATTAGGAAATGATCAAATATTTAAGAATTCTTTCCATTTTTCTTCTGCAGATTTTTCTTTTTCAATGTTTTCAGCAAATGTTTTTAATGATATAAATTCGTCAAAAAGTTGATCTAAATCAATATTTGTGATTGAAAATAATGTATGTATATATTTCCATAAATTCATGAAAAGAATTAATTGAATTAAGATAAAACATTTAAAGTTTTTCAAACTTATTATTTTCTATATTGAAACGACCTGCTGCGCGTTTTTTAAAAAGGCAAATCTCTTGCTTATTATTGCAACTGCTACATATACGTTTGACTAAAAACCCATACAATTTTTCATCATGCTGTTGTTCAAATTTGTCGTTTAAATGTTTTATTATTTGATACATTTCAATTGTTACAAGGCTATTATTTTCTATTATGGCTATTATGGACAAAACCGAGGTATGCTTCAAAAATTTAATTTTCGAAAAATTGGCGTAAACCAGGGGAACACTGCGACAAAAAGTAAATCTTAATTTATGTTTTGTTTTTTTGTATAGACATGTCCCTATAAAATTATGGTGAAAGTACAGAAAAGATAGGAAAAAAGTACAAAAAGAAGTACAAATACTAAAAAGAAGTACATTTGCGTATTTATTTGGGGTTATGCAGTTAAAAGTACAAAAACTAAAAAAAAAGTACGCGTACTGCTGAAAACAGTACGTCTGGGAAGCCTACTCATTGTACACAGTAAACATCTAAACCGACTTTTTAAAACCTCAATGGTACGTTCTACAATGTTGCGAGCTGATGCATGTTTTATATTAAATTTGTGCTCTGTGGTTCCAGCGACTACATTTTTGTATTTTTGTATGGGGTTACTAAATATGGTTCTAACCATATCCGGAATCGCCTAATAGATAGGAATTTTTGTTTCCAGTGCAATAATTATTAAAATAAAAATTTTTTGCCCAATTCATATTCCAAATATAGGAGTCATGGCACGATCCGGGCCTGCAAGCATCCACAGCCCGCACTTGCATCTTATAGTCAAATATCTAAAAGAAAATTTATCAGAAAAAAAAAACTTACGATCATGGTGTTAATGCTAAATATTCCCTTCCTGTTTAAATACGAAGATGCATCTTCAGTTGGCTTCACTATTTTCACATGTGTCCCATCAATGCATCCTATTACTCCAGGAAACTGAAATTTTTGATAAAAATAACCTTTTGATTCTGCAATTTCATCTTCTGTCATTTGTAGTTTTATCCACAAAGGACAAATTGCATTCTCGATGCAATTAATAACCCTCCACATCATCGTTGACACTCTACTCCTTCCTAGACTGATATCAATATCTTTAGCTGAGGGATAATGAGGTATTTATAGATATGTATATACATGTATGTGTATGCATTACATACCTACAACGCCCTGAAATGATCCTGTTCCTAAAATTCGCAGTGTGGTTGGCAATGGAATTATTGAAGGAACGCCTGAACGTTTTAGACGTGTAGCTATTTTATCCAAAACCATTAAAAATGATTCTTTGTTGAGCCGATAATAACTGATAAAACTATACGAACTAACGTTTTTGTGAAATACAGTTCATTGTAAGAATTATACAAACTTACACTACATTTGGGTATGAAAGAGGATCCGAAGCATCTCTCAATGCATTTCGGCGTACTTTTTCAATAACGATTTGTCGTCTCATGGCTTCAACAACAGCACAAATTGAAATTCCCGGCATTTTTCATATAAAATTTATAAATTTTTTTTTGATTTCAATTAAAATTTTTGTATTACCGCCTTTTCCTTTTGTTTTGGTTTTGCTTTTTATTATGTTTTTTCTTTTTGTCATGCACTACATTGCCATACTTTATTTGAAAAGCAGCAATTCTATAATTTTTGGGAATGATCGGAATTGCATATACGGAATCAAAACCATTCCGATCGGAATTTGTGACATGCCTGTGTATACATAATTCTATCAGTATTTCTATTGTGTGTGTAATTTTGTCCCAATATGTTTAAAATGGATGAATTTCGTTATTTATTTGAAGGGTCAGGAATGGATATCATATGTATTTGGTAATTTTTAATCAATTACCAATTAAAAAAGACAATTTAAATAATTTTAATTGGGCTTATACGTTTATTTAATTAAGCAGGTGTTGCTTTGCCAAAGGCTATAAAAGAAAAGAAAAATTAAAATGGCGCTTTTCCTAACGATTATTTCAACATATATCCGGTAGTCGGTACTTCACCGACCACACCCAAACCAGTGCTGCCACATCATTTTCCCAGCTGGAGGAGGTTCCTGAACCTTAAAGGAATAATGATGAGAATAGGTAAGAACTTTTTATGGCTCTAGATAACTGGGTGAACAAACGGGTTATGGGGAATATATAAATTTAAGCAACAAACCTTTTGGTATATATATGTGTGTCTATATATTAATAAGAAATATTATTTAGAGTTTTCTATTCATGTAGTTTCTATAAACGTTGTAAACGTATTTTATTTGTTTGTATTTTGTAACACTAAATATTTTTTGTTTACAATATTTGTAAGTATTCGCACAATGTTTATAGATAGCTCACAATTCTTGTTTTCAATGTTTTTTACAATTTTAGTTCACAATGTTAATTTTTGTTTAAAATAATAATATTGGCTATAGTGCACTCGCGTAGGGATTGTTGGGTTGTTCCTTTTGTTCTCGATGTCGATAATCAACTGATCTTATAAGGATCAAATAATTATGTTGAAGGTGTTGATGAAAGTGTGTATGATGATGTATATTGTGAATGTTGATATGTGTTAGTGATGTTATTGTTATTGTTTGTTAAAGATGTTTGTGTTGTCCTATTGGAAGTCAGGGTTAGGGTTGTGTATTTGTTCACTCGTGTGAACATCCTCCCGGGCCGGCAACCTGTGAACAAAAACAAATTATTTTTAATTGTCTAAAAGGTGGGTAAGGGTATTAATTTTTTGTTTGTTTTTTTTTACTCGTGGTTTCAGGGTTTTCCCATGGGTACATGGGTGGGGTGGAACCTGAAATTAGACTTTGGGTTGGTATTAATAATTGTGGGTGTTTTGGGTTAAAATTTGGGTAGGTAAGATGGTGTTCGGGTGAGTAAAGGGTGTGTAACGAGGGTGAAAATGGAAGATTTGAAGGAGTTAATTAGTGGGTGGGTAGGACTACGACCTTGGTTATGGGCCGAGTCAATGTTCCGGTTGATGTGTGCAATTCGACTACTCTAGGCAGTCCATCGGAACCTGGGTTTGTCTTGGTTACTCGTCCGAGTAACCATTCATTTGAGGGTAGGTTGTCCTGTTTAATGACAACAATGTCATTGATTTCCACAGGACGTTTAGGGTTTCTCCATTTATAACGTTTATGGAGCTCCTTCAAATATTCATCCTTCCATCTTTTGCAAAACTGATGGTGTTGAATTTTCAACCTTTGCCATCTGTTTGGTAGGGTAATATTTTCGTTACTAAAATCGGGTTCAGCGGGTGATAATAAGGGTGAGCCAATCAAGAAATGACCTGGGGTTAATGGGTTAAGATCTTGAGGGTTTTCACTCGACGGGCTTAAGGGTTTGAGTTGAGGCATCCTTCTATTCTAGCCAATAAGGTTGCTAGTTCCTCAAAAGTATATTTAAAATTTGCGAGCTTCTTAATATGGGACTTGAAACTCTTTACGCCGGCTTCCCATAAGCCCCCCATATGTGGAGCTCCGGGTGGGATAAAGTGCCACGTCAAGTTTTGAAAGCTATTGGTTGATGTAACCAATCCCTTCAACTGTTTGAGGAATTCCTGTCGCTGCTTTTTAATTAGTTGGCTAGCTCCAACGAAGTTGGTTCCATTATCGGAATACACAGCGACAGGGCATCCCCGCCTCGAAAAGAATCGGGCAAATGCCGCCATAAATGCTTGGGTAGACAGGTCAGATGTGGGCTCTAAGTGGATAGCTTTGGTAGAAAAGCAAACAAATACGCAAACATAACCTTTGGTTATCCTACATGTTCTACCAATGTAGGATTTTATGTCAAATGGCCCGGCAAAATCAACTCCAACAGTATTAAATGGTCTGCTAATTTGGGTACGTTCGGGGGTAATACAGCCATAAATTGGGTAGTTTGGCGATTCCTATATTTCGTGCAGGGTACGCACCTATTGACTACAGAACTGATAAGATTCTGCAGTCTCGGAATCCAAAAATTCGTGCGAATTACTCGCAACATTAGACGATTTCCGCCATGTAGGGTTATAAGATGAACGTGTTGGGTTAATAATTTAGCAAAGGCGCTAGGGTAGGGTAATAAAATAGGGTGTCGTTCATCATATGTTAAGTTGTTGGAGTTTGCCAATCTGCCATTTGTGCGCATGATATTCTTTGCGTCCAAAAATGGCGTAAGGGTAAGTAAATTGCTTTTCTTGGGTAAAGGGTTCGATTTCTTCAGACAAGAATATTCCTCACTGAAATATTGTGTCTGACAAAGAATTATCAGTCTATCACGGGTAGCTTTGATCTCATGTGCATCAAGTTCAATACTCGGGTGGGTTAATACTCTATTGAGTCTTTCGTCAATAGATTGTGGAATTTTTCGATATAGAACTACGCTGTCATGTCGAATTCCATTTCTTCGAATAACTGATGCGCGATCACAAAATCGATAGACATATGACAATATTCTAAGTGCTTTGGACCATTTAGAAAATCTTTCCAAAATGTCCTGGGTAGGGTGGGTAGAGTCCATAGATGTTTTTGGGTTCAAAGTCGTAGAGAACGACTGACAAATTTTAGCTTCAGCTTGAGTTTCGTAGGGTAAATGTGTTGTTGGCCACTTTGTTCGATCTTCCTTCAACCAAGTTGGTCCATTCCACCATAACTTGTCGTCCATCAGTTCATCTGCGTTGCATCCACGACTGGCAACATCGGCTGGGTTGTCGTAAGAGGCCACATGACTCCAGTTCTTGGTTCCTACCGCTTCGGCTATTGCAGACACACGGTTAGCCACAAAGGTGTTCCAGGTAGTCGGGGGTTTGTTGATCCATGCCAAAACTATTGCGGAGTCCGTCCAGAAATACATTGGGTATTGGGTTAATTGCAGCTGGGTAATTATGTTTTGTGCCATTTTTGCCAACAACACTGCACCACAAAGTTCTAATTTCGGTAAAGAAATGACCTTGATAGGTGCAACTCTCGTCTTAGCGACGAGTAGGGTTACGGACATAGGTCCGTTTATGGGTATAACTCGTGCGTATAAAACCGCAGAGTATGCTTTTTCAGAAGCATCTGAAAAGCCATGAAACTCAATTTTTGCTGAGGGTGAAAAATGTATCCATCTAGGAATTCGAATATTGGCAATGTTATCATAAAACTGCAAAAACTTGTGCCATTTAATAAGTGTGAGTGGGTTAAGACATTCATCCCAAGCTGTATTATCCTGCCAGATTTGCTGCATCACGATTTTGGCGGATATTATAATTGGTGCTAACCAACCAGCTGGGTCAAAAAGTTTAGCGATGTCAGATAAAACTGCTCGCTTAGTGTAGGCTGGTTTTCTCTCTATTTTTGGGGCCTCAAAGAAAAAATTGTCCTCTTTTGGATTCCACCGAATGCCTAGAGTTTTAGGGTTTTCCGATTCCGGAAGGGTGAGTAAGGCGGCATTGAGTTGGTCGTCCTTGGGTAAATTATCTAGGAGCTCTTGGGTATTTGATGTCCACTTTCGTAGAGGAAAACCAGCAGATTCGAGTGCAGTGATTAACTGTTTTTGAGCGATTTCAGCCTCTTGAACACAATGAGCACCGGCTAGTACATCATCGACGTACATATTCTCTCTCAAAATTTGAGATGCAATTGGGTGGGTATCTTGAATGTCTGCGGCTAATTTGTGTAGGGTTCTGATAGCCAAATAAGGGGCACAGTTAACGCCAAATGTGACTGTTTGCAGTTCGTAATCTTGAATGGGTTCGTTGACGCTTTTACGGAATAAAATTCTTTGATAGGGTGTGTGGGTAGGGTTCAATTGAATTTGCCTATACATCTTGGTGATGTCGGCATTAAAAACAATCTTATAAAAGCGCCATCTCAAGATTGAAACTACCAAATCTTGTTGTAGGATAGGACCAATGTGTAGGGTATCATTCAAGCTGTTGCCGTTCGAAGTTTTGCTCGATGCATTAAAAACAACTCGAACTTTTGTCGTAACACGATCGGGTTTAACAACAGCATGATGGGGTAAATAATAATGGGTGTTTGAAGAAGTGTTTGGGTTATAAATAATGGGTTTCATATGATCTAAGTCAATATACTCTTGTAGCGCGTTATCATATTCAAGTTTTAGATCGGGTTTCTTTAGTAAATTCTTCTCATTTCTTAAATATTGAGCCATCGCTATATGGCGCGAGTTTCCTAACTCAATTTGAGGGTTACGAAATGGAAGAGTTACTTGATAACGACCATTGGGTAAACGACGGGTAGTTGTCGTGTAAATTTTCTCACAAGTACAATCATCTTCGGATTGAATGGGTTCTTCCGGAATTTCTTCAATTTCCCAAAATTTGGTCAAAAATTGATCAAGCTTGACAGAACTATAATAAGAAACGATTCTTCGGGTAGGGTGAGAATATTGTACTGGTCCGGTTAAAATCCAACCAAACTCAGTTTCTTGAGCTATTAATGTGCCAAGAACATCTTACTTAACACCAGCTCTGATAATTTGTGGGTAAAAATCGCTACCAATTATAATATCAACTGGGCGGCTTTCATAAAATTTAGGATCCGCCAATGGGATTCTGTCCAACTCTTTTATGAAAGTAGGGTTTAAGTTTTGGGTGGGTAAATTGCGGGTGAGGGTTTTGACAACAATTGCCTGAATATTCAATGAAAATTTCTTATTAGTGTTAGAACCAAGATGTATATTACACATCTTGTTCGAACGTGCTGAAACAACCTCATTTAAACCTGAGATTTCAGCAACTATGGGTAGGGTGGGTATGTGTAATTTGCGCCTTAGCTTATCAGAAATGAATGAAAAGTCTGATGCTGGGTCAATAAGCGCTCTAGCAGGGAATTCTTCACCGTGTATTTGAATATTCAAGGCAGATGTGCCTAATAATTTAGCTCTGTCGTCTAATTGGGTTTTGCTTGATTGGGTTTGGGTAGAGAAAGACTGTATTACACTTGACATAGAGGGTTTATCGTCATTCTGTGGGTTAGTGTTCGGGTTGGGTTTGTGTAAAAGGGTGTTATGTCTGCTGCCACAGTATCTGCATGTGAATGTATTGCGACATTCTGATACCATGTGACTAATGGCCAGACAATTGTAACAAATTGAATTCTTTCTTAGGAATTCAATTCTTTCATTTACTCCCAGGGAAGTAAATGATGAGCATTCCCTCAAAGTATGGTTACTTTTGCACAGTTTGCACAATGAACCATCGGGTTTTTCCTGGGTTTTTGGGTAATTATGGGTATTTGGGTGGGTTTGGGTTGAATTCGAGGGTTTACTCTGGAATACGTTTGTGGATCGGGTATCCTTCCTATTATTGTGTGTCAGATTATGGAACGTTTTTACTCTTCTGTCAATTCGATTGTTGATGTCCTGGAGGAATATGTGTTTTGGGTGGGTGTTTGGGTTAGGGTTAGGGTTACTTTCCGGAACATCATTGACAGAAGTGAGTTCCTTGAATGTATTTGTTAGAAATACATCCACATCTGTCCAGGAAGGCATTTCAGCACAATCCTTTAGGGTTTTCTCAAATTCCCTTCGGGTTACCTTGGGTAATTTTGTCAAACAGAGATATACTATGATAGGATCCCCATTGTCCGTATCTATCTCCAATGTATTCAAATTTGCAATACAGCAATTTATCTTTCTCTGCAGTTTTCTTATTGAAACACTGCACATAGTGTTTACCGCTGGTAAATTTAAAAGGGTCTTAATCTGAGCGTTAATTTGCATCCTTTTATTTTCATATTGATTTACCAGTTGGGTCCAAGCAATAAGAAAACCATCATTAGTTAAGGGTGCATTGTCGACTATTTCTTTAGCTTCGCCGCTAGTCTTATTCTTAAGGTAGAAAAGTTTTTCTACACCACTTAGGCGGGTATTATTGCCATAAATGACCTTGAATAGGTCTCTGAACGAGGCCCAAGACTTGAAATCCCCACTGAATGTTTGCATATCGCAAGGGGGTACGTTAAATCCAACTGATTGGGTGGGTTGTGTGGGTTGTGAGGGTTCGGGTGGGGTGGTGTTTGAATTTTTGGGTTGAGTTAAATTTTCTATAGATTCATCTATGGAAATCATAGATGACCTATAGAATTTTTTAGCCGATCTCACATTCCTGGAGAGGCCATTAAAATTTATCGAATTGGCTACTTCGGGTTCATTGAGTTGTGGCGACTCTCGGATCTGTCTGAATTTTCCGTCAATATTCGACCACAACTCTTCCAATTCATTCTTCATGAATCTCAATGCGGGTAGTGATTCAGACTTCTCTGTACTGGCCTTAAAATCTTCCTCAAAGGCACTTAAATCCTGTTGGATATAACGTAGAATATCGGCGGCTAAAGTTTTTAATTCCGACATATTTATTTCTTCCAAATTTAATACGCAGAGGATTGGAAAATGTTATTAAATTGCGATAGTAAATCGAATTATCGCGGGTAAATTTGGTTAAAAAAATGTTTATTTCAAATTTGAAATAAAACTAATCAGCAGACAAAATTGCCTATTGGGTATCCTTTGTGTTTTTGTTGCACTACACAAAGAGAACGGCAATATGTTTTACTCACAATATTTTGAGAATATTATCGAAAAAAAGGGTAAGTATTGGGTGGGTTTTATGAGATAATATTTTATATTGTGATTTTTTTCTTTTATAAATCCAAAAAATTCGCGACAAAATATGCGATATATATAAAAAAATTTAAATTGAAAAATATCAACTTACCTTGTCTGCTGAGGGTAGGGTACAAACCAATTATTTTTTTTCCAATTCCTCTTTGTGTGATGTTTGTTGTGTTGTGTTTGTGTGCAATGTTAATAATGTTAACTTGTTAGTAGTTGCTTATATTTGTAATTGTTTTTGATTTACTTTTTGTTAGTGAACTGTATTGAAATGCAATTGTTAGTGCACTTTATTTTCTTCAATTTTATAATTTTGTCACTATGTACTTTGTTGCTACTTGTTTTGAATTTTGTTAAATTTTTTATTTTGCTTTTATCACTTTGGTTCTGTTTATGTATTATTCCAAAAAATGTGCAATATGTAAATAAAAATGTGCAATAATACTGTGTATTTTGTTTCTATTTTTTTTTTGAACCTTTGTGAACTTTTGTGTTTCCTTTTTTAATTTATATTTGATTTGGGCTCTTAATTTTTTTTGCTTTTGTATTATTTTGAAAATGTATAATTTTTGTTTCTTTAATGTAATATGTGTTTTGTTTGTATTTTTTGTGAACTTTAGTAAACTTTTGTGCCTTTTAAATTTGTTTTTAACTTTTATTTTACTGTTCTATGTAATATGATTTTATTTTTGTAATTTTAATATGTATGATAATTTTAAATATGATGTATGTATTATTTTTGATTTTGCAATTTCTAATTTTTTACTGTTCTATATGTATGTTGTTTTTGTTAATGCACTATTTCTTTTAATGTGAACTTCTGTGATTATTGTTTGTGTTAATTGTTAATTTGTGTTTTCTGATTTATATATTTAAGTATTTTGTTGATTATCGTACTTGTAGGATATTTGGTTATGTTTTTTGTATAGGGTGATTTATGTTTTACACTATTTTTGTTAGTGCATGTGTGTTTATTTTAATTTCTTTATCTGTTTCACTTTCACTATTTATTTAAGGCACTGTACTATTATTGTCTTAGATTTCTTTTTGATTTTTATTAAAATTTAAAATAAGGGTGGGGTAAAATTTGCACAATTTAGGTGGGTTTTTTGTGGACTGTATACATGTGTCGTTGTCTCTTCTTTTTCCTTGAAGGACCATGAACGAACGGGTTATGGGGTAGGGTTAGTATGTGGGGTAAGAGGGGGTAGGGTATATAAATACACAAACCTTTTCTGTATATAAATTATGTATATATGCAAATGATAAGTGTTTGTTAATGTTTTGTGTATATATTTTAAAAACGTTATAAAATGTATTTCTATGTAATTGTTTTACAATATATATAATTTGTTCACTATCGTTCACATTTAGATTTAAATTTATTAATGTTCACAATATTTTACAAATTCTTTTAGTCTTGTTAATTTTCACAATATTTAAAATGATATTATATGTGGCGCACTCGCGTAGGGATTGTTGGGTTGTTCCTTTTCTTCTCGATGTCGATAATCAACTGATCTTATAAGGATCAAATAATTATGTTGAAGGTGTTGATGAAAGTGTGTATGATGATGTATATTGTGAATGTTGATATGTGTTAGTGATGTTATTGTTATTGTTTGTTAAAGATGTTTGTGTTGTCCTATTGGAAGTCAGGGTTAGGGTTGTGTATTTGTTCACTCGTGTGAACACTGGGTAAGGGCCGGCATATGGTTGTTTCAGCGATGGTCAGATGGAATCGTTGCGTACGAAAACGTGTAATGAACTGTGTAGAGCCTTTGAAATAAAAGTTGGTTAAAGTTTTTGCATTGTAAGACGAAATTCGAATATATAGTTGTTGCTCAAATTAGAAGGTTCTGTTATTTGAAGAAACTCTCCTGGTATGGTTAGTGTTGTACCATAAACCATTTCGGCAGGTGAAGCATTAACATCAGGTTTAAAGGCAACTCGTAGTCCTAATAGTATAACCGGTAGATGATTAAACCAATTATTTTGATTATGACACAAAACAGATGTTTTTAACGAGCGATGGAACCTTTCTATGATGGCGTTCGATTGTGGGTGGTATGTAGATGTGTCGATCCAATAGTTTTCACTAATTCTCCAAAAATACCTGACTCGAAGTGTCTGCCTCGATCGGATGTTATTCGCGCCGGAACACCAAATCGCAACATCCATTGGGCGCTTTTACAACATTTCAGCGGACATGTCAGGGATTGGCACATCTTCAGGCCATCTTGTGAAACGGTCGATTATGGTAAAGCAATAACGTTGACCTTCACATAACGGGAAAGGACCAACAATATCTATATTGATGTGTGAAAATCTGTCTTTATGTGGCTCGTATTAACAACTTCTGAATGGGTATGCCTTTGCACTTTTGATTTTTGGCACTGCAGGCAATACCCGTATGTGAAATATTGTGTACTGTAGTCAAAATATGATTTCGAAACTTCTTCGGAATAAAAGGAGGTACGTGCGAAGTAGATGTATCACATATTAATTGACTGCCGCAACCTTGTAACGAAAATGTCTTCAAAATAAGCGAACCTACATTGCTGTTTTGGGGTTTGAACGCTTGTTGGAGCTCATCGTCGCTTTGTTGAGCCATAGCTATACGCTCGTAGTCTATGATTTGATTAATCGAATCTATACGCGAAAGAGCATTTAGTGCTGCGTTCGCTAGGCCGGGCATATGACGAATGTCGGTCGTAAACTGGCTTATGAAATCATGCGGTCGTATTTGACGCGTAGAAGTCTTTTCCAGGTTTTGTTTGAAGGCGAATAAAACAGGACGGTGGTCGCTAACGATGTAACAATTACGCCCTTCCATCATGTATCTGAAATGGCAAACGGCCTGGTACATGGCTGGGAGCTCGCGATCATATGCTGAATATTTCATCTGCGTTTTCGTCAACTTCTTTGAAAAAATGCTAAAGGCTGATGTAACGTCGCGGCAACTGCCGTGTCAGATGCGTCCACGTATAACGCCAGTTGAGATTCAGCAGCAGGATGGGCCAAAAGTTTGGCAGTTACGAGCTTGTTCTTGCAGCGTTCAAAGGCGGCGTCGGCGGCTGGAGTCCATGTTAAAATCGTACGATTGTTTTTCTTATTTCCGACGATGAGTTGCTGAAGCTGTATTAGGTACGATATAGCGTGTGGTAAGAACTTTCTATAAAAATTTACCATGGCGATAAATCTGTTTAGTCCTTGAGCCACTCTAGGTTTCGGAAATTTTTTTATAACAGCAACCTTTTCTGGCAATGGGCGAATACCCTCAGCATTCACGAGATGACCCAAGAATTTTATTTCAGTTTTACCAAATTCGCACTTTTGTATTGTTACGTTTTTACATTTTTAAAAACGTTTAGAATATGAGTTCGTTGATTGCAAACAAATATGTATTTTGATTCAATTAAACTATTTATTGTTCGCACTACTTTTATGTGCCACTGTCACAACTCCAACAATAATTGCTTGTTTACTATTCTACTTTATACTTCTGTCCGCGAAAACACGTCTTCACACAAGACTGACTGAATTCTTACTACTCGTTGTTTGCTTTGTCTTGCCTTTTTATATGTCCACAAAATCAGTCTGATGAACGTTCTTGAAGCAGAAGGTTCTTGTTTTCGCCTTCTCGAGAATTTTATCGCGACTGCATTGTTGTTTGTGTATTTTATTCACGTTGTTAGTTGTTGCGTTCGCTTATGTTGCGTTTCGTTATCTATTCCCTTCTCTTTCTTACTTATTCTTTCTTTTTGTAGCTTTTGCTTATTTTTTTAATGTGAAATGATATTACACCGTTTCATATTTTGCCTGCCGCTCTATGTGTACGACCTTCATTTTTGTTCGGGGGCTGCTAGCTTTCTACATCCTGTGCACGGCATCGTTTAACCATTTAATTATTTTCTACGGTCCATTCCAGCTGGTTTGTAGCTTGGGGGATAATCCTTTCTTCTACCTTGGGTTGTAGAGTAGAACCAGCTGTCCCTCATGGAAGCCCTCCGTGTTTGCTGCACGATCATACCTGGCTTTCATTCTATCACTGGCCATTTATATACGATTGCGCACAAATTCATCAAGTTCATTTAGGCTTTCTTCTTTTTCAGTGCATGTGGCATCCCTCCCTGTGGCGGAGTTAACACCAAACTCTAAGCCATCGGGCAGTTTTATATCAGTCCCAAAAATAACCTTGGCGGGTGATCTAGATGTTGAATCATGGACCGCAGATCGGTACTCCAGTAGAAACCTCGGAATGTGTTCGTCCCAGTCCTTCTGTTACTCGCTCACTACTTTTCGGAAGTATTCCTCCTGGGTTCGATTAAACCATGTTAGACTGTGGGTGAAGCGTCAGACTGTGGGTGAAGCGGCGTCGTTCGAGTCTTCTTAATACCGTATACGTATACCTCACACATTTCCTTGAATACAGCTGTTTTGAAATTTCTGCCTGAATCGGAATGTAGCTCTATTGGAACCCCGTAGCGGCATACCCAGTTGTTGACAAAAACATTTACTATTGTGTTCGCCTCCTGTTTGGGTATGGCATACACTTCCAGCCATTTACTGAAATAATTCCGCTTTCCTAATGTCGATATAGTCACCCATTTATCAACTTTAAACTGTCCCATAGTGCCCAATATGCTTTTGTAAGAGGACTTTCTGCTGATATCTCATTCCTAGTAGGTCATTTGTTTCCCCTTAGCTGTTATAATCTTCGCAAATATTGGGTCACTTCCTTGTTCTTCGGACCAGTCTTCTTTGGCTTGGATCTGCGTTCGCCGGACATCAACGATGGATTCCTTCTTCTCAGTCTTCACATAATGATTACGCTCCAAATTACGAGGTCGACTTGAGAGAGCATTAGCCTTCCTATGTTTTATGGCTCTTTGTTTTGTTAATGGCGATAGTTTGGAATCATCTTTGATTTTCTTGCATTCTCTTCTAACTTTTATAACTTCAGTGTTTTCTTCAGCCGCGTAAGTGTCCGGAGACTGTTCGATTTGATTATTACCCTCTATTTTCGGTACTTTCGACACAGGACGACCCTCGCCATCCTCAATCTTTCCGCGCCTTCTCTTGGAACTACTTGTTTCAACGTAGTGTTCTTCAGAAACCTTAGGTGTAGCAATGACACGTCGTCTTGTAGGGAGATTGGTCTTGATCTTTTCCGTGGCGCTTTACAGTTTCTTTGGAAATGACCACCCTTTCTACAGTTGAAGCATTGAAGTTTAGCCTTTTGTCCGTTTTCTTCCACAACTTGCTTCAACATCTGTTTAACTTTATTCAAAAGGCATTTCTCTTCCTCCACGACTTCAATTCTTCGCACTTTGCTTACTTATGGTCTAGAAATCCTGCGAGCGGTCTCTTGGACTAGTGCGAAGGCCCCGAACTCTGCAAAGGTTGACTTCTGTGTGGAACATACCGCCAGTTTGATGTCCGGGTCGCGTATACTGGTAACAAACGCCTCGGTTTTAAAGTTGTCTATCAACGGGTGGTTTTCTCCGGGGTATGAAAGCTGTACCAACCTCTCAACATCCATTGCAAAGGCTGAAAGTGGTTCGCTCTCCTTTTGCGCCCGGCACCTTAACTCCATGTAGTACAGTTCTCGTTTGTGCTATTCACCGATTTTCCGCTGTAACGCCACCATTAAGTAGTTCTAGTTGTTTCTGCATTTGGCTGGCATGGTTTCTAGGATCTCGTCTGCGACACCTTTTAACGCCAGAATTAGTTCCAGAGCCTTTTCGTCATCGTCCCATCCGTTTCTGCTGGCTACTGTTTTAAATTGGAATTTGAATACGGATAGGGGTGCGCTACCATCAGAGCAAGGTGGTTTTATCCTGCCGGTACCTTCTGATAGGACTCGCTCTCATTTAAGCCGGAGATTTTAATTTTTTTTAAATTTATTTATTTATTTTACTTTTGGATTTTGCAATCCCACTTCTGACACCAAGTCAATATTTATGGAATTTAGATATAAGTACAGTCGAATTTTGTTCTATTCAAAGTGATTTTTTTGGTTTTTTTTTTATTAAATTCCAAAATAATACCTCTTGCTAGAAAATTAATAGTAAAAAACACTCTTATAATTCTTTAAGAACATTGGAATCATAAGAATATGCATTTAAAAATTTTAATGATTAAAAAGTTTTATGTACAAATAGGAAAGTAACAAAAAAGGCATTTGCGTTACATTAGCACTCAAAATACATATTATCTATTTATTATGTTTCAAAGATTTTTTACACATTACAATCATAATAATAATTAAAGAAAAATCATTTTTTATATACAAATTTAAAAGGTTTAAATATACGATTAATATATATGAAAGTACCCAAAAACGAGAATTCGTACCACTCCGTCACTCAAAATACAAACATACATATTATTTATTTATTTTGTTAAAATTGTTTTGTGATCACAGTAGTAAAATAACAATAAGTATTTATTTCATATAAAATTTTTTTATTATTATTTTAATCAAAAATTAAAAATTTCATTATATACATGTAGCAATTTAAAAATTTTATATAAATAAACATGAATGTACCTAAAAGGAAATTTGTGCCGCAATGCAACTCTGCATGCAATAGCGCCATCCCTCCTGTTCAAATGACACGCAAAAACGTGAGGGAAAATCTGTTTTATACAGATCGTTCCGTTTTGCTAACGGGAGAGAACGTTTCAGTAAGTGTTTACATTGTTTTCCGTACGCTAAAAAGAGAACGTTCGCTACGGTACGTTACTTTACGCTGATCTTCACAACAGCGATCTTCGAACCACGACTGTTTACTTTACACGCAACGCGTCTTCACACAACACTGACTGAATTCTTACTACTCGTTGTCTGGTTAGTCTTGCATTTTTATATGTCCACAAAATCAGTCTGATGAATGTTCTTGAAGCAGAAGGTTATTGTTTTCGCCTTCTCGAGAATTCTATCTCGACTGCATTGTTGTTTGTGTATTTCATTCACGTTGTTAGTTGTTGCGTTCGCTTATGTTGCGTTTCGTTATCTATCCTTTTTTTTTTTTTTTTTTTTTTTTTTATTATTATTATAATGATTGTTTTTCTGATGCAACAAGATCAAATTATCTTATAAATTACAGCACCAGAATCAAATAAGTTACATAATACATTGAAATTATATTAATCAAAAAAATTATATTAATCAAAACATTATATTAATCAAAAAAAAAATAAACAAAAGAATACATAAGAGGTAATAAACAAAGTCAAATGAAAATTAAAACGATAAATTTATGAATTTTTGTAATAATTCCTTAACAAGCTTTTAAATCGCACTGCGTTGCTAGTAAATTGAATATTTGGGGGGAGATGGTTCCAGAGATAAATGGTATATATATAAAATTGGTGAAAAGAAGCACTCTTTCGGTATTTGAATGTTCGAATATTATTGTTCCTCGCAGACGAAGTGAATACCAATTTGTTGTAAAGAGAGTCAGGTTTTTTTGTTGTTATAATTTTATGTAAAAAAAATAAGATTTTTAAACTTCATATAGTCATCGAGGTGCATTCCAAGTACATGTACTAAATACGGAGATATATGGTCAAATCTTTTCAAAGCAAAAATATATCGAACAATATTATTTAACGTTATGTTGAGCTTTCGTTTCAAAGTCATATTGCATCCAGCAAAAATCTCAGAGGCATATAAAAGAGAAGGAATTAAATACGTTTTTGCAATCAGCATCCTTATCCTCATGGGCGTAAAATGTTGAGTCTGCCATAGGGTTCTAATCTTCCCATAAACTATGTCACATGCTTGATTAATGTGATCCGACCATGTCAGCGAGCTATTAAAAGTAACGCCCAAATTTTTGGCTGTATTTACCAATTGAATTTTTGTCCCATTAAGAGAAATATTCAAATTCCCTTTCAATCCCGCCGGAATTTTGCCAATTAATAAAAACTTGGACTTAATAGGATTAAGAAGTAGTCCATTAGCAGATGCCCATTGATAAATTCTATATAAATCAAAATTTATTTCATTAATGGCAGAATTCATAGTCGTTTTCGAACAACTTAGATAAAGTTGTACGTCATCAGCATACATTTGAATTTTGGAATATCTGATCTGCAAAGGAAGGTCATTTGCATACAGGGAGTAAAAAAGTGGGCCAAGTATGGACCCCTGTGGAACACCTCTGCTTGTAAATAAGGGTGAAGAAACAAAACTACCATTGACAACTATCTGTGATCTACCAATTAGATATGAAGATATTAATTTTGTTGCGGTTGGAGAAAATTTAAACATATTGCCAAGCTTCAATAGCAGCATTTGATGGTCAACAGTGTCAAATGCCTTGGAGTGATCAAGTAAGACCAAAAATGTTAACTTACTCTCATCTAAATTACCACGAATATTCTCAACCACCTCAGTTAATGCTGTAGTGCAGCTGTGTTGAGGTCTAAAACCAGACTGACAGTCTGTTAATAGATTATTGTCGAGTATGTGTTTATAAATTTGTCCATGAAGACTCATGGTCTTTGTTTTTGTAGCTTTTGCTTATTGTTTTAATGTGAAATGATATTACACCGTTTACATTTTCGTAACAGTATATTATAATATAATTGCCACATGGTTATCGTGTAGGCGACGAAGAACTTCGGTAAGGTCGGAGCAGTGTTGTTCAACAGAACTTGAGGCTACACAAATGTCGTCGATGTAGGGGAATACAAAGTCAAATCTAAGCGGCACCTCATTAATAAGCCTCTTAGGGATACCATCCGGGTGAATAGGTACTTGATGGAAGGTTTTTTGCAAATCAATCTTTTAAAATATACTCTTACCTCGTGGGTTTGTCAATAAGTCGGTTAAGAAAGGTAGAGTGTAACGATCGGGTAGCGTTTGCGCGTTGAGCGCGCGATAATCCCTGGCATATTCCGGTTTTTAGCAAAAAGTTGAATTCTTTTTCAGCTGTAGCGAGTTTTTCTAAGAGGTAGTGGTCGACAAAAGACTGGTTGTCCCATCGTTTCGATCCTGTGCACTATCGTACACCTCGTTGTGGAACCATAAGGTGATAATTTGATTATTTCGGGAAATTTGTCCAAAAAAGCTGCAAAAGGTGTGCTTGTTGTAGTCGTCTTAATCTCGGCTGTTTCGTTAAAGTTGACGCATGAAAGTTTCGATTTCATTGCGGTTGTGCTGTCAATAAGCTGATTACGCCGTAGATCTACAAGCAAGTCGTACTGTAATGAAGTCTGAACCGATTATTGGTGACGCAACGTTGGCTATAAGAAATGAGCAATGGAAGTCACGACGCAGGCCGAGATCTAGTTTTATTCGTTTTTCACCAATAACCTTTATTGGAGACCCGTTAGCAGCAAATAGCGTAATGGCAGTTGGTTGGGGGGTTTACGTGACCGTGAACGCGATCGCGTTGAAAATTGCTCGAATCGTTTGCTTAATTCGACGATGGCTTCACGTAGCTCGCTTATCTCGTTGGATGCGGCTGCTGTATTCGGTTGATTTGGTTGGACGCCATTGCGTCTATAATAGTCAGCAATACTCGTAAACTCAGATGAAGTACCCGTAGAAGCAGCTACTACTGGCTCAGCGAACTCTGGTAGGCGGTTTATCCATATTCCTTTCAATGCCGCGTCTCCCAATGTGTTGCCGGCCACCCTCTTCATCTCGTAGTAGAGATCATATGGTTTTCTGTCACCTAAAGGGAGCTCAGTGGTCGCCGTGGTTTAGTAGGTAGTCTGTTGGCTTATTAGACGAAGATAAAATACAAAAAGTATTTCTTCGGCGACTTCCTCTCAGGAGATTTCTGGCAAAAACTCTGAGAGTAAATCAAATTGCCATGAAAAAGTTTCTCAAAAATCTGTCGTTCGGAGTCAACTTTAAACTGTAGGTCCCGCCACTCATGTATAAAATTAACACACACAACATAAGTGGTGTGAGAAACTAGGTCGTAATCCTGACTGAAGGGTTGTAATGACATATTATATATATAGTTGCTGTTTTTGCTTATCGGTAACTATGCCGGACGCGGTAAACCAAAACTCCATCGTTGTAAACCACGCCTCTATGTTTGTGTTGGACATCTGTGGAACCGGCAAACAACATAAATCACAGACGTTGTTTGGCTGTGGTTGATTTTGTGTAACGTCGTCCGTTGCCAGCGAGGAACAATTTCCACTGTCGTTCTTCTTGTTCATAATGAAAATAGCGGGGTCACCAATTAGGTAGTTTTTTATTAAATTAGCAATTAAAAAAGGCAATTTAATTAATTTTAATTGGGCTCAAACGTTCATTTAATTAAGCAGGTGTTGCTTTGCCAAGACCACAATTGTGGCCAAGACTATAAAGGAAAAGAAAAATTAAAATGGCGGATCCTCCTAATGATTACTTCAACATGTATCTGGTAGTCGGTATTTAGCCGACCACACCGAAACCAGTGCTGCCACTTGTATCTCAGAAACTTAGCTTCATTGCCATACATCTGATACTGGATATGAGCTGAATGGATATCGCATTTTCCGTTCTGATAGACCTTCACACGGTAGCAATTCATCTTAAATTACCTATAAACTGTAAACTGATTTGTAAAAATGTTAAGAATAATAGCAACACTCGGAAAATGAAATACTTGCTCATTCATCTAACAAGAATATATATATACTGTCCCTTATTAACAACATACCTTCTCTCACTCTTGGATATTCTGGCGTAATATTAACTTAGGACTTTAATTCAAAGATTGTAGTTAATAGAAGATAAGGTTAGACACGAATGCCATGCTTCTACATGATAAATTATCAACATCACTTTTTTCAAATCATGAACTAATTTTTCTATTTTATGGCTACCAAATACATCAATCAAAAACACTGAACTTTTATCTCTAGGACTGAATAGCATGCTAGGGAACATGATCTTCACTACGCCAACTGTTAATGACCAAGTGTCGTTTTTACATGCCAACATTTAATATTTGTATGAGAAATATAACTTATTAAAGGCGAATAAATTGAATTCTATTAGAAAACCATAGCTTTCAAATGAGATAAGGACATTGCCTATAAATGGTGCAAAAGGTTCAGAACACCAGAACTAAAACACATTTTCAAAACCCGTAGAAGTCAGGTTAACTTCAAAATAAGGGTCGCTGAGAGCAAATTTTATCAGGATAAATTTTCTGCTGCCTTATTTTCGAAGAGAAATTCGTAACATGGGTGTACAGAGAAAGACACAGGAGCTGATGTTGATCAATTAAACCTTGAATTTACAAATATACCAATGCCCTATCTAATATCATCTATTATGACACTGTGACTAATCTAAATAATAGTGGTTCTCAGTTTGCGAATGTCACTCTTGAGGAAGTAGATATTGAACCGTGTTATAATATATGTAACACAATTATCACTAAATCGAGATTTCCATTAATGTGGAAGCACGCGGAGGTAATTCAAGTACTTAAACCTGACAAAAACTACAAGCCATTAGCAATACTATTATATTTATCGTAGGTATTTGAGCGCTTAGTCCATGAACATATTTAATATTTCCAAATTATATAAATTTTCGAAAACTCCTGCATTACAAGCAAATTGTTTTTCATATTGTTACGGAAATGGAAACGGTGTACATCGTTTAACATTAAAATGAGCAAAAGCTACACAAACAAATACAACGAACTTGTTACAAGTAAACCAACAACATCAGTATGAAAGAAAAGGGGATAGACAAGTAAGAATTCAGTCAGTCTTGTGTGAAGACGTGTTGCGTGTGAAGAAAACAGTCGTGGTTTGAAGAAGAATAACGAACAAGCAAATTATAAGTTGGATACATCAAGTTATAAACAGTGGCACACAGTGGAATTGTGCGAACAATAAAGAGTTTAATTGAAACTAAACACAAATTTATTTTTATTTTGTTTTCAATCAACAAACTCATATTCTACACGTTTTTAAAAAGGTAAAAACGTAATAATTGGTGTCAGAAGTGGGATTGCAAAATCCAAAAGTAAAAATAAATAAATAAATAAAAAATTAAAATCTCCGAACTAAGAGTGGAACGGTTTAAACAAGAATTGGGTAAACTAGAGCTGCCAACAACGGTCACGAAGAATGAACTGCAAAGGTGGTTAAGGGAACAACTGTGGCTTCAGGGCATTGCCATTGATTTCTACGAGTTCGAGGATGAATAGGAACGAGAGTTAAAGGCACTGCAATCCCTAGCGGTATCGACATAAATTCGTTGCTATCCACTATGATGGAAAAAATGCAAGTATTAACTGATGTACAAGAAGCTTCTAGAGCTGAGAATCAAAAGCTATTTGCTGATGTACGAGAAGCTTCTAGAGCTGAAAATCAAAAACTTCTGGCTGATGTACAAGATGCTTCTAGAACCGAAAATCAAAAACTTCTGGCTGAGTCGCGAAAAGACAGTGAACAAATGATGGAAAAAATGCAAGTAGCAAACCAAAAGCTAGTTGATGATATACAAGAAGCTTCTAGAGCCGAAAATTAGAAACTTTTGTTAAAAAACTGAAATCAAACTTGAAGCGACAAGAAGCTGCAGGAAATACGTGAGTCATTCAGCAAAAGAATTACCAGTGTTGAGGAAAAGGTGTCAGATTTGGAAAAGACCATTTACGGAAAACTAGTTATAATGGAGGGGAAGATCAACAACCTCAAGAGCCAGCGACCGGAACCAGTGCGAGTCGTAGCGGAAGGTACCGGCAGGCAAAAACCACCTTGCATTGATGGTAGTTCACCCCTATACCCCCGTATTCAAATTTCAATTCGAGAAAGTAGCCATCAAAAACGGATGAGACGATGGGAAGAAGGCTTTGGAATTAATTTTGGCGTTAAAAGGTGTCGCAGCCGAGACTTTAGAAACCACACCAGCGGCTTAATGGTGGCATTACAGCGTAAATTCGGCGACGAGCACAAACGAAAACTATACCGCATGGAATTAAGGTGCCATGCGCAAAAGGCTAATGAGGCACTTCAAACCTTTGCAATGGAGGTCGAGAGATTAGTGCAGCTTACATATCCAGGAGAAAACCGCCCATTGATAGACAACTTTAGGACCGAGGCGTTTGTTAATGGTACACGCGACCCTGACATTAAATTAGCGGTATGTTCTACGGAAAAGACAAACTTTGCATTAGCCCAGGAGACCGCTCGCACGATATCTCGACCACAAGTTAGCAAAGTGCAAAAAATGGAAGTCATGGAGGAAGAGGAATGCCTTTTAAATAAATTTAAGGAAATGATGAAGAAAGTTTTGGCGAAAAATGCACAGAAGGCCAAACTTAAATGTTTTAACTTTGGAAAGGTTGGTTATTTCCAAAGAAACTGTAAAGAGCCACGAAAAATGTCAAGACCCGTCTCACCAACAAGGAGTAAACGGGCGAGTTACCAGCCATCTACACAATTGTCCCCATTAAACTGAAACGAGCTAGCACTTAAGGGCCAGTGCTGGCACCCACAAGCGAGAGCCCCACAGTCTCAATATCAGTGATGCAACAAAACAACAATAACCTTACGGCATGCGGGTACATTAATGGCAGACAAAACACCTTCACTATAGACACCGGTGCGACGCAGTCTATCATCAGACCAGATGTAGTGAAGTGGAAGTGTGAGAAATGTTGTAATGTAAGACTTCGGACAGCTACTGCAGAATCTGCCATCGTCTACGGAAAAACAGAGGCGAAGGTGACTAAAGCCAATATTAGTGTAAGTCACGTCTTTATTGTTGCAGACATTGTGGATGAGGTTATCATTGGTGCCGATTTTATGATAGCTCATGACATCAATTTGAATATGGGGCAACAGATAATGAGTTGGCAAAATGTGAAGATACCTCTTGACGTGGGATACAAGCATCTGGACGCCAGAAGGTTAGTTGCTGCTAAAGAACAAAAATTACCTCCACAAAGTGAAACGTTGATATGGGCGCGTGTGTAGGGAGATTGTTAGGAAAACCGCTGTTGGGTTGTTGAACCAGCAGAAATTCAGACGGACTTGTTATCAGCAAAGGCCCTGGTCAAATCTACCGAACAGAAAATAGTCCCGGTGAGGGCGCCAAATCTATCAGACCATGAGAAAGTCATCGCTAAAAACTCCGAGGTAGGTCAATGTGCTCCAGTTGAGGCTGTAATAAACAGCGAACAATTGCCGAACCTGCCGAAATGTCAATGAAAGGACCAACAGGAATTTGGTGTAAGTGTAGAGAAATGGGTAGCAGGCCCGAGAGCAATAAAGGCAAAAATCTGCTAAAGAGGTATGCTTGCACCTTCGCCAAGAACAAGAAAAGACAAGGAAGAACAGCCATGGTCAAACAAGAAATACTAGCGAAGCGAGACGGGTAAAACAGGCACCCAGAAGCATACCGCTGGCGAAGCGTATTGAGGTTAAAGAGCTAGTCGACGAAATAAAGAGGAGCGGTGTAATTTAACCATCATCTGGTCCGTGGAGCTCACCTGAAGTTCTGCAACGAATATCAATGGTTGGCCTAAAATTAAGCATAAAGAAATGTCCATTCTTCCGGAAACAGGTGAAATATTTGGGGCATCTTGTTACAGCAGATGGCATATCTACTGATGAATATAAAATACGAGCAGTAAAGGACTAGCCTCGTCCCCAGAATCTTTATGAACTACGCAGCTTTTTGGGACTATGCACATACTATAGACGCTTTGCGCCTAACTTTGCTAGCGTGGCTGTAAGCTTGCTTGAACTCAACAAGAAATCAATGATGTGAGTCACAAGAAGAGGCGTTCCAGACTCTAAAAGACCTATTGTGTGCTGCACCAATTTTGGCGTATCCAGTCCCAGGGGAAAAATTCATTTTGGACAGTGATGCTAGTGGATATGGTATTGGTGGTGTAATTTCCCAAGTGGTCAATGGTACAGAGAAAGTAGTAGGCTACTATAGTCGCACACTGTCAAAGCCTAAACGGAACTATTGTGTGACCCGGCGTGAGCTACTCGCAGTGCTGGAATGCATAAAACATTGCCATAAGTACTTGTATGGCCAACATTTCCTGCTAAGGACTGATCATTCCGCACTGAGATGGCTACTGCAATTCAAGAACTCTGAAGGACAGTTAGCACGTTGGATTGATCGACTCCAGACTTACGACTTCAGCATTGAACGCCGAAGAGGTTTAACACGTGAGAATGCTGATGCTCTCTCACGCCGACCTTGTAATTTGGAGTGTACACATTGCGTGAAAGCCGAGAAGAAGGAATCCATCGTTGATATCCGGCTAATGCAGATCGAAGCACAAAGAAGTGACGCCATATTGGCGAAGATTATAGGAGCTAAGGAAGAACACACACAGACTACCAGAAATGAGATATCCGCAGAAGGGCCTCTTACAACAGCATATTGGGCTCAATGGGACAGTTTAAAAGTGATAGACGGGAGCTTATATCGACATTGGGAAAGCGCTGATGGCAAGACCTCATCCAACCTAATAGTAGTGCCTTCCTCCAAAATGAATTAAGTTTTAAATGAGTTCCATAATGGAGCTACCAGGAGAACACTTTGGGGTGACAAAGACGCTGGAAAAACTAAAACAACGTTTTTATTGGGTTGGATGTCAGCAAACAGTGGCGGATTGGATAGCAAACTGCACCCAGTGTATTGCAGCTAAATGTCCCGTAGAAAGAAGTCGAGGTCAGCTGCAAGAATATAACTCGGGCGCACTTTTCGAGCGGATAGCGATGCCGGAAACCGATATGTTATCGTTGTGATGGATTACTTCAGCAAATGGTCTGAAGTGATCCATACCCAATCAAGAGGCGAACACAGTAGTAAATGTTTTTTGGTGAACAACTGGGTATGCCGCTACGGGGTTCCAATAGAGCTACATTCCGATCAAGGCAGCCGTATTCAAGGAAATGTGTGAGGTATACGTATACGGTATTAAGAAGACTCGAACGACGCCGCTTCATCCACAGTCCGACGGAATGGTACAACGGTTTAATGGAACCCTGGTGGAATACCTGCGAAAAGTAGTGAGCGAGCAACAGAAGGATTGGGACGAACACATTCCGAGGTTTCTACTGGCGTACCGATCTGCGGTCCATGATTCAACATCCAGATCACCCGCCAAGGTTATTTTTGGGCCTGAGATAAAACTGTCCGATGGCTTAGAGTTTGGTGTTAAGCCCGCCACAGGGGGGATGCCACATGCACTGAAAAAGAAGAAATAATATAATATAAATAACATAATATAAATGGCCAGTTATAGAATGAAAGCCAGGTATGATCGTGCAGCAATCACGGAGGGCTTCCATGAGGGACAGCTGGTTCTACTCTACAACCCAAAGTGGAAGAAGGGATTATCTCCCAAGCTACAAACCAGCTGAGATGGACCGTATAAAATAATTAAACGGTTAAACGATGCCGTGCACAGGATGCAGAATGCTAGCAGCCCCCGAACAAAAATGAAGGACGTACACATAGAGCGGCTGGCAAAATGTGGTAGAAGAGATAATGAGTCTATTCGGGACGAACAGGCTTATGTGAGCGGCAGTGTTACGAAAATGGAAACGGTATAATATCGTTTAACATTAAAATGAGCAAAAGCTACGCAAACAAATACAATACTTGTTATAGGTAAACCGGCAACATCAGTGTGAAAGGAGATGGACAAGTAAGAATTCAGTCAGCCTTGTGTGAAGACGCGTTGCGTGTGAAGAAAACAGTCGTGGTTTGAAGATCTCCGAACGAACAAGCAAATTATTGTTGGATACATCAAGTTGTAAACAGTGGCACACAGTGGAATTGTGCGAACAATAAAGAATTTAATTGAAACTAAACACAAATTTATTTATTTATTTATTTATTAATTACAATACAATTACAAATTATATCCTAATTAAATACGAGCGAATTAACTTGACTACACCTAATTCTGTTTTTACACGGTAGATTGGTTCCAGAAAAACCGTGTAAAAAAAAAACCGTGTAAAAAAAGACACTAGTCGTATGCAAAAATAGGTGATTGGTTCCTAATCTCTAAAACCTATTAAAATTAGTGAAAAACAAGGATTTTTTAAGAAGTTTTGTATTTGACATTTTCTTTTAGGGATTCATAAAATATTTAACAAAATTAAAAACATAAATAACTTAATAAATATAAAATATTAACACATTTCAATTGCTCTGACCTTTGTGCTTGTATGCACAAAAAGGGAATTCCCCTAAATTCATGCCATTTACATTTGCTTTGACCAGTAAATTTGCTTGTACGCGCAAAAAGGGAATTCCCTTAAATTTGTGAAATGAACATACTTTGCAAAAATTAAATTTGACAAAAAAAATTAAGCTCAAAAAATTTTAAATCGTGCTAAATGGAAAAGAATCGTTTAAAAAAAATTAAAAATATTTTATTTTCAAACCGTGTTATATCAAAACCGTGTAAAAAAAGACCGTGTAAAAACAGAATTGGGTGTATGTGCTCGGTGTAGTGTCACAGACCAGAGTCTCTGGTGGGAATCGAACCCACGACCCTCACGCTAATAGTCTAGCACATCTGTGATTCGGTGTCGACTTTAAATTGTAGGTCCCGTCACTCATGTATAAAAATTAACACATACAACATAAGTAGTGTGAGCAGCTAGGTCCTAATCCTGGTTGGAGGGTTCTAATGACCAATTATGTATGTATGTACTGTGTTTGTATGCTGCTGATGTTCAACTGTACATACATTGACCGATGTCAATAATTGTATTAGTAAACTAAACTATGACCTTAAAAGCATACACAAGTGAGCTTCACCTAACGGTCTCTGTTTAAATGCAAGAAAATCGAATGCTATTGCTATTGGGAAAATCAATTTAATAACAGATTCGCTGCCGCTACTTGTCCTTGGGGCATCCTCTTTACAAATAGTTTAATATTCCAAAAGTTTTGGCTTAATGTTTAATACATACATAATTGGTCATTACAACCCTTCAGTTAGGATTACGGCCTAGCTTCTCACACCACTCACGTTGTCTGCGTTAATTTTAGACAGTAATCCCTGGATTTACGTCACAGTTGGTCCCAAAAAAAGGCGACGTAAATCGAAACGACGTAAATCGAATTTCATATTGCTCATACTACAAAGTAGTATGTTTTTAACAAGGAACTTAAAAAAGTTACAGTAATCCCTCGATTTTCGTCGCAGTTGGTTCCAAAAAAAGGCGACGTAAATCAAATGACGACGCAAATTGAAGTTAGAGGGAACAGAAAATTTGACGACGTAAATCGAAACAACGTTAATCGAGGCGACGTAAATCGAAGGATTACTGTAGGTGAGTGGCAGGACCTGCAGTTTAACGTCGACTCCGAACGACAGATTTTTGAGAAACTTTTTCATGGCAGGTTTATTTACTCTCAGAATTTTTGCCAGACATCTGCTGATAAACTTAATTGGTCTAACCACATCAATGCTATCTGTGGAAAAATATACGTATGCTTTCGGCGAAGACATATGTAATTCCCACACTTAGGTACGGATCCGAACTCTTTGTGGGTCTGGATTCGGTCAGACAACGTAAACTTAATGTTACGTTCTATAATATTGCCAGATATATTTATGTACGCAGCAGAAATAGCAGTATTTCGCTTTATTCTAGACAAATTTACTCCATGATATTGGATTAATTTTTGAAATATAGTACACTTATATTTCTACACAAAATTATATATTTAAAACAATCCAATTATCCTTTTAATGGACTACAATTTTCTAAATCGAACACAATTATGTATGATAGACAAATAACCGAAAGGCATTTTTATATTAATGCTACATATTCGCCTATAGAATCAACTTGCATCAGATATTCAATTGAAAAACAATGCAATGCATTTTAAGATCTCAATGACGGCATATAGATAATACTGTTTCGAACTGTTGACATCGAAAATGTTTAATTTTATTTTATAATTTCTTTTCAATTGTAGTGTTTTAAATTATTACTATAAAACTAATTATGTAACTAATGATTATATTTATTTATTTATTTATTACAATATAATTACAAATTATATTTTAATTATATACGAGAGGAGTAACTTGACTATATGCTCGGTTTAGTGTCACAGACAGACCAGAGCCTCTGGTGGGAACCGAACCCACGACCATAGCTGCCAGATTTGAGGATTTATTTTAGAAATTAAAAATGTACATAATTTTCTTTATTTTAAAACTTTAAATCTCAATTGAGACACTTAAAATTGGAAAACTTTAAACAAATTTTTTTTTGAAAATTATATAAAACTGTTCAATTTAAAAAAATTACAGAAATGAAAATGGTTTCAAAACTATTACTATTACCACAATCTTCAGCTAATGTAGAGAGAGTGTTTAACCGAGTTGATCTAAATAAAACAAAACTTACAAACTTCTTTAAAAATCATCTTTAGAAGCAATCATCTTAACAATTTAAGACTTAGTAATTCTAACGGCTTCGACTTTACAATTGTACCTGAATTAATTAAAATTTTTAATCTAATATAAATTTGTAAACTATGTAGCTCTATTTTTCAAACATGCAAATATTTTGTATACAAATACTTGTATTTTAAATTTATTTTCATACTTAAAATGTTATGTCAAATGACTTTGAACTAATTATTAAAACTAAAATATGTACAGTAAATTTGCTTTATACGGTTAACAACAAAAAAAAAAGAGATCAAGAAAATTAAAAGAAAATTTTTTATTTATTTATTTATTTTTACAGACAATTTTTTTACGATTCCAATGAACCACTTTGAAGATTTTTTCTTAAATATTTGAAGATTTGATGCCTTACTCATCTGGCAGCTATGCCCACGACCCTCACGCTAATAGTCTAGCATACTATCCACTAGACTACCAGGGCACCCCTAATGGATATAAAATTAATTTATTGTTATAGAATTGAATTAATTTATTATAAGATTTGAGTCTTGTTATTATTGTTATTTTTGATATCATTTTTTGTAAATTCTAACTTGATATTTTTGTCAGTGCCCCTACCTACCCAGTACTATTAAATAAGACTTATTCTTGCTGCACTGCATTAAACCTAAATAATCTGACGTATTAGTCTCCGTCTATCACTCGACGAGTAGAGATCTGTGAATTGTTATAAAATACAATGGTGAGGAGAAGAAACAAACAAAAAAATGTTTTCTCTCGATAGGTTTGCAATGAGTATACTGAATTTACATTGTATTAATAATTGATAATGGCCCCAAGATCCCACTACCCATTGCGAATAACCAGTTTACTTTACTTCTCCTAGAGGAAGATCTCATTCTCCTCCAATTCTTAATGGCGTATAGCGTATTAACTCATAATAATGATATTGTATATAAAACAAAATAATAATATTCACTTCACTTTCCAGTTAATATTTTTTAAAAATTTTGATAAATTTTAAGTATTTTTCGACATCTCTGTACAATTGAAATAATTATATGTACTCTCATTCTTGAGTCATAAATTAATGTTTTGTCGGGAGAAAATGGTACCCGAGCTACGACTACTTTGGAAGAGCCTCTACTCTAAACCATTACGATTTATTTTTGCGAGTTTCTTGCAATCCTTAGAAAATCAAGCACGTGTCCATTTTAAGGAACATTACGGTCTTGCATGTAGTCGTTTTTTTACTCTTATTACGAATCATATGAGAGTGTATTTAAAATCACATTTTTATCCTGTTTTACTTCCTTTTATATTTCTTTATAATAAAAAATGAAGTACTGTAATGTATACATTCACCCATATACAGAAATAAGAATAAAAAGATAAACGAAAATAAAAATAAAGAAATACAAAGTGACTTCACAAAAATATAACCGTAATATGCAGAGTATGCGATTTCAAGTGGCTTGTGTTGATTAATATGGGCTACTAGAAATGCATTACAAATGAATTTGATATTACTGTTAATATTATTGTAGGTCACTAAACTATTAACAAATAATGGATTAAGAGGAAAAGAAAATAGAAAACATAGAATAAGAATAAGTACGGGAAATAGTTTAAGATTATTGTAAGAAACATAGAATAAGAAATTTGTATATAAAATTAGAAATACTTCTGACTGCAAATTTATAGTTTGTCTTATTTCTCAATAAAACTTCGACAATTAAGTTTGCCATGAGTTAGAGCCGACTACTATTCTAAGGCTCTTAAATAAATCAAGAATACTACAGGGAAAATTACATACCATTATAAAACTTATTTCATGGCGATCCTGCCAAATTAACCAGGCAAATTAACGTTGTGTCCTATCCTGCTAAAAATTCACAAATTTATTCTTGAAAAATTATTATTGAATATTTATCCTGCCAATCCAATGAACATAGAAGATTTAGAGGATACCAGACTGGAAATCGACCAGCTTTTTAAGAAATGGGAACAGTTACTAGATAGTTAATATGTATCTCAGCCTGTAGTTCCTATTCCAGAAGCCCCCAAGTATAGTGCCAGCAAAAATAAGAGGAGGAGAAGCAGAAGAAACGAGGCGGTAAAGCAGTTAAGAGGCGTAAACTAATTGCAGAGGCGTACAGAAGGTAACATCTGACTGGCAACAAGAAAGAAAAATCCGCGATAATGTGTGTTCACACGAGTGAACAAATTTGTTCATGGTTCTTCAAGGAAAAAGAAGAGACAGCGACACATATGTATACAGTCCACAAAAAACCCAACTAAATTGTGCAAATTTTACCCCACCCTTATTTTAAATTTTAATAAAAACCAAAAAGAAACCTTAGACAATAATAGTACAGTGCATTAAATAAATCAATGCAAAAGTGATATAAATAAACAAATTAAAATAAACACACATGCACTAAAGAGGAATTGGAAAAATAAATTTGGTTTGTACCCTACCCTAAGCAGACAAGGTAAGTTGAAAACTTTCAATTTACATTTTTCATCGCATTGTTATATACTTTTTAACGCGGTAATTTAAACGTGTGAAAACTTGCAATAGGAAATATTATCTCTTAACCAACCCACCCAATAAATATCCTTTTTTTTAGATAATATTTCCAAAATATTGTAAGGAACAGATATTGCCGTCCACTTTGTGTAGTGCAACAAAAACACAAAGAATACCCAATAGGCAATTTTGTCTGCTGATTAGTTTTATTTCAAATTTGAAATAAATATTTTTTTGAACCAAATTTACCCGCGATAATTCGATTTGCTATCGCAATTTAATAACTTCTTCCATCCTCTGCGTATTAAATTTTGAAATAAATATGTCGGAATTGAATACTTTAGCCGCCGATACTATACGTTATATCCAACAGGACTTAAGTGCCTTTGAGGAAGACCATATGGCTAGTCCAGAGAATTCTCAATCACTGCCCCCATTGAGATTCATGAAGCGTGAATTGGAAGAGTTGTGGTCAAATATTGGTGGAAAATTCAAACAAATCCGAGAGTCGCCACAACTCAATGACCCCGAAGTATCGAATTCGATAAATTTTAATGGGCTCTCCAGAAATGTGAGATCTGCCAAAAAAAATTCTATAGATCATCTATGATTTCTATAGATCATCTATGATTTCTATATTTATTTAATATTTAACCCAACCCAGAAATTCTACCCCAACCCAACCCGAACCCACACAACCCACCCACTCAGTTGGATTTAACGTACCCCCTTACGATATGCAAACATTTAGTGGGGACTTCAAGTCTTGGGGCTCTTTCAGAGACCTATTCAAGGCATTTTATGGCGATAATACCCGCCTAAGTGGAGTAGAAAAACTTTTCTACCTTAGAAATAAGACTAGCGGCGAGGCTAAAGAAATAGTCGACAACGTACCCTTGACTAATGAAGGTTTTCTTATTGCTTGGACCCAACTGGTAAATCAGTATGAAAATAAAAGGATGCAAATTAACGCACAAATTAAGACCCTTTTAAATTTACCAGCGGTAAACACTATGTGCAGTGTTTCAATAAGAAAATTACAGAGAAAGATAAATTGCGGTATTGCAAATTTAAATACACTGAAGATAGATACGGATAATTGGGGTCCTATCATAGTATATCTCTGTTTGACAAAATTACCCAAAGAAACCCGAAGGGAATTTGAGAAAACCCTGAAGGATTGTGCCGAAATGCCTTCCTGGACTGATATGGACGTATTTTTAACAAATACATTCGAAGAACTCACTTCTGTCAATGATGTTCCGGAAAGTAACCCAAACACCCACCCAAAACCAAAATTTCTCCAGGACATCAAAAATCAAATTAACAGAAGAGCGAAGACGTTCCACAATGTGATGTACGACAATAAGAAGGATATCCCATTCACAAACAAAATTCAATTCCAGAGCAAACCCTAAATTCTACCAAAACCACCCAAATACCCATAATTACCCAGAAACCCAGGAGAAACTCGATAGTTCATTGTGCAAACTATGCAAAAATAACCACACTTTGAGGCAATGCTCATCATTTACTTCCCTGGGAGTAAATGAAAGAATTGAATTTGTAAAAAAGAGTGTAATTTGTTACAATTGTCTGCCCATTAGCCATATAGTATCAGAATGTCGAAGTACGTTTACATGCAGTTGCTGTGGCGGCAGACATAATACCCTATTACACAAACACAACCCAAACACTAACCCACAAAATGACGATAAATCCTCAACGTCAAATGCAATACAGTCTTTCTCTACCCAAACCCAATCAAGCAAAACCCAATTAGATGACAGAGCTAAATTATTAGGCACAGCTGATTTGAATATTAAAATACACGATAAAAAATTCCCTGCGAGAGCGCTTATTTAACCAGCCTCAGATTTTTCATTCATTTCTGATAGGCTAAGGCGCAAATTACACTTACCCACCCTACCCATAGTTGCTGAAATCTCAGGTTTAAATGATGTTGTTTCAGCACGTTCGAACAAGATGTGTGATATACATCTTGGTTCTAACACGAATAGGGAATTTTCACTTAATATTCAAGCAATTGTTGTCAAAACACTCAAACTTTAACCCTACTTTCATAAAAGAGTTGGACGGGATCCCATTGGCGGATCCTAAATTTTATGAAAGCCGCCCAGTTGATATCATAATTGGTAGCGATTTTTACCCACAAATTTTGGAGCTGGTGTTAAGAAAGATATTCTTGGCACATAAATAGCTCAAGAAACTGAGTTTTGTTGTATTTTAACCTGACCAGTACAGTATTCTCACCCTACCCGAAGATTAGTTTCTTATTTCAGTTCTGTCAAGCTTGATAAATTTTTGACCAAATTTTGAGAAATTGAAGAAACACCATCTGAACCCTATTTTAGTAACGAGAATATTACCCTAGCGAACCGATGGCAAAGGTTGAAAATTCAACACCATCAGTTTTGCAAAAGATGGAAGGATGAATATTTGAAAGAGCTCCAAAAACGTTATAAATGGAAAAACCATAAACGTCATGTGGAAGTCAATGACATTGTCGTCATTAAACAGGACAACCTACTCTCGAATGAATGGTTACTCGGACGAGTAACCAAAATTCACCCAGGTTCCGATGGACTACCTAGAGTAGTCGAACTACGAATATCAACCGGAACGTTGACTCGGTCCATAACCAAGTTCGTAGTCCTACCCACACACTAGTCAACTCCCTTCAAATAACCTTCCATATTTCACTCTCGTTACACACCCGTTACTCACCCAAAATATTAACCTCGTTACTTACCTAACTACTTACCCAAACCCACTAACAGTATCCACCCGAAATTGACCACCCACCTATTTCGGGCATTAATTAACCCACTCACGCTTATTAAATGGCACAAGTTTTTGCAGTTTTGTAATAATGACAATGTTCGGGTTCATAGATGTATACATTTTTCATCAGAATTGAGTTTCATGACTTTTTGACACTTCTGAATAGGCATACTCGGTGATTGTATACGCACGAGTTATACTCATAAACACATCTATATCCGTAACCCTACTCTTCGCTAAGACGAGAGTTGCACCTATTGAAGTCATTTCGTCGCCGAAATTAGGACTTTGTGGTGCAGTGTTGTTGACAAAAATGACACACAATGAATAAATTGCACGAAATCTTCGATAGTTTTGGCATGGCTCGACAGAACCCCAACTAATTGGAACCACTTTCTTACAGACCGTGTGTCTCCAATTTCCGATGCGGTAGGAACCGGGAACTGGGGAAATGTGGACTCTTATAACACCCCAGCCGTTGCTGTCAGTCATGGTTGCAATGCAGACGGACTGAAGGATGACGAGTGAACAAACCTAGTTGAGGAAATATCCGACAAAGTGGCCAACAACACATCTACCTTCCGAAACTCAAGCTGAAACTGTAAACCCAAAATCATCTATGAACTTCACTCACCCTACCCAGGACATTTTGGAAACATTTTCTGAATGGTCCAAAGCTTTTAGAATATTATCTTATGTCTATCGATTTTGTGACTACGTTTCATTTACTCGAAGGAATAAATTTCGACATGACAGCATAGTTCTGGGTCGAAAGAACCCACAATCTATTGACGAAAGACTCAAAAGATTATTAACCCACCCGAGTAGTAAACTAGATGCGCATGGGATCAGGACTATCCGTGATAGACTAGTAGTACTTTGTCAGACACAATATTTCAATGGGGAATATTATAGTCTGAAAAGATCAAATTTACTCACACTTACACCCTTAATAATCCCCACTACTCACCCAAACACTCCTTACCTACCCAAATTCTTACCCAAAACACTCACAATTATTAATACCCACAGAAAGACTAATTTCAGGTTAAACCCGATATGGTCTCCAGGTCAGAATTGAAAACATATACCTATGAGAAGGTCTCGAAATCCCGAGTGAAAAATTTATACCCATACCCATTTTTAGAACAATTAAATATAATTGTCTTTTTATTCACAGGTTGCCGGCCCGGGAGGACGTTCACACGAGTGAACAAAATTACACAACCCTAACCCTGACTTCCAATATGACAACACAAACATCTTTAGCAAACAATAACAATAACATCACCAACACATATCAACATTCACAATACACATCATCATACACACTTTTATCAACATCTCCTGCATGATTGTTTTGTTCCTTGTTGTTCAGTTGATTATCAACATCGAGTACAAAAGGAACAACCCAACAATCCTTACGCGAGTGCGCCATATATAATATTATTTTAAATATTGTGAAAATTAACAAAACTAAAAGAATTTCTAAAATATTTTGAACATTAATAAATTAAAACCCAATTGTGAACGAATGTGAACAAAATAAACATTGTAAACAAAAATATTTAGTGTTACAAAATACAAACAAATAAAATAAGTTTATAACGTTTTTGAAAATATAAACAAATAAAACAACACTAACATTTATTATTAACATACAGACACACATATATACATATATACTAAAAGGTTTGTTGCACATATTTATATACCCTACCCCCTCTCACCAACATACTAACCCTACCCGATAACCCGTTTGTTCAATGTGAGAAATAATTGGAATGAGAAACATAGACAAACATTAATAACATTATTTCAAATAAAATATATAAATATAAAGTAAATGAGTACTAAAAGGACTTTACGAATAAAAGGCAATTAAATTAAATACAGCTCGAATAGATGTATAATTAATGGATAAGTTAGTAGGAATCTATAATAATTTAAAGAAAAGTCCAAATAGAACTTACACACTAACATGGCATCATTTGGCATTATCGACGCATCTAAGATACTAACTTTATAGCCATAATCGAATTTTATGCAGAGACGCTTAAAGACTCGACAGATGTTGGTAAATTGGTCAAATTCGTTCTCGCCACTAAATTAGCAGATAAAGTCAAAAATAAATTAATTTCTGAAGAGACCCCAATTCTATACGCATTCTTAGAAAAGTATTTACACCTAAGAAATCACTCTCTTCCGTAAATACTGATTTAACAAAGCAAATTAAGGCAATAGCTCAGTAACACAATTTGCTAACAAAATTGAATCGCTTGTAGCATGCCTAAATGAATTACAGATTGCTGAATTGGGTTCCCAAAATAAGGAAACAATCATTAAAATGAGTGACCAAGTGGCGATTAGCACTTTTAAAAATGGCTTACACGAACCACACAGAGCCACAGTATTAGCTGCTCGTCCCACAAGTCTAAATGAAGCGATTCAAATAGCCGTGGAAGTAATGCCACAACAAAACTCAATAATTTTCAAAAAGAATAAAAGACCTTTCAATAATAGAGGACAACGTAACTATGCCAATATGTACAATAACAACAGAAGGAGTAACAATAACCAGGGTTATTATAAAGGATCCGCCAAATAATTTTTTTGCATGGCCAGCCGAGGCAGCCATTTGAATGAAATTATTTTGCATTATTAACCGGAAGGAATGTACTTTCAAGTAAAAACAGAAATTTGAGAAAATACTCAGTAGTTTTTTTTAAAGCATTTTCAAAAAAAAAGTTATTTGCGGACCCTTTAATAATTATAGAAGTACTAACAATTTTCAAAGAAAAAACAACATTAATCATCCACGAAGTAATAACTTCAATAGCAATAATCATAATAATCATAACCACAGAAATACCGACTTTAGAGGATCGAAATAGAAATCGGAGAAGAATATATGTTACACAGGAACAGGGAAACGAAGAAAACCCCTGCAATCCTCAAGATTAAATTTTAACGAAGATGTAGGGGAATTAAAAGAATATACCTTAAAAACTTATAGTTCACATTCGGTTCACATTTTGTTACATTCAAAGCTGATGAAGGATTTTTCATAAGATTTTTAATAGATACAGGTGCAGACATCTCTATATGAAAGGAAAATTTTGTAAGCAATAAGGAAATAAAAGAATACACTGCTTGCAAACTTACAGGAATAGAAAACAAATCAATCCAAACAATGGATACTTCACTACTAAAATTAGTATTTCCGGAAGATATAATAAGCCACGAATATCAAATAGTGAATACAGAATTCCCAATAGCAACAAATGGTATTCTATGCAGAGATTTTTTTTATGTATTTGGTAAAAATAGATTATGAGATATACGCATTAGCCATCATAATAAATGAAACTGAATTCGTTCTACCAATGAGAGCAAATATCAATAAGTTCACAATACCACCGAGAACTGAGATGATACAAGCAGTAAATTTCTAGATTGAAGAGGATAGCGTAGTATGCGTAAAACAAATCGGTAGCAATATTTTTATTGGTAATAAAATAATTCTAAAATATGGGACAAAGCACATTAGAATCTTAAATACTTCAGACAAAGAGGTTACAAGATCACAATTAGATTTACAAATCAAACGCTTATCACATTACAACATTCTATATAATAAAAAAGAAATTACCAGTGCTAAACAACAGGATAGATAGGGAAAATTAAGAATATTACTAAGTACAGATACAGTCGACATTAACGCAAGACAAAGCATAGAGAAAATATGTAAAGAATTCCAATATTGTTCTTTTTTTTAGAATATTTATTTAAAACTAAATATTTAAAATAAACCTGAGCACGCCCCTCTGGAGTGAAAGCAGGCCTACCATTTACTTTTCATCCAGCCTTGGCCAGATTTTCAGCGCCGTTCTACCCATGTCCGAGGCCGCCCATCTGCCATTGATGGAATCGACGATCGCATTATCAGTTATGAGCCAGCAGGTTCTCATGGGGATTCGCAGATTCGAAAATTCATCGTAGAATTCAATGGTTGTGCCCCGGTACCCGTATGATATGGACATCATATCATTCTGCGTTGAGATATTTGATGTACACCGTCTTGGAGTTTTTGGTCGTCTAAGGCAGCCTTAAAAGACTAATTTTTGTGTTTTGTAAAAAACAATCTTCCAATTGCTAGCTGGGTTAGCACAGCAAATTCAAAATTGTACCTTCAAATTTTATTCTGTAGTTGTTGTGAAGAAGAAGAGAACATATGATTTATACAACGCAGGTAATGAAAATCAAAAGTATTTTTATATTCTTCAAACTCAGCTCGACCTATATGTGTGAGTATTATTTATCAAGCCAATAAGAAAAAAGGTGAGATTGGTCCATTATTTGATGTGTGGCCGGGCAACTTAAAACCCATAACCCAAAATACATAGTTGTTGGTGCTGTTGATGATAAACAACCGTTGTCGGACTATTTTTGTTTTGCTATGCATAGAGCACTTTACCTATTTATATAGGCATTATGTCTATTTCCCTGCAAACCCCGCTCGATCAATGGTTGCGCAGACCCCTTTCAATATTAATGAATAATCTTGTAGCCTAAAAACATGCGAAGGGAAATCCCCAGGTCTTAATATAATTTCGTGTCCTATAATTAAAATGCTCCTAGAATTTTTAAATATTTTATTCTTAAAATTAAATACGTTACATAAATATTGGTTGGAGTTTGACATTTAACTTGAATAAGTCAAACGTTGTGGTATTTCGGCAAGGAACCAGAATATCTAAGTATCAGAAGTTAAAATTTGGTAACGATTCTATTGAAATCGTTAACAGTTAAAAATGTCTTGGTGTGGACATTAACTATAACTTATCTTTTAAGTATTTGTTAAATATACTGGCCATTAACTCAACATGGTTAAAATGTATAAACCCTCCGAAAATCTCTAAAAATAATAAATTTAAAATATGTCAATCAGCCTCTCTCTGAATTATGATATATGCTGCACCAGTCTGGGGTTACATGAAATATGATGACGTGGACAAACTATTTTGTTTATTCAAAAATGCTCAACTCACCTGCTTCATCTCCTAATTACATGATGAAATAGGATTACCATATTTATATTACAACCTTAAAACTACATTTCTGCTACATAAATAAAGTTTTAAATATGCATCAAAGCAGATTACTTGTATGATAGCTCAAGCAAGGGGATGTCATGGTATATTTCTTGTCTTTTCTCCCATACAGCATCCTTATTTTTAAAATCTTCCTTCGATAGTTTTTTCTTTAGTTAATTTCAGAAGTTCTCTATGGGATTTAAATTCGGAGATTGGCTTGGCGAAAAAGCGAACGTTGTGAGAAACCATTTTTAACCAGTCTTGAACTGTGTTGGGGTCATTATCACGTGAAATGTCTACAATAATGGCATATTTTCTGATGCATATGGAAGCATTACATTTTCTTATTTTTTTTCCGTCTGCCTTCATTGTGTTTTCAAATCGGTATATCGGAATTCCATGAAAAGCATCCCAAACGCATTATACTTCATCCGGCTTTTTTTCTTTTGTATGTTTTACGCGAAATTTTTTCCCTTAGCTCGACATTTCTTTGACAGTCGTTCCCAAACATTTTTTTTATAGCATCGCTTCATAAGATATTTCGCATTTTTTTCGCCATCATTCCCGGACCATAGTAAATACTTTTTAGCAAACTCTAACCTCATATTTACGTTCTGATTTCGCGTCAGTGAAATTCTTGCAATTCGTCGTGGAAGATTCGCTTTCAAAAGATTTCACCATCATCACAACTTGATAATCCATTTTTCCCAAAATTGCTACCCACAACAGCTGATAAAAACAAAAAACCAGTCGCATATAATGCGTTGTGTGTAACTTGCAATAAAAACCGCATAGAATGCAAGAATCGCATGTAACGCAAGTTCGCGGTAACGCAAGTTCGGATGGTATGGTATGGCTTAAGTGTAAAGCTATGGTCAGACTGAGTAAATATTTGAAGTAAAACATAATTTTTTTCTTTGCTCTAGTGTGACCATAAAATATTTTAGGGGTGCAAACAAGATTTTGAGAAAACAAATTTGTTTGCTTGCAAACAAAAATGTCTCTAATGTGACCATAGTGTGACCACCCGTGTCAAACATTTTCTCCTTTTTTTCGAGCAAATAAATATTTGATCTTGCAAAAAATTTTTAAGAGCAAGCAGTGGCAAATAACATCTGTTGCAAGCAATGTTGTCCACTTTTAATAATAAATTATAAAAATTTTTCATAAAATTACCAAAACGGAAAACTTTTAAGAATAAGCTTTATGTGAAAAGTAGAAATTAAAAAAAATATTAGTGTAAAGACCTTTTGACAGGTTTATTAAAAGTTTTGGTCCATTAGTTCATTATGAACAAGGAACAAAAAAATATTATTTTTTTATCACATTTTTTAAATGCATTTGGACCAAATGAAAGATCATACATGTAATTTGCTACAGAAAGTTATATGGAACAAAAAATTGATTAACCTACTAATTTCCAAGAAAAGTGCAATACTGTAAAAAAAATCAGGTAAAGATCATAATTTTTGTTTAATAGACGAATGGGTTCAAATTTGTAATACGTCAATCGAAAGCTCTTTTAAAGAACTTTTCTTTAATATCCATTTCAGGGATGATTATATTTCAAAGTTTTATTAAAGCATCAATTTAATATCTGGACCTTAGAGACCAATATCTCCAAAACCAGTCTTCAACGGCACAAAATTTGTATGTACATATATATTATGTATAATAGGAAAATAATATATAATATTAATAGGAAAATCCGGAATCACAAAATTCCGGGATTTGGGAATCCCGAAAATCGATCCCGTTTGGCATCCATAGTATATACACATTATGGAACTAAGTTTTATATTTTATCGTTTAAACGCAATTCAGTTGTCAACACTGATGTAGAAAAGAAAACAATTAAACAGCTGTGAAAATTTACTTTATTTTTTGGCAAAGAATATGGCGGCTGCTCCGCAACTTAACTCAAATAATGTTTCCTCATCTTCCATTTTGAATTTTTATTTATTTTTATTTAGTTATTTATGTTATATTTTTTCCCTTTTTTTGTAGTTCTGATTAAACAAATTTGTTTATTTTCGTTTCCTTCCTAAGCGTTTCGCTATCTCTATCAACGATTTCTCATGATTTGAACAATTTTCCTCTCCTCTTCGGTGCAACGATAGTTTCGTCCCATTTTCTTTAAAATATTTATAGTTTTTAAACAATTTTTAATCAAAACAAAGTTAATACTGGCCGCGTTTTCGAAGTTAACATTACTTTAATATTTCACAATATAAGGTGTATCTATTTGGCCAATTCACACGACTTTGTATCGTGTATGTTGTATTGAACACACTTGGTTGTTTGTGAACGCTCAATGCTATGCTGTATTGTGTATGTCGTATACTTCTTCATAATTTTTGGCATTCAAACAATTTGATAGCACGAAACCAATACAACTTTTAAAAACATATGGAAAAAATGTGTATAAGTGTATCGGATTTTTATACGAAAAATATCAACAACAATCATACACTGTTGTATGTTCTTCCAACAATACAATGAATACAACGATACAACGGCTTGTGTGAATTGACCAAATATAAATTAAAGGGTTTGTATATCTGTCACAACAATGCCGGTAAAATAAAGATTATTTTACATCTAATTACCTTTTGTTTATTTTCACACTCCTACTTACATATATTTTTTTAATATTCGAATTGTATTTGAGGCAAAATATATGTTTTATCATAAAGTCGTGTTTTTAGTACAATACCAATTCATCAAAATGAGTATGTATTTGATTTTATTGATATCTAGAGAAGTATTTTTTGTTCGAAATATAGTTTATTTTGATCGAAGTCCTTTACTAGATTGGTGTGTAGAACATGTGTCTACTAATTTAATATTACCTAATTCCTAAATTCAATTTTTAAGTTTATAATCAACTCACATTCTCTGAATCCTTGAATACTAAAGACGTACTCTTCTCCCTAAAAATTATTAAATATTTTATTTAAAAAAAGGACAACGATTGCAAAGATGATAGCTCTCTTAAAATTTTTTTTTTTCAGACAAGAATAGTTTTTCACTCATTATATTATTTAAAATTTATAAAATCTTTACCTGACGGAAACAAGCAGCAAGAGAATAAGACGCTGCTTTTATGGCCCTGGAGTTTATGTACCAAAGAGCACAATTCATGTTAATCATTGTAATAATATGGTAGTACGCAATCGTGTGCCACAATGGATAACCTATGAAAAAAGTTAAGTAATAACAACTGTTAAAATTCCAATTTGTATAGATTAAAAAAATTTATATAAAAAGTTTCTATTATGTGCATACATAAGTATATTGGTTAAAAGAGATGGTTGTAGAATTAATATCTCAACAATTTCTTATAGCATCCTGTTACTTTATTGCATACCAGAAAGTTTTTCATAAAGGCTCAGTTAGCTGACTGTAACGAAATGTAACTGCAACGGCAGGAAACAGCGGGTCTATATTGTTATGTATAAAGTAATATGTATGGATCTGTAAAGAAATAGAAATTCCTTAAGTTGCCATTTTTTATGTATGAGGAATTCTCTTTACATAAAACTCCACATATTTTAAAAATTATAATTTATTTTTTTATTAGCTTTATTAATTTAAAATCAAAATAAGCACTATTTTTATTACATTATGTAGGTTTACGACTGCTGCTGGAAAATTGATTCATTGCTCATAAGCGTTCTGTTTGTATAGTCTTTTTTACTTTTAGAATCAGATCTCAGTTCATCCAGTAAGTCAGTATAGTTTTCCCTGTTTAACCAATCAAATATCCGTAAGCGTTCGAAATACCTTTCCGTTTGCATTCTTGGTTTACTTGAGAAGATAAAAAATGTTATAACTTTCGTACAGATTTATATTAAAGGCCTGTTTCTGTAATACAACAATTTCACTTACTTGTCTGTTTGCATGGAAAACTCAAACAAAAACACCCAATTTTGTTTGTGTTTCCCATATAAATAAACAATCAAGTTAAATAGTTTGTCTTACAGAAACAGCACATAAAAGTTTTAATAAATACTTTTACATAAACATAAAATTAAAATTGATCTAAAAATGATGTACTGGCAACACTGTTAAAAGAGGAGTTGAATTAAAGCTAATGACAAGGAAAGCAGTCGGGAACTATGATATACATATGTGTTTCATTTAGAAACACATTTTTGGCTTTATGTTTGACAATTTCATTAAAAATAATAAAATGAAACTAAAGTTATACACAAAAAAATAAAAAATAAATGACATTTGTGATCAAAGCAGTAGCTCCAAATATCAGTTCTCTTCTAAAATTACATATACTAGCATGCATGCTGAATGCGGAAACTCGTGGAAGTATCACAAATCATATGCGTAGCATATAATACTATTATTGACGAAGACTTCAGCAAAAACAAAATAGAAGAGATTATGAGAATAACGATAACGTAAACTGATTTAAAGATTCTAAAGGCTCAGTTATGCTACCGGAACGTAATGTAACAGTAATATCTACTGAACGCAAAATGTAATTGCAATTATAGAATGTAAAATCGTATCATATGTTTTTAGGTAAACAAAACAATAAAAGAAATAAACAAAAACAAATAAAGGAATACAAATTTCAAAAAATAAGAGACAAAATTCAGATGTGGATATAGAAGACATGTTTTTGGGTTTGAGTTTTTATTTTATTATTGATTTTTAAACAAATTTAATATTAATTCCAGATTTTAAAAATTTCGTTTTCACTCCTTTTATCACTTTTAATATGGCGCCTTTTGTTTTTCTTTAATTCAGCGTTTTTAGATTCATTTTAACAATTTTATATTTATTACATAAAGGTACTTATTAAAAGTTTTATGTACTGTTTCTGTAAGCCAAACGATTTCACTTTCACTAAAACAAAAACACTCAATTTAGTTTGTGTTGGGGAAAACAAACACAAAATTGAATGCTTTTGATTGTATTTTCCATATAAATAGACAAGCAAGTGAAATCGTTTATTTTACAGAAACAGGGGGTTACTCCGTAACTCGATTCGAAAAGTAAAAGTTTTCGAAAGGCGTTTTCGATAAGTAAATAAAAGCGTACTCTGTAAATCGTTCGAAATTTTTCATAGAAAAACCAAAAATAAACTTGGCAGAACCTTAAAATATAAAGAAATTTATAAAAAATATCGAAAAACAAAAGAAACCCGAATTCATTAAATATATATATGTATGTATATCTATATATGTATGTATGTATATATGCAAGCTAATAATTTTTGTGTCCAGACCCTTATCCCTCCTAATTTTCTTCAACTAAATACTGAGTAATTACTGGTGAACTTGATTGTGGATTTGAATCAAAGTGTTTAATTTGGCTACCATTTTTATAGTCTGCCCAAACCTAATAAAACTTAAAACGTTTAATAACTCCGCGATAGATCGTACTCAAATATTTAGATCTATCTAAGCTTACTTTTTTTCCAAACTTTAACATCTGGCTGCGGTGGACCAAGTGAAACCAAATTTGTTCTTAGTTTCTGTCACAGATTATTAGGTTTGTTTCTTGCATCCGGCATTTTTAGATGTCCCTTGGCAAATCCAGATGCGTCATCATAAAGTCAACAACAGTTTCGTATTGTCTTTGGTTGGTATATACAATTCTTTTTGACTCACTCCATTGAGATTGTTTAAAATATATTATTTTATGTTTATTTTGCAATGTATTTGTATTAATTTACTTACATTTTAAATTTATTATTAGTTGTCACCAACACAATTGCTAACGAAGAATGCTCGTTGTCGTAATACAGAGTAACAGAATTTTTTGTTCGTACGAAAAAAAAATAAAACATTGGTATCACTTTCGAAAAATTTCCGTACTTTCGTACTACAGAGTACAATTTGTTCGAATACTTACATTTTAATTTTCGTGTCGAGTTACAGAGTAACCCCCCAGGTCAGGTATTTCGGAAACCAAATTTGTACGAACGTTAAAACGTAGTTATCTTCTCTAATAAAAGTAAAATGAAAACTGAAATGCTTTTCGAACGTTTTAATTAGTTAAGAATCTATAACTATATTATTCTAATTTAAAATAAAGATAAACACTGCCTACATAATGTAATAGTAAAATAGTGTTTATTTTTATTTTATATTATAAAAGTTAATAATGAAATAAATTATAATTTGGGTTTTTAAAATATGTGAAGTACAGACAAACATAAGATACGTACAAAATGTAAATTCTGTTTATAATTTCAATTTTCAGTTTTGGTGGTTTTTAATATTGACATGTTGTTAACACTGCTAAAAAGATGTCACGTAAAAATGTAAGATAATTCTATTTTTTCCAAATTCTCACGTTCCGGTTACGTTACATTACATTTCTATAACCATTCGTATTGCTTTATACATATCAAAAACGATCTGCTGTTTCTTACTGTTGCGGTTACATTCCGTTATGGTAGCACAACTGGGGCTTAAGCCTTGGGCCTATTAAATTTGAAAGACTGATGTGACAATAATTAAAACTGATGTTATATATATTAGAAATACAATGCTCTCATTGCAATAGCAACCTCCCTTATTCTTCTCACGGAGTGGGTCAATCAACTTAGTGAGAACAATGCCAAATGATAAGAAGATTAACGAGATGAATAATATTTCTTCCAATAGGGGCTTTCGAACTTTGACAGTTTTTATTTTTTAAAGACCAACTCTCAGGAGATGACTCATACTCATGCAGTGCATTGTGTTGGAATGAAAGAATGCCACATGTTTTATTTTTAAAAAATTGCTTTTTTAATTGCTTGTGTAAAATATTCGTCACTTTTTTCTCGAAATTGCTTTCTTTTTTATTGCGGTTAATCAAATCAGCACTCCGACAATCACAAAACACCTAGGGTCTCTGGATGGGAATCGAACCCTCGGCCTCGGCACTTGAAGTTTAACACACTACCAACTACACCATTGATACCAACGATAACAACCATTTTGTTAAAGCTATTTCTATCAAATTTGTCTGTTCAGTCAAATCACCATGGACGGATATAACATTCAACAAGTGCAAATATTAAAATTTTGGCTCTGTTCGGCAAAACACAGCGCGATATAAATGTTTTTCTTTAAAATTAATTTGTTCTTTAGTATAACTTTATTAGTTAAAAAGAATTTAAGACCAACTTACATATACAATTTTAAAATAATTCTAATTAAGCGATGGCACTCTGGCAAAGTTTGGGAATAAAACTTAAAATGTAATACGTACTAGCTGTAAATATTCCTCCACTTTACCAGCCGTTAATGGTAGCAGTGTGGTGGGAATATTTTTTATTGTTATGTTTATTAAATTTGATTACTATAATTAAAACATGGTATATTTTACCTATACGTGTTTTATAATAATATATAACATATTTATATTTTCTTTTCATACTCAATATTTTTGCTGCTAATATATCTTCTTTAATTATTATATTAATACATAAAAACTAATTTATATTTGTAGTATGAATACTATATATACATATACATGTATATTACGTATTTCTTTTCGGTTCGATTCGGTCACTTACTTTAAGCATTTTCAAATCAGTTTGGAACTTTTATTGCAGTTTAAAATGTCAATTTATATACATTTTAATTTAAAGATATTTATTTCGAATTTCTCTTATCCTGCATATTTCAGCAGATTTGGATGAAATATGCAGTTTTTAGGAGATGGAATGTTATCTTGAATATGTTCAATTCTTTTCCTTATGTATGAAAGTTTAAGAATTTGGTCAGTATAAAGAAGTCTTCGAATTATTTGGTTAAGTCTATTTCTTACATCAACCAATGTTTTGTAATATTTACCTGGTCATCTTAGTGTACGGATTGATTCGTTAAAATGTGTATTTATATGCATACATATATTTGCTTATTACCAGTATTCTTAATTTGGTGACTATTTTTATCTATTGTCATCATCCATAACCCGAACTAGCCCACGTAGTTAAACAGTCTTGTTTTCATTCTAGGTTCTAATAGAGTTATTGATTTAAGTTTGTACTTTATTGTTCATATCTCTATTTCAACTATTTCTCTATTATGCGAGTCAAAATAATTTACATCCCTCTCAATCTGATCTGCAATATTTCTCAGTTCCTTTGTGTTAATCAAACGTAAAATTGTAGAACTTTGGTTTAACTTTCATAATTTAATTTGACTGTATTCTGTTTCCTTAGTGATTGGGTTAATCAACAGTTTTACATGTTTACCCCCACCTGGGTAGCAATCTTGTCGCGATGTGGGGGTTTAAGTGTACTCTGTCTCACTCTGGGACCCAGAGTGGGCTGGAGTGCATGACTAAAGGTTACCCTAATATCGTGGGAAGACTCTGTTTCGGATTGATGTCATGTTTGATCCTTTCGAATCGTCGGACGACGTATATTTCTCATAACCTTTTGGCACGACCCATTTCTGTTTACCACGGACCATCCTATCCTCACTTTTCTGAATTGACTGCTCCGAGCTGGTGGTTGTAGCTTTCTGGACCAAGTTGCGTATACACGGTAGCACCGGGGTGAAACCCCCAGTGTGAACGGCTCCAGGCTAGGGTTGCAACCGCCCCCGTCCCGTTAAAATCCTGGCAGGCCTCAAAGTGCGTTCCTTGTCCGTCGCCGTTAAGTTGGTGGTGTAGGTTCCGTTGAGACGACTCCCGATTAGGACCCCGTCTGGCTCTGAACACCTGTCCTGTCGTTTATGGGTAACTACACATCACGGGCAAGGATAGCGCCTTTGAGTAGGGACCCTTACATACATGAACAATAACAACAAACGGATAGAGACCTAAGGCATCCTCACTCGCGGGCGGACGCACGACACTGTCCAGACAGTCTCCTGCTAAAACAGCAGTTGCCACCGCCAGAGGTGTCAAAGTCCCTACGACTTTGGTGACACCCCGTCTGGCACACAAGGAACCGGTACCAAAGCTGGTCTCTAGTGTCGTCACATCCTCCGCCTTGGTCGCCGTACCCCCGCCCGAGGCGCCATCCACCTCCAAATCTGCCGTGATTGCGCCCATGCACTCTTCGGATGCCGCCGAGACGTTGGTACACAAGTCTGGCGCGCAGACCGCAGACACTGATCCACATTCTGGTGTCAGGAACACCCTGATTGCAAGCATTAGGGCGTATATAACACGGTCACGTCAGAGACGGCCCCCAAGAGGCAACGATCAGCCGAGCTTAACACTCCCCTCCAGCCACCCAGGCGCACCAAGGTGGCAAATACCAAAATGCCCCCTACGAGGACTCGCACATCCACGCAGTCCACCCAGCCTAGACGCCCTAAACTCGGCAGGAAGGCCTTACGTTTGCGGTCATTGATCGGGGTCACCCCGACGGATCCATCGCCCCCACCAGGTGGAGGCTGGTGGAACGAGCCCTCCTCGTTCGTTTTTTCATAGTATTGAGATTGACGCGGATGCAACCTCTCCGTTATCAGACGAAGAGGATGCTGACGTGACGATGGTGATTCTCATGCCGATGCTGAGAATCACACAAATTAATCTCCAGCATTCAAAAACTGCCTCCGCCGCTCTTTTTCTCCGCCGCCCTTTTCCTCCTCCTGGCAGTGAATGATGTAGAGCTCGTACTAGTCCAAGAACCCTGGGTTTGCGAACTCAATGCTAGCGGCTATCGTACCGGGTTTGTCCAGGATACAGGTAGACCTAGGGTTTGTATAGTGGTGAAAAATAACATTAATGCTTTTCCTCTTCCTAGCTACAGCGACAGGGATACCGTGACTATGGTCATCGAGTTAAACTCGAGGGCCATCTGGATCTCGACAACAGATCTTGTGCACGTGGTGAGTGCCTACTTGACTTCATTAGTAGCAATAAGTTAGTTATAGCCAATTGGGGTAATGAACCAACTTTCCTTACGTCAAGCATAAAGGAAGTATTGGACATCACTTTGATTAGCTCTGATTTATCTGACTATATTAGGGATTGGCATGTATCTGGGGAATGCTCCTTTCCGGACCACATATATATCACTTTTAACATTGACACGGTAGAGTCTTTACATAGAGAAACTCCTCCAATCAATAGGAGAAGGACCAATTGGGCCACTTTTCAGGAGAGGCTGCGTGGCTGCCTTCCCGCAACCCCTCCGACCATTGCCGCCCGTTTTGACATGGATAGGGTTACGGACACACTGACCGCGGCATTTAAGTCGGCGGCCGCATCTTCCGCCAATCCCTCTGCACACAGGGGTAAGCCAAGCCACCGTGGTGGAACCAGGAGATCTAGGATCTCCGTCGATCCAGTGGCAAACTCTTTAATAGAGCAAAGGCCACCGGGGAATGGGTAATTTACAAGGCCAAGAAGAGGGAACTTAAATACGCTGTAAGGCGGGCGAAGAGGGCTTCGTGGAGGAACTACTGCGCGAGCGTAGAAACCTCTGCCGAGACAAGCCGTCTGCGCGAAATTCTGAGTTTCACACATAAGTCTCTTGAATGCATCCAACGGCTTGATGGCAGCTGGACTGAGACCAGTTCGGAGACGGTTGAACTTCTCCTCCACACTCATTTTCCGGGGAGTGCCACCCTTGAGAGGTAAGCTGTCTATCATATTACGGCTCCGCCGTCTGGCGATCACTCTCCCCTAACTCTTAATCCAGGTCAAGTGAAGTGGGCTATTAGATCCTTCAAACCATTAAAGTCCCCAGGACCGGATGGTATTATTCTAGCTAAAATCCAGCGTGGGGAGGAAATTGTTCCCCCCTGGTTGCTTGCCATCTATGACCCTAGTCTTAGGCTCCTCTATATCCTATGGAGCTGGAGAATATCTAGGGTTATCTTTATTCCCAAGGCAGGGAAGCCGTCCCACACTAAGGCGGATGACTATAGACCAATCAGCCTCTGTTCCTTTCTTCTGAAAATACTGGAGAGAGTCCTTGGTGTTCATATTAGGGCCTCGATTGATCCACTACTTCTATCCTCATCCCAACAAGCCTACACGAGGGGTAAATCAGTGAAGACTGCACTGCACTCTCTTATCTTTCGGGTGGAAAGATCCTTGCACGTTAAAGAATGCACTCTGGTCATTTTCGTGGACATCGAGGGTGCATTCAATAACGTTAACCCGGACGTTATAGTTACGGCTCTTAACTCTCTCAACCTGAATCAGAATCTGGTCAGGTTTATTGAGCTCCTCCTCAAATTAAGAATAATAACCTCCACAGTGTCAGAGTATTGTTTATAGAGGTACACCACTTGGCGGTGTTCTATCACCACTTCCCTGGAATCTCGCAGTCAACTCAGTCCTGAGGAGACTTGAATCCTCTGGTAATAACGCCATAGCTTACGCTTACGGTATTGCCATTGCTGCGTCTGGAATATGTCCACAGACGCTGTCCGATAGGTTGAACTTGGCACTGTCAATTTTACTGGACTGGTGCGGGATTTTTGGACAATCCGTCAATCCCTCTAAGACAGATACAATCCTTTTCACTAGGAGATACAAGGTCCCGACCCTCTTCCTTCCTAGTATTAACGGGACCAGACTCACGCTAAGTCCCGAGGTTAAGTATCTGGGCCTGATGCTCGACCTCAAACTCAACTGGAGGGCTAATCTGGATGCCAGGGCGCGAAAGGCAGAGTGTGCCGATTACTGCTGCGGTAGGGCAGTCGGATCTAGATGGGGTCTCAGCCCGAGGGTCATCCTCCAACCAACCTCCTATGTGTTGCCTTCTGGTGGACTGCTCTGGACAAGCGGTACAATGACAGACTCCTGGAAGGAGTCAGAAGGTCCACAGCTATTCGTATCAGTGGTGATCTGCACAAAGGCCTTGGTTTCAACTTCTTGATCCCTAGCAGAAGTGATTGGACCCCAGACACGACCGACCCCCGGAACTCCTGGATGAATATACCGACGGCTTCAAACTCGATGGCGGTGTGGGTAGCAGAGTCTACTCCGGGAAATTGGATTTGGACATTTCACTCCGGCTGCCGGACTATTGCAGCGTGTTCCAGACAGAAGTAATGGTCATCTACCGGGCCACACAATGGATCCTCGCATACGGTGTTCCTTTCACCCGCATCTCGATCTTTTCGGATAGCTAGGCTGCCATAAAGTCTCTATCGAACATTGCGAATAATTCCACGATCTTCAGGGAATGTCGCCGTTGCCTCAACCTTCTTTCTTGGCGCTTCATTGTCACACTTGTCTGGGTCCCCGGACACTGCGACATTCCGGAAAACTGCAGAGCCGACGAGCTAGCCAGATCGACTTTGGAAAGCCACTTGCCTCGATGAAACTGGCCATCGCGCGGAAATTTTTCCGAGACGCCAACCTATCCTGGATCAACGAGGAGTCCTGCTCTGACACTAGACCGGTTGGATAGAAGGCATACCAACTTGGACTTGGTCTCGGCATCATCTCAATCACAGTGGCCATTCTTACAGTTCACTGTGTTATGGGTAGACACGCGGAGAGAATGTGGCTCCCATTTAATGACTTCTGCCGTGGGTGCAGATCCGCTGAGCTGGACGAGACTGTTATCTACTTTCTTTGTCAATGCACATCTCTTGCGAGGTGCAGATATAGGTTATTTGACTCTCCTACCTTTGTCAGCTTGTCGGAGCTATCGTCCATTGATGTCAAGGATATAGCCTCGTTTATCAAACTTTCTGGCTGGTTTTCTAGCGCGGGGTAGTCGTGCATTGAATATGTAGATCTTGCGTTGACCGGCCTCCCCTTCCTGTATTCGGGGGAACTTGGTCAGTACAGGAACTGCGTTCACCTGTGGCATCACAACGGGCCGCTATGCGTGCTCAAGTGAGCTTTTGGAATGAAGCTGCCACACTAACCTAACCTAACCTAACCTGTTTAAAAAATTGGTTATTCTTTATATTTATATCATACTCTTGTAGTTTTTTATATTTTTATTAAATGTAGATAAATAAAATGTATTTTCATTTAACTTCTATATCCTCGTCCTTTAGTCTTATTTAATTTTGCACAAGGTTGTTTAAAAAATTATCGTTTGATATGGAATTTTTCCAAACGTAGTTTTGTTTTTGTTCAAACATTGAAGTCGCCGTAGTGTAGTAGGTAGTGTGTTGCCTTATTAGACGTAAGGCCATGGTTTAAACCACAGGTCAGACATCAAAACGAAAATATGTAAAAAATATTTCTTCGGTGACTTTCTCTCAGCAGATTTCTGGCAAAAACTGTGAGAGGAAATAAAATAGCCATGAAAAGTTTCTCAAAAAAATCTGTCGTTCGGAATCGACATTAAACTTTAGGGCCACTCATATATAAAATTGACACACATAAGACAAGTGGTGTGAGAAATTAGGTCCATAATTCTAACTGAAGGGTTGTAATGCCCAATTAGGGGAGACTGGGGCAGCTTCGGCATTGGGGTACTTTCGGCAATGACGTTATCGATGTGAAGCTCTCATTGTACATCACTAGCTTTGATGCATAGGTATCGAATAGCAAAATAAATAACCGCAGCAAAGTTTGCCATCTCTAGCTAATAAGCTTATTTAGATGCACGTGTTTTAATATTTTTACAGGTGTTTTTGTAATATTTCATTAAATTTGGTAAGTATTTCGTATATAACATTTTGCAATTTTTAAGATAGTGTTATTAAAAAGTCATTAAATATTATGTATTTTCTTACAAAAAATAATAAAATCATAATGTTTTTTAAAGATTATAGAAAAAAGAAAAACTAAAGAAAGTGCTTTCGGGGTAGATTAAGCGTTTTAAATTGGGGTACAATCGGCTATCTGCTGAATGTACTCCATATAGTGCTATATTAATTCCTGTAATCATTTTTAGGTTTGTCTTTAAAAATCCTTTAATATGGTTCGAAATTACAAGCCTAAGACCCAACGCGCTTGAGACGCCAACGTCCGCCGCTAGAAAATATAGCCTTAAACGTCAAACAATTGAATAGCGTATTAAAAAATAGATCCTTTAGAGGATCTAAATTCTAACCAGACTTCTAGCAATGATAATTATCAGTCTAAGTTTACTTCGAAGCAAGTATTTACCAAAATGGAAAAGCTGAAATTGGTTGAATACATAAAGAAATGTGTATCTTACCAATTTGGTCTGACGTATAAGGCATTCCGGAAATTAGCTTATGAATATGCTAATCTTAACGAAAAGGCTTTTCCTGAGAAATGGAACATTATGAAAGAAACAAGCGAAGATTGGCTTTATGGGTTTATGAAGCGAAATCCAACATTAACGCTTCGAAAACCATCTTAGCAAGACTATCAGGTTTTATTAAAAAAGCTGTGGATGCGTTCTATGACAATTTAAAGTTGCTCAATGAGACACATTTTTTCAAGCTAAGGATACGACCGTGGTTGATACACCCAAGGTTTTTATTCTAAACAAGAGATGCCAATGCGTATTTGCATTTAATGGACAGCGACAGGTTGGACAGGCATTGCCAACCGAAAGATGAAGTTTGGTAACGCTTGTAGGTATAATTAACGCTAGTGGTAATCGGCTTCCTCCGGTTTACATTTTTCCACTTCAACGATATAAAAGTCAGTTTTTAAACGGATCTGTGTCTGGCTCATTAGGACTGATAAGTAAAAGTGGTTGGATGATGTCTGAGTTGTTTATAAATGCACTAAAACACATTCAGTAAAACACAAATTGTTGCAAAGAGCGACCAATATTACTACTTTTAGACAACCATTCGTCTTATTGTAGTATTGAAGCCATACATTTTTCGAGGGAAAATGGTATACATCTTTTGTCCTTTCCTCCACACACATCGCACCGTCTTCAGCCACTTGATGTTGCAGTTTACGGCCCATTTAAAAAGTTTCTTCAAACATCATTTAATGATTTTATTACAAATAACGCAGGAAAAAGGATAACGATTTACGAAATTGCTCAGTTGTCAAATTGCCTTTACAACGATCGTTTTCGTCTGAAAATATAATAAGTGGATCTATGGATCTATCAACCGGAATATATCGTCTAAATTCTCAAAACTTTAATGAAGCGGTATTTGCAGCAGAAGAAAAATCAGAAGTCAATGTAATAGAACCCGATAATTCTTGCGCACCTCCTTCTCCGTTATTTTCCAGTCTCATAGAAGAACATCAATACAATTGAACAAAAATACAATTGATACAAAAATAAAAATTCTTGCGCACCTACAACTTCATTATCTTCCAGACTTACACCAGAACAAATTCTACAAAAACTACAAAATCCGGGAATTCTCGAATTTTGACCAGTTCAATCGAGAAAATAAAATTAGAAGAAAAACTATCTAAGCTATTGAAAAAAGTTAAAAAAAAACCTTATGTATTCGGAGAAGAAAGTTTCAAAAACTAAAACGACAAAATGGTTAGTTCAGGAAAATATCTCGTCTTCTGAAGAAAGTGATACCAATGTGGCATATGCAGAAACTGATCAGTCAGTAGGATCATTTGTTGATGATGACAATTCCCCGGAAAGCAATGATGCTTCAAAATACAAATTAATAGAAAATACTGACCTTAAAGTAGGAGATTAAGTACTAGTTAATCTCCCTCAACATTGCAAGAAAAAAGTTAATTACCTTAGTGAGATCACTGAAATTCTTGGCGAATGCACGTTTACAGTAAGTTTCTTTCGAAAACTTTCTGACTTTTCATCTTTATTTATAAAGCCTGATAAAGAAGATACACCACTAGTTTCGAAGAGCGAAATAGCTACCAATTCCTACGAATCTACCTTCAGCTTTTCGCAGTCGGGATAAATATTTATTTGAAGTAGATTTTAACTCTTATTATATTAAATAATAATTTAATATACAATATTTTTTACGTTTAAAGAAAAGAAACGTGTTCATTTTTTATTAATTTTCTTCAACTTATAAATAAATACTGAATTACCTGTGTCTAATTTGTTATTAAATGGAGTTTTACTTTATAATCATCTTTGGGAATGTGGGCGACGAATGTGCCCCATCAAATGCCACAGCTACCCCGGTTAGGGGCACCTTCGGCGAATCTGACTCTTTTGACAAACTCTAAAAATTTGTAACTAATACTAATTTATCATAAGTTTTTGGTACGAGTTTTTATCATTCATTATCTTAGAACAATAACCAGCGACAAAATTTTTATATCTGTTGAATAAGTACTTAGATATAGAGCTCTAAACAAAAAGTGCCGAACCTGCCCCAGTCTCCCCTATGTATGTTATGTTCTACATTGTTTTTACGGAAAAAAGCTATGGCATAGGGTCATCTAATAATTTGAGTTTCCTGTGCCTTAAAATTATGTCAGTTAAAGTTTCACATTCCCCTATATGTGCTAGTATCGGCCCGCCTATTTTCTCTTACAATATGTCTACTGGATTCCTGTCAACATTGTCTGGCTTGAATATACCAGGTTTCAATTGATGTACCAAACATACCATTTTCATATCGGGTCCGCCATCTAACGTTTTTTTTTAACTAGTGCTTATTTCGTGAATGGTAACACTTAGCTCAAGTCTGATTTGACAGATAATTAGTTTTATCCTTCCGCTGAACGAACGTATAGTGTATACGCTTGAACAACGCTGGGAAATATTGCGACATTACTTTGAAGATCATGGCAATGTTGCAGAATGTGTGCGAAAATTGCGTACGGATTTTGGAAGAAGAGAAGCACCGTCAGCTCCGTATGTTCGTTATCTTGTGAAAAAGTGAAAGAAACTGGCATCCTCATCGATAAACCAAAGCGTGAAAAGCCAAAAACAGTGCGTACACCCGAGAATATTGCTGCTGTGGCAGAAAGTGTGCGAATTTTGCATAAAGACCTTGGTATGACGCCATACAAAGTCCAATTGGTTCAGGAGTTGAAGCCAATTGACCATCCAATGCGTTTTCGCTTCGCTAAGTGGGCCTGCGATCGACTTACAGAAGATGCCGATTTTGGCAAAAAAAAAATCATCTTTTCAGATAAAGCTCATTTTGATCTTGGCGGGTATGTAAACAAGCAAAATTCACAAAAATTGAAGAGGAGGATATTGGCAACATTTGGTTTCAACAGGACGGCGCTACGTGCCACACGGCCGAAGCTACACTCGATGATCTGCGCCCTGTTTTTGAAGATCGCATTATCAGCCGCAGAGCTGATGTCGCTTGGCCACCTCGGAGCTGCGATTTGACACCGTTGGACTATTATTTGTGGGGTGCCGTCAAAGATAAGTGCCGACAAGCCAGAGACAATTGACGCTTTAAAAGACAATATTCGTGAAGCCATTGGTGAAATACAGCTGCACACAATCGATAATGTGCTTAAAAATTGGACCGATCGTGTAGGCTACTGCATGGCCAGCCGAGGCAGCCATTTGAATGCCATTATTAACCGGAAGGATTGTACTTTCAAATAAAAAAATAAATTTGAGAAAATATTCAGTAGTTTTTTTTTAAGCATTTAAAAAAAAGTTATTTGGCGGACCCTTTATTTTTCCAATATTTTAATTAATTCATTCAAATTACCTGCCTTTAGCTTTGCTTTATGCAAATAGGCGTTCATTTGCCTCGAGCGTATTTAAATTTATGTAAACTAACAATTGCTATTATGATTAATGAATGATCCCTCCTTTTTGTTACCAATAAAAGGGAAATTTTGATTTTATGCTTATTAGTGTCAATATAGAGACATAGTCGCTATTTGGAATGTGTCGAAAAATTATTCCTTTTTTGACCACATGCATGTTGAATAAAAACCTTCGCCTGGCTCTGATTCGGTAGAGGATTTTTAAATAGGATGAAGTCTAATTGATAGTGGATAGAAAACTATTATTGCCGCAAAATACAAATTAAACTCCACTGCGGATCTTCCTACTGTAGTCTGAGCTAAAACAAGGGAAGAATCCTATTGTAAAACTAATACCAACCACAAGGCTGATGGAACGCCGAATTTGAGCAAAATCGTAAAATTTGCTGGTGACTATTTAATGAGGCCAAAGGAAATGAACACCTACATATAAATTAAAAAATTTGATCAGGAAGACAATATTGAAAGGATTTCTGAGGCAAAATAGGAAGATCTTCCGAGACAAGTTGGCTTCGAAAAATTTTATCGACAAGTCCTACAATTACATCTTATATTAACAAAACTGATGGATCCTGAACTACCAACACTAAAGGCAACTTGGATGTATTCTGCAAGACACTTTCCTGGCTGTCATGAACTCCCTCATGACCCTCGTAGATTCAAACATAAATGTACATAATGTATTGAATATTACGATCCAAGGACACTGCATTATACGGTCAGTGAAAAACTCCCATCACTTCAAAATTCCGGGTCTTGAAAGTATTATACCAGCGGATTTAGCGATCAATGCATGACGCATGACTTGATTTTGTTAACCTTCAGTGCATCTGCGAGGTTACTTCATGTTTTGTTGAACGCTTTGGAGATAGGTAAAGCATCTTGTTCCTTTCAAGGCTCGTTTGCTTTGATGGTAAAATATAATATAAAAAAGTATGGAAGTTATCCGAGTATTTCACAAGGATAAGAGTATTTACTTCAGCTTATCAAGGTGGTTCACCAAGACGAGCGTTAAATCAAACAAATTGAATGATTGTAGTGAAGTGAAGTTTATTACTATTAGTTACTCTATTTATAATAAAAATAATACAATAAAAAAATACGGACAAAATTTGCTTATTACTAATATTTACTAAAAATGCAAAAAATTAAAAACATATTCCCACAGTTTGCTCAATGCAAAACGCATATTGAATTTCATACTGTCTGGCGCGTGTGGACAAAATATTTGATACACTTGCTGACGTATGAATTCTCACGCTTTGTTTGACCAAATTGTGGGAACAAGAAATATTGAAATATTATTTTAATTCAATTTGAGATTCTTTTATTTTGTTGCCAAAATAAAAGAATTCTAAAGAATTAACACATCTCATACTAAATATGAATATATTAGGTCCATCAGCCTACCCTCATTCCTACTTAAGACGCTTGAGACAATTATATACATATGATATAGAGGGTGCTTAGGTGTAAAAATACACTTGGATTCCGCGGTGATATTAATATCCAAATGGTGCAACTATTGTGGACTAGGACAGTCATCATCATCAAATATCTTGCAATCATATTGGATAGCAAATAAAACATAATTCTGAACCACTAATGCGTGCACTTATCTAACCCTGTTTAAGGGTATTATAAGGAAGGTAGCGATCATAATGACATTTTACAATATGGACTACATCATCTAAGGCAATATCCACAAAAGCATTGCAGTATTGAAGCTATGGTCATATGGGTATAGTTGATCCGGTATAGGCATATATACACCTATATATATTTACACCTATGTATATATATACATATATATATGTATATATATATGTATATATGCATATGCATATATATATATGTATATATATACAGTAGTTTTCCAATTTAACGAACCTATATGTTGTCGAAAAGTTCGCTATATGTAGTACTAACTCAAATGTGGGTTTTTGGTATGAGAATAAGTTAAAAGTACATAAAATATTTTTTTATAAAGATAATACAAAAAAAGGAAACAATTCATATCACAAATTAATTGTTATTTTATAAAAATAATAAAAAATAATAATGCATATTACATTAGTACACATCAGAGAACTGCAACCAGGCATTGAAAAACAATTATGATTTAATCAGTACTCGAAAAACATGATACTTTCACTCAACGAAGCAAATACACATGTATTAATATTCGTTGTGATTGTTCATTTTCAAATCAATAAAAACAATGATCGTATGAAAACTTTGTTGGTCAAATCGTACACCGCATTCAAACCAATCATTTCGAGTGTTATGCAAATGTTCGATTGACACTCGTTTGAAACAGACATTATTTTTGCGTTGTCTGCACTGATCGAAAGCAAAAAACCAAAATGCATTAGTGCAAAATATCATGTTCGATTGATACTCGTTCAACAGTCGTTTGAAACAGACATAATTATTTCGGTGTCTGAAAAAAAAACCAAAATGCATTAATGCAAAATATATTTTCTATGCAAAGATTAAAGATTGTTTAGCAATAATCAAACGAGTATGATTGTAATCATTTAGGGGCACCTGTCAGTGATGGCTTTAAGAATTTTCAATTTTACTATTCTAAATAATTTAAATAAGACAAAAGTGTATAAGTATTTATTTATACATAAATAAATTTAAATTTATATTTGTGTGTTTATGTTTTTCTTTATATTGTTACGTTTTTACCTTTTTAAAAACGTTTAAATATGAGTTCGTTAATTGCAACCAAAGTAAAAACAACTGCGTCTTTAGTTTTTCTTAACTGCTTTATTATTTACACTACTTTTGTGTGCAACCGTATAGAACTTAACGATACAACAATAATAATCTGCTTATTCACTTTATTAGTTCACACAAATATTCACTGGATCTTTACAACCACGACTTATTTTATTCACACGCAACTTCACACAAGGCTGACTGAATTAACTCTGACTGCTGCTTGCTTTGTCCAGCCCTTTTATAGTCCGCACGCACATATGATCGGTATGATGAACGTTCTCGATGTGGAAGGTTCTCGTTCGCGCCTTCTCGAGAACTCTATTGCTAGTACATTGTTGTTTGTGTACTTTGCTTATGTTGTCCGTTACATATTTGTCGTAGCTGGTTTACTTTATGTTGTTGTTGCTACCTGGTTCGTTGTACACATGTGTGTGTGCAGCTTTAGATAATCAACACGTTCGTTGTATTCTTAGTGTTAGTGCGTATTTGTGTCGTGTGTATTGTGTTGGTGTTGCTGGTAGCTTTTGTTTATCGTTTTTATTGTTAAACGATATTAGGTCGTTTCGCTTTGCGTAACACTGCCGCCCACTTAAGCCTGTTCGTCCCGAATAGGCTCATTATCTCCTTTCCCATATTTTGCCAGTCGCTCTATGTGTACGACCTTCATTTTTGTTCGGGGGCTGTTAGCTTTCTGTATCCTGTACACGACATCGTTTAACCGCTTAATTATTTTATACGGTCCATCCCAGCTGGTTTGTAGCTTGGGAGATAATCCCTTCTTCCGCTTTGGGTTGTATAGCAGAACCATTTGTCCCTCATGGAAGCCCTCCGTGTTTGCTGCTCTATCATACCTGGCTTTCATTCTATCACTGACCATTTTTATACGGGTGCGTACAAACTCATGAAGTTCAGTCAGGCTTTCTTCTTTTCCAGTGTATGTTTGGTTCCTCTCTGTGGTGGGCTTAACACCAAACTCTAAGTCAACGGGCAGCTTTATCTCAGTCCCAAAGATAACCTTGGCGGGTGATCTAGATGTTGAATCATGGACCGCGGATCTGTACGCCAGTAGAAACCTCGGAATGTGTTCGTCCCAGTCCTTCTGTTGCTCGCTCACTACTTTTCGCAAGTATTCCTCTAGGGTTCGATTAAATCGTTCTACCATTCCGTCTGACTGTGGGTGAAGAGGCGTCGTTCGAGTCTTCTTAATACCGTATACTTCGCACATTTCCTTGAATACAGCTGACTCAAAATTTCTGCCTTGATCGGAATGTAGTTCTATTGGAACCCCGTAGCGACATACCCAGTTGTTGACAAAAACATTTACTATGGTGTTCGCCTCTTGATTGGGTATGGCATACACTTCTGGCCACTTGCTGAAATAGTCCATCACAACGAGAACATATCGGTTTCCGGCATTGCTGACAGGAAAAGGGCCTGCTACGTCCATCGCTATCCGCTCGAAAGGTGCGCCTGAGTTATATTGTTGTAGCTGACCTCGAGTTCTTCTTACTGCACCTTTAGCTGCCATACACTGGGTACAGTTTGCTATCCAGTCCGACACTGCTTGCTGACATCCAACCCAATAAAAACGTTGTTTTAGCCTTTCCAGCGTCTTGGTCACTCCAAGATGTCCTCCGCTGGCTCCATTATGGAACTCCTTCAGCACTTCTTTCATTTTGGAGGAAAGCACTATCAATAGGTTGGATGAGGTCTTGCCGTCAGCGCTTTCCCAATGTCTATATAAGCACCCGTTTATCAACCTTAGACTGTCCCATAGTGCCCAATATGCTTTTGTAAGAGAACTTTCTGCGGATATCTCATTTCTGGTGGGACGTTTGTCCTCTTCCTTAGCTGCTATTAATTTCGGCAATATTGGGTCACTTCTTTGTGCTTCGGACCAGTCTCCGTTGGCTTCGATCCGCATTAGCCGAATATCAGCTATGGATTCTTTCTGCTCAGCTTTCACGCAATGTTTACACTCCAAATTACAAGGTCGCCGTGAGAGAGCATCAGCATTCCCATGTTTTATGCCTCTTCGGTGTTCAATGCTGAAGTCGTAAGTCTGGAGGCGCTCAATCCAACGTGCTAACTGTCCTTCGGGGTTCTTGAATTGTAGCAGCCATCTCAGTGCGGAATGATCAGTCCTTAGCAGGAAATGTTGGCCATATAGGTACTTATGGTAATGTTTTATGCACTCCAGCACTGCAAGTAGCTCTCGTCGGGTCACACAGTAGTTCCGTTCAGGCTTTGACAATGTGCGACTATAGTAGCCTACGACTTTCTCTGTTCCATTAACCACTTGCGAAAGTACACCACCAATACCATATCCGCTAGCATCACTGTCCAAAATGAATTTTTCTCCTGGGACTGGATATGCCAAAACTGGTGCAGCACACAATAAGTCTTTTAATGTCTGGAACGCCTTCTCCTGTGGCTCACCCCATTGATAGGCTTTTGACTTCTTGATGAGCTCATGCAAACTTGCAGCCACGCTGGCAAAGTTAGGCACAAAGCGTCTGTAGTATGTGCATAGTCCTAAAAAGCTGCGTAGTTCATGAAGATTCTGGGGACGAGGCCAGTCCTTTACTGCTCGTATTTTATCTTCATCGGTGGATATGGCATCTGCTGTGACAAGATGCCCCAAATATTTCACCTGGCTTTGGAAAAATGCACATTTCTTTACGCTTAGTTTTAGTCCAACCGTTGTTATCCGTTGCAGAACTTCTCCCAGGTTCTTGAGGTGTTCGTCGAAAGTTCTGCCCATCACTATTATGTCGTCGAGATACACCAGGCAAGTCTTCCAATGCAGTCCCTTTAGCACACGTTCCATAAGCCGCTCGAATGTGGCCGGAGCATTACAGAGTCCAAATGGCATAACCTTAAACTGCCATAAGCCACCGTTCGCACTGATTGCGGTTTTCTCCTTGTCCTTGTCTGCAATCTCCACCTGCCAATACCCGCTTTGTAAATCCAATGTAGAGAACCACTTCGTTCCGGCTAACGTGTCGAGTGTGTCGTCAATTCTTGGTAGCGGGTAACTGTCTTTTTTAGTGACATCATTCAGCTTCCTGTAGTCTACGCAGAATCTTGTACTGCCATCTTTCTCCTTTACTAAAACTACAGGTGAGCTCCACGGACCTGATGATGGTTCGATTACACCGCTCTTCCTCATTTCGTCGACTAACTCCTTAACCTCATTACGCTTCGCCAGCGGTATGCTTCTGGGTGCCTGCTTTATCGGTCTCGCTTCGCCAGTATCAATTTCATGTTTGACCATGGCTTCTTCCTTGCCTTTTGGCTTTGTTTTTCTCTGCAGCTGCTAAACCTGCTATCCATTTCTCCACATTTTCACCAAATTCCTTTTATCCTTGGCTGACATATCGGCAGGTTGCGGCGTTTGTTCGCTGTTTATTACCGCCTCTACTGGAACACATTGGCCCACCTCTGAGTTTTTACAGACGACTCTTTCATGGCTTGATAGATTTAGCACTCTCACCGGGACTATTCTTTGTTCTGTGGATTTGACGAGGGCCTTTGCTGATATTAAATCCGTCTGTATTTCTGCTGGTTCAACAACCCACAAGCGGTTTTCCATACAATCTCCATCCATACGCGCCCATATCAGTGATTCACTCTGAGGTGGCAATTTAAGTTGTTCGACCGCAACTATCCTTCTGGCGTGCACTTGGTGCTTGTACCCCACGTCAAGAGGTATCTCTATATTTCGCCAACTCATAATCTGTTGCCCCATATTCAAATTGATGCCATGAGCTATCATAAAATCGACACCAATGATAACCTCGTCCACAATATCGGCAACAATAAAGATGTGACTTACATTAATGTTGGCTATAGTCACCTTCGCCTCTGTTTTTCCGTGGACGGTGGCAGACTCTCCAGTAGCTGTCCGTAGTTTTACATTACTCAGAGCCTCACATTTTCCCTTCACTACATCTGGTCTGATGATAGACTGCGTCGCCCCGGTGTCTAGTGTGAAGGTATGTGGTCTGCCATTTATATATCCGCACGCCGTAAGATTGTTGTTGTTCTGTTGCATCACTGATATTGAGATTGTGGGGCCCTCGCTTGTGGGAGCCAGCACTTACCCCTCAGTGCTAGCTCGTTTTAGTTTAACGGGGACTCTTGTGAAGATGGTTGGTAGTTCGCCCGTTTCTTATTCCTTGGTGGTGAGGTGGATCTTGATCTCTTGCGTGGCGCTTTGCAGTTTCTTTGGAAATGACCACTCTTTCCACAATTGAAGCATTTAAGTTTAGTCCTTTGTCCGTTTTCTTCCAAAGCCTGCTTCACCATCTCCTTAACTTTAGTTGAAAGGCATTCCTCCTCCTCCACGACTTCCATTTTTCGCACTTTGCTGACTTGTGGTCTAGAAATCGTGCGAGCGGTCTCCTGGGCTAGTGCGAAGGCCACGGTCTCTGCAAAGGTTGTCTTCTGTGTGGAGCATACCGCAAGTTTGATGTCAGGGTCGCGTATGCCATTAACAAACGCCTCGGTCTTAAAGTTGTCTATCAACGGATGGTTTTCTCCTGGGTATGTGAGCTGCACTAATCTCTCAACCTCCATTGCAAAGGCTTGCAATGACTCATTTGCGCGCGGCATCTCAACTCCATGCGGTATAGTTCCCGTTTGTGCTCATCGCCAAATTTACGCTGCAACGCCACTATTAAGTCGTTGTAGGTGTTTCTGCTGCTGGCTGGCATGGTTTCTAGAATCTCAGCTGCGACACCTTTTAACGCCAGAATTAGTTCGACAGCCTTCTCTCCATCGTCCCATCCGTTTCTGCTGGCTACTGTCTCAAATTGGAATTTGAATACGGATAGGGGTGAGCTACCATCAAAGCAAGGTGTTCTTACCCTGTCGGTACTTTCCGATACGACTCGCACTGGTTCTGGTCGCTGGCTTTGGAGGTTGTTGATCTTCTCTTCCATTATCACCAGTTTTCCGTCGACGGTCTTTCCCAAATCGTTCACTTTCGTGTCGACGGTCCTTTCTAAATGTGACATCCTTTCCTCCACACCAGTAATTCTTTTGCTGACCGACTCGTCAGTTTCTTGCAGCTTCCCTGATGTCGCTTCAAGCTCCTTTTCAATTTTCGTCAAAATTGCTGCTTGCAGTTTTTGGTTTTCGGTTCTAGAAGCTTCTTGCACTTCAGTTAGAAGTTTTTGATTTTCGGTTCTAGAAGCTTCTTGCACTTCAGCTAGAAATTTTTGATTTTCGGTTCTAGAAGCTTCTTGCACTTCAGCTAGAAGTTTTTGATTTTCGGTTCTAGAAGCTTCTCGTACATCAGCAAATAGCTTTTGATTCTCAGCTCTAGAAGCTTCTTGTGCAGCCGCCAATAGCTTTTGGTTTGCTACTTGCATTTTCTCCATCATAGCCACTAGCAACAAATTTATGTCAGCACCGCTAGGAGTTGCAGGGGCCTGTAATTCTCGTTCCTCTTCTTCCTCGAACTCGTGAGAATCGATGTTAATACCCTGCAGCTGCAGATGTTCCCTTAACCGCCTTTGCAGTTCATTCTTCGTGCCCGTTGTTGGCAGTTCTAGCTTACCCAACTCTCGTTTCAGTCGTTCCACTCTTAGTTCGGTGAGCTTCATTTTATTTATTTATTTCCTTTTTATTTATTTTTACTTTTGGATTTTTGCAATCCCACTTCTGACACCAATTGTTACGTTTTTACCTTTTTAAAAACGTTTAAATATGAGTTCGTTAATTGCAACTAAAGTAAAAACAACTGCGTCTTTAGTTTTTCTTAACTGTCTTTATTATTTACACTACTTTTGTGTGCCACCGTATAGAACTTAACGATACAACAATAATAATCTGCTTATTCACTTTATTAGTTCACACAAATATTCACTGGATCTTTACAACCACGACTTATTTTATTCACACGCAACTTCACACAAGGCTGACTGAATTAACTCTGACTACTGCTTGCTTTGTCCAGCCCTTTTATAGCCCGCACGCACGTATGATCAGTATGATGAACGTTCTCGATGTGGAAGGTTCTCGTTCGCGCCTTCTCGAGAACTCTATTGCTAGTACATTGTTGTTTGTGTACTTTGCTTATGTTGTCCGTTACATATTTGTCGTAGCTGGTTTACTTTATGTTGTTGTTGCTACCTGGTTCGTTGTACACATGTGTGTGTGCAGCTTTAGATAATCAACACGTTCGTTGTATTCTTAGTGTTAGTGCGTATTTGTGTCGTGTGTATTGTGTTGGTGTTGCTGGTAGCTTTTGTTTATGGTTTTTATTGTTAAACGATATTAGGTCGTTTCGCTTTGCGTAACAATATTTATATTTTATGTATAAGTTAACACGATGTGGGCGAGGAGTTAACACGATCGCGGCTTAGAATTTATTATAAGTTTTATTATAAGTGAATACCAATGTTTAATGATATTTTGCATAACTAAGTTAAATGTTATTTTGTATTTTTTACTTACGGTTTAATATTACATCTTTTTTCCGTCACACAAAAATCTGTAAACAAGTCGTAGACATTGCATCAGCATTTTTGTGTGACAAGAAATTATTATAATTATGCTTTTAAAAATAAAGTAGGCTCATTCTTTACAGAGTCATAAAACTTAAAAGACAGTTTTATTAATTGGCGCCCAACGTGGGCAATAAGAAGTGAAAATAAATTATTTTATTGTGAAAATTTATTTTTTAAAAGAAAAATCCTTTAATTGTAAACTCAAACAAAGAACATACGAAGGACTAAATAAATAGATAAAAACTTTTTCCACAAAAACAAGGATCAAACAAAATAACAAGCAGAACAATTTCAAACAATTTTTTTATTGTGAAAATTAAAATTGTGAAAATAATTTTTTAAAAGAAATTCTTTAATTGTAAATTCAAACAAAGAACAAACGAAAGAATGAAAAAATAGATAAAAACTTTTTCCACAAAAACAAGGATCAAAAAAATAATTTGAATATATAATAATTATGAAAAAAGTGTAAGTCTAGAAAATAATTAAATTAAGGGATTTCTGTAAAAAATGTTAGACCTTAAAAATTATTCAGTTATTTAAAATTAAATACAAATTAAAAAAGAGACATTAATCAATTATGAAAGCTCTTTACAAAAAAGCCATTTTTTTTAAAAAATTTATAATGATAAAAATATTTAAATTGAAGTAATTTTGTAATTTCTGTATCAGTGAATTGTTGACAACGTTTATGTGAATCTTTGCACGAGTTGATTTAATATATTCTAATTAAACTTTAATTTTAGTGTGGACCTATCCTTCATGAATGATAATAATTCGAACGAATTAGATAAAATACTTGTGAACCTAGAGAAATTAGAAGTGGAAAGAAGGAAAAATAAGACAGGACTTGATAGGGAAAATTGGTGGAATATGGCGATAAATGCTGATCAGTTGAGAGTGCTGGTGGAGACTGCCATCGGTGCCGCCTTAAGATCACAAAAACAAACATTTGATAAGCAGATTGAAGAACTTAATAGGAAATTTAGTGATATTGTTGTCAGGACTCCTGAGGTTGTACCATATAAGGACGTAGAAATATGTACGGGGATACAATCACCCCTATCGCAAATAACTATTCCCATAAAAAAATTCCCAAATTTCCTCATTTCCTATTGTGAATCGTTCCCAAAAAGATTTTTTGGGAATGAATTCACAAACATAAAAAATATGGTATCGTCAATGTTTATTCACAAGAATTATTTTTTAAAATTAATTCGCATCGTGTGCCTATGGGAACAAGAAGAGAAAATGTAAGTAATAAATTGTTTTGGTGTTGATTTTTTAAAACTAATTACATTGTTTTATTTAAGGAACGCAAATGTAAATAAGGAGCAAATTAATTGCATGGTGGAAGCGATGGTAGCAAAACCTTCATTCGCTAAAGGGTTCCAAAAGGAGAAGAAAGAGGATGTGGCAAAATTTTGGAGTGATTTGAGTATAACGTTGAACAGCCTAGGACCACCAACTAAATCTATAGCGGAGTGGAAAAAGGTAGGATTATATGCATAAGTATATACTTAGAATAAAAGCAATAACATGAAATTTTCACAGGTTTGGATTGATCACAAACGGTACATTAGGAAAAAACTTACGGAAAACGAAAAAATCGGAACAAAACTGGTGGTGGTCCAAACCGTAAGTATATATTCTCTTCTAATGAACAGGCCATCATTGATCTGTTGTCATTGGAGGAGAGTATTGAAGGCTTAGACGTAGAAGTTTTTGGAACACCAATAAACAACCCCAAAAGAAAAAATACGGATAAAGAAAATGAAGATGCTTCTTGTAATGTACGAGATAAATGTACGAGTGCTCCTAAAAACAACAATTCACCTCAAAATCTGCCGCCAAAAAAAACAAGTTGGACCCGAGTTTAATCTTATCGGCAGAATTGGAAACACAAAAAAAGATTTGTGACAAAATTGAAGAATGCACAAAAATGTGTTATAAACATAATAAAGATATTGATTATCGCCTTAAAAAGATCGGCGAATCTTTGCAGCTGCTGCAAGAGACACAAAATAATATTCTAGAAGAGACAAAACGCCACAACCGAGCAATGGAGCAACTTCGTAATTCAGAAATACAAAGCAACCTGGAGCTCACAAACGTCAAATTGAAATTAAACAAACTAACCAATAATAGTAAAAAATACTAGTACAAATTTATTATATTTACAGAGAAGACTGTTTTTTAGATTTAAGTATTCCAGAGAAGACTGGTTTAGTTTTGTTTTGTTTTTATGTATGTAATGTGATGAAAATATTGTTTTTTAGATTTAAGTATTCCAAAGAAGATGGATTATATTTTGTTTTGTTTTTATGTTTGTAATGTGATGAAATAAACATTTTATTTTAAACTATCAAAGTGAACTTGCTATGTTATTACGAACGCGTTCAGCTTCATTCAGACGTGTTCCTTGAATAACTTCATCAACATTTTCCTGCTCGTGCGTTTCATATGAAAGTGTGTCTACAAGTGGTGAGTCGCACTTATAATATATGCATAAATTATGTAACGCACTGCAAATATTAACAATTTGAGCACTTTTCTTTGGGGAGTAGTGTAACTCTCGTGCTCCAAGCAAACAACGCCATCTGTTTTTAAGAACTCCGTTGGTCCTTTCCACAATATTACGCTCTCGAGAATGTGCTTCATTAAATTTTGCTTCTGCTGATCCCTCTGCGGCATTTCTATAGGGTACTAGCATCCATGGCTCAGAGGCGTACCCGCCATCTCCTAAATTATATTTGTATTAAAAAATAAGTATATGTAAGAATTATTATAAAAGCATACCTAGCAACCAAAATCGTTTATGTTCCACTATGTATTCTTCCTCCATGGAAGACCTCAGTAAACTTGTGGCCCAAATTGAAGCATCATGAGTAGCTCCACCATGATTGCTGTCTACATAGCGAATTCTGATATTGTTGTCTACCACCTATAATTTTTGTAATGAATTGTAAAATATAAAAAGGGAGTTGTTAGACATGAATATATCATATGCTTACAATCGCAATATTTAGGCTGTTGTAGCCTTTTCTGTTGAAGTATAAATGTCGGTTCTTTGACGGTGCGATCATTCGTACATGTGTGTCGTCTATACAACCCACAACACCTGGGTAAAACCATTTTACAATCTCTTTCTTTTCCTCAGGAGACGGCCACACAATCCACTGAGGAAATAAGCTCTTTCAAATGTTGTTAATACTTCTGAAAGTACTTCGCTGAATGAAGACTGAGCCAAACCGACATCAATTTGCCTACCTACTCCCTTTTGATAGATGCCTTCCGTCAAAAATCTCAAAGTGCCGGCGAGTTTCACTATGGGAGGTATGGCAAATATCTTACCGCTGGGGGGCAAGTTTTCCATCAACATATTCAGGAGGTATTTGAACCCTTCTTTGTTCACCCTGTAATATTCCTGGAATCTGTAAATGACACCTGATTTACCGTCAAACATAAATATTTTAGTATGTATAATTCTTACTTTATCTCAGGGAGTGATAGAGGATTCGATTCATCTCGAATGGATCTTCGCTGCAACGTTTCCATGGATCGTTTCTCCTCTTCTAGCACCAAAAAACGAAGATATACGCTACTAATTTTTTAATATTTGTATTTTTCATTGAAAAATTGTTGAGAGATAATTCACAATACATTTTTTTGTTTACACAACATTTATAACTAATTCACAATAAAAACTTTTACTCCCAATATATTCGCAATACCGATTTTTTGGGATGGGAAAAAAAGTTTACTCCCAAATAATTTATTCCCATAATGTTCACGATAGGGGTGAATGTGATGAATCATTAGAGATAGTGAAGTCGTTACCGGAGTTCGATGAAAAGCAGAAGTGTTACGTCTCCTGGAGACAAGCGGCGCACACCGCTTATAAAATTTTTGAAGATTACGAGGGTAGTTCTAAGCACTACCAGGCAGTGCCCATCATTAGAAACAAAATAAAGGGAACAGCAGACATGACGCTGGCCTCCTTCAATACGGCATTGAATTTTAGGGCAATTATAGATCGTCTAGACTTTACATACTCGGACAAACGTCCTGTTCATTTGATAGAGCAGGAACTTTCTACGCTTCGGCAGGGAGATATGACTATATTGTAATTTTATGGTGAAGTAGAGAAAAAGCTGACTCACCTTGTGAACAAAACAATAATTACGTACGATAGGGATGTCGCAGCCTCCATAAATGAGAAGTATAGGGCAGATGCACTCCGCGTCTTTATATCCGGCACAAAAAAGAGTTTGAGCGATGTTCTCTTCTCTGCAAGGCCGGATGACTTGCCCTCGGCACTGGCTCGAGTCAAACCATGAGCGATATTTATTCACTACGAATTACGCCAGAAGTATGGAGGATAAATAGAGACTAAGATCGGGTCAGGGCCAACATGTTAGGCCGCATATAGGAACAAAAAAAACATATTTTTCAAGAAGACAGAATTTTGGCAATTCAGGCCAACATGGACAAATGGAGGTTCAGCCGATGGACATAGACTATTCGTCTCGCTTTAGACAGCCGGCGGGCTTTCGTGCTGGCACGGCACAGCATCCTGCACCGATTCGGAGTCAGCATTACTTTAATCGGGTCTCAATGCCACAACGGCAAGGCTTTGGACAGGCTGTAAAAAGACCAAATGAGGAATCAATGAAATTTACAGGAGTGAAACATCAGAGAATAAATCATCTCGTTCAGGAAGGTATATCACCAAGCCTGACACAGGACGAATACCAAGAAGCCGCGAAGATAGAGGCATCACGTATTGACGAGGGGGACAGGTTTAACGAGATTAATTTTTTAGGCAAGACTCCCTGCTCCCATTTATAGAAAGGGTGTTAGCAGGGAGGGTTATAAGATTATTGATAGATACGGAGGCATCTAAAAATTACATAAAACCTTTGAATGGTTTGAACTGCATAATGCCTGTGATTAAGCCTTTTGTAGTTAAAACCCTTCACGGATTTGATAATATTCGTGAAAAATGTCTTTTGAACCTCTTTGACATAAATAGCCCCTTTTCATTGTCAACGTTTGAAGGTATAGTCGGACTTTACCTGCTAACGCAGGCAAATGCTACTAGAGATATTAGGCGTAAGGAAATTCGGACCAAAACGGGAATAGAAAAACTTAAATTTTTGAGGTGTGATAGCGTGAGCTTCACACAAGTCGAAGATATTAATGTCCCTCACAGATTCCGAAGGGTAATGAGAAAATTATCGGGAGTTTTTGGGAACCCTAACGAATCTCTACCCTATAATACAAATATTGTAGCCACCATTCGCACAGTCAACGAAAATCCAATTTACTCGAAACTATATCCCTACCCAATGGGTGTGGCAGACTTTGTAAATAACGAAATAAAAGGTTTACTAAAAAATGGAATAATAAGGCCCTCTAGGTCTCCCTACAACAACCCCATCTGGGTGGTAGATAAAAAGGTAGGGACGAACAGGGTAATATAAAGAAAAGATTGGTGATTAATTTTAGGAAGCTAAATAAATTTACGGTAGATGATAAGTACCCAATCCCTGATGTGGCTGTGATTTTATCTAACATGGGGAAGGCACGGGATTTTACGACGCTCGATCTTAAATCCGGCTTCCACCAGATATCACTAGCGGAATGTGACAGAGAGAAGACGGCTTTCTCTGTGGGAAATGGAAAATATGAATTTTGCAGGCTCCCTTTTGGGTTGAAAAATGCCCCTAGTATTTTTCAAATGGCCATTGATGACGTACTTAGGGAGCAGATAGGAAAATCATGCTACGTCTATGTGGACGATGTGATAATCTTTTCAGAGAATGAGAATGACCACGTCGATCATGTTGCATGGGTGTTGAGTAAATCGTATGTGGCCAATATGAGGGTTGTTCACACGAGTGAACGAGTGGGTAAAGGGTTCGATTTCTTCAGACACAATATTTCAGTGAAGAATATTCTTGTCTGAAGAAATCGAACCCTTTACCCAAGAAAAGCAATTTACTCACCCTTACACCCTTTTTGGACGCAAAGAATATCATGCGCACAAATGGCAGATTGGCAAACTCCAACAACTTAACATATGATGAACGACACCCTATTTTATTACCCTACCCTAGCGCCTTTGCTAAATTATTAACCCAACACGTTCATCTTATAACCCTACACGGCGGAAATCGTCTAATGTTGCGAGTAATTCGCTCGAATTTTTGGATTCCGAGACTGCAGAAATATAGGAATCGTCAAACTACCCAATTTATGGCTGCATTACCCCCCAAACGTACCCAAATTAGCAGACCATTTAACACTGTTGGAGTTGATTTTGCCGGACCATTTGACATAAAATCCTACATTGGTAGAACATGTAGGTTAACCAAAGGTTATGTTTGCGTATTTGTTTGCTTTTCTACCAAAGCTATCCACTTAGAGCCCACATCTGACCTGTCTACCCAAGCATTTATGGCAGCATTTGCCCGATTCTTTTCGAGGCGGGGATGCCCTGTCGCTGTGTATTCCGATAAAGGAACCAACTTCGTTGGAGCTAGCCAACTAATTAAAAAGCAGCGACAGGAATTCCTCAAACAGTTGAAGGGATTGGTTACATCAACCAATAGCTTTCAAAACTTGACGTGGCACTTTATCCCACCCGGAGCTCCACATATGGGGGCTTATGGGAAGCCGGCGTAAAGAGCTTCAAGTCCCATATTAAGAAGCTCGCAAATTTTAAATACACTTTTGTGGAACTAGCTACCCTATTGGCTACAATAGAAGGATGCCTCAACTCAAGACCCTTAAGCCCGTCAAGTGAAAACCCTCAGGATCCTAACCCATTAACCCCAGGTCATTTCTTAATTGGCTCACCCTTATTATCACCCGCTGAACCCGATTTTAGTAACGAAAATATTACCCTAGCAAACAGATGGCAAAGGTTGAAAATTCAACACCATCAGTTTTGCAAAAGATGGAAGGATAAATATTTGAAGGAGCTCCATAAACGTTATAAATGGAAAAACCCTAAACGTCCTGTGGAAGTGGATGACATTGTCGTCATTAAACAGGACAACCTACCCTCAAATGAGTGGTTACTCGGACGAGTAACCCAAACTCACCCAGGTTTCGATGGACTACCTAGAGTAGTTGAACTTCGAACATCAACCGGAACCTTGACTCGGCCCATAACCAAGGTCGTAGTCCTACCCACACATTAATTAAACTCCTTCAAATCTTCCATTTTCGCCCTCGTTACACACCTATTACTCACCCGAACACCATCCTTACCTACCCAAATTTTTACCCAAAACACCACAATTATTAATACCCACCCAAAGTCTAATTTCAGGTTCCACCCCACAAGAAGCTATGGTTGATCTCCAGGTCGGAATTGAAAATCTGTACCCATGGGAAAACCCTGAAACCACGAGTGAAAAAAAAAAAAAAAAATTAATACCCTTTCCCACCTTTTGGACAATTAAAAATAATTTGTTTTTATTCACAGGTTGCCGGCCCGGGAGGATGTTCACACGAGTGAACAAATACACAAACCTAACCCTGACTTCCAATAGGACAACACAAACATCTTTAAAAACAATAACAATAATAACACCAACACACATCAACATTCATCATACATATCAAAATTCACCACACACATCACGTATACACTTTCATCAACACCTTCAACATAATTATTTGATCCTTATAAGATCAGTTGATTATCGATCTTCAAATAACAACTACCCAAAAAGCCTTAAGCGTGTGAACTAAATTATATAGTGAAAATTAATTATAATAATAAATAATATTGTGAAATAACAAACATTGTGAATATTAACAGACTTAAAAACATATTTCGAACAATTGTGAACAAATTACATATATTATAAAACAAATACAAATAAGTACGTTTATAACGTTTTTGAAAATACATACAAATAAAACAACACTAATATTTATTTATTAACACATAATTAAAATATAAGAGGTTTGTGCATTATATACCCTACCCCTCTTACCCCACATACAAACCCTACCCCATAACCCGTACGTTCAAGGGTTTTTCGCGAGAAGTCACACTTTTTAAGGAGAGTGTTGAATACCTGGGCTAGGACAAGCCCTGAAAAATAAGGGCTATTCGTGACTATGAACAGCCCAGCACATTGCTTAATGTCAGATCGTTCTTGGGACTAGCAAGTTATTACAGATGATTTATTAAGGACTTTGCTTCGACAGCAAAGCCATTGACGGACATCCTCAAGGGTGAGAACGGCAGGGTAAGTGCTCACCAGTCAAAGAAAATTAGGGTGCATTTTGACGAGAAACAGCTTCGAGCTTTTGAGAAATTGAAGGCGATTTTGTCCTCAGAGGACGTCATGTTACTCTACCCAGACTTTAAGAAGCCATTTGATCTAACGACGGATCCTTCCTCACTGGGCTTGGGAGCAGTCCTATCACAGGGTGGTAGGCCTATTAGTATGATTTCTAGGACTTTAAAGGATAGAGAATTGAATTTTGCCACCAATGAGCGGGAGCTGTTGGCTATAGTGTGGGCTTTGCAGAAGTTGAGGAATTACCTCTATGGCGTGAGGGATTTAAATATTTATACGGATCATCAGCCGCTTTCGGACAGAAATCCTAGTGCTAAAATAAAACTCTGAAAGGCTTTTATAGATGAGCATAATGCAAAGCTATTCCACAGGCCTGGGAAGGAGAATTATGTGTCGGATGCTCTTTCACGCCAGAACATTTATTCACTGGAGGAGGAGGCGATTTCGGATGTCGCCACAATCCATAGTGAGGAGTCGCTGACCTACGTGATCGAAACAACTGAAAAGCCTGTAAATTGTTTTAGGAACCAGATCATATTGGAGGAAGTATCCTTTCCCTCAAAACGGGATTTCATAATTTTTGCAAAATAAAACCCGACATCTTATTAGGTTCGCCGATAGGAATGGTCTTATTCGGGATTTGAAGTTAGTGGTTAATCCCGAAGTGGTGAATGCGATAGTATACGATTTGCCGGTACTGGCAACGAAATGTTGGTATTGCAAAAACATGGTGTTGGATATTTTTGATAAGGATGACCAGAGAAACATAGTGGTAGCGGAACACAATCGTGCCCATAGAGCCGCCCAAGAGAATGTGAAACAGATTCTTGGCGAATATTACTTTCCAAAAATGTCTAGGCTGGCAAATGAAATTGTAATGAATTGCAAGATTTGTTCAAGGGCCAAATATGACAGGCACCCAAGGAAGCAGAAATTGGGGGAGACCCCTATACCATCTTATGTGGGTGAAATGCTGTTTATTGATATTTTTTCCACTGACGGCAAGTATTTTCTAACATGTGTTGACAAGTTTTCGAAATTTGCCGTAGTGCAACCTATACCGTCACGCACTATTATGGACTTGAGGGTTGCAACAATTCAGTTGATTAATCTTTTTCTTGGGGCAAGGAATGTCTACTGCGACAAGGAGCCTTCACTGCGGTCCGAGACTACCACATCCCTACTGAAGGATGAATTTGGGGTTGACGTAGCAAATGCCCCTCATTTACACAGCTACTCGAACGGGCAAGTCGAAAGAGTTCACAGCACTCTAGAGAAGATAGCAAGGTGTCTCAAGTTGGAAGGGAAGGCCGACAGCACTGTGGCCTTATACTGTTGGCAACGGTCAAATATAATCGGTCCATTCATTCCGTGACTGAAAGGAGGCCTGTCGACCTAATTCTTCCCACGCTACCCAGACTTGAGGAGGAAACAAGAGGAAAGCTTGAAAGGGCTCAGCAGGCTCACCTGGTACAAAACAATCCTTCGAGGCAGAATAGGGTTTTTGAAGTGGGCGAAAAGGTGATGGTAAGGATTAACAGGAGGATAGGGAACAAATTGACTCCCTTATATAGCGAAAAAAGGATAGAAGCTGACCTAGGAACCACTGTCTTGATTGAGAGGAGGGTGATCCATAAGGTCAATATTAGATAGATATTTTCAGCTTTTTTGTATTCTTGTTTGTGACCGGATTTCTTGTTTTTTTGTATTTGTTTTAGTATTTTGATACTGATTCTTTTCATTGGACCGCTTGCAGCAAAACTGACGAATTACACCAACGCAGACTATATTCCTGTTATAGATGGCGATGTCGTTATCCGGCAGGACTTTGACTATTTACAACACATGACAAATTTGACAGTATACTACGATATTATTGATGAGATAAAACAACTTACGAAGCATTTTCCACTAACCCATATAGTAAAGTTATTGAATTCCGATTTGGCACGTATAGAGACGACTCTGATATCATTGAGCCTTCACCATAGACATGCCAGAAGCTTTAATATTTTGGGGACCGTCCTTAAGGTGGTTGCCGGTACACCGGACTTCGACGACTTTGAAAAATTATAATTTGGACAGCAGCAGCTGATTGATTCGAACAATAGACAAATGATTTTGAACACGAAGACGCAGGAACAGATAAATAAATTGACTGAAACTGTTAACAGACTGATAAAGAGTGCAAAGGATAGGCAGTTGACTACGGGTCATTTATATGAGACGCTGCTCTCAAGAAATAGAATATTGATTTCCGAAATTGAAACTTTACTGATGACTATCACTATTGCAAAGGTAGGAATTGTCAACCCTTTAATCCTAGATTCTAAAGATTTAAAAGAAATAATAGATAAGCTCTCTGTAAACGTAAATGTAGCGGATTTAATGGAAGTGTCATATGTGATGATTTTTTAAATTTTTTAATTAAGTATCCTAGGCCTAGATTGGAATGCAGAAAGGTAACTCTCTTCCCCGTCGAGCATAATGGAACCATTTTGTACCTTAATGAGATCGATTGCGTTGCGGAATGTGAAAAGCAGATGCTGACAATTGGAAACTGCAGCGTACCCTTAATATCAACTTTCTGCAAAGAGTTATTAGTGCCCACTTGCGCGCAGCAACTTCATACTGGCGGGGTAGCCCATTGCACCACCCGACCTAGTCACCTTGAACCATTAATGGTAATTGATGACGGTGTAATTATTATTAACGATGCCACAGCTGAAATAGTCGTAAATGAAAGCTCCCCAAAAATTGTAACCGGAACTTACCTAATAACGTATGAGGATGACGTTCAAGAATACCTAATCCAGCCTCAGCTTCGACAATTAACGTTACTGGTTATCAAGAGATATTAAGCCTCTCGTATCTGGGTAAATTGAGCACTAGAAATCTACGCCACATTTGGGAGATTAAAAGCGGACTTACTAAAGGCCCTGTAATTTCAAGCGCAACAACCGTGTTCATCCTGCTTGTTTTTTATGCCACATTTAAGCTATATAGAGCGCAAAGAAGTAGACGTTTTCAACGGGATGTCCAGGAAGCAATCGATAACTATTCGAGAACAGAGGACCGCTCTCACTTCAGTGGGGGAGCAGTTAACACGATCGCGGCTTAGAATTTATTATAAGTTAATACTAGGGATTCCAAACGAGATTTTTAAAAATCCCGGGATTCGGAATTTTCTCTTAATAAAAAAGCTAAAAAACAATTGTTTTATTAAAAATTTCATTAATTTTTGATCTTTATTGCAAAACACATGTTATAAAATAAAAAAAAACAGAACAAAAAGTGACAAAAAAGCATAAAGTAACAAAAATAAAAACAATTCATCTGTGTCTACAAACATATATACATATATGTATAAACACATTAGTGAATAAACAAATACCTACCCTTTTAAGAACACTATTTACTGTCTAAAAAATATGTATTAATAATATTCATTGTTTTAAGTAATTTTTTAAAAAGATCAAAGACTAATATTTCATCGAAGAGCCTTAATTTTAATGCGAACAAAAACATCTTTCGCTGAAAAACATTTTTCGCAATCTACACTTTTGGGCAAAATGGTTTCAAGATAGCTATATGCAGGATATAACTATTCACCTCTAACACCTCGTGATTCAATCAAATATATTTCTTTACAAAGTTGATTGTCTAAACCATCAGCTGTATTCACAGATTTTATTGGACTTCGAGGGCAACATTTAACTTTCTAACAATGGAAGTTGGGTTCTTATTCAATTCGATGTTGAGTGATATACAACATTCACTTAATGTTGCATGATACACTTGAAGAACTACACGGTTGTTATTTAATGTAATGTTAAATAAAAAAGAATGCCGCAGACTCAATTTTTTTCTTACTTCATAAAGTATATATCAGTGGTGCTCAAACACATACTATCATAGTTTTGGTTGTGTTGGTAAAGCAGCGGAGAACACAATTCAACTTAATTTTTGAGAATCGTACACTGGGAAAATAAAAAAAAATAAAAAAATTGGTTTATTGTGTTGCGTGCATGTTTTACATAATGCACTTATATATGTATGTATGTATTGATGAATATATTGATGTATGTGTGTATGTATGTATGTATAGATGAATATATTGATGTATATGTGTGTATTTATGTATTGACGAATATATTGATGTATGTATGTATGTATGTATTGATGAATATATTGATGTATGTATGTATGTATGTATTGATGAATATATTGATGTATGTATGTGTTGATGGATATATTGATGTATGTATGCATGTATTGATGAATATATTGACGTATGTATGCATGTGTTGATGAATATATTGATGTATGTGTGTATGTACGTATTGATGAATATATTGATGTGTGTATGTATGTATGTATTGATGAATATATTGATGTATGTATATATGTTGTCGAAAAATATATGGCTAGCCTCGTAATGTCTTTTTATAAAAAAAAATATAACGACATAAAGTGCGATACCACACAATACATTGTGCATTACCATCTATATTCTCTATAAAAAAGAAATCATATTCCCAATTTTCCTTAAACATTTTGCTGCGTGTATTTGCAAAAACAAAAAATCGTTCAAAAAGTTGTGTAGCGAGGTCTTGCTTCATCAAGTGCTAAACATCACCTGAATTGATTTTGTTCTCTGAGTTCAACACAAAACAACAAACAAAGCAACAAACACACGATCATTATAAGAAACCACACAAGTAAGCTTATAGTGTTGGTGTGTCAACGCAGCGTCAGCAGAATTTTCTTTGCCTATCACATGTGATAGGAAATTTGGATTTTGAGCATCACTGGTATATATGTATGAATTAATAAAATCTGAAAAATCCCGGTAAAAGTTTTAACAAATCCCGAAAATCCCGAGATTTTGTGATTTGGGATTTCCCGATTGGCATCCCTAGTGAATACCCATGTTTAATGATATTATGCATAACTAAGTTAAATGTTATTTTGTATTTTTTACTTACGATTTAATATTTCATCTTTTTTCCGTCACACAAAAAGCTGTAAACAAGTCGTAGACATTGCATCAGCATTTTTGTGTTACAAGAAATTATTATAATTATGATTTTAAAAATAAAGTAGGCTCATTCTTTACAGAGTCGTAAAACGTAAAAGACAGTTTTATTAATTTATATATTAGTGTTTTTAACGTTTCAATTATCAAAATTTCCGCGAATCCATTGACTTAAGTTTTTTACAGAAATTAAAATTTTTCAATCCTGGTAGGTCAAAAAATGAATTATCGACAATTCTCGTCTTGCCAATAATCTGAAAAGGATTCAATTTCAAAAATAAGTACAGATATGTGTATCATTAATTATCTGGATTTCCAAAATTCTCGCTAACCACTTGATTTTATTCATTTACTGACGGGTATTCAAATTTTTCAGAGCAGGTAGGTAAATTGCCAAGGAAATAAAGGAATATATAACCTGTGCTAAAATGAAAATAGAATGACTTAAAAAAGTAATAAACAGTGCCTTAACACATTAATAATAACTTATTTATAATCGAGGATATTTTCATATCAAAAAAAAAAAGAATCCTAATAGAATAAAGCAAAAGTATAAAAGACAATTTGTGGCAAGTGTTTTTGAAAAAAAGAGTTTGTGAAAAGAAGGCGTACAAAATCAGTTTGGATTTTATCTACATCTATTCAAACGAAACCAAATAATATTAAACAAAGTAACCAAAAAGCGAAAAAATAAGAAACCAATTTTTCCCAATAAAATTATTGTTGTTTGCAAAAAAAATAAAAGGCACAAAAATTAAAATACTCTATAACCATTGAATAGTGTAAAAATCTTAGAAATAGACAAATAAAAAGAATATTTTAAATGGAAATAAATTGTCCACAGTGAATGAAAAAAAAAACATCGCTGAAAACGAAAACTAAAATAAAAAGTGGAGTGCAATAAAAACAAACAACAAAGAAAATTTTACAAAAGAAACATTCTTTTAAAATTTCAAATAATAAAATAATTTAAATTATAATAAAATGTTTAAAATACTTGTAAAATTAGTACTGCCTAATCTATTAATAATTTATGAAGATAAAAATCATAAATAAAATTTAAATAAATAAAAACAATAATGTGTTTATTATTAAAAAAGACTGGTCAAAGGCCATGGAATTGGCTAGCGAAAACAGCCAAGTGACAAGACTGATAACTGTATTTGTGTCCACGGGTGTTTGTATTTAAAAAGCCGAAAGAGAAACCAAAAAAGGCAAATGATAAAAAGCAATAATGAACATAAATAAATGCGGAAAAGTGAGATACCAATAATTAAATAAAATTATACTACATACATAAATGATGGCCCACCAAACGTGGTAGCAGCAAAATACGCAACCCACTCTGCTGTTAAGACCATCATAAAAAACGCTTCTAACGAAAGAATTAGACTTATTATGGAGTCGGGGACTTTCAATAAACAAAACGAGGTTCGTAGGCAGTTGCACTGAAGCCCATAGTTAACCCAACTCAATTCTAGCCTTTAACAGAAATAATGCCCCACGCAATCGCGGTAGTAGCTATAGGGGTAACTATAACAGAAACCGCAACTTCATTTCTAATAATATAATTCCTAAGAATGGTTATGGTAACGGTAATAACAACCGCTACAAAAACCCCTAATGCCTCCATTAAAACCTACAATATCAATTTAAACTTGTAAAAACCTGTATAGTTATCTGAAGTTTAAATTGTCAACAAATAGTTTCACATCAATTTGTTTAATAGACACAGGCGCAGATATTTTTGTAGTTAAACACAATAAAGTTCTAAACGAACAAATAGATAGCAGCAAAACAACAAATATGAATTGTATTGGAAAAGGTATAATCCAAACAATAGGATTAATAGACATAGACCTGAAAATAGCTAATACCTCAGTACCAGCTGAATTGCATATTGTGATCGATGATTTCCCAGTATTGGTTCCTGGAATATTGGGAATAGATTTCATCAGAAGACACAAATACCTACTTGATTATAGGGGTACGGAGGATAGAATAATTCTGAACGCTCCGTTACTACCAAACGATATTAGCCTAGCACTATTAAGTGCTCCAAACATCAACTCAATTTCAATACCAGCAAGATCTGAAGTAATCAGACAAGTTAATTTTAAATCTGACGTTGAGGATGTATTAGTGCCCCAGCAAATACTACAAAATGGGGTATACATAGCTAATACCATTACATCAAAATCTCAGCCATTGGTCAGAATTATAAATCTACCAACAAGGACCTTGTCATTAATAACGTCCAAATAAAAACTGTAAATCTTAATGACTATAAAATGGTCCAAACCAGCGAAAGTTATCTGCAAAGTTTCCAGAATTCGTTAAAAGTGAATTACATACACTGTGTTCAGAATTCATTGACATCTTCGCTCTAGAGTCAGAAAAAATAAGCGCCAATAATTTTTATAAACAACGGTTGAGACTTAAAGACAATCAACCAGTTTATATAAAAAACTATAGAATACCACATTCCCATAAAGAAGAAGTGACTAGGCAGGTTACAAAATTGATAAATGATGATATTGTGGAACTCTCAACCTCTGAATATAACAGTCCCATACTCTTAGTACCAAAAAATCATTACCATGTCATACAGAAAAGAGATGGAGACTTGTGATTGATTACAGAGGCATAAATAAGAAACTAATTGCTGACAAATTTCCTCTACCTCGCATAGATGACATATTAGATCAATTAGGGAAAGGAAAATATTTTTCATGCCTTGACTTGATATCAGGCTTTCATCGAATAGAACTCGAAGAAGAATCTAAAGACATCATGTCTTTTTCAACTGACAAAAGCTCTTATAGATTCAAAAGACTCCCTTAAGGCATTAAAATTGCACCAAATTCATTCCAAAGAATGATGTCGCTTGCCTTTTCGGGATTAAAACCGTCCCAAGTTTTCGTATATATGGACGATTTAATAGTCGTCGGTTGCTCTGAAAAACATATGCTACAAAATTTGAAAGTTGTGTTTACTTTATGTAGACAACACAATCTAAAACTAGACCCGGATAAGTGTTCATTTTTCCGTCACGAAGTGACATTTTTAGGACACAAATGTACAGATAAAGGTATATTACTTGATGACAGCAAATTTTCTGTAATTGAAAATTACCCTACTCCAACAAATGGAGACGAAGCTAAACGCTTCATTGCATTCTGCAACTATTACAGAAGATTTATTCCTAATTTTGCTGGATAATCACGTCATATCACTAGACTATCTAAAAAAACGTACCTTTTGAATGGACTCAGGAATGCGAAAACGCTTTTCAATATTTGAAAAAAACAACTCCTTAGACCACAATACAATACAATATCCGGATTTTACAAAAGAGTTCTGCATAACTACAGACGCTAGCAAAAAGGCGTGCGGAGCAGTATTAAGCCAAGAAAAACAGGGTATTCAATTACCTATTGCTTATGCGTCCAGAGCTTTCACAAAAGGTGAAAGCAATAAATCCACAATTGAACAAGAGTTCACTGTCATTCATTGGGCAGTACAATATACGGAAAAAAATTCTTAATTAGAAGTGACCATAGGCCACTCACTGATTTATTTTCACTTAAAAACCAGTCATCTAAATTAATGCGCATGAGATTAGATCTGGAGGAATACGACTTCGTGGTCGAATACATTAGGGGTAGGGATAATCACGTGGCGATGCGCTGTCGCGTATAAATTTCAATGATATAAAAAATACGGAATTAAAGACAATACTGAAGGTAGCAACTAGACTTCAGGCTAAAAAGACAACAAACTGTGCAAATAAAATAGCACAGCCCAGTCCATCGGTTGAACTAAAAGAATATGAGGGGATTAACGCCCTAGAGCACCGGAAAATGCCATGGTTGCATTTATCGAAGGACAAATTAATTATCCTAAAAGGAAAGAAAAAACTTTCCCAGTTTATGTTGCATGACTTTGTTATTAATGGAATAGTTGATCTAGATCTACTTTTTCCAAAGCTTGAAAAAATAGCTGATAACATAGGTCTGACAACCTTGCGACTTTCTATAAATGATTGTCTGCTCAATACCCCGGGGATAAGTATTGAAACCTTTAAGATAAAGGTAATGGTATATTAAAAAGATTGACCATAGTGCTCTTAGCAAACACAGAAAAAGTAACAACCGATGCTAGAAAACTTTAAATCATCCAAAAATATCATGATGATCCCATTAATGGAGGTCATATAGGAATGACTCGGATGATTAGAAAAATCAGACTCCGTTATCATTGGAAAGGCATGACTAGAGACATTACTAAATATGTCAAGTAATGCAAAGCATGCCAAATGAATAAACCAGCAATTAAGGACAAGGAACCCTTTATTTTAACTCTTACTCCAATAAAGCCTTTTGAGATAGTCATTATAGACACTATTGGACCTTTACCACGGTCCGATTCTCAAAACGAATACGTGGTAACAATAGTGTGCGACTTAACAAAATACTTATTGCTATACCCATTGACAACAAGTCCGCCAGAAGTGTAGCGAAAGCAATCATGGAAGGATTCATTTTAATATATGGTACAATGACTAAAATAGTTCCCATGTCCGTAACTATATATATATAAACCAAGTATTACAAGAGCTATGTGCTCTCATGGAACTTGAGAAGGTAAATTCTACTCCATATCATCATGAAACACTCGGTACTGTGGAGAGCTCACACAGAACGTCCAACGAGTATCTAAGATCATATATTTCAAATGACGGGTCTGATTGGGACAATTGATTAAAATTAGTTGTGTATTGTTATAATACAACGCCTTCCACAGCTCATGACTATTGTCCTTTTGAACTTGTTTTTGGAAAAATTCCACCTGTCTTGGATTTCACGAAAGACGTCAGCATAGCTCCCCTGTATAATATTGATTCTTATGAAAAAGAAGTCAAATTTAGACTTCAAGTTGCACACCGCAGAGCCGCTAGTTTCGTGGAAAATGCTAAATTGAGTAGACAGAAAATTTCCAATGATCACGCTAATCCAGTAAATTTTTCGTTAAATGACCTAGTCCTCCTTAACAACGAAGCAGGTCACTCACTGGATAGTATTTACAAAGGACCCTTCAAGGTCATAGAAATACGAACCGATAAGATTGAGGATGATAATGGAAAAACAGCACTTGTACATAAAAACAGACTGACGAAGGTTATCTGAAAGTGTGTATATAATATCTGTATAAATTATTGTTTTGCAACATTTTCCTCTGAATAACGATGTTTGACTATTTTTTTTTAATCATTTTCAATTTTATTTTATATATTCTACAACGGTTTATTTATCGTATTTATTATTATTTATTCTCCCTCACAAACTTCACAGTGTTAATGATATAACAAATTATCGCTCTCTTTTTAGATTTTTTATAGCAATTGCTGTTCTATTTGTTACTAAACACTTGAAGTATTGTCTAAGTGTTGTGTCTTCTATTTGTAAAAAAATGTTTTTCTTGGTAAAATTTTTTTTTCATTTTCAAGACACAATCTCATTTTAATTATATTACTTTAATTAATAATTTGCAGTATTTACGAATACTTTTGCGCTCACCATATCATTATATTTTATTATAAATTCCTTTTATTAAAAAAAAAAATGTTTATGCAATTTACTTATCATTCCACTCACAGGCTACAATGCTTCCGCTTTAGCTTGCAATACTTGTCATGATCCTGTATGTTCGGATCGTTGGCATTCCCATTACTGTTACCGACAGTCCATCATTTTTTAATGTAACTTTCGGACTGTCGTTTTCTTTTTCTTCTCTCTTTAATTTCACTAAAACCTAAAGCTTTTAGTTTCACGACTAATAATACAAGCTTTAGCTTGTAATACCTGTCATGATCACGTATGTTCGGATCGTTGGCATTCCCATTGCTGTTACCGACTGTCCACCATGTTTTAAGGTAACTTTCGGACTATTGTTTTCCTCTCTCCTTAATTTCTTTTTACGACAAATAATATAAGCTTTAGCTTGCAATACTTGTCATGATCCCGTATGTTCGGAACGTTGGCATTCCCATTGCTGTTACCGACAGTCCACCATTTGTAATGTAATGTTCAAATGAAACAATTATTTTTTTCCTTCTTCTTCGTTCTGATTACATTTTTACAGTTCATTCATATAATATTAACAACACCGTTTTATCAGTTTATGATTAACTTTAATTTATTTTAGGGAACAGGTTTTGAGTTACATTTATAATTATGTTCTTATAAACTAATTGTTATTATTCTTTTCATTGATCAATCTTTTCAGGTTGAGTATCATAACCTCCAACATGTCGACCGAAAACGTCATGTTCGATATATACTTTTTAACAGTCTCCGCAAGTGGCAGAATCCATAGAATCACCATTAGCTTCAGCAGCATGTTTTCCTAATTTCGATATATACCTTATAACAGTCTCCGCAAGGGGCAGAATCCGTAGAATCACCATTAGCTTCAGAAGCATGTTTTCCTAATTAAAACCTTCTGAACGTCCTCTGCCACCACCTTATTTTATAACAGAATTTTTTTTAATATTATTTAATACTATATCACGGAAATTTGTCTTTTCGAATGTGGTAATGGATGTGGGTGCATTTTCACCAGTGACCTTAACTGGTATACTATCATATTTAGAGAAATTAATACCACTGGTAATACCAAAGCCAAAAATTTCGTCTTCATTATCTGTTGGCTCTGGTGGTGTATAAAATTCTCTCGATTTTTTTCTGCTCTTCACCATCATCATTATTGCTATCTCGATTGTCATTTTGGTGGTATTCGTCATGAGGTTTATAGGAAAGCGCTGCAAAACGATTAATGCAAATTGCGTCAGTATCCCATGCTTATCCACTACTAAGTAAGAATTGTAGTTCATTTTCCTATTTACTTTATTTTATTTTATTACTTCAGCTATTAGAAGTACGTTTAATTCGAACTTTTTGTTGAAATTAATTTTATTGTTTCTTTTATGCAAATAATCATTTCCTCAACTGTTCACATTGAACAATCACCTACTCCTTTATAGTGCCTTAGTCGCTTGGAAGTCTTGTATCTTCAGGTTGTGTCTTTCCAACGTCATTTAGTTTTTCTTAGATCTGTACTTCTTGAGTTGGTCTGTCATTTCGTAAAAGTGATATTTTATTCCCAATGGCTTTATATTCTGTTGGTGACGAGCACTCACTAGCCTTAATCAAATAATTAACACAACTTAAATAATCCATTGCTTGTGGATTTCCTGATTTTTTCTTTCCCCTTCTAGTCACCTATAATGGTGCTTGGTACTAGCGAATTCTCCTTCTGGTTTAGTGTCTGTCTTGATACTTGGAATACTATTTACTTCTTTATCTGAACCATTATGATGCTTTGAGTATACGCTAGAAGTTGGGTTTTCTGTACTAATCTTTTTATCAGTTGTATTTGATGACACATTTGACGCAACATCTCCGTCTTTGCCTTCACCATTGAATTTACTATACAATATATTGATGTCATTCGTAATAATAACATTAATGTTGCTATCAACTTCATTAATTTTAAATGTACGAATAAAAAGAAAATAAATTTTCTTTTTTTTCTAAGAGGGGAGGCGAATGATGACACTTATATTATCTTATTTTCATACCAATTTTGTATATTCAGAATCATCCGCTCTAATCGATTGATATATCTCTTAGTTCACCTTCACCTTGCTTATCACTTTGACGTGTGGCTACGTTTGGTGAAAGCTTGAGATTTTCCTCTTCTAAAGAACGACCTTTCGTTTCTATTCCATTTTTTAATGAATTTAAATTATAAACATAAGAAGAAGAAAATTTCAAATGAATTGATAACACAAAACAACTTAACTCACTTTAAACTCACCTCTAAAAAAATATGTACAAATTAAGCAAAAATAATAGTAAAAACAAACTAAAATAAATATAAATATACCAACATAAGGAAAATTATCTTTTATAATTTAATAACTACTTTTATTATTCTTATTATACCATACAAACTAATTTGTTACTTATTATTATTGTATGATTATTATAGTGTTATTTGTAAAAGAACAATCAACTCATGTTGATCGTTCTTCGTTAAGAGGGAAGGTGTAGTGTGTTTGACTAGTCTAAGTTGTCATACCTTTTGTATGCAACTTAATATCAACGCATTCTTGTTGATATTGTCCACATTATATGCCCAGACATAAACAACTAGTGGAATATGCTGTGTAAGCATTTTCTCACGAATACCACATAAGTTAGAAATTAACGTTTAACGTATAATTATGTTTAAGAAAAGGATCAGAATTAAATAAAGCTTAAGCATGTTCGGCCGCATGAGCGGTCGTTAATAAATAATGAAAATAATTGTTTTATTAAATATTACATAAGCTTCGTGGCAGAGCGATGGTTGCCGTTGCTTATTTCGTAGATGCAATTGGTTGACAAATTCTAAGTAGAAGTTGGTCGCGATGGTGGCCGCAAATACTTGGAATTTATCTGACTCTTGTCTCTTCTTTTCTATTCTTGCAGTTGCAGTAAGTATTCTTGCAAATAAAGGAAACGTTATAAATTTGATAAAGGAAACATTATAAATTTATTTATATACATATTTAAATAAATACATTTACAATCAGTTTTGTCTTATTTAAATTTTTTAGAATAGTAAAATTGAAAATTCTTAAAGCCATCACTGACTGGTGCACAATCATATTCGTTTGATTATTGCAAAACAATCTTTAATCTTTGCATAGAAAATATATACATACAAATGTTATTCCCGTCATAGCGATAATGCTGAAAGAGCTTTCTCTTCAGCAGGTAATGTTATTACCGATAAAAGAAACAGAATTGAACATAAGTTGGTAGACACCTTAATTTTTATGACCTCCTATCTTAAGAATTTTGAAAATTAAAATATCCCTTCCCTTTTTGTTTTTAAAATGTGTTTTATGCTTTGTAATGAAATATTGATTTTTTATTTTTTATATTATTTATATGTATTTATTTTTCTTATTGAAATTATTTTCTTATATATTTAGTTAATTTTTATTATTATTGTTATCTAATTTTTGTTTTTATTTGGGGTAAATTTTCAATATCGTAAGATATTTTTGTAATAACATATTGTCACGTTTTTACCTTTTTAAAAACCGTTTAAATATGAGTTCGTTAATTGCAAACAAAGTAAAACAAATGTGTTTAATTTCAGTTAAACTCTCTTTATTCCTTACACTACTTTTGTGCGCCACCGTATACAACTTAACGATACAACAATAATAATCTGTTTATTCACTTTACTAGTTCACACAAGTATTCACTGGATCTTTACAACCACGACTTATTTTGTTCACACGCAACTTCACACAAGGCTGACTGAATTAACTCTGACTGCTGCCTGCTTTGTCCAGCCCTTTTATAGTCCGACACAACCAGAATAACGAACATTCTTGAAGTGGAAGGTTCGTGTTCTCGCCTTCTCGAGAGTTCTGTTGTTAGTACATTATTGCTTTTGTACTTTGCTTATGTTGTCTATTACATATTTGTCGTAGCTGGTTTACTTAATTTTATGTTGTTGTTGGTACCAGGCGCAACCAGGTTCGTCATACATAAGTGTGTGTACAGCTTTACATAATCAACACGTTCATTGTATTCCTTGTGTTAGTGTGTATTTGTATCGTGTGGCTTTTGTTTATCGTTTTTGTCGTTAAACGATATTAGGTCGTTTCGATTTGCGTAACAGTATTGTTTCTTATAAAACTATGTGTATTTATTATTATAATAAAATATTTCTTTTTTAATGATATATTACATTCATAACAATAACAATTTCTGACTAAAACACTTCATTTTTCTCATTATTTTAGAACACATTTATTTTTGTTGTTGTAAAAAGTGTGTATGATTGGTTTTACATTCCTGAACGAAAAAGACTACAAGTTTATAAATGCAAATATGCACACTCTTTGATTTAATGCCTTTTTGCATTGCTTTTTGATTTCGATCAATCCAGGCACCGCAAAAATAATGTCTGTTTCAAACAAGTGTTGAATGAGTGTCAATCGATCATGATATTTTGCATTAATGCATTTTGGTTTTTGGTTTCGATCAATGCAGACACCGCAAAAATAATGTCTGTTTCAAACGAGTGTTGAACGAGTATCAAGCGAACATTAGCAGCAAGTCATTCGATTGTTCTGATCGATCGTGCATAATAATTTGTGAGCATGAATAAATCAACAAAATTGTGATTTTTGCAGTTCTCGGGTACGTATAAAGAACAAAAACATACAAAAAATTCTTTGAAACAAATCTATTTAAAAAATTGATTTAGCAATGTTTGTTTTTTTGGTGTAAACATTTTCAGTTTTTATTGCTTCTTTTTGAAGCTCTCTCAAAATCATTGATTTTGAAAAATCAATATTATTTTGCTGTGTCCATTTAATGCAGCTTTCAAAATATTTGACTGCATCCTCGTGTCTTATTTTAGGATCCATGTTTTCGACAACATCCTCATCCTCATCATGCTCAATTTCATCTTCATCATCTTTTTCAGGTGAAATATTATTTTCGACCCAAGAGTTTAAATCCTCTACAGATAGTTCTGTCTGTAATTGTAATTCATTAAAATTATTAGGGTTCGGTTAATTTCAAAAACCATTGACTTACAGTGGGGAAAATTGATGTTAACAATTAAACAATTGAATTGCTCTAGCATCTTCGTCATGACGTAAATATGAGACTAATGGGATGTCATCTTCATCATCAAAATGATCAGTATCTTTTAAAATCTTATTCCAACACTTTGCAAGAGAGTACTCAGTGTCACTTTTCCATGCTGCTGCCAATAGAGTAGCTGCTTCAAATAAATAAAATTGCTTTAAAAACAAGGACACATTTTCCACCGGTTTTAAAATAATTCGGCATAAAAGACTGCTTTTGTAATGTAATTTAAGAAGACGAATGGCGTTTTGATCCATTGGCTGGATTAAGGGAGTAACATTAGGGGGCATATAAAGCGCCCAATTTTTTCAACTATGAGTTTTTTCACCAATTCCTCTGCAGGAGGATGAGAGGGCGCATTATCCAAAAGGTGAATGCATTTAGTGGCAAATTGCCTTGAACAAGAAATTGTCCTAAAATTTAAATTAGGATTAGTTCAAGTTATAAAAATCTTTGTATGAACTTACCTGAGGCACAAACTTATTGAAAAACCATGTATTGAACAATGTACATGTCATCCAAGCATTTTAGAGTGGGTATAATCCACAGCCAGCGACTTATTCCGAAATGCACGAGGATTTTGAGATTTTCCAATTAGTAAAGGTTTAATTTTTTTCGAACCACTGGCATTACAACAAACTAGGACAGTAACTCGTTCCTTGGATACTTTTCTGCCTGGAGCACATCTCTCTCCAGAATGCACATACGTTTTGTCAGCTAATGATTTCCAAAATAATAGTATTTTCACACCAATATTTAAAACCTGATTTTAGCATTAATACCATAATCAGCTGATTTTGCATTCACAATGCAAGTTTTCCTTAATCTTGTTTTAAATTCATGACATTTATGACTGTGCAACAGCTGTTTTTGTTTTGATTTTGTCTTTTTTGTTTATTAATGTTTTGTTAGTTTTCGGGGTGGGTTTTTATTATTTTATTTTGGTAGAAGTTGATGATATTTTTTAGAACAATAAAATAATTTTATTACGGAAACGTAATTCATAACTATTGTATTGGGTGACACCTTTCATCGATCGTCACTAACTTAGTATTTAACCAATTAAAAGGTATATTTACAAATTCCTGAAACAAAAAGTTATGAGTATATATTTTGTTATATTATTCTTTTTAATTACCTTTTGCACATGGAACTTTTTTCATTGTGAAGGGAAATTGCTTATAGTTCGACTAATAATGAAAAAATTACCGAATTTTAAGTTTTTCATTCAAGAAATTAATAAATACTGGCAATATACATCCATATACATTATTTCATCTTGATACATTTAGCTTCTTAATTACCTCTTGCACAAGAAACTATATTCATTGTGACCGAAAATCGCCCACATTTCGATTAATAATTAAATATTTAAGAATCTTTAAACTTTTCATTGAAGAAATTAAAAAATATTCCAAATATTCCCTTTTTAACACAATATAAATGTTTATTTACATTTAATTTTTCTGCTTTATCCGCCAGTTTTCACTCTGTGTATCTGTTGCTTCTAACACATTTGATTCTCAAAACATTATAACATTTTTTTCTCCCTCTAAATTGGCCAGTAATGTTGCTGCTATGAGCGTTTGTCAAACGTCAAAGATTTCTATTCTGTGTGTGATAATGGCTTACACACCCCAGAAAACGTTTTCCAAGAGTTCACTAATGGATCCAGAATACGCGACAAAGTCTAATGTGGAATTTTTTCAAACAGCGTATACCTTATACTGCTCGATTACTGTAGTAGTATTCAGTTGTACGTAATGTCTGTATAGATTGTAAAGATTGCATGGTATATGGAATGATTATATACGCATATTTATCGACTGTAAAGGGGTCATTATACCCTCTAGAGAATATGAACATCAAATCTACGAATGCCCAAGAATACCGCAAATCTCTAGAGCTAAGATTGAAATATTCGATGCTTACTCTCATGTGAATTCTTAAACATGGTAACAACGAAGCCGATGTACTTTCAATGGCTGGTACAAAGGAATATTTATTTGAATTCAGTCATGAGATTGACATTTCTTTAAGGTGAGGCAAACGAATGGTTTCACATGAACTTCATTCATTTGCAAAAGAAAGATTAGATAATAAATTCACTTTCAGAACAAAATTTGGGTTAAGCTTGACTAAAGACCATCTTAGGAACCTAATAACAGATATAAGTCACACTCTGGAGGCACATGTCCACAACGAAATCTACAGAAGCTGTAATTACTAGGAAGAAGAGAAGACTGGGGACCATCTTCTTTGTAATTATCTGGGAACTTGAGACTAACTATTCTAACGCATAGTTTATTGACTGAACGTGTCAGTCCAAAGGCGATTTAGATAGAAGCCACACTTTTATAAAAAGTGCCAGGATGGTTAAAAATGCCTCATAGGATATTATAAGAACCAAGAAAACGATGTTTTTGAAGCAGACTGTCAATTCAATCTAACATAACCTACAGTATATCTTTATTTAATCTGTAATGAAAATTTGAGTAAAACTAGTAGAAAATCGAATACAAGTAAAAAAAAACAAGTCGCCGTAGTCTAGTAGGTAGTGTGTTGGCTTATTAGACGCAAAAGCCTGAGTTCGAGCCCCAGGCCAGGCATCAAAGACAAAATACAAAAGGTATTTTTTCGGCGACTTCCACTCAGTAGATTTCTGGCAAAAAGTCATAAACATAAGTGGTGTGATAAACTAGGACGTTGTACAATGGGTCAATTCGACCTCCGGGTACTGTACTTGTCTTAATTGACACGTCCTCTAACCTAACCTAAAAACAAAACATTCAGTTTGGCATAAAGTAATACGATTTTATATTTTTCTACTGTTTTATATTATATTTTTAGCAGTACTGCATTGGTTTTTGATGCTTTTAAATTATGTAATTCTTAACTTTTCCTTCTTTCCTCGGTTTATCTACTTCCGTGTTTGCTTTGTATGCAAATTATAACAGGAATAGAAATACAGTTGAACCTCGATTATTCGGCCCGCTCGGGACCGAGCTTAGCACAGATAATCGAAATGCACGATTGATAGAGGTTATATTAAAACATACAAGATTTTAAATTTTTATTCAAGAATTCAATTTGTTTATTTAAAATATTCTTTTATATTAGTTTGCTTCATTGTTTTCAATTGCTTTTTAAATAAATGGTTTTGAATACGATGCATCTGAATTTTATCTGTTTCCGATATAGCTGGAGAATTTTCTACCAACTTTAACAAAACATTACAGGCCTCTATTGCCTGTAATAAAGTTTACATTTCATCATTTTAATTTCAGTCTCTTCATCTTCGGAATTTGAGCTATGATCACTTTCCTGAGCTTGATTGACCATGTCAATGTCAGATAAAATAGCAAACGGTATGACATCAGCATCGCTCTCCGTCCACTCTGTTAAATCATGAATGGAACAACCAGCCGGTATTTCTATGTCTGATTGTATTTCTGGACGGTCACTTAGTTCATTTTCAAAAGCTAGTAAATTAGACCAAACATTAAGGAAAACCTGTAAGACTAAAGAATATTGAGGCAAACATTTCCAAAATAAACTAGTTTCGTCTGCGTTATAAATCTGTTCGTCTGTAAGTTTTTCCTTCCGAATATATTCCTTCAAATCCTCCACAAACATTGTAGCAGAAACATAGTCAGCGCACTATTTTTCTCCCGTTGACTTCCGTGTCTCTTTTTGAATTTTTCCAACCATCCAGATGAATATCGATACTCGGAATTAATGTTTAATTCAGCATAAAAGAATTTTGCTTTTTCAATAATAATCTCTCCTGAAATTAAAAAAAAATTGCTGCTGACTTCATACTATGTGCAGCTTGCCTTGAAGTAAACTTACCGGAAACTGGTGTTCCCTTAAATCTTTGTTGTGGGAACCATTCATTTAATGCAAAATCTACTCGCGGATTTTGAGAACTTTGAGCGTATACCTATTTTTTAAACCATCTATTGAATCACTTTTAGAAGCATATAGCAAAATGTCTTCCTTTTTTCACGCGCACAGTTTGCTTACCAACTCCATATTTTTCAGATAATAACCTAATAGGTAGGTTTTTATCGTAATCGTTAATTAAAGCAATTTTGTCTTTAATTGAAAGAACTTTTCTTGCTCTTTTTGGCAATTTACTATTTGTAGGAGCCATCGTCCCAAAACAGGTGTTCACAGGTCAAATTCCACTTACATAATGAATAAAAATACATACATACAATCACATGATACAATTATGTGCGGACATATGAAATTAAAACGGGGAACCACCGGATTAAAATTAACATAATAAAAAATCATATGAATGCTGCACAGATAATAGAGGTACAAATTCCAAAAAATCTGCATGTCGGTTAATAGATGTGACCGGTTAATGGAGGCCCGGTTAATCGAGGTCTAACTGTACTTCACACTCATTGTGGTTGGCGTAGACGTCTTTAAACGTATGTTGCGTTTGTAGGCTTATTTAAAATTTGACGATATCGTAAAAATTGCATGACTACGACAGCTTTTGTAAAAGTATCATATGTAGCAGATTGCCTAATTTTATTCATTCGTTTTGAAAACAAATTCTTTAGTTTGTTTTTCCAATAATTTTAATTTTTCGTTTATTTATTTCTTCGGCTTTATGGAGCAGGTTTTATAGATCAAGATAATCCGATATATACCGTTTTTTTCAAAGATAAATCTACAGAAGTTTTAGACTGATCTTCATTATGTCCAAGTTCAAATCGCGCAGAATACGCTTGGGAAATCAGTTCACATGAAAATACACTAGTGGTACAAACTAAAGCAACTGTCCTAATATTATAACATATCTATAGAAATATTGTAAAAAATTATACTAAGAATTTTTAAAGATTGCTATTATAACTCTTTAGGGTTATATTAATTTATTAAAAAACTTTTATTAAATAAAAAATTTTTAGTTCTAAAAATAAAATTAAAATGTTTCACTTATGGATGACAAAAACTAAAGCAACTCTCTTAATAAAAATTATTACTATTTCAATCATCTCTAATTTTTTCCTGTTACTTTTATGCAGTTATCTTTTTTACTTTAAAAGTTTGTGTAAAAGTTAAAAAATATAAATTTTTTTAATGTTAAGGCAATAATAACACATTTGTAGTTTTACTATCTTGTGCGTGCAGCTTTGACCTTTGACCTCATTACAAATGCTAGGCAAATAGAAACTGCATGGGCTTATAATTGAATGCATTTCTAGTGTTATCATGCAAGTACGCGGCAGCAATACATCAGTTACCTTAAACTTTCCTTTTTTTAATTTTTAACTATTAATCGTGTGGTGAAAAACTCTGTAAATCTAACGAATTTAAAAATTCCACATTAAATTACTGACATCCTCAATATTTTTAACTCTTTTTGATTACTTTCGATTTGTTGAGAATATTACTGTTGATGGGATAAATGTTAATATTTTTGGCTCACATAACCATTGCTTAGTGTTTTCAATTTTGTACGATATTGGGCAATGCAAAATTTATCAACTCTATTATTTAAATTTTTTATGTTTTGTTATTGGATCCATAGGAATTCTTCCGTTACCTAAATCAAGTAATTGTTTATGATGTTGTGGTGCGATGTCGTTGAATTTGGGGCTGTTTTTGACGTTGCCATGGTGTTTCACAGACTCGTAACGCTATGTAATATTGTCGAAGACGTTTAAGGTGACCTTCACGTTTCGAAGGTGTTTCAGCGGCTTGTAATGCTGTTTAATATTGTTGAATACCTTCAAGGCGTTATTCACGTCCCGAAGGTGTTTCAGCGACTATTGTTGCTGTGAAATATTTTCGATGTCCTCCAAGGGGTTCTGCCTGTTCCATAGGGGTTTTGGCTGCTCGTAATAATGTAATATTACGTAATGTGGCACTTTTCCAAAGGCCATCAATGCGTTCTACGCATCCGAAAACGTTTCAGTTGTTTCTAATGCTATGAAATATTGTCAAAAACCTTCAAGTTGTTCTTCACGTTGAGATGGTTTTTCGGTGGCTCTATAACTTGAAGCTCGACTTTTTTAGTCCTGAAGCGAGCTGAATTATTATTTAATTTTTGGGATCGCAAAGGTACAGCATTCTTCGAGCGCTTTGAAAGGCATGATTTTTTGAGGGCATTTTTTAATTGTAATTCTTTACAAAAAAATGTGTAAAACTTGGTTAGAATCAAAAATTCAAGTAAATTACAAAATTGAACGTACGTAAAATGCATAATTTTTTAAATAAGCGGTAACAAACTAAAGTGAAGGTAAGCAATTATGGGATTTTAAACTTAATCGTATAATTTTTTGTTAATCACAGGTAAAAAATTGATTTGACTAAATTAAAAATTTAAGGTATAGAAAATTTATATTTTATTTATAAGGTAACAAATTTATGTACTAGCAAAGAATATGGATATAAAGAATGCGCATCATGTAGAAGTAAAATTTCTTATGTCGGGTCGTAACATCACGACCCGCTGTCACCAAATTTTTTTTTAAAATCATTTCTGGGTGAGGAGAGAGGAAGACAGAAGGAAAATGAACGCAAACAAAGAGCGTAACAATGTGTTGCTCTCATCGTACGTATGTACATGTGTATGTATTCTTGTGTTTTTTGATTTAGTTGTCGATCAGACTGCGACAAGAATACACGTGCTGCGGATGCTTTATCATTTTATTTCAGAGTAACACTCGAAGAATATTTTGTGTTAAAAATGTTCTATGTCATTAGCTGGGCGTATTTTATTTTTTTATTTTGTCCCATAGTAAAATTTTTTTTGAAATGCTTTGTAATGCTCGTTTTTTTTCTTTTAATAAAAAATGGTTTTTTATTCTTTTTATTTTTATTTATAAAAAATATGGCCTAATTTTTAAGCCAAAGATGGATAGCTTTATGTTCTTTTAATAATAAAATCGATGTTTTATTTTATTTTTATTTATCCAAAATTATTAAGCCAAAGATAGACAGCTTTACATATGTATGTTGATGAAATGAAAATAAAAATAGAGTATATTACTAACACTTTTATATGGCTGTAAATAAATAAATTCTCTCAACTTATTTTCTCTCTCGCACTCACTAATCCATAACCATAGGCATGTGTTAACCTAGAGGAAAATTGTTAGTAACAATGTCAAGTCTACTTATTAACCCAATGATATGTATATATGATCGGAAAATATAGAAAAATTGTACTGCACTAAGGCACTAAGACACCGTATTTAACTTGGCAAGTATTCTTCCAAAAATCAAAATCATTTCTCATTAATATTAGTGAATACTACTGTGATATTTCTTTGGGTGTATCATTGAAGTCTGAAAAAAGCGTCATGAACCTTCTTCTTTAAAAACTGACAAGATTTTTACGCTCTTAACGAACATTCTTGAACATTCAAACAACAAAAACGCACGATGAGAACAACGCATGATGAGAACAACGCATTGTTACGCTGTTGGTTTCTGTAGCCTTCCCTTCTATCTTTCCCCCCGCGTCATGAAATATTTTTGAAAAATATTCCAAAATATGTTGAAATGCACATTCTATATACTTTATTTTCTTTGGTACTAGTCAAAATTTTTCTTGAACGAAAACATTTTATAAAATCAAATGTAAATTTTTTTTGTCTGAATGCATGCCATAAGGGATTTTTAGGATTAAATCATAAATACTTTATTTCAATAGACATAAAGTATCTTATGATTATTTATGCATGTTATTAAAATTACTTAATCAGATTACATAATAACTAATGATCATTCAGCTTCATAGGAAATTTGCTTGGGAAAATAAAATGTGAGAATTTCATTGCAACAGTTTTCAAGATATTAGATAATTAATATTTTCCTTGTATGGGGACACTTCTCCCCCTGAACTTATCCGTCCTACATTTTTTTTAGTTTCAGAGAAAAGTGATTGGGAAAAAATTTAGATGCTCTCGTTGGAATAGTTTTTCAGATATTCCATAATTAAGAGTTGCTTGAAATGGAGAGCACCACTTCGCGGACCCTATCCGCCACAGATTTTTGTCACTAAAACAATTTCTTTGAAAAGAGACAACAATTTTGTCCATTATTACAGCTTTCGCTGTGACAATTCTGATGATATTATACAATTAATGTTTGCTTTCTATCGGGTTAATTTTTCTTGTGATGGGAATTAATTTTTAAATTTTTATTTTAATTTTTTTTTTTGGATTTTTTCAAATGTTGGGATAATATATTATAGATATTAATTATATTAGATATTCGAAAATTAATATTTGCTTTATATGAGGTATACCTTTCCCCTGATCCTATCAGCCTCACATCTTTTGCATTAAACCTGTTTCATACAAGAGTAATTGAGGTTAAGTTTTAAGGCTCTGACTAAGTTTGTATAGGAGTCCCTCTCCCCCTAACCCTATCGAAAGAAATGTATGCTATGTTTCATACCTAGCATACAGGATGATACAGTGAACATTTTAAGAAAATCTGTTCACCCGTTTAGACTTCAAATACACATATATACATAACAACAAACACACATTGATTTGTATATATAGCGCGTTCCACATATATAACTTTAATCAATTAGATTCATTTTGAAGATTTATTTATCTTTTCATATATTTGTAGGAAATGCTACATAGCCTATTATTCAGTGTTTCATAATTACAAGGTTAATTTATTTATTTTCTTTATAAAGAAGCAAAAATAAATATTCTAATAAACTATTTTGTTAATTCGCTTAAGTTTAATTAAAATTAAACTAATAACTAAGTATTGTCATCAACTTTCCACCATTCTTCTATAATTTTAGATTTTAGTGAACGCAAATAATCACAATTATGGTTTTCTGTGAAAACCCACTTAGACAGCATTCATTCTAACGTAAACCTAACCTAAAATCCGGGGAACTAGCTGGTCAATCTATTATACCAATAATTTTTGAAATAAAACGATTCTTTGAATTGTTTCTTGTTTTCTCCTGAAATATAATTTTTTTCTGTGAAGATTTATGATAAAAAAATTTATTTGAACTTCAAATTGAAGTCAAATTTATTATGTTTCTCAATACTTTTACAAAACTCGAAGACAATTTATGAATCAGTAAAAATGAACGAAAAATATTGAATAAGAAATAAGTGTAATGTAATGAATAAAAATAGATTGTAGGTACTTACCTTCTAGCAGAAATGATAAGCATAGTAAAAAAAGAATTGCGCACAATAAACATCCTGCTGATATAATTACTATGAGTGATTTTAACTTTGGAAACCGCAAAGACGTATTAGTGACTCGATAGAATCGAAGCTAAAATAAATGTAAATAATTAAAGAATTAAGTTTTAAATCAAAAGTATAAAGCCCAATATTATTTTAACTAAAAAGCATTAGTGAATTATTAAATTTATTTACGTTTATTGAAATATATTGATGAAAAGTTTTTAAAAACCTTGGCTCAGAATTCATTGTTGAAGGCAACTTTAAGGCAAACCACCTGTGGTATTGTTTATGTTTCATATATCGAAGTGATCCCCATTAAAAATTTTTGATTTTCTAGATTCCTTTGATTATAAAGTTTAAGTTTTAACTATGGTCCTGAATCTGTGCGCATTAATTAACTGTTACGAAGAACATAAAAATTCTTACATCTAGAATAATTATTATAATTAAATTTGAATAAGTAAAGACAATCGAAGACGACTATAACCAGAAGTTGTCAATGAAACATACCATTCTATGAAGTGCAACTGTAGCAACAACAAAACGCATATGATATTAAAGTTCGATTTTCCTCTAACAGGGATTACCATTTCATAGCGCAATTGTGCAGAGGGAACTCACACGCATTTTTTGTTCTTTGATTTAGTTGTCCATCAGACTGCGACAAGGACACATGTGTGGCGGATGCTTTATCATTTTATTTCAGAATAACACTCAAAAAATATTTCATGTTAAAAATGTTCTATGTCATTAGCTTAGCGTATTTCATATTTTGTCGCATGGTGTAATTTTCTTTAAATGCTTTGGAATTCTCGCCTTTTTTTCTATTAATAAAAAATGGCTTTTCTATTTATCTAAAAACATGGTCAAATTTTTAAGCCAAAGATGGATAGCTATATGTTTTTTTTAATAAAAAATGGATTTTTTTATTTATCTAAAATTATTAAGCCAAAGGTAGATAGCTTTACATAAGTATGTTGATTAAATGAAAATCAAAATAGCGTATATTACTAACACTTTTCTATGGCTGTACATAAATAAATTCTCTCAACTTTTTTTCTCTCTCTTACTAACTAATGCACAACCAAAAATTTTTTAGTAAAGCCGAAAGTCCGTACCATCCTTTTCATGCGCCTTGCGAATCTTGCTTTCTATGCCGATTTTATTGCAAGTTACACACAATGCGTTTATGCGACTGGTTTTTGTTTTGATTAGCTGTTGTGGTAAACAACAAACAAGCGAACAAGAACATTTTTGGACAAAATAGAAAATCAAATTGTAATTTTAAAAGAATTTATGACTTTAATTACAAATTTATGAGTTTACATATGTGATATTTTGACATTTGAAAAACGCTCATAACATAAAAGTAGAGGCCAATTTAGAGGGAGAAAAAAATGTTATAAGTTTTGCGAGGCAAATGTGTTAGAAGCAACAGTGTGAAAACTGGCAGATAAAGTAGAAAAATTAAATGTAAACAAACATTTATTTTGTGTTAAAAAGGGGAAAATTTGGAATATTTTTTAATTTCTTCAATGAAAAGTTTAAAGATTCTTAAATATTTAAATATTAATCGAAATGTGGGTGCATTTCGGTCACAATGAGTATAGTTTCTTGAGCAAGAGTTAATTAAGAAGCTAAATATTATAAGATCAAAATAAGACGTACTGCTCATAAAAAATTTTTCTTGCTGAAAGTTGCCAATATTTTTTAATTTCTTGAAAGGAAAAATTAAAAATTGTTATTAGTTGTTTTTATTATTAATAGTTTTACACAAAAATTACATTGTATTGTGCTGTTAAGGCCTACGAAAATCCTCAAAAAACACAAGACGAGTGTTTTCATTTAATTTATCCTACATTTTTCTTGTTTACAAATTAATAAATTCAAAATAGATGACACTCAGTACATAAAAACAATACATATGTATAAACAATCATGATATACATATTTTGTTCATGAAAGAAATTTGTTAAAAAATGTATTTTAACGTATTTTCCTCTTAAATTAGTAATAAACTTTATTATGAAATATGTTTTTATTAATATTTTTATAATGCAAATAAAGAAAAATGCTAAAATAGTAATGCACTATTTAAACATATTTATAGAAACCATTCACAATAGTATATAATTTGGCATGCCAAGTTTAAAAAACTGCTAACATTTTCCAACACTGCATTAGTCGCATAGAAAAGTAGAAAGTAATCCTACTTTCTATGCGTCTATGCAATCTATGCTTTTTCTTCTGTAACTTGTCACAATCAAATACACTGATTCTACTTTTTCGGTATACGCATGTAATGCAAAACGCATGGTATGGACTTTCGGCTTAACTCCTGTTCTAAAATCACATGTATTATTGCAAACAAGAAAAGGTTGAGGAGAAGTTATTAGCAGTGCAGTTTTTAAGGGCTGGTTACTCATGCGTAAGAAATGTAAAATCGTAACGTACTTAGCCTAAAGCCCTAGTTATGCTACCGGAACGTAATGTAACGCAATGTAACAGTAATGTGCACGGAACGTAAAAATGTAAGAGCAATTATAGAACGTAAAAACGTAATCATATGCTTTTAGGTAAACAAAACAATAAACAAAAACAAATAAAGAAATAAAAATTGCAAAAACTAACCGACAAAAATTCAGATATGGATATAGAAGACATGTTTTTGCATTTGAGTTTTTATTTATTGGTTTTTAAACGTATTTAATATTAAATCCAAATTTTAAAAACTCTGTTTTCACTCCTTTTATCACTTCCAATATGGCGTCTTTTGTTTTTATTTAATTCAGCTGTTAACCAGTGTTATCACTACAGGGTTTTCGGATTCATTTCAACGATTTTATATTTATTTAAAGGTATTTATTAAAAGTTTTATGTACTGTTTCTGTAAGCCAAACAATTTTACTTTCACACAAACAAAAACTAAAAATTGAGTGCTTTTGATTGTATTTTCCATATAAATAGACAAGCAAGTGAAATCGTTTATCCTACAGAAACAGGTCATGTATTTCGGAAACCAAATTTGTACGAATGTAAAAACGTTTTTATCTTTTCTAGTAAAAGTAAAATGCAAACTGAAATGGTTTTCGAACGCTTTAATTAGTTAAAAGACGATAATTATATTTTTCTAATATAAAATAAAAATAAACACTATCTACATAATGTAATAATAAAATAGCGTTTATTTTTATTTTAAATTATAAAAGTTAATAATGAAATAAATTATAATTTGGGTTTTTAAAATATCTGAAGTTTTATTTAAAGAGAATTCTACATACAGACAAACATAACATACGTACAAAATGTAAATGCTGTTTATGATTACAATTTTCAGTTTTGGTGGTTTTTAATATTGACATGTTGTTAACACTGCTAAACAGATGTCACGTAAAAATGTAAGAAAATTCTATTTTTTACAGATTCTTACGTTCCGGTTACGTTACATTACATTTCTATAACCATTCGTATTGCTTTATACATAACAAAAACGATCAGCTGTTTCTTACTGTTGCGGTTACATTCCGTTACGGTAGCATAACTGGGGCTTAAAGCCCTAGTTATGCAAGAATTTTCTTACATTTTTAGGTGACATCTGTTTAGCAGTGTTAACAACATGTCAATATTAAAAACCACCAAAACTGAAAATTGAAATCATAAACAGTAGTTACATTTTGTACGTACATATGTTATGTTTGCCTGCATGTGGAATTCTCTTTAAATAAAACTTCACATATTTTAAGAACCCAAATTATATTTTATTTCATTATTAACTTTTATAATTTAAAATAAAAATAAACACTATTTCACTATTAGATTATGTAGGTAGTGTTTATTTTTATTTTAAATTAGAAAAATATAGTTATAGATTTTTAAAAAAAGGTAGTCGCCGCGGTCTAGTAGGTAGTGTGTTAGCTTATTAGACGAAAAGCCAGGCTTCGAGCCCCAGGCCAGACATCAAAATAAAATACAAAAAGTATTTCTTCGGCGATTTCATTTCAACAGATTTCTGCCTTTCTCTGAGAGTAAAGAAAAAATTGCCATGAAAAGTTTCTCAAAAAAAATCTGTCGTTCGGAGTCGACTTTAAACTGTAGGTCCCGCCACTCATGTATAAAATTAACACACACAACATAAGTGGTGTGAGAAACTAGGTCGTAATCCTGACTGAAGGGTTGTAATGACCAATTTATGTATGTATAGATTTTTAACTAATTAAAGCGTTCGAAAAGCATTTCACTTTATTTTTATTAGAGAAGATAACTACATTTTAACGTTCGTACAAATTTGGTTTCCGAAATACCTGACCTGTTTCTGTAAAATAAACGATTTCACTTGCTTGTTTATTTATATGGAAAATACAATCAAAAGCAATCAATTTTCTGTTTGTTTTCCTCAACACAAACTAAATTGAGTGTTTTTGTTTGAGTAAAAGTGAAATTGTTTGGCTTGCAGAAACAGTACATAAAACTTTTAATAAGTACCTTTAAATAAATATAAAATTGTTAAAATGAACCTAAAAACTATGTAGTGATAACACTGGTTAACAGCTGAATTAAAGTAAAACAAAAGACGCCATATTGAAAGTGATAAAAAGAGTGAAAAAGAAGTTTTTAAAATTTGAAATTAATATTAAGTTTGTTTAAAAAACAATAATAAATATAATAAAATAAAAACTCAAACCCAAAAACATATCTTCTGCATACATATCTGAATTTTTGTCTTTTAGTTTTTGCAATTTTTATTTCTTTATTTGCTTTTGTTTATTTCTTTTGTTGTTTTGTTTACCTAAAAATATATGATTACGTTTTTACGTTCTATAATTGCTCTTACATTTTTACGTTTCGTGCACATTACTGTTACATTGCGTTACATTACGTTCCGGTAGCATAACTGGGGCTTAAAGCCCCGGAACGTAACTGTAACCGTAAGAATCAGCTGATCGTTTTTGTTATGTATAAAGCAATACGAATGGTTATAGAAATGTAATGTAACGCAACCGGAACGTAAGAATCTGTAAAAAATAGAATTTTCTTACATTTTTACGTGACATCTGTTTAGCAGTGTTAACAACATGTCAATATTAAAAACCACCAAAACTGAAAATCGAAATTATAACCAGAATTTGCATTTTGTACGTATGTTATGTTTGTCTGTTTGTGGAATTCTCTTTAAATAAAACTGCACATATTAAAAAAAAAAAATAAAAAATTATAATTTATTTCATTATTAACTTTTATAATTTAATATGAAAATAAACTCTACTTTACTATTACATTATGTAGGTAGTGTTTATTTTTTATTAGAAAAATATAGTTATCGACTTTTAACTAATTAAAGCGTTAAAGAGGATTTCAGTTTGTATTAGAGAAGATACAAACGTTTTAAAATTCGTACAAATTTGGTTTCCGAAATACCTGACCTGTTTCTGTAGGATAAACACTTGCTTGTTTATTTATATGGAAAATACAATCAAAAGAACTCAATTTTGTGTTTTTCTCAATAAACAAACGCAAACTAAATTGAGTGGTTTTGTTTAAGTGAAATTGTTGGGCTTATAGAAACAGTACATAAAACTTTGAATAAGTACCTTTAACCTCTTCACGCCCTTGGCCACATATGTGGACGTCTATTTTTGTATAATTATAATAATAATAAAAAAGCAAAAATTTTATAATAAGTTATTGACTACCATATCCTCTAACAAGAGAAGTAAACATTTTACTTTGTCTGCACTGATGATATTATTTCCAATGCATAGTTAGATAAAAAAATGAAATATTTCCTCTACAATCTCTTTATTGGATTATATCAAGAAATCGTTAATATTTAAAAAAATAATATCAGTTGTATTTAATATAATAAGTTTTATCATCACCACCTAAAAAATCTAAAGGACTAAAGTTAATCCTGGAATTAGACTGGACGGTATAGGGCATTGTGAATTTTCATTGTTTTTTGTTTTCTTAATTCCTATTTAAATAAAATTAAATAATTTGAAAAGAAAACACAATTTAATCATTTTTTTGTCACCATAAAAATATCGTCCCTGAAGAGGTGAAGTAAATATAAAATCGTTAAAATGAATCTTAAAACGCTGTAGTGATAACACTGGTTAACAGCTGAATTAAAGAAAAACAAAAGGCGCCATATTAAAATTGATAAAGTAAAAACAAAGCTATTAATATTATAAGCAAAAACAAAAATTTGTTAAAAAAAAAACAATTATAAAATTAAGATATAAAAAAAATTAACAAATAAAACAAAAAGTAAAAAAATGAACGACGAGCAGCTTATTTTATTGGTGCAAACTAATGAGTGCTTGTACAATAAAAATAGCCCGGATTTTAAACTGGCGGAAAAGAAAAGAAGGGTTTGGAAGGAGATCGCCAAGGAAATGAATTTACCAGGTAACTTACTCTACTTACAAATTACACGATGCCAAAAATTAATAAAAATTTATGATATTGTGATCATTTTTAGAAGATGTTTGTATAAAGAGGTGGTCATGCCTAAATAGGCTTGCCAGACGTACTGTATAGTTTTTGTACTTTTACCTGCATAACCCCTAAAGAAGTACGCAAATGTACTTCTTTTTGTACTTTCACCATAATTTTATATAGGTAAACATGTCCATACAAAAAAAAACATAAATTAAGGCTTATTTTTGTCGCAAGATTGTTGTTCCCCTGATTTACGCCAATTTTTCGAAAATGAAATTGGTGAAGCATACCTCGGTTTTGTTAAAAAGTTAGCAGAAAATAATAGCCTTGTAATAATTGATATGTTTCAAATAATAGAACAGTTAAATGACAAATTTGAACAACAGCAGGATGAAAAATTCTAATGGTTTTTAGCTGAAACTATATGTAGGAGCTGCAATAATCAGCAAGAGATTTGTCTTTTTAAAAAATGCGCAGCAGAGTTTTTATCGATTATAAGTACTTATATAAAAGGTCGTTTCAATTTAATATCAAATAAAATAAGTTAGAAAAACTTTAAATTTTCCATCTTAATTTCATGAATTTGTGGAAATAATTACATTATTTGCAATCAAAAATATTGTTTTAGGTCAACATTTTGACGAATTTATATCATTAAAAACATTTGATGAAAACATTGAAAAAGAAAAATCTGCAGAAGAAAAATGGAAAGAATTCTTAAATAGCATTTCATAATTTTGAAAAGTTTTGTAGTTTCGTCTTTTCAATTCCTTATTCTAATACAGCCAGTGAACGAATTTTTAATTTAATGTTTAATTTTTGGAGGAAGGAACGAGTTAAAATTTGGAAAGCGAGTTAATAATAAAAACAAACTTTGAATACAGTTGTACTGAGTTTTTCAATTTTTTAAAAACAGAAAAAGGTAAAAATGAAATTGTAAATCAAATACAAAAGAGTGATAAATATTTATAATTTATTTCAATGTATCAGTAAATTTTAAAGTCAATAATTTTCAAAAATTAAAAATGTGTATACATATGTATGTACTTATATCAAAGTATACCATTAAAAATATATCTTTTAAATTAATTTTGAAGTATTAAAAAATGTAAATTTGTTTTTGAGTTTTTATTCAGATAAATTAAAAATCCAATAATACTATCATAATATATACTGATTTTAGTCTAGTCTGAAATATACATAAATTCTATAGATTTAAGATCACAAAAACTGATTTAAATAAAATTAAATTTTAAGTTCATTTTTTATATTAAATACAAATAGTTATGATCTCTTTTTTATGTTCTTCATTGTTACTGTTGGGTACTATTTTATGTTAGTGTTTTTATTGAATTAAATAAATTTTGAAAATAAACAATTGTACTTCTTTTTACTCAATTGTACTGCTTTTTTAACTTCGATGTAGGTTTTTTGACGATTACAAATCTGGCAAGCCTATGCCTAAGGGACAGTTATGCGAAGGATAAACGCATGGAGTCTCTTCCATCGGGTAGCGGTTCCAAAGCTATACCGCGCTCGCCCCTTTTGGAGCTAATGGAATTCATATCTCCATACATTTTTCCAAGGGTGTTAGTAGTTTTCAGAACTCGTTGTTCCTTCAACGTGTTAGACCAGACTTTGTCCGAAGTGTTAGCTCATTCACCTGCATTAACGGAGGAATTTTGCGAATTTCCAAACTTCAGCTAGGAAGCAACTTCCCAACCTGAGGTTGAAAGTCCTACAGCAAGAAAGCGAAAAAACAGTGAAGTTAGCGAAACTGACAAATGTTTTCTTGAGGCGATGACATCTTTTAAGAAGCTGTGTGAGTCGCAGAATAATAGAAAAATAGAGGAGGAAAAGGACCCAATTAAAGGATTTGGGCAAATGGTAGTGGCGCTACTTGCTACTATGAGCTTCGAGCGGCAAGCAGAAGCTATGCAGCATTAAATTAAAATTAAATCTAGAATGAAATTGAATTGTATGAGTTATTTTGTTTTTAGTTATTTTTTTTAAATGAATTGTTGCTTTTATATGAATTCTTTTTGTTTTAAGAATTTATATATGAATTGCTACTTTTTAAATGAATTGTTACTTTTAAATGAATTATTTTTATAAATAAATTTTTTAGTTTTAAATATTTATATATGAATTGTTACTTTTTAAATGAATTATTTTTATAAATGAATTGTGAAATTAGTAAATAAATACTATTACATATAAAGAAAAAAAAATATTGTGGATTTTTCTGATTTATTACTTTTCTGTTCTATTCATAAGAAATTTCTTATTTTTTAAAGATTTTAATATTTACATAAATGAATTTCTCTTCATATTGTGTGCACATACATATGGCAATTAAATCATTCGTTCTTGAAAGGGAAGTGCACCCTCATAAAAATAATCTGCCAATCTTTCCCTTTGCTGTTTGCGTGGATCTTCTGATGATCGTAAAGGTCTATTACCACTGGCCCTTAGTTCGTTTCTCCAGCCACCTTCCTGGGTCAAGCCGTTTTCCATGTCCTGATCTACAAAACTACTAGGATAATACCAACGTTAGTAGTCAGTAGTATGTTTGTATGTTCTAGCTCAATTATTTCATACAAATTTTGGAGCATGCATAGCTGTAAAAGAGTAAAAACATTGCAGCATTGTGAAATGAATTGTGTGCGATCGGTCTTTAGGTTTGTAACATGTATTATGAAAAGGTATTGCTTTTTAATGTGTATGTGTGTGTGTGTGTGTTAAAATTTGTGAGAATGCATATCTGGAAAAGAATTAAATCATTATAATTTTCAATTTTTCCCTACAAATTTGGGATCATACCTGCTTTTTGTTGGTCCTTTCATTTGTATTGCTTTGCAAACGAATGACTGGACGGACAGAATGAGTGCGTGCACGTTTCCTCATTTACATCCCAGAGTATAAGTAGACTGTGAAAATGTATATACGTATGTATGAATGTTTGGACGGACAGAATGAGTGTGTGCGTAACATGTAATGTGTATGTATATTTTTTAATAGTAAATTCTTGGAACGTATTGTTCATGATCACAGGTAGAAGAAATATAAATATAAACTAATAAGAAAGGGTAGGTTGGTTGTGCGGTTGTTTTTAATTTGATGAGAAAGAAATGTATAGTTGTGCCTGTGGGTTTTTTTTTCACGCATAAGTATAAGTAATATCTGTTTTCACATAATTGAATTTACTGATTGATCTACAACACCCCAGAGTATAAATAGACTTGTTTTTAAGGATTTAGAATTTTTTAGTTTTACTGTTTTAAATAAATGAAATTATAGAATAAAGGGATTAATTAAAACAAATTAGTTTTTTATTTTTTGAAAATTTTATTACATATTTCTTTTTTTCAGATTTTTACAGATTCGAATTTAAAAATACGTTTATACAGATTAAATAACTTAAGTGTTAACAAATATTGTGTATAGAATGTTTGACATCGACAAATGTTGAAGGATTGTGAAAAGGTATTTTCACAATAATACAAACGTATGACATATTAATACATAAAAATGGATTACTTATTTTACTAATGTTATATATCCTTATTTCATTTATAAGTTTCATAAATAAATCTATATGTTTTATTAATAGTTCTTCCAATTCAGCTGATGTTACCATTTTTGTTCCCCTTCTTTAAAAATTTAATAGTAGGTTGTGTTAGTGCGGGACGATGTACTCTGAATTATTTCATTTTAATTTATATTTATTGAATAAAAATTTTAAACACAAGTGCCCACAATTAAATGTATTAAATTTTTGTTTTCATTCATAATTATATTCAATAGGAAATTTTAAGTAGTTGACAATCTCAAGTGGTGGTTGTAAGTTTCCAAAGCTATCAAAGTATTCCTTATAGTTGTGGTTTTTATAATATGCTACCCAATGTGTTCCCATACCATTTGAATCATCTAAATTAACAAAGCCGCATTCTTGTTTGAATGGTTTTTCAGGTAAAGAATCACGCATGAAAACACCCCTAAAATGTTTGAGATGTCTTCCATATTTATTCAAATCCAAATCTGTTAATGGGCGATTGGGAAGGTTATCTAATAGTTTTTTGGAGCTGGACTATAGTAGAGACCATATCCAGTTTTATATGGTTTGAGGTACAACCCTTTACCCATTGCAATTGATTCCATATATCTATTATGACGGTTAGCTTCAGCCAATTGTTCTTTTCCATTTTTGATAGCATTTACTGCTTTAACAATAGCGGATCCTCCACTTGCCAAACCACCAAGCGCTGACAATGCTGTTAGTACGGGAATAAGTGGAAGAAATCCTCCAATTTTCGGTACAGGTATAACTCTCGGTATTATAATGTCTGCTCGCTTTTTCCCTTTAAAATTTGAATGAATAGCCTTTTGAGCTATTTTAACAGCATCATTTATATCAAGGGGTTTCTGTTCTTTCAATTGTTTTAAAGTTTTTCTCACAGTAGCTGTGAATAATTTCTTATTACACTTATTCATTTTTCCTTTTCTTTTCTTATGTCTCTGCTCCTTCAAACCTAATCCAAATTTCACTTTAGCTTTCATAGCGTTTGTCACAAACCACGCGTTAGCACGTTCTTTAATATCACTATCTTTAGATTTAACTCGTTGCCAGGCTTTTTCAGCTAATATTTGATCTGCTTGATGTCTTGTGTCTATATCTTTTGATTGTGAATATGCAATATCGTGCTCTCTACAAGCTGCGTCTAATAAATTTATACCCTTATCTCCTCTTGCTAAACGTTTTTCAAGTTTTGTACCAGGTCCACAAAACTGATAACCAGGTAGATGTAATTCAACAGGTACTTTATTTATTAAGTTGTTTACAAATCCTCTTCTCATCTTACACTGGCTGAGGTTTTGTTTTGACTGTAGATTATAACAAATTTTTTTTTCGTTACTTTTATATCTCTTCGCAAAAATAACTGAAATCAAGACGATCTCCTATATATACAGCAATTTATATGATTTCAGTATGTTAATTTTTTGATATTGATTTTGATCTGCTTTGTATCTGATCACGATCTACTTTACATCTGATCACGATCTGCTTTGTATCTGCTCACGATCTATTTTATATCTGATAACGATCTACTTTTTTGGTTTTGTATATTTTATTTTATTTTTTTTTTTATTTTTTTTTTTTGACATTACCATGTTTTAGGTATACATGTTCTACCTCAATGTTTAAATTGTTTATTTGATCAGCTAGATCATCATGTATTTGTGTTATATGTTTTTTCGATTACGATATTTTTGTTTTTATGGTTATATTTATTGAAACCTTCTCCAAATTTATTAATATAAGACATCTCTTTCACTCTTCTAATAAATTATATTAGCTTCTTTAAGTTCTTCGATAATAGAGATTATTTCGTTTTGATGATTGTTGTGGCCAGCACCTTCCGATGAGAGAAGTAAACGTAGTCTGTCAACTAGTTCATTAGGATCATCCCAATGTATGTAATTTGATCTCAGATTATTTTGTAATTTTAGCATTAAACCACTGCCTTTTGTTAAAATGTTTGTTGTTGTTTCGAATAAACGTTTAATTATTCGTATATATTTGAAGGCTCGTGTTCCTTTCACTTGTTCATTAGGTTCATAGCGACGTTTATGTGCATTGGTATTAATTAAAATCTCTTTATATTTTTTCAAATCATTTTTAGAATAATGGAGAGGTTTTTTATGAAATACTAGATCAAATAATCCAGGCGTCATTTTCAATTTCATATTCCCTATCTGCATAGTATTATCTCTATTAAATATTAATTTTTCCTTGCCATATCTCCAACTACCGTCTACATCTTGATTAAAACCATAAATTTTATCCAATTGCTTATTATTAATAAGTGTTTGTATATTTTCAAATAATGGAGAGCTTTTCGTCAGCTTTAAACATTGTTTTCTTTCCAAGTTCTTGATACATGTACTTGATACAGGTCTATTATGGTCATAGTTTTTTTCACCATCATTATCATCAGTTGAAATATTTTCATACTGAAAATCGTTATTATCACCGTTTACATCATCATAATCATCGTCATCATCAATAGTGTTGTCTATATCTTTATGCTTATCTTCAAGTTTTCCGATGATTTCATTAACACCATTTACGTCATAATAATCATCATCATCACCAATAGTGTTGTCTGTATCCGTATGCTTATCTTCGAGTTTTCCAATGATTTCATTATCACCATTTACGTCATAATAATCTTCGTCATCATCCATAGTGTTGTCTACATCCTTATGCTTATATTCAAGTTTTGGGATGTTTTCATTATCATCATTTACATCATCATGATCATCGTCATCATTAATAGTGTTGTCTATATCCTTATATTTATATTTAAGTTTTCCAATGATTTTTTTAAGTGGTTTTGTTATTGGTTGAAAGGTATCTTCTAATAAATTAACTCTATCTATTTGATTCAGTTTAATATTTTTTAACTTTTTCTTTAGAACAGCCCTTGTCTTTACAAGATCTTCCAACACTTTATTATGGTAATTTTTAGACATTATAATAATTTTTTTTTTATTGAATTTGATCTGGTTATGATCTGCTTTATATCTGATCACGAACTGCTTGCTATCTGGTCACGATCTGATTTATACCTGATCACGATCTGCTTGATGGCTTGTGTCTATATCCATTGATTTTGAGTACGCTATATCGTGCTTTCTACAATCTACATCCAATAAATTATTCCTTTATTTCCTTTATTCTTGCTATTCGTTTTGAAGTTTTGTATCAGGTCCACAAAACTGATAAACAGGTGGATGTAATTCAACATATAATTTGTTTATTAAGTTGTCTACAAATCTTCTTCCAATCTTACACTGATTAGGTGTTTTTCTTTTGACAGTAGTTTATAACCATTTTTTTCATTACTTTCATACCTCTTCGCATGAAACACTACATCAGCTATACTAGCAAGCTGTACAATCTGTACTAGCTATACTAGCAAGCTATACAATCTGTACTAGCTATACTAGCAAGCTGTACAATCTGTACTAGCTATACTAGCAAGCTGTACTAGCTATACTAGCAAGCTATACAATCTGTACTAGCTATACTAGCTAGCTGTACTAGCTATACTAGCAAGCTGTACCAGCTATAGCAGCTACATCAGCTATACCAGCTATACCTGCTATATCAGCTATATCAGCTATACCAGCTATACCTGCTATATCTGCTATACCAGCTATATCAGCTATATCAGCTATACCTGCTATACCAGCTATAGCAGCTACATCAGCTATATCAGCTATATCAGCTATATCAGCTATACCAGCTATACCTGCTATACCAGCTATACCTGCTATACCAACTATACCAGCTATATCAGCTATATCAGCTATACCAGCTATACCAGCTATACCTGCTATACCAACTATACCAGCTATACCAGCTATACCAGCTATACCAGCTATACCTGCTATACCAGCTATACCAGCTATACCAGCTATACCAACTATACCAGCTATATCAGCTGTACCAGCTATATCAGCTATACCTGCTACAGCTGGTACAGCTTGCTATCGCTACTACTATAGCAGGTATAGCTGGTATAGCTGATATAGCTTATATAGCTGGTACAGCTGGTATAGCTGGTATAGCAGGTATAGCTGGTATAGCTGGTATAGCTGGTATAGCTGATATAGCTTGCTAGTATAGCTAGTACAGCTTGCTAGTATAGCTAGTACAGATTGTATAGCTTGCTAGTATAGCTAGTACAGCTTGCTAGTATAGCTAGTACAGATTGTACAGCTTGCTAGTATAGCTAGTACAGATTGTATAGCTTGCTAGTATAGCTAGTACAGATTGTACAGCTTGCTAGTATAGCTGATGTAGTGTTTCATGCGAAGAGGTATGAAAGTAATGAAAAAAATGGTTATAAACTACTGTCAAAAGAAAAACACCTAATCAGTGTAAGATTGGAAGAAGATTTGTAGACAACTTAATAAACAAATTATATGTTGAATTACATCCACCTGTTTATCAGTTTTGTGGACCTGATACAAAACTTCAAAACGAATAGCAAGAATAAAGGAAATAAAGGAATAATTTATTGGATGTAGATTGTAGAAAGCACGATATAGCGTACTCAAAATCAATGGATATAGACACAAGCCATCAAGCAGATCGTGATCAGGTATAAATCAGATCGTGACCAGATAGCAAGCAGTTCGTGATCAGATATAAAGCAGATCATAACCAGATCAAATTCAATAAAAAAAAAATTATTATAATGTCTAAAAATTACCATAATAAAGTGTTGGAAGATCTTGTAAAGACAAGGGCTGTTCTAAAGAAAAAGTTAAAAAATATTAAACTGAATCAAATAGATAGAGTTAATTTATTAGAAGATACCTTTCAACCAATAACAAAACCACTTAAAAAAATCATTGGAAAACTTAAATATAAATATAAGGATATAGACAACACTATTAATGATGACGATGATCATGATGATGTAAATGATGATAATGAAAACATCCCAAAACTTGAATATAAGCATAAGGATGTAGACAACACTATGGATGATGACGAAGATTATTATGACGTAAATGGTGATAATGAAATCATTGGAAAACTCGAAGATAAGCATACGGATACAGACAACACTATTGGTGATGATGATGATTATTATGACGTAAATGGTGTTAATGAAATCATCGGAAAACTTGAAGATAAGCATAAAGATATAGACAACACTATTGATGATGACGATGATTATGATGATGTAAACGGTGATAATAACGATTTTCAGTATGAAAATATTTCAACTGATGATAATGATGGTGAAAAAAACTATGACCATAATAGACCTGTATCAAGTACATGTATCAAGAACTTGGAAAGAAAACAATGTTTAAAGCTGACGAAAAGCTCTCCATTATTTGAAAATATACAAACACTTATTAATAATAAGCAATTGGATAAAATTTATGGTTTTAATCAAGATGTAGACGGTAGTTGGAGATATGGCAAGGAAAAATTAATATTTAATAGAGATAATACTATGCAGATAGGGAATATGAAATTGAAAATGACGCCTGGATTATTTGATCTAGTATTTCATAAAAAATCTCTCCATTATTCTAAAAATGATTTGAAAAAATATAAAGAGATTTTAATTAATACCAATGCACATAAACGTCGCTATGAACCTAATGAACAAGTGAAAGGAACACGAGCCTTCAAATATATACGAATAATTAAACGTTTATTCGAAACAACAACAAACATTTTAACAAAAGGCAGTGGTTTAATGCTAAAATTACAAAATAATCTGAGATCAAATTACATACATTGGGATGATCCTAATGAACTAGTTGACAGACTACGTTTACTTCTCTCACCGGAAGGTGCTGGCCACAACAATCATCAAAACGAAATAATCTCTATTATCGAAGAACTTAAAGAAGCTAATATAATTTATTAGAAGAGTGAAAGAGATGTCTTATATTAATAAATTTGGAGAAGGTTTCAATAAATATAACCATAAAAACAAAAATATCGTAATCGAAAAAACATATAACACAAATACATGATGATCTAGCTGATCAAATAAACAATTTAAACATTGAGGTAGAACATGTATACCTAAAACATGGTAATGTCAAAAAAAAAAAATAAAAAAAAAAATAAAATAAAATATACAAAACCAAAAAAGTAGATCGTTATCAGATATAAAATAGATCGTGAGCAGATACAAAGCAGATCGTGATCAGATGTAAAGTAGATCGTGATCAGATACAAAGCAGATCAAAATCAATATCAAAAAATTAACATACTGAAATCATATAAATTGCTGTATATATAGGAGATCGTCTTGATTTCAGTTATTTTTGCGAAGAGATATAAAAGTAACGAAAAAAAAATTTGTTATAATCTACAGTCAAAACAAAACCTCAGCCAGTGTAAGATGAGAAGAGGATTTGTAAACAACTTAATAAATAAAGTACCTGTTGAATTACATCTACCTGGTTATCAGTTTTGTGGACCTGGTACAAAACTTGAAAAACGTTTAGCAAGAGGAGATAAGGGTATAAATTTATTAGACGCAGCTTGTAGAGAGCACGATATTGCATATTCACAATCAAAAGATATAGACACAAGACATCAAGCAGATCAAATATTAGCTGAAAAAGCCTGGCAACGAGTTAAATCTAAAGATAGTGATATTAAAGAACGTGCTAACGCGTGGTTTGTGACAAACGCTATGAAAGCTAAAGTGAAATTTGGATTAGGTTTGAAGGAGCAGAGACATAAGAAAAGAAAAGGAAAAATGAATAAGTGTAATAAGAAATTATTCACAGCTACTGTGAGAAAAACTTTAAAACAATTGAAAGAACAGAAACCCCTTGATATAAATGATGCTGTTAAAATAGCTCAAAAGGCTATTCATTCAAATTTTAAAGGGAAAAAGCGAGCAGACATTATAATACCGAGAGTTATACCTGTACCGAAAATTGGAGGATTTCTTCCACTTATTCCCGTACTAACAGCATTGTCAGCGCTTGGTGGTTTGGCAAGTGGAGGATCCGCTATTGTTAAAGCAGTAAATGCTATCAAAAATGGAAAAGAACAATTGGCTGAAGCTAACCGTCATAATAGATATATGGAATCAATTGCAATGGGTAAAGGGTTGTACCTCAAACCATATAAAACTGGATATGGTCTCTACTATAGTCCAGCTCCAAAAAACTATTAGATAACCTTCCCAATCGCCCATTAACAGATTTGGATTTGAATAAATATGGAAGACATCTCAAACATTTTAGGGGTGTTTTCATGCGTGATTCTTTACCTGAAAAACCATTCAAACAAGAATGCGGCTTTGTTAATTTAGATGATTCAAATGGTATGGGAACACATTGGGTAGCATATTATAAAAACCACAACTATAAGGAATACTTTGATAGCTTTGGAAACTTACAACCACCACTTGAGATTGTCAACTACTTAAAATTTCCTATTGAATATAATTATGAATGAAAACAAAAATTTAATACATTTAATTGTGGGCACTTGTGTTTAAAATTTTTATTCAATAAATATAAATTAAAATGAAATAATTCAGAGTACATCGTCCCGCACTAACACAACCTACCGGGTGCATCAAATTATTACGTAAAGGGAAAGAGCATGTGGAATGCAGAGGTTTATTAGCTGGAACTGGTATTTTACCCGTGATTATAGATTTTCCAAATTCGGATAATCGAAATATTCCTAAGCAATAGAGAAATAAATCTTCAATATGATTTTTCTTACTTAAATTTATATGTATAAAAATTCTATATTTACCACCGTCACTCTGACTCCCATTAGTACCGTGCTAAAATATTTCTTTTAATTATGATACATGGATCCAGAGTTTTTGGGACACTTGATAGCTATGTGTTTCCCATTTATTGCGCCCACACAATTAGGAATATTCCATATTCTTTCAAAATAATTTGCGATGTCTTCGTATTGCTGGGTTGATGGCTCGCTAATATAAATGGGAGACAAAAGGCGCCATAATATCTCACACGTTTCCAAAACAATTTAGTGGACCGTAGTTTTTCAAGCTTGTGACTCCAGGCAATAGACTGTATGGAATATCCTTGACCCAAATATCTATAAAAAATTATATTAAATAACTTACATAACAGTTTGTAAAAGATTTATTAACTTACAAAAGAGTTATTGCTAGCCTTTCTTCTGGGCCAATTCTTTGCTTCGGTTTCTTTAATTCACGACCAATTAAAGCTAGTAATAAACACATCCTTGTGTGTTTAAAGAATTCTTCTTCATCCAGTTCCTTCATTTTAATAAAAAAAATTTATTATACCCTGATGTTATAGAGTTCCAATTAAAAGGGCGAACACTCTCTAAAATGGCGCCATTTTTTCATTTTTAGCTTCTTATACACTTTTATAATATTTAAAAAACTCAAAACCAAACACATCTCTTCTACATCCATATCTCAATTTTTGTCTTAATTTTTGCACTTTTTATTTCTTTGTTTTTGATTATTTCTTTTATTGTTTTGTTTACCTTAAAACATATGATTACGTTTTTACGTTCTATAATTGCCATTACATTTTTACGTTCACATTACTGTTACATTACGTTCCGGTAGCATAACTGGGGCTTTAACGTAATGTAACAGTAATGTCTACTGAACGTAAAACTGTAAGAGCAATTACAGAGAACGTAAAAACATATCATATGTTTTTAGGTAAACAAAACAATAAAAGAAATAAACAAAAGCAAATAAAGAAATAAAAATTGTAAAAACTAAAAGACAAAAATTCAGATATGGATGTAGAAGATATGTTTTAGGGTTTGAGTTTTTATTTTATTATTTATTGTTTTTTAAACATATTTAATATTAATTACAAATTTGAAAACTTTGTTCACTGCTTTTATCACTTTCAATCTGGCGACTTTTGTTTTTATTTAATTCAGCTGTTAACCAGTGTTATCACTACAGCGTTTTTGGTTTCATTTCAACGATTTTCTATTTATTTAAAGGTATTTATTAAAAGTTTTTGTACTGTTTCTAAAAGCCAAACAATTTTACTTTCACACAAACTAAAACTAAAATTGAGTGCTTTTGATTGTATTTTCCATATAAATGGACAAGCAAGTGAAATCGTTTTTCCTACAGAACCTGGTCAGGTATTTCGGAAACAAAATTTGTACGAATGTAAAAACGTTTTTATCTTCTCTAGTAAAAGTTAAATGCAAACTGAAATGCTTATCGAACGGGTTAATTAGTTAGAAAACTATAACTATATTTTTCTAATCTATCTACATATTGTAATAATAAAATAGTGTTTATTTTTATTTTAAACTAGCTATACCCTGCGAGTGTTGTTGCGCCACCAACTAAAATAAATTTGAAGGAAAAACATTACACAAATGTCCGATTAATTTTGAATCATTTTATTGATTTTGTTTCCAGTTTTCCAGATGATTCGAATGAACAGGCCTGAGTGTCGCCATAGTCTAGTAGGTAGTGTGTTGGCTTATTAGACGTAAAGCCAGGGTTCGTGCCCCAGGCCAGACATCAAGACAAAATACAAAAAGTATTTCTTCGGCGACTTCCTCTCAGCAGATTTCTGACAAAAACTCTGAGAGTAAATAAAATTGCCATGAAAAAGTTTTTCAAAAAAATCTATAGTTCGGAGTCGATTTTAAACTGTAGGTCCCACCACGCATGTATAAAATTAACACACACAACATAAGTGGTGCGAGAAACTAGGACGTTGTACAATGGGTTAATTCGACCTCGACTTGTCTTAATTGACAAGTACACGTCCTCAAACCTAACCTAACGGGCCTGAGTAGTAGTAGAGCATTCGATTAGTTTCTAATCTCATAAGATAAAATTTTCCAATCTCAATGCTCGTTGCTCGTCTGATTCTGAGGAAAGTAATGTTCTTTTCTTCCGTGCTTGATGTGTAGGTCGACCAAATACTTGTCATTCATTTTGAATAATTTTCAGTGGTGCCATCTATCGAAAATTAATCGCACCAACTTAGAAACCTTCGACACATGCGCAAATACTTTGTTAAAGAATGCATAGTTTACGATTAGATTCGTTTTTAGTATTTTTAATGACGCCACGTGTCGGAAATTGGTCATACCAAGTTAGAAACCTTCGTCGGCTCATGCGCAACAACTTTGCTAAAAATCAAAATGCACAGTTTACGATTTAATCGATTTTGAGTTATTTCCAGTGGCTCCACCTTCGGAAATTGGTCTTACCAACTTAGAAACCTTCCCCGGCTCATGCGCAACAACTTTCCTAAAGATCAAAATGCACAGTTTACGATTTAATTGATTTTGTGTTATTTCCAGTGGCTCCACCTGTCGGAAATTGGTCTTACCAACTTAAAAACCTTCCCCGGCTCATGCGCAATGACTTTGCTAAAGATCATAACATGAACAAATGCATAGTTTAAGATTCTATAAGGTACATACAAACAAACATTAATTTTTATATATAGACTATAAAAGTTAATAATGAAATAAATTATAATTTGGGTTTTTAAAATATGTGAAGTTTTATTTAAAGAGAATTCCACATACAGGCAAACATAACATACGCACAAAATGTAAATTCTGTTTATAATTTCCATTTTCAATTTTGGTGGTTTTAATACTGACATGTTGTTAGCACTGCTAAACAGATGTCACGAAAAAATGTAAGAAAATCCTGTTTTTAACAGATTCTTCCGGTTACGTTACATTACATTTCTATAACCATTCGTATTGCTTTATACATAACAAAAACGATGAGCTGTTTTTTACTCTTGCGATTACATTCCGTTACGGTAGCATAACTGGGGCTTTGAAAACGTTTGTGTAGTTATAGAAACGTTAAAAACAAGACATATGTCAACAAAGAATGTTAATAAAAACGAAACAGAACACAAAGCAACACACAAGCGAACACAAGACAATGCAAAGAAATTGATATACATACATACATTTGCACGAAGTCAGCTGTTCAGAACAGTGTTGAGTGTTGTTAAGATCATGCAAAATTCAGAAAGTACCAATTAGATCTTAATTGGAAAAAGTTATATTTGCTTCTTAAGTTTTATGTTATTATAAATATTTATTTTTGTAATACTATAGGATATTAAATTTTTGGTTCAATAGTTATGGAATTTAGATATAAGTAATGTTGAATTTTTTTCAGTAATTTATTAAATTGCAAAGCAATACCTCTTGCTAGAAAAGTAATAATAAAAAATACTATTATAATTCTTTAAGAACATTGGAATCATAAGAATATGCATTTAAAAATTTTAAAGGTTAAAAAGATTTATGTTTAAATAGGAAAGTATCAAAAAAGGCGTTACATTACCACTCAAAATACATATTATTTATTTATTACGTTTCAATGTTTTTTTTTACATACAATCCTAATAATAATTAAAGAAGAATCATTTTTTATATACAAATTTAAAAAGTTAATATATACAATTAATATATATGAAGGTACCAAAAACGAGAATTCGTACCACTTCGTCACTCAAAATACATACATATTATTTATTTATTTTGTTAAAATTGCTTTGTGAGCACAATAGAAACATAACGGAAGTATTTATTCTTTTAAAATAATTTTTTTATTGTTATTTTAATCAAAAATTAAAAATTTCATCATTTACATGTAACAATTTAAAAGTATTATATAAATAAACATGAATGTACCAAAGAGGGCATTATGTGCCGCAATGCAACTCTGCGTACAATAGCCCCATCACTCATATTCAAATGTCACGTAAAAACGTAAGAGAATTCTGTTTGATACAGATCGTTCCGTTTTGCTAACGAGAGAGAACGTTTCGATAAGCATTTACATTGTTTTCCATATGCTAAAAAGAGAACGTTCGCTACGGTACGTTACGTTACGTACGGGTAATTGGCACTTTAGAGGCCCTATGGCTAATCGAGATTTAATAATGATTTATTAAATAAATAATAAAGAAATAAACCAATAAAAAATATGAGATTGGAAATAATAAAAACAATAAACAAACAAAAGATTTTTGAGTGGTATATTTATGAACAGTCTAGGCCACTTTTCCCATTCTAAATTTGGCTAATATATCGCTTTTTAGAAGAAAAATAGCAATTTTCATGATAAAATGGGTTTATCTGGCAACCCATTACTCATGATCCCGAAAAGGTGGAGTTTTGAACTTTTTTGAAATAAAAAAATGCTGACAGTATGTCTGGAATGCGTGTCAAGCACTGACGCCAAGCTTATCTGTATATGATTAGTATGAAATAACTCAAAATTATTTTCCCACAAATTATTTAAAACAACACGAGTGTTGAATTCGTACTGTCTGGCACAAATAAATATGTATGAAATCTCACGTGTCCTTAGTCAACCAATGGGAAAAAAATCTTAATTTCGATTCCTTTAGTTTGACGACAAAGTATTTTCGTTGTGCCAAAGTAAAGAGTTTTTAAAATTAACAAGGAAAAACAATTTTTTTATTTTTTTTGGTTTTCTGGAGAAAAGGAGAATTATAAGCAAGATTTATTCTTATTAATAAAAAATTTAAATTAAAATTGAACTTGAACTTGAACTAATAAAATAATGGTACAAGATGTAGTTACGTTTTTGTATTTATTATTAATTACATTGAGGGTTTTTTTAGTGCCAAAAATTGCACCAAATTTCTTTATTTCTACAAAAACCGAACTCTTAAAATACTTACTAACCTAATTTACAATATAAAGTCATTTCATGCCGTTCCCACATTATGAAATGCTGAAAATATGTCTGGGATGCGTTTCCAGCACTGATGTCAGATGTGACGACTTACTGCCATTTTGACGGTATTATGTACCAAAACCAGAGGGGTTACTCCGTAACTCGATTCGAAAAGTGTTTTCGATAAGCAAATAAAAGCGTACTCTGTAAATCGTTCGAAATTTTACAAAAATAAATCAAAAATATACTTGGCAGAACCTTAAAAAATAAAGAAATTTATAAAAAAAATATCGAAAAACAAAAGAACCGAATTCATTAGATATATATATATATATATATATGTATATCTATATATGTATGTATGTATATCTGTAAGCTAATTATTTTTGTGTCCAGAGTCTTATTTTCTAATCTATATAGTCTAATTTTCTTCAACTAAATACTGAGTAATTACTGGTGAACTTGATTGTGGATTTGAATCAAAGTGTTTAATTTTGCCACAATTTTTATAGTCTGCCCAAACCTAATAAAAGTTAAAATGTTTAATAACTCCGCGATAGATCGCACTCAAATATTTAGATCTATCTAAGCTTACTTTTTTCCAAACTTTAACATCTCGCTGCGGTGGACCAAGTGAAACCAAATTTGTTCTTAGTTTCTGCCACAGATTATTAGGTTTGTTTCTTGCATCCGGCACTTTTAGATGTCCCTTGGCAAATCCAGATGCGTCATCATAAAGTCAACAACAGTTTCGTATTGTTTTTGGTTGGTATATACAATTTTTTTTGACTCACTCCATTGAGATTGTTTAAAATATATTATTTTATGTTTATTTTGCAATGTGTTTGTATTAATTTACTTACATTTTAAATTTATTATTAGTTGTCACCAACACAATTGCTAACGAAGAATTTTCGGATGTTTACTAAGCTTTTTATGCTCGTTGTCGTAATACAGAGTAAAAGAATTTTTTGTTCGTACGAAAAAAAAGAAAACATTGGTATCACTTTCGAAAAATTTCCGTACTTTCGTACTACAGAGTACAATTTGTTCGAATACGTACATTTTAATTTTCGTATCAAGTTACAGAGTAACCCCCTAGCTTGACGATTTTTGCTTTTAAAATTACGGTTTTTATTAAAGAAAACTGCCAACATTTTGAATAAAAACTGTTTTATAAAAGTAAATTGTAAAGCACTAATGTGTTTTTATTAATGAAAATTTACAATTATGTCACCTTTGTGTGCGACATGTAATATGCATTAAAAAAGAAAAAATTAGAAAAGGTTCAGTAATAAAATTTTTCGCGGAAAAACGAAATGATATCTTTATTGTAAATTTCTAAAGTCGAACTAAAAGTGTCCTCTAGAAAATCAGACATTATTTGCACATATTAATCAAACAACATTAAAAAACTGCCACCGAACATAAGTTTGTGGACGTAACATAGGTGCATCCATTACGAAATCTTCAGTTGGGAATAAACAATTCGTACTATCAAGGATTCCAAAACAGGTTGCTTTACGGTCGAACTTTACTACGGACTGAAGATTTAAGCGGCGAAGCTAATAGTTTTCTTCAAATGAACATAAAAATTCTTTAAAATTGAGCTAAATCGTATAAAAATGGAGTCGTGGGGAAAAGGAACCTAGTGGGCTTTATAGCCATGTAGCCATTCCTAAACAGTTTTTTTTGTGACCGGAGACATATATTGAATTATTTGGGATCGATAATTTAGCCCACAAGTCCATTCTTATCAGACTTATGTAGTATATAGAACACTTTTTTTTCATAATTAGACAAAAAGTTAGCCTCGTCGCCAAATCTCCGTTCCAACTAAAGTCTGGCCCTAAGGATATCTGTTTTGAAAACCTTGATCCAATAGCTAACTAGCAGACTATAACCGCTCCTTTTTAAATTTGATCGAATTTTACTGGATTTATGGAGGGCATATAACATACACTGTAAAAAAGTATATAACTTTCGTAGCTCACTTCATTCACATGATTTGAAAATTTTGGTTAACGTTTTGACGATTTTCCAAACCATGTTGACAATTGCAGAACATTATACGATTTTATGTTCATCAAACCTGGCAACACTGGTGGCAAGGTGTATTTTAGTATAAATTAATCAAAACAAAACGAGTGTTGAGTTGCATACTGTCGGGCACAAATAAATATGCTATTATATTTTGTCAAACTAAGAATTAACAACGGAAACCCCATTTTTTCGTTTTAGTTTTCTGGACCACAGTTTATGGATTTAAATTTAAGATTATGATTAACAATTATGCAGTATAAAATAGAATTATAAGTGGGATTTATTCTTATTAATAAAAAGTAAAATGTTGTAAAATGCTAGATAAGAAACAAAATTTCTTTGTTTTATGAATATCTATGAAAATCTGAAATTACATAATATTGTTACGTTTTTACCTTTTTAAAGACGTTTAAATATGAGTTCGTTAATTGCAACCAAGTAAAAACAAATATGTCTTTAGTTTTTCTTAACTCCCTTTATTATTTACACTACTTTTGTGTGCCACCGTATAGAACTTAACGATACAACAATAATAATCTGTTTTATTAACTAGTTCACACAACTATTCGCTAGATCTTTACAACCACGACTTATTTTATTCACACGCAACTTCACACAAGGCTGACTGAATTAACTCTCACTGCTGCTTGCTTTGTCCAGCCCTTTTATAGTCCGCACGCACGTATGATCAGTATGATGAACGTTCTCGATGTGGAAGGTTCTCGCTCGCGCCTTCTCGAGAACTCTATTGCTAGTACATTGTTGTTTGTGTACTTTGCTTATGTTGTCCGTTACATATTTGTCGTAGCTGGTTTACTTTATGTTGTTGTTGCTACCTCGTTCGTCATACATATGTGTGTATGCAGCTTTAGATAACCAACACGTTCATTGTATACTTAGTGTTAGTGTGCGTTTGTATCGTGTGGCTTTGTGTTGGTGTAGCTGGTAGCTTTTGTTTATCGTTTTTATTGTTAAATGATATTAGGTCGTTTCGCTTTTCGTAACACTGCCGCCCACTTAAGCCTGTTCGTCCCGAATAGGCTCATTATCTCTACTCCCATATTTTGCCAGTCGCTCTTTGTGTACGACCTTCATTTTTGTCCGGGGGCTGCCAGCTTTCTGTATCCTGTACACGACATCATTTAACCGTTTAATTACTTTATACGGTCCATCCCAGCTACTTTGCGACTTGGGGAATAATCCATTCTTCCGCGTTGGGTTGTAGAATAGTACCAGTTGTCCTTCATGGAAACACTCCGTGTTTGCTGCACGATCATACCTGGCTTTCATTACATTACTGACAATAGCTCTAAACTCCAAAGGTGCGCCCGAGTTATACTGTTGCAACTGACCTTGACTTCTTTTTACTGGACCTTTAGATGCAATACATTGGGTACAGTTTGCTATCCAATCCGCTACTGCTTGCTGACATCCAACCCAATAAAAACGTCGTTTTAGCCTTTCCAACGTCTTTGTCACTCCCAGATGTCCTCCGCCAGCTCCATTATGGGACTCCTTTAGCACTTCTTTCGTCTTGGAGGAAGGCACCACTAATAGGTTGGATAAGGTCTTGCTATCAGCGCTTTCCCAACGTCGATATAAGCATCCGTTTATCAACCGTAAACTGTCCCATAGTGCCCAATACGCTTTTGTAAGAGGACCTTCTCCGGATATCTCATTGCTGGTAGGTCGTTTATCCACTTCCTTAGCTGCTATTATCTTCGCCAGTATCGGGTCACTCTTATGTGCTTCGGACCAGTCTTCATTGGCTTCGATCTGCATTCGCCGGACATCAGCGGTGGATTCCTTCTTCTCAGCCTTTACATAATGATTACGCTCCAAATTACGATATCGGCTTGATAGAGCATCAGCCTTGCCACGTTTTATGACTCTTCGTTTTGTTAATGGCGATGGTTCGGAATCAGCTCTGATCTTCTTGCGTCCTCTTCTAACTTTTATAACTTCAGCCTTTACTGCAGTTGTGTAAGTGTCCGAGGACTTTTCGATTTGCATATTAGCCTCTATTCTTGGACACAGGATGATCCTCGATATTTTCAGGCTTTCCGCGCCTTCTCTTGGAACTACTCGTTTCAGCGTAGTGTTCATCAGTAGCCTTAGGCGTAGCAATGGCACGTCGTCTTGTTGGTGAGACCAGTCTTGATCTTTTCCGCGGCGCTTTACAGTTTCTTTGGAAATGGCCGCTCTTTCCACAGTTGAAGCATTTAGGTTTAGCCCTTCGTCCGTTTTCTTCTAAAGCTTGCTTCTCCTTAACTTTAGTTAAAAGACATTCATCTACCTCCTCTACTTCCATTCTTCGCACTTTGCTTACTTGAGGTTTAGAAATAGCTCGAGCGGTCTCCTGGGCTAGTGCGAAGGCCACGGTCTCTGCAAAGTTTCTCTTCAGTGTCGAACATACCGCTAGTTTAATGTCAGGGTCTCGTTTGCCATTAACAAACACCTCGGTCTTATAGTTGTCTATCAACGGATGGTTTTCTCCTGGGTATGTGAGCTGCACCAATCTCTCGACCTCCATTGCAAAGGCTTGAAGCGACACATTAGGCTTTTGCGCCCGGCATCTCAACTCCATGCGGTATAGTTCCCGTTTGTGCTCATCGGCAAATTTACGCTGCAACGCCACCATTAAGTCGTTGTAGTTGTTTCGCTGCTGGCTGGCATGGTTTCTAGAATCTCAGCTGCGACACCTTTTAGCGCCAAAATTAGTTCCAGAGCCTTCTCTCCATCGTCCCATCCGTTTCTGCTGGCTACTGTCTCAAATTGGAATTTGAATACGGATAGGGGTGAGCTACCATCAAAGCATGGTGTTCTTATCCTGCCGGTACTTTTCGATACGACACGCACTGGTTCCGGTCGCTGGCTTTGAAAGTTGTTGATCTTTTCCTCCATCATAACAATTTTTCCGCCGACGGTCCTTTCCAAATTGTCTACTTTATTGTCAACGGCCTTTTCCAAATTGTCCACTTTCGTGTCAACGGCCTTTTCTAAATGTGACACCCTTTCCTCTACACCAGTGATCCTTTTGCTAACCGACTCATGTATTTCTTCCAGCTTCCCTGTTGTCGCTTCGAGCTCCTTTTCAATTTTTGACATAATTGGTGCTTGCAGTGGTTGGTTTTCGGCTCTAGAAGCTTCAAATAACTTTTGGTTCGCTTCTTGCATTTTGAGATTTTCAGCTCTAGAAGCTTCTTGCACTTTAGCTAGAAGTTTTTGATTTTCGGTCCTAGAAGCTTCTTGTACTTCAGCTAGAAGTTTTTGATTTTCGCTTCTAGAAGCTACTCGTACATCAGCAAATAGCTTCTGATTCTCAGCTCTAGAAGCTTCTTGTGCATCCGTTAATACTTGAATCTTTTCCATCATGGCGGCTAGCAACGAATTTATGTCGATACCGCCAGGGGTTGCAGGGGCTTTACCTCTCGTTCCTCTTCATCCTCGAACTCGTAGGAATCGATGTCGATGTCTTGAAGCTGCAGATGTTCCCTTAATCGGCTTTGCAGTTCGTTTTTCGTGCCCATTGTTGGCAGTTCGAGTTTACCCAACTCCCGTTTGAGCCGTTCCACTTTTAGATCGCAGAGTTTCATTTTGATTCTGATTTTCTCCTTTTTTTATTTATTTATTTTTACTTTTGGATTTTGCAATTCCACTTTTGACACCAATTGTTACGTTTTTACCTTTTTAAAAACGTTTAAATATGAGTTCGTTAATTGCAACCAAAGTAAAAACAAATGCGTCTTTAGTTTTTCTTAACTCTCTTTATTATTTACACTACTTTTGTGTGCCACCGTATAGAACTTAACGATACAACAATAATAATCTGATTATTCACTTTATTAGTTCGCACAAGTATTCACTGGATCTTTACAACCACGACTTATTTTATTCACACGCAACTTCACACAAGGCTGACTGAATTAACTCTCACTGCTGCTTGCTTCTCGAGAACTCTATTGCTAGTACATTGTTGTTTGTGTACTTTGCTTATGTTGCCGTACTAGGCGCAACCAGGTTCGTCATACATATGTGTGTGTGCAGCTTTAGATAACCAACACGTTCATTGTATACTTAGTGTTAGTGTGCGTTTGTGTCGTGTGGCTTTGTGTTGGTGTAGCTGGTAGCTTTTGTTTATCGTTTTTATTGTTAAATGATATTAGGTCGTTTCGCTTTTCGTAACAATATATATAGTATGTATACATATTTATTTACTTTCAATATTTCATTTGTAAAAAGTACATATTAAAACTAAAAACTATGTCAATTCCGGTATGAATTGACGGGACATAGTGGGAAGATTTAAGCGCTACCCTAATGTTTTGTTTCAAATTTGTTTTGGTTATAAATATTATCGAAGACCACCAGTTGGTTAATGTTACCAAAACATTTACATGCTATTGGATTGGACTGTTCGCATGGCTTGGAGCAATGTACACACCAAAGATGCCTTTGTTTAAAAGTGCACAGTCGGCATCTTAATAGAAAACTAGATGTACCCTGCGCGCGTTGCTGCACCACCAACTAAATAAATTTGAAGGAAAGACATTACACAAATATCCAATTAATTTTGAATCATTTTATTCATTCAAACTTTCGCTCGATATTAATGCTAGGGCTCTACATCGCTGACTCTGAATTCGAGTAATACGTTGATCCGACGTCTTGGCAGCTCTAGATGCTCTCAGTCTCGCTCCTTCTAGGCGTACATCGCGTTGATCCGGCGTCTCATCAGTTCTTGATCTTGATGATTGGGATCGTTTTCTTCTAAGACGTGCATAACATGGCTCAGGTGTCTCAGCAGCTCTAGATGTTGATGCTCGTAGTCTCTTTCTTTCTACACGTACATCTCGTTGATCTTTTGTTTCTGCAGCGACTGCTCTTTGTGATCGTATCCTTTCGCTTTCTAAACGTTCATCACGTTGAACTGGAGTCTCAGCAGCTCTAGACCTTTCAACACTCAGACGAACATCACGTTCTTCGGGAGTTTCGTCAGACCTTTGTGATTGTAAATTAACTGCATTTTTAGTGCGTTTAGAAAGCGAAAATTTTTAGGTGGCATTTTTTGTTTTTAATTTATCAAATGAAAAAGATTGTAAGTACAATTTAAGTACTTCTTTTCAAACATTATTAGGCAAATATACCAAACAAGTAAAAAAATTTTTTATTTTCAAGATAAATAGAAAATATTTAATATATTTTATTAGGGTGACCATAAATGACCTGACCATAAAGGTTTGGTCTGTATTATATAACAGGTAACAATTGGTTCTTTGAAAAATTATGTATGCTATAGGTAGTTAATAAATTAAGGCACTATAGTGTCATCAATGGTCTGTGCCTACTGTTATTGGTACCTAAGTTACACATGTCCCTCTATGCGTATTTTTACAAACATATTGTTACATAAATCGAAACGACCTAATATCCTTTAACAATAAAAACGATAAACAAAAGCTACCAGCTACACCAACACAAAGCCACACGATACAAACGCACGCTAACACTAAGTATACAATGAACGTGTTGGTTATCTAAAGCTGCACACACACATATGTATGACGAACCTGGCTGCGCCTAGTACGACAACATAAGCAAAGTACACAAACAACAATGTACTAGCAATAGAGTTCGCGAGAAGGCGCGAGCGAGAACCTTCCACATCGAGAACGTTCATCATACTGATTGATACGCGTGTGTGCGGACTATAAAAGGGCTGGACAAAGCAAGCAGCAGTCAGAGTTAATTCAGTCAGCCTTGTGTGAAGTTGCGTGTGAATAAAATAAGTCGTGGTTGTAAAGATCCAGTGAATACTTGTGTGAACTTATAAAGTGAATAAGCAGATTATTATTGTTGTATCGCTAAGTTCTATACGGTGGCAAACAAAAGTAGTGTGAATAATAAAGCGAGTTTAACTGAAAATAACCACATATTTGTTTTTACTTTGTTGCAATTAACGAACTCATATTTAAACGTTTTTAAAAAGGTAAAAACGTAACAATATAATAAAACAAGTATTGGAATGAACAGGCAATACACATGACTTTAGGTGCAATAGTTTATCAGATATATGATGGTTAGTATTTACTTTCTGAAATGTTCATATATGTGTCAAAGTGGTTCATGCTAGATTCTAGCTCTAATAGTTTTCCATGTACACGAACTTTTTTATCATATTTATATGGGAGGGTCTCGCTCTTATTGTTAGTCCGGAAATTTTTTCACAAATTATTCATATGGATTTCAGTGTGGCCCGTGTACAATTTGATGATTTTATATATAATGATTTCCCAGATATAAGAAGTTTTAAATTCAATTCAAAAGGCAAGTACCACACCCCCTTTTCCTAGTCAGGACATTTTTGCCTAAAATATTCATATTGATACTAAAGTGTAATTAATAAATAATTTAATAATAAAAATAATTAATAATTTAATACTGAAAGGCTGCCAATTTTGTTCATATGTCAAAGTCGTACATACAAAATTTGAGGACTCTAGATGTTGCAGTTTATGAGACATGCGACATTAAAAGTAATTGGGTATGTGGGCGTGACACCTCGCCTACTTGAAATTTTAAAATAAAAAGTAGCCTATAGTTCCTTCCAGACATACAGGAAGGTACTGTTAAAATTTCATGAAAATCGGTCCAGCCGTTTAGCCGTCTATAGTTTTCGAACAAACAAACCCACAAACAAATAAACACATTCATTTTTATATAAGTTAACGCTGTCAACATTTGAAACTCCAAAAAAATATGTTTCCCACAGTATAGAAAACATACTAACAATAGCAATTACCAAAAATGCTGACAAAGTAAGGTCCATAAGCGAATGAAGTGAAAAATATTAAATAACACTAGTAACTTTCGTAGATAAGGCTCTCAAGAAGTGCCGCGCGAATAAAGTGAAAAAATATTTAAAAACACTAGCAACTTTCGAAGGCCCTCAAGAAGTGCCGCACGAATAAAGTGAAAAAAATATATATTAAAAAACACTAGCAACTTTCGAAACAACCTTCGAAGCTAAGTGCCACGCAAGTGGAATAAAATCTACACGAGCAAGGCCGCAGCCGAACGAACCCTTAGTGGAGAACTTCGATAGAGGGAGGCCACGCACCCACAAAGAGTGCGCACCGTTGGATCCGGAGTACAAGTGGAAAAGGACAAATCCAAACGCGCCGTGGGATATTTCCTGATCACGATGCAGGCTCTAATTATAAGTTTGTAAGTTATATATTTAAGACAAATTTTAATTATTAAAAACATAAAGAAAAGAAAATTTAATTCATTTTTAATGAATAAAAAAATTATATTGAAAATATAAAGTGTGAAAAAAAACTAAAAGAAGAAGAAAAGCGAAAAATTAAATTTTATTAAAAAGTTAAGATTTTATTATGTTAGGTTAGGTTAGAGGACGTGTAGTTGTCAATTAGGACAAGCACAGTACCCGGAGGTCGAATTGACCCATTGTACAACGTCCTAGTTTCTCACACCACTTATGTTGTGTGTGTTAATTTTATGCATGAGTGGTGGGACCTACAGTTTAAAGTCGACTCCGAACGACAGATTTTTGAGAAACCTTTTCATGGCAATTTTATTTAGTCTCAGAGTTTTTGCCAGAAATCTGCTGATTGTATTTGTATTTTGTCTTGATGTCTGGCCTGGGGCTCGAACCCTCGCTTTACGTCTAATAAGCCAACACACTACCTACTAGACTACGGCTACTTCTAAGATTTTATTAAATAATACAATTAATTGTTGAAATTGTCAAGAAAACAAAACAAAAAACTGAAAGAAGAAGAAAAGAGGAAAATTTTAAACAAAATAAAAAATCTTAAAAAGAAAATTTTCATTTTAAACATTTTTAAAATTTAATCGAATAAATTTTAGATAAACTTATATTTTAACTATTTTTATTTTTGCGAGTCGCGAAGTCGTATGTTCTTAGCATTGCATAAAGATAAAGAAAAAATAATTTTTAAGAATTGAAGAATGTATAAAAGATATTGAAAGAGAAATTATTAATAGTAAAGTGATCATCATTGTGCAAAGTTTGAATTGTACAAAAAAAAGAAGTTATTTGAAAATATTTAAAATAAATTAAAATTTATATTTAAACCTAAAATTAATAAAATCCAAAATGAACCCAAATAACGTAATAAGACCATCGGTGTTAGGGAATGCTGGTGCACAGGCACGTCCCGAATGCCCGAAACGCGACCCCAGAATTTAGGTCACTAATTAGAGAAGTAATGACTAGTATTTTGGAGGTAGACGGACAAGATTTATTCAAGGATGTTATTCACCCAAGACCGCAGGTGATGCTAGATAAAAAAAATTCGCGAACGTTACCGTGACATTTTAACAGATATGGACAAAGTGCCAGATGTAGTTCGTTCTTTACGCGAATTTAACGGAAACCCAGCGGATTTCAGCAGCTGGAAGAAAAGCGTTGAGAGAATTTTAAAAATTTATGAGCCTAGTATTGGTACCCCCACATACTTCGGTAGTCTTAATGTCATTCGGAACAAAATTGTAGGCAGCGCGGACGCGGCACTAGAATCCTACAACACACCTCTTAATTGTAAAGCAATATCCCGATGCCTTACCATACATTAGGCCGATAAGCGCGACATTAGTACACTCGAGAACCAAATGACTTGTCTAATACAGGATAGAAAATCAGTACAAGAATTTTACGGTGAAGTATATTCCCACCCCACACTCATTCTTAACAAAATCGCGTGCATGGAAATAAATGCAGAAGCTATGCAAGTCCTCACAAATACGCATCGCGACAAAGCACTTGATACCTTTATCATAGGTCTATCAGGTGATCTTTCAAGACTCCTTGGCATGAAAGAGCCTGTCGATCTACCAGAAGCATTAAATTTGTCATTTAAGCTCGAAAATCAAAATTACAGAACAATACATGCTAACAATCAGTATAGTTCGTCTAAAAAACCGAATCCATCGCCAGCAGCATTTCAACATTTCCAACATAAACCTCCTTTACCTCCAAGGAATTTTCATTATAGGAACCAAACATTTTACCCACAACTTGCTTATTTGCCTCAAACTATTTCACGAATGAAGCAGATTAATCCACAATTCCCTCAACAATCCCAATATTTTAGCCCCCAAATTTGTCCAAACAGACAAATCGATAACCATCCTTTTAGAAACCCTCCACCAAGACCGATACCACCAAAATCACCCACACCAATGGATATCGATCAATCGCAACAAACAAGGAATGTAAATTATATGAACAGACCGAATTTTAATTTCGCAGGAAAGCGCCCACCGCCAACACAATCCAATCAGTTTAACAGAAATATTCCTAATAAAATCCAAAGAATTAATTACATAACGGAAAAACCTGAAGATGAAATCTTGCATGAAACAGGAGCTAATGAATGCAACACTCAAGAAAAGCAGTCATGGGACGATTACTACCAGGAATATACAAGACAAGCACAGGATGAAGGAGAATATGGCAATGAATAATTCTGCGATATTAATTTTTTAGGCTAACGTACTCCATGTTACCTTATTTTCAATGTAAAACTGGTAACGGGGAAGTGTTCAAATTCTTGATAGATACCGGATCTAACAAAAACTATATCCAACCCTCATTAGCAAAGAAACCTCTCCCAAGCAATTCCATATTTTACGCCAATTCGGTCGGCGGCAAAATTAAAATATCCCATCACATCTTTTCGTAGTAAACGAGAATCTTAAAATTTTCGTCTTACCCTTCCTCAGATCGTTTAATGGCATTCTCGGCAACGACAGCCTCAAACAACTGATTGCAATTATATACACCTCGGAAGACTATATGTTAATAAAGAATGGTAAAGGAGTCCCTATTAACCCATTTCGCTCCGCTGTTCGATTTTTCTAACAGTAAAAATCTTCTTTTTTCAAAAAATATTTATGTATGAAAAAGGTAAAATTTCAAAAAAATTTGGGTTTTGGTATTAAGTCTCAACTTTAGGAAATTAAAAAAAATCCGCCCGTAAAATATCCCCCTCCTCTACCTAGGGGTAAATTTCTTCAACCCATATTTTGGATACTTTTTAAATTAATTTTTAAATTTAATAAGCAAAATAAAATTAAAAAAAATAATTATGAGGAATTACTGCCAATATATGTAATCGTTCTTAAAATATAAAAATATGATTTGCATGCACATGCGTTGCTTCACATACATATGTGTTTACTTGTTCTGTTAGAAATTTCGAACGCTGGCGCTTATCCTATAGTTATTGACTGACGCACTAAGTTGCATTTACCCTGAAAAGCTGGCCAAAAAGGCAAAAATGAATTTAAAGAAATTTAAGGAACAGAGTATGCAGTTCGATAGACAACAATTCTGCATTATATACTGAATTTTCACGACTTTAAGTTGAGATTTGTAGATTTGAGACGATGTCAAAATCAGGAAAGTGAAGAAAATTAAATGCATTTTTGATGTTTTTTGAAATCTTAATAGGTTTATATGATATTTTTTTGTGGCGAAACGAATAGAGGTTTATAAACTGTCGGACAAAATAAAGTGCGGTTTGAAATAATTTTTGTTTTTTGATTAAAGCATATGTTTATTGCTTTCAAATGTTTATAAATTATAGTTTCATTTTTAATTCGGTTAATATTTTATCTAAAAAGTATCTTAACATTGAATTCTTTCTTTATATTTTCTATTTATAATAGAAACTATATGGCACATAAGGAATTTCAAGTGACAAAATAAAGTAACACTTCACTAGAAAATATTATAAATAATTAAATAACTTCAAAATTTAGTACGAAGTTGCTCCTCCTTTGTTATTTATGACTTCTCTTAATCTTTTCGGCATACTTAGCGCAAGGTTCTTCAAAGTACTTGTAGGAATTGTACTAAATTTTGAAGTTATTTAATTATTTATAATATTTTCTAGTGAAGTCTTACTTTATTTTGTCACTTAAAATTCCTTATGTGACATATAGTTTCTATTATAAATAGAAAATATAAAGAAAGAATTCAATGTTAAGTTCCCTATTAGATAAAATACTAACCGAATTAAAAATTAAATTATAACTTATAAACATTTGAAAACAATAAACATATGCTTTAATCAAAAAACAAAAAATTATTTAAAACCGGACTTTATTTTGTCCGACAGTGTATATGTAGAGGATTTTTTTTATTTGAAAGGTATAAGCAACTGCTACTTTTCCTTTTTTTTATATATAAAGTATCTCATATATTAATGTTAAAATTATTCGTTCAAAATTTAAAAATAATAAAAATTTCACATTTTTTTACCCTCCCCAAAAAAAGATAAGTGCCCCTATTGCGGTTGACAACTTTTGTAGTAGTTTGGTCATCTTTCAGAAATCGGTATTGCCATTCTCAACTTAAACGCGGTTGACATGGTTGTGCGGTTAATTTTTAGTTGTGTTTTATGGTATTGCGGTTCACCACTTTGTATGAGTTTGGTTGACAAAAACATTAAATATAGACAACTGCTTATTAGCAGTTGAGTCTCTCTCAGTTATAGAGTTCACATATATATTTAATAAATTTTCTTTTTAAAAATAATAGAAAAAAAGATAAAAATGGAAAAATCGTAAGTTTCTTTCTGCTTAAAATAAATAATTAAATATTTAATACGCAGGAAATTGAAAATAACAACCCAATTTGAGTGACTTGTGAAGTTGTTGGAAAATAATCTAGAAATATCTAAACGAAAGCAAAAATTTGGGATGACCAAAAATCAGTGCAAGGAAGCGTGGGAAGGATTTTCTACAGAATTGAATAGCTTGGGTCCACCTACAAAAATCCCCTCCGATTGGCAACGTATAAGTATACAGCATCTAAAATATTGTAAATAGACATTTTATATAGGTTTGGATTCACTACAAAGCAAGTAAAAAAAATTGCTAATAATAAAAAACAATCAAGCAACAGGAAGTGGTCCTTCACAAGAAATTCCCCTTAACACCCTTGAGGATTGCGTATCCCTCCTGTTATCACTAAATGACCAAGTAGCTCCATCTGGACACACATTCGACGTTGATAATATTGCACCGACAACCAGTCGCGCTTTTGCGTCTCCTCAAAATCCCGATGTGGAGCAAGTCATTACAAATGCACCTGAGATGTTATTAAATATCCCGTCTAAGAAAAAAATCAACAAAACAAGAGCGCTTAGAACTTTTGAGAAAACAAATAACACAAGTTAAACTTTTAAAAAGCAATAATAATTTGGAGAAAAATACTTATAAAAACTATGAAATAAACAACAGCTTTTAAAAATTACACATGGAACATTTCTTACTTAGCACTGGGTAGTTCAAGAGGATTTGAATCATCGCGTATTTTTCTACGTATACGAAGAACATTTATATTAGCGTCATGATTTTGATCTTCGTAAAATAAATCCACACTTAAGTCCATCTTTAATTTACTTTTATTTATACAAAAACTTGATTTTAACTTATTTTAGCGTTTTCATTTCTTCTATTTCCAAACAAACTTCATGGTGTTACCAATATGAAATTTAAATTTCATACCGGCAACACCATAACAATTACAACTAAAAATCGTTGAGTTCCGCAATATCAAAAAATAATTTGGTTGAGTGAAAGTGGGGTTGACTGGCAGACGACCAAACTGAGTTGAGTTGAGAACGGCAATAGGGGCAAAGGATTTGAAAGATGAAAGTAGTTTTTAGTAGTTTAATGTTATATACCACAAGAAAATATGAACTCTCTACATTCAGGAACAAAAAAAGTTTGCGCAAATTTGTGCAATTATTTTTGGCGATTTTTTGAAAATATATGGGCCACTCATGTGCCTCGTTATTGAAACATATATATTTGTGGGTGATTACAACATTTTTTATCCTAACTGTTTCGTAACTTTGAGATATAAAGTAGCACAGCCACGATCAAACTACACTGATCAATCTGCCGTTTTTGTGATTGTATTGGTAAAACTGTACTCACACATACAGAAAACTGTCCTCACACGTACAGGCTGAGACGAGTTTGAAGAATATCAAAACAGTTTTGATTTGCGCTACCTGTTCCGCAAAAAATTGAAGCAAATTTGATGTGTGTGCGGGCAATTGCTTCAAATTTCGTTTTGCTGCAGATTTCGTAGGAGCAACGTCACTTTTATTTCGCTGGTGTTTTGAAAGTTTATAGCCGAAAAATAATAAAAAAAGTGTAACAGATGGAGGAAAAAATTTTATTTTAGAATTTATCGAAATATATCGTGTTTTGCCTGCTTTATGGCAAGTAAAATCAAAAGCATATAGAAATAGAGTAGAAAAACATGCGCAGTACGAAATTTTTTTAAATAAATATAAAGAAAAATTTCCAAATGCGGAAAAAAGATGTGGCACAAAAAAAAAACTGTCTACGTACTGCGTACAGAAAAGAATTAAAAAGGATTGACAGTTTACAAAAGAGTGGTGCCGGAGCAAATGACGAAGAAGCGGAACCTAATTTGTACTATTTTTCAGTATAGCAAATTTTTTAAAATAGAAAATGTTTTTTTTTTCCAAAATGCTCTCCCTAAAAATCACTTTTCGATATGTATTCCTTTGTGAGTAGATCTTACAAATAAATAATGATTCAATGCAATTACAGTTTAAATTCATATTTCATTTTATTTATATATTGTTTAATTTGTTGCTTACAAATTTTTTTTGCCAAGATACTTGACCTTCATTATTAAAATAGTTACAAAATTGGTCCCTAATTAATTTAGCTGTGCTTGTAGAATTTCGGCAGTGAGTGCTTTGCAGTGATGTAGAAGGGCAATCTTTTCTCCATAAACCTTCTAAAATACTTCCCTCTATCAAGTTCTCACTATCAACTGCGCCTAAAGTAATGTATTCATTAGACTTCTTTCTTCTTAAGAAATTGTGTAAATGGCAACAAGTTAATACAATCGTTTGAACTTTTTCTGGAGAAAGCTCAATAGCTCCTTGTAAAACTCTAAATCGAGAAACTAATATACCAAAGTCATTTTCAACAATTCGTCGGGCACGGCTTAAACGATAGTTGAAAATACGTTGTTCCTCGGTAAGCCCTACTTGGGGGTACGGTTTCATTAAATTGCTAGTTAGTTGAAATGCATCATCTCCAACAAAAACAAAAGGCATTCTTATCGCTTGATGGTAATGGGCATGGTTTTGGTAAATTTAATTCATCTTCAGATAGTGCTCTTCCGAATCTTGTATTGCTTAATACACCACCATCAGAGACTCTTCCGTTTGTGCCAACATAGACCATAATGAATTCATAGTTTGCATCCACTATTGCCATTAGAGCAATGCTAAAGAAGTTTTTGTAGTTATAATAGAACGACCCAGAGTTCGGTGGTTTTTTATTGCAATGTGCTTTCCATCGATAGCACCCTAACAGTTAGGAAAATTCCAACGGCGATGAAATCCTGCAGCGTGTTTTTTCCATCCATCTTCGTTTGTAGGAAGCTGTAAATATATATACAATATATACGACATGTATTATTTTTTCATTTAGTTATAATCCACCAAATATAAATTGCCTTTTTTAAGAATTACCAAGAGCCCAAGAAACGAAAAAAGTCCGATGCGACTGACGAGCTGATAAGTTTCCAGCAAAACGCCTCCAACAGCCGCCGGACGAATACGAGGGACAAATGGGAATTCTGCATAGGAATAGTATGCAGCTTAACATTTTATGTCATACTTCAAGCAGTGAATATAGCTTAACGCCAACACCATCGACGATAGCCCATCCAAATACATTTAGTCCGCAACCGACTAAAGTACCACTACCATTAATGACCCCACAACCGACCAAATACCACTACCCCACAAATGAATCAGGTAGAGCCAAAAAGTACAATTACAGAATATTTCGCGTCTTTTCCATACTCAGAAATTCCCTATTTGTATGTAAATAGTTCATTTTAATTTTTTATATATCTAAGACTGCATTTTGTAATACTCTTTTATTTATTGAATAAGAATATATATATATATACAGTGCTTGACAAAACAATGGAAACTTTTTCAAAAATGTACTTAATCGGTCGAAAATTTAACATGTTTTTTAAAAATCGGCAAAACATTTGTGGAGTTTATTAATATGCACTGTTATTAACGTTTCTGTATATTAAAATTATGTATAAAAATGAATTATATAATTCAAAAATTAAAAAAGTTTCCAAAGTTTCCAATGTTTTGTCAACATCCAATGTGTGAATAGAATTATTTTTTTTAATTACTGAATTATATAGTCTTTTTATATATTTTTTAAAATACAGAAATGTTAATAACAGTGCATATTAATAAAAGGCATTAATATTTTGCCGATTTCTTAAAAAGATTTTTAAATTTCCGTCCGACTGTAACACATAAATAAATTTTTGAAAAAGTTTCCATTGTTTTGTCATGCACTGTATATAAGAATAAGATATTTTTTACTTAGTCTTGTTGTTATTTTTGAATTCTATGATGTTATTTATTTATTTTATTTTTATGAACTTTTTTTGTTTAATAAAAATTATTTTAATTATAAACCGAAAAATTTGTTTCAATTCTTCACAAGTTTCCATAACAATGCGACCAATTGCCCGTTCCGAAATAGCGCTAACAAATTTTAAATCAGAAAACGAATTCGCTGTAGCAAGAAAACGCAATGTTATAGATAGACGTTGATTCGAAGATATGGCGTCACGCATTGGAGTATTTTGTTTTTCAATTTTTGGGCCAACCAAATTTAAAAGTTCCTCATATGTGTCTTCATCCATCCGTAAAAAGTTTCGAAAATCGTTTGGAGAACTCAACTTGAGTTCATTGAGAAGATTTTCGTGCGTAAATTCATCCCTTTTCTTCAACCATTCTTTCATCCAGACGCTTCATTCATCCTTTTTTGTTTTTTTTAAATTGCCTGCGCCAGGGCAATGGCTATGAAACAATCATCTGTCATATTTAAAAGAAAAACTCGGCACTAAAAACCAAAACAAGAATATTTTCCGATGAAAGTTTTCTTCTTTACGACACTTTTTTGCAATAAAAAACAAAGCTATCTGCCAATAAAAAACATATGTCCTTTCGGAAAAATTAAAAGAAAAATATTTTCAAAAAAAAAACCCAAAACAAGATTTTTTTCCGATGAAACCATATGTTGTTTCCTTCTTCACGACACTTTAGAAATGAAACTTGAAGGCTGAAATTTGATGTGTCGCTGTGCTAAGCCAAACAAATATTACCAACACATATGCAAAATTTGATCAGTTAAATTTGATCGTGGCCGCGGCACTTAAGATGGAAAATGTTTATACAAGATAACAGTTATTCCAAATTGTGAAGGAATCGAATGCCAGAACCATTGACGAGAAATTACAGATTGTAGTCAGAAAATTGTGCGATATTTCAAAATGTCAAGGAGATGGCGATATATTAGCAGTAAAGCTATGTTTAACTAATTTCAACAATTATTTTAAAAGATACTGGAATTTAGCACAACGAAAACAGGACCGATTTTTAACAACATATGCTAAATGGCTAGAAGGGACTGTGGCAATACCAGTATTTGGCAGTTCGTTCATAATTAAAACTTAATTACATATATCGACTATTATAACAACATGAGATGTATGTTTGTTTGTTTTATTGGGCCGTATGTGGTACCTAGGGGCACTTATGATCCGATCATAATAAAATAAGACAAAATAAGTCACATTCATATTAAACATGTTCATGCCGAATTTCATCGAGGTAATAAAATTTTTAAGCCAATTATAATTACTAAGCATATTTTCTTAAGGGGCCCTATTTTGGACGTAGGCGCACTTATGGACCGACCATGACAAAATTTGGTAATATGATTTAGATTTACAAAATACACGTTCATACTGAATTTCACCACGATACCGATGTTTTTAAGCTATTTATAAGTGCAAACGTGAATTTCTAAAGGGTCAAATGTGTTTCGATTTTCACCAAACTTTACACCATGTCTTAGTACATAAAACTGTTCCATGCTAAATTTTATCATGATTGTTTCATAATTACCATAATTATGTGTAAATAAGTGCAATTCCGAGGGGAATTTGTATGGGGGCTAGGCGAAATCACGGACCGATTTGTACAAAACTCAGTTGGGTTCATCCTTGGACTTAATTATCACTAACACTATCAACAAATTCCAGTCATTAGCTCATAAAACACTTCTATTAATTTTGGCCAAGTTTTCAGGCAAAATGCCGCTCTGTGTGACGATCAAAATTCTTTGTATTAAGTGTAACACGCACTATTTGTTGAAATACCGTTAGTTATTATATTTTTCTTTCATCGTGTGGTTAAACATTTAATAATAATTTTTTTAAAGAAAAGGTGAATATTTCATATATTATATACCAGTGAATTTCGTGTTGTTTGTGTTTTTTTAATTGTGTTTTGGATAGTTAAGTATGAGTAAACATAAAAAGAGTATGTCTATGAAGGAGTTGGATGATATAATAGTCAACTGGAGTGATGATGATCTCGATATCAATTGTGTAAATATACTTCCGCCTGATCGAGTCGATGAATGTTCAGATAAAGATACAATCAATGATGATGAAATAGCCTTAAACGTAGATCCAAATCCAATGAACGAGGTTGCCGGTTTTGTTGAAATTGAAACTGAAAGGAATGAAATTGAAGACAGTGACTATCCTGAATTTGAAGATGAAATACGACCTTCAACATCGAAGAGGCCTCAATTTGAATACAAGTCTATAAGTTCTTTTGGGAAACCGAAATGGACGAACGGTACCAAATTCCAAAACCGTAATATGATAGACATCCCCAAAACACCATCGTGTCGCCTTTTTTTTGTTTCGTGGTAGATGCATAAAGCGCTTACAAAACGAGCCCTGGAATTGAAATGCAGCCTCATCCGTCCACAATACACTCTACCAAAACTCTTAGGATGATGAGGATGTCTATCATATTATGGTTTTGGAATTTGTTACCGATAGACGGGACTTTAAAGCAGTCTGGTTATCTCGAAATTATAAACAACAATGCCTTTGAGTCCGCAAACAACCTTTTTCCAACCAGTGAATGGATTTTACAGCACGACAATGCCCCTTGCCACAAAGGATGGTTACCTATCATATTCTTAGAAAACGTAGATCAGGCTGTTCTTCCATTGCCTTCTCAGAGCCCTGACCTAAACGTTATTGAAAATGTTTGGACTTTCATAAAATATCATAGAACTATAGATAAAAGTCGAAAACGCGAAGAGGCTATACAAGAAATTAGTGAAATTTGGTCTAAATTGACTCCCGAATTTGCCCAAAACTTAATTAACTCAATTCCAGAAAGATTACAGGCGGTCATTGATTCAAAAGGCGTTATTACAAAATACTAGCTAAGTTTATTAATAAACTATGTAAAAATAAAAAAAAATAATTAAAATAAAGATTGCGACCGGACTTAAGTCTTGTGTAAATAATTTTGAAAAGAATAAAACGTGTGTAAATAATTTTGACAACTTATAAGCATATGGTTATTTGTTTTTTATTTAGTACTAAAAACCGTTATCTTTTCCAATTTTATTTTATTTGCTTCTGCATATTCGAGGCTAGGTAATAGTAAAAAAATTTTTCCAAAATTTACTTCCAGTAAAAAGTACTGAGACTTTTTTAAGAAAAACGTAAAAATGCTCTTTTGTGTAAATACTTATGACTACCTCTGTACATTTTGTCAACTATAATGAATGCCGATAAAATGACTAAGGTATGTATAACAATAACAAATACTGAAACATACAAAAACATATCATAAGATATTCACTATATTGTTCAATTTATTTATATTCATATTTTCTTAGCTACGTCCTTTATTCGATATTCTAAAAAAGTTGTCCATAGATGAACAAACGGTTCCATATTTTGGAAGACGCAGCTGTAATATGTTCATTAGAATCAAACCAATTCGATTTGATTATAAATTGTGGTGTATATGCTCTTCTTTAGGTAATAAATCTTACATATTCACGTAATAATTTTATTTTGATAAACATATTATTTTCTTTGTTTACAGATTATCTTTATTCTTTTATACTTAACTGTGGATCTGCGGGCCAATATAACAATGTTGTTGGATTGGGAGCTGATGTGGTTATGCGTTTGCTTTCGAATGTGCTTTGCTTTCAATGTGACATGAAGTTTATTTTGACAACTTTTTCACATCCTCTTTCTTTCGATTTTTATAGAACGAACTATGGATGTAATTTTCCTTTTCGTAGATTATGTAACGATTTTAACTTATATTATGATTTTATTGATTTTAATAGTAGTGTTTGTAATATAAAACTTAGCTTATATGCTGGCATTAATTTGTAAATTATATAAAAATTTATTTTCGTTCTTGTCATAGGTAGTTCCTGTTTATTGTGATTAAGTTCTGTAGCTGTTTTATGTTCTCGTTGCCATTACTTTTCCCTTACCCGCTACAGTCCGGACTGTAGTGTGTACGTGTCCCTACGTAATGGGGACGAGCCCTCCGCGGGTGGGTGAGGGTGGGTTAGTGTGAGGCCGGGGACGTTCGAAAAAAAATAAAAAATACCATTTGCTTTGTTTGTTGTCTGATAAAGGGTTTTGCATTCGTTCCAATCGACTGGCTGGTGGATCTGATAAACTAAAAACCGATAAAAACTACCAAGAGGTGATTATGATGGCAGGACAACAAAGAGGTCACCATGGCAACAAATTTTGATCAAGTCTTGCCTTTGCACAAAATACAACGTTGGAAAAAAGCATCGACATCCAAAAAGAACCCGGAAGCTGGTAAATACGTCACGTATGGTCAGTCAGCCATGTTACAAAATTATAACAAGGGCATGGGGGTGTGGATTTAACAGACAATGCAATACCGAATTAATATTCGTGGAAAAAAGGGTATTGGCCTTTGTGGTGTACTGCTTTGAATTCGGCAGTTGTGAATGCTTGGAAATTACATTGCTTGATTGCAAAACACAAAGTTGAGATGCCTTTGAGTGAAAGAGAATTCAAAATCTCGGTGACAGAAACTCTTCTTTTAACTGAAAGCAAAGAAACTACCGGTGATGATGTCGATGATAAGGAATATCGACCTCCAAATATTTCAAAAATGCAGGGAAAACACGTTGTAATCAGAAATCCCGAGGGAAAACATCGTCGTTGTCAATTGAAGGGTTGCGGTAAGCCCACAATATATATGTGCGAGAAATGAAATATTCATCTGCATACAAAATGTTTCAAACTAAAACATGAATAAAAGCATTTTTTCATAGCTTCTATTTCGGCTATTTAGTTTTTTTTTAAATTTTTATATCAAATTATTACAAATAAAAAATAAAATTTAATCTCGGAGCGAAATGTGTTTATCTAAATCTGTCAATAACTTAGAAGCGAAAACCGAACATCTAACAAAAGACCAAAAGGAGAAACTTCAGTTATTGTGCAAACAATATTCAACACTTTTTGCGGAATCCAACGAAAAACTTACCTATACTACAATAGTAAAAGCAGAAATTAGGACGACTAATAATAGCCCAATATACTCCAGATCCTACCTATATCCTATGTCTTTGAAATCAGAAGTCGAAAGACAAATCAACAAACTCCTTGAATATGGAATAATCAGACCATCTCGTTCAGCCTATAATTCACCTGTCTGGATAGCGGACAAGAAACCGGACTCCTTACGAAACAAACAATACAGGTTGGTGATAGATTATCGGAAATTGAACTCAGTAACGGTAGCGGATCGATACCCGATACCCGAAATAAGCGAAGTTTTTTCCCAATTAGGACACAATAAGTTTTTCTCTGTTGTCGATCTAAAGAGTGGTTTTCATAAAATTCCATTAAGGAATTCGGATATAGAAAAGACAGCCTTCTCTATCAACGACGGAAAGTATGAATTCACCAGACTTCCTTTCGGTTTAAAGAATGCTCCTTCTATTTTCCAAAGGACATTAGATGATATTCTGCGAGACTACATAGGACGCTGCTTGTAGCATGATTTTACAGTCGTCAATGCTAACAAAACATTTCATGTTCAAGGCTAAAAAATATTCAATTGCATATGAGCAGCGGCCACTTGACTTAATATTACTGATCGTCACTGCAGCGCATAACACCATAATTGTTGGGCGCACATGCGATGGTAATGTGATACTTTGATGTCGGCTCGCTGACTACACTGCATTACATATTGTATGCACAATGAATGTTGTTGTTGTATTGCAGTACTTGTGATCGTGTGTGGCTCTCTTAACTCTTTACCGTGGGAATTATGATTTTTGTATAGGGACAATGAGCGCGTGTCAAATTGTACCCACTTGTCCCGTAATAAATACTCACACAAACACATGAAATATTAGTTAATATAGAATATACACACTAACTATTGTTATAGCATTAAGTAAACATAAGAAGTGTATTAGAATTAATGGGCTGATTTGGAAATGCTAAATCAGCTAAAATTTAGTATAAAAGAAGGGATATTTTCCCTCAAAATTCAATCACTAAATAAATGTCAAGAAGCGCGTACAATAACAACTGCACTTTAAATACTAATCCTTTTGAGTATTTATTTTGACATTTTTACATGCTGCTATGTGTACATAGACGATATAATTATATTCAGCAAATCTGGAGCAGACCACGAAAAAGATGTAGTTAACATTTTTAGGACTCTCGACCAAGCAAATATGAAAGTTCATTTAGATAAATATAAATTTTTTTAAAAAGAAGTAGAATTTCTACGATTTATAGTGACGCCAGAAGGCATTAGAACAAATCCTTCAACAATTAAGGCCATTCAAAATTTCCCCACCACACAAAATCTCAAAGAACTAAGATCATTCTTAGGCATATCGGGCTTTTGCCGTCGCTTCGTTAAAGATTACGCGAAGCTTGCCAAACACGTAACGGCCCTTTTAAGAGGGGAGGATGGACATGCGTCCAAGAACCAATCGGCAAAAAACAAATCAGTCTTGATGCAGAAGCTACCAACGCATTTCAGGAAATCAAAAATGTCCTTATTTCCGAAGACGTCATGTTGACTTATTCCAATTTAAACAAAGAATTCGAACTTACAACGGATGCGTCTAATTATGCGATAGGTGCAGTCCTATCACAAGACGATAGACCAATTACGTTTATTTCTAAAACGAAAAAGATATGCTCGCTATTATCTTGGCGCTGAAATCTCTACGTAATTATCTTTATGGCTCAGCGAAAATTAAGATTTTTATAGACCACCAACCATTTTTTTCCTTTTAAGTTCTCATTTATTAATTATTACAACTAGTTACTATAACTAACAAGTAATTTACATAAAACAGTTAAATAAACATAAACTTTAATTTAATATATATTTATGATGATACTACGTCATCAAACCAAAAAAGAGCTTCTAATTAGGTTGGATGGATTCCTTCTTTATGTCTGCGTTCCAAACCAATGGGGTCAGCAAGAGATGATGCTTTTGTATTTACGTGGTCTCTGAGTCGGGTGTTATGTTTTGTTGCAATATTTTTAATCTCTTTTCTAACAGTATTTACACCAAGGTCACGATGTAAATCACTTGTGCGTATATACCATGGTGCGTTTACGATGCATCTGAGTACTTTGTTCTGAAAACGTTGAATAATATTTATATTTTTCTCGCTTGTGCATCCCCACAATTGTGCTCCATAAGTCCATATAGGTTTTAATATTTCCTTATGTATTAACAATTTATTTTCGATAGACAGTTTGGCTTTTCTCCCGATTAGCCAGTTGAGCTTCTTCCATTTTAGTTGTAGTTCCATAATTTTAATTTGTTCATTCCAACGTAACTTCTCATCCAGTGTCATACCAAGATATTTTGCCGTATTTGCATAAGGTATTTGTGTCGCCGTGGTGTAGTAGGTAGTGTGTTGGCTTACTATTCGTAAAGCCCGGGTTCGTATCCCAGGTCAGACATTAAAAATGAAATATGAAAAAAAAAATATTTCTTCGGCGACTTCCTCTCAGCAGATTTCTGGCAAAAACTCTGAGAGTAAAATAAACTGCCATGAAAAAGTTTCTCAAAATTCTGTCGTTCGGAGTCGACGTTAAACTGTAGGTCCCGCCACTCACGTATAAAATTAACGCACACAACATGAGTGGTGTGAGAAGCTAGTCCGTAATCCTGACTGAAGGGTTGTAATGGCCAATTATGTATGTATGTATTTGTATACCGTCCATGAATAAAGTTGATTTATTTGTAAAGTCAACATGTGTTGACTTAGAACTATCTAATTTTATGCCCCATTTTCTAGTCTATTCTAAGACCGAGGTAAGTGCGATATGTAACTTGTGTTTTGCCTCATTTTCATTCTGGCAACTGACACATAGCCGTGTCATCGGCAAATGTAGCCATAGTCGTTCCAGCAAATTCTGGTATATCACTGGTGTATAAAACATACGAAAGTGGACCCAGAATGCTTCCTTGAGGTACTGCTGCTTGTATTAATTGGGAATATTCATCCTCATATTTAAAGCGAAACAACCTATTCTTTAGGTACGATTGGAATAAAGTACAGTACGTACTTGGCAATTGCGTGCTTAGTTTCGTGAGTAAACCCGTATGACTGACTTTATCGAATGCTTGTGAAACGTCCAAGAATACAGCGGTATAAACATTTTTTTCCTCTAAAGTTCTTTCTGTTACATCAGTAATGCGATGAACTTGGTCAATTGTTGAATGCGCATTTCTAAAACTAAATTGATGTTTAGGAATTAACCTAAACCATTGATATATGCATTAAGGTGTAAAAATAATAATGGTAAGATGAAACGCTGGAGAGCGATCCTTGAGGAACACAACTACGAGTTGAGGTATAAACCAGGAAAAACAAATGTAGTTGCAGACGGATTATCTAGGACGCCACAAAGCATACAAATTAATTCTCTTATACCTACCCAACATAGTGACGAAAGCTCATCCCAAAATTTGATTCCATACACTGACGCACCAGTTAATGCCTTTAAAAACCAACTCTTTATAAACACTGCAGAAACTTCATCATATCAGTTCAAAATAGTTTCCCAACATACCACAGACATCTTATTTCCGAACCGGAATACACGGAAAATTTGCTAATTAATCTACTAAAGCGCTATTTAAATCATTTAGTCACAAACGCGATAATCACGGAAGACCACATCCTTGGCAAGATTCAGGCTATATATCCTTTACATTTTAACCAATACAAAATACGCTACACTCGAAAGGTAGTAAACGACTTGACAGAACCAGCAGTACAAGAGTCCGCAATCATAATAGAACACAATAGAGCCCATAGCTGAAAACAAAGCCCAACTCTTAAAAAAATGCTACTTTCCTCAGATGAATGCAAAAATCAAAAAAATTACTAAACAATGTAAAATTTGTCAGGAAAACAAATATGAAAGGCATCCACCAAATCCAATCTTAAAAGCAACTCCTATCCCAACTTACCCACATTGTCCACATCGATATTTACCACACAAATAATAAAATATGCCTCACTGCCATAGACAAGTTTTCGAAGTATGCTCAGGTCAAATTAATAAAATCTAGAGCTACTGAGGATAAAAAGCAACCTCTACAGGAACTACTTACAGCCTTTGGTATCTCTGAAAAAATAGTAATTGATAATGAGAAGTCTCTAAATTCAGCCTTCATCATATTTATGTTAGAGAATCATATGGAATAGAAATATTTAAGACATCTCCATACTCTAGTTCAGTTAATGGCCAAGTGGAACGTTTTCACTCCACTCTTACCGAATTACTGCGCTGCACAAAGCAGAAAATACTCACAATAGTTTTGAAGTATTATTAAACAGGGCAATAAGCAAATACAACTATTCCATCCACTCAACCACTAATAGAAACCCATTGCAGCATTTTTTGGCAGAAAGGTTTATACCGATCCCTCACTTATTGAAAAAGACAGACTTTATAATATCAAAAAATTAACCGAAAAACAGGATAAAGACCTCGCGTTCCAAAGCAAAAACAGGACAGACCTAAAAACATATCTGACTAACGGCGTAATTTACGTAAAAATAAATAAACGACTAGGAAACAAACTTACACCCCGCTACAAAAAGGAAATTGTCTCTCAGGATAAAGGAAATACTGTTATCACTCAATCCGTCATAATAAAAACAGAAGAACTATTTCTAAATAATTTCTTTTTCTTAAAAAAAAAAGAATTTTTTGTTAAAAAGGATAGGAATAAGGTTATAAATTTAAAGATCGGGGAAATAATGTCCCGAAAGAATACGAAAATTCGTTTTAGAATATAGAAAATGTAACTAATTTAAGAAAAAAATGTCGATTAATATGCCATAGGCGTACGGCTACTAAAAATATAAGTAATAAATTAATGATTAACTAAATAAAAGAATAATTAATATAAGAAAAACTGTCGATTAATATGCCATAAGCGTACGACTACTAAAAGTATGAAGAATAAATTAATGGAAATTAATTAAAGGAATAATAATTTAAAATAAATGGAAAGAAACTTTTATTAAATATAATTAGAAGAAAAGTTTTAGATTTAATTACGAAAAGCACTATACTTACTCACTAGAATACAACCATTCATTTTTATCAATACATTTTCAGTCTCCTAACCTGCATGGCTCATGCAGAAGTTCAAATACATGACTACTCCTTGTCCCAGTTAATAACCATCGACAATGGCTACTCCAAAATAAAAGACGGCACCCTTAACTTTATTCATATCATATACACTCTAGCATACAGAAAACTTTTGGAAAACATAACAGACGTAAAGAACAGCACTTTGCCACCCGGAAATCCTATGTATCCTATCCTACAGCACGAGGCGCAACAAACTATTGAATTGTTGGAAATCGTCGAACCCGTCCAACATCTTAAATTCAAAAGATCCTTAGATATTCTGGGAACTGCCTGGAAATATCTAGCAGGAAGTCCTCACCATAACGGCCTTAAAATTATTAACACTAATCTGAACCAACTAACAGCCAACAATAATAAACAAATTTTCATTAATAATGCTTTAAATAACCGAATGAATAAATTAACCAAAATTACTAATGTTATATTAAATATAATAAAAAAAGGATAATACCATTGATAATGGTGTTGCTCTTAGCTTACAAAGTAAAATAAGAATGTTAAAGGAAGAAATAATAAATATTAAGTATGCCATACAGTGGGCTAGGTTAGGTATTGTAAATTCAGTTATACTAGATAAGAAGGAGATATAAGCAACGGTAAAAGAGTTAAAAAAAAGAAAATATGCCATTTGACACGGCCGAAGAGGCACTTGAATTAGTGGATGTTAGTGTGTTAAGTAACTTTTCAACAATAACTTATGTTGTAAAAATACCCTTGACTACCAAGGATATTTATAGTAACTATATTATTAAAGCAGTAATGAAAAACAATGTAATAATTAATTTAAAATATAATAATATACTGAAAAATAAAGAAATTATATATGGAATAAAAAATGGTTGATAAGCATTTGTAACCAGGATGAATTATTAGATTTAAGAAATGATTTCTGTATACCTAATTTAGTTAAAAGCCTCAAATCTTCATGTCACATGATCAACGGTCACTGTCGGATAAGATCGCAGCCAACACCTTATGTTTAATTTATTAATTTAATTTTTTGATTTGTTCTAATTGAATTTTATTTAATTAAACTGTGAGCATCCTAAATTTATTTTTAATAATTTCAACAATAATATTGTTTTTGTAAATTTTTTTCTTTCTTTATTTTCTTTTGTGTCGCATTCTCACTTGATCATTTTTTTATTATTGGAAAGTAATGTAAAACCCTAAGTACATAACAATTGCATTTTTAAGTAATTTGTTTTTTGTTGTTATTTTACAACGGGCCACATATTTAGTTAAATACCTATTTATTTTAAATTCTTCAGCGCTTCAAATTAACGTTGTTATAAATTTTTAAGTCAGTCGCTATTGAACTAGAAGAAAATAAACATCGATCATTTAAAACAAAATCACCCTCGCGTTTTATTTAAATAAAATTAATATATCATTGATTTTATCACGCGACATTTTGGCGACCGTGACAGGACGGTAGTTCTAAAGTTTAATTTAAATAAAAATTTGATCGGTTTTTTTTGGACTTTTTGGCCCGTAAAGCCACATCAAAAATATTTTGTTCGTTTGATTTGTGATAGAGTTCTTGCAAATAATTTGTAGTCTACGCGTGACCTAGTACCAATTTTCGTGGTTTTTCTTGTGTCACCTACTGCAAATATTTCAAGGTTGTACATATTTTCGTGTCACCTATCACAATATATCGTTGTTTGTGTGCATTTGCCTATAGTGGTAAAAGTGCATTTTCGAAAAAGTCTTGAAACCAACTTTAAGTGCTACCTCCAATTCGAAGATAAAAATATCGTTTCGTGGTTTGAAAATATACAAACTTAAAAAAATTAAAATAAAATGGCCAACAACGATGAAGTAATTCCTGAGCCACAGAATGCCAGTAGCTCAGAATTATCAGCACTAAAACATCAAAGAAGTACAATGAAGCGAAACCTCTCATATATGCAGCAAAATATAGAAAAAGATGGTGAAAATGTCGATGACGCCATTTTGGAATGCAGACTGGAAATTCTAGAATCGTATTTCAAGCAATTGAGCCACGTGCAAGGCAAAATTGAACAGCTTTGCTCCTCTGATAATGGCCGAACTGATTACGAGGACTTATTTATCGCTACAAAGGTAAAAATATTAGGCATTCTAAAACGTCGTCGTGGTTCTGTATCAATGGATGTTACTCAATTTAATGCTTCTGTTGCTGGTGCAGTGCATTCATCTCGTCTTCCTTCATTAAGATAACCCAAATTTGATGGCAAGTATGCTGAGTACGAAAGGTTTATTACTACTTTTAATAATTTAGTTCACGAAAATCATTCAATTACGGATGTCGACAAATTTAATTATTTGCTAAACTGCTTATCAGGCCCAGCTTTGGCAGTTGTCGAGCCATTTCAGGTAACCGAACAAAATTATGCTAAGGCGCTAAAGAGATTAAAAGAACGCTACGACAACAAAGTGTTAATTTTTCTGGAACATGTTAATGATTTATTTAGTGTTCCTAATATGATCAAAGGCGACAGTGCTTCGTTGCGAAAAATCATTGATACTATTTCGGCTATTCGTGGTTCTTTGTTGTCTCTCGGTTCAGAAATGGATGTGCTGAATGGTATTCTGGTTCACATTGTATTATCGAAAGTCGACCCTAAAACAAAATTGAACTACGATGAGAAACAAGAATTCAAATCATTGCCGACTTGGGATGCATTTTATGACGTTTTAAGCAATCGTTGTCAATTTTTAGAAAGCCATGGTAAAAAGGTTGAAATTTCGGAAAAATTTAATGCTGCAAAGGCAAAACCAAATTTTAAACGTCCATCTCACACTTTTGTTCAGTCAAACTCTAAGTGCTCGTATTGTAGTTCGTCGGAGCATGGTTTAAATTCTTGTGCATCCTTTTCATCCCATCCTGTTTCGGAACGCTTTACTTTCGTAAAGCGCAATGGCAATTGCATCAATTGTCTGAACAAAAGTCATATAGTTTCGAATTGCCCATCTAAATCTCGCTGCAAGGTAAGCAAATCAGCTCATCACACAGTGCTTCATTTCTACAAGGTTCCTGAAAATTTAAACCTTCCAGTAACTCATGGTATCGTGCAAAATCAACCTAAAATTTCTTCGGTAAGCAATCCTGTTCAAGTTGAAAATAATCGTTCAACTACTTTCGTCACTCGGGCCCTCAAAAGATCACTCATCCCAACAGCTGTGGTTCTCATCAAAGGTTCTTGTGGCATATTTCAACCGGTAAGAGCTCTTCTAGATTCTTGTTCAGAAATAAATTTCATTCTAGAAGAAACTGCAAAAAGGCTCAAATTGGGTTTTCATCCGTACACCTAAGAAATTTCCGGCATTGGTGAAGTGCGCACAAGAATCAAATCTTACGTTGATGCTACAGTAAAATCTCGTTTTAATTCGTTCGAGTGGTCCTCAAATTTTGCGGTAACTAAGTCAATATCATCTCGTCAGCCCGGTGAACACATCGAAACATCTCATTGGGAGATACTCAACACTCTTCAGCTAGCCGATCCATTATTTTACAAGCCCCAGCGGATAGAATTGTTAATAGGTACAGAGGTTTTTTTTAACTTGTTGGTAGACGGACAAATATCATTAGAAGATAGTGGCCCAACTTTAAAGAATACATTGTTCGGATGGATTGCCGGTGGTAAATTCACAACTAAATTCGCCGTAGCTCCAATTATTTGCAACTTAGCTATTGAAACTGCTGAAGAATCCGTTGATACCACACTAAAAAAGTTTTGGGAGATTTAGGACTACGTAAACACTCCGTCGAAGTTCACAGAGGAAGAGGAAGCTTGTGAAAAACATTACATTAAAAACGTCAGAGTTATAGAAAATGGTAAGATTCAAGTTCGTTTACCATTTAAAAAACCACCAGAGGTACTTGGTAACTCATTTGCTATGGCCTACAAGCGCTTTTTGTCTCTCGAAAGACGCTTAGATCGTGATTCAATACTTAAATCTATGTACACTCAGTTCATGAATGAATATTTGTCGCTTGGACACATGCCGCTGTATACTCACTCGCTACATAGTCCAAATTTCGTCATTCCACACCATTGTGTACTTCGTCCAGAGAGCACTACAACAAAACTTCGTGTCGTATTTGATGGCGCAGCTCACAGCTCATCAAACATATCGTTGAACGATATTCTTATGGTTGGCCCTATCAGCAGGACCTAATCACCACACTTTTTTTGTTTCGTTTGAACAAATTTGCGCTCACAGCTGACATCTCTAAAATGTATCGACAGTTTGAAGTCGAAGAACGGGATCGCAAATACCAGCTCATTTTATGGCGCAACAGCAGGGAGGAAAAATTGCAAGTGTTTCAACTTAACACTGTTACATATGGTTTGTCTTCAGCCCCATTTTTAGCAATTCGCAGTTTGTTTTTCATTGCAGATAAATATAGCTCATCGTTTCCTCTTGATTCCAAGACCCTGCGAGAAGATTTTTATGTAGACGACATCCTTACTGGCTCCGATAACGTCGAAACGTTGCTTAAGAAGAAGGCAGAGTTGGTTTACGTACTTAAATTGCACTGGTCGAATTGGCAAAATGGAGCAGTAATTGTTTTGAAGTTACCTCGAAAAATGAAGCTGAAGTCCCGATAAAAGGTCCAGAAGACGAAATTAGAAAAACCTTAGGCATGTCCTGGAAACCACAACAAGATATTTTTTGCTATCGTTTTGAATTGCCTGAATTAATCGAGCCAACAAAAAGGTCAGTTCTTTCTCTTGTTGCAAAAATTTATGATTTGCTGGGAATTTTGGCCCGGTCGTGGTTCGCTGTAAAATCCTTCTTCAGGAAATATGGGTCCAGAATTACGGCTGGGATGACAAACTGAATGAAGATCTCAAATCTTTGTGGCTCAAAATAAGAGACGACTTACAATATATAAAAATATCGAGGTGCCCAGATATGTGTTTACATCACCTGGAACACTTGGTGAAGTCCATGGTTTCGCAGATGCTTCCCAACGTGCTTATGGGTGTTGCCTTTATTTTCGAGATTTGGTCGAAGGCAAATACAAAACAACTCTGCTGATTGCTAAGTCCAAAGTAGCTCCTATTAAGGCACAATCACTACCCCGACTTGAACTGTGTGCCGCTGTTCTACTTAGTAAAACGTGGGAGAAAATAAAATCAAAAATGACTAATTTTGTATCGAAAACCTATTTTTGAACTGACTCGAAAATTGTTCTTCAATGGATTAAGCTACACTCATCAAATCTACATTGTTTCGTCGCTAATCGTGTCTCCGAACTTGAAAACAATACAAGAGATATTATCTGGAGTCACGTTCCATCCAAAAGCAACCCTGCTGATATTGTATCCCGAGGATGTAGTGCACAGAAATTACCAACAACAATTTGGTTTAACGGTCCTAGTTTTCTTCTTGATCATCAATCAACTTGGCCCAAAAATGATGAGACAAAAATTAGCACAGGATTCTTGAAAAGAAGAAAAGCGGCTGTTTTCAAGTGTACTGATGCCCCAAAATCAATAATCGAAGAGATAATCGATAAGCATTCATCATTTTATAAAGTAATTCGAATAATTTCATTTGTTTTTCGTATTTTTAACAGATACCCAGTAGACCGCAACTTGAAGCCCTAAGATGCAACTCATATAACCGTAGCAGAATTAGATTGTGTTTTCTGGCGCATAATCGGCCATATTCAAAATGCCAATTTCAAGGAGGACATTGCCGCACTTTCCAAAAGAAAATTTGTTCATCCTTCGCTACAGAAATTGACACCATTTCTACAAGAAATGAAATTAAAAAATGGCTCAGCTATCACATTACTTCGTGTTGGTGGCCGTCTAGCAAAGGCACCTATACCATATGATGCCCTATTTCCTGCTTTGGTTCCAAAAAATCATCGTTTTATATTATTGTACATCGAATATTTGCATCGCCTTCATTTACACGCTGGTCCAAAGGTATTACTGGGTATCATTCGTCAAAAAATTTGGCTCATTAACGCCAGAGAAGTGGTTCGCAAGGTCGTTCGAAATTGCATCCATTGTTTCCACTACAAGCCAAATTAATGAACCAAATCATGGGAACTTACCAGCTGATCGACTTCGAGTTAATCGACCGTTTTTAGTAGCTGGAGTGGATTTGTGTGGTCCTTTTCTAGCCACACATCGTAGCCGAGGTAAAGTGCCCTACAAAACGGTTCATCAGTCGAAGAGGCATTTCTCGAAAAATCTACTGCGACAACGCCACAAATTTTGTCGGAGCACACAACAAACTCATTGCATTAAAAAATTCGTTGTTCCATCAAGATGTCGTTCATGAGCTCAAAACGTATTCGGTTCAGAAAGGTTTTGAATTTTGTTTCATTCCTCCTCGTGCCCCACATTTCGGTGGTTTATGGGAGGCAGCTGTTAAATCAGCTAAAACTTTGCTCGTAAAAAAACATCGGCGTGCCGTATCTTACATTTGAAGAATTGCAGACACTTGTGGCTGAAGTTGAAGCCATTCCAAACTCTCGCCCCATCGCTCCAATGTCTGACGATCGTAATGATGGTCAAGCCTTAACACCAGGCCACTTAATAATTGGTTCACCTTTAGTAGCCCTTCCTGAAGAAACCTTAAATCTTACCAAACCAGGGTCTCTTAGTCATTTCCAGCGAATTTCGTATTTAAAGAACCAGTTCTGGAAAGCATGGTCTAAGGATTATCTCTTGTCACTACAAGGACGAGCCAAATGGTCAAAGGTGGAGCCAAATGTCATCGAAGGCCAACTTGTTGTAGTTCATGAAGACAATACCCCACCACAACAATGGCAGTTGGCTCGAGTAACAAAAGCTATACTTGGTTCTGATGGACGAGTTCGAGTAATAGAGCTTAAGTCAAAAAATGGTTCTTTTCGTCGTCCTATTCATAAAGTAGCTCCCTCACCTCCTCTAAATTCATTTTGAAAGAGGGGCCTTTCAACGGGGGGAGCATGTCGGATAAGATCGCAGAAAAGACCTTATGTTTAATTTATTAATTTAATTTTTTGATTTGTTATAATTAAATTTTATTTAATTAAACTGTGAGCATCCTAAATTTATTTTTAATAATTTCAACAATAATATTGTTTTTGTAAATTTTTTAATATTTTCTTTTGTGTCGCATTCTCATTTGATCATTTTTTTTATTATTGGAAAGTAAAGTAAAACCCTAAGTACATAACAATTGCATTTTTAAGTAATTTGTTTTTTGTTGTTATTTTATAACGGGCCACATATTTAGTTAAATACCTATTTATTTTAAATTCTTCTGCGCTTCAAATTAACGTTGTTATAAATTTTTAAGTCAGTCGCTATTGAACTAGAAGAAAATAAACATCGATCATTTAAAACAAAATCACCCTCGCGTTTTATTTAAATAAAATTAATATATCATTGATTTTATCACGCGACAGTCACCATGTCCCAACAGAAGAACTCATCGCTCCAGGAATGCTTTTCCTAAATGAACTCCAAGGTAACATAACTGTAGACAACAATGTGCGCAACATGAACGGCACCTACATCGTGAATTTCAAAAACTCAACGAAAGCGGTAAACGGGAAAACTTACAAAAATTTTGAAGCGCCTCAACTAAAAGTAATGCCAGCAATAGCGCAACCAACACCCTTAGAAGAGAGCCGAACTAGAGGCACTTAGTGAGGTACATATCAATAATACAATGGTAATCCATTCCTTAAGGGCATAAAAAACGTTAAACAGATTTTTTGCGGGAATGATGCTCATTGTACTTATCACTGTGCTAATAAAAATAAAAAATGGCTCCTAAAGAAGAAGCCAAATCACTCAACGGGACAACAAACAGAAGATACTGTGGAAGCCAGTCATCGCCAGGAAACCGTACAGTAGAGAACTTCCAAGTTTTCCCGACGCTCGAGGGCAAGCGTTTTTAAGAGGGAAGGAGTTAACGTTGTCAACATTTGAAACTCCAAAAAAATATGTTTCCCACAGTATAGAAAACATACCAACAACATTACACGCTCAACATGACAACATGTTTACAATACCGGTGCATTAATTAATTAATCAAGTAGGCGAGGTGCCACGCCCACATACCCAATAAGTATTTAATAGTATTTAATATATCAGCTATACACGCTATATCATCTATACAAGCTGTACCAGCTATACCGATTTACCAGCTATACCGCTATACCAGCTATACCGATTTAGCAGCTGTACCAGCTATGCATTGAAAATGACGCCTGGATTATTTCAACCAGTATTTCATAAAAAACCTCTCCATTATTCAAAAAATTATTTGAGAAATATAAAGAGATTTTAATTCATACCAATGCACATAAACGTCGCTATGAACCTAATGAACAAGTTAAAGGTGCACGAGCCTTCAAATATATACGAATAATTAAACATTTATTCGAAGCAACAACAAACATTTTAACAAAGGGCAGTGGTTTAATGCTAAAATTATTAAATAATCTGAAATCAAATTACATACATTGGGATGATCCTAATGAACTGGTTGACAGACTAGGTTTACTTCTTTCATCGGAAGGTGCTGGGCACAATAATCATCAAAACGAAATAATCTCTATTATCGAAGAACTTAAAGAATCTACCATAATTTATTAGAAGAGTGAAAGAAAAGTCTTATATTAATAAATTTGGAAAAAGTTTTAATAAATATAATCATAAAAACAAAAAAATGTCGTAACCAGAAAAATATATATATAACACAAATATATGATGATCTAGCTGATCAAATAAACAATTTAAACATTGAGGTAGAACATGTTTAACTAAAACATGATAATGACAAAGAAAAATAAAAATAAAATAGACAAAACCAAAAAAAAAATAGATCGATATCAGGTATAAAGTAGATCGTGACCAGATATAAAACAGTTCGGGACGAGATATAAAGCAGATCGCTATCAGATATAAAGGAGATCGTGACAAAGCAGATCTAAATCAATATCAAAAAATTACCATACTGAAACAGTGATCGTATAAATTGGTGTATACATACATATATAGGAGATCGTTTTGATTTCAGTTATTTTTGCGAAGAGGTATAAAAGTAACGAAAAAAATTGTTATAATCTACAGTCAAAACAAAAGCCCAGTCAAAAGCTCTCATCAATTTTTTGATTTAGTTTTTTGTAAGCGGTTATAATGGAGCAACATGATAATTTTATAGTTTTATTAATAATAAAATTTATGCTGAAGAAGTTTGTGTTTCAATCAGTAATTTCGAAAAACAACCTTTTCATATTAAATCAACATCAAAATATTCAGAACTAAGTAAAAAGGATAGAGTTACAAATAAATGGCTATATAATCACATGCATGGATTAGATTGGAATACTGGAGAGTCTACAATGAAAGACTTAATAGAATATCTAATACTAACTATAAAAAAAAGGAAAGAAGAAGAAGAATATCCTGTTGTATATGTTAAAGGATATGAAAATGTCAGATGGTTAAGAGAACTACTTGGAAAAGAAATACTAATATATGTATATAATTAATTTAGATTATTGGAATTGTCCAAACATAAAAACTTTGTATAAAGATAATCCAAATATAAAGATTTGTGAAAATCATAAAAATGTTAATCATACATGTGCTGAAAAGAATGTAACTTTACTTAGAAATTTTGACAAAAAAGGAAAACATTGTTAATTTTATTTTTAGTTGATCCTTACTCTTTATACAGTATACATAAAGGGTATCAAAATTTTTAACTCAAAAATTATGTTATCAGCAGAATTGGAAGAACTATTAACAAAACATAGTAATCAGGCTGATAAAGAACAAATAGATTTATTTATGAAACTTATAAATGAGTTAAAAACTTGTAATTATGTAAATTATCCATTTATATGTGTTAATAATATTATACATAGATCTAACTGTGAAAATACTTATTCACAATCTTTCAACATTCGTCGGCGTCAAACATTCTATCCACAATATCTGTTAACCCTTAAGCTTTTTAATCTTTATAAAAGTATTTTTAAATTTGAATCTGTAAAAATCTGAAAAAAGAAATAAAGGGTCCGCCAAAAAACTTTTTTTGAAAATGCTTTAAAAAACTACTGAATATTTTCTCAAATTTCTTTTTTTATTTGAAAGTACAATCCTTCCGGTTAATAATGGAAAATAATTTCATTCAAATGGCTGCCTCGGCTGGCCATGCAGTAGCCTACACGATCGGTCCAATTTTTAAGCACATTATTGGATGTGTGCAGCTGTATTTCACCAATGGCTTCACGAATATTGTCCTTTAAAGCGTCAATTGTCTCTGGCTTGTCGGCACTTATCTTTGATGGCACCCGACAAATAATAGTCCAACGGTGTCAAATCGCATCTCCGAGGTGGCCAAACGACATCAGCTCTGCGGCTGATAATGCGATCTTCAAAAACAGGGCGCAAATCATCGAGTGTAGCTTCGGCTGTGTGGCACGTAGCGCCGTCTTGTTGAAACCAAATGTTGCCAATATCCACCTCTTAAATTTTTGTGAACAAAAATTGATTTAACATGGCCCAATAACGATCGTCTTTGCCTGTAACGGCCACTCCTTGCCTATTTTCGAACAAAAATGGCCCAATTATACCTCTGGACCAAAATCCGCACCAAACAGTGACTCGTTTTGGGTGCGTCGGCTTTTCAAATTATGCGTGCGGGTTTTCTGTGCCCAAAATGCGACAATTTTGCTTGTTTACATACCCGCCAAGATCAAAATGAGCTTCATCTGAAAAGATGATTTTTTTTTTACCAAAATCGGCATCTTCTGGTGTAGGCTACTGCATGGCCAGCCGTGGCAGCCATTTGAATGAAATTATTTTCCATTATTAACTGGAGGGATTGTACTTTCAAATAAAAAAAGAAATTTAAGAAAATATTCAGTAGTTTTTTTAAAGCATTTTCAAAAAAAAAGTTATTTGGCGGACCCTTTATCTAAAAATATTTAAAAAAAATAAACACAAAAATTTTTTTAATTATTTATTGACTATATGTATATAGTGTTTATATACATAGTATTGCAATGTAAAAACTTCACTTTTATATATATGTTCCTCTTACTCCTCTAGGGACAAAAAAAATGTACTTTTAATAAAATTTAATTATAATTATAAGAAATGTATTTAGTATAAGGTTTAGAATAATAGTTTTTCTATTTTTCTCAAATAAAAATTTCATGAAGACAATACCCCACCACAACAATGGCAGTTGGCTCGAGTAACAAAAGCTATACTTGGTTCTGATGGACGAGTTCGAGTAATAGAGCTTAAGTCAAAAAATGGTTCTTTTCGTCGTCCTATTCATAAAGTAGCTCCCTCACCTCCTCTAAATTCATTTTGAAAGAGGGGCCTTTCAACGGGGGGAGCATGTCGGATAAGATCGCAGAAAAGACCTTATGTTTAATTTATTAATTTAATTTTTTGATTTGTTATAATTAAATTTTATTTAATTAAACTGTGAGCATCCTAAATTTATTTTTAATAATTTCAACAATAATATTGTTTTTGTAAATTTTTTAATATTTTCTTTTGTGTCGCATTCTCATTTGATCATTTTTTTTATTATTGGAAAGTAAAGTAAAACCCTAAGTACATAACAATTGCATTTTTAAGTAATTTGTTTTTTGTTGTTATTTTATAACGGGCCACATATTTAGTTAAATACCTATTTATTTTAAATTCTTCTGCGCTTCAAATTAACGTTGTTATAAATTTTTAAGTCAGTCGCTATTGAACTAGAAGAAAATAAACATCGATCATTTAAAACAAAATCACCCTCGCGTTTTATTTAAATAAAATTAATATATCATTGATTTTATCACGCGACAGTCACCATGTCCCAACAGAAGAACTCATCGCTCCAGGAATGCTTTTCCTAAATGAACTCCAAGGTAACATAACTGTAGACAACAATGTGCGCAACATGAACGGCACCTACATCGTGAATTTCAAAAACTCAACGAAAGCGGTAAACGGGAAAACTTACAAAAATTTTGAAGCGCCTCAACTAAAAGTAATGCCAGCAATAGCGCAACCAACACCCTTAGAAGAGAGCCGAACTAGAGGCACTTAGTGAGGTACATATCAATAATACAATGGTAATCCATTCCTTAAGGGCATAAAAAACGTTAAACAGATTTTTTGCGGGAATGATGCTCATTGTACTTATCACTGTGCTAATAAAAATAAAAAAATGGCTCCTAAAGAAGAAGCCAAATCACTCAACGGGACAACAAACAGAAGATACTGTGGAAGCCAGTCATCGCCAGGAAACCGTACAGTAGAGAACTTCCAAGTTTTCCCGACGCTCGAGGGCAAGCGTTTTTAAGAGGGAAGGAGTTAACGTTGTCAACATTTGAAACTCCAAAAAAATATGTTTCCCACAGTATAGAAAACATACCAACAACATTACACGCTCAACATGACAACATGTTTACAATACCGGTGCATTAATTAATTAATCAAGTAGGCGAGGTGCCACGCCCACATACCCAATAAGTATTTAATAGTATTTAATATATCAGCTATACACGCTATATCATCTATACAAGCTGTACCAGCTATACCGATTTACCAGCTATACCGCTATACCAGCTATACCGATTTAGCAGCTGTACCAGCTATGCATTGAAAATGACGCCTGGATTATTTCAACCAGTATTTCATAAAAAACCTCTCCATTATTCAAAAAATTATTTGAGAAATATAAAGAGATTTTAATTCATACCAATGCACATAAACGTCGCTATGAACCTAATGAACAAGTTAAAGGTGCACGAGCCTTCAAATATATACAAATAATTAAACATTTATTCGAAGCAACAACAAACATTTTAACAAAAGGCAGTGGTTTAATGCTAAAATTATTAAATAATCTGAAATCAAATTACATACATTGGGATGATCCTAATGAACTGGTTGACAGACTAGGTTTACTTCTTTCATCGGAAGGTGCTGGGCACAATAATCATCAAAACGAAATAATCTCTATTATCGAAGAACTTAAAGAATCTACCATAATTTATTAGAAGAGTGAAAGAAAAGTCTTATATTAATAAATTTGGAAAAAGTTTTAATAAATATAATCATAAAAACAAAAAAATGTCGTAACCAGAAAAATATATATATAACACAAATATATGATGATCTAGCTGATCAAATAAACAATTTAAACATTGAGGTAGAACATGTTTAACTAAAACATGATAATGACAAAGAAAAATAAAAATAAAATAGACAAAACCAAAAAAAAAATAGATCGATATCAGGTATAAAGTAGATCGTGACCAGATATAAAACAGTTCGGGACGAGATATAAAGCAGATCGCTATCAGATATAAAGGAGATCGTGACAAAGCAGATCTAAATCAATATCAAAAAATTACCATACTGAAACAGTGATCGTATAAATTGGTGTATACATACATATATAGGAGATCGTTTTGATTTCAGTTATTTTTGCGAAGAGGTATAAAAGTAACGAAAAAAATTGTTATAATCTACAGTCAAAACAAAAGCCCAGTCAAAAGCTCTCATCAATTTTTTGATTTAGTTTTTTGTAAGCGGTTATAATGGAGCAACATGATAATTTTATAGTTTTATTAATAATAAAATTTATGCTGAAGAAGTTTGTGTTTCAATCAGTAATTTCGAAAAACAACCTTTTCATATTAAATCAACATCAAAATATTCAGAACTAAGTAAAAAGGATAGAGTTACAAATAAATGGCTATATAATCACATGCATGGATTAGATTGGAATACTGGAGAGTCTACAATGAAAGACTTAATAGAATATCTAATACTAACTATAAAAAAAAGGAAAGAAGAAGAAGAATATCCTGTTGTATATGTTAAAGGATATGAAAATGTCAGATGGTTAAGAGAACTACTTGGAAAAGAAATACTAATATATGTATATAATTAATTTAGATTATTGGAATTGTCCAAACATAAAAACTTTGTATAAAGATAATCCAAGTATAAAGATTTGTGAAAATCATAAAAATGTTAATCATACATGTGCTGAAAAGAATGTAACTTTACTTAGAAATTTTGACAAAAAAGGAAAACATTGTTAATTTTATTTTTAGTTGATCCTTACTCTTTATACAGTATACATAAAGGGTATCAAAATTTTTAACTCAAAAATTATGTTATCAGCAGAATTGGAAGAACTATTAACAAAACATAGTAATCAGGCTGATAAAGAACAAATAGATTTATTTATGAAACTTATAAATGAGTTAAAAACTTGTAATTATGTAAATTATCCATTTATATGTGTTAATAATATTATACATAGATCTAACTGTGAAAATACTTATTCACAATCTTTCAACATTCGTCGGCGTCAAACATTCTATCCACAATATCTGTTAACCCTTAAGCTTTTTAATCTTTATAAAAGTATTTTTAAATTTGAATCTGTAAAAATCTGAAAAAAGAAATAAAGGGTCCGCCAAAAAACTTTTTTTTGAAAATGCTTTAAAAAACTACTGAATATTTTCTCAAATTTCTTTTTTTATTTGAAAGTACAATCCTTCCGGTTAATAATGGAAAATAATTTCATTCAAATGGCTGCCTCGGCTGGCCATGCAGTAGCCTACACGATCGGTCCAATTTTTAAGCACATTATTGGATGTGTGCAGCTGTATTTCACCAATGGCTTCACGAATATTGTCCTTTAAAGCGTCAATTGTCTCTGGCTTGTCGGCACTTATCTTTGATGGCACCCCACAAATAATAGTCCAACGGTGTCAAATCGCAGCTCCGAGGTGGCCAAACGACATCAGCTCTGCGGCTGATAATGCGATCTTCAAAAACAGGGCGCAAATCATCGAGTGTAGCTTCGGCTGTGTGGCACGTAGCGCCGTCTTGTTGAAACCAAATGTTGCCAATATCCACCTCTTAAATTTTTGTGAACAAAAATTGATTTAACATGGCCCAATAACGATCGCCTTTGCCTGTAACGGCCACTCCTTGCCTATTTTCGAACAAAAATGGCCCAATTATACCTCTGGACCAAAATCCGCACCAAACAGTGACTCGTTTTGGGTGCGTCGGCTTTTCAAATTATGCGTGCGGGTTTTCTGTGCCCAAAATGCGACAATTTTGCTTGTTTACATACCCGCCAAGATCAAAATGAGCTTCATCTGAAAAGATGATTTTTTTTTTACCAAAATCGGCATCTTCTGGTGTAGGCTACTGCATGGCCAGCCGTGGCAGCCATTTGAATGAAATTATTTTCCATTATTAACTGGAGGGATTGTACTTTCAAATAAAAAAAGAAATTTAAGAAAATATTCAGTAGTTTTTTTAAAGCATTTTCAAAAAAAAAGTTATTTGGCGGACCCTTTATCTAAAAATATTTAAAAAAAATAAACACAAAAATTTTTTTAATTATTTATTGACTATATGTATATAGTGTTTATATACATAGTATTGCAATGTAAAAACTTCACTTTTATATATATGTTCCTCTTACTCCTCTAGGGACAAAAAAAATGTACTTTTAATAAAATTTAATTATAATTATAAGAAATGTATTTAGTATAAGGTTTAGAATAATAGTTTTTCTATTTTTCTCAAATAAAAATAAAACAAATTAAACATTTTTTTATTTCAACATTAATCATATTTCTCAAATCTCAAGCAAATATTTAGTCAATTTTTAACAAACTTAGTATTTCCGTTTGACTATCATAAAATGGGTTTACAAAAAAAAAAAAACCAGAGTAAGATGCAAGATACATGAAAACACCTATTGTGAATAATAATACTAATGCGACATCTAGTTGCATTTTAATAAGAAAATGTCATCATAGGTAATTAATAATTAAAAATAAACGTCATGTAATAGCGCAGTGTAATAAAGAATTATATTTAAAAACGTGACAAGTGTCGTTATTTAAAAACTATTGGTTATCCCTCTTTGGCAAATAGCACATGGTGCAGCGGTAAAACCGACTTTTTGCTAAAAAAAAGAAGTGATTATGGCCCCAAAAGAAGACAAAAAAGAAAAGGTTTTTGTTGCTAATGTCGCTCCTCCTGAGCCTTTTAATTTTTTACAACCAGAATGTTGGATAAAGTGGCGTACAAGGTTTGAGCGTTACATGAGTGTCTCCGGACAATTAACAAGACTTCCACAGGAACAAATTGATTTGCTGTTTTACATAATGGGTGAGGAAAGTGAAGAAGTTTTGCTACAATTTGGCCATTCGCCAACATCTCTGGCCTTAAATCTGTTTGACAACTATTTCAACCCAAAGAAAAATGTTATCTTCGAATGCTTTAAGTTCAATTCACGCGCACAAAAACAAGGGGAATCTATTGACCGCTTCATAACGGATCTGCATTCTTTGGCAGAAAACTGCGATTATGGAAACCTAAAAGATGATTTAATTCGAGAACGAATTGTGGTTGGTATGCTTAATACCAAAGTCAGTGAACAAATGGAAATGAAGTCAGACATAACCTTAAAAATTGCAATGGACACAGCACGTCAAGCAGAGATCCAGATAAAACAGACTAGAATTATAACAGATGATAAACATGTTTACAACGTTCAAAAAGAAGCCAAGCAGAGAAATAATGGTGGTCAACAGCGAAGTACTGGGTATCAAAAATCTGTCAGTTTTGGTAACTATAATTTGAGTTATAAAAATAAAATATGTAGTTATTGTGGATATAAAACATCCCATAATAGAAATAATTGTCCAGCTAAAAACAAAAATTGTAAACTTTGTGGTCTACGTGGACATTTTGCAAATGTTTGTAAAAAGAATAATGAAAACAAATTTAAATCTGATAGAACTAGAGCAGAAAATATTGTAAAAATAATTCTTCAGGAAGTCATAAACATGAATACATGATTGGATCGATTAGTAAACTATTCGTTGGCAATATTGAAAAATCGGGTGTAGAATCGTGGTTTATTTAGTGTTTCGTATTTGTATTGAAAACAATTAATGTTTTTGACAGATACGGGAGCAGATTGCGTTTGCATCCCTGAAAATTTAGTTCCGGCCGTTATAAGAAATACTATAGATAGGAAATTTTCGGACGACATTTACATTGCCAGTGGATTAGGTACTCCCATATTGGGACGTAATGCAATCGTTACTTTAGGAATTATTAAACCCCCAGTATTGGAAAACTTTTATGTTTCAAAAGATAGGGATCAATCTTCGGATATAATTTCCAGATATCCCGGGCTATTTCGAGAAATTGGAGAGTTTAAGGGAGAAATTAGTATTAACTTAAAGAAAAATGCAATTCCCTTTTTACAATATATACCGAGAAGAGTACCAATTCCTTTACTTCCTAAACTGAAAATTGAGATAGATAGACTATTGAATCAGGACATAATCGAACGTATAGATGACGCAACGGAATGGGTTAATCCCATTGTAGTTGTTCCTAAACTCAACGATGAGTCTAGACTCTGCGTAGATTACACCCAGTTAAACAAGGCAGTTATTAGACCTTATTTCCCAATGCCAATATTTTGTTTCAAAATTTAATAAAGTTCTGGATGGAATAGGGAATTGTGTATCATATGTCGATGATATTTTGATTTTTGGAAGAGATCATGAGGAACATGACAGGGAACTGGAGAAGGTTTTAGAACGTCTAAGCAAGGAAGGAATAACCATAAATAAGGAGAAGTCATGTTTCGGTGTGAACCGTGTTACATATTTAGGTTATGTTCTCTCGGAAGAGGGTATTTCGGTTGATCCAGAACGAATACAGGCAATAATTAATTATCCCAGACCTGAAAATATGACTGAGGCCCAACGGTTTCTGGATATGGTTAATTTCGTTGCAAAGTTTGTTGCTAGACGCTCACAAATATTAGAACCTACAAATATAAATAAATATTAACGGGCAAAACTGATTTTGTGTGGGATGAAATCCAGGAAAAGGCCTTCAGAGAAATTAAGAATAGTTTAACAAAAGCGCCAATTTTAGCTTCTATGACCCCTCAAAGCAGATAATCATTAGCTCAGCTGCATCGTGCTATGGCATTGGTGCTTGTTTGTTTCAAGTGGAGAGTCAAGGCAACAGACAAGTAGTTTCGTATATATCCAGAACCATGACAGAAACAGAAAGACACTATGCTCAGATCGAACGTGAGGCACTAGATATAACGTATGCCGCGGAGAAACTGGCAGAATATATAACAGGTGTTCATGTAATTTTTGAGACGGATCATAAACGGTTAGTTCAGATTTTTCAATCCAAGAATTTAGACACATTGACACCAAGACTTCAGCGATTTAGAATGCGACTAATGCGCTATGACTACTCAGTAATATATGTGCCAGGAAAGGCCTTCAAGATTGCCGATGCTCCATCTCGCAGTCCAATACCGCAACAGGTTAATGAACCTCAAGAGCTAGGAATGGAGATTGAGGCTTTTGTTCATTGTATTGTTAAAAACCTTCCAGTTAGAGATAGGTATTTAGGAAAAATTTGCAAATGGAAGTTCTTAGTTTTATACATGTTGGTTATCAAGGTATTACGAAATGTCGTAGATTAGCACAAACGTCAGTTTGGTGGTTAGGTCTTAGCACACAGTTAGAAGACTTGGTAAGAAATTATCCAAAATGTCTTGAGGAACGAATTAATAAAAGGGAAACATTCAAATCTGAGAGCCTACCCACTCGACCTATGAAAAAATAGGTTTAGATTTATTTAAGTGGAACACATGGTATCTTATAATAACCGATTACTACTCTCGTTATTTTGAATTCTTTCCTTTAACCTCTAGGACCGTTTTATTAGTGAAAAATTTAAAATATTTTTTTCACGTTTTGGGATTTGTTCTATATGTAGAAGTGACAACGGTCTCCAGTTTCAATCAAAATTTAAGCAGTTTGCCCTTGATTATAATTTCCAACATGTGACTACTAGCCCTTATTATAGCCAATCGAATGGTGCTGCAGAATCGGCAGTTAAAGTGGCAAAACAATTATTGAAAAAATGCGACGACATTCATAAAGGCCTACTCAATTATCGTTCGACCCCATTGGCAAATGGATTTTCTCCTGCTGAATTAATGATGGGTCGAAAATTCAAATCATTGGTTCCGATGTTGCCCAGTGCATTAGAAACAGGTTTCAATGGCAAGGTAAAGGATAGGGAAGTATTGATTAAGAGAAGGCAAGTTGAAAGCTATAATAGGAAACATGGCACAAAAGATCTTTCGGATCTAAAAGCAGGGGATAGGGTATGGATAATTGATTTGCGAAAATACGGAAGAATTTTACGAAAACTGGATGAACCAAGATCGTATTTGATTCAAGCGGATAGAATGAAATATAGACGAAACAGAATTCACCTTATCCCTGTATCAGGTAAAAATTTTTTTGATTCAGATGAATTATATAACCCAGATGAAAAGAACATAATTGAAAATAATATCGAAGATCGTTCTGTTTTACAATATAATTCTGAAGATTTACAAGTCAATCCCGAAGATTTATCTTTTGCAGAAAATGAAGAAATTGGTTCTTCATTACGTCCAGTTAGACAAAGAAAAGCACCCGCATGGGTGGATGATTATGTACTTGAATAGAATAATTAATAGATATTTTCGATTATTTTTGTATCATTATTGTCTTTTAAATTAAGAACGGAATTTAATTTAAAATCTGCTATATTTTACAAATTAAATTCATTTAACTAAAAGAGTTCTAATGTATTGTAAATTGAATTATTGAAGTATTAACTAAAAGTTAAGATATGTATCTAAAAAAGCGGGATGTAGAGTAAGATGCAAAATACATGAAAACACCTATTGTGAATAATAATACTAATGCGACATCTAGTTGCATTTTAATAAGAAAATGTCATCATAGATAATTAATAATTAAAAATAAACGTCATGTTTTACATCCTCTTTCTTTTGGTAAACTTAGAAACGTGAGATTGTAATAGCGCAGTGTAATAAAGAATTATATTTAAAAACGTGACAAGTGTCTTTATTTAAAAATTATTGGTTAGCCCTCTTTGGCAAATAGCACACTATAAGAAATAAAAGACCTGTTGTTTAGTTCAATGATCAAAATAAAATGATTGATTTTTATTTAAATTTGGTCTTATATACTAATACATTTTCTAATTCTATGAGTGACTTTCTAAACTCACTCAATAACTTAAACTCTACTCAAGACAATTAAAATAAAATACACTTAATGTAATTTTGTTGCACTTGAATTAAACATATACCAAAGTGTTCTATTTCTCACATGTTCTGCATTCCCATCACTTAGGTCAGTTTACACTAGTGACACAATTCAGAAACTGAAAGTATTACTACACAAATAACACACACAAATATAAACAAATATGCGGTTAATTCAAAGTAACACTTTGTAATAATTTTAGTGTAACCCAATACTGAACTAAATTAGAGTATGCATTTGTACTCTACAATATGTATACACTACACCCTCACCCCAAAAAAAAATCGTACAATTTGTTTTGACATATTGTATGATTTCTTGTCTAAGTGGGAAGTGCATTTTCAAGTGGTATTTTTATTAACATTATGTTAGTATACATTTTATTTTTGTATAAAAAATATTGTTTACAACTAGTCATACGTATCATATTGCTTATTATTAAAAAAATTATGCTTATTTTAAAATTTATATATATATTTTTTTTCTTTGTGTGGCATTTTTTTGTTTTTTTGAAAAAAATAAATTGTTACATGACCTAACCTAATTATTATTTTATTTATAGTTTTCGTACAAATACTTATAATTACTTTTCATTATATTTTTTCAATAAATTTTTGTGTACAATTTTGGTTTTGTTTTTGATTTTAATAGTTACATTTAAATTATCGATGAAAATTACTTCATATGGACCTTGGTATGGTGATTCATTCTTTTTTCTATTTCCAACTTTCAGTAGAACTAAATCTCCTATTTTAATATCAATGCTATTAGTTTTGTCCAAGGAGTCTAAACTTCTATTTTCTTTTACTTTCTGAATTAATATTCTAGCATTATCTAATGAATGTTTCAATCTAACTTTTACTTCATTTGCGTAATTTTCATAATTATAAACCATTTCATCATTCATCATTTGTTCACCTGGTAAGCTAGGTAATTTTCCAAAAATTAGTTCAAATGGTGAATAGTTAGTGCCTATATGTGGAGTCATATTATATGCAAATGAATAATAAGGTATCCACTCACTCCAATTATCATCAATCACAAAAGATAAAAAGTATTCATTTAAAACACGATGATTTCTTTCAACAGTACCTAAAGCTTCATGATAATATGGTGTTGAAAATTTCCGTTCTCTTCTTAAAAGTTCACTAATTTCTTTCATCAGTTCGTTTATAAATTCCGTACCTCTATCAGATTTTAAAATCTTGAATGGTCCATACTTTAGTATAAGATTCTCTGTCATACATTTTGCTATTGACTTGGCTTCTTTTGTTTCCATTGGGGCAGCTATTATGTATTTTGATAATTCACATTGCGTGGTTAATATGCATCGATAATTCCCCGATGGACGTAAAGGTCCAACTGTATCGATAACTACAGTATTAAAAGTCTGTGTTGGTGTGTCTGTAACTTGTAATTGTTCTTTAGTGTGTTTTATTTGTTTGTTCCTTTCACAAAGATCACACTTTGATACATATTTCTTTACCATTTTATACATATTTTTCCATATGTATTTCTGTTTCAAATTTAGTAGTGATTTACATACACCGAAATGTCCTCCGCATGGTGTATTATGATATAACATTATTAATTCTTGCTTCTGTTCATCATTTAGTATTTTCTGAGGATTATTGTATAGAAGAATCTTGACGTCTTATTATTTTATCATACAAAAAAATGAATTAAACAGAACCACATCAAAAATTCTTTATTTGTTTACATAAAAAGATATTCTTATTGATCTTATGCACGTGCACACACTCATTCTGTCCGTCCAATCATTCGTTTGCAAATTAATACAAATAAAATGGACATGTACAATCATGTTTCTATTTGGGTATACGATGTTATTATTTATTATCACAAAAAAACGATCATGCCAGTGTACATCCCTTTTCTATTTCTTCAACAATTGACTATGATAAAATGTGACAAGAATTTATTATCAAAAAAAAAAAAACCAATCATGCAGGTGTACATCCCTTTTCTATTTCTTCAACAATTGACTATGATAAAACGGGACAAGAATTTATTATCCAAAAAAACGATCATATATATTACATGCTCAAAACCTATCGACTAACCGACCACTACCGATTGTAGGGTAGGCATGAGCCAAATTTTGTATAGAAAAAGTGCCCCAGAAGGTACAACAACTGCTGTCTACTAACGAAATTAAAGTGTCGTGTAATTCTTTTTCAAATTCTGATATAAAGCTGGGTTCATCATTTGTGGTGGTATTACATATTGTTTTTAAATTAGGGATAAGTGGATGGACTAAATGAATTGTTGGATAAGAACTGCCTTCAAGTTCTTTAGAGGCATCCATGAGGGTTTAAGAATTGCTATCAGTTGATCTAAATGATATTCTTTTATAACATTATATTTCTGAGTTAAATTTTTTCATTTAGTATTTTTCGGATATCAGTAAAGTTAGATTTTATAGATGATATGGTATAATTAACAGTATTCCATCTTGTGGGTGTGAAACTTTTTATTGATGTTATTAAGTCGGTATAAGTCCCGATCTCTTAATAAATTTAACTAATTTGGACGACTTTGTAATGATTTCGTTAATCTGTTCTGAGGCTTTAATTCATTTTTCTATTGTGCTATGAAGAAGGTGGCTAATGGAGTTGATATTTTTATGATCATTTAAAGCTGCTTTGATGTTGCTTCCCCTGTTTGTTACTATTGTTGTTGGATAATTTAGGGACAAACTGAACTCACTGAGTAAGGTCTCTAATTTATCTTTTATATTTGTGCCCATTTAATAAATAAATAATTTAATATAATAATCTATATACATACATGTATAAAAATGAATGTGTGTTTATTTGTTTGTGGGTTTGTTTGTTTGAAGTCTATAGACGGCTAAACGGCTGGACCGATTTTCTTGAAATCTTAACAGTACCTTCCTGTATATCTGGTATATGCTACTTTTTACTTTAAAATTTCAAGTAGGCGAGGTGCCACGCCCACATACCTAATAAGTATTTATTGTCGCATATCTCATAAACTGCAACAGCTAGATTCCTCCAATGGTGTATGGACAACTTTGACATCTATATGAACAAAATGGGCAGACTTGCTGTAATGGGCGTGTCACCTCCTATAAAAATATTAAATTAATTTATCTAAAAAAATATAACAGTTAGAGTCCTAAAATTTTGTCGAATCCACTTTAGTATCACTTTGAATATTTTAGACAAAAATGAGCTGAGTAGGAAAAGGGGCGTGGTACTTGCCATATGAATTAAATTTAGAACTTCTTATATCTGGGAAATAATTGTAGATAAAATCATCAAATTGTACACGGGCAACACTGAAATGCATATGAATAATAAGGATACAGTAAAATACTTAGGTATCTATTTGGATAAATTTTTATATTTTTATAATTATATAAAAGAGATATTAAATAAAGCAAGGAAAGCTTTCCTCAAATACAAATCCATATTTTACTCAAAATATGTTAAGCCAAGAGTCAAAGTCATTATGTACCAAACATTAATTAGGCCAATAATTACCTACGGTTGTCCTATTTGGTTCAATATTTCACCATCTTACATGGAAAAACTAAGAGTATTCGAAAGAAAATTTCTTAGGGCTTGTGTTTCAAAATTTAGATCTTCTGAAAGCAATTATGTAAAATATGTCTCTAACAATACCTTGTACAACTTATCAAATATAATAAGAATCGATAATTTTATTATATACATAATAAGAAACCATATAACAAGATGTATACATACATACATGTATATCATGTTCTAGTAATAATTTAATAATGGCTTCATATTATACAAATGAAGAGTATATTATTGATACATTAGAAAAAGGATTTGTACCCCCTGAAGCTTTTTTGTATTTAGATAAAACTAATATCATACAAAATGAAAACTTAGTCCCGATATTTTATCATAACTATAGACGGGCTAATGTGAAAAGTGTTTGTTGTAATTTAACGACAAATGATTTTAGCTTTAATACAAGTACAGGTAATAATGTATCTCGTAATATTCAAAAACTAAATATTAAAAAATTTTGGTGGCTAAATGTATAAATTGTTATACTATTTTTCTTTTATACTTTTGACAAACTTAAATCAATTCTAAAAAAAGTTCAATGTATTTTTTAAAATTTTTCATTACAAATAAATAAAATAATATGTTCTTCATTTGATGTACATAAAAAATATAATATATACCCACAAAAGTAATTATGTATGGTTAATACATATTATTTATACTAGAGAACTCGTGTACAAGACATTGTATAATTTTGAAATTATATTGTTAACTAGTGTTAATGTAGTTTAATTTTTATAAAAATTGTAAATAAATAAACGATGAAAAAATCTAGAGCTGCGGAGACAGCTGATCAACGTGATGCACGTGTAGAAGGAGAGAGGCTACGAGCATCAACATCTAGAGCTGCAGAGACGCCGGATCAACGTATTACTCGAATTCAGAGTCAGCGACATAGAGCTGCAGCATTAATATCGATCGAAACTTTGAATGAATAAAATGATTCAAAATTAATTGGATATTTGTGTAATGTCTTTCCTTCAAATTTATTTTAGTTGGTGGTGCAGCAACGCGCGAATTTTGTATTTTGTAAGGACTATTAAGTTATAAAAAAAACACAAAAGTTTTCGGAGGAAGTGTACCGTCACATCAAGAAGTCAAACAACAACTGTCTTTTCTTTATTATTATAATTACTATTAGACTTAAACTAAATTACATTTTTTGTTTATTCAGCATTTGCAAACTTTAATTTAAATTACATTTATGATTCTTCCGCGTTTTGCAGTTTTGACAATTTGCTTTAGACTACTTTATATTAATTGGGATACCTATTCTATTTCTTAGAATTTTGTCTGTAATTTTGTTTTCAATTTTAAATTCTTTAGATTTATTTTGACAAACAGGAAATAGGTTTTGTTTTACAATTTTATTTTATTATTTCTTTTTTTTATTTTGTGTTTTTTATGCTTGCTAAGAAATCTTCAATAACTTCTGTTTTGTTGTATGTGTTGGTGTTTAAATATGTAACTTCTCCCTCCTTTGGATTAGAATTCTCCTGAATTCTTTTATTTAATATTATTTTAATATATCTTTGTTTTACAATTACAAAACTTAAGATAATAATTATTATTATTGTTAAAAGGAGATAAAGTCCATAGGATATATTACTATGATATTGTAGTGCTCTAATATTTTTAAGATTATTGCTATTTAATTCTTTGATTTCTTGAAATGTTATTTTATGTGAAAAATTTTTTTCTATGTGAATATTTTCAATTATTTGTTTTTCTTCTATGTTTTCAATTATATTTGAAAAATAATAGTCTTTTATTTTAATTGAACAGTTATTGAAATTTACGATATAATTTCCGTTTAGCATAATTTTTCCAAAATTACAATTTTGAATGATACTTATATTTATTGCATTCTTAATTATAATTGTATCTAAGTCCAATTGTATAATTTCTAAGTCATTATTCTTTACTAGTTGACAGTTATTTTTTATTAGACAGTGATTACTTAATTTTAAATTCTTTAAATGTTTATTTTCTTTAAATTTGTATGTTCTGTTTTCAAATTAAATTGTTTGCTCTATTACAGAGTCTATCTCGTCATTGTGATCATTTGGTAGTGGAACAAAATATTTAGGCTTAACATTTATAAATGTTTTGGGTATTTTTATCCCAAAAATTAAACATGAATTATTAAAAAATGTAGTTCCTATCTGAATATATTTTAGCTTATTATAATCTATAGCATATTTTTCTATTTCACCAGAAGTCAATATACTAGGATGTGCAATACCATATTTTGTGGACATTACATTATCCTGTAGATGTTCTATTCTATTTTTAATTAACTGTATATTTGATAGCTGTTCTAAATATATGTGCTTATCATTTTCTGTTTCTAAAAATTTATTGATAGAATTTAATTCCCTTTCTATTATTTTTCTGTCATTTTTGACGATCATTTTTAAATGGCTTATAGTTTCATTAAAATAATCGTTAATTAGTATTTGTTGGTTATTATTTTCTTTAAATTCGTCGATACTAAAAATATGTTTCTGAATGTTTTGTCTGTCCTCATCGTCCATAGTCCCGAATAACCATTTCGATACACTTCCTATTCCGTTAATTAGTCCTCTTCGTTGTCGGTTTTGTTTTGGTATTAAAGTAACCAATTTGTTTCTTGCATCTAACAATTCTAATTGAAGTAAATGTTTATTTTTTGTTTTAAGTAAACTAATATTTTCTTTCATCTGGTTTAGAATATTTTCTATTTCATGTAAGTTTACTATGTGTAGTATAATGTCTGATTCCTTAACTATATCTATGTTTTTCATGTAGATGTTTATAAATCCTACTTGTTCTGTAAGTCGTTTGGTAGTCAGTTCCCCTTCAGTCATCGGTGTCCATATTACTATCAGCATGAAGATGGCTATTATCTGTAAATTTTAACGGTCTTTTAATATTACTCGGATGTATTCCTTCTAATTTTGCTTTTTTTTATTTCGGTTGTTCTTTATGCCTTAGTGCCTTGTAGTTTTTTATAAATCCTACTTCTCTTCTTTCCCTGTACTCCTCTCTTTTTAAATTAAGTTTATCAATTTTCTTTTTCTTACATTCTTCTAAATTTTGCTTAACTTTATCTAAATCTATACGCCCTTCCTGTACTTCTTTTGGCGTGTATTTTATGCTAGAATGGAACCTTTCATTGTAATTTCTTATTGTTCGCTGAATTAATTGATGTATCGGCAAATCTCTGTGTGTTTGATATAAAATTCTAAATTTTTCTGCAATGGTGTTATGAAACCTTTCTATATCTGAGTTTCCCGTGTGACTATTTGGTTTTGTTAAGTGTAACTCTATCCCTTGCTCTATTAGAAATTCTTTTATTCTTAATGTTTTAAATTCGTTGTCAGCTATTATTTTATTTGGTTTTCCGAATTTTGTAATGTGTTCTTCCAATTTTTCTATTATGGTTAAGTGGTTTCTGTCGCTTAGTGAATAAGCAGTTCCAAACTTAGAAAACTTATCGATTGTTGTTAGAAAATGATGACCTTTTATTACATATGTATCGATATGTATAATTTGATTTTTATCCGACGGGGTCTCAGTAAACTGAAATTTATTTTTAATTGGATGCCTATCATATTTTACCTGTTGACAAAGGTCACATTGATTTATTACTGGTTGAATTAGTTCTCTAAGTTTTGGAAAATATATCTTATTTTGGATATTATTATAGGTTTCATTTATTCCCGAATGTATGCTTTCCCTTACGTGATAGAAGGATATTTGCTTAACTGCTTCTACCTCTGTTTCAATGTCCTGTGCCCTCATTGTGCACTTGATGAATTCAATTTGGTTATCATTTGAATACATATCTATAAGCTTTTCTTGTACTATGTTATAACTATGATCTGAAAGTTCTGAATATATGCCTATCTTTCCTTTTTTGATATAATTCCTAAATATATCACCCATTACATTAAAGTCACATTCCGCTACATAAATTATTCTTTTTCCATGCAATGTTTTTGATTCCTCTGTCTTATTATTAGTCAATATTATCTGGGTTTTGTATTTGTTAACTATTTCTTCTTTTATGGGAAAGAGATCTAAAAGATTCTCATCGGCAGAGTGAATTGTTATCATTGATAAGTTATCTTCTTCAATATTGCGTATTAAATTCAAATTGGATTCGGTATCCTTAAAATTATTTTCATCCTTCTTATTTTCAAGCCTACTAAGAAAATCCGCTACTCTATTTTCTTTTCCTTTAATATACTCGATTTCAAAGTCGTATTCTCCTAATTTCAGCAACCATCGTTGATGTCTTGGGGACATATCTTTTCCTCTGTATTTCGAGTGTAGATATTTTATCGGTTGGTGATCTGTACGGATTTTAAATTTTCCTCCATAGAGGTAAGGTCGTAGATACTGTACACTCCACAATATGGCGAGAAATTCTTTATCTGTAGCGGAATAGTTCCGTTCGTGATTATTTAGAGTTCTTGACGCGAAACAAATTGGGTGTCCCTCTTGGGATAAAACTGCACCCAGGGCATAGTTTGATGTGTCTGTTGTTACCGTGAATTGTTTCTCAAAATTTGGATATCTCAAAATGGGATGCGAAGTTATTAGTAACTTAAGTTTTTCAAAAGCCTCTATATATGTTGGATCTCGAACATTTATTTTAACTCCTTTCTTCAAATACTTTGTTATAGGTTGAGCAATTTTTGCATAGTCCCTCACGAATTTACGGTAATATCCCGTAAGTCCTAAAAAGCTTTTTATTTGTTTTTCGGTTCTTGGTAAAGTTAAGTCCTGAATCGTTTTAATTTTATTGGGATTTGGTTTCAGCCCTTCCTTTGTTAATATATGGCCTAAAAATTCTGTCTCTCTTTTCATAAAATTGCACTTGTCAATCTGTATTTTTAAATTGGCTTGTTTCAAAACTCTGAAAATGTCCGTTATAGATTTTATATGTTCTTGAAGAGATGTACTAAATATCAAAATGTCGTCCAGGTAAACTACACATGTTTTGTTAATGAAGTCGCGTAGTATTGTATTCAAAAGTCTTTGAAAAGTTGCCGGGGCATTTTTAAACCCAAATGGCATCCTTATGAATTCATATAGTCCGTGTGGTGTCACAAATGCTGTTTTTTCCCTATCTTGTTCCCTTATTAAATTCTGATGGTATCCTTTCGCGAGATCTAAGGTTGTGAAGTACTGAGCTCTTCCCAACTTGTCCAAAATTGAGTCTATATTTGGCAGTGGAAATTTGTCGTCAATAGTCACTTCGTTGAATTTTCTGTAGTCAACTACGATCCTATATTTTTGTTCACCTGAATTGTCAACTTTTTTCGGTACTACTATTAAAGGGCTTGAATACGTTGAACAACTCTTTCTTATTATTCCCTGTTCTTCCATTTCCTGTATTTGTTTTCTTACTTCCCTTTCGTGTTGCGGGGGTATCGGTATAGTTTGGAATTTATCTGTTCATTTGTCACCGTTCTAATTTCGTGTTGGATTTTCATTGTGCTAGTTAACTGATCACCTTCTTTGAAAAATAGTCCTTTGAAATTATTCAAAACTTTTACTATTGCGTCATATTCCTCTTTATTTAAGTGGTGTAATTGTATTCTGTTCCAATCAAAGTTGGCTGCTTCTAATGCACAAACTTTTACTTTTTTATACGGATTTATTATAAAACTAGTTTTTTTATTATTAAAAGATATTTGTCCTTCCACTAAATCCATTACTGTATTGAAACAATTCATCAGATCAATCCCAATAATGAACTCATATTTTCTTCCTTTTAATTTAGTCATTTTCCATTTTATTTTCGCATTTTTCTCTACATTAAATTCTAAGGGTGCGTCTGTCAATACTTCATATCTAATTATATCCTTTCCATTTATCGTACTAAATTCTAGTGGCTCTCTTAATAGCATTTTCTCAAATCCTTTTATATCTTGATCAATTAAACTTATATTTGCACCTGTGTCTATTAGTGCATTATATTTCTTATTTTTAATTGTTATTGTTATGATGGGTAGATAGTCTGATGTCGTTCTAAGAAAAACTGATCGGGATGGATCTGTGTTACTGTTACACAGGTCTGGTTCCGAGTGTGCTGCCAATTGATCATAGTTTATTTTTTCACAATTACGTTCAAAAAATCCGTTTCGTTCTTGCCTAGGTGTCAGCAAGCGATATTGGCTGCCTTTTGTCCTAGGGTTTCCTAACTGGGCGGTTTTTTGAATATTATTATTTACCTGATTATTTTCATTATAATTCGCTTTATTTATTTGCCTATTCATTTGAATATTATCTATTTCCATGGGTTCACCCTGATTTCTGGAAAAAGTTTTCTATATTTCGATTCTGATATTGTAAGTTGTTAAAATTTTGTGTATTTGGCCTAAATTGACCTGAGTTACTTCCCCTGTATTCTCTGTTTTGATTATGATATGGACGATGTATGTTGTAAAAATTTGGTTGGTTTTGCACATAGTTGGGCGATGTATATCCTTGGTTATTTTTATAATACGTTTGTCGATTGTTGCTATTGTTATTTTTGTCCGAAACCCTATTCTGCTTAAATATTATGTCCTCTCTAAATTTTGATTTCCTATATTCCGGCCTTATACAGCTGTCTTCAAATCTTCTTGTAGTCATTATCCCTAAAATATCCTTTAACTGTCTAAGCTCGTAAATTTTGTCCAGTAATGTTCCCTGTGTTATTTCTTTTATAGTGTTCACTAGCAAACTTTCTATGTTTGTTAAATCTATTCCATTTTCTCCATTATAATATACAATTAATTCATCTGTTTTATACTTGATATTTTGTACTGTATTAACTAATTCTCTTACCGTATTAATCCGCAAGTTAGCGATTTGTTTATAAATCTCGTGTGGCTCTGTATCTGGTTTATACCTCAGTTTCAGCGTTTCCTTGATGAGTTTCCAATTGTCGGGTTCTGGGATGTTAATCACTGTATTTTTTGCTTCTCCTTGGATGATTCTGTAATATACAGCTCTTACTGCTTCCTTTTTTGTCTTTCGTCATCGAGTGTTGATATTAAATATTCCACGCAGCTGAAGAATGAGTTGATTGTGACATCTCCCTCTCCCGTATAGACTGGTAAGTGGTTTATGTTTTTTAACACTCCCTCCAGCCTGCCTGGATCCTGTTGCTGTCTCTGTTGTAGTTCCATATACGCCGATCTCAGTTGTTCGAGCTGCTGTTCCCTTCTTGCGAGTTGTTGCACCAACTCTGCAGGTGCTATTTCCTGGTGATCTTGGTCCATTCTTTTCTCGTCAAATCTTCTGTTCCTTAAATGTTGTCGAATCTTGTTATTTGTTTGTAACTTTTACTCAAATTTATATTTGAGTGTTTGCTGCACTATTACAAGATTTATTTATGATCTAAGTGGTCTTAACACCGATTTGTTCTTCGTGTGTATTAACTGCACTTCTTTTTTTTCACTTATTTAGTGGTCTTTACACCGATTTTTTTTTCGTGTGTATTAACTGCACTTTTTTTTCACTTATTTAGTGGTCTTTACACCGATTTTTTTTTCGTGTGTATTAACTGCACTTTTTTTCGCTTATTTAGTGGTCTTTACACCGATTTTTTTCGTGTGTATTAACTGCACTTTTTTTCGCTTATTTAGTGGTCTTTACACCGATTTTTTTTCGTGTGTATTAACTGCACTTTTTTTATTTCACTCTCCTTTTATTTTATTTTATCTTAAAAGGAGTACCGACTGCGCCAATTTTGTATTTTGTAAGGACTATTAAGTTTAAAAAAAAAACACAAAAGTTTTCGGAGGAAGTGTACCGTCACATCAAGAAGTCAAACAACAACTGTCTTTTCTTTATTATTATAATTATTATTAGACTTAAACTAAATTACATTTTTTGTTTATTCAGCATTTGCAAACTTTAATTTAAATTACATTTATGATTATTCCGCGTTTTGCAGTTTTGACAATTTGCTTTAGACTACTTTATATTAATTGGGATACCTATTCTATTTCTTAGAATTTTGTCTGTAATTTTGTTTTCAATTTTAAATTCTTTAGATTTATTTTGACAAACAGGAAATAGGTTTTGTTTTACAATTTTATTTTATTATTTCTTTTTTTTATTTTGTGTTTTTTATGCTTGCTAAGAAATCTTCAATAACTTCTGTTTTGTTGTATGTGTTTGTGTTTAAATATGTAACTCGCGCGGGGTACAGCTAGTAATTTATAATAACATATATTTATAATGGCCATTTTGTCAACGTAAAGAAATTATTAATCACTTGTATTTAAAATTCCTTTCATGGATTTTATTCGTAACAGTTTATTTTTACACTCGCCATCCATGTTAAGGCTAGATAGGATATTTTTGAAAAATTTTCTGTCCATACATCACATGTCTGGGCATATCCAATTTCTCTTACAGATGAGAGCTCTGTTTGAAGTTTTTCGAAGTGAATAGAATAACTATTCTCAACGTTTCTTTGTATGGTTGATGGATGTGCTATTAGAGTTTCTATATTAAGATTTGGTTCAAATTTATTAACCAAGGATAGCATTAACTTTGAATACTCTCTTAGTCCACTATATTTTACCAGAGAGTATGGGCGAATGTCTCCAAGAACCCATTCAGTTATAGCATCTGTACAAGCTTTTTTAGTCTCTTGTGTTGGTTCAACTAATTCATTTTTTAACAATTCATAACATTTATGCTTATTTAAATTTGATACAGAATTTTTATTATATTTGTATACATTTTTGCAAAATTTTATATGCAACAAAATTAACAAGTTCAATATCAATTTCAAAGTCCTCTTGTATACTTGCTTCACCACCAATATATATAAAATACTTATAGTTACAACAGATATTTGAGATTTTTTTTCTCATTAAATTCTCATTTATTAATTATTACAACTAGTTATTATAACTAACAAGTAATTTACTTCCAACATTTAAATAAACATAAACTTTAATTTAACATATATTTATGATGATACTACGTCATCAAACCAAAAAAGAGCTTCTAATTAGGTCGGATGGATTCCTTCTTTAAGTCTGCGTTCCAAACCAATGGGGTCAGCAAGAGATGATGCTTCTGAATTTACGTGGTCTCTGAGTTGGATGTTATGTTTTGTTGCAATGTTTTCAATCTCTTATTTAACAGTATTTACACCAAGGTCACGATGTAAATCACTTGTGCGAATATTCCATGGTGCGTTTACGATGCATCTGAGTACTTTGTTCTGAAAACGTTGAATAACAGTTATATTTTGCTCGCTTGTGCATCCCCACAATTGTGCTCCATAAGTCCAAATAGGTTTTAATATTTGATTATATATTAACAATTTATTTTCAATAGACAGTTTGGATTTCCTCCCGATTAGCCAGTTTAGCTTCTTCCATTTTAGTTGTAGTTCCATAATTTTAATTTTAACTTGCTCATTCCAACGTAACTTGGCATCCATACCAAGATATTTTGCAGTATTTGAATACGGTATTTGTATACCGTCCATGAATATAGGGGTACCTAAAGTTGATTTATTTGTAAAGTCAACATGTGTTAACTTAGAACTATTTAATTTTATGCACCATTTTCTAGTCCATTCTAAGACCGAGGTAAGTGCGTCTTGTAACTTATGTTTCGCCTCATTTTCAGTTCTGGCAACTGACAAAATAGCCGTGTCATCGGCAAATGTAGCCATAGTCGTTCCAGCAACTTCTGGTATATTACTGGTGTATAAAACATACAAAAATTTACCCAGAATGCTTCCTTGAGTTACTCCTGCTTGTATTTCCCTTAATTGGGGATATTCGTCCTCATATTTAATGCGAAACAACCTATCCTTCAGGTACGATTTAAATAAAGTAGAGTACGCCCTTGGCAATTGCGTGTTTAGTTTCGTGAGTAAACCCTTATGACCGACATTGTCGAATGCTTGTGAAACGTCCAAGAATACAGCGGTACAAACATTTTTTTCCTCTAAAGCTCTTTCTATTATATCAGTAATGCGGTGAACTTGGTCAATTGTTGAATGCGCATTTCTAAAACCAAATTGATGTTTAGGAACTAAGTTTCTTTGTTCAATTATCTGTTTAATGCGAACTTGTAATATTTTCTAATATAATTTCGATAATATGGGCAGAAGCGAAATATGCCTATATGATTTAACTTCAGTTGGAGGTTTTCCAGGTTTTGGTATCATTACCACTTCGGTGACTTTCCAAAACGATGGTACATGAAGTAGTCTAAATGAAGCATTGAAAATTTGTGTTAGTTTTAGAATTATGTTGTTTGGAAGATGTCTAAGAACTTCAGTTGATATTAAGTCGAATCCATGACATTTCTTTAATTTCAGATTAAGATGGATTTGTTTAAAAACTTCAATTGGTGTTACTTCAGGTATTGTGTAATCATCTCGACCATCATCATCAAGACTACTGACTTCCTGCGTAATAGATGGTGGATCAGTATCAAGAGAGAACACACCAGCAAGATGGTTAGAAAACAATTCTGCCTTTTGGCTATTTGTTCTGGCCCAATTTCCGTCTGCCATGTGAATGGGAGGAATTTGTGCTGTCGGTCTATTTAAGTTTTTAGTTTGTTTCCACAATGAGTAGTCTGATGTTTCTTCATTACTCAACCCTTGTAAATAGTTATTGAAACGTGAATTCTTATACTTTTTGATTTCTAAGCTAAGTTCGTGTGTCATTCTATTAAGCCTTGCCTTGTCAGCTGAAAATCTAGATCGTTGCCATATCTTTCTTAACCTTCTTTTATTTTTTTATCATCTCCCTTATATAAGCAGGGTATGAAACAACGTGTTGTTTATCAGGAGGGTTAGGAGTGCTTTCCCAAGCAGTACTTTGAATTAGGTTTGTAACAAACTCAACGTCTTCCTCAATTTCGTCAATTGTTTCTGGTTCATTAGGGGGTATGTTTGAATTTTGCAGCACAGTCTGAAAATATTGCCAATCGATAAATTTATTCGCCAAAAAAGGAGATTTTGTCCAATGGACAGCTTTTTCATAAACAGTCATATATATCGGCGAATGGTCAGAATTAAGATCAAATCCATTTTCTAACTTGATACACGACTTGGATATCTTATTTATTATAAAGAAATCTATAAGATCAGGTATTTTACTACTGTCTGTTGGCCAATACGTTGGGTTACCTGTTGATACAATTTCACATCCGGTTTCCAAAATTGCCTTATATAGTTCCTTTCCCTTGGGAGTGTTCAAACGGGATCCCCAGTAAGTATTCTCGAATCATGTTTTGCTATAAGATTTTTATAATCAATTGACTTTATTGAGTGACGCGGAGAGCTGTATACTGACGTTATCAGCAGTTTCTGTGAGTTTGTTGTTAATCGAACTGTGGTTGCTTGAAATTCTTCAGTACTTAGTTTTCTTCTTCGTAATGTTTTATGTTTTTCCTTATTATAACCGCACTTCCTCCTCTAGCCGCATTTTGGGGATGAATTGTGTGATATACTTCATAATTTCTGAATCTTATAAAAGATTCTCTAGTAAAATGGGTTTCGGAGATAAGGCACACATCAATTTTTTCATTATTCAGAACTAGTTCTAGCTCTCTTTGGTTCTTCATTAGGCCATTAGAATTCCATAACATAATTTTTAACTCCATTAAATTTTCAATCTTGTTGCGTTATCTGTTCCAGAACATTTAAACGATATTCTATAATTTTGAAAAACTCTTCCGGTCTACTTAATTTACTCAAAATTTGTGGCAACTCCCCGTTACTTGTCGATTCACTATTTCGATTTTTCAGAACAGACGCATAAGATAAATGTTGATCCGCTTTGTTCTGTTGAAAAGTTTGTTTAAATGGATTGTTCAATCCTCTCAAGTTTTGTGTTTCTCTACTTTTATTTGCTTGTTGGTCGTTACCATCAATTAACCGATTTGAATTAAAATTTTCATACATTCCCTTACCTGGTGTTGTACGGGATTTCAAATTATTATTTCGCCTTTTTTGAAGCTCCTTAGCTACAATGCAACCCCGATATGTTGGCGGGTGTGGACCATCGCAATTGGAGCATTTCGGTTGAATAATTTCGCGATTACATTCAAGGGTGCTATGTTTCCCAGCACATTTTACACAACGAGGTTGTTTATTACAATAATTTTTCGTATGTCGAAACGATTGACAATTTCTGCATTGTAAAACTAATCTTTGTTGCTTCACTGGTTCCACTTGCACAATTGTATTAAGAATATGCTTTATTCCGTATATCTTTTTGACATCTTCTGTGGATTCAAATGATACTCTGAACATATTCAGAGGTTCTTTTGATTTCCATTGAAATTTATTCACGGCTTCAATGGCCTTAAGCCCCTGCGATCGCAAGTCGGCAACAATCGTATCAGATGTATGCGAATAATGTAAGTTCTTGATCATAACTTTTATTGGTCTTGTCTGTTTGTTTTCAAAACTATACCAATAAATTTTTTCCGAATTTAATGACCTTGTAATGTTCCCATAATCATCTAAATGGAAAGTACTTATCTTATATGATCCTGTTGAAGCGACTTCAACCTTATTTGTTTTTCATTACTTCGTATATTATTTTCTATTATTATTTTTATTCGATTTCTTTTGTATATTATTTTCTATTATTTTCTTCAGTGTAGAGAGAATACTCTAATTATCTTTTTCTTTTTATCTTTAGCAATGAAGTTCCTAATTTGAGTTTTTTTTTGTAGTATAACAGTGTATTTGAGTAATTAATTTAATCTCTTTTGTTTTTTGATCATTGAAGACCTTCTGGTCATTTTAGTTTAATCTTAGTTTTAAGTTCAAGATTGAATTTCAAGGAAGCAAGAGGCTTCAATAAAATAAAATTATTTTAAGAAAACACAGAGTACTTTTTATTAATAAAAAACACAAAGGCTAAGGAGAAAGTCTAGCCTTCATTTTGGTCCTTCGAAAAAATCCTAGAGGAGCTAGGATTGGATTAACTAGTGGAAAACCTGTCCACTGATTGCCTTTAACAGTTGTTCTATCGTAACAACTCCGGCAAAATAGTTTGAAGTGTCTACAATAGTTGTTCTATCGCAACGACTAAGGCATCAACAGCGGTCAAGAGGGCTGCTTACAGAACAACCTTCGGTGTGTATGCCGTTCCATCGAAGAAGAAAGCTCCCAGGCGTTGCTGGCCATTCCAAGAAGGAAGAAGTGTCTCCCAGAAAATTTATTTCTCGAGGCGAAAAATCATCTAGATTGATCAAAAGGAATTGATTGGGTATGTACAGTGATTAATTTATATTTATTGCGATTGTTTAATTTTTGGTAAAAATTCGTTGGAAAGTGCTAAAAAAATTAGTTAAAATTAATAAAATTACTTCACAATCATATCCAAGCAAGAATTCGAACATAACCTCCAAATTTAATAAAATCCCTTAAGGAATATCACTAATATCAAAAATCCCCTACGTGCCATCACTATTGAAAAGTACCAACACTAGTAGATAAAAAACAACGGAGTTTTATTTATGACATGCGCAGTGGCTAATTTCGTAATAGTCATACTCTTCGCACTTATTAACAAATGTTTCGATTCCAACCGTTTCCCTTACCTCTTATGTGCAATTCGATTGATAGCGGCATCTTCATACGTAAAAGAAAAGAAGTGCAGTAAACGGGGGTGAAATAAAATAATTTAATTTTTGGATAAAAAGAAATAAAAACGTGAAGTGAAAAAAAAAGAAAAAAGCAAAAAAGGACATTTTTAAAATAATTTCATAAAAACATTTACATCCAACAACAACAACAATAAATTATACAAACTAGTGTATCAACAACAACACAATAGAATAAACGGTGAGTTTGTGGAATTTAAGTATTTACTGTTTTTTTTTTCTCTGGAGAATTTGGTACGAGCGTTTTTTTTAAAGAGTCGGTAAATTTATATACTTTTTCTCTACAATAAAAAAGTGGTATATACATGTAGAAAATACATTTTTCCAAAAAAGGTTTTCGATATTAAAGGGTGCTCCAACTAGTGGTGTATAAGTTCGATTTTAAAATAAAAGGTGAACCAAAAAGAGGTCTTTTTTGGAGAACTTTACACGGTGGCCCTTCATGTGGTAAACAATTGTGAAAAAACATTTTGAAATAAATGATTGCACAGAAACTACATATTTAATATTTTGGATTTAAAAAAAAAGGTGACTCAAAGAGTGAGTTCGAATTTTTTTGAAAATTTGTTTAGAGAAAAGAGTGAGTAATTTTTGTAAAATTTATTTTAAAGCACGATTGCAATAAAATTTTATAGGAAATTTGCGATTTGATTTTTGACAAAATAATTGAAATTTTTAAAATTTTGTTTGGATAAATTTAAAAATAAAATCAAGGTGGTATTAATCGGAATTTACGGATATATAAATTTGAAAAAATAAAATACTACTACTGCTATATTATCTGATAACAGTTTTTGGGAATTTAACACTGTTTCTTAAACTTTTTGTCGTCTCTTTCATTCTTCGCGAATATTTTGAATTTGGATAGACTTTAGCAAGACGTTGAATTTCTTCACGACGTTTTTAATTTTAGTCTACAGGGTCAGTTATTTCTCAAGGAAATTCGGTGAGGTATAAATTATTTTGAGGTTTTCGATTTACAATTTGGAAAATAGTTTCTAAAAGAAAATGTAAATACGACATTCAGCAAGTAGCTACATTCTGCTCTGCTTTTGAAAAAATCGATCTCGAAACTTTGACGATTTCACTTTTAGAAGTAAAGCAGTCCGAATTAGAGAGATGATGGCTGAAGATGGTGGAAACATTTGAAGAATACATCATATGCGAAGAAAATGTGAAGGAAGAAGAAGATTTCCAGGACGAGGTTTCTTTAAAATACGATGATGCTTGTGAGCGGTATCAGATTTTGAAGGCAAAAATAATGGAAATGGTAAAATCTAAATTTCTGGAACCTAAAGGAACAGCCGTTCGTCAGTCGTCGCTTAGGCTACCAGCAGTCGAAATCCAAACATTTGAAGGAGGTTTCGACAAATGGCCTGCATTTAGAGATATATTCATGGCAGTAGTTGGAAATGAGCCTTCTGTAGCTCCAGCTCAGAAATTATATTATTTGCTTGGCAAAACGAGGGGGAGGCCTACCACCTCATAAATGATTATGAGTTGGTGGATTCTAATTTCGAATTAGCTTGGCAGGCCTTGAAAAACCGCTATGAAAATAAGCGAATTTTAATTAACAACCAGATCAAGAGGATATATGGCATCCAGGCCCCTCAGAGTGAGACTTTAAAGTTTTTAAGGCTTCTTCAAAACACGGTCAACGATGGTTTGTCAGTTATTAGATCTTTTCAAGTTGAAGTAGGAAGTAATGACCCCTTCCTTATGCACATTTGCACTGCTCCCGGAAGAAACTTCACATGCATGGGAAGACTCCTTTAGTAACCACAAGGAATTGCCTACTTGGCAACAACTTAGCCAATTTCTGACTGAACGAATTGAAATGCTGGAAACTCTTACAAATTTGAGGAAGACGTACGGTAGAGACAACAACACCTCCAAGTCTCAAGTTTTTTATTTTAATACTGAAACCGAAGGAAAGAAATTTAGTTGCAAGAAATGCAAACAGAACCATGCGTTACGGTTTTGCAAATATTTTAAGGGTTTGTCAGTCAAAGATAGAATAAAATTTGTATATGCAAACAAAATTTGTGCGAATTGTTTTTCACCCACCCATTTTAAGACGAATTGTCAGAGTGCGAGCAGCTGCACAATTTGTAATAAAAGGCATCACACTATGCTACATATTGATGAAGATAAATCGAAAAATTTCCAGCTCCAAGGACATCATCTCAACAGAATCGTCAGGACTATGAAAAGACTACTGCGTCGGGTATTCGGTACAAAACTAAACCGTCCAATTCTCAATCCGAAAGATCTGCCATTTCTAATGCAAATGAAACAGAGTCAAATCAAGTTAATTTATCTCAACACAGCGGAACTACTATTTTACCAACAGCTTTGGTCCAAGTGGAACATTTAGGCGAGAAATTCATTGTTCGAGCGTTAATTGATACAGGGTCAACTAGGAGTTTTATACTAAAACGTGTTCAACGGAATTTATCGATACCTCTCGAACCCCATCGTAGCGAAATATCAGGATTCGGTGAGACGGTGGTAGGAAGTTCGAAGGGAAGGTGCTATGTCACAGTTAAATCTCGTATATCCGATTTTAAAATTAAAATCCGAGCGATTGTGGTATCAACATTGGCACATTTTATGCCTTCACGGCCGATTCTAATCCAAAATTTAGACGATATAAAAGGTTTACAACTTGCAAATTCCTTATTTTTACAAACCTGCTGCAATAGAAATCATCATTGGTAGCGATTACTTGCCCTTTATAAATTTGAACGGCGTAAAGATGAATGTTGGGAACTGTCTTGAAGCTCGAGAGTCTCACTTCGGGTGGTATTTATTAGGCCCTGAACCGGACACAAAAATCCAATCTTTTCACACATTAGTTTCGCCTTGTAGCGATCTGGTCCTTCATGAGCAGCTAAAGAAGTTTTGGGAGGTAGAAGAGGTGGAAAAAGGAGATATTCAGTCGGAAAGCGACATTTATTGTGCAAATTTTTATAAACGTACCACAATTCGACAATCTGATGGACGTTACGTAGTGCGGCTCCCTTTTAAAGAAAAATTTCCCAATGAGATTTTTTTGGGTCCTTCTCGAAATATGGCTCTAGCACAGTACCACAGAATGGAAAAATGCTCGATAGAACTCCAGTTTTGAAAGCGCAGTACGCTGAAGTTCTACAAGAATACATAGATTTGGACCATATGGAATCAGTTGTGCATTTTGAACCCAAAGCTGAAAAAGTTTATTCGTTCTTTCTACCCCACCACGCGGTTGTCAAGCCAGAGAGCAAAACCACCAAGGTTCGAGTGGTATTTAATGATTCAAAGAAGACAGTAAGCGGGTTTTCCTTGAATGATGTGCTGTACCAAGGCCCAACGCTCCAAGCGGATTTGATGCAGCTTGTTCTACGATGGCGAAATTACAAATACGTATTCACAGGAGATATACAGAAAATGTACAGGCAAATTTTGATACATGAAGCAGATCGATCCTATCAACAGATATTATTCCGCGAAAAAGTTGATGGACATGTGAATTCTTTTCAACTTAAAACAGTTACGTTTGGTGTCAATTGCGCCCCCTTTTTGGCAATCAGGACTCTACTTGAGTTAGGTCATGATTGCAAACACATATATCCCAAAGCATCGATTATTTTGAAAAACGAGGTTTACGTTGACATACTCTCGGGTGGACATACGCTTGAAGAAGCCAAGTTCAAACAAGATGAGCTTATTAAAGCTTTGAAATCTGCTGGATTTCCCCTTAAAAAGATGACTGCAAACGACCAGTTGCTACTCGAAAGTTTGTGCCGGGAGGATCTTCTAAACGAAGATTTCTTGGAGTTGGATGACGCCAGCTCTATAAAAACTTTAGGAATACGCTGGAATGCGTTAACTGACATATTCTACTATGCTGTAGAGCCAATTGAAAGTACCCCATCCGCGAGAAAACGAAAAATCTTGTCGGTCAACGCAAGACTATTTGACCCTTTAGGTTGGCTAGGCCCTGCCGTTATTATTGCTAAAATTTTGATGCAAGAATTATGGGAAGAAAAGTCCGATTGGAATGAAGGAGTACCTCCACACATACTCCTGAAATGGAATTTATTCTTGAAAAACTTGCCATTTGTTTTAACCATTAAGATACCTAGATGGGTAGATTTCTCTCCAGGATATAAAATTCAGATACATGGCTTCTGTGACGCCTCAGAGAAGGCATATTCTGGTTCGGTATACATTCGAACAGAAAACTCAGAAGGTCAAATAAAGAGTCAGTTGCTAGTTGCAAAAACGAAAGTGGCTCCAATCAAACGGACTACCGTTCCAAAACTTGAATTGTGTGGAGCTCTATTGCTTGCTAAGCTCATCCGTAATATAGTCACGAACAGCCAGTTCTCATATGAACTTTTTCTATGGACAGACTCGTTGATAGTATTGGGTTGGTTACAAAAACCTCCTTCTACGTTAAAAACGTTTGTCGCAAATCGCGTGGCGCAGATCATTAGTATCGCCAGCGCTCAGAACTGGAAACATGTCAAAACTGAAGAAAATCCTGCAGATATCGGCACGCGTGGCTGCTCCCCGCAGGAACTAGCAGAAAATCAACTCTGGTGGCATGGACCTACTTGGCTACACCTTCCCACTCCACTGTGGCCAATTCCTCGGACTTTTGATCCAGTCGATTTGGAGACGAAGAAATCTGTCATCAACCTTCATCTTGAAGCGAATTATGCAGATGTACTAGAAGAGTTTTCATCCTTTCCAAGAGCGTTGCGAGTTATTTGTTATCGACTTCGATTTATCAACCGAGTCCTAAAGAAACCGTTTTCAACCAAAAAGTTTATTACGGCTGAAGAAATTAGCTCATTGAAAACACGACTCATTTCTATCGCTCAGAAGAAGTATTTTTACCGTGAATATGATTGTCTCAAAGAAAAGAAACCGTTAAGCCGCAAAAGCAGGTTACTCAACTTAAATCCTTTTATTGATAAGGACGACCTTCTACGAGTTGGCGGCAGACTTAATAACTCAGGTTTAAGCTACGATGAACGTCATCCAGTCATTGTTCCAGAAAGGTCACATCTAGCGAAACTTTTAGTTAATTTCACACATCGCATTTTGCTTCACTCTGAACATCACATAATGTTACGTGCGATTCGTCAGGGATTTTACATCCCAAGATTAAAAAATCTTGTTCGAAAATGCATACGAGAATGTAAGACGTGTACGATCTATAAACATAAGATCCAGCAACAAATCATGGCCGCACTCCCCCCAGAACGTGTGAACTTTTCCTTGCCATTCACATATACTGGAGTCGATTTCGCTGGTCCATTCAGCATTAAATCCTCTACACTGAGAAATGCGAAAATCCTTAAAGGTTATGCTGCGGTGTTCGTGTGTTTCTCTACTCGAGCCGTACATTTAGAAGTTTGTTCTTATTTCTCAACTGATGCCTTTCTAGCCTGCTTTGACAGATTTACCGGACGCAGAGGTCTTCCTAAGACAATGTTCTCGGACAATGGCCGAAACTTCCTCGGTGCAAGCTACGCTCTTCTAAAAAGCCATAATGATTTTCTGAAATACACTGAACAGGCTTTAATTGAGAAGTATACTACATTGGGCTTTAATTGGTCTTTTATACCGCCATACGCACCTCATATGGGTGGCTTTTGGGAGGCAGCAGTAAAGAGCATGAAGTCTCATTTGAAGAAAGTGACCAACAATTTGTCCTTCACCTTCGAAGAATTCAATACGCTTCTAGTTCGTATTGAAGCTGTTTTAAATTCCCGGCCTCTTTCGCCTCTAACCGAAAACCCGATTTTATCTCTGACCCCAGGACATTTACTTCGAGGTGCTCCGATTACAGCACTACCAGAAGCACCTGCCTGAAGATTGAAAGCACTCCAACATATTTTTGCTCGACGTTGGAAGTCTGAATATATCACCGAGCTCCAGAAACGTTTTAAATGGCAGAAGGAACGCGACAACCTTAAACCCAACGATATTGTGATAGTCAAAGAAGACCTTCTACCACCTACCGAGTGGCTCCTTGGTCGCGATACCAACGTTATTTATGGTCGAGACGGCAAAATAAGAGTTGCTGAAGTTCTCACAAAGAATGGTAAAATTTTACGTCCAGTTGTAAAATTATGTTTGCTACCAACTAATAATACAGAAAGTAAACTCCCGCCAAAATCTAATGAATAATGTATCAAATTCCCCAACAGAAATAGAAAATTAGGAAACTCAATCTCACTAGGTATTTTTAACACTGTATATATTACTTTCTTTTATTATAAACCTAGATGGAGATGAAGAAGCGCCCACGTCAACCATCCCCTGCAGTACTGCAAGCCTTTTAGAGACCTCAGTGTAGGTTTGCGCTGGAAATCGGCACGAGCTAAAGGTTTTTGCCTTAATTGCCTCGCTTACAATCACTTCCGAAATGAGTGTACTTCGACAAAACGTTGCGCAGCGATAGTTGATGTTCAGCCTTGTAATGCTTTTCATCACACTCTCTTACACCCAGAATAAAAGAAAATTGACGTGCCCGCTGAGCCTCTTCGTGAGAAACCTGTGGCCGATCAAGATTCTGCAGTCACTTCACCAACAAAACCAGTGGTAACTCAGCAAGCCGCGACCCCTCACCTAGAGGACATTAAATTGGCAACTCTGTCCGATGAACTTCATCTTGAAGAAACCATTATTATAAAAAAAGTGACATCACAAGGGGCCGTAAAAAAGGTATTCGTAAATGCTGCAACTGAGACTCCGAGCGATCCAAATAGAATTTTAGTCAGCCAGGCTACCCAAACTCCACCACGAGCAAACCGTCAGAAGGCTTCAACTCCAGTTAAAGAAGACGTATCAACCCAAACATCGATCACGACGTCTTGGTCAATCAAGCCTATCGTGAGAGTGAACCTTAATTTTAAGGGTGCGAAGATGTTCACAGTATTTGTGTTAGACAGGCAAACAGAGCGCTCCTATATCCTGTGGGATGTTGCTAAAATACTTCCCGAATTTAGGCCGATAAGATCTCGAGGAGAAGTATACGGTCGTTTCATCTTGGAGCCAAGTTTTCCCCACGAAAAAGAAGATGAGTTTGTGGTAGAGCTACACATACAGGAACAACTGGATGTTGATATGCCGGACCCAATTTTGGATGCTTCATTGCTTCAGCACTTTAGGCAGTACGAGCCCCTAGCGCATCCATTTTTTGATTCTTACAAGCAGATTGACGGAGTATTCGGTAATGACGTCGCTCGAAGAATTTTAAAAGCAGATATTGAGCAGTCGTCCCTCGATGTTCCCATAGCCCAAGCATCTACATTTGGATGGATCGTGTCTGGAGTATGGAGAGGATGCTCTTGCCACTCTCAGGGTGGAGCATGTTGAAGCGACTTCAACCTTATTTGTTTTTCATTACTTCGTATATTATTTTCTATTATTATTTTTATTCGATTTATTTTGTATATTATTTTCTATTATTTTCTTCAGTGTAGAGAGAATACTCTAATTATCTTTTTCTTTTTATCTTTAACAATGAAGTTCCTAATTTGAGTTTTTTTTTTGTAGTATAACAGTGTATTTGATCATTGAAGACCTTCTGGTCATTTTAGTTTAATCTTAGTTTTAAGTTCAAGATTGAATTTCAAGGAAGCAAGAGGCTTCAATAAAATAAAATTATTTTAAGAAAAGACAGAGTTCTTTTTATTAATAAAAAACACAAAGGCTAAGGAGAAAGTCTAGCCTTCAGATCCCTTCGTTAACAAATTTTATCAGGAATTTGTTATTTATTTTTCTGCTTAGATAACTATGGAACTCCTGAAAATTGTCCACATTTGAAACCACAATTGGAGGTGGTCTTAATTCTATATTTTCCTTATCATTTTTAGCAGTGTTCCGAACGTTGTTGCATTGAGGTGTACCTCGACTCTCGAAAGATACAACCGTACGTTGCGTTTTTGATTGTTGATGTAAGTTTACATCTGCATCTGTCCGTTTGATGCTAGTTCCAGAGCATTCAGGTGATGATTCAGCTTTCCTTTTCTTAGTTTGCTTTTTCTTCTTGTTCTTTTGAAGTATCCAGTCTGTTTCCCTGATAAGTTCTGCTTCATCCGTTTCGAAGACTATATCATTTGGATTTGGCGCAGATTTTCCTGCATCTGAATTTACCTTCTCAGAATTATTTTCTAAAATTGCTCTCAGGTTTATATTTTCCTCTTGCAATTGTATACACACGTCAAAGTGTCAAGCAATTGGAACAAGTGTGTATACAATTGCAAGAGATATTTGAGATGAAAAAAAATGGCCTATGACATACTCTACTTAAAACAATAAACAACTGTTTTTGTTATTATTAACAGAAATTGTGGTCTTTCAGCAAGTACCACATGCACACTTTCCATGTTATATACATATAGTAAATAGTTAGGTAGGTGTGGTATACTGCGTAAATTTTTGCACAGACAGACCGACACATAATACTGCGTCGTTGCCAAAAAATAATTAAAAAAACGGTTTTTGTCTGTAGACTTAAACCGGTTGGTTGTTTCTCTTTAGACAAAATTTTCAAGTTATAATTAGAAAAAAATATATACAATGATAATGAAAGTGCCCAAGTAACTGGTCGGATCAATTCGAACAATACGTAATCGAAGAAGAATCCGATAATGAATTGAATGAACTGGATCAGGATTTCTCCGAGTAATTGTGGACGCCTTGAATCTGAGGAATTGAAGAAGGAATGCATTGATGCCATGCTTAAGACAAAGCTAAAAATGAAGAATTGAGAGCAGCTTTTTCCACTTTGGCAGTAAGTGAATGTAATGTAAGCGATTCATTGCTTAATCCTTTGGCAGCTGAGTTTGTTCCACAAAGTCGCTTAGCTATCGACTTGGGAACATCATAAAAATCACAGCCCAAAACAAAACAGCATTAAGAATACATTTATAATAGACGATGAACAAATATCTTGAATATTCTCTTATTAAGGTAGTGAAAACAATCTCCAAGTTTTCTATACTGAAAAAGCATCACACTACACCCAAATAATTAAAAAAAATCTATTACTTGATATAATAGATTTAAAAACTTGAGGGCCACCTCTAGACCGTATAATAATTAATTCGTGTTTAGAATTAACTACTACTATCTTATTGAAATATTCCGCAAAGCCGAGCAACATTTTTAATGACACACAAAAATTAAAGTATCCACTAACAAGCTTAAGGTCAAAATCAATATTAATTGGCGACCATCTTGCATTTACTAATACATCACTTTCGAGTTGATTTAAAGATATATAGTTCTTTATGTGTGCTGTAACTATAACCATTTAACTAATAACGAATTTCATCAAATACATAAGCCATATCTAAGAGTTTGAATGATGGAGAGGCTATAGAACTGTATGTATAGTGAACTTTAACTTAGTAAAACTGACAAATCTTGATTTGTAATTGTTATCCAAATTTCATCATTATTTTTAAATGATTGTATTTATGATGTATGCATGGTATTCTTTTTTGATAATCGAATTATCAAAGTTTGGTTGTTGTAATCTGTTAATTGTATTCATTGTTCTTGCTGTTTTAATTTGAAATCAAGTTGTTGTAAAAACTAACGAATATGTCTATTGAGAATTTGTGCTATGCGTTTTTGTTATTATTTTTAACGGTTTCTTAAAATATTTTCTTGTTGTTATAACTACTACTGTATACAACGTCTTTAGTTGAGATGGACATGAGGAATTGTTATTGTTGTGTATGAATAGTTTTTACTATCGAATATAATCATCCCTTTCAGGGCTTATATATATTTTTCTCCATGAAAATTCTTTATATTTTTTCAAATCGTTTTTATAGTAATGGAGAGGTTTTGTATGGAATACTAATTCAAATAATATTGGTGTCATTACAATTTCACATTTCCTATCCGCAAGTATTATTTCAATTAAATATTAATTTTTCTTTTCTATATCTTCAACTTCCGACTGCATCTTGATAAAAACCATAAATGCTATCCAATTTCTTATCACTAATAAGTAATTGAACATTTTCGAATAATGAAGAGTTTTTCTTTGTTTTCATACTAGAATCATCGTTCTTCATCAGCTTTAAAGGTTTTTTTTTATCGTTATTTAATTGTTGGTCACTCTAACGTTTTAAAAATATATGTGAAGTTTTATTTCGTTTCTTATAGTCATCATAATTAGTATCATCAGATATGTACATTTTTCGTTTTAAATCTCGTGCAACTCTGACTCATTTGTTAGTACTACTTAATATTGAAGTATATTTACATTTTGCAGAATTATATTTTAGATCTTTATCATTATTAGCATCGTCATCAACCTCCATTTCTTCTAAATCATTACAATTGTGTGATAGGTTTTGAAACATGATTGATGGAACTTCCGACAATGTCGGGTTATGAAACTTTGAAAAAAAATACATTTGTTTCCTGTTGTATGGGATCTGTTTTGATGTTCTTATTTGTAGTGTTATCACTTTTATCACTCGATGATTTGTTACTATTCAAGTTTTTCATACACGCACTGGATACAGATTTGTTATAATCATAGTATACGTCAAAATTTTCATCAATTGACATATTTTCGTATTTAAAACCATTATCATCAGCTTCTATTTTGTCGGTCGTTGTCATTATCAGTAGTTTTATCTATAGATGGTTAAGCTTTAATATTGTTGATTTTATACTTGTTGTTGTTCATTTGTTTATCTTCAAGTTTTCCAATGATACCCGTAAGTGGTTTTGTTATACGTTGAAACGTATCTTCAAATAAATTAACTGTATCTATTTGATTTTCTAACTTTTCCTTTGGCACAACTCTAGTTTTTACAAGATCTTCGAAAATTTTATTTTTATAATTCTTAGATTTGATAATTTTTTATATTGCTTTTGATCTATTTTATATCTGTTTACAATCTGTGTTATATCTGGTTACGATCTGCTTTATATTTATTGTCGATCTGCTTACTATCTAATCATCAAATGACATATCAGATTTGAGTAGTATGTTAGTATTCAACAATAATGTTTTTTAATGTAAACGAATTTTAAACCGCTTGTCTCATATTACAGTTTTTAATGTTAAGTATAAAGAATTTTGGATGTGGTTTCGTTTAACTAATTTTTTTGTCTGATTTAACGTTGAAGAAACAGAAATATAGTTGTACGTGTTGTTGTAATGATATAAGTGTACGTGCATAAGATCAATAAGAATATTTTTTAATGTAAACAAATAAAGAATTTTGGATGTGGTTTTGAATAATTAATTTTTTTTGTATGATTTAATGCGATATATTTCCGTTATGTGTGTGTGTTTTTTTCTTATGGACCCATTTTATGATAATCGAATATAGGAGAATACATTTTTATTACAAGAATAACAGTGCTTTGTTATAAACAATAACATCGCGAATCCTTATCATTTTTGTATTCCTACGCATAAATTCAATAAGAATATTTTTTAATGGAAACAAATTTTAAAACTCTTGACTCATATTACAGTTTTTAGTTTTAAGTACATATAAAGAATTTTGGATATAGTTTTGTTTAACTAATTTTATTTTGTTTTCACTATAAAAGGATTAGTAAAATCTGAATTGTATTTATTTCACAACCTACACAATGTCGCAAAACTTGCAAAATTTCTTTAATATTCAAGATGATGAGGAAACCCAATGGTTTCCTGAAGGTCAAAGATGGATACTTTCTCCATCTTCAAATTTGATGGAGATGAATAGATATCCTTCTCAGGAAGGACAGCGAGTATCTCCGTCTGCTATCGCTACATCACCACCACCACCATGGAATAATATAATAATAATAAACTAGTTGACAGACTACGTTTACTCCTTTCGTCGGAAGGTGCTGGTCACAACAATCATCAAAACGAAACAATCTCTATTATCGAAGAACTTAAAGAATCTAACATAATTTATTAGAAGAGTGAAAGAAAAGTCTTATATTAATAAATTTGAAAAAGTTTTAATAAATATAATCATAAAAACAAAAAAAAATTTATCGATATCAGGTATAAAGTAGATCGTGAGCAGATATAAAACAGATCGGGATCAGATGTTAAGTAGATCGTGACCACATACAAAGCAGCTCAAAATCAGTATCAAAAAATTAATAGAAGAAGTTAAAATATTAATATCGAAAACTTAACATCTACTGTTTTATTGGGAATATGACAACATCTCTAAAACAAGAACCGCAACAGCAATATAGATTTATAATTGATGACGTGCAAGGTATTTTCATTGGTAAAAAATTTCATGCAAAAGAAGTCTGCGTTTCAATATCAGATTTTGAAATTCGAACGTTTCTCATTTCAACGTTGGAAAAACATTCAGAACTAACTAATAAGGATAGAGTTACAAATAAATGGCTATATAATCACTTGCATGGATTAGAATGGAATACTGGAGAGTCTACAATGAAAGACTTAATACAATACCTAACACTAACTATAAAAAAGGGAAGAAGAAGCAAAATATCCTCTTGTGTATGTTAAGGGATATGAAAAAGTTAGATGCTTAACAGAACTACTTGGAAAAGAAATACAAATATATATAATTAATGTAGATTATTGGAATTGTCCAAACATAAAAACTTTGTATAAAGATAATCCAAATATAAAGATTTGTGAAAATCATGATAATTTTAATCATACATGTGCTGAAAAGAATGTGATTTTACTTAGAAATATTGTTAAAAAGAGAAAACATTGTTAATCAATAAAAACTTTGGAGTTGTTAATTTATATATAAACGTATAAACGAATGTTCATCTATTATTATGTTCCATAGATATATGTATTGTATTGTACAAAATAACAAAATCTGAAAATAAAATATACATACCTAAAAAAAAACTAATTTGTTTTTAATAAAACCTGAAAAAATGAAACCCGAAAAAATAAATTCCTCCTTAATAAATAAAAACACATTTTTTATATTTCTTTTTTTAAATATATTTTATTTATTTAAAACCTGAAAGAAGAAATATCTAATAAAATTTTCAAAAAATAAAGAATCAAAATTTTTTTCTTATTATTTATTTATTTATTTCAAAAAATATGTATTAATAAAATTAATAATTTTATAAATGAAAATAAACTTAAACTTAAAAAATATATAAAGAAATATAAAAAAATTACAAATAAACTTAAAGCTAAAAAATTATATTAGAAAATACAAAAAAAAAATTAATTAAAAAAGAAATATAAATGTATTATGTTAAATCTATTACATTAATGTTAGGAGCAAGTTTGGAAATCAGTTTTGGTATTAGGGAATATCGGTTGCTCTCTTTTCTGATAGCAGTCACCCTATGTATAGGATGCCTGCACATCAGACAAAGAGATGATCGAAATGCCCTAATACAATCAGAACAAAACTCATGACTGCATGTCGTGAACAACATATTGTTACCAAATCTATTGTTCAGACATACGGCACAATGAAATTTTGTTTTATATAAAACTTGAAGGGGCTGAATGATGTGGAAAGAGCTTTTTATTTGCTGAATATCTCTACTCAGCGAAAGGAGCAACCTTCGCACCGCCCCCATTTCCTCACTTACCTTTTTAAACTCCTCTGTCATGTATCGAATGTATGGTGACGGAGATGTGGAGGACGACTGTGGTGCCGGTTCCGGTAAGGTTTGTATGAATCCTTCAGATGTCCTTGCATAGGTTTGTTGTGGGGTCGTTGTTGTTGTGTATCGCTGGTGGAGGAGGAATGGGGGACTCCGACCATGCTCCTCATTCCACCATAAGCTTCAGTTAAGTTATGATGTGATAATTCCCGACTGATGAGGGTGGAGGTGCTGGATAATTTCCGATTGTGGATGGAGGTGCTGGATGAAATTCAATAGATGGTGGAGGGAAAGGAGACGTCATCATTCCATACATCCCTTCCATCAGACTCATTGCCGGCTGTTGACTCCTTGTTGATGTTGTAGGGATTGTCCACAATAATCCCCATGGTGGTGGTGGTGATGTAGCGATATCAGACGGAGATACTCGCTGTCCTTCCTGAGAAGGATATCTATTCATCTCCATCAAATTTTAAGATGGAGAAGATATCCATCTTTGACCTTCAGGAAACCATTGGGTTTCCTCATTATATTGAATATTAAAGAAATTTTGCAAGTTTTGCGACATTGTGTAGCTTGTGAAATAAATACAATTCAGATTTTACTAATCCTTTTATAGTGAAAACAAAATAAAATTAGTTAAACAAAACTATATCCAAAATTCTTTATATGTACTTAAAACTAAAAACTGTAATATGAGTCAAGAGTTTTAAAATTTGTTTCCATTAAAAAATATTCTTATTGAATTTAGGCATAGGAATACAAAAATGATAAGGATTTGCGATGTTATTGTTTATAACAAAGCACTGTTATTCTTGTAACAGAAATGTATTCTCCTATATTCGATTATCATAAAATGGGTCCATAAGGAATAAAACACACACACACATAACGGAAATATATCGCATTAAATCATACAAAAAAAAATTAATTAATCAAAACCACATCCAAAATTCTTTATTTGTTTGCATTAAAAAATATTCTTATTGATCTTATGCACGTACATTTATATCACTACAACGACACGTACAACTATATTTCTGTTTCTTCAACGTTAAATCATACAAAAAAAATTAATTAAACGAAACCACATCCAAAATTCTTTATACTTAACATTAAAAACTGTAATATGAGACAAGCGGTTTAAAATTCGTTTACATTAAAAAACATTATTGTTGAACTAATTTTTAGGAATACAAAACATGATAAGGATTCTCGATATTATTGTTAATAACAAAGCACTGTTATGTTGTTATAACAAAAATGTATTCTCCTGCATTTGATTATTATAAAATGTGTCTACAAGAAAATGACCACACATAGCGGAAACATATCACACTAACAAAAAAAATTAATTAAGCGAAACCACATCTAAAATTCTTTATTTTGTAAGGATGGTGGATTAAAAAGAATAAATATAGCAGATTTATAGTGCTCAAGTTAAGAGCTCTGTATGCTTTACTCAATTGAATTTCAATATGGGAATAGTTTCCTCTTTTATACAATATTTTAGCTGATTCGACAATTTCCAATCAACTCCCTTAATTCTATATAATTCTTAACTTATTACATATGTTCTAGTGACCTATATTCTATCGATTAATAATATATGGGTTTGTGTGTATGCAAGCCTTCAGTCCAACACCAGTAATGCAAGCAAAGCATAATTCCTACGCCAGCCAGCGGAGAATACACAACAACAACAACATGCATTGATGGCTTGAGCACGCGTCAAAAGCAGCGAGAGTCAATGCCCCAGAATTATGTTAGTGACACAATCACTTATGTTATTTGATATTCATTTGTTTATACAAGTTGTGTCGTTAATGATGTAATGAGCTATACAGAACATTGTGTTGGCATAAACGGCAGTAGGGTCGTGCTACACCTCCCTTTTTCAGAAGAATGTTCATATAACTGAGAGTTCTATGGACATTATTTTACAATAATTCTTAAAGTAAATTTATTACTATCTTTTAATTTCTTAATTAATTTCAATATTTATTTTGTTTTTAATAAGTGCTTAGTGATAAGTTTACTTAGTTACTACAAAAAAAAATTTATTTTAAAGATTATTATTTCACTTTTCTGGCCAGTTTAGTGGTATAGTTAAAACTATTTGTTATATAGCTTAAGTCTATTCTTATGTACTATTTGTTCCTTATTAGTTACCTTATCTACTATGGTTACATTATTTTTTAAATCTAATTTCTTAATTTTATATGGACCTTTATAAGATTGTTCTAGCATATGTCCATTGTCATTTTTGAGTAAAACCAAGTCACCTATTTTAAAATTGTGGTCTAATATATCCTTATCGTAATTGTTTTTCTGCTTAATTGTATTTACGTCTAACAATTGTTTTGCTCTCTTAAGTGCTATTTCTAACCTAAATTTTGCCTCTTTGGCATAGTTATCTACATTGTATAGATCCATTCCATTTCATTAAAATCTTTAAAACTATTTGGTATTTTACTAAAGATCAACTCAAAAGGACAGTAATTGTGCACAGTTGATGGTGTTGTATTAAAGCAATATGTAAAATACTTAAGCCATTCATCCCAGTCATCTTTACCTATTGATATGTATGAGCGTATGTATTCATTAAAAGTTCTATGACTTCTTTCTATCGTACCCAAAGTCTGGTGATGATGTGCTGTTGACGTTAGTTTTTCAATTTTGCAAAGTTCAGTCAGTATAGCATTCCTGTATTCTGTACCCATGTCCGAAATGAACGTCTTCATCGGACCATAGGTAAGTACAAAGTTCTCGAATATCGCTTTTGCGACAGTTTTTGCTGATTTGTCAGGTATTGGTATCGTTACCAAATATTTGGTTAGGTCACATATTAGCGTGACTGCGTATTCATTTCCATGAAGTGATTTTGGAAATGGTCCGATTGTGTCCACATAGACCGTATCAAATGGTTTATTGGGTGTCTTTGTGATAATCATTGGACATTTAATGTGTTTGTTTGTTTTTGCCAATTGACATTTGTGACATGCTTTAACATATTAAGCTATATCTTTTGTCATGTTTTTCCAATAGTAATATCTTTTTATCTTTTCAGCGGTTCTGTATATCCCGCAATGACCTTCTTCAATGGGATCATCATGATATTTCAGCATAATATCAAGAATTGCCTTGGCATTCTTCTTTTCAATTACAGTTACTTTGTTCAATAGCGCTATTCCAATTCTCTTCAATATTTTATTGCCCGTATCTTTAAAATCATTTATTGAGATAAATTCGAAAATCTTCTCACTAGGTGCTACTTGTAATTTACTGATATTTAGGGTACCTAATAATATTGATTTTCCTTTCTTTATGTAGCATTTATTAGGAAAAATCTTTAATTTTAAAACTTTCTGACGTCACTATTCTTAATTGGTACATAAATTTTGGGCTTCTCTATGTTATATTTTTTATGCTGATTATTTATTTCACTACTGGTATTTTGTTTAGTCATCGATCTTGTCGAGACTCTTAATACGCACGATAACTTTTTATTTATGTTTTTAAAGTCTTCAATTGCAATTCGCGACAATGCATCCGCGACATAGTTATCCTTTCCCCTAAGATACTCAACTGTAAAATCATACTCCTCCAGATCCAGTCTCATTCTTGTCAATTTGGAACTGGGATTCTTCATCGAAAACAGGTATGAAAGCGGTCGATGGTCGGTTCGGATTAAAAAATGTTTTCCGTATATATATGGCCTGAAGTGTGTTATAGCCCAGTGTATGGCAGTTAATTCCTGCTCAATGGTAAACGTCTTTGAAGCATAAGCAACCTGTAGGTGCCAACCCTCATGTTCCTGAGTCAAAACAGCGCCGCATGCATGTATACATGCGTCTGTTGTTATGCAAAATTCCCTGGTAAAATCAGGATACTGAAGCAATGTTGGACTCATTAATGCGTTCTTTAAATATTTAAACGCCAACTCGCAATCCTTTGTCCATTCGAATGGCACACCTTTTCTGGTCGGGAATACTCAGAGTAATTTTTTATAAACCTTCGGTAGTAATTACAAAAGGCAATAAATCTCTTGGCACTATCCGCGTCAGGAGGCGTCGGGTAGTTTTTGATTACCGAATATTTGCTGTCATCTGGAAGCATTCCCTTATCAGTGCACTTATGACCAAGGTAGGTCACTACTCGCATGAAGACTGAACATTTTTCAGGGTGTAGTTTCAGATTGAATTTGCGACACAGATTGAAGACGTCTTTCAAATTGGAAAGCATATGTTTTTCGGAGCATCCCAATACGACCAGGTCATCCATGTACAGGAATGCCTGATCCGGCTTTAAACCGCTAAAAGCAAGCGTGATCATTCTCTGAAAGGAATTCGGCGCTATCTTCAAACCAAAGGGGAGTCTTGTGAATCTATAAGAACCATTATTTGTGGAAAACGATATTAAATCCCTGGAGTTCTTCTCCAATCCGATCTGATGAAAACCGGACATTAAATCCAAGCAGGAAAAATATTTTGCTCTGCCAAGTTGGTCTAAAATATCATCTATTCTAGGCAATGGGAATTTATCTGATATTAATTTTTTATTTATTTGCCTATAGTCTATAACAAGTCGCCATCTCTTTTTATCCGAACCCGGAAGTGACTTCTTTGGCACCAATAGAATTGGGCTATTATATTCTGAAAATGACGGTTCAATTATATTATCATCCACCAGTTTCTTAACCTGCTTGTCTATTTCTTCCTTATGTGATTGTGGTATACGATAGTTTTTGATGTACACCGGTTGTTTATCGCTCACCCTCAACTTTTGTTCATAGAAATTGTAATTGTAATTGTTTCTGATTCCAAACCGAAAATATCGCTGTATGATGTGCAAAGTTCAGTTAATGTATTTTTAAACTGATCAGGGAAATTGTTCTGTAAAATTTTTAATATTTCTAATGTTCTATGTCTATGTCCACTCTCGGTTGGATTTCTTTCAATCAATCTCTATCAACTGTTGTGATAGTATTATTTATATTTAAAATACGAATATATGCTTGATTAGATTTTACCAATGTGTTCGCGATAAAAACACCTGGTTCGAGTTCCTGATTTGGTATTAGAATTTCATCATCGCAATCCATAAAGTTAATTTTTCGTATTATTTCTGATCTTGGTGGTAAAATAAGACTATTGTTGTTGACAATTGGTATTTGTATAGGTTGTGGTACATTGAATGGTCGTAGGACCAAGCAGTCATAATTCTGATTGAAGTCCAGATTATATTTCTTAATGAAATCCATACCAATGATTCCATCGCTTGGCACCGGGAAATTTTTGTCTACTACCTGGAAGTTATGTGGTATTAGGTAATTTTTAAATTTTAAATCAAAAAATATGCTACCCATAGATTTGATTTCACCTTGTCCTATTCCACTCAATGTTGTTATTCTGTTAGTATTTATTTGTGTTAAATTGAAACATTTTGATTTCATGAGGGAAATGTCGGCTCCTGTGTCAACTAGTAGTGTTATTGTTATCTATATTTACCCGAATGAAATAACATAAGTTGACGCTAAGGTTATAAACTTTCTTATTTACTGTTCGGATCCTAGGGGATGTTCGGAGTTTTCCTAACCATTTTCATTTGAGCTTGTTGCTCGTACGTAGCGTCTATTGCTACGGCTGTTGTCATATCTTTGCCTGTTTCTATTATTGTAATTGTTAGTATAGTTATTACCATTGCTATTATTATTGTTGTTTCGCGGATAATTGTTTCTACCACGAAATCTTCTGTTATTTCCACGATAATTATTATATGTGGGTTTCTGCCTAAAGAACAATATAGAATTTTGTTGCCCTGTTGCATCAGTGCAACTATTTACGAATTTACTGACGGCTTCGTTCATGTCACGGGACTGTCCTGATTCCATGACAAGTTTTACCCTGTCAATGTTGCAGTTTTTGGTAAGTGCTTTCACAGCCACCTGTGTGGCATATTTGCTCGCCAAATCAGTTGTTAGTCCGTCCGATATATATGCATTTTCCAATGATTTTGTAAGGGATTCAATCTCTGCACAGTAAGTATTTGCAGTCTTGTTGTTTTATTTAGTATTCATAATTTTTGCGGATAGAACCTCGACAGATTCACCCTTAACAGTCAACTTTAATTTATTTATAATTTCTAATATTGTGGATTCTTGGTTTATCAAATTTCTAGCACTTCCCTTAAGTTTTGTTTTTATCATAGAAACTGCATTTGACTCATGGTTACTATTGATGGAGTTTAGTAATTCTAAAGAGTCTATAAAGGAACGCAAGTTTTCAGAATTCCCGTCGAAATCTGGAATAAACTTTGAAGCTGTATTCAAAAATTCCACTATTGTTTGTGTCATATTGTTATTTACTGTCAAATTTTCAGTAAGGTCAAAGTTTAACCGTTCATGTTGTGTATTTGGTAATTCAATTTTTATGTTCTTTCTGGCTGCTATTTTAAGTAATTTGGTTTTCAAGTCCAAAAAGAATCCTTCGGCTACCGCCTGATGTCTATTTGTCAATCGATGGTAGTGCACGTTAAACACGACTCTTATTTGTTCAAATCTGGTTATAAGATTCTAAATGTGAAGTTGAACAGTTTCGTCCTTTGTTGGTCTGTCAATGTTCAGACACTTGTATGAACGGTCAAAATGTTCCTTAATTAATCTAACTCTGTACTGTATATCTTTCCATTCCATTAAAATAATGCCTTTATAATTTGTCTAAGTCATTGGCCTTACTCAAGTACTTTTTCTTAAATTTTTTATTATGCAAAGCAAAATTCGAAGCATAAAATTCAACACCATCAATCAAATCAACAGTTATCACTATCAGACAGATTTCGATCTCATTTAAATTTAAATTATCTTGAAGTATTTCTACTTCATTTATAACGTTTTGCACATGCTGTTCCTTAATTCATCTCTTTTCAAGCTCGTCTAATCTTCTAAGCATGGCTACTATTTCCTTATCTAGTCCTTCTCTAATGCTACAAGCTATGTCTTCGTCAGTAGGAGGTTCTGGCTTACCTAAGAATTTCCAAGTTACTTCTATTGCCAACCTATGCTGTTCAAACGTTAATTCTTGAACGTCTTTCTCATTGTCCACTGTATCCTGAATTGGATTTTTTGCTCTTATTTTTCTTCTATTCATGGTTTTATCAAAAAATTGTTTTGTATAATTTCTTTTTGTTTAATAATAAGATTTTAGGTAACTTAATTTTTCCCGCCATAAAGGTCCATAATTCTTATAATATTGTTACATTTTTACCTTTTTAAAAACGTTTAAATATGAGTTCGTTAATTGCAAACCAAAGTAAAAACAAATATGTGGTTATTTTCAGTTAAACTCTCTTTATTATTCACACTACGTTTGTGCCACTGTACACACTTAACGATACAACAATAATAATCTGTTTATTCTTTTTACTAGTTCACACAATTATTCACTTTACAAACACGACTTGTTTTGTTCACACGCAACTTCACACAAGGCTGACTGAATTAACTCTCTCCCTGCTGCTTGCTTTGTCCAGCCCTTTTATAGTCCGCACGCACGCAATCAGTATGATGAACGTTCTTGATGAACTCTATTGCTAGTACATTGTTGTTTGTGTACTTTGCTTATGTTGTCCGTTACATATTTGTCGTAGCTGGTTTACTTTATTTTGTTGTTGGCACCAGCCCCAACCAGGTTCGTCATGCATATGTGTGCGTGCAGCTTTAGATAATCAACACGTTCATTGTATTCCTTGTATTAGTGTGTTTTGTATCGTGTGGCTTTTGTTTATCGTTTTTAATGTTAAACGGTATTAGGTCGTTTCGATTTATGTAACAATGCCGCCCACTTAAGCCTGTTCGTCCCGAATAGGCTCATTATCTCTACCCCCATATTTTGCCAGTCGCTCTTTATGTACGACCTTCATTTTTGTCCGGGGGCTGCCAGCTTTCTGTATCCTCTACACGACATCGTTTAACCGTTTAATTATTTCATACGATCCATCCCAGCTATTTTGCGACTTGGGGAATAATCCTTTCTTCCGCGTTTGGTTGTAGAATAGTACCAGTTGTCCTTCATGGAAACCCTCCGTGTTTGCTGCACAATCATACATGGCCTTCATTCCATTACTGACCATCGCTCTAAACTCAAAAGGTGCGCCAGAGTTAAACTGTTGAAGCTCACCTTGACTTCTTTTTACTGGACCTTTAGATGAAATACACTGGATACAGTTTGCTATCCAATCCGCCACTGCTTGCTGACATCCAACCCAATAGAAAAGTCGATTTAGCCTTTCCAACGTCTTTGCCACTCCCAGATGTCCTCCGCTAGCTCCATTATGGGACTCCTTTAGCACTTTTTTCGTCTTGGAGGAAGGCACTACTAATAGGTTGGATAAGGTCTTGCCATCAGCGCTTTCCCAACGTCGATATAAGCATCCGTTCATCAACCGTAAACTGTCCCATAGTGCCCAATATGCTTTTGTAAGAGGACCTTCTCCGGATATCTCATTGCTGGTAGGTCGTTTATCCTCTTCCTTAGCTGCTATTATCTTCGCTAGTATTGGGTCACTCTTTTGTGCTTCGGACCAGTCTTCATCGGCTTCGAACTGCATTCGCCGGACATCAACGATGAATTCCTTCTTCTCAGCCTTTACATAACTGTTACGCTCCAAATTACGAGATCGGCTTGAGAGAGCATCAGCCTTGTCATGTTTTATGACTCTTCCTTTTGTTACAGGCGATAGTTCGGAATCAGCTTCGATCTTCTTGCACCCTCTTCTAACTTTTATAACTTCAGTCTTTTCTGCAGCCGTGTAAGTGTTGGGAGACTTTTCGATTTGCATATTAGACTCTGTTTTCGGTACTTTCGACATAGGATGATCCTCACTATTCTCAGGCTTTTCGCGTCTTCTCTTGGAACTACTCGTTTCAACGTAGTGTTCATCAGAAGCCTTAGCCATAGCAATAGCACGTCGTCTTGTTGGTGAGACCAGTCTTGATCTTTTCAGTGGCGCTTTACAGTTTCTTTGGAAACTGTAAACTCCTTTCCACAGTTGAAGCATTTAAGTTTACCATTTTGTCCGTTTTCTCTCAAAACTTGCTTTAACATCTCTTTAAGTTTGTTTAACAGGCATTCTTTCCTCTTCCACGACTTCCATTATTCGCACTTTGCTTACTTGTGGTCTAGTAATAGCGTGAGCTGTCTCTTGAGATAGTGCGAAGTTTCTCTTCAGTGTGGAACATACCGCTAGTTTAATGTCAGGGTTTCGTATGCCATTAACAAACGCCTCGGTCTTAAAGTTGTCTATCAATGGATGGTTTTCACCTGGGTATGTTAGCTGCACTAATCTCTCAACCTCCATTGCAAAGGCTTGTAATGACTCATTTGCCTTTTGCGCCCGGCATCTCAACTCCATTCGGTATAGTTCCCATTTGTGCTCATCACCAAATTTACGCTGCAACGCCACCATTAAGTCGTTGTAATTGTTTCTGCTGCTGGCTGGCATGGTTTCTAGAATCTCAGCTGCGACACCTTTTAAAGCCAAAATTAGCTCTAGTGCTTTCTCCCCATCGTCCCATCCGTTTCTGTTGGCTACCGTCTCAAATTGGAACTTGAATACGTCTATCGGTATTGTCTTTGCCAATACCAGTACCGCTTCGTCAGACACTGTCCTGAAGCCGTTTATCTGCCTAATCGCGCTTAGACGATACACTGAGGACAGTTTCCTCCTTGTCGTCCCTACGGAGATTGCCTCCGACCATATTGGGTAAGCATATAACATTATCGACGTCACAACCCTTGATATTATTCTCCTCTTAAATTATTCTCCTCCAATATTTGGCATCATCCTCGCCAGTGCTCCCTGTGTTACAGATGCCTTTTCGCCGATGTATATCACGTGCTCCTTGAAGTTCAACCTGTCGTCGATAATCATTCCTAGGTATTTTATGGCCCTCTTCGATTCGATCTTAGTCTCTACAATGGTCACTTCCATCTTCTCCACTATCTTCCGGCCACTTTTCAAGACGGCCTCCGCTTTGAGAGCAGCAAGTGTCAATCATGCCTCATCAAACCATGCTCCAACTTTTCGAATCGCCATGTTCGTCTTCTCCTCTATTTCCTTTACCGTCTTAGCGACCGAGACTATGTCAATGTCATCTACAACGCCAGAATTAGTTCTAGAGCTTTCTCTCCATTGTCCCACCCGTTTCTGCTTGCTACTGTCTCAAATTGGAATTTGAATACGGATAGGGGTGAGCTACCATCAAAGCAAGGTGGTTTTATTCTGCCGGTACCTTCTGACACGACTCGCACTGGCTCCGGTCGCTGGCTCTGGAGGTTGTTGATCTTCTCCTCCATTATAACTAGTTTCCCGTCAACGGTCTTTTCCAAATCTGAGACCCTTTCCTCGACGCCACTGATTCTTTTGTGGAATGACTCACGTCTTTCAGCCAAAAGTTTCTGATTTTCGGCTCTATAAGCTTCAAATATTTTTTGGTTCGCTACTTGCATTTTCTCCATAATTTGTTCACTATCTTGTCGCGACTCAGCCAGAAGTTTCTGATTTCGGCTCTAGAAGCTTCTAATAGCTTTAGGTTGTCGGCTCTAGAAGCTTCTTGTACCTCCGCTAGAAATTTTTGATTCTCTGCTCTGGAAGCTTCTTAAGCATCCGTTAATACTTGCATTTTTTCCATCGAATTTATGTCGATACCGCTAGGGTTTGCAGGTGCCTTTAACTCTCGTTCCTCTTCATCCTCGAACTCGTAGGAATCGATGTCGTTGCCCATAAGCTGCAGTTGTTCCCTTAACCGCCTTTGCAGTTCATTCTTCGTGCCCGTTGTTGGCAGTTCTAATTTACCCAACTCTCGTTTCAGTCGTTCCACTCTTAGTTCCGTGAGCTTCATTTTATTTATTTATTTCCTTTTTTATTTATTTTTACTTTTGGATTTTTGCAATCCCACTTCTGACACCAATTGTTACGTGTTTACCTTTTTAAAAACGTTTAAATATGAGTTCGTTAATTGCAAACCAAAGTAAAAACAAATATGTGGTTATTTTCAGTTAAACTCTCTTTATTATTCACACTACGTTTGTGCCACTGTACACACTTAACGATACAACAATAATAATCTGTTTATTCTTTTACTAGTTCACACAATTATTCACTTTACAACCACGACTTGTTTTGTTCACACGCAACTTCACACAAGGCTGACTGAATTAACTCTCTCCCTGCTGCTTGCTTTGTCCAGCCCTTTTATAGTCCGCACGCACGCAATCAGTCATGCATATGTGTGCGTGCAGCTTTAGATAATCAACACGTTCATTGTATTCCTTCTGTTAGTGTGTTTTGTATCGTGTGGCTTTTGTTTATCGTTTTTAATGTTAAACGGTATTAGGTCGTTTCGATTTATGTAACAATATTTTAATTTTTACTAACAAAATTGTATTTATTATTTTATTTTATTATTTATTATCTTCTTATAATTAAGACAAAGTTTGCCACTATAAAACAATAAAATAATTACAATATAAATTCATAAATTTCATTTAAACTAACTTTATATGATAATACATAATTAATCTGTTAGGCTCTTTTAAAAATTTTATCATTATCATTACTCTTATTAGAGAAAAAAAATTTTTTTTTGCTGTTTGCCAAGAGAGGTTAATGCTTTCTGGCCTATGGGGGCGGCTGGAACGCTCCACTTTTTAAGCTAAACTACAATTTTTGTTTTGGAAAATAGTCTGGCAACTCTGTTGAGATTGTGTGTGTTTGTTGGAGTGCTCTTCGTAAAATTTTATTATTGTGATTTTTAAGTGTTTAAAATAAGTTTTAAATTTTTGACATAAGTGTGTTGGAATCTGTTTTTGTTGTTTTCTTGTGTTTTGAAGTTTTATCTTAAAATTGTAAATTTTAATTTGTTAAATTTTGATATTAGTTGTGTCAGTCTAGCAAAACAAAAAATTGCTTCTTGTTTTAATTTTTGTTTGTTTTTGTAAGCTGGTTACGGTTTATTTGTTTATTTTTTTATTTTTCTTTCTATCAGTGTTCCTTTTTTTGTTTTTTTCTTTTTATTTTGGTTGCTGCTTTGTGTATTATTTTTTGCTTGTAATTCTTACTTATTATTTATTTTTGTTTTTTGTTTTTACATTTTTATATATACCTTTATTCTTTTATTTCTTTTATATATAAATAATTTATACTGTTTGTTTATTTATTTATTTAATTTATAAAAATGAACAATTGTACGGCAACAAAGTGCATTGTAAAGAAAGAGGGTGAACGCCAGATTTCTTGCTGGTTATGTGATAATTTGTTTCACATTAAGTGTGTTGGTTTGCTTCCTCGTACCACGGACCAATTAGTGGATAGTTCCTTGGGTCTACGTTGGTGTTGTCCTAAATGTAAGGTGGTGGACATCCAGTTTTATAAATTTTTTATGGGGACTCGTCGTGAGTTTACTGACTCTCTTTTTGCTAGATTTCGTCGGTTTGAGGAACTATTTTCAAAATATGGCCTTTTAAACGAATTGCTCGAATCGGAAAGGGTTCCAGGCCCTCTGTCTTCTGAGGCTTCTGGGCATGTGGCGCAAGTTTCTGTGCCAGGGGAAACTGCGACAATCAATACATTGTCCACTGTTACTCCTATTGTGGACATTTGTCCATCTATTGCTGATAACCCAACTGGCAGTTCTATACTGAAGTCTGCAAATTTGGTTGAACTGAGTCCAAAGTCTACTCTAACTCCTTTACCTTTACCTCTAGGTGATGTCACTTCTCAAGCATCTTCTAAAACGTCTTCTGCTTCGTATTCATCTGTAGTGTCCGCTAGTTTAGATACTTCTGCTCCAAGGGAATTGGTTGTAGTTAAACCTAAAAGGATTATTTTTGTGTCTCGTCTTTCACGTGATACTTCGGTCGATGATATAAGATGTTTCGTTAAATCGAAGATTAGGGAACCTTTTGAGTTTGGTTGCTATAAGATGGGGCCATCTTTGAATAGCAGTATTTCTTCGTTTAAATTATATGTTGCCGATGAAAGATTTGGTGAAATTGTTAATCCTGCGTTTTGGCCGCAGGGTGTATTAGTACGGGAATTCGTATTCAGGCTGGCCCATCGAAGGAATGGTGCTAATTTGCCTGGTCCTATTTCTCAAAAAAACTAACTTCGAAATCGTCTTTTAATTTCAAAATTGCTTATCAAAATGTTCGCGGACTTAGGTCTAAACTTTCTTCGCTTTATAATAGTAGCTTTGATTTTGATGGAATTGCTTTTACTGAAACTTGGCTGAATATATTTATATATAATATTTTTGATTCTGAGATTATGTCTGGTAATTTTAGTATTTATAGATGGGATAGGAGGTCTAAAAATGGTGGTGGTGTTCTTATTTCCATTTGCTCTAAATACACATCGGAATTGATTGACTTGTGTTCTTCTGAGGATATTGAGTTTATTTGCGTTAAGGTCTATGATCGTGGCAAGTCTATATACATTACTTGCTCGTATATTCCTCCCTGTTCTGACATTCATATCTATAGGGCTCACTTCGATTTAATTTCTAGAGTAATTGATTCAATGGGGCAAGAGGGGATATAGTAGTCCTTGGTGATTTTAATCTTCCGCATACATCTTGGAATTTTTCACCTGAGACTGGCTCATTGGTGCCATGTTCTTCAGTTCCATTCTATGCTGAAATTCTGTCCGCTATGTGTGATCTGGGTCTTTTCCAGGTGAATGGTGTATTGAATTCAATTGCAATTAGATTCAATTGGATTTTGGATCTTGTATTTTTAGAGGATCCAAGTATTGCTTCTTTATTTCGAATTGTTACTTTCTATTGAAGTTGATCTTTGTTTACCTCCTTTAATAAGTCGCTCATTTAGTGATGAGGGGCGATTTAATTTCCATCGTACGGATTTTAGTCGTTTGAATACACTACTAGCCTCTGTAGATTGGTCGTCTGTACTTATTTCACTTGGCAGGATCTTGGATGGCTTTTATGAGGTATTATTTAAATGTTTTAGGGAGTGTGTTCCATTTATAAATAGTCGTTTGGAGCGTTCTGGTCCTCCGTGGAATTCGGCTAGACTGTCAAGGTTGAGGAACAGAAAATCAAGATTATTTAGGAAGTTTGTTAGAGCAGGTACTGATATTGATTATGCTCTTTACTCCAGGGCACGTGCGGATTATCGTAGAATGAATCATTACTGTTATGAGGAATATATGATTAGCCAGGTCGAACTTCGTTAGCGATCCTAAGTCGTTTTATGACTTCGTTCGAGCTAAACGTAAATCATCTTTGTTTCCCACTGAGATGTTTTATGGGGGCGTATCATCCTCTAGTTACCTTGATATTTCTAATATGTTTGCTGACTTTTTTCAGTCTACTTATAGGCAGTTGGACTCGGTACCTGATCTGAGTAGCGGCTTTTCGTATCCTTATTCAGTGGGAAGTGTCTCTGTTTGTAATATATATTCATTTGATGAGCAGTCTGTTCTTGAGTCTTTGTCTGGACTGAAACTTACATACTTCCCGGGACCTGACGGGGTACCGGCCTGTATTTTAAGAAAGTGCGCTGTTGTTTTGACAGGTTCTTTGACCTTTATATTCAATGGGCTTCTGAGGGCTGGTCATTTTCCATCTATTTGGAAGAGTTAATTTATAATTCCTTTGCATATGTCGGATTATCTCTTTTTTAATACGAGATCTTTAATATCCCCTTTCCAACATGGTTTTTTGAAAGGTAGGTCGACTGTCACTAATCTTCTTGAATTTACTACACATGTTTTCAGGGGTTTTCTGGCCAGAGCTCGGACTGATGTAATTTATACTGATTTCAGTTGGGTTGATCATAGAATTTTGCTTCTTAAACTTTCATTAATCGGTATTCCTGATATTATTCATCGTTGGCTGGACTCCTACCTCTGCCTTGGGACTCAGAGGGTATTATTTAGGAATGTATTGTCTAAGACTGTATATGTTACTTCTGGTGTTCCGCAGGGTAGCCATTTGGGTCCTTTACTGTTTTTATTGTTTCTTAATGATCTTCCTTGTGCTATTTCTGATTGTAATATTCTGATGTATGCTGACGACATTAAATTATTTTATACTTTTGATGATGATCATGATCAGGATCAGGCTGTTCTTCAGCGAAATATTGATTTGTTTGTAACTTGGTGCAGAATTAATTTAATGAATCTTAACTTGAAGAAATGTAAATGCATGGTTTTCTCTCGCGGGGGCGTAATTTCGTCCACTTATGTCATTAATTCTTGCCCTTTGGAAACTGTAACTACATTTCCTGATTTGGGAGTATTATTGGATATGAAATTGTCTTTTATTGATCATATTAGTACGATGATTGGCAAGGCTCGGGTTGTTCTTGGTTTTGTGAAAAGATGGGCTAGGGAATTCATTGATCCTTATATAACGAGACTGCTATACATTTCACTTGTTAGACCTATTTTGAAGTATGCGTCTATTATTTGGAATCCATACTATCGTTGTCATAGTGATTCAATAGAGTCTGTGCAGAAGCAGTTTTTATTATTCTGTTTACGTGGCTTAGGATGGGATTATGCCAATGGGTTTCCGTCATATGAGGCTAGATTAGGTTTGATAAAACTTCCAACTTTGGAACGTAGAAGGACTGTTTTAGGGGTTTGTTTTGTTTTTAATCTGGTTAAAGGTGATATCGATTCTGAGTTTTTGCTTTGTAACGATTTTCACGGCACTATCGTCCTCTTTCTTTAGATTTTTATAGAACGAACTATGGATGTAATTTTCCTTTTCGTAGATTATGTAACGATTTTAACTTATATTATGATTTTATTGATTTTAATAGTAGTGTTTGTAATATAAAACGTAGCTTATATGCTGGCATTAATTTGTAAATTATTATATAAATATGTATTATCGTTCTTGTCATAGGTAGTCCCTATTTATTGTAACTTTATTCAGCTTGTGATTAAGTTCTGTAGCTGTTTTATTTTCTCGTTGCCATTACTTTCCCCTACCCGCTACAGTTCGGACTGTAGTGTGTACGTACCCCTACGTAATGGGGACGAGCACTCCGCGATCGGGTGAGGGTGGGTTAGTGTGAGGCCGGGGACGTTCGAACAAAAAAATACCGTACCAGAAATCCTTTATTCCTTTTTGCTTTCTTTCAGCAATTGGTCGATTTGGTCGACCTTGGTCCACAGTCTGGTGGCACCGTCCCATGGAGGGGGTTGTTCCGCGTTTATTGTCCGTAGGAGAATGGCTTTCTGTCTCCTAAGGTTGGTGGTGTAGCCTCCTCTTCGCTTGGGCTTCGTTACCTTGGGGATCGCTAGTGATGGGGACTTCTCTCTAGTTTGGCCAATCCTTTTTCGGTATTCGTCTATGGTTATTGGCCTTGGTCCTTCGGTCATCCCACTGTCTCTTGGCCAGACAGTATCTTCCTTCTTCGCAACTGGCGGATCGTTTTGGCTGATCCGCCAGGACAAAAGTGATGCTATGTTGGTGCAATACTTGTTGCACTCTTGTTTCTGTGCCTTTAATCTTGGTGCTTTTTTAGTTGTAAGCACTTCAAGATTATGGCAGGATCGCCATATAAGGATGGTGGATTAAGAAGAATAAATATAGTAGATTTATAGAGCCCAAGTTAAGAGCTCTGTATGCTTTATTCAATTAAATTTCGATATGGGAATAATTTCCTCTTTTATACAATATTTTAGCTGGTTCGACAATTTCGAATCAACTCCCTTAATTCTATATAGTTCTTAACTTATTACATATGTTCGACTGACATATATTCTATCGATTAATAATATATGGGTTTGTGTGTATGCAACACGACCAAGCCTTCAGTCCAACACCAGTAATGCAAGCAAAGCATAGTTCCTACGCTAGCCAGCGGAGAATACACAACAACAACAACATGCATTGATGGCTTGAGCACGCGTCAAAAGCAGCGAGAGAGTGACACAATCACTTATGTTATTTGATATTCATTTGTTTATACATGTTGTATCGTTAATGTTCATTAGCTATATAGAACATTGTGTTGGCATAAACGGCAGTAGGGTCGTGCTAAAATTTGTTTACATTAAGAAATATTCTTATTGATCATATGCGCGTGCACACACTTATTCTGTCCGTCCAATCATTCGTTTGAAAAGCAATACAAATAAAAGGAACAAGAAGAAGCAGGCATGGTCCCAAATTTTAACACACACACTCATTCCGTCCGTCCAATCTACATGTTACAAACATATCAACTAACTTCCACTACCGACTGTACCGTAGGCATGCTCCCAAATTTGTATGAAAAAAGTGCGAAAGAAGGTACATAAACGTACTACTGATTTGTATGCAACTATCAAAACCTTTTCGATAACGTCCTTTATTAGTAAGTCATTCTTGCTTATAACACGAAATACATTGCAAAGGTCAACAAATTGTTTAAATGTAATATAACCAATAACATGATCATTATGTTTTAAATTCATTTCACGTTTTCAATTCATTTCATCCTGCGTAAATATTATAATCATATTTGCATTATCACGTATTAGATGTTTTGCAATTTTCCTGTGTTACACTTCCATAGATAAAAACAGTGGATATATTTATGTCTGAAACACCAGAAGCAGATGAAAAAGAAGAATTCGAAAGGTAGAAGAAAGGGAAAAGAAACTAAATGTAATAAAATATTGTTTAAAGTTAATGTAAGAAAAACTTTAAAACAATTGAAAGAACAGTAACCCCTTAATATAAATGATGAAGTTAAAAAGGGAAAAGGCAAACAAACATTACGAGGGTTATACCTGTACCATAAATTGGAGGATTTTTTCCACTTATTCCCGTACTAAATGCCATCAAAATGGAAAAGAACAATTGACAGAGGCTAACCATCACAATAGATATATGGAATTAATTGCAATGAGGTAGGGGTTATATCCCAAACCATATACAACAGAATATGGGCTGTACTATAGTCCAGTTCCAAAAGACTACTAGACAATCGCCCTTTAACAGATTTAGATTTGGGAAACAGCTAAAACATTTTAGGGGTGACCGTTTATCTAAAAAAACTTTAACACAAGAATGCGGAATGGTTAATTTACACATTGGGTAGCTTATTATAAAGACCGCAACTATAAAGAGTACTTATAGCTTTGGAAACTTACAACCAGTACTTGAAATAATCAATTACTTGAAGTCACTCATTAACTATAAAAACAATCAAACAAAAAATTCAACACATTTAATTGCAGTCATTTGTGCTTAAAATTTCTATACAATAAATATAATTTAAAATGAAATGAAACAACGAAAAATCCCTTTAATTTTTTTATTATCTTATAGGATATATTTAGTTTGATAATTTTTAATATCATGATGTCTCTAGGCATACATACAACGGTCTCCAGGCAGACATACACCGGTGTATGCAGACTTTTTTCCCGCTGACTTTTATTAAATTGAAAAAGATGTTAAAGCGTTGTTTAAGGCATTTACAATCAAAAATGTTTGAAGAACAAAACGAATATGAAAAAAATATAACAGAACAGAATATGTATAACAGTTTTGGGGGAAAAAATAAATATTAGCAGGAAAAAAGAATATAGACTTTTTTCTTTGACTGTAAGTACTAACATTTCACATTAAAATCTCTTATCATCCAAATAACTTAAAGTTAATTTACTTATAGATTGTGTATATATTTGATGAACCTTTTTCTTAAGAAAACTTCTCCTAAAACCATTAATACTTAATCTAGCTGTTGCACTACTTCTAACAAAATCTACTCGATCTACACTGTCGAATATTGTTCTATTTAATGTGATTTTTTGTTCGTTTTTTATTAACTTTCAATGCAAGATCTCTAGCTTGAATAATAATGATAAAAAAAACACTTTATTGTTGGATATACCCTACTATAAACCAAAAATAAGACGACAATTTTAATTTCGGCTATCAGGTACAATTTATGTTAAAAAGGAAAATTTATTTAATTGTTCTAGAGATTTTTTGCAAATAAAAAAAAATAAACAAACCAATATAATTAATTTTTAATATTATATAATATTATATTTATGGAAGTATAAAATATGGCACTCATAAAACGCATTAACAGTTAGCCAAACGTAACGTACGGTACGTCTGTTTTTAACAAAACGGAACGATCTGTATAAAACACAATTCATTCACGTGTTTACGTGACATTTTAACATGAGTGATGGGGCTGTTGTATATAGAGTTGCATTGTGGCACAAATGCCATCTTTTGTACTTTCATGATTATTTATATAAAACTTTTAAATTTTACATTTATACAATGATTTTTTTTAATTTTTGACTAAAATGATAATAAAAAATAATTTTATAAGAAATAAACACTTATTGTTATGATTCTATTATGCACACAAAAAATTTAAACAAAATAAATAAATAATATACGTATATGTATTTTGAGTGACGAATATACAGTGGCTCCATCGCATAATCGGACAAGCACTAGTCTGATATGTATGTGCTTAAAACTTAAAAAGAAAATATTAAATATATGTTTTTTTTCGCTTTTATTTACACTCTACATTATAGACTTTCAGATTAATAAAAAAAATAACAACATTTTTCATGATAACGGTAATTTTATAAAGAAAAAGAAAATTATCTCAATTTTTTGCGCTCAACGCATAATCGGACAAAGCAGAGCACCATTGCTAAAAATGACGAAAGAGAACAATTAATACTTTGTGGCATATCCTTTGTTCTCAAGAACGGTCCGTAAACGTTTTGGAATTGATTTTACCAAATTGTAGCATACCTCAGGTTCTATGGAGTTCCACGCTTCCAGTAAAGCCGCCTTAAGCTAATTCAAAGTTTTAAATTGTTGTTGGTATACTCTTCTAGCTAATTCTTCCTAAAGATGTTCAATTACGTTGAGATCTGGGCTCTGTGCAGAGGTTTCTATAAGTTTGGGACAATTATGGATCAACCAAAGCTTTTCCACACCCGAAGTTTGCTTGGGATCATTGTCCTGGTAAAAAGCAAAATCATTCGCAATGCCTAATTTCTCGGCACTTTCCTTTACATTTTCCTTCAAAATGTTGAGGTAGCCAAATTTGTCCATTTTACCATCAATAAAATGCAAATTGTGCACCCCAGCACTCGACATGCAGCCCCAAACCATAACAGAGGGTCCTCCATGCTCAACAGTAGCTTTTGTATTTTGAGGATTAAATTCTGCATTTGGTTTACGCCACACAAACATCTTGCCATCTGATCCATGCAAATTGAATTTGCTCTCGTCAGTGAACAGAACCTTGGAACGAACAAAAACTATCAGCAAAAATATATTTTAAGATATCTTTACACCAAATTACCTTATTCCAAAAATCTTCTGTTTTAAGCAAATACTCTTCAGCAAATTTTATTCTCTTGTTTTTACTTCTTAGGCCTAATAAATGGCTTTTTTTGGCAACTCTACCATGGTAGTTATATTTGTGCAATGTATTACGAATAGTATTTAAGCAAACATCTTTTCCACTGCTGTTTTTTAAAGATATTTTTAGTTCTTAGGCATTGCGAATGACTTTGCTTTTTACCAGGACAATGATCCCAAGCAAACTTCGAGTGTGGGAAAGCTTTGGTTGTACCATAATTGCCCCAAACTTATAGAAACCTCTGCACAGAGCCCAGATCTCAACGTAATTGAACATCTTTAGGAAGAATTAGCTAGAAGAGTATACCAACAACAATTTAAAACTTTGAATCAGCTTAAGGCGGCTTTACTGGAAGCGTGGAACTCCATAGAACCTGAGGTATGCTACAATTTGGTAAAATCAATTCCAAAACGTTTACGGACCGTTCTTGAGAACAAAGGATATGCCACAAAGTATTAATTGTTCTCTTTCGTCATTTTTAGCAATGGTGCTCTGATTTGTCCGATTATGCGTTGAGCGCAAAAAATTGAGTTAATTTCCTTTTTCTTTATAAAATTACCGTTATCATGAAAAATGTTGTTATTTTTTTTATTAATCTGAAAGTCTATAATGTAGAGTGTAAATAAAAGCGAAAAAAAACATATATTTAATATTTTCTTTTTAAGTTTTAAGCACATACATATCAGACTAGTGCTTGTCCGATTATGCGATGGAGCCACTGTACATATATCATATAGTTACGAAAATGGAAATGGTGTTTTGCTTTTACATCGTTTAACATTAAAATTATAAACAAATGCTACAATAACAAAAACAATGAACTTGTTTACATGATAAACAAGTATATAAAAAACAACAAACAAAATAAAAAGATAAACAAGTACACAGAAATGCAACAACAAACACCGCAAGAATAAATCTAAACAAAAATACACAAGCAACAATAATGAAACAACGATGTTTACGTTTATAGAGATCTCGAGAAGGTGAAGCCACGAACATTCGTCAGACTGTTTACGTTGCTATATAAAAGGCAAGGCAAAGCAGACAACCAGTTAGTCAAAGTTCAGTTAGTCTTGTGTAAAGAGGCTGTGTGCTTGAAAATAATAATCGTGGTTTGAAGATCTCCGTTACAAAGATCTGTCGAACAATTATCTAGTGATTTGTTATTGTTTATGCAAAAGAGTGCAAAGAGGAATAACAAACAAAGCAATTGTTATTGTTTTCAGCAAGTTGTGAACAGTGGCGCACAGAATTGTGAGAACAATAAAGAATTCGACTGAAACTAAACACAAACTTATTTTTTTGCAACCTACCAGCTCATATTTTAAACGTTTTTAAAAGGTAAAAACGTAACAATTGGTGTCAGAAGTGGGATTGCAAAATTTAAAAAAATAAATAAATAAAAAAATTAAAATCACCGAACTAAGAGTAGAACGGCTCAAACAAGAATTGGGTAAATTAGAGCTGCTAACAATGGACACGGAGAATGTACTCCAAAGGCGGCTAAGGGAAGAACTTCGGCATCGTTGCATTGGTGTCGATACTTACGACTTCGAAAGCAAGGAGTCATTCAGCAAAAGAATTACTAGTGCCGAGGGACAGGTGTCAGATTTGGAAAAGACCGTTGACACGAAAGTAATTTGGAAACGTCCGTTGAGGGGAAGTTCGTTATGATGGAGGAGGAGATAAACAACCTCCAGAGCCAGCGACCGGAACGAAGGTACCGGCAGGATAAAACCACCTTGCTTTGATAGTAGCTCACCCCTATCCGTATTTAAATTTCAATTCGAGACAGTAGCCAGTAGAAATGAGTGGGATGATGAAGAGAAGGCTTTAAAACTAATTTTGGCTTTAAAAGGTGCAGCAGCCGAGATTCTAGAAACCATGCCAACCAGCCGCAGAAGCAACTACAACGACTTAATGGTGGCGTTACAGCGCAAACGAGAACTATACCATATGGAGTTAAGGTCCCGTGCGCAAAAGGCGAATGAGTCGCTTCAAGTCTTTGCTATGGAGGACGAGAGATTAGTGTAGCTTACATACGGTATATTCTACACATAAGACAACCTTTCTAGACCACAAGTAAGCAGAGTGAGTATCCATACAAGTGAACAAATTTACTCAACTCAAACATTGCCTTCCAATATCCCTTACACACATTATAACAATAATATCACCAATACACATCAAGATTCACCATACACATCAACATTCACCACACACATCAACATACACATTTTCTTCAACAGGTTGAACATGAGGTTAATACAAATTAGTCTGAACCATTGCGAAGCAGCCCAGGACATATTGGTACAGAGGGTAAAGGAAGAGAATATCGATATCGCAATCATAAGCGAATGTTATAGGGTACCGAGGAATAGTACTTGGATCACGAACGTATCTAGTACTGCGGCTATATGGATTTGTGGTTTATTACCCTTCCAGCAAACCTATGCGAGGGAAATTGGTTTCGTTATGGCAAGGATAAAGGGAGTTTTCGTTTACAGCTGTTATGCCCCCTCGAGTTGAGTTTCAACATATGCTGGAGAGGCTTTCGTCACACGCGCGCCTGAACCCCCCCCCCCCCCGTTATTATTGGAGGGGACTTTAACGCTTGAGTGACCGAATGGGGTAGTAGATATACTAACGCCAGGGGTCGCTGCCTCTTGGAAACGTTCGCTTCCCTTCCTGTGGCGCTGATGAGTGACGGAAGAGGAAACACATTTAGGAGAGCTGGATCGAGCTCGATAATAGATTTGTCGTTTGTGAGCGATGGCCTTGTTTCGCGGACCGCATGGTAGCTAACTGAGGACTTCACAAATAGTGACCATCAGGCGATCGTGATGACGGTTACTGTGCGCAACAGGAGAGGAGACGGATTGCCGAAGTTTACGGGACCTAAATGGAAGGACTCCCGCTTTGACGAGGAGACGTATAGATTGATGTCGTCTTTTCATACGACTGGCAGCATGGTCGAGGAATTAGTGAGCGGCGTATACGAAATGCTCAACACTGCATGTGATGCTTCCATGCCTAAGAGGACTGTGTGTAGGGGACGTTCCCCCTGCTATTGGTGGAATAACGAGATTCGCGAGAAGAAGGGCCCAGCGCACGAGAGGAAGACCGACATATGAAGCCGAACGGGCTTCATATAAGGATCTAAGGCATCAACTTAGAAGAGCCATAAAAATTAGCAAGAAACTATCCTTTCAGCGGATATGCCAGGAAGCTGACGTCAATCCTTTTGGGACGGCGTACACAGTCGTCTGCAATAGAATCAGTGCTCGGAAACAGCCTATTAGTACATTATTCCCACGGGGCCAGCCCTACACTTTTATAAGTAGGGAGCCGGAGGCCATCCATACCCGAGGTAACAGGAGAGGAGGTACTCGCAGCATGTACTGGAATAGGAGATAGGAAAACACCGGGACCAGAGGGAATCCCAAATAGGGCACTTAAGGCGGCTATCCGACTCAGACCGAATATGTTCGCCAAGGTGTTCCACAAATGCTTCGTCGAGGGTGTTTTTCCACATAGATGAAAGAAGCAGAAATTGGTTCTCATTCCAAAACCTGTCAAACCACCAGGGGAACCATCGTCTTATCGGCCCATCTGTCTACTTGACACGATGGGGAAAATACTGGAGAGGATAATATACAATCGACTACTGACGTGTGCCGACGCAGGAGGAGCTCTCTCGGATCTGCGATACGGATTTAGGAAAGGACGGTCCACTATTGACGCGATAAGGAGGGTGGTCGATATTGTAGGAGGTGCAATAGAGGGCGAAAGATGGAGATTTGGCACCAAGGAATACTGCGTGGCTCTCACACTTGACGTTAGAAACGCGTTCAACTCAGCGAATTGGTGGCGGATTATGAGAGCCCCTTTAACATGGGTACGTCGCCATACTTAATGGAGATTCTGAACAATTACTTTCAGGACAGGTAGGTAATATACCTAACGGACAGCAGGAATACGTAGTGACGGCGGGTGTCCCACAGGGCTCTGTACTTGGGCCACAACTATGGAACAGGCCGTCTTGATAAGCTGCCGGAAGATAGTGGAGAAGATGGAAGTGACCGTTGGAGGCACAAGGATAGAATCAAGGAGGGTGATAAAATACTGGGAGTAATTATGGACTACAGGTTGAACTTCAAGGAGCACGTGAAATACATCGGCGAAAAAGCATCTGTAATACAGAGAGCATTGGCGAGGATGATGCCAAATATTGGAGGACCAGGTCCATTCAAAAGGACGGTAATTTCGGCGGTAGTAACGTCGGTATACTTGACCAATATGGTCGGAGGCACTCTCCGTAGGGACGACAAGGAGGACTGTCCTCGGTGTATCGTCTAAGCGCGTTTAGACGAATAAGTGGTTTCAGGACAGTGCCTGATGAAGCGGTATTGGTATTGGCAAAGACAATACCAATAGACCTATTGGCGGATGAGATGAGGAGGATATACCTTCGCCGTCTCGAGCACCCGGGACGGATAGCAGCTATGAAGGCGGAGGAACGAAGGACTTCCATGCACAAAAGGCAGTCACGATGGGAGAGCAGTCTAAAGGGAAGATGGACATTTCGTCTTGTCCCTGATGTAACGCTTTGGATGAAGAACGAACATTGCGAGTTGAACTACTACGTGACCCAGTTCCTAACTGGTCATGGGTGCTTCAGGAAGTACCTGCACAGATTTGGTCATGACACTTCCCCTATATGCCCAAACTGTGTAAATGAGGAGGAAGATGCGGAGCATATTCTAACATGCTTTCCCAGATTTAGACGGCCCGGAGAAACGAGTTTAGGACCAAACCGGCTAATGGATGAGCTGTTGAATTTTAGGTTTCTATGGAGTCAATATAGTCACAGAATGGCTGAAATTATGCTAGAACTCTGAAGACTAGAGGAACGGAGGCGAAATTTTACTTAATGGGATAAAGCTTTCAAGCTAACCAGCCCTCCGCGAAGTAATACCTTACGGCAGTCCCGCGGGGGAGAGTGGTTGAAGTGTGTAGGGTGTGGGTTTAGTACGTAGGCACCAGTGATGGTGAATCGTGCACTCTTTTGTTGGAACAAAAGTGTCCTTCGAAGATTCCCACCCCCGGCTCAAGACAAAAAAAGGTTGAACATGATTGGTTAGATCCTTGTAGATCAGTTGATTATCGACAGCGAACAACACAAAACAAGAACCCAACAAGCCCTACGCGTACTAATCAAATAATAAAACAAGAATTGTGAACGTATGTTATTATAATGTAAATTCTACATTTAAACATAAAACTAAATCGTATACAAACAAACATTAATAAACAAAAGAATATAAGTTGTAAACAAAACAAATATTGTGAACTATGTATAGCTATATATACTCTATAATTTATTGTTACAACATACAAACGAATATACGCTTTACAACGTTTACTCAAAAACTAACCCTCACCCTATAACCTGTTTATTCATTAGCCCGTCAAGGAAAACGAAGAGACAGCGGCAAGTATACAGTCCACATAAAACCCATAAACCCCCCAATTTCTGCAAATTCTACCCCACCCTAAAAATATAACTCCACAAAACCCTGAATTTAAAATTTGAACATAATAACAGTAGAACAGTGCATTAAATATCAGTGCAAAATTGATTTTATATAAGTGTTTAAATAAGCAAAATAAAATTAACACACATACACTAACAAAAACAGGGTAAAATATAAATCCCCCATATACAAAAAACATTCTAAAAACAAAAAAGTGCACCAAATACTTAAATATATAAATCAAAAACACAAATTAATAATTAACACAAACAACAATCACATTAAATAAAAAAGTGTGTTAACAAAAATACAATTAACATAAAAACAATAAAAAATAAGAACATTGCAAAATCAAAAATAATATATCACATATTGCGAATTACTATATATTAAAAGTACAAAAAAGAAAATGTTGCTAAATTACATAGAACAGTAAAATAAAAGTTAAAAACAAATTTAAAATCAAAAAGACAGTACAAAAGTTCACAAAAGTCCACAAAAAATACAAACAAAATACATATTATATTGAAGAAACAAAAATTATACATTTTTAAAACAATACAAAAGCAAAAAGTTCAAAACAAATATAACTCATAAAAAGGTTCACAAAAAATAGAAACAAAAATTATAAAGAGGAACACATATTGCACATTTTTTGAAACAATACATAAACAGAACCAAAGTGAGAAGAGAAAAATAAAAAGTTCAACAAAATTCAAAACAAGTGGCAACAAAATACATAGTGCCAAAAATTATAAAATTTAAAATATAAAGTGCGCAAACAAATGTAATACAGTTCACTAACAAAAAATAAATCAAAAACAATTACTAACAAATTAACATTATTAACATTACACAAAAACACAATACAACAAGCATCACACAGAGAAGAATTGGAAAAATTTGGTTTGTACCCTACCCTCAGCAGACAAGGTAAGTTGAACATTTTCAATTTACATTTTTTATATATGTCGCATAATTTTATCGAGAATTTTTTTAAATTTATAAACAATTCACAATAAAAAATATTATCTCATAAATCACACCCACTCAATACTTACCCTTTTTTCGATAATATTTTCAAAAAATTGTGAGTAACAAATATTGCCGTTCTCTTTGTTTTGTGTCACAAAAACACAAAGAATACCCAATAGGCAATTCTGTCTGGTAATTAGATTTATTTCAAATTTGAAATAAATATTTTTTTAAACCAAATTTACCCACGATAAATCGACTTCTTGTCGAAATTTACTGACTTTTTTCCAATCGTCTGCGTGTTAAATTTTAAAATAAATATATCGGAATTGAAAAATTTTGCCGCCGATATTAGGCGTTATATCCAACAGGACTTAAGTGCCTTTGAGGAAGACTATAAGGATAGTCCAGAGAATTCTCAATCACTGCCCGCATTGTAATTCATGAAGCGTGAATTGGAAGAGTTGTGGTCGAATAATGGTGGAAAATTCAAACAAATCCGAGAGTCGCCACAACTCAATGACCCTGAAATATCAAATTCAATAAATTTTAATGGACTCTCCAGGAATGTGAGATCTGCCAAAAAATTCTATAGGTCATCTATGATTTCCATAGGTGAATCTATAGAAAACTTAACCCTACCCAAAAATTCAAATCCCACCCCACCCGGATCCTCACAACCCACCCACTCAAATTGCGATATGCAAACATTTAATGGCTATTTCAAGTCTTGGGCCTGCTTCAGAGACCTATTCAAGGCTATTTATGGCAATAATACCCGCCTAAGTGGAGTAGAAAAACTTTTCTACCTTAAGAATAAAACTAGCGGCGAGGTTAAAGAAGTAGTCGACAACGCACCCCTAACTAATGAAGGTTTTCTTATTGCTTGGACCCAACTGGTAAATCAATATGAAAATAGAAGGATGCAAAGTAATGCGTAAATTAAAACCCTTCTAAATTTACCAGCGGTAAACACTATGTGCAGTGTTTCAATGAGAAAATTACAGAGAAAGATAAACTGCTGTATTGCAAATTTAAATACATTGGAGATAGATACGGACAATTGGGATCCTATCATTGTATATCTCTGTTTACCAAAATTACACAAGGAAACCCGAAGAGAATTTGAAAAAACCCTGAAAGATTATGCCGAAACGCCTTCCTGGACAGATGTGGATGTATTTCTAACAAATACATTCAAGGAACTCACTTCTGTCAATGATGTTCCGGAAAGTAACCTTAACCCTAACCCAAACACCCACCCAAATACCTCCAGGATATCAAAAATCAATTTGACAGAAGGGAAAAACGTTCCACAATGTGATGTACGACATTAAGAAGGATACCCGATCCACAAACAAAGTTCAATTCCAGAGCAAACCCTAAATTCTACCAAAACCACCCAAATACCCATAATTACCCAGAAACCCAGGAGAAACTCGATGGTTCATTGTGCAAACTATGCAAAAATAACCACACTTTGAGGCAATGCTCATCATTTACTTCCCTGGGAGTAAATGAAAGAATTGAATTTGTAAAAGGAGTGTAATTTGTTACAATTGTCTGCCCATTAGCCATATAGTATCAGAATGTCGAAGTACGTTTACATGCAGATGCTGTGGCGGCAGACATAATACCCTATTACACAAACCCAACCCAAACACTAACCCACAAAATGACGATAAACCGTCTACGTCAAATGCAATACAGTCTTTCTCTACCCAAACCCAATCAAGCAAAACCCAATCAGATGACAGAGCTAAATTATTAGGCACAGCGGCTTTGAATATTAAAATGCACGGTTAAGAATTCCCTGCTAGAGCGCTTATTGGCCCAGCATCAGATTTTTCATTTATTTCTGATAAGCCAAGGCGCAAATTACACTTACCCACCCTACCCATAGTTGCTGAAATCTCAAGTGAGGTTGTTTCAGCACGGTCGAACAAGATGTGTGATATATATCTTGGTTCTAACACGACTAAGGGATTTTCTCTGAATATTCAGGCAATTGTTGCCAAAACACTCACCCGAAATTTACCCACCCAAAACTTGAACCCTATTTTCATAAAAGAGTTGGACAAAATCCCATTGGCGGATTATAAATTTTATGAAATTCGCCTAGTTGATATTATAATTGGTGTCGATTTTTACCCACAAATTATCAGAGCTGGTGTTAAGAAAGATATTCTTGGCACTTTAATAGCTCAAGAAACCGAGTTTGGTTGGATTTTAACCAGACCATTACAAGATTCTCAAGCTTGATAAATTTTTGACCAAATTTTGGAAATTGAAGAAATTCCTCAAGAACCCATTCAATCTGAAGATGATTGTACTGGTGAAAAAATTTACACGACAACTACCCGTCATTTACCCAATGGTCGTTATTAAGTAATTCTTCCATTTCGTAACCCTCAGATTGAGTTAGGAAAATCTCGCCATATAGCAATGGCTCAATATTTAAGAAATGAGAAAAATTAACTAAAGAAACCCGATCTGAAACTTGAATAAGATAACACTCTACAGGAATATATTGACTTAGGTCCAACGAAACCAATAAATTATAACCATAACATTTGTTCAAACACCCATTATTATTTACCACATCATGCTGTTGTCAAACCGGATCGTGTTACGACAAAAGTTCGAGTTATTTTTAATGCATCGAGCAAAACTTCGAACGGCAACAGCTTGAATGATACCCTACACATAGGTCCTACCCTACAACAAGATTTGGTTGTTTTCATTTTAAGATGCGGTTTTATAAGATTGTTTTTAATGCCGACATCACTAAAATGTATAGGCAAATTCAATTAAACCCTACCCACACACCCTATCAGAGAATTTTATTCCGTAAAAGCGTCAACGAACCCATTCAAGATTACGAACTGCAGGCAGTCACATTTGGCGTTAACTGTGCCGCTTATTTAGCTTTTCGAACCCTACACAGATTAGCTAAAGACATTCAGGATACCCAATCAATTGCACCTCAAATTATGAGAGACAATCACCCTAATTCTGGTTGTCGTCGTCGACGCAAGACGATGATTGCCGGAGACTTTAATGCATGGGCTGTGGAATGAGGTTCAGCGTACACGTACCAAAGGTAAGGTTATCTTACTTAAGTGTGGGCAGATTGATACATTTTCGAAAAGTGGACGGAGTTCTAAGATTGACTTAACGTTCATCAGCGATATATTGGCGATGACATCGAATTGGACTGTGTCCGATGCCTACACTCATAGCGACCATCGGGCGATCATTTTTGAAATCCGGGAACGGCCTACGGGAAACACCATTACTGCCGCCCCTCCTAATCCTTTGTGGAGGGACTCTACTTTTTATATGGAAACCTTTGTTCTCGCGATGGGGGACATTCGGTTGGCCGGAAGCGCGAACGACAGGGCGATGGAACTTATGCCGTGGCGAAAGAGGCCATCAGCGGTGACCGCTGGTTTGAGGGTGATAAGGTGTATTGCACCATCATCACTCTGGATGTCAAAAACGCATTCAATTCGGCATATTGAGACGCCACCCTGGCTGCACTCGATGAGATGGACGTACCTGGATACTTGATCCAACTCATATGTAATGGACTACTTTAAGGATAGAGAGCTACTATATGACACGGACGAAGGCAGAAAGTCATACGCTGTAACAGCAGGAGTACCACAGGGTTCGGTGCTGGGCCCAATACTATGGAACGCCATGTATGATGGTGTACTGAGGATTATGCTTCCTACAAGCGCACAAATATATGGATTTGCGGACGATATTACCCTCGTGGTAAGGGGTAAACATCTTAATGAATTGGAACGATCATGCAATGCAGCAGTTAGCAGAGTTAGAAGCTGGATCGCAAGTATAGGTCTGAAACTTGCTGATCATAAAACTGATGTCGTATTGGTAAGCAGTAGGAAGAAAGTATAGGTCTGAAACTTGCTGATCATAAAACTGATGTCGTATTGGTAAGCAGTAGGAAGAAAGTAGAATTCATCAACATAACAATCGGCTAACAAAGGATAACATCGAAGCAGTCTATCAAGTACTTAGGAGTTATGATTAACAACAGACTCACGTTCAAGGAGCACCTGACGTATATTAGTAGGAAGTGTGCGGCGGCAACGGGCGCACTAGCGCGGATAATGCCTAAACTGCAAGGGCCGAGGCAGGAGAAGAAGCAATTGCTGATGAGAGTGGTTACATCGATTGCTCTATATGCAGCCCCTATATGGGCCGAAGCCATGGATAAGAAGACATATAGAATAGGAATGGATGGGGTCTACAGGAGATCTGCCCTCCGAGTAATTTCTGCCTTTCGCAAAGTATCTACGGAAGCAGCCTTGGTGATTACGGGGATGATGCCGCTTCGAATGTTAGTAGAGCCAGAGAGGAGGAAACATTTAACAAGTAGGAGAACGGGGCTAGTACACCCAGGCCAGGTGAATGATTATGCAATGAATAGGTGGCAGCACGAGTGGAGCGCGAAAGATGGAGATTTGGCACCAAGGAATACTGCGCGGTTTTCACACTTGACGTTAGGAACGCGTTTAACTCGGCGAACTGTGGGCGGATTATGAGAGCCCTTTTCAACATGGCTACGCCGCCATACTTAATGGAGATTCTGAATGATTAATTTCAGGACTGGAAGGTTATAAACCTAGTTGATGATGGAGAAAAGGAGTACGTAGTGACGGCGGGTGTTCCGCATGGCTCAGTACGTGGGCCATTACTGTGGAACATTATGTACGATGGTGTACTTCGACTGCAATTGCCAAGCGGGACTACAATTATGGGCTTTGTAGATGACATTGACATAGTCTCGGTCGCTAAGACGGTAAAGGAAATAGAGGAGAAGACGAACATGGCGATTCGAAAAGTTGGAGCATGGCTTGATGAGGCATGATTGACACTTGCTGCTCTCAAAGCGGAGGCCGTCTTGAAAAGTGGCCGGAAGATAGTGGAGAAGATGGAAGTGACCATTGTAGAGACTAAGATCGAATCGAAGAGGGCCATAAAATACCTAGGAATGATTATCGACGACAGGTTGAACTTCAAGGAGCACGTGATATACATCGGCGAAAAGGCATCTGTAACACAGGGAGCACTGGCGAGGATGATGCCAAATATTGGAGGAGAATAATTTAAGAGGAGAATAATATCAAGGGTTGTGACGTCGATAATGTTATATGCTTACCCAATATGGTCGGAGGCAATCTCCGTAGGGACGACAAGGAGGAAACTGTCCTCAGTGTATCGTCTAAGCGCGATTAGGCAGATAAACGGCTTCAGGACAGTGTCTGATGAAGCGGTACTGGTATTGGCAAAGACAATACCGATAGACGTATTCAAGTTCCAATTTGAGACGGTAGCCAACAGAAACGGATGGGACGATGGGGAGAAAGCACTAGAGCTAATTTTGGCTTTAAAAGGTGTCGCAGCTGAGATTCTAGAAACCATGCCAGCCAGCATACATACATACATACATAATTGGCCATTACAACCCTTCAGTCAGGATTACGGCCTAGCTTCTCACACCACTCATGTTGTGTGCGTTAATTTTATACATGAGTGGCGGGACCTACAGTTTAACGTCGACTCCGAACGACAGAATTTTTGAGAAACTTTTTCATGGCAGTTTATTTTACTCTCAGAGTTTTTGCCAGAAATCTGCTGAGAGGAAGTCGCCGAAGAAATATTTTTTTTTTTTTCATATTTCATTTTTTGATGTCTGACCTGGGATACGAACCCGGGCTTTTACGAATAGTAAGCCAACACACTACCTACTACACCACGGCGACTTCAATGCCAGCCAGCAGCAGAAACAATTACAACGACTTAATGGTGGCGTTGCAGCGTAAATTTGGTGATGAGCACAAATGGGAACTATACCGAATGGAGTTGAGATGCCGGGCGCAAAAGGCAAATGAGTCATTACAAGCCTTTGCAATGGAGGTTGAGAGATTAGTGCAGCTAACATACCCAGGTGAAAACCATCCATTGATAGACAACTTTAAGACCGAAGCGTTTGTTAATGGCATACGCGACCCTGACATCAAACTTGCAGTATGCTCCACACAGAAGACAACCTTTGCAGAGACCGTGGCCTTCGCACTAGCCCAGGAGACCGCTCGCACGATTTCTAGACCACAAGTCAGTAAAGTGCGAAAAATGGAAGTCGTGGAGGAGGAGGAATGCCTTTCGGACAAATTTAAAGAGATGTAGAAGCAAGCTTTGGGAGAAAACGGACAAAAGGCTAAACTTAAATGCTTTAACTGTGGAAAGGGTGGCCATTTCCAAAGAAACTGCAAAGCGCCACGCAAGAGATCAAGATCCGCCTCACCATCAAGGAATAAGAAACGGGCGAACTACCAACCATCTTCACAAGAGTCCCCGTTATACTAAAACGAGCTAGCACTGAGGGGCAAGTGCTGGCTCCCACAAGCGTGGGCACCACAATCTCAATATCAGTGATGCAACAGAACAACAACAATCTTACGGCGTGCGGATACATAAATGGCAGACCACATATCTTCACTATAGACACCGGGGCGACGCAGTCTATCATCAGAACAGATGTAGTGAAGGGAAAATGTGAGGCACTTAGCAATGTAAGACTACGGACAGCTACTGGAGAGTCTGCCACCGTCCACGGAAAAACAGAGGCGAAGGTGACTATAGCCAACATTAGTGTAAGTTACATCTTTATTGTTGCCGATATTGTGGACGAGGTTATCATTGGTGCCGATTTTATGATAGCTCATGTCATCAATTTGAATATGAGGCAACATATTATGAGTTGGCGAAATGTAGAGATACCTCTAGACGTGGGGTACAAGCATCAAGTGCACGCCAGAACGATAGTTGCGGTCGAACAACTCAAATTGCCACCTCAGAGTGAATCACTGATATGGGCGCGTATGGATGGAGATTGTGTGGAAAACCGCTTGTGGGTTGTTGAACCAGCAGAAATACAGACGGATTTAATATCAGCAAAGGCCCTCGTCAAATCCACAGAACAAGGAATAGTCCCGGTGAGAGTGCTAAATCTATCAGGCCATGAAAGAGTCGTCTGTAAGAACTCAGAGGTGGGCCAATGTGTTCCAGTAGAGGCGGTAATAAACAGCGAACAAACGCCGCAACCTGCCGATATGTCAGCCAAGGATCAAAAGGAATTTGGTGAAAATGTGGAGAAATGGATAGCAGGTTTAGCAGCTGCAGAGAAAAACAAAGCCAAAAAGCTGCTAAAGAGGTATGCTTTCGCTTTCGCCACGAACAACAAAAGGCAAGGAAGAAGCCATGGTCAAACATGAAATTGATACTGGCGAAGCGAGACCGATAGAGCAGGCACCCAGAAGCATACCGCTGGCGAAGCGTGATGAGGTTAAGGAGTTAGTCGACGAAATGAGGAAGAGCGGTGTAATCGAACCATCATCAGGTCCGTGGAGCTCACCTGTAGTTTTAGTAAAGGAGAAAGATGGCAGTACAAGATTCTGCGTAGACTACAGGAAGCTGAATGATGTCACTAAAAAAGACAGTTACCCGCTACCAAGAATTGACGACACACTCGACACGATAGCCGGAACGAAGTGGTTCTCTACATTGGATTTACAAAGCGGGTATTGGCAGGTGGAGATTGCAGACAAGGACAAGGAGAAAACCGCAATCAGTGCGAACGGTGGCTTATGGCAGTTTAAGGTTATGCCATTTGGACTCTGTAATGCTCCAGCCACATTCGAGCGGCTTATGGAACAAGTGCTAAGGGGACTACATTGGAAGACTTGCCACTTACTTGTATTTCGACGACATGATAGTGATGGGCAGAACTTTCGACGAACACCTCAAGAACCTGTGAGAAGTTCTGCAACGAATAACAATGGCTGGACTAAATCTAAGCGTAAAGAAATGTGCATTTTTCCAAAAGCAGGTGAAATATTTGGGGCATCTTGTCACAGCAGATGGCATATCCACCGATGAAGATAAAATACGAGCAGTAAAGGACTGGCCTCGTCCCCAGAATCTTCATGAACTACGCAGCTTTTTGGGACTATGCACATACTACAGACGCTTTGTGTCTAACTTTGCCAGCGTGGCTGCAAGTTTATATGAGCTCACCAAGAAGTCAAAAGTCTATCAATGGGGTGAGCCACAGGAGAAAGCTTTCCTGACACTAAAAGACCTATTGTGTGCTGCACCAGTTTTGGCGTATCCAGTCCCAGGAGAAAAGTTCATCTTAGACAGTGATGCTACCGGATATGGTATTGGTGGTGTAATTTTCCAAGTGATCAGTGGAACAGAGAAAGTCGTAGGCTACTATAATCGCACATTGTCAAAGCCTGAACGGAACTACTTTGTAACCCGACGAGAGCTACTGGCAGTGCTGGAGTGCATAAAACATTACCGTAAGTACCTATATGGCCAACATTTCCTGCTAAGGACTGATCACTCCGCGCTGAGATGGCTGCTACAATTCAAGAACCCTGAAGGACAGTTACCACGTTGGATTGAACGCCTCCATACTTACGACTTCAGCACTGAACACCGAAGGGGCATAAAACATGGAAATGCTGACGCTCTTTCACGGCGACGTTGTAATTTGGAGTGTAAACATTGCGTGAAAGCTGAGAAAAAGGAATCCATCGTCGATATCCGGCTAACGCGGATTGAAGCCAACGAAGACTGGTCCCAAGCACAAAGGAGTGACCCAATATTGGCGAAGGTAATAGCAGCGAAGGAGAAGGACAAACGACCTACAAGAAATGAGATACCCGCAGAAGGTCCTCTTACAAAAGCATATTGGGCACTATGGGACAGCTTAAAGATCATAAATGGGTGCCTATATCGACTTTGGGAAAGTGCTGATGGCAAGACCTCATCCAGCCTATTGGTAGTGCCTTCCTCCAAAATGAAAGAAGTATTAAATGAATTCCATAATGGAGCTAGCGGAGGACACCTGGGAGTGACAAAGATACTGGAAAGGCTAAAACAACGTTTTTATTGGGTTGGATGTCAACAAGCAGTGGCCGATTGGATAGCAAACTGCACCAAGTGTATTGAAGCTAAAGGTCCAACAAGAAGAAGTCGAGGTCAGATGCAGGCGCACCTTTCGAGCGGATAGCGATGGACGTTGCAGGCCCTTTTCCAGTCAGCAATGCCGGAAACCGATATGTTATCGTTGTGATGGACTACTTCAGCAAATGGCCGGAAGTATATGCCATACCCAATCAAGAGGCGAACACAATAGTTAACGTTTTTGTGAACAACTGGGTATGCCGCTACGGGGTTCCAATAGAACTACATTCCGATCAAGGAAATTTTGAGTCAGCTGTATTCAAGGAAATGTGCGAAGTATATGGTATTAAGAAGACTCGAACGACGCCTCTTCACCCACAGTCAGACGGAATGGTAGAACGATTTAATCGAACCCTGGAGGAATATTTGCGAAAAGTAGTGAGCGAGCAACAGAAAGACTGGGACGAACACATTCCGAGGTTTCTACTGTCGTACCGATCCGCGGTCCATGATTCAACATCTAGATCACCCGCCAAGGTTATCTTTGGGACTGAGATAAAGCTGCCCGGTGACTTAGAGTTTGGTGTTAAGCCCGGCACAAAGAGGGATGCCATATACACTGAAAAAAAAAACGAAAGCCTAAATGAACTTCATGAGTTTGTGCGCACCCGTATAAAAATGATCAGTGATAGAATGAAAGCCAGGTATGATCGTGCGGCAAACACGGAGGGCTTCCATGAGGGACAAATGGTTCTGCTATACAACCCAAAGCGGAAGAAGGGATTATCTCCCAAGCTACAAACCAGCTGGGATAGACCGTATAAAATAATTAAGCGGTTAAACGATGTCGTGTACAGGATACAGAAAGCTAACAGCCCCCGAGCAAAAATGAAGGTCGTACACATGGAGCGACTGGCAAAATATGGGAAAAGAGATAATGAGCCTATTCGGGACGAACAGGCTTAAGTGGGCGGCAGTGTTACGCAAATCGAAACGACCTAATATCGTTTAACAACAAAAACGATAAACAAAAGCCACACGATACACATACACACTAACACAAGGAATGCAATGAACGTGTTGATTATCTAAAGCTGCACACACACATATGTATGACGAACCTGGTTGCGGCTGGTGCCAACAACAACATAAAGTAAACCAGCTACGACAAATATGTAACGGACAACATAAGCAAAGTACACAAACAACAATGTACTAGCAATAGAGTTCTCGAGAAGGCACGGGTGAGAACCTTCCACACCGAGAACGTTCATCATACTGATTGCGTGCGTGCGGACTGTAAAAGGGCTGGACAAAGCAAGCAGCAGTCAGAGTTAATTCAGTAAGCCTTGTGTGAAGTTGCGTGTGAACCAAATAAGTCGTGGTTGGAAAGATCTAACGAACAGTTGTTAGTGTTAACGCGGACAGAAGTGTGAAATAGAATAGTGTATAAGCAAATTATTCTTGTATCGTTAAGTTATATACAGTGGCACAAACGTAGTGTGAACAATAAAGAGAGTTTGACTGAAATTAAACGCATATTTGTTTTTACTTTGTTGCAATTAACGAACGCATATTTAAACGTTTTTAAAAAGGTAAAAAACGTAACAATATTATTATATTCATTCACATACACATTCAAATTACATCCTGCCGGACATTTTAGGTCTGGGTTCCTTCGCAAGAAGAGATAAAAAAAATTTTCAAAAAATACGAGGAATACGTGCCTGAAGGTTTAATAAGCTATCCTGAATATCCTGAATACGTACCCACAACAAAATCTTGTGGACCTAAGGCCATATCCATAGAAGAATACAACAGGAGGAATAAGAGAAACCTCAAACACCAACAAGCATAACAAAGAAGAAAAGGAGAGGTGGAAGAAAGTTAAAATTAAAGAAGGAAAGCACAGAGCTTGTAAGACGAATGGGCTTATCTTCCGGTGAAGAAAAAAGGAAGTTGTACTTAAAATTAAAAAATAAAAATTTAAAGAATGGGAAACAAACAACCAAAGATTGAAGAAACAGTCAACGTAAACAACAACAACAATTAGGAAATGGATTTCGGAACTACAATCAAATTAGATGCCTTCTGCATATTTTGCATAATATTAATAATATTTATAGTAATTAAGTTAAATAAGTACTTTAAGGATTATGTTCAGAAAAAGGCCGTTGTGCAGGTCTAACATTAAAATCAGAAATAAAAATATTTTATAAATCAAAAAAAATGTCATAATGAATTTTGTTAAAGTAAGAAAAACAAAAATTATGAAATTATTATTATTAGGTATTTAATTTTAATTACAGTTTTAAAATTAGTAATAATGTAATGTCAGTCACAAAAAAAATAATACAAAAATTAGTATGACCCATGGAATATATATACGAACGTGTAGATTCCATTATATCAAACGCAAGGAAATCATTAGTAAGAGGTTATACAGAAGAAACTATTCAGGCTAAAAGAATAGAACTACAAGAATTAGAAAACAAATCCATACAAATACTGGAAAATAAGGCAGTAAGAGAACAACAAAAACAATTACATACCTTGAAATTTAGAGAAAAGAAAGAAAGGGCATTAGATATATTACAGAGTCACGAAGATAAATTGAAAATTCAAGCATTAGAAGAAGAGATAGAAAATTCCACCATGACTGAAGAAAATTTGAACACGACAGAACTAGCATAAATTTCAAAATTGCTAACAGTATTCAATGGTACAAAAGATGAATTAAACCCTTTCATAGCAAATATCGAAGTATTGAAAAATACATTACCTTCAACTAAACACATTTCATTTTTCAATTTTGTATATAAAACTAAAATTTCAAATAAAGTGCAAACCAAATTAAGACAAGTATTAGTTCCTACTGACATAGACTCCTTAATTTCAACTTTAAAATAAACTTATAAAACAACGAAGACACTATCAGAAAATTTGCTGATAAAATAGAAGAATTAACTACGGAATTAAACGAGATCCAGATAAGTTCACTTGGAGAAAACAATAAAGAAGTGATCAGTAAAACTAATGCCATAATTGCATTTAAGTCTTTCAAAAACGGACTAAAAGACCAAGAAATCGTTAGGACAATAAATGCCAGTAGAGTGAAGACTCTCAACGAAAACATCGACATAGCCATGGAAACATCAACAGACACGAGACAAAATCAAATAATGTACCAAATATCATCAAACAGAAATTATTACAGAAATTACAGAAATAACAACCATTCTATTAATAGATACAACAATAATAACAACAACAACGATTATCAAAAAAATTATAACAGAAATGGCAATAGAACAAATAATAACAGGACAAACAATTATAATAATAAAAACCACAACAACAATAACAATTGTAATAACAATAGAGGCAACAGCTATAATAATAATAATTATCGTGGTAATGCCTACAATAATGGTAATAGTTACCGAAACGGGAATACTAATAATAATAATTGTATGGTCCGGAGACCATAGAATACCAAGGTCCTCCGGAACAAAATCAGTAACTTCAACAGCAGTATTTAGCATTTAATCAGATCTAAAAAATTATGTGAGATTAAATATAAAAAATACACACCGTGCATTAACATTTTTAATGATATCTCAATATGCAAAGAAGACTTATTACACAAATATAATGAAGATCCAGATGACTATTGCTGTTTAACAGGGATTACAAAAGAAAAAATAAAATCCTTAGGTTCCACTAACATAACTATACAGATAAACGATACATTACTTAAACATAAAATACAACTAGTACATGAAAATTTTCCTATCCACACTGATGGTATACTTGGACGAGATTTTTTGTTGAGGTACAATTGCAACATAGATTATGAAACATTCACATTAACCATTAATACAAGAAATGAGACTTTGATATTACCTACTCACAACGACACATTTGAGATAAATGTAATAAGAATTCCTCCAAGAAGTGAAATAATTATACCTTTACAAATAAATATTGAAGAAGATGGTGTAATGCAACCGTGAAATTGGAAAAGGTGTATTTTTGGCAAATTCAATAATTTCTAAAGATGGATACAAACACATAAAGTTATTAAACGTTACTGACGAAACCATAAAATTAGAAAATTTAAAAGTAGAAACGTGGAAAGTGATGATAAACCAGATACGAAATATGATGAGCAAAGATTTAAGAAAGTGTTAAATGAATGCAACATGGAGAAGAACTCGAAAATTGTGTTTATGTATGTATCCATTCTTCCAGAAATAAGCATCCTCGCATAAGATGATTTGAAAATTAGTCCCAGTTGCCTAAATAAATGATCACTAAGCTTACAGATGACCGTTATTATCTGTCAAAGTTTGGAAACCCCTGTTGGAAGATTATATAAATAAACGCGTTTATACGTTTAACGTATGTATTTATTGAATAGAATATATATAAGCGCCGAAGGCATTAACATTAATACATTTTTTCATCTGTACAAGTGTATGTTTATGGCATTTCTGGGTCAATTTCTCCATACAAAATTTGGTTCATGCCTACGCTACAGTCGGTAGTGGTCGGTTCGTCGATAGGTTTGTAACATGTAATGTGTATGATGGTTTTTTTTTTGATAATAAATTCTTGTCAAGTTTTATCATAGTCAATTGTTGAAGAAATAGAAATATAGTTGTACGTGGTGTTGTTGTTGTGTTAGAAGGAACTTTAATTTTAAATGTGATAAGAAAGGGATGAACACCTGCATGATTGTTTTTTTTTTTCTTTGTGATAAGAAAGTCTTGTCACGTGGTAGTCATGATCAAATGTTGAAGAAATAGAAAAGGGATGAACACCTGTGTACATTTTTTTGTGATAATAAATAATAACATCGTATACCTAAATAGAAACATGATTGTACATGTTCATTTTATTTGTATTACTTTGCAAACGAATGATTGGACGGACAGAACGTTTCCTCATCTACATCCCAGAGTATAAGTTTTTTTTCTAGTTTTAAGAATTTTTTAGTTTTACTGTTTTAAATAAATGAAATTATATATAATAAAAAGATTAATTAAACAAATTAGTTTTTTATTTTATTAGATTTTTTTTTTAGATATGTATATTTTATTTCAGATTTTGTTATTTTGTACAATACAATACATATATCTATTTAACATAATAATAGTTAAACAGCTTAAGTGTTAACAAATATTTTTCATAAAATGTTTGGCATCTGCAAATGTCGAAAGATTCTGAGTAAATTTTTTCACAATAATACAAATGTATGACATTATTAATACATAAAAATGGATTACTTATTTTACTAATGTTTCATATTCTTAGTTCTTGATAAGACTTAAAAATAACTCAACATGTTGTTTATCAATTTGATTACCTTGTCTATATAATTTATCCTCTAACTCAGCTAATGTCATCATTTTTTTCCTTCTTCCAAAATTTAATAGTAGGTTGTGTTAGTGCGGAACGATGTACTCTGAATTATTTCATTTCAATTTATATTTATTGAATAAAAATTTTAAACACAAGTACCCACAATTAAACGTATTAAATTTTTGTTGTCGTTCATAATTATATTCAAAAGGAAATTTTAAGTTGTTGACAATCTCAAGTGGTGGTTGTAAGTTTCCAAATCTAATCACGATCTGCTTTGTATCTGGTCACGATCTACTTTACATCTGATCACGATCTGCTTTGTATCTGGTCACAATCTACTTTATATCTGATCATGATCTACTTTATATCTTAAAAACAAATTTTGTTTTTGCTTGTTGGTTTTTGTTAGTGCGATATATTTTCGTCGTGTGTGGTTTTGTCTATTTTATTTTTATTTTTTTTTTGTCGTTGTCATGTTTTAGATAAACATGTTCTACCTCAATATTTAAATTGTTTATTTGATCAGCTAGATCATCATATATTTGTGTTATATATATGTATATTTTTTTTTGCTTACGACATTTTTTTTGTTTTTATGGTTATATTTATTAAAACTTTTTCCAAATTTATTAATATAAGACATTTCTTTCACTCTTCTAATAAATTATGTTAGCTTCTTTAAGTTCTTCGATAATGGAGATTATTTCGTTTTGATGATTGTTGTGACCAGCACCTTCCGATGAAAGAAGTCAACGTAGTCTGTCAACTAGTTCATTAGGATCATCCCAATGTATGTAATTTGATTTCAGATTATTTAGTGATTTTAGCATTAACCCACTGCCTTTTGTTAAAATGTTTGTTGTTGTTTCGAATAAATGTTTAATTATTCGTATATATTTGAAGGCTCGTGTTCCTTTCACTTGTTCATTAGGTTCATAGCGACATTTATGTGCATTGGTATGAATTAAAATCTCTTTATATTTTTTCAAATCATTTTTAGAATAATGGAGAGGTTTTTTATGAAATACTAGTTCAAATAATCCAGGCGTAATTTTCAATTTCATATTTCCTATCCGCATAGTGTTATCTCTATTAAATATTAATTTTTCCTTGCCATATCTCCAACTTCCGTCTACATCTTGATTAAAACCATAAATTTTATCCAATTGGTTATTAATAATAAGAGTTTGAATATTTTCAAATAATGGAGAGTTTTTCGTCAGCTTTAAACTTTGTTTTCTTTTCAAGTTTTTGATATATGTACTTGATACAGGTATATTATGATCATAGCTTTTTCATCATCATTGTCATCAGTTGACATATTTTCCTACTGAAAATCGTTATTATCACCATTTACATCATCATAATAGTCGTCAGCATCAATAGTGTTGTCTATATCCTTATGCTTATCTTCAAGTTTTCCGATGATTTAATTATCACCATTTACATCATCGTAATCATCAATAGTGTTGTCTATATCCTTATGCTTATGTTCAAGTTTTCCGATGTTTTCATTATCACCATTTACATCATCATTATCATCGACGCCATCAAAAGTTTTGTCTATATACATATCCTTATGTTTATCTTCAAGTTTTCCGATGATTTTTTTAAGTGGTTTTGTTATTGGTTAAAAGGTATCTTCTAATAAATTAGCTCTATCTATTTGATTCAGTTTAATATCTTTTAACTTTTCCTTAGAACAGCTCTTGCCTTTACAAGATCTTCTAACACTTTATTAAGGACATTTTTAGACATTATAATAATTTTTTGATATTAATTTTAATCTGCTTTGTACCTGGTTACGATCTGCTTTATAGCTGGTCACGATCTGCTTTATATCAGTTTACGATCTGATTTATACCTGATCACGATCTGCTTGAAGGCTTGTGTCTATATCATTTGATTCTGAGTACGCTATATCGTGCTTTCTACAAGCTGCATCCAATAAATTTTTCCTTTATCTCCTCCTGCTATTCGTTTTTGAAGTTTTGTATCAGGTCTACAAAACTGATAACCAGGTGGATGTAATTCAACAGATAATTTGTTTATTAAGTTGTTTACAAACCTGATTGGGTTTTTTTTACTGTATTTTATAACCATTTTTTTCGTTACTTTCATACCTCTTCGTATGAAACACTATACTAGCAAGCTATACAAGCTGTACTAGCTATACTAGCAAGCTATACAAGCTGTACTAGCTATACTAGCAAGCTATACAAGCTATACTAGCTATACTAGCAAGCTATACAAGCTGTACTAGCTATAATAGCAAGCTGTACAAGCTGTACTAGCTATATCAGCTATACCTGCTATACAAGCTGTACCAGCTATACCTGCTATACTAGCAGTAACAGCTATACCTGCTATACAAGCTGTACCAACTATACCTGCTTTAAGTTAGCAACAGTATGAATACCATTGTTAATCATATTTACAGCGTTCGATAGGTCACTCCAGAGTTCTGAATGTCGTCTTTCCGGATGGAAGATATGCGCTTTCAGAAAAAGCCACTGATTATATTGTGCCTGAGGTTAGGGCACAATGGAATAGTGGGGTACTCCAGGAGCAGAGTGGTATACCCATCTTCACAGATGAGTCTAAGTTAGGTGGACGTACAGGTGCTGGGGTTTTCTGTAGGGAACTCGGTCTTGAACTCCACTTCAGATTATGATGACAGCAGCGTTTTTCAGGCGGAGATTTTCGCAATCTTGAAGGCTATTGGGGCCACAGCTGGGGCCGAATCTTACATGATCTTCGTTGACAGTCAGGCTGCCCTTAGGGCCATTGCGTCGGTCTGGTGCAAATCACGGCTTGTTCGCGAGTGCAAGAGTCGTTGAGGACTTTTGGACCGAACCGTATCCGTCTATGCTGGGTTCCGGGACATAGCGGAATACTGGGCAATGAGACGGCGGATGCCCTCGCTATGCTAGGTTCGCTTTCAGGGGGCGATTTGATGGTTGGTCCTGACCCCCCAGTCTGCCACCTCTATGGCCACATCAATGGATGGGTCATGGAGAAAGAGCAGAGGCGTTGGGGGAACGGATCGGGTTGTTTTGTTTCTAGGTGTCTATGGCCTGCTGTAGACAGTAAGAGAACAGATTGGTTGCTGGGCTTGGATAAGGCCAGCTTAAGGCTGTTTGTCGGTTTTATCACGGGGCACTGCGAGATTAGGTCACTGACGGGGATCTGGAACAGATCCCAGCCGGACTATTGCAGGGTGTGTTGCGATGAGGAGAAGTTGGAGACTATCGAACACCTCCTCTGTAACTGCCCAGCCCTTGGTAGATTGAGATTGAGGGCCCTTGGCAGGGCCTTCTTTGGGAACTTGAATTTGGTGTCGAGAGCCGACATCAAGGCTCTCCACAGAGTCATTAGTGGCTTAGGCTGGTTGAGAGGTGCTAGGACTTCATCGGTGTAGTCGCGCTCTCCCATCCTTTCGTTTGGTCTGGTCTGTGTGATTCCTCCGCTTCCCACTCCCCCCTTTCCCATATACCCTCCTTTCATCATATCCCCTATACTATCCTTCCCTCCTTTAGGACGTTGTACAATGGGTCAATCCGACCTCCGGGTACTGTACTTGTCTTGACTGACAGGTACACGTCCTCTAACCTCACCTAACCTAACCTTTATTGGTAATATACATGAATACCCATATTAATTAAAAAATGCTTTTTAAGTAATTTTTGGTTATTAAAATTTATTGTATTTTAGCCAATGAAATTTTAAGTAGAATGAGGTGACTGTAATATGAAACCTTAGTTAAGAAATTGAAGCTAAAGAACAAAAATTTAATACTGTAAGGGAAAATTGAAAAACTATAAAAAATTCATTCTATATTGAATCACAGAACACAAAACAAGTATTTCTTTTTAAACCGGTGGTTTATAGAACGAAGTAAAAAGGCGACTCGTTAATTGGCGCCCAACGGAAAAAAAACTAGCAAGTGTAAAATCCTTACGAAAAAAAAAAAACTAAATTAAAAAAAAAAGAAGTCAACAAGTGTAAAAAGCCAAATTAAAAAAAAAAAAACTAAATTTAAGGAAAAATTAAAAAGTTAAAAATCCGTATGAAAGGATAACAAATTAAAAAAAACAACAAACTGAATTTAAAAAAAGCTACCAAGTGGAAAATCCTTATGAAAGCATAACAAAAAAAAAATAAATAAAAAAGAGCAATTGAAGCTGTTGTGACAAAATCCTATATCAGAGGATAATAGATAAAAGAAAAAATCAATCAAATTTAAAAAAAAGGAACTGAATTTGAGAAAAAGCTAACAACCCCTTATGAAGAGATAATAAATTAAAAAAAAACTAACTAAATAAAAAGGAAAAAAGCAATTAAAGCCGTTGTTACAGAGCCCTATATGAGAGGATAATAACGAAAGAAAAGAGACCAAGTTTTAAGGAGGAAAACTAAAAATGGAGGCTGTCGAGGTGTTGTAAGTTTCTTAAGTATTAATGTAGAAATAAGACAAATTTTAGTAACAAATAATAAATAAAATACAAATTGTAAGTGCGTTTCTGATTCGAACCATTCAAATTTATTCTCTTTAATTTATTTCGTTAGTACCGTCATTATTTCTTTGTTTTTTTTCTCTCGCGTCGTGTTGGCATTGTTTAAATCTTTTTTTATACGGGTTACTCCTCGGTTGATATTTTTCTCATCTCCACAAGAATAGACTTAGGATGGCTACCCTTACCAGCGAACAAGTCATAGACTTAGTTTCCGCTTCAGTGGAAGCACTTACTAAGGACCTGCAAGGGAAAATAAATGAACTGACCAAGCAATTTAAGGGACTAACAGCAAGGATAGATCAGTATGATCCTGTGACCGTATGACGCTTTTCTAAGGGAACCTCGCTTGACCTATTAAAATCTTTACCGAAGTTTAGAGGCGAAAGCCAAACGTATTCTGCATGCATGCGTGGGAAGCTGCATTTTTTGCAATGAATTACTACACAGAGGGGACTGAAAATTATTTCGTGGCTATGGGGATATTTCGTAATAAAATTACTGGGGCAGCTAATGCTAAGTTATCAGCATTTAATACGGTTTTGAATTTCAAGGCTATTATAGTCCGATTGGATCAATGTTACGCTGACAAAAGGTCTCTTCAGGCATTGGAGAATGAACTACGTATTTTAAGACAGGGGAATATCGGACTTATATGACACTGTCGATGAACACCTGACCCTTATTATAAATAAGAACAAGATGAGCTATTTCAATAATGAGGACATAGCTAATGCACTTAATGAACGTGCTAGGGATAATGCCCTGCGGGTGTTCATTTCAGGACTACGTCGTCCTTTAACTGATATACTCTTCTCCGCAAGACCTTCTGATTTACCAACAGCATTGGCAACCGCTCAGGACTTGGAATCGGATCAAAAGCGATAGGAATTTATAAGAATTTTTGCAGCTGGCGATTTAGCGAAAACTAATATTTCGCTCCAGAAAAGGAACACTAACTTGCGAGCAACACACTCATCATACAAATACGCACATCCGATAGAGCCGAGTGATGCAGTAAATCCAACGGATGTCGATCCTGGTTCCTCGATGTTTAGTCGCCCCACACTTCATTCTTCCATCCAGAAAAATCCACAACAGGGCAATACAATGAGTAAACGGAGGTATGAAGACTCAGGAAAAACTGCACCTACCCCTAAGATTGAAAGAGTTAATTACATAGACTCTCAAGTTGTAGAGGACTATGATGATATAAATTCGCTCTTCGAACAGGACTTGGACGAGGACGAAGGCTTGGAACAATAAAATTTTTTAGAATAAACCCTCTCTTACCCTTTATAATTAAGACAATTTCAAAAAATTTTATCCAGCCACTTAGTTGTTTATTAGGAGTAGCTACCCTAAAACATCCATTTGAAGTAAATTCAATAAACGGGACAAATGAAATAAAGGAAAAGTGTGAAATTATGTTATTCGGCTATAGAACTACATTTTATATTTTACCGTCGTTAAACAAATTTGACGGCATAATTGGGTGTGATTTCCTTAAGGAAATTCAAGCGATTGCGGACATAGGGAGAGACTCCTTGAGTTTTAAGAAACGAAATGTTCCTCTGTTGTACGAGAACAGGAATGAAGTCAATCACATTGATGTAGATTCGAAAGATGTACCAGTGCATGTTTGGAAAGACTTTGAAGACATTTTGATAGCAAATGCAAATGCGTTCGCAGACCCACAGAGATCATTGCCTTTCAATACCACAGCAAAAATACAGACTAGTACGTATGAACCGATTTATACTAGGTCATACCCACATCCAGTTTCAACGCCGGAATTTATCAATAATGAAATAGAGTCACTCTTACGGGACAATATAATTAGAAAATCTACTTCACCATGTAACTCCCCAGTTCACGTAGTAGGAAAAAAGGCTTGGATGAGAATGGTAACCCAAACCATGGAATGGTAATCGATTTTAGAAAATGGAATAAGAAAACAATTAGCGATAAATAACCGATGCCGGATATTTCGGTGATCTTGGCAAATTTAGGGAAATACAAATATTTTTCTACTTTGGACGTTAAAGCTGGTTTTCATCAAATTATGCTTGATGAAAAAGACAGGGAGAAAACGGCCTTTAGCATAAACAATGGCAAATACGAATTTTGTAGATTGCCATTCGGCCTTAAGAATGCATCAAGCATTTTTCAAAGGGCAATTGACGACGTCCTGCGTTCGGAAGTAGGAAAAACATGCCAAGTATATATGGACGATATCATTATTTTATTTTATGGTGACAACTGATGGTATTCGAACCTGTCCCGAGAAGGTAAAAGCTATTTTTGAATTTGAAACCCCAAAGAGTTTGAAGAGTCTTAGATCTTTTCTGGGGTTTTCCGGTTACTACAGGAGATTTGTGAGGGATAAGGCAAAAATCGCCAAATCGTTAACAGAGTATCTTAAGGGTGAAAATGGACAAACTTCAGCTAAATGTTCTAAAAATATTAAAATAAAACTGGATGAAAAAGCTTTATTGGCTTTTCAAAAACTAAAGCAAATACTTGCTTCGGACGACGTTCTGTTGGTCTATCCCGATTACAGCAAAATATTTGAACAGATGCTTCTTCCGTCGACTTGGGAGCTGTTTTGTCTCAAAATGGAAGATCTATAACGATGATATCTAGAACTCTATCATCGTCTGAACCAAATTATGCTACAAATGAACGAGAATTACTCGCCATTGTCTGGGCATTGAAAAATCTTAGACATTTCTTATATGGTATCAGTGGAATACATATTTACACAGATCACCAACCACTCACATTTGCGATGTCCGATAGGAACCCAAATTCAAAAATGAAGAGATGGAGATCATTTATAGAGGAGTTTTCTCCAAAATTCTTCTATAAACCAGGCAAAGAAATTGTGGTGGCAGACGCTCTTTCGCGACAGTACATTAATCAATTGTCGGAGAGTGGTGATGATGATCAGACAATACATAGCGAACTTTCAAGTACAAATGTCATAAGATCGATTAGGTTCCCCGTTAATCAATTTAAGAACCAGTTTATGATATCAAAATGTAGCCACTATTCAGTTGTAAGGAAAATTTTATTGCAACGTTTTTTAAGACATGTAATTGTTTACGATACTGTGGAAACCTGCTAAATGGTCTTAAAGATAATATCAATTCAGATGGTGTAAACGCTATTCAGTGTGATTTGCCTACATTAGCGGAGTTTCAGGATCGTCTTGTGTCGCAATTCCCATCTACAAAATTTGTTCACACTGAAAAACAGGTAATGGACGTTATTCGAGAAGATGATCAATGGGAGATTATCACCACCGAACATAATAGAGCTCATAGAGCACTGCAGGAAAATTTTCGGCAGATAATTGAAGAATATTATTTCCCAGGGATAAAAAATAAATTAAAATACGTCATAGGTAACTGTAAAATATGTAGGGAAAACAAATATCAGAGGAAACCATCAAAAGGCAATATTGCAGAAACACCAATACCAACCTATCCTGGCGAAATATTACATATATATATAATCATAACGGAAAAACAGCATTTCCTGTCGTGCATAGATAAATTTTCGAAGTTTGCAATAGTGATTCCAATCGGTTCTAGATCAAGTGTAGATCTCAAGGTGGCTTTATGCCAGGTAAAAGGTAAAAATAGTGGTTTCGGATAATGAGAAAGCTTTTCAATCAAATTTAATCAGCACATTCCTCAGGGATCACTTCGGAACAGAACAATTCTTCATTCCCGCTATGCATAGTAAGAGTAACGGTCAGGTTGAATGCTTTCATTCCACATTGTTAGAAATAGCACGGTGTGTTAGGGCTCAGCAAAATATAACTGATGACATTGAATTATTATTGTTGTCTACTATTAAGTACAATGACACAGTACATTCAATGACAGAAAGGAAATCGGTGGATATCTTGAACGACTTTAATAAAAGTGCCCTCGAAAAAGTACAAAGTCGTTTGATGTCAGCACAGCAAAGGCTATTACAGACGCATAATAAGGGTGCGATCCAAAAGAAATATCAGCCTGGGGACATTGTTTTTGTTAAAAGGAACAGGCGGTTGGGTAATAAATTTGATAAATTTTTTGTGCAGGGTGTCGTTCAGCAGGTTCTGGGGACCACGGTGTTAATAAATGGAAGGAAGGTTCATAAGGAAGTCGCCGTAGTCTAGTAGGTAGTGTTTGTACCTTGGGAATCACCAAAAACTATTGACTATACGAACTCACATTTTATTGCAATAACGGATGATAAGGTAGTAACATATAGGAATTATGACTACACTATTCACCGCACAAATTTGACGGAATATGAAAACATCATCACGGAGAATGAAAATCTCATTAAAAACCTGTCCGATCCAAGAGAAGTTAGCACGGTCCGAGAACAGACAAGGGAAATCGAAAGGGTGTTGGAAACATTACGTAGACACAGACGATCAGCGAGGTCTATCGACATATTAGGATCTGCTTTGAAATTTGTCGCTCGAACTCCAGACCATAACGACTTGATGTCATTTTAAACTCGTAATGACATACTCGTGCAGAACAATGACAAACAGTTTATAATAAATTCGGCAATACAGGACAGAATAAACGAATTGACTGAAAAAATTAATACCATTCATAATTACGAAAATACATACAATACAATAAAACAAGACGATTTTATACTTTTTGAAGCTGTGGCGATGAGAAATGGTGAGATAATATCCTTTTTAAATAATCTTGCATTAGCAATAGTATTGGCAAAAGAGAATATAGTTCATCCTGCCATTCTGGACAATATCAATTTAAAAACAAAATTTAAATCAGAAACTGCACCAGTTAGCATTAATGATATACTTAGAGTAAGCAATGTTACGGTACTTCAAAGTAATTCCATAATTTTCTATATAATTAAGTTTCCTGTCCTTGAACATTTTTGTGAATTTATAAAAGTATTTCCTGAAATTCATAATAATACTATTATTAAGTTAGAGGTAAATCAAGCCGCTAAGTGTCTCAATTCCATTTTACCGGTGTCGGATTGTATCGACATGAAAACTTTAAAAATTTGTCGTGAAACTGCGAATACTTGTTTATCTGAGGTCATGAATAATGATTCGGCATCTTGCTCCACTCAATCAGCAGATGACGTCCCTAAAATAGTACGTGCAGGTGATGGAGTTATTATTTTAAATAACGTTCAAGAGACTAGCATATCCGAGGGAGAGACAATAAATGTTCGGGGAACTTTGGTGGTCACCTTTACAACTAACGTAACGATAAATGGTACAAGCTATGAAAAATCAACTGTACTTAAAAGAAAGATCGTACCACATTCTCCAAAAACCCTAAATATAAAGAATATTGGACATGAAGATTTAATAACCCTCCCGTAATTCATAAGCTGAACCTGGAAAATATAAATCATATCGAGAAGCTTAAAAGAGATACGTTCACGCATAACATCGCGTTGGCATTACTGGGTGTTTTCGTACCCTTTGTAGTATGGCTGGGATATTATTTGCAGCACAGATGTAAACAAAATACGACCCTAGACATTGAAAATATTGTTAAGGAAATCGCGTCGAAACAGGGACGTTCTGACATTTAAGAGAGGGGGAGTTAGCAACAGTATAAATACCATTGTTAATCATATTTATTGGTAATAAACATGAATACCCATATTAATTAAAAAATGCTTTCTAAGCAATTTTGGGTTATTAAAATTTATTGTATTTTAGCCAATGAAATTTTAAATAGAATGAGGTGACTGTAATATGAAACCTCAGTTAAGAAATTGTTACGAAAGAACTGAAATTTAATACTGTAAAAGAAAATTGAAAAACAATAAAAATTCATTCTATATTGAATCACAGAACACAAACAACTCTTTCTTTTTAAACCGGCGGTTTATAGAACCAAGTAAAAAGGAGATTCGTTAATTTATACAAGCTGTATCAGCTATACCTGCTATACAAGCTATACCGCTATACCAGTTACACAAGCTATACCGCTATACCAGCTATATAGCGGTATAGCTGGTATAGCTGGTACAGCTTGTATAGCTGGTACAGCTTGTATAGCTAGTACAGCTTGTACAGCTTGCTATTATAGCTAGTACAGCTTGTATAGCTAGTACAGCTTGTATAGCTTGCTAGTATAGCTAGTACTGCTTGTATAGCTTGCTAGTATAGTGTTTCATACGAAGAGGTATGAAAGTAACGAAAAAAATGGTTATAAAATACAGTAAAAAAAACCCAATCAGGTTTGTAAACAACTTAATAAACAAATTATCTGTTGAATTACATCCACCTGGTTATCAGTTTTGTAGACCTGATACAAAACTTCAAAAACGAATAGCAGGAGGAGATAAAGGAAAAATTTATTGGAAAGCACGATATAGCGTACTCAGAATCAAATGATATAGACACAAGCCTTCAAGCAGATCGTGATCAGGTATAAATCAGATCGTAAACTGATATAAAGCAGATCGTGACCAGATAGCAAGCAGATCGTAACCAGGTACAAAGCAGATTAAAATTAATATCAAAAAATTATTATAATGTCTAAAAATGTCCTTAATAAAGTGTTAGAAGATCTTGTAAAGGCAAGAGCTGTTCTAAGGAAAAGTTAAAAGATATTAAACTGAATCAAATAGATAGAGCTAATTTATTAGAAGATACCTTTTAACCAATAACAAAACCACTTAAAAAAATCATCGGAAAACTTGAAGATAAACATAAGGATATGTATATAGACAAAACTTTGATGGCGTCGATGATAATGATGATGTAAATGGTGATAATGAAAACATCGGAAAACTTGAACATAAGCATAAGGATATAGACAACGCTATTGATGACGACGATGATGTAAATGGTGATAATGAAATCATCGGAAAACTTGAAGATAAGCATGAGGATATAGACAACACTATTGATGCTGACCACTATTATGATGATGTAAATGGTGATAATAACGATTTTCAGTAGGAAAATATGTCAGCTGATGACAATGATGATGAAAAAAACTATGATCATAATATACCTGTATCAAGTACATGTATCAAAAACTTGAAAAGAAAACAAAGTTTAAGGCTGACGAAAAACTCTCCATTATTTGAAAATATTCAAACACTTATTAATAATAAGCAATTGGATAAAATGTATGGTTTTAATCAAGATGTAGACGGAAGTTGGAGATATGGCAAGGAAAAATTAATATTTAATAGAGATAACACTATGCGGATAGGAAATATGAAATTGAAAATTACGCCTGGATTATTTGAACTAGTATTTCATAAAAAACCTCTCCATTATTCTAAAAATGATTTGAAAAAATATAAAGAGATTTTAATTCATACCAATGCACATAAATGTCGCTATGAACCTAATGAACAAGTGAAAGGAACACGAGCCTTCAAATATATACGAATAATTAAACATTTATTCGAAACAACAACAAACATTTTAACAAAAGGCAGTGGTTTAATGCTAAAATCACTAAATAATCTGAAATCAAATTACATACATTGGGATGATCCTAATGAACTAGTTGACAGACTACGTTGACTTCTTTCATCGGAAGGTGCTGGTCACAACAATCATCAAAACGAAATAATCTCCATTATCGAAGAACTTAAAGAAGCTAACATAATTTATTAGAAGAGTGAAAGAAATGTCTTATATTAATAAATTTGGAAAAAGTTTTAATAAATATAACCATAAAAACAAAAAAAATGTCGTAAGCAAAAAAAAATATACATATATATAACACAAATATATGATGATCTAGCTGATCAAATAAACAATTTAAATATTGAGGTAGAACATGTTTATCTAAAACATGACAACGACAAAAAAAAATAAAAATAAAATAGACAAAACCACACACGACGAAAATATATCGCACTAACAAAAACCAACAAGCAAAAACAAAATTTGTTTTTAAGATATAAAGTAGATCATGATCAGATATAAAGTAGATTGTGACCAGATACAAAGCAGATCAAAATCAATATCAAAAAAATTAACACACTGAAGCAGTAATCGTATAAATTGGTGTATATATAGGAAATCGTCTTGATTTCAGTTAATTTTGCGAAGAGGTATAAAACTAACGAAAAAAATGGTTATAATCTACAGTTGGTGGTTTAGCAAGTGGATTATCTGCTATTGTTAAAGCAGTAAATGCTATTAAAAGTGGAAAGGAACAATTGGCGGAAGCTAACCGTCATAATAAATATATGGAATCAATTGCAATGGGTAAAGGGTTATATCTCAAACCATATAAAACTGGATATGGTCTCTACTATAGTCCAGCTCCAAAAAACTACTAGATAACCTAACCAACAACCTAAGCTAACAAATTTAGATATAAGAAAATATGATAAACATCTTAAAGACTTTAGAGGTGTTTTCATGCGTGATTCTTTAGCTAAAAAACCATTCAAACAAGAATGCGGTATTCTTAATTTAGATGATTCCAATGGTATGTGAACACATTGGGTAGCATATTATAAAAACCATGACTACAAAGAGTACTTTGATAGCTTTGTAAACTTACAACCACCACTTGAAATTGTCAACTACTTCAAATATCCCATTGAATATAATTATGAACGAAAACAAAAATTTAATACACTTAATTGTGGATACTTATGTTTAAAATTTTTATTCAATAAATATAAATTGAAATAAACTAAAAAATTGTTTAATTTATATACATACATTAAACATATTCTTTTTTTATTAATTCATATTATTTTGTACATTACATTTCTTATGAACTACTTAATCTACATATATATTTACATTTAAAAACATTTCATCATCATCGTCTTGCATAAATTCTCTATATAAATTTAAATTTGATGATGATGTTGATGCAGAATTTATTTTATAATGCCCCCATGCATATGTATTGATACCATTTTTTTTAATATATCTCTTATCATTGGGTAGCGTATTATAAAAACCGCAACTATAAAGAATACTTTGATAGCTTTGGAAACTTACAACCACCACTTGAGATTGTCAACAACTTAAAATTTCCTTTTGAATATAATTATGAACGACAACAAAAATTTTATACATATAATTGTGGGCACTTGTGTTTAAAATTTTTATTCAATAAATATAAATTGAAATGAAATAATTCAGAGTACATCGTTCCGCACTAACACAACCTACTATTAACTTTTTAAAGAAGGAAAAAAATGATGACATTAGTTGAGTTAAATTGATAAACAACATGTTGATTTATTTTTAAGTCTTATCAATGAACTAAGAGTGTGCAACATTAGTAAAATAAGTAATCCATGTTTGTGTATTAATAATGTCATACATTTGTATTATTGTGAAAAAATTTACTCAGAATCTTTTGACATTTGTAGATGCCAAACATTTTATGAAAAATATTTGTTAACACTTAAGCTATTTAATCTATATATACGAATGTTTAACTATTATTATGTTAAATAGATATATGTATTGTAATGTACAAAAGAACAAAATCTGAAATAAAATATATATACATAAGATAAAAATCTAATAAAATAAAAAAACTAATTTGTTTTAATTAATCTTTTTATTACATATAATTTAATATATTTAAAACAGTAAAACGAAAAATTCTAAATCCTTAAAACAAGACAATTTATATTCTGTGATGTAGATGAGGAAACGTTCTGTCCGTCCAATCATTCGTTTGCAAAGTAATACAAATAAAATGAACATCTACAATCATGTTTTTTTTTACACAGGTGTTCATCCCTTTTCTATTTCTTCAACATTTGATCATGACTACCACGTGACAAGACTTTCTTATCACAAAAAAAAAAAAACAATCATGCAGGTGTTCATCCCTTTCTTATCACATTTAAAATTAAAGATCCTTCTAACACAACAATAACACCACGTACAACTATATTTATATTTCTTCAACAATTGACTATGATAAAACGTGACAAGAATTTATTATCCCAAAAAAAACGATCATACACATAACATATTAGAAACATATCGACTAACCGACCACTAGCGACTGTAGCGTAGTCATGAACCAATTTTTGTATAGAAAAAGTGATCCAGAAACGCCATAAACATACTACTTGTACATTTGTATCATTTTAATATGAATAGTGCGTGACTGTGTAAATATTAAGATATAACAACTTTTTATATCCAACATTCAAAAGTATAAAATAAATACGCTGTCTTACATGTGGATCACTACATTTAATAGAAAATTCAATGAACTTCAGGCCGCTAAACAAGCTGTTTTGTACGTTAGAGGGTCAAGCGATCCAGAACTGCCAATTTGGTTGAAAACAATGGTTGCAACTTGTTCTTAAACTTAATCATCACATGCAGTGGTGGGCACTCATTACATACTGTAATGTTGTATTGAAATAATGAACACTACCTATCTCTTACATCGTTAAATTTTTTCGCGTTATATTTATGTAAACTTGAATGTATTTTAGTAAATTGTACTTAAAAAACGTTATTATAATCACAATTCCTATGGAAAATAGTTGCATAATAATAATTGTCAAACCATTTACCTGGAAGGATCCCCAGGAAGTTTTATATTTCGCAACTTCCTTTGCCACTCCCCATCCCACAAACGGAATCCAAAAATGAGGAACCAAGTATATTACAAATATTATAGCGTATATATACTCATCAAATTGTGTTGTAGTTTGAAGAATGCTGACTCTCTCTTGGCCTACTATTAGTACAATTACAGTTAGTGCACACCAAAAAAATATAGCATAAATCGTAGCTCCAGATTTCCATGAAAATGTTATTCTTCCAGGACGAGATCGCAAAATAGGCATGACAGCTAATACTCGAAACAAAATGAGAAGCAATTTGTGATCTCTGTAAAACTTGAAAATTAATATTAAAATATATTACTATTTTATTATGATTTATTGTTTACGTATATGTATGTATATATTAAGATCGTATTACGAAATAACTTACATATGTATATACTAATATTAATTAGTTAATTAATACTAATTCTAGTATATATTATTTTAGTTGGGTTAATATAGCTGTATGTCAATTTGATCTGTAGTGAATTCATTAAACCTTATATAAATTTTTTGTAATGGTTATAGAGTACAACAACCCATATAAAATTAATGAAAGTCTGGACATTAACTAGCTACTTCTTGTTCAAAAATGTAAAACCTATTTTTCAATTACTGGTTCACATTAATTACAGTTCATAAACCTCTTAAAATGCGAACTGATAAAAAATATTTTTGGCATGGCAAAGTTCATTCGATTTGATTTTCATTTTACAGACAGTTTACCAAATAATTGTGGTAAAACATAAGCAAAATTAGAATTGAGAAAAAAGAAAATCTACATAAAACAAGATATCTCCAAATTTGCATAGTCAATAAAAAGTTTTTAGACCAATAATTATTTTTAAATTTATAAAGTATCTTTAGCTGCTACTGCTCATAAATTATGTTGCTTTGTTTCGAATTCTCCTGCTTGTGCCTATTTTATATTTTCAATAACAAGACAAGCATATTATACTTTTAACTGATAAAATGTAAATTCCCAACAGAAAGTATCAAAGTAAACTATCGCATGAAATAACAGAGTGAGTTTTGAATAGAATCGACTGTTCTCTAAGGATTGCACTAAAAAATAGGCTCTTACAGAAAGACAGAAAGAAATCCGTTTGTTTTGCACGACAATGCATATTTCGGAGTCCGACACTATGTGATTTTCCTAAACGAAATCAAAATGATGCTTCATTGTAATAATGGAGTTAAGAAATAATGCTTTAATGCTTAAACGTAACGGTTTTGAGTTTTATATTCAGTAAATGTGAATATATCTCAATATATTGATTTGCCATTTGGTCAGAATTGTGAATAAATTTGGATTTGGTAAATTTACCTAGCATCTAAACCAGGGTTCGTCAAAAAATTTTTGGTTATGTGTTAGTGAGTAAGAGAGAGAGAATAAGTTGAGAGAATTTATTTATTTACAGCCATAGAAAAGTGTTAGTAATACAGGCTATTTTTATTTTCATTTCATCAGCATACATATGTAAAGCTATATAACTTTGGCTTAATAATTTTAGATAAATAAAAATAAAATAAAAAATCCAATTTAAAAGAAATTATACTATGCGACAAAATAAAAAAAAAATTATAAACGCCCAGCTAATGTCATAGCCCATTTTTAACATAAAATATTTTTTGAGTGTCATTCTGAAATAAAATGATAAAGCATCCGCCGCACATGTGTTCTTGCCGCAGTCTGATCGACAACTAAATGAAAAAAACACAAGAATGCGTGTGAGTTCTCTTTGCACAACTGTGCTATGAAATGGTAAACTATGATCTAAACCCACTAATATTGTGTATGTTAACACTATTTCTACCAAGATTTTGTGTATACCTATTTCGACAAAAAAAGGTGTCTTTTGACACCTTGCGTTTGGATGCAAAGAATTATGGAAATAATTATTAAAACACGTCCTATTCCTATTGTTCTCAAAGAACAATCGAATATAAAAATTATAACGGGAAATTCGGTGTACCGAAAATTTCTGGCATTTTCGAAAACTTCCTGAACTGAAGAATTTTACAATTTCACAGAATTTCCATGGCATGGCATTTCGCAGAATTTCCATTTGCACAAAATGTCCATGACTTGGTATAATAATACGAAGAGGAAAAAACCAAAAACAAATTATAGTTCAGTCCAAATGTATGTATGTATAGTTTCTTTATATTTTTTATTTCTTGCTGTAAGAAAAATCGTAAAAGTGTCAAAAGACACCTCATGGTAGAAATAGGTATGTCATGTACGCTTATACTGATCCAGGATGAGCTGGAGGAAAATGATAACGCTAAATAAATTTAATAATTATTATACGAAAAGTCAAAACATTAACTGAGAAAAAATTATTAAACATTGAAATAAATTTCAAGTTAAAATTTTAAAAGGTGTCTTTTGACACCTTTGGTAGAAATTAAAAATAGTGTTAATTGTATTCATGAGTAGCGGGATCTGCTGTTTAATTTCGATACCGAAAGAGAGATTTGATAAACTTACCATGGCACTTTTATTTTACTCTCAGAGTTTTTGCCAAAAGAGTGCTGAAAGGAAGTCTCCAAAAGAAATACTTAATGCTCGCACACAAACTCCAAATATGATTCCAACAGCGTATTTAGTGAATCATTTGGGAAAATGGTTGCGTAGTTGCTGAAGCTCAAACAAAACTCAACTGAAAAACTTGCCTATAAGTAAATGGCAGCAAATGTCAACAGAAGAAAAACAGTTACATTCAATACCAAATAGATTATATATATTGCCTTAAAGGACGTCCTACTAATATTTAAACATCTTTGGATAACAAATTACACTCTGTTCTTCTTGGTGGTACCTACACATTTTTGGCGCAAGAATATAATGCCAATAAAAACTTTTCCTTATTTTTCTCTCGTTTTGTTGAACACATTAATGATCTTTTGCACAAACTTTTGCTTAAAACTCATAAAATTGCTTAAATATGTTGGGGTACCTACACGTAATCTGTCCACTGTATATATAAAAAAGGGGGCGTTGTGTTTTTTTATGATTTGAAACCATCCCTAATTTTTGCTTCTGTTTTCATAGTAGCCCTGGAGCTTGAAGTTTAGAAAGACGTTAGTTTTCTGTTCTACGTTATATATACATATACAGTGGCTCCATCGCATAATCGGACAAGCACTAGTCTGATATTTATGTGCTTAAAACTTAAAAAGAAAATATTAAATATATGTTTTTTTTGCTTTTATTTACACTCTACATTATAGACTTTCAGATTAATAAAAAAAATAACAACATTTTTCATGATAACGGTAATTCTATAAAGAAAAAGAAAATTAACTCAATTTTTTGCGCTCAACGCATAATCGGACAAAGAAGGGCACCATTGCTAAAAATGACAAAAGAGAACAATTAATACTTTGTGGCATATCCTTTGTTCTCAAGAACGGTCTGTAAACGTTTTGGAATTGATTTTACCAAATTGTAGCATTCCTCAGGTTCTGTGGAGTTCCACGTTTCCAGTAAAGCCGCCTTAAGCTGATTCAAAGTTTTAAATTGTTGTTGGTATACTCTTCTAGCTAATTCTTCCCAAAGATGTTCAATTACGTTGAGATCAGGGCTCTGTGCAGGGGTTTCTCTAAGTTTGGTCAACCAAAGCTTTTCCATACCCGAAGTTTGCTTGTGATCATTGTCCTGGTAAAAAGCAAAATCATTCGCAATGCCTAATTTCTCGGCACTTTGATTTACATTTTCCTTCAAAATGTTGAGGTAGCCAAATTTGTCCATTTTACCATCAATAAAATGCAAATTGCCCACCCCAGCACTCGACATGCAGGCTCAAACCATAACAGAGAATCCTCCATGCTTAACAGTAGCTTTTGTATTTTGAAGATTAAATTCTGCATTTGGTTTACGCCACACAAACATCTTGCCATCTGATCCATGCAAATTGAATTTGCTCTCGTCAGTGAACAGAACCTTGTAACGAACAAAAACTATCAGCAAAAATGTATTTTAAGATATCTTTACACCAAATTGCCTTATTCCAAAAATCTTCTGTTTTAAGCAAATACTCTTTAGCAAATTTTATTCTCTTGTTTTTATTCTTAGGCCTAATAAATGGCTTTTTTCTGGTAACTCTACCATGGTAGTTATATTTGTGTAATATATTACGAATAGTATTTAAGCAAACATCTCTTCCACTGCTGTTTTTTAAAGATATTTTTAGTTCTTAGGCATTGCGAATGATTTTGCTTTTTACCAGGACAATGATCCCAAGCACACTTTGGGTGTGGCAAAGCTTTGGTTGATCCATAATTGCTCCAAACTTATAGAAACCCCTGCAGAGAGCCCGGATCTCAACGTAATTGAACATCTTTGGGAAGAATTAGCTAGAAGAGTATACCAACAACAATTTAACACTTTGAATCAGCTTAAGGCGGCTTTACTGGAAACGTGGAACTCCACAGAACCTGAGGAATGCTACAATTTGGTAAAATCAATTCCAAAACGTTTACAGAAAGTTCTTGAGAACAAAGGATATGCCATAAAGTATTAAATGTTCTCTTTCGTCATTTTTAGCAATGGTGCCCTTCTTTGTCCGATTATGCGTTGAGCGCAAAAAATTTAGTTAATTTTCTTTTTCTTTATAAAATTACCGTTATCATGAAAAATGTTGTTATATTTTTTATTAATCTGAAAGTCTATAATGTAGAGTGTAAATAAAAGCAAAAAAAAAAACATATATTTAATATTTTCTTTTTAAGTTTTAAGCACATAAATATCAGACTAGTGCTTGTCCGATTATGCGATGGAGCCACTGTATATATCTTTAACTTTGAAAATTTGTACTGCGCCAATTCTATTGGTTAAATTAAGAGAAAAAAAAAGAATTTCATCAAAATTGGCCACATACACCGCCCATGTAATCAGTAACAATTTTTGTCCTGTCCAAACGAAAGTCTTTAAACTTATATATGATATATAAGGAGATATATATACTTTCCAGAGTAAATTTGTACGAAATACTCGAACCATTCATAAAAATTTAGTCTTAGTTGCTGTTGAATTTACAAAAAAAGAAACAGACAAAAACAACAAGCAGAGCAAACACACAATATACTAATGAGTATTGCAGTGTTCGTACGCGAATCATACTTATTTTGTGATTCTTGTAAATGTTGAGTCATGGAGTCATACATTTTGTTAAGTATGTGTACGATGAGTACTTCAAACTTTGAATATGAGTAGTATGAGTATAATATTAAAATAAGTATTAATGCGCATCAGAAATTATCAGCATGATTCGATTCTACTCATAATTGCTGATCTCTGGTATGAAGTACCAGTTATATTTTTCGATAAATAGCTCAGCTGTACCCTACGAATATTTTTAAAATTTTATAACATCAATATTCTGGCATTAAATTATTATCTAAAGAACAGTTCGGAAGCGATCTATAAGTTCATCACTAACATCTACTCTATTGTCAATAAATTCCGGGCTTGAAAAGAAACGACCTGAGGTATTGCCATCGTTCGAAGACCTAGATCTTTGTTTTACTAAATCCTTTCGTAATTAACTTGCTCTTTAAATACCGTCTGAATTCGATGCCTATTTTTCATGTTACACAATTTTACTTTTTGCTTTGGAGAATGCATATTATAAGCTACATCAAGTAGGCGTTCCATGAAACATATTTCTTTAAAATGACGCCCAAATCATTATTTTATCCTAAATGTATGCAACAGTTTTCGCTACAAACCAGCATTGCAATATTCGTCGTCTTTTTCACGAAATTTATTCAGCGATAGCAAAAACCTACATATGCATACATATATGCTTTGCTGGGTAATTGATAAAAATGTAATAGGTATAGCAGGATCAAAAAAGCTGGCCAAAAATTGCCGAAAATAATAATTAAGAATTCGAATGGATATTGACAAAATATGTCACATCTCATTGGTTATCAAAACAGCATAGCAATCTCTCAATATCATTCAAAATATTACTGTTGTTACACCTCCACGTACGAATTTTAATGTATGTAGCTGCAGTTTCACCAACAATATCAGGAAAAAACAAACACATTTAATACATACTGGCTTTTAATTTTAGAATATATTATATATAATAATATATAGTATAATAGCTTTAATACGAAACCAGCAAAACAGACTATTGGTGTTAAATTGATTTTAAATAATTTTCGAAATTAATAAATATTACAAAACGTTTAAAATAATAATAACTGTCGATTTTTATTTTAAAATTAAAAGGCAATTGAAAAATGATGTGCCGTAAATCGAAATTTTTTCTGCGCACTAAAAAAATAAAAATGTGCACATTCATCGCTGGCTGATTGACGTCTGGATGGCCTGTAAACAAAAAACTGTTTTCGTTTATTTTATTTTTTATGCAGAATTATATTAAATACTAAAAAAATTATGGGTATAAGGTATAGAGTACAAAAAATGTCTTTATACCAATATTGTCCTCTTGTACCACGTAAAGGATAAGCGTAAGCCAACGCAAGCAAGACAAACACGCTACAACCATCCCTGAATAAGAGCTGCAAGGCCTGGTTAGCCAAACGTAGAAGTCTTAAAAATGGAACGTACGTTAACGTACCTACGTTTGTGTAGTTACAGCGTTAAAAACGTGACATCTGTCAACAAATGAAGCAAAATTAAAACGAAACAGAAGACAAAACAAATCTATTTACAGACATTTATAAATGTCAATACGAAGTCAGCTGTTCAGAACTGGGATGAGTTAATGCAACGATCCCAACTGACATCGATTCTGAATCAGCAATAGACAATGAGAACGTTTTTCGTTCAAATACACCAATTACATACATACATACATAATTGGCCATTACAACCCTTCAGTCAGGATTACGGCCTAGCTTCTCACACCACTCATGTTGTGTGCGTTAATTTTATACGTGAGTGGCGGGACCTACAGTTTAACGTCGACTCTGAAGGACAGAATTTTGAGAAACTTTTTCATGGCAGTTTATTTTACTCTCAGAGTTTTTGCCAGAAATCTGCTGAGAGGAAGTCGCCGAAGAAATATTTTTTTTCATATTTCATTTTTGATGTCTGACCTGGGATACGAACCCGGGCTTTACGAATAGTTAGCCAACACACTACCTACTACACCACGGCGACTTCTACGGCACCAATTACGGAGCATTAATTGAACTTATTGAAAATAAAGATTTGATTAATATTTTGTCGACTCCATTAAGTTCATCCAGTGCAATGGAACATTTGATATATTAAAAGAAAAATACACTCCTTTATTCTAGCATGCCGGAACAAGTTCGTAAATCTCCATCTGAGCCTCCTTGGAACAATAAAATATTAGGTAATGCAAAGGATAGAAAGAATAAATATTACGAAAGATTTAAAGTTTCCCGTTCTTCAACGCATTATACTAGATATTCAGTGTGTCGATCAGAATATACTAGAATCAATAGTATCTGTAGCAACAATTTTTTGTCTAAAACAAGAAATAACTTAATACGTAATCCGAGATCTTTCTATAAATATATTAATTCAAAGAAAAAAAGCAGTCGATTTCATTAGAACGCTGTCATTTCAATATGTTCGCCGACTTCTTTTGTACTATATACTCCGATGCTACATATAGCGATACAACTTACTATCCCTATCCAATCTATATCTTTACCACTTTTAGATACCAGTTTGGTTTTGCAAAACGTATATCAAGTTACATACTGTTTGGCGCGTGTGGGCAAACAAATATTTCATATATTTTTCATTATGATATTTGATCTGCTAAATTCTCATGCTTTACATACAGGTGTGACTAATGTTGGAATAAAAAAATGTTTAATTTGTTTTATTTTTATAAAAGTGCATTTATTAAAAGTTAAAAACATATAGTCACAGTTTATTCAATGCAAAACGCATATCAAGTTACATACTGTTTTGGAGCGTGTAGGCAAAAAAAATAGTTCATATGTTTTTCATTGTGATATTCAATCTGCTGAATCTCACGCTTTACTAGGTGTGATTAATGTTGAAATAAAAAAATTTTTAATTTGTTTTATTTTTATATTAATATTTTTATTGAGAAAAAATATTCTAAAACTTATAATAAAATACATTTCTTAGGACTATAATCAATTTTATTAAAAGTACAGTTTTTACATTTCAATACATAATAGAAATTTATTATTTTTCTTCAGATTTTTACAGGTTCAAATTTAAAAATACTTTTATAAAGATTAAAAAGCTTAAGTGTTAACAAATATTGTGTATAGAATGTTTGCCATCGACAAATGTTGAAAGATTGTGAATAAGTATTTTCACAGTTAGATCTATGTATGATATTAACACATATAAATGGATAATTTATATAATTATAAGTTCTTAATTAATTTATAAGTTTCATAAATAAACCTATATGTTCTTTATCAAACTTATTACTATGTTTTGTTAATCGTTCTTCCAATTCTGCTGATAACATCATTTTTGAGTTAAAATTTTTGATACACTTTATGTATACTGTACAAAGAGTAAGGTTATACTAAAAATAGAATTAACAACTTCAGGGGTTTTATTGATTAACAATGTTTTCTCTTTTTAACAAAATTTCTAAGTAAAATTACATTCTTTTCAGCACATTTATGATTAAAATTATTATGATTTTCACAAATCTTTATATTTGGATTATCTTTATACAAAGTTTTTATGTTTGGACTATTCCAATAATCTAAATTTCATATCCTTTAACATATTCAACAGGATATTCTTCTTCTTCTTTCCTTTTTTTATAGTTAGTATTAGATATTCTATTAAGTCTTTCTTTCTAATCTAATCCATGCAAGTGTAACTCTATCCTTTTTACTTAATTCTGAATATTTTGTTGTTGATTTTATGTGAAAAGTTTTTCTTTCAAAATCACTGATTGAAACACAAACTTCTTTAGCATAATATTTATTATTAATAAAAAATCCTTGTAAATCGATAACTATAAAATTATCGTGTTGCTCCATTATAACCTCTTACAAAAAACTAACATAAGATTATATAAAACATATTCTATTTATATTTTTTTTTTCTTTTACTTAGAAATTACTTTTCAAAAAATAATTTATAGTGAACTCCTTCCATAACTCTTTTTAAATAATAGTTTCCAGTTGATAGATCGTCCATAACTTCCTCTGGTAGGTTTGAGTATATCTCCGGCTAGAAGATTGTATGTGTTTCCAACCCTATCATTGTTTTCGGACCATATGTTGTCAACTTTTTTAAACATTTTAAAATTTTAAATTTCCTGTTTATAGACAGTTGTTTCAAAGGTAATATATCCTTTAAATTTTTTTTGTTGGTGTTGATATTGTTGAGATACTTTAATGTATTGTTCATGTTTTATAGATTTGTTTAGTTCACAAAGAGGAGAAGAAATTTCACTTATTTAGTCAACAATTTTTCAAATAGCACTGATGAATTCCTCATTTTGTAGGGTGTATTTAAATCCAAAAATTGGGGGGTGAGAGGTTTTTTTTTAGAACAACGGAGAATGTAATTAACAATTTTTTTTATAATTAATTTTTTTGTGGTTATAGCGATAACAGAATTTTTTATATAAAATATCAAATTACATATAGTCTGGCGCGTGCACCAACATGCGCGAGCATGCAGACGCTGATTCAGCATAATTATTTTTCCATGAAATTGTTGTAATTGGATCCGATGCAGGTTTGCATGATTAACTTAATTAATTAACTTCACCGACAGAACCGCCACTGCGGTTGTTAGTTCACAGAAACATTCCTGTTTAAAAATCTATTTAACACATTACAAGCTCGTAAACAAAAAAATAAAGAATTAAAAAATGGCTGGCGGTTTAACTTGTGAATTTTGTAAAAAGGTATTAACTCACACATTCTCACACAGAAGATAACAAAAACGGTGAAATTAGTGTTTACTGTGAGTATTGTGCAAAATATATTCTAAAAACAAATTGGTATTATCACAAAAGAACAAATGACCATAAAATAAACTGTGCTGAGAAACCAGATAATGGTTTGGTTGTTGATGGTGTTAAGTGTATAAAATCATTAGTTGAAAACAATAACAAAAATAATTTAATACCTGAAAACTTTTTAACGGAAATCAGTAACAAAATAATTAAATTATTAAGTGATGTGATTAAAAAATATGAAAGCATAAAATTTAATACGGAACTGTTTTGCGAATATGTGTTAATAAAGGGTGATGAAGATAATTGTATGATTGAAGTAAAGTCTCATCAGACTAAAATGAGTATTCTTAGGATATATTCAACAAGAGATGACATTCTTAATACTTACAACGAGCAATGTGATGTAATAATTAAAAAGATGAGAATTTCAGAAGCGTGACAGCGGTTGGACATTAATTCAAATATGACGTCTTGAGATAAACATTAATCAATATAAATGTATAAAAGGTTCACAATACATCCCCCTACCACCGAAAATACAGAGAAAGTTTGCATGCATCAACGTTCAAAATAATGATTGTTTCAAGTGGGCAATAATATCAGCATTATATACAATTGAAGACCATTCATATAGAATGACGTCGTATAATGTTGTTAATATCGAAGATGAACTCATAAAACTGGAAATAATATTGAATTAAATTTTAAGAGCTTGAACTTACCGCTTCCAGTTAATCAGATAAAACTGAAATGAGTGTTAATGTGTTTGCATTAGATAATGAGAATAATATAGTCGGTCCATATTATTTTTCCCAACAGGAAAGATCTAAACACATTAACTTGCTGGTGTTGGAAGATGGTGAAAAATCAAGGTAAACAACTTTATATAGGTGGTAGTCGAAAACTTTCACTAATTAAATTTTTCCTTTTTCACATTTACAGGTTAATTAAAAGTCAACTTACAAAACATGAACATAAGATACATGTTTAATACATTTCCATAATGAGTCATCTCTGGAAAATCATAAGAAAGAATGTAATAAGATGGTAACTAAAATGCTTAGTATAGAAAACAATATGCTTAGTTATAAAAATTTTAAAAAACAATTGGATGTGCCTTTTGTTGTATATGCTGATTTTGAATGTATTTTAGAATCAATTAATGTACAAAATTCAACAAATGTTAAATCAGTACAAAAGCATATTCCATTTGCTTATAGTTATTATATTAAATGTTCATATAATTCAGATTTAAATACTTTTAAAATTTACAATGGTAATAATGCACCACAACATTTTTTTAAAAGCTTAGTTAACGATGTTTTAGATATTTACACTGAACATTTAAGTGTTATTAAACCTATGAATTCCTTAACGCCACTTCAACAGATACAACATTATGAAAGCAAGACTTGTCATATTTACAACAAAAAATTATCAAATAAAGATAAGGTAGCTGATCATTGTCATCTAACCGGTGAATATAGAGATGCTGCTCATAAAAAGTGTAATTTAGAATATCAAATTGCGAATTTCATTCCTATATTTTTTCATAATCTTTCAGCATATGATTGTCACTTGTTTGTTAGAGAGCTTTCATCTATTGAAGGTGATATAAATATTATACCTTTAAATAAGGAACTTTATGTATCCATATCAAAAAGAATTACTGTAAATGAAAAACAAAGTATTGAGTTACGTTTTCTCGATTCATTTAGGTTTATGCCATCTAGTTTAGAGAAATTAGCAAATTATTTATCTGACAACGATTTAACAGTAGTAAAATCAAACTATTCAAATGATGAAGAATTCAATTTAATGAAACGTAAAGGTGTCTGTCCGTACGACTATTTAGATTTTGAAAATCGTCTCAATGAAACTTGTGTAGAGGATTATGAACATGATCAAAAAGTATGGAAGACATTTAAATGTATAACATTAAAGTATTATTTACTTTTATATTTAAAGGTAGACGTTCTTTTGCTCTGTGACATATTTGAAAATTTCCGACAAGTATGTAAAAACAATTATAATTTAGTTCCCTCTCAATATTATACTACTCCTGGTCTATTCTGGGATGCAATGTTAAAAACAACTGAAATAGAATTAGAGTTGTTAACTGATATCAATATATATAATTTTGTTTTTCGAGGTATCAGGGGGGTATTGTTCAATGTTCTAACAGGCATTCAATAGCTAATAATAAATATATTAGTGATTATGATTCTAACAAGGAATCAATGGTATGCAATGTCAAAACACCTCCCATATAAAAATTTTAAATGGGTTGAAAATTTTGAAAATTTTAATGTTAATAATATAGAAGAAGATTCTCCATTGGGTTATATATTAGAAGTAGATGTAGAATATCCATTAACATTACACGACTATCATAATGATTTACCTTTTTGCGCTGAGAATAAGAAAATTGAAAGCATGAAACAGCGAAAATTAATAACAGATTTAAATAATAAGAAAAACTATATTATACAATACAGAAATCTACAACAATGCTTACAACATGGTCTGATTTTGAAAAAAATTCAGAGAATTATTGAGTTTAGTCAGTCTGATTGGTTAAAGAAATATATTGATTTGAATAATCGTCACAGAACACTAGCTAAAAATTCATTTGAACAACATTTTTTTAAATTGTTAAATAATGCTGTATATGGAAAAACTGGAAAATGTTGATAAGAGGAATGACATTAAAATAGTATGTGAATGGGAGAGTAGAGGTAAAAAATTAGGTGCTAGAGCTCTAATTGCTAAACCTAATTTCCATAGTTCACTCAAAATTCATGAAGATATGCATGCCATCCAAATGAATAGAACTAAGACTGAATATAATAAACCAATTTAAATTGGTTTTTCAGTTTTAGAAATATCCAAATGGAAGATGTATAATTTTCATTATGATTACATAAAACCTAAATATTGTGAAAACCTTCAACTTAATTATATGGATACTGATTTCTTTATTTACTACATTAAAACAGATGATCTATATAGTGATATAAAAAATGATATTAGTACACATTTTGATACATCTGCATATTCAAAAGACAATCCATATAATTTTCCGCAAATTAATAAAAAAGTATTAGGGATGATGAAGGATGAGTGCAATGGTAAAAATATTAAGAAATTCATTGGTTTAAAGGCTAAAATGTATTCAGGTAAAATTGATAGAGTTGATACAGAAATTAAAAAAATTAAAGGTGTTTTTTTATTTTATTTTATTTATTTATTTAAGCCCATGGAAAATCCTTACAGACTATTACATTTTATATTTCAATTCATTTTATATATCAATTCAGAATTATTATTATTATGATTTCAATTCAAAAAATAAGTTAAAAAAGAGACAACATTGAAATTATTAATTAAATGTGTTTCATTGTAAAATTATATCCTTTTTAATGGATTCCATACTTTTATTAAAATCTATATGAAGATACAGATTATTAAAATCATTACAGATACTACGAAATGGATCGAAGTTCGCGTAGTTAACTGTGTAATATTTTATATTTAAGAAATTATGGTATCTTGTTGGACGAATAGGTACTTTTATGGAAAGTTTTTCTAGAAGAAATTGAGAGTTGATAACACCATTAATCAGCTTCAGAAGAAAGACAGCATTTAGCATTTTACGACGGCTTTTTAAAGTTGGTAATTTAATGAGTGCTAGTCGTTTTTCATAAGGTGGTAACCTTTCATTAGGATCCCATCCATTCCCTAAACCACGAAGACAAAATAATAAGAACTGTTTTTGAACTGATTCAATTTTGTCAGAGTGTACAGCGTATTGAGGGTCCCATATTACAGATCCATATTCAAGAATTGGGCGAACCAGTGTGGTAAGCAATTGCTTAGTAACATAAGGATCAGAAAACTCTTTAGCCCATCGTTTGATAAATCCCAGGGTACATGTAGCTTTGCTAACAGTTGATGTAATATGATTTCTGATGTTAAACAATGTGTAACTAAAAATTAAGTGTAAATGACTTAAGAAAATGTTTATTAGAGAAAAAAATTGTACTATGACACAATGTATATATTTAGATCTAAGGTACATCAAATTTATACACAAAATATTAGTAAACTAACATTAAGTTATTTAGATGATAAGAGATATATTAAAAAATGGTATCAATACATATGCATGGGGGCATTATAAAATAAATTCTGCATCAACATCATCATCATCAAATCTAAATTTATATAGAGAATTTATGCAAGACGATGATGATGAAATGTTTTTAAATGTAAATATATATGTAGATTAAGTAGTTCATAAGAAATGTAATGTACAAAATAATATGAATTAATAAAAAAAAGAATATGTTTAATGTATGTATATAAATTAAACAATTTTTTATTTTATTTCAATTTATATTTATTGAATAAAAATTTTAAACATAAGTGTCCACAATTAAATGTATTAAATTTTTGTTTTCGTTCATAATTATATTCAATGGGATATTTTAAGTAGTTGACAATTTCAAGTGGTGGTTGTAAGTTTATAAAGCTATCAAAGTACTCTTTGTAGTCATGGTTTTTATAATATGCTACCCAATGTGTTCACATACTATTCGAATCATCTAAATTAACAATACCGCATTCTTGTTTGAATGGTTTTTTGGTACAGAATCACGCATGAAAACACCTCTAAAGTATTTGAGATGTTTACCATGTTTTCTTATATCGAAATCTGTTAGCGGTCGATTGGGTAGGTTATCTAGTAGTTTTTTGGAGCTGGACTGTAGTAGAGACCATATCCAGTTTTACATGATTTGAGATATAACCCTTTACCCATTGCAGTTGATTCCATATTTCTATTATGACGAGCAGCTTCTGCCAATTGTTCTTTTCCATTTTTGATTCATTTACTGCTTTAACAATAGCAGATAATCCACTTGCTAAACCACCAAACGCTGACAATGCTGTCAGCACGGGAATAAGTGGAAGAAATCCTCCAATTTTCGGATTGGAGGATTATAATAACTCTCGGTAATGTTTGCTCGCCTTTTCCCTTTAAAATTTGAATGAATAGTCTTTTGAGCTATTTTAACAGCATCATTTATATCAAGGGGTTTCTGTTCTTCCAATTGTTTCAAAGTTTTTCTCACAGTAGCTGTAAATAATTTCTTATTACATTTATTCTTCTTTCCTTTTCTCATTCTTTTTAAATTCTTTCTTTTCTTACGCCTCTGCTCCTTCATACCTAATCCAATTTTTACTTTTGTTTCCATTGCATTCGTTACAAACCATGCATTTGCACGTTCTTCAATATCGCTATTATTAAATCTCCATTGATTTAATTAACAATCGCTTTTTAAAGTAATAATTCAAATCTTTATTTCAAAAAATGTATACAGTCACACAGGTAATTATACGTACCCCCCTAAAAATCATTTTTTTTAAAATGATAATATATGGACAAGTCAACTGTCCGCCAATTTTTTTGTTTTCCGTCACAGCCGAACAAAAATCAGTTGACTTGTCCATATATTATTGGGGGAATTCCAATCGTGCCTTTTTTCTCGGCGCTCGGCTGCGGAAACCGTTCTTTCTCAAAACACTTCGAACTGTTTCGGATTGCACAATAACACTGTGATCACTTTCCGAGGTATTTCGTATTTATTTATTTATTTTATTTATTAATCATAGCACAACAAGATAATAATCTTATAAATGAAAGTGCTATGGGAGTACATCAAATAGGAAAAAGTAATAACAAATCGCTCATTATATGAGTAATGCATTGTTTGAAGTACAGTATAAATAAAAATGAATAAGAATAAGAACATGATTTAACCTCAGGAAATAGCAATCGATACAAAAAAATTAGGATAAGAAAATGAGTATATGTAAAAAACTAAATTAGGAAAGATACAAATATAAAGAAAAATACAAACAAAGAAATATATTCATATAATGAGATACAATGAAACTTAAATAATAAATTAGAAAAATGAAAATAATTAATCACTAATAAAAATGAAGAGTAAAAATGTATAAAACAATCAAAATATATTACAAACTACTTAAACAGAATGTATAGCTCCTTTTTGAACTTAGTTGCATTGCCTATGTTCTGAATATAATTAGGTAGTGTATTCCAAAGACTGATGATGTGTATAAAGAACTGTCGTTTCGACAAAAGAGTCCTATGCCTTAATTGGATAATTTTCCTACCGCGGTTGGATCTAGCAAATCTAATCCTGCTAAATAAGTATACTGGCTGTTCCAAAGTAATAATCTTATGGAGGAGGATTAGGCACTTAATATTCAATAGATTATCAAAATGAATACCACATATCTGGTAAGAAAATTGTGATATATGGTCCCGACGTCCCTTAATAAATATATATCTGGCTATGTTATTATAAGCCAAGTTGAGTTTCCGCCTATCATCCGCATCACAGTTTGCGAAAATTTCCGATCCATATAAAAGGACAGGAATCAAAAACGTTTTTGCCAGTTGCAGGCGTACAGCAAAAGGAGTCGAATCTATAACAGCCCATAAGTTCCTAAGCATACCGTAAACTTTACCAACGATGACATTAATGTGGCTAGACCACGTTAGCCGACCATTAAAGATAACACCCAGATTAGATGCCGATTCAACAAAATCAATTTTATTCCCCCTGATAATAATATTCGGCACATCAAACGCTCTCTTAGACCTGGAGAGCAATAAACATTTCGATTTAGAGGGATTAATACAAAGTCCATTAGCACTAGCCCAGTTGTCAATTTTCCGTAAATCATCGTTAATCGTATCTACACATAGTCGGATATTATCAATACAAGCGCTCCTATAGAGCTGAACGTCATCAGCGTACATATGTACGCTACAATTATCCAAAACATCAGGTAGGTCGTTAATGTATATACAGAACAAAAGGGGCCCTAAAATTGATCCCTGAGGAATACCTCTTCCAACGTGTACCGAATTCGAGATGTTGCCGTTTAGGTAAACTCGTTGTGATCTGTTAATGAGATAGGAACGTATAAGGCTGCAAGCTGAATTAGAAAAATGAAAGAGGGTCTGTAGCTTTCTCAATAATATTCTGTGATCAACTGTATCAAAAGCCTTAGTGTGATCCAAAAGAACCAAAAACGCTATGTAATTTTCATCCAGCTTTAACCTAAGGTCATCAGCCGTATTTATACGGCTGTAGTCCTAGGATTTTTATCCACAATATCCACACGTCGTACGTATAATTTTCTATGGTGCCATATTGGTTTTAAGCAAACTGCAGTCACAAATTCATAGATTTTGGGAATCTTTTTTCTTTATTTAAGTAAATGTGTCGTTACAGACGCTAATGTAAAGAAATTTTATATTAGAAGTTCATTACTTTTTAAATATGATTTTTAAAGGGGGTACGTATAATTATCTGTGTGACTGTATATAACAAATATTCAATTATTTTAATAATCAGGCCAAGTAAACGTCTGATTCTGACGGTTGTTGAAAAGTAACTGTGTTCTCAACGATAACTTTATTGTACGAATAGAAAAGAAAAGAAAAGAGAATACATGAAATTCCATTTGCACAATGGGACGAGTACTTAACAACTATCTTTAGCTTTTACTCTTTGCCAGGCTTTTTCAGCTAATATTTGATCTGCTAGATGTCTTTTATTTATGTCGTGTGATTGTGAATATGCAATATCGTGTTTTTACAAGCTGTGTCTAATAAATTTATACCCTTATCTCCTCTTGCTAAACGTTTTTCAAGTTTTGTTCCAGGTCCGCAGAATTGATATCCAGATCTTCATTCAGATTTAAAAAATTCAAAATGGCGGCTCCAATATGGCGGTCAAGTAAATCTGATTAATTTTTATAAACCTCGACCGCCATATTGGATCCGCCATTTTGAATTTTTTAAATCTGAATGAAGATCTGTAATCAGCGACCCCAAAAACCCCTGAGTAACAATTTTCAAGTAAATCTGATTAATTTTTAAGGACCTCCGTAATGTGTTTCTTTTTCTTTTGCACCCCTTGACATAAACCCACCCCCTACTTTAAGGGTGTATGCAAACAATTTGGTTTTGGGCTCATTTTAAAGAGCAAAGATCAATTGTCAATTTCTAACAATAGCGATGGTTCTAGAACGGCAGTGTTGAGCTCTATAATGTTTCAAAAATGGCCAAAAACGCTATTTTTAGGGTTTTCAATCCCCTTTTTCTCGAAAACCTGACGTGATGGAAAATTTTTGAAACCAGATTCGTGTTTAGCGCACAAAATGCCTTCGGAAACACATGGAGCAATCTTATTTGCAAAAACCATGCAGGGCTGTGTTATATATACGAATCATTTCAAGATGATAATATTAGTTTTGAGACTATTAACAATTCAGCTAAAAAAATAAACAAATATAATCCAAAATGATCCTACAACATCTTCTAGTCACATACGAAACCGCTTAGGTTTAAAAATTAGAGAAAGAACGATTTGCAGAAGGACGGTAGAGGCCGGATTATTCAGTCGACGACCAGCAAAAAACCTTTCATATCGTGAAACATTTCATATCGTCTGTGCACACGCCTTACGCCATCTGAATCTTTTAAATTAAACTTAGATTCGTCAGAAAACAGCACATTCCTCCATATTTAGATACTCCAGTTGAGATGGGCCTTGGCGAATTCAAGTTTCGCTTTTTTATTTTTAGACGATATAAGTTTTTTTTTGCTGGTTGACGACTGAATAATCCGGCCTCTACCGTCCTTCTGCAAATCGTTCTTTCTCTAATTTTTAAACCTAAGCGGTTTCGTATGTGACTAGAAGGTGCTGTAGGTTCATTTTGGATTGTCCTTTTAATTCAGGAGTCTTCATATCGCGAAGTTTCACGTGGCCTTCCTCCAGGATGAGTAGGAGATGTGCGACCAATCTGCAAAAACTTGTTACGATTTTACGAAAAACTATTTTTTTTCTTTCTCTGTACAAATTAACTTCTAGTTGTTTTCTTTTTATTACACAACTTTTGCTACATACTGTAATCTTTACACTGTATCATTACATACTTTTTTATATCATGATAGACTTATGTCTAGTTCCGTTACTTATAATTCCAGTATATATATAATATTACCAATAGATATGTATTCATCCCTCTCTATCTTGAATATCTAAATACATATTTCATAGAAATGTTATTTTACATTGGAATTGGAGTAGGCTTTGCATATTCCATTGAAATAATATTTTACATTAGAATTGGAGTAGGCTTTGCATATTCCATTGAATTTATTACATTGGAATTGGAGTAGGTTTATTAGATTATGATTTCTGGCAGAAAAATTAATTGCGAAATAGAACTCATAAAGGGCAGAAGTCTAGAAATACTTCTAAAAGAAAACTTTTAAATATTTTAAAAAAAAAAAGTGGAAAAGAAAGATAGTGAACCAATGAAATAAAAATTGTGGATAATTTAATTATCGTGCTGAAATATTATTAAACCATCTTTCATCGAATCATCTATATTGGAAAAATTTATGGTTTAAGTCTTCCACAAGCCATGAGCAAAACATAACTGGACTCAGCTTTATCGTTCAAAGAAGTTTCTAGAAGCACATGGATTTCTGAATAATCGCAATATCTTCAATACAAAAATTTATATAAATCTAAAATTGGTATAAATCTTGAATTATTATAGAAAATGTAAATTCTATTTAAACTCTATCAAAATCATTATCATATCAACTTAACCTTAAACAAAAATGTTCAATATATAAGCCAACTATAACCTATTTAAAAATTACAACTTTAAAATGGTCGAATTAGAACTATTGCTGTATAATTTTAATTTTGTTTAATTATTTGTATTTATATTCTAAAAAGATTTTTCTCATTATAACCTAAAATATTAATTAAATATGTAATATCTAAATGTGTAAAATGAATTAAATTTAATTTTTGAATTCTTTAAATTTGCTAAACTAAATTTATAATTATTTGCATTAAAATTTAATGTTATTAATTTTTTTTGTACTTTTCTTTAAGTGTATTTTTTTGTATATTATGTTGTATCTTTACATTTGTAAGATATATGGATAATCTTTACTAATCATCCCTGAAACAAAATTTAGATAACAGAAACAACACACATTGACTGCTGGGCCCATCATCTCAATTGCTGTGGATAACCATGATCTGTAAGTGATGATTGTAAAATTTCATTCATATTTCACTCTTTAACTTTTACTATTTCATTATGTAATATAATATAGTCGATCCCATTCAGTTTTGTTCCCCTGTCCGAATTTATTGTCTTCTTATATTCTGTATTCCTCAATCATAATGCATTTAAAAATTAATAACTTTAGTTTGCTCCTTATACTTGCCGATTAAAGATATTATATGATTTGCGTTAATTTAATCTTTTATTTTTTATTTTATTATAATAAATTTGTTTGTTTGCATTCTGTAAATATGAATCATTAAATTATTAAATGGGGAAGGATAACCTTGATCGGAATGTGAGCATATAAGTAGCCTTTGTATTTTTTTATGGGACTGATCTAAAACTAGGGGTATTCTATCTGTTATTGGTGTTCATATAATAAAGGGATGGGAAAAGTGTACCCTACGTTGGCATCTTCATCTTGCCATCGTTTCATTTGTTTAAAATACTTTCTTTTATACATTTTTTGTTTGTTTTATTTTTGCACACTCTGGTGACATGTAGAGTGTGTTATATGTTAATGCGTCAAATCGGGTTGAGAACCAACGAAACTTAGTGTAGAGCTAGCGGGTAAACAGATATTCATGTCTCTTAACTTCTGTATTTGAAATTTATACGTATGATATATCGGCCTACATGGGTCTGTTATTAAATATGTATATGACGCGTTACATGTAGGTAGTCTAACAGTTAAAAAAATAGGACCGCATTACATATGTGACGTGGAGACGCATAACATATATTGCGCCCAACGTGGGGCAGAGCCTAATTTTATTTAAATGGCTAAATTTTAATACCTAAGTTGGGCTGCATCGCATAACATATATGGCGCCCAACGTAAAGCACACAGATAATACTAATCTGTTTGTAAAATTTCTAATACCAAAAGTTGGGCTACATTACATATATATCGCTCAACGGAATGTTAAAATAAAAGATAGTAGTTATGTTTTCTAACTGTCAAGTGTCATGAAACAGTAATTTTTAATAACTTTATATGGTTTAATTGGATCAATACATTTTCAATTGAAAGTCATAGTTTTATCAGGAATAAATAATTATTAAATCTATTTGCGGCAATACGAAATTATTGGTTCCATTAAATCATTTAAATGTTGAATTTTTTTGAAAAGACATAAGACTTTGATTATATATCTTATGACATTCAATAAGATTATAAGACAACTTGATGTAATTGTTAATAAGTCTGTAAGGTTATCCCGACAAAGGTATTTCATTTTGCTATTAACATAATTTTGTTTTGTTAATGTTAATAAGTCAATAAAATTACCTAAATAGAGGTATCCTACAATATATTGCTATTAACAAAATACTTTAATTTCAATAAACAATTTTTTTATTGTTAATAAGTCGGTAGAATCACCTAAATGGTAGAATTCTCCATTGCTATTAACAACACGCTTACTTTGTTTTTTTTTTATTAATACATTGGCTTTGCTTTACGCTCAACATCTTGTCGTAGTTTATTCTTCCTATATAAAAGAATATATTGTTTTTCTTACACTATTAATTATACCTTAAGATTGCTTTACTTAAAACTTTAATTTTAATTTAAGAATTTTTATAACTATATTTTTTTTTCTCTGTCGATTACTATTTTTATTTGTTTTAAATATTTTGGTCAATAGATAGTTTATTTTCGCTATGAATACTAGACATCGTGATGTTCAAAACAGCGTTTCTACGCGCAATCGTAATAGAAGTTTAAATTCATCACAGGATAACATAACGATTGAATTGCAAGACCCTCCCACAACTACGAATGCACGTGTTGCACATTCACCAATAGTTAGAAGAAATTTAGATTCTTCACAGCAAGTACCTCATACTGAAAGTTTTTCCAATCTGGCAACTAATATGAATGCCTCGGACACTAACTCAGTGAATAATAATCCGACTTCTTTACCACAAGCTGTTAATGCTTTACCAAGCGCTAATTTGAGTTGTAATTCAGTCAGTGCAAATGGTAATGAAAATAATGCTCCGCTTGATGTGCTAATATCATTGATGGAAGAGACCATGAGAACTACAAGAGAAGAGTTTAGGAGAGAACTTTCTTCTATTAGGGACAGTATATCTCAAATGGGTAATGTGTCAGGTTCTCAAGACAGACCAGCAGCAGAATTAAGTACGGGTTATTCAAATACGCAAAATTTGAATCCCAATTTAGCTCTTGATACTAATAGGTCTTATACGAATGGTGACACTAGCATTAAACTTGAAAAGTGGAAAATAGTATATAATGGCACTAGTTGTGTTTCGGATTTTCTTTTTAAGGTTGAAATGTTAGCTTCTCGCACAAGATGTTCGGACGAACACCTTTTATCAAATTTTCATGTACTTCTTGAAGGAAAGGCAGAGCAGTGGTACTGGCTATTTATGAAACAAAATCGACAAGTATCCTATTCTATCTTAAAGTACGCTCTGACCAAAGAATTTGGCGTTCCGGAATCAGAACATGATGTTATTCTAAAGATATCTCTGCGTAAGCAGCATTATAAAGAGTCATATGATGATTTTCATAGCGCAGTTGTAGCAATGAACATGAGGCTTCAAAATCCGCTACCAGATTACACTCTTCTTGATATAATGAAGAGAAATATATTACCAAATTTAAGATTTTTATTGTTCAGTTCCGATTGTAAATCCTTAAATGATTTCAGAGATCTCGCCCGCAAAGCTGAAAAGGTTCTGCGTGACAACAGATCGAATGCACCTGTTGGAGGTCAAATGAGAAACGTTAATGAAATTAGTTTACCTGATGAGAAGACAAAGGATTTTGAGTTTATAGATCCCCACATCGAGGCTCTGAAATTATCGAAACATATCGATAAGGGAGATTATTCGAAAATCAAATGTTGGAATTGTTTATCATATGGTCATTCTTATATTTATTGTAGAAAGGAAATTATTGATCCCTTTTGCTTTAAATGTGGTCAGAAAGGATATTTGACACCTTCATGTCCTAACCAACATAATTTTCAGGGAAACCGACAAACGGGCGAAATGGCTACCGGGGACACTCGTCCATCTCAACAGACCCCGTGTCTAATTTAGAAACTGATTATAAATCAACTTCTCTTGCGTGTACTACACAGAAAGATTCTGAAACTACTTTTTGTGATGTCACGCAAAAACCCGAAAAAACTTGTCAGTACAAAACTTACAGTAAGCTTAGTTCCTTTCAGAAATACCCTTCTAAGAAAATTTTGAAATGTAGAGAACGCTTCAGAAAGCGGAAATATTTTCGTAAGCTTGTTGCATCAACAATTTTACCTGGCTCTGATGATCGTCCATTTGCAAAAGTCAGGGTTTTTGATGATTATTTGATAGGCTTATTGGATTCAGGTGCGAATATATCTGTACTAGGAAAAAATTGTTTATAATTTTTAGAGAAAAATAGGATTTCCTATAAACCAATGAGATCAGAGTTAGCAACTGCTAGTGGTTCTACTCAAAGAGTAATCGGTTACTGTACTTTACCGATTAATTTCAAGAATGTTACCAAGAATATAGATTTTCATTTAGCGCCTTCTCTCACCCAAAAAGCATATTTTGGTACAAATTTCTGGCGAAAATTTGCATTGGCCCCGGATATTATACCAGCTTTATCTTCAATTGAAGCAAATATCTCCAATCCTAATGGGAATTTTAAATTTCATGATCTTAATCCGCAGCAGCAGATTACTTTGGAAAATACAATAAAACAATTTCCGTCATTCGAAAAACTCGGATTGGGTTGTACGGACCTTCTCGAACATAACATAGATACCGGTGATGCAGTTCCTATTAAGTGCAAGCATTATCCATTATCACCACCCCGACAGGAGGAAGCGTTTCGTGAAATAGAGAGACTTTTAAATATGGGAGTGATTGAAGAGTCCAATTCACCTTTGTGTTCTCCAGTTGTTTTGGTAAGGAAACCAGGAAAAGTTCGCCTTTGTATAGATTCGCGTAAGCTCAATGCTGTTACGAAAAAGGATTCTTATCCTCTACCTCATATAAACGGATTACTCAGTAGATTGAAAGACACTTACTTTATAACCGGTGTTGATCTTAAGGATGCATTTCTTCAAATAAGATTGACAGAATCTTCAAAAGAGAAGACTGCTTTTGTAGTGCCAGGAAAACCATTATATCATTACAAATACATGCCTTTTGGCCTTTGTAATGGTCCTCAGACTATGAGCAGACTAATGGATAAGGTTATACCTTCCCGTCTGCGAGATAATGTGTTTATTTATTTAGACGATCTTTTGATTTGTAGCTCTAATTTTGAATCTCACATGAAACTTTTAAGTGAAATAGCAAACTGTCTTCGGCTTGCAAAACTAACAATAAATGTGAGTAAGAGAAAATTCTGCCAAAGAGAAATACGTTATTTAGGATATATTGTTGGAAATGGTTGACCCAGATAAGGTGGCTTCAATTAGAGATTTTACTATACCAAAAACGCCAAGACAGGTTCGAAGATTTATTGGTATGGCTAATTGGTACATTCATAAGTAACTTTGCTGATTTAGCTGGACCTTTGACTGACTGTTTAAGAAAAAGTTCTATGCCATTCATGTTAACAGATGAGGCAAAACTATCTTTATCATACAATGTGATGCTTCAAAAATAGGAGTAGGTGGTGTTTTATTTCAGTTAGATGACTTCGGAAAAGAACATCCTATAGCTTTTGTATCTCAAAAATTAAATAAATGCCAACGCAATTACACTGTAACGGAATTTGAATGTATGGCAGCAGTAATCTGTGTAAATCGATTTAGACCATATATCGAAGGACTTCCGTTCCGAATTATAACGGATCACGCATCATTAAAATGGTTAATGTCACAAAAAGATCTCACTGGCAGATTGGCCAGATGGAGTCTTAAGTTACAGCGTTTTGATTTTAAAATAGAACATCGTAAAGGTTCTTTGAATATTGTCCCTGTCGTTCTTTCTCGAATGGATGTAGAAGAAATTATTCCAATCGACATAGCACATGATATTGATTTAAACGCTCCAGATTTTCAAAGTGATGAATATAGAAAACTATTAGATTTAGTTTCCAGTAAGAGAGATTGTTTTCCAGATCTTCACTTATCGGATGAGGGTTTAGTATACAAGCGAATACACTTTAGGCAAAATGGTGCGGAAGAAGGGAATTTATGGCGTTTGTGGATTCCTAAGTCAATGTCTGGAATGATCCCACAGCTTGTCATGGGGGATTTGCAAAAACACTTGCAAGAGTACGTCAGAAATATTTCTGGCCCACAATGGTCATTGATGTAAAAGAGTATGTCAATAATTGCGAAACATGTAAAACGATAAAATCTTCAAACAGAATTTCAAAACCACCAATGGGTAATCAATTTTTAACTAGCAGACCTTTTGAGAGATTATATTGCGACTTTTTGGGACCATACCCTCACACAAAAATTAAAAATTCTGTTATATTTGTATGTTTGGATCATTTTACAAAATTTATTTTCTTAAAGCCATTAAAAGTAGCAACATCCGCTAGTGTTATTTCCTACTTTCAAAATGATATTTTTCCTACATTTGGCGTACCAAGATTTATTCATAGTGATAATGGCAAACAATTTGTGTCCAAAGAAATGGTTGAATTTTTTGGTTTATATGATATTCAACACATCAAAACTGGTTTCTATGCACCGCAATCTAATGCTTCAGAGCGGGTTAATAGAGAGATCTTAACCAAAATTAGGTTTTTTTTAAAAGATCACAAAGATCATATTATCTATTTTGCGCAGTGATTACCATTCATCCATAAAATGTTCACCTTATTATGCATGCTTTGGACAGAACATGATTCAACATGGATCGACCTATAAAATATTGGATAAATTAGGTTGTCTATCTGGTGAAGATTGTATGATTTTGAGTAGAGCAGATACTCTGTAAAAGGTTAGAAATACTGTAAGGAAAAATTTAACTATAGCTCACGAAAAAGCCAGCAAAACGTATAATTTTAGAACTAGACCGATTCAATATAAAAAGGGTGAAATTGTCTTTAGAAAAAATCATGCCTTGAGCAATATGCCGAAAGCGGTAAATAGGAAATTTCTTCCCAAGTTCATTAAATGCAAGATTAAAGAAAAGATTGGTAATAATTTATATGATATAGAAGATCTTAAAGGCGTTTATGTAGGCCGATATCATACATCTGATCTTAAATCATAGATTTGCCTGGCTATCGTGGGTCGAGCCACACGTATTTTGATTTTTTTTCCTCTCTCAATATGCTAACAACTAAGAAATGAACAAATAAAATCTTTTCCTGTTCGTCATTTCATAGTTAATCAATGAGCGAAGCAGGTTTGTTACGATTTTACGAAAAACAATTTTTTTTCTTTCTCTGTACAAATTAACTTCTAGTTGTTTTCTTTTTATTACACAACTTTTGCTACATACTGTAATCTTTACACTGTATCATTACATACTTTTTTATATCATGATAGACTTATGTCTAGTTCCGTTACTTATAATTCCAGTATATATATAATATTACCAATAGATATATATTCATCCCTCTCTATCTTGAATATCTAAATACATATTTCATAGAAATGTTATTTTACATTGGAATTGGAGTAGGCTTTGCATATTCCATTGAAATAACATTTTACATTGGAATTGGAGTAGGCTTTGCATATTCCATTGAATTTTTTTTTACATTAGAATTGGAGAAGGTTTATTAGATTATGATTTCTGGCAGAAAAATTAATTGCGAAATAGAACTCATAAAGGGCAGAAGTCTAGAAATACTTCTAAAAGAAAACTTTTAAATATATTAAATATTTAAAAAAAAAAAATGGAAAAGTAAGATAGTGAACCAATGAAATAAAAATTGTGGATAATTTAATTATCGTGCTGAAATATTATTAAACCATCTTTCATCGAATCATCTATATTGGAAAAATTTATGGTTTAAGTCTTCCACAAGCCATGAGCAAAACATAACTGGACTCAGCTTTATCGTTCAAAGAAGTTTCTAGAAGCACATGGATTTCTGAATAATCGCAATATCTTCAATACAAAAATTTATATAAATCTAAAATTGGTATAAATCTTGAATTATTATAGAAAATGTAAATTCTATTTAAACTCTATCAAAATCATTATCATATCATTATCATATCAACTTAACCTAAAACAAAAATGTTCAATATATAAGCCAACTATAACCTATTTAAAAATTACAACTTTAAAATGGTCGAATTAGAACTATTGCTGTATAATTTTAATTTTGTTTAATTATTTGTATTTATATTCTAAAAAGATTTTTCTCATTATAATCTAAAATATTAATTAAATATGTAATATATAAATGTGTAAAATGAATTAAATTTAATTTTTGAATTCTTTAAATTTGCTAAACTAAATTTATAATTATTTGCATTAAAATTTAATGTTATTAATTTTTTTTGTACTTTTCTTTAAGTGTATTTTTTGTATATTATGTTGTATCTTTACATTTGTAAGATATATGGATAATCTTTACTAATCATCCCTGAAACAAAATTTAGATAACAGAAACAACACACATTGACTGCTGGGCCCATCATCTCAATTGCTGTGGATAACCATGATCTGTAAGTGATGATTGTAAAATTTCATTCATATTTCACTCTTTAACTTTTACTATTTCATTATGTAATATAATATAGTCGATCCCATTCAGTTTTGTTCCCCTGTCCGAATTTATTGTCTTCTTATATTCTGTATTCCTCAATCATAATGCATTTAAAAATTAATAACTTTAGTTTGCTCCTTATACTTGCCGATTAAAGATATTATATGATTTGCGTTAATTTAATCTTTTATTTTTTATTTTATTATAATAAATTTGTTTGTTTGCATTCCGTAAATATGAATCATTAAATTATTAAATGGGGAAGGATAACCTTGATCGGAATGTGAGCATATAAGTAGCCTTTGTATATTTTTTATGGGACTGATCTAAAACTAGGGGTATTCTATCTGTTATTGGTGTTCATATAATAAAGGGATGGGAAAAGTGTACCCTACGTTGGCATCTTCATCTTGCCATCGTTTCATTTGTTTAAAATACTTTCTTTTATACATTTTTTGTTTGTTTAATTTTTGCACACTCTGGTGACATGTAGAGTGTGTTATATGTTAATGCGTCAAATCGGGTTGAGAACCAACGAAATTTAGTGCAGAGCTAGCGGGTAAACAGATATTCATGTCTCTTAACTTCTGTATTTGAAATTTATACATATGATATATCGGCCTACATGGGTCTGTTATTAAATATGTATATGACGCGTTACATGTAGGTAGTCTAGCAGTTAAAAAAATAGGACCGCATTACATAAGTGACGTGGAGACGGATAACAAACTTTTTAATTAGCCTAGAAATAATTTATCTGTTGATCGAATATTTTGCACTCAATTGATCTTAACCCAATCTAGAACTTGTGGGACACCGTTAACTTAAAAATCAACCGAGAAAATTGCAAAACTAAAGACGATATATTTGAAGCCGCAAAAATAGCCTGGGAAGCAATATCAACTGAAATAATAAATAATTTAACATCCTCTATGCCTAAAGGATGTGCATGTGCCATGCAGAATAAAGGATTCGCAATGAAATATTAATTTCAATAGTTTTATCTGTACCTTAAATTGGGGGTGCTTTAGTTTTGTCCGCTTATATTTTCGACTTAAAATGTATTTTGAATCATAACTTTTTTTTTATTGAATTCTGAATTCCTTAAGTTTGTGTTTTTCAATAAGGATAAAAATAAATTAAAAAATAAAAAAAATTATTAATAACTTTGTTTTCTTAAAAAAATAATCATTTAAAAAGAATGTACTGAGGGAGTGGTTAGGTTTTGTCCGATACTGTAAGTGAAGGGAAATTTTAGATTTCATGTGGTAAATTCTGAAACCACAACTATTTTTATTATAATTGATGTTTTCAAATAACATTAGAACTATATACACGGTTTTATTGCAAATTCTGTTACATACGGTCTAGTGTTAAAGAAGTAATAGAATACTTAACTTCAATTATTGAAAATGAAAACTTTTCTATCATATACAGTGGACAGCAAAAGTCTTAGTACGGCCATACATTTTAGCAATTTCATGCATTTATAGCAAAAGTTCGTATAAATAATTAAAGTTTTTATACTTATTATATTAGTTTATTTCTGTTTTATTATAAAACAAATAAATTTTTAATCTTTTTCACAAACAAGAAAAAAATATGAAAAAGTTCTGCTGACTCCTTATTTGAGCACCGCAGAAGTGTAGGTACCCCTTACAAGAATTCAGAGTAAATTTAAAATTCAAAGGCCTAATATATAAAAATGTTATTAATTATATTTAGTAGGTCAAGCATACCATTTAACCTAAATGGCATTCAATATACCAGTTTTGTTTAGTGTTTTCTAGTGATATTTGCCGCCATGCACTCATGAACAAGTATTTCGGGTAACTTTTGTTTGAGATTTAGCAACTACGTAACCTTTCTTCCAAATGATCTCCTAAATAGTCTCTTGGAGTCATATCGGAACTTTGTGCAAGAATATTAAGCCTGTGAGGACTCTGGTAGCAAATCACATGTTCACATTAGCAGCCGTAAGATTGGGTTCATTGAGTTGTTGAAAGTAATGACCATTAGAAATTATTAGTTCTTCCCAACTTTTTATGAATTTGTTCTTTAAAAATAGTCTCTCTAATTCATTGTTTTCTCAATAAATTCGAAATTGTCTGCGCTTGGTGACGATACACATTATAGTACCACCACCATGTTTAGCCGTTTCTTGAGATCGAGCACTTCATTTCTGTTTCCTCCATACTCAAGTACATCCGTATAAATTAAAATGATATATTTTGACTCGTGTGAAGAAGACACATTATTCCAAATCTCATTACATATGATTTCAGTGTTGATGAATTTTGTACTTTAGTACTTTTTCAGTACTTTAGTACTTTTTTCAGTACTTTAGTACTTTTTTATTTCAAAAATACCGCTGTACCCCCGCTACGCTTTCAGTACATTTTTATTACTACATATTTTATGTCTTGCGCTTTTCAACTATTAATGGATTATCAAACAAAATAAATAAGTGATGTGATTAGGTAGTAATTCTGATTGAAGGGTGTACGTATGTATATTTTACAAAAGTACTATTTGATGCAAAAGAGTACTTTTTACTACTATTTAATGCAAAAGAGTACTTTTTCAGTTATAATTCATTACCATTTCAGAATTTCAGTTTTGCAACACTGGTACAAGTTAACGATATATTTTTGCTTCACACCTGCACCGGCTCCAATTACGAACAATTTGATGGGAAAATAATTATGCTGAATCAGCGTCTGCATGCTCGCGCATGTTGGAGTAACGCGATCATGGTACCAAAACAATAAACTATTTTTCAATAAAACTATATTTCAAAACAAGAAAACCGTACTATAAAATTCCTTATCAAAATTATATTTTTCCAATAAAAAAATCATATAAAAAAAATTAAATAAAGAATACAGTCTTTTACGGCTATGCATGCTCTCAAATTTGTATGGAAAAAGTTAATTAATTTCAAAACTCCCTGCTTTGCACAACAAGAACACGTTCAACTATGTATATTTCTATTTATTCAACAATAAATCATACAAAAAAATAAAATAAAGAATACAGTCTCTTACAGCAATGTATGCTCCCAAATTTTTATGGAAAATAAAACAAATTAAACATTTTTTTATTTCAACATTAATCACACCTATGTATATGCAAAGCGTGAGAATTCATACGTAGAAGGTGAATCAAGAAAAATAATAAATTTCTATTATGTATTGAAATGTAAAAATTGTACTTTTAATAAAATTTAATTATTACCCTAAAAATGTATTTAGCATAAGTTTTAGAATAATATTTTTTTCCCAATAAAAATATTAATATAAAAATAAAACAAATTAAACATTTTTTATTTCAACATTAATCACACCTGGTAAAGCGTGAGAATTCAGCAGATCTAATATCACAATGAAAAACATATGAAATATTTTTTTGCCTTCACGCGCCAAACAGTATGTAACTTGATATACGTTTTGCATTGAATAAACTAAACAACCGGCATAAACGCATCACAATCACCCTACATAACCCTACATCTCTCTCTCTAATATACAGTGCATGACAAAACAATGGAAAAGACTATATAATTCAGTAATTAAAAAAAAATAATTCTATTCACATATTTGGAAACTTTTTTAATTTTTGAATTATATAATTCATTTTTATACATAATTTGAATATACAGAAACGTTAATAACAGTGCATATTAATAAGCTCCACAAATGTTTTGCCGATTTTTAAAAAACATGTTAAATTTTCGTCCGATTAAATACATTTTTGAAAAAGTTTCCATTGTTTTGTCAAGCACTGTATGTTACATACCTAAAAAATATTTAGCTTACTTTTCAAAACAAAAATATGAAGCCATAAAACAACCGTCATAATCATCACCCTGCATATTCCTCTAACCCTCTAACAAATGTTACATACCTATCACTCTATCAACTATACCACACACACACACATTAAGAAGCACAAGTTATATGTGCAAGTCCTCCGATTTTCCCATGTCAATTCCGGTATGAATTGACAGAACATAGTTGAAGGCTTTATGCGCTACCCTAATGTTTTGTTTTGGATTTGTTTTGGTTATAAATATTATCGAAGACCACCAGTTGGTTAATGTAAACAAAACGTTTACATGCTATTGGATTGGACTGTTCGCATGGCTTGACACAATGTGCCCACCAAAGATGTCTTTGTTTGAAAGTGCACAATCGGCATCTTTATAGAAAATAAGTATGTATTGGTACAACCAACACATTATTTTTAAGCTAAAGTTAAGAATTGAAATTCAAAGATGCCTTTGTTTAAAAATGCACAATCGGCATCTTTATACAAAATAAGAATGTATTGGTACAGCCAATACATTATTCTTAAGCTAGATTTAAGAATTTGAATTAAATAAAATTTAGTTATACATTGCACCAAGAGCGATAAAGTCGTTTCTCTTAAAAAAGTAAACTCAAAATTGTAAATACAAAACTGGCGCAGTCGGTAGGATGCTAAGTGAAAAATAGCATCCCGGAAAAAAGAACCGTACGAGAAAAGTTTTTTTAAATAAGATTAAAAATAAAATTTACATTGTGTTAAAAAAAAATATATAACAAAAACAAGAAAAAGTATAAAAGTGATAAGTACATTAGAAATAAAAAATTTTTTACATAACCGCTCTGAAAGACAGGGAAATAAAATACACCCGCATACATAAAAAAGTTCCGCTTACATTAACAAAATCAACAATAATAATACATAATTTGAAACACTAAATAAAAATATATATTGAAAATTGAAAAAGAAATTGAAAAAAAGAAAATTAAGAAAGCATTGCCTAAACTATTTCTTAAATTAACAACAAGATTGTTGAAAGAAAGTATTACAGTTGAGTTACAAAAACAATTCTGAGTGTTAAAAAAAAAAAATATAAAACAAAAGCATTTAATGTGACTGTTGTTTAATTTGCAAATACAAACACATTTATGAAAAGCAATAACTTTTTAAGACGTTCTTGAACTGAAATTAACAAGTAAAAGAAGAAGAAAGAATAATATCCATCGCCTTGGAAAACAATAATGTGCGGCCAAAGCACCTGAAGGAAGAATCTGGTTAGCCGAAGAACCAGTCATCAACAGTAGCAACAGTAACAACAAAAAGAAATCAATCAACAGCAACCACAACAACAGCAAAAGCAAAAACATCTAAAACTATAACAACAACAACCACAACAACAGAGAACAACAGCAAATGACGGGAGGAAGGATTTCTAAGGTATAATAATTATTTTAAGTTTCATATTTAAAAAAAAAGGTTGACTATAAGTTAACAATAGAAGTAAAATAATTCGTGTTGAGAGAGTGACTGATATTAAAGCTAACACAAAATATAATATTTAATAATAACATAAAAAAAATTACATAAAAAGCCTATAAAAATTAAATTTAGTTGCTAAATAAATTCTTTTTAGTAATAAGAAATAAAAACAAAAAGTCTTTTTGTCATTTTTTCGACTTCGGCGATTCCCAAGGGACCCTCCCGTAGTGCGATAAAATCTATTCGGTTACCAACTGATGAGCGACCGATATATGCCATTTTGAGTCTGAGACCCGTTACTTTGAAGGAACGGATTACGGAGGGAGTGGCATATATATATACATATGTATATACAAATACTGCTTTAATTCGATATTGACCACAGATTTAGGATTGGGTATTAATAAGAGCGTAGTTTAATAAATTGAAAAATCAATTGTTGTTAAGGAATTTTAAGAAGAAAGAAAATAAAAATGTCATTTACATTGATCGAGGGGTTGCGCGAAGCTCGAAGCTTACCGCCATTCAGTGGGACAACTGAATATGCTTTGACAAGTTATTTGCGCGACGTAAATACAGTGTTGCCCTTGGTAGGAGAAGAACACAAGGCAACTATTAGGTCGGTTTTGGCGAACCGTCTTCAGGGTAAAGCCTTGAAGGCAATTGAAACCTTGGTAGACCCAACATGGGAACAAATTATTGCCAAACTTCGAGAAGAATTTGGTGTGAAAGAATCATTTTTGGGGTTGCGAAATCAGGCCTTGAACGTGGTGGCTTTGAGCGTGGAGGAACTCCACCATAAGTTAAGTGAGATTCTAAATCTCATGAATACCAAGTAAAGTCTTAGTCCGGAGAATAACGTTATGTTTTCTTCAAATATAAATCAATCATTAATCTTCGAGATATATTTAAATTCTCTGTCTTTGAATATAAAGACATTACTAATTCAGAACAATATTACCACCATTTCTGGAGCACAAACATACTTCATTGAAAACAATTTAATGAAGGACGTATACTTACGAAAAAATTCGTATCCAAGTGGCTCCCAGAACAAGAACCTTGATAAAGGACAAAGAACGGGAAATTCTAGACAAAATTTTAATAACAGATCATATAAACCAAATCCTCAAAATATGACCCAGCCCATTGGAAATTACTACGACCGAAGAGGTTCAGGTCAATATAGAAATGTTGGTTATGACCGAAGAGGTTCAGGGCAGTATAGGAATGTTGGTTATGATCAAAAGGGTTCAGGTCAAAATGGACGTGTTGGTCCATATCAAAATAATAACAATAACAATAATATTAATAATATTAATAATAATAGACCTGTACCAATGGAGGTTGGAAATATAAGCATGAACGAAAATGTTCATGTACCGCCTCCGGATCCCAATTACCAATAGTCTTACTCACAATTAATAACCTTAAAGTTAGATGTTTGGTTGACAGCGGGGCTGCAACTACGTTGGGTGACTATGGGATTTTTGAGGGGTTGTCTGTAAAGAGAAGACTTAAGAAGAAACTGAAACTGAACACATTAACCGGAACTAAAATAGTCAATGAAGAGGTGGTGGTTGGTGTTCCTTTGGAGTTTAATGCGGGGGATGAAACAATGTCTGTTAAACTTATTGATTTAAAAAATAAGAGTTTCGATTATATAATCGGAAATAATGTCTTGATGCCTATGGGTGTCATAATAGACTTTTACAATATGAGGCAATGGGTTAATGGTGTCGAAGAACTGTTCTATTCAAGACCAATTGAAATAGGCTTTGACGAAATTGCGGCCTTAGAATTATAAGACATAAACTTTGGTAACATAGAGTTGCCAGATCATTTAAATAGCGAAGAAAAGCGCAAATTCGATGTGTTTTTAAATAAAAACAGATTTACTTTCTATCAGGAAGGTCAAGCTCTGACAACAACTAATGCTGTTAAACACAGTATTTTCACAACATCGGATAAACCGGTGTACTCTAAAATATATAGATACCCTAAAGCACATGAAAGGGAAATTGAAACCCAGATAAAGCATATGCTAATCCAGGGAATAGTTAGGCCGAGTAAATCGCCTTATAACTCACCCTTATGGATAGTACCTAAGAAACTGGATAACGACGGTAAACGAAAATGGCGTATAGTCATTGATTACCGAAATTTAAATAATATAACCGTGGGAGATAAATTCCCGATACCCAATATGTATTCCCTATTTGATAAATTGGGTAGAGCACAATTCCCATTGATCTTGCGAAAGTTTTCCACCAGATTAGGATGGAGGATAGGGACATTCAGAAGACAGCCTTCTCAACACCAATGGGACATTATGAGTTTGTCAGAATACCATTCGGGTTAAAAAATGCACCCGCCACCTTTCAGCGTATGATGAATTACGTTTTAAGTGATTACATCAATAAAATTTGCGTCATATATATGGATGATATATTGGTTTTCTCATCTTCATTGGATGAACATTTAAGTAGCCTAACAAAGAAATTTTCTGTTCTAAACGAACATAATTTAAAAGTTCAAATGAACAAATGTAGCTTTCTAGCTAGACAGACTCAGTTCTTGGGTCATATAGTTACACCAAACGGTATAAAACCTTGCCCATCCAAGATTGAGGCAATTAATAAAGTACCTATTCCAGGTACTGTGAAACAGATAAAATCATTTTTGGGTCTAACTGGGTACTATAGAAAATTCATAAAGAATTATTCTTCTATAGCCGGACCATTATAAAATATTTAAGAAAGGATGTAAAGATAAATACTGATGATCCTTCTTACATTGAAGCATTCCAAAAATTAAAAAGAATTATAACAAACCCACCAATACTGTCTTATCCGTATTTTAACAAGAAATTCGTCCTTACTACGGATGCTAGTAATGTCGCATTGGGTGCCGTTCTTAGCCAGGGTGATAAACCCATTTGTTATGCTAGTAGAACGTTAAATAATCACGAGAAAAACTATAGTACAATAGAGAAAAACTCTTGGCTATAGTGTGGGCGGCTAAATATTTTCGTCCTTACCTTTTTGGCACTAAGTTTTTGGTCAACACAGACCACCAGCCCCTCAAATGGTTAGCTTCCCTAAAGGAGCCAAATTCCAGATTGAGTAGATGGAAAATCATGCTCGCCGAATATGAATTTGATATCGAGTATGTTAAAGGCAGGGATAATAAGGTTGCACATTTCCTAAGTCGATTGGAATCTGATAATAAGGAGACTGAAGATTGCGATATTAAATCACTGTTTGAGGTATCTGAGGAAGTAGCAACGGTACATAGCCAACACGAGGATGATGGCAGTACCAATTTTTTTATAAGTGATTCTATTGTGAACAAATATAGAACACAAATAAGAATTTTAAAGACTAAACAGCGGGAACACGAGATTTTGTATAGAAAATACAATATAGTTTACGTATGTGAAAACGATTTGCGTAATGATCACTATCTGGACGATTTATTTAGAAGAACGTTGAAAAAAGGGAGAGTCGGCATATACTCCGAGCTTCCGGATAATTTGTATTGTGTAGTCCAGAGAAGGTTGGAGTCGTTGTTTGGTGGTGATCGGGGTTTGAGTTTTATTAAATGTACAAAGTTGGCTGTTGATATGCCTAGCGAAGAGGAAGTGTATGGGATAATTGAAAATACCCATAAAGACGGAAACCATAGAGGCGTTTTGGAGAATTTTGGGGAAATAAAAGATTCCCATTTTTATCCGAATTTGATAAAATATATAAATAAATTTATAAGTTCTGGCAGAATGTGCAATGAGAACAAATACGATAGAAATCCATATCGTAAACGTTTTAACCATACAGTAACACCTGAGAGACCAAACATGATTGTCCATATGGATATTTTTCAGGTTCATAGAACACAATAGATAGATTTACTAAATTGGGTTCTGTGCATAAAATTACAGAAAAAAATATGTGTACGGTCAAGGTGAAAATTCAAGAAAGGATTGCCTTACTTGGAAAACCAGAGTTATTGATAATGGACAACGTGTTCAATAACGCCTTGATAAAGCTGTTTTGTGAAGAAACGAATATTCAAACGCATTTCACAACGGCATGTTCTCATACGGGTAATCCTGACATAGAGAGAATGCATTTGTCTCTTTTAGAACACATTCGAATTCTAAAACGAAGTAAAGAAAATATAGATGTGGAGGAGTTGGTTATTGGGGCAATAGGCTTTTACAATGGCACAATTCACTTCACGACAAATATGAAACCAATTGACTTTTTGAACCGTTCCGATATAGATTATCGGAAAATTGCTCAATATATGAGTGTAAAGAAGAAAAAGGCTATTAACCCTTATGTCAACAGACACATACCCGGGTATGTTTTGTGTTTTTAAATCGCCGTATCTCAGGAAGTAATAACTGTATTAACCTGAAATTTCCTGATATCCTCACTAGTAGTGTTTTCTACCTTATTCCTAGACTTGAGTAAATGCTAATTCTTCTTAAATGCATTTATTATATTACGGCATATAACTCATCTAGAAGACAAGTAACATCCAATAGAGGGCGCAACAATATTAATTTAAGCTTTCATGTTTTTTGATATAACAGTGTAATGGAATGTAATTAAAGCTTTAGGAATTTATAACATTATACTGTAATTTACGTAAAGCTTTGGAATTTTGTAACATTTCTCTATAATCCTGTTTATTTTAGGCTTCTTTCTTGTTTAAGTTGAGATTAAAATATTATTCTAATTTGTGACATCCACAAGGATGATTTTAAAATTTGTACAATAAATTTTATTTTTTGTAACCAGCATAAGTTGATATTGATAAAAATAAAAAAAGAACACGAAATTTTATTGTGTTTCACAGTGAAAATATTTGAAGTTATTTAGAAAAACGAAATAAACTGTGATTAAAAGCCTTGGGAAATTAATTAACTAAACCAGCTCGAGTATTTTAATAAAACATTTTAAGCTAAAGTTTTTTTGCGTGTTCGTGTGTCAACAGAAAAGAAGGAAAGTGTTGATTTTATATACATTTCGAAAGAATTGTTATTTCCGATTTTTTTTTCGCTTTTTTTATTAGTGCCAGACAGTGCAACATACTTAAAATTTTATTCCGAGGAGTCGCCACAACCACCAACCACCACAACAGCATCTTCGCCACCATCGACATCCATACAGTCCACGAATTATCAACTTGAATGAGCGGCACACACGGGCTTTTTGCATAACGTGCAGGATTTGCTGGTTGGCCGACGTTTTGTACATAAGTATTTGCCTTTTACTTTCATTCTACCAGTGCTATCAGGTTCTTCCACGCTTTTATCTGCAGCACCTCTTACGCTTAAAGATTCCCCACATATGGCTTCAATAGCATTGCGTGTTGAATATATTCTTGTAACATATTTATTTTTATCTCTGTTTTCTCTTTCCGGCTTCACCAGTTGTTCGCTGAGGCTGTGTTGGAACATTCTACGGCGGCTTGTGGAAGCTTTCAACATTGGGTTATTCGCAACGTAAATTATAGGCAACTAGGTCTAGTATATGGTAGAATAAAGCCAAGGACCGTCTATTTGTTAGTCGCCTTGTTCAATATTCTATCCATATTATCGTCGGCACCTATATATTTGTTGTAATCTAAGATCTAGATTGGATTTTTCTTTGGACCTTGCACTTCGTATGAATAATGCAAGAAGTATAACCGAATTTTTTTTTTTATGTGAGACCAAATGGTAATATTGTTACTGAAACCAAATGTAGTTAACTCTACTTCCCGTCCTTTAGATAAAGTCAAATATAGTGGTACAAACACTCGTCTTCTGTTCACTGTACTTAACATTGATAAACTGCTGTCCATCATTAAACTTTTCGCTACATTATATGTTGTGAAGAAATTATCACAAACAATATTCCGTCCACTTCCACGAAAACGATTGACGAACAAGTCCTCCACTACCCCCTTGCCTACATTTTTTTCCCGGATGCCTGCAATCCAGTACAAATTTGTCCATTCATTGGATATGATGAGACGGAGTCACATACCCACCATACTTTAATTCCGTAATTGGCGGGTTTCTATGGTATGTATTGGGTCAACCCGGTACCACGTTTGGACCAGATACGTAATTGCTGCGTAGATTATCATTTAGTATTATAAATAAGTCTGTTATGACTGCAGCTTTGTCGGTTTTTTACGCTGTTGACGTGTGTTTCCGTTGTCGAAAAGTATAAAGCGGCTTATATCCCAAAACGCCGCAAGCTCATAGGAGCTTGATATAAGGATGTGAAGTCGTTTTCCATAAGTCTTTAGTATGTACGTAACTAAAGTGCGTTGCACCACCCAACAAGTAAGTAAAACCAAATCAACACAAAAATAAGCTTAGCAACAAAAGAAATTCCATATAAAATGTATGAACATACCCGGGTATGCTTCTATTGACGTAAGTCTAATTTTTTATCTGTTGACATAAAGGTTAATAGGGTTAATTCAAAAAGGGGGGAAGTTCCCAACTATAATAACCGGGAGTTGTATATGAAGAACCCCATAGCCCAGAGACAAAAAACTGCTAAAAGATTTTTGAAATATAACGCTAATAATCCTAATAAAGTAGATTTGGCAAATATTAAAAGACCATTGAAAACCTTTTCAGGGGACGGCAATGTTGACTATCCTGATACTTCTGCGGTTTTGGTTGGCCCCATGCACTGTCTGCGGTCCAAATTGGAAGTATCGAGACCCAAGCGGGTTACGCGGTGTTGCAGGGTGAGCCTCTCAACATAATTGAAAATTTCTCGGAGTTAGTCCACGTAATCGATGTAAACGACATTAGGGATACAATTCAAAAATTGAGATTAAGTATTTCCCATAACTTTAAGATAGATGATAGTAGGCTTCTTATAAGCCTTAATAAGAAAATGAACGAGCTAGATCACTCGTTGCAAACACTTAGGATTCACACGGGTTCAAGAAACAAAAGGGCATTAATAGATGCAGGAGGTAGATTGATAAATTGGCTGTTTGGTAATATGGACGATGAGGACAGATTGAGAATAGAAGACAATTTTAAGGATATAGATTTGCATCAGAGAAATATCATCAATGGTTTGAATAAACAAGTAAAAATAAATAATGAAATGCAAAGTTACTTGCAGAATATTCGATTGGTCATGGAACAGAATAGGAAGTGGTTTAATAAGACATACACAGGTGTGGTCGATGAAAGTTTAAAAATGACGAAGTATAATAATTTCTTACTATTGATTAGCGAAGTAAAGAGTAAAATAGAGCAGGTGCAGGAGAATATAATCATGCCCTAGCATGGAATTGCAGGCATATTTTTTTTGACGAACAAAGAAGTAGATCACTTTGATATCGATGGTCTAAAGTTGAGATATATGAGGAGTAGTATGGGCTTGATGGACGGCAATTGGATAGTTTTTATTTTGATGATACCGAATTTTATTAAAGAGGAATATAGGACGGAGGTTGTGGTGCCGGTGCCGGATGGGAATTTTATGCAGTTAAATATTGAAATAACAAAAACTGTAACTATAAGAAATATAACATATATTGTAGAAGAAGAAAATTGTAAATTCATGTATATCTAATGTTTTAAGAAGTAATTATAATGATTGTAATAAGATTGTAAAGAGGGAAAGGTGCATAGAAGAAATTGAGATTGGAAATTTGTTGTTGGTTAACGTAGAGAGCATTTTGCATGATTCGTGTACTAATTTTTCATATCCTTTAAAAGGAAATTATTTTGTTAATTTTGAGAATTGTGAAATTGAGATTGATGAATTCAAAATCAAAAGATTTGAAAGTAGATTGAACGTAATTGTTCCAAATTTTAATGTTTTGCCTGTTAATATGACAGAGTTGTTGCCCGAGTTAAATTTTACAAATATAGACGAAATTAAAGAAACTTTGAAGAAACGGCAGAGTAACCATAACTTCTATGTCCTTGATTTTTGTATTTGTGTTATGCTATATATTAATTAAAATTAAGAAAAATATTGGGATTCGAAGGGACTCGAATCTTAACGAAGGGGGAGTTATATGTGCAAGTCCTGCGGATGGTCCAATAGCCGATTTTCCCATGTCAATTCCGGTATGAATTGACAGAACATAGTTGAAGGCTTTATGCGCTACCCTAATGTTTTGTTTTGGATTTGTTTTGGTTATAAATATTATCGAAGACCACCAGTTGGTTAATGTAAACAAAACGTTTACATGCTATTGGATTGGACTGTTCGCATGGCTTGACACAATGTGACCACCAAAGATGCCTTTGTTTGAAAGTGCACAATCGGCATCTTTATAGAAAATAAGTATGTATTGGTACAACCAACACATTATTTTTAAGCTAAAGTTAAAAATTGAAATTCAAAGATGCCTTTGTTTAAAAATGCACAATCGGCATCTTTATAGAAAATAAGAATGTATTGGAACAGCCAAATCATCAAAAGAAGCTCTTAAAGAGTTAAAATAAAATGTGGATAGGGTGATTGTTGCAAAAACTTATGTCAGATGAGTCAGATTTACAAAACAAACTCACTGAAATAATTTGAATTGATGCTTTTTTGGATAATGTAGAAATGTATTTATTTAAAATATATTCAGGATATTCAATTGGCAATGCAATCCAAATCCTATTTATTTATCTTATCGTATATGTATCTTATACAAATTTACCTATAACGAAGTTTGAAAATACTAAGACTCTAACTTGAGCTAATGAAGGTTTAATCTATTTTGTGTTCTCGATCCTGACTCAGTTCGAAATATATAAAAAATAAAAATTATCCCAATGTCGGATAAAAGCGGTAACGAATTAGATTTTGATGGCTGAATGAGTTATGTAAATGCTAATAACTTGATTTGTCACATATTGAAATAAAATAAAACTGTTAAATATTATCGTATTAAAATTTTTACGAATAACAAAAAATCTAAATGTAACAGATGTAAAACAAAATTGTTATCACATTACAATTTTATCCTAACCTATAATTAAAAAGAAATTATATGTATAATCAGAATAAATAATTGTAGAATTAGAATTAATGATTTTAAAATTGTTGTAGGTTTTGAATGAAAACAAGTTCAAAGTTTTTTATTTTAAATAATTATTATTATTTACTAATAGTTTAAATATTTAATGATGTTACTTAGTTTTGTATGGCAGAATTTGATATTGCAATTGTAATTTGTTTCAAGTGACACGTTACTGTTTGGCGTCAGGTTTTCAACTCTTCGATTCGTTTCAAATATGTTTATTAGATAGTCCTTAGTAATCCTAATTATAATGGGTAGGGTTGTCCGTCCTTTTGCCCCAGATCCAACATAGCTGTTCCTAAGATGTTAAAAGTTTATTTAAAAAAATATATCATTACATAATTCAAAGAAACCCATGAAAAAATTAATTCTGAAGCAAATCATTATTCTATAAGTCTATTGATTGGTATTGTAATGATATTAATAATTGTGACATACATAAGAAAACCACTTGTAAAACCAAAATGTAAATGAAAACATCGGCTTCTCTGAAAAAAGGAGGAATGATGTACCATATATTCCATTAATATGAAGACTTAAATAAATTAAAATTGTGATTTAAGATCTTTTAATGCTTATTGTAATTATATAACTAATAATTATGCATACAAAATATAAGCAAACTATTTTAATACTATAATCATAATCTAGCACAGACAGAAATAGGAAACTTTTGTTTTTAAGTTGACTCGTAGGAATTTTTACTTTGCAAATTTCCGTTCACTTTCTCTAAAGAAATATGCTATTAAAGTAAATTCTATAAGTAATTGGAAAACTTGCTTTATCTCTACTCATGATTTCCAATGTTGCAGTTCTCATTTCGTATTCTTTTAAATATAATTTTATATAAAGATATAGTCGTTAAACAACACTTAAACAATAAAAACTTTTTTGTTTATTAAACAACACTCAAACGATAACAACATTTTTAGTTATCAAAAATGCAATTTATGCATACATACATATATAAATATATATTTTATAGCGCATAAAATAGTGCTATTGCAATTTGGATGCAAAGGCAAAATGCAAACAAACGGTAGTTGATAATTCCTCTAGATGTTGTTTGTTGTGAAGAAAATTGAGTCATATATTTCTTACAAAGATTTGTTGACATAACGATAATTTTAAATTGAAGTTTGAATTTTAACGATTAATTTTATTTAATACCTTGATTTAAAGAATGTAACTTTGTTTGGTTTTGTTAAGTTTTATTGTTCACTGTATTCTCTTATTTATACAATGTTAACGTTAAGTCAAGAGGTCAGTTCGCTTAATTAAAATGGTTGCGCATTTATCCGAAGTTCACTTAAGTGAAAATTCCGTTTAATTGCAAAGAAAGTGCCATTTTTTACATTTGCAATTAACAGAACTCGACTACATTTATAAAAACTTTTATATGCTGTTTCTGTAAAGCAAACGATTTCACTTGTTTGTCTTTTTGTATGGGAAACACAAACAAAATAGAGTGTGACCAAGTGAAATTGTTGTATTACAGAAACAGCACATAAAAGTTTTAATACATATGTATATACTTATATATAAATATACAATTGATGAAATGGATCTAAAAATAATGCAGTGATAACACTGTTAAAAGACCGGTCGAATTAAAGCAAATGACCAGGCGCATTATTAAAAACATTTAACACGTTTTAACGTTGTATAATCGCACTAATATTTTTACGTAAAATAGACGTTACTATTACATTACAGCAACATTCCGATAAAGTCGGCCAACTGAGCCTTTATTCTTTTGATATTTACTGTTTACTGGATACTAGATTTACCAAATGCCAGTCGCAAAGTGTATTTTGATAGCTTTCTTACAAGTTATGATTTGCTAAATGATTTATGAAATTTAGGTAACAGTGCTATAGCAAAAAACTCATATGCAGTTTTCTATAAATTTTTAAAATTATAATTTGTAATAGGCCCAAAAATGATTCCAGCCTGAAAAAGTGTAGCAATTGGGACGGTAATATCGCTGCTAACTAAAGAGGTTGTCCTTTTTATGGTATTGTAAAGCGTTCAATGGTTCGGAAACCACACTTCGCCACCGTGCTGCCACAAAGTACACTAAATAATCAACCACCTACAGTCAAGGCAAACACGAATCGAATCTCTTACGCTGATATTTTAAAGACCAGAATAGTATGGGGCACTTTTCCATACAAAATTTGGCTCATGCCTACGCTACAGTCGGTAATGGTCGATTAGGCGATAGGTTTGTAACATGTAATGTAAAAATTTATATACGTTCTGGGGCACTTTTTCTATACAAAATTTGGCTGATGTCTACGCTACAGTCGGTAGTGGTCGGTTAGTCGATAGGTTTGTAACATGTAATGTGAAAATTTACGTATGTTCTGGATCAATTTTTCCATACAAAATTTGGCTCATGCCTGCTTCTTCTTGTTCCTTTTATTTCTATTACTTTCCAAAAGAATGATTGGACGCACGGAATGAGTGTGTGTAACGTTTTTAAAGTGTGTGGTTGCTATCCATGATGATCTTAGTTCGAATAGTATGTTGTGTTGGCAAGTATATGGCAGAAAATGCATTCGTTTTAAATGTTATGGTTTGTGGCAGTGATAGCAAGTGTGGGTTGGCCATCCTTGTTATGCTTATGTTTATTTTATTTTTATTTTTTTTTTTTTTTTGATGATTTATTGTTGAAGAAATATAAATATAGTTGTACGTGTTGTTGTTGCTGTGTTTTCTTTAATTTTAAACCGATAAAATAGAAATATAGTTGCACTTGTTGTTGTGTTTTTTGTGGTATAAGGATCTTTAATTTTAAACTGATAAGAAAGGAATGTACAGCTGTGTGGTCGTTTTCTTTTGATAATAAAGTGTTGACACATTTTATGATGGTCAAATGTGGAATAACGATACATTGACGTTATAAACAATAACAGCGCGAGTTCTTATCATTTTTGTATTCCTAAAGATTAGTAGATGTGATTTTGTTTATTTTTAATTTTTGTATGATTTATTGTTGAAGAAATAGAAATATAGTTGCAATTGTTGCTGTGTTTTCATGCTATAAGGATCTGTAATTTTAAACTGATAAAAAGAAATATAGTTGCACATGTTGTTGTTGTTGATTGACGTTATAAACAATAACAGCGCCAGTCCTTATCATTTTTGTATTCCTAAAAATTAGTAGATGTGGTTTTTGTATGATTTATTGTTGAAGAAATAGAAATATAGTTGCACGTGTTGTTGTTGATGTGATTTTGTGCTATAAGGATCTTTAGCAGTTTAGTATAAACAGGGTGCATTTTTTGATTTCAAATATTATACAACTGCATTTTAAACAAAACAAAACAAGCCTAAAATGAATAACTTCATGTTTTTCGATGACAATGAAGAAACTCAAAGGTTTCTACCAAACGGACAACATCCGTTAGATACTGTCCAAAGAGAAAGACAACTCCCAACGTCACCCTCAGCTGTTTTCGGTGAGAATGACTCACCGAGGTCTCCATCACCACCACCACCCCTCCACTAATTACAAGAATTACGAGGTCTCCATCACCAGAGACGTCACCACCACCACCCGTTAACAGAATCCCTGATGATTTCAAAGCGCTGCGGAATTTATACACAGAAGTGTGCAATTCGAGACGAATCAGATTGTTAGAGATGAGGAAGAGAGCTACAGAATTCGAAGAGGAGGAAAGGCGACTGTCATCAAAAAAAAGCTGGAAAGGAAGCGGCAAAGGGTCTTGAAAATGTATAAAAAATATTTAATAGATAGTAAGAATGGACAAAAAATAGTGACTACCGTTTAGAAAATTTGTTTAATCATAAATACGAATGCAATGTTTGCCTAGCAAATAAAAAAGGACAGGCAATTGTTTTCCTACATTGCACACACTATCGGGAATGCTTTCGATCCTGGCACAGAGAATGTGCTGAATGTAGGAAAGCAATAAACCAGGTGAATGTAATAATTCAAATTGGAGAACGTTATTGTATAAGTAACGTTAATCAGTTTCAATTATTGAGAAAAATAAATGATAAAGTCATCGACCTCGCTTCCAATAATGTTACGGGAAGTGAGGACGATGATAGTGATATTTAATAATTTTAAAAATAAATTATATAAAAAACGTGCACACACTCATTCTGTGCGTCCAATCATTCGTTTGAAAAGTAATACAAATAAAAGGAACAAGACGAAGCAGACATGAGCCAAATTTTGTATGGAAAAATTTATCCAGAACATGCATCAATTTTCGCATTACATGTTACAAACCTATCGACTAACCGACCATTACCGACTGCAGCGGTTTGTATGGAAAAGGAGCCCCAGAACATATATAAATATACTACTGACCAGTCATACAACAATACAGAATAATCAAAACACAGGTAACCAGTTTGCAAACACTTTCAATTTGAACAGGATTGAAACAACAATAGATATATGCTGTATTTAATGCGCAATGAATTGTCTTAAAACTTGCTTCTGGAATGCAAACGGCATCCGCCAACAAAAAAACGAATCTGAGCACTACCTTATAAATAATCATATTGACGTAATGCTGATTTCTGACACTCATTTGTCATTTCGCAACTGATTCAATTTGAACGGCTATACAATTTAAGATACAAAATATCCTCGGGATAGATCGTGTGGAGGATCAGCGATATTGATAAAGTCACGACTGAAACACTACTTAATGAGTGATTTTTGTGATAATTACATTCAGACTACAAGCATCTGTCCTGAAGAATTCTAGCAAATCTTCGTAAATTCCTCAATTTATGTTTCAAAGTAGAGAAAACCAATATTTAGAATTTTTAAATCATTAGGCCCCAGATTTATAGCAGCTGGTGATTATAATGTCAAACACAAAAAATATTAACTTTAGCGTCTGAATGCACAAGGAAGGCTCCTAGTCAAGTGAGTCAGGTCTCCAGAAGCTACTGGAATCGTACAAAACGATATAGTTAAGGAAATATTTGGAAAATATAGATGCAACCTCCCAAACTAATTACTCACTATGGCGTGCCGCTCGTAGTCTAAAGAGGCCTGCGATGAGCAAGACCCTTACGGGATCACCGAAAAGGGTGATTTATTTGTTGATAAACATATTTTTAATCCCAATACATACATATACCGAAAGAATTAGACTTCCATCCATTATTCTTGAAAATTTCCATGATTTGAGATTAAAGTCTAACCTCAAATAAAACTCCTGGTATTGACAAGATAATCAATAAAATGCTTCTGGAATTACCTAGCAGAAGAGTTAAAACGATTTTATTTGTATTCAGTGCTATTACTCGCCATAAGTCATATACGCCTCAGTGGAAAGTTTCTCTTATTACATTGATACCGAACCAAGGCAAAGATCATATTCAGATTAACTGATATAGGCCATAAGTCTTCTACCTAATTTGCCAATATTATTCGAGATAGCATTATTAATGAAACTTACACATAGCCACAGAAGTATACATACGGATAACAAATTTCAGAAATTTTTTTAACTAATCCGTTTTCGTTGAAAATCTTTGTAATTGTCTGACAACTTTCCTCGATTTTAAGACGGTCTTGGTTAAAAAATTTCTGAAATTTGTTAACTTTTGTGGGCCTGATGTACACTTTTGTGGGTCTGCACAGGTTCACAAAAGTTAACAAATTTCAGAAATTTTTTAACCAATCCGTTTTTTTTTAAATATTTATAATTGTCTGGCATCTTTCTTCATACATATATTATACGAATGTATACGTTTACAATATTTTCTATATTTCATTTGTAAGTGGTACGTATTCAAATATTCTATCGTATATAATGAAACAATATTGGCTTGAAAAGTTATTGGTACAGTTGATTTGAAAGTAAATGTTAAGTTTTCGATATTTATAGTTACTACAAACCACAGCGAACTATTATCTCATACAAGTCATATTTTAAATTAAAACGATGATAGAAAATTTTTGAACTTTCTATAAAAGGGATTACCATTCCAGAGCACAATTGTGTAGAGAGAACTCACATGCATTCTTGTGCTTTTTGATTTAGTTGTCGATCAGCCTGCGACAAGAACACATGTGTTGCGGATGATTTATCATTTTATTTCAGAGTGACACTCAAAAAATAGTTTATGTTAAAAGATGCTTTTGATAATATTCAATGCCTTTAAATAATAACTACGATAATTTTTGTCCGATTTTATCAAACGAAGTGTCAAACTCTTCACAAGAGAATGCACTTTAAGAATGTCGCCACTTATTTTATATTTTTTAATTAAGGTTTGCTACTATGAATGCACAAACTCGAAAAAATATGGAAATAAAACTTTTTCCCAAAATTATATAATTATATAATTATAAAAATAATTGCGTAATGAATAATTTTGTGTGAAAAGAATAAAAATACCGCTTTTGTCAAATAGAAGAACTTTGGAGGGTTCGAGAAATATAAAGAATTTTTTTTTTAGTTCTACTCAACAAAACTAATGTGTAGGTTGTAAGTTTCATATTTTTTTTTTATTTTGAGACATAGTATAAATTTTTTAAATGCTTTGGAATGCTCGCGTTTTTTCTATTAATAAAAAATGGGTTTTTTATTTTTATTTATCTAAAAAACATGGTCTAATTTTTAAGCCAAAGATGGATAGCTTTATGTTCTTTTAATAAAAAATTAATTTTTTATTTTATTTTTATTTATCTAAAATTAGTAAGCCAAAGATGGCTTTATGTATGTTGATGAAATGAAAATTACTAACACTTTTCTATGGCTGTAAATAAATAAATTCTCTGAACTTATTTTTTTCTCTCTTTTTTCACAACCAAAAAATGTTTGGTTCTATAATGTCACCGATATTAGTTTATTTTTCAACTAGATCAAGCCTGAATGCTTCCATTAGGTCATCAATAGTAAAAGGTGGTTGTCATAGCTTCGCGAATGCCGCAAATAAAGAGCAATTGTTGTAGTAGTAATCAATGCGAGTTAATGACTCACAGTTACTGGGAATTCCAAGTTCATGTGAACAGTTTAAGGTTCACAATCCCAAGCATGAAAGTTGAAGTCGCCGTGGTCTAGTAGGTGAAAGTGAAGTTGTAGTGAACAAGTGAAATTGTAATTTTACTCAAGGCAACCGACTTACCACTCTGTAACTGACTGAATCACGACTGACTGGATAAGTTATTCTTCATTTTGTTTCGTGTGGGAAATCTTGTTGGATTCTTTTAGAATTTGATCAAAATTTCATATGTAGTACATTTCTTTCAGCTGTAAACAGAATATTCGACATATATCATTATTTTATACTCAAATTATTTTAAAATCAAAAGTATTTTGATAATCGTCAAAATCTTATAAACCTATCAGTATTGTAATCAGTTAATTTTCTATATGGTCATACAGCTTTACCACTGCAAGTTGCGCGATCTTTTTATTTTGCATTTCATTGAAATAAATTTTCTCAACAATTGTTTGAAGGAGTATGTTGCACTGTATAATTACTGTTACGATAGTATTGTTAGGCGTAAACGAAATTCGCATTATTGTACATGTATTATTTCATCATCTATCATTAGCACATTCTCTGTTGTATTCTCGAGATAGATCGAATCGAATAAAAAGAAGAAAATAAAATAATTGTTATCAGTGGCAAAAAACCAAACCGTTAAAAATTGTTATTTATTGTCGTCATGTCGCTTTGATCCATTCGTAGACTAGAGTTAACAAAATCTAATCTAATTTTTGAAAAAAAATACAGACTAAAGAATTCACCCCACATCTCTGCACATACTGTACTCACTAAAAATATCATCACTTACAAGATATTTTGGAGAATTGTGGCACAAACAGGACTCTTCAAAGACTTGTTGTTGCTGCACCTCCACTACTTCTAAATATTGAGTATCGAGAAATCCAGGAAACTTTTGCCGAGCTCAACTTGAAGAAACGGTCTGCTATATATATAATCAGTAACAAAATGCTAATCTTTTTATGAAATCACCGTAGTATAGTAGGTAGTGTGTTGGCTTATTAGTCGTGAGACCTCGGTTCAAACCCCAGGCCAGGCATCTCCAACTGAACGAAATATGAAAAAAATATTTCTTCGGCGACTTCCTCTCAGCAGATTTCTGGCAAAACTCTGGGAGTAAATAAAATTGCCATGAAAAGTTTTTTAAATTGTAGGTCCCGCCACTCATGTATAAAAATTAACGCAAACAACATAAGTGGTGTGAGAGGCTAGGTCGTAATCCTGACTAAAGGGTTGTAATAACCAATTATGTTTGTATGTGTTGTAGTAGTAGTTTAGAATCGTTGTTTCTGCTGATGATCGTCATATGAAGTGACAAGTGAATTCCTACACACAGTGTTTGATTTTTTGGTTTAACCTTAAAATTAATCGGTTAATGATAATGATACATTGAACTGAGTTTTCTACACTCATTTCGGTTTATGCCCTTGAATCTCGAAAAATTAGCAGGCTTATTGTTCGATGATGATTTGAATGTAGTCAAATAAGCTTGTCCAATTGATAACAAATTCAGTTTCATGAAACGTTAAAGTGTCCTTCTGTATGATTACCTAGATTCAACAAATCACCTTAAAGAAATTTAATTACCACCATGCTCAGATTTTTTCAACAAATTGACTACTGAATCGTGTAGTGTAAAGGATATGAACACGCTAAAAAGTATAGAACACATTTAAATGCTAAAAATTATTAGATTATTTACTTTTATATTTAAAAGTAGGTGTTCTTTTGCTGCGTGATATTTTTGAAAATATTCGTAACGTTTGTAAGGCCATTTACAATTTAGATCCCTGTCAATATTATATTACTCCTGGTTTATCGTGGGATGAAATGTTAAAAACAACCAATAAAGAGTTGGAATTATTAGCCAATATTAATATGTATAACTTTATTACATGGGGAATTAGAAGAATTCTAACTCTCTAACATATTTAGATATAAACAATTCATATGAATATGCAATGTCATTATACCTTCGCTATAAAAAATTTTGAATGGACTGTAGACTGAAAATTGTAATGTATGTATATAATATAAAGGTTAAGTCACCGGTAGGATATATGTATTTTGAAAGTAGGCTTGGAATATCCGTCAAAATTACATAATTATCATAATGTATTACCATTTTGTGTTGAAAATAAGTATGTATATTAATATTTGGAACAACGAAAGTTAATAAGGGATTTAAATAGCAAAACAAACTATATAATACAGTATCGTAATCTATATCAATGTATTTAAAATGGGTTAATTTTGAAGAAAATACATCGAATTCTTCAGTTTACTCAATCAAATTGGTTAAAAGACTACATTGATTTAAATAATCAATATAGAACATTGGCTAAAATACGTTTGAACAGAATTTGTTCAGATTATTGAATAATGCTGTGTACGGAAAGACTTTGGAAAAATTAGGGGCTATTGCACTTATTTCTAAACCTAATTTTCATAGTTCACTTATATTTCACGATAATCTACATGCATACAAATGAATAGACTCAAAACTGAAACTTGAACATTGAACTTAACAATGAGCTACTTATATGACAAGATATGCATGTATTAGAGAGGATTTTATGCATGGGGACATTATAAATCATCAACAAATGAAATGTAAGTAATATGTGAAAAAAAAAACTTCAACAACAATAAAAAAGTACATTTTATATTTGTTATTTATAAAGTTTCTTGATGCTGGTTGGTAATAAAGACAATAGCTTGTGTTATATGGTATAATTTTGTTAAAATTGGAATTACTGAAAGAAATCTACCAATTTTTGGTAATGGTTAACTCTTAGTTTAATTATTCAATATTCAAAATTTATATTAACTGATTTTTGTGAGAGTTTTACAGCATTATTCACATTTTCCGGTTCTTAGTATATATCTTCCAATTTCAACTCTTTCTTTTGCTTTCAAGGCAAAGTCATTCTCCTTCAAGAGCATTCATCAGACTGTTTACCCTGAGATATAAGAGGCAAGACGAAGCAGGCAGTGAGATGGGAAAGAATTCAGTCAGTCTTTTGTGAAGACGCGTTGCATATGAAGATAATAATTGTGGTTTAAAGAACTCCATTGTAAAGATCTGAAGTGCCAGTTAAGGTTTGGTTACTCAAGCGTAAGAAACGTAAAATCGTAACGTACGTAGCCTTACGAACGTTTTTGTAGTTATGGAAACGTTTAAAACGGGAGATATGTCAGCGAAGAATGTAAATATACGATAATATAATAACGAAACAGAATACAAAGCAACACACGCACGAACACAACACAGTGCAAAGAAATTGGTATACAGACATTTGCACGAAGTCAGCTGTTCAGAACAGTGATCAGTGTTGTTAAGATAAAGCAAAATTCAAAAAGTGCCAATTGCGTACTTTTAATTGGAAGAAGTTATATTTGCTTCTTAATTTTTATGTTATTAGAAATATTTATTCTTGTAATATTATAGAATACTACATTGTCGTCTTAATCGGAGTCAATATTTATGAAATTTAGATATAAGTATAGTCGAATTTTGTTCTATTCAAAGAGAACAAAAGCACTCAATTTTGTGTTTGTGTTTTCCTCAACAAACAAACACAAACTAAATTGAGAGTTTTTTCTTTTTGTGTGATAGTGAAATTTTTGGTTTACAGAAACAGTACATAAAACTTTTAATAAGTACCTTTAAATAAATATAAAATCGTTGAAATGAACTTAAAAACGCTGTAGTGATAACAGTGTTTAACAGCTGAATTAAAGAAAAACAAAAAGCGCCGTATTAAAAGTGATAAAAGGAGTGAAAACGAAGTTTTTAAAATTTGGAATTAAGATTTAATTTGTTTTTTATTTTTAGCTTCTTATACATTTTTAAAAAACTCAAGCCCAAAAACATATCTTCTATAGCCATTTCTGAATTTTTGTCTTTTAGTTTTTGTAATTTTATTTCTTTATTTGTTTTTGTTTATTTCTTTTATTGTTTTGTTTACCTAAAAATATATGATACGTTTCTACGTTCTATAATTGCACTTAAATTTCTACGTTGAGTAGACATTACTGTTACATTACGTTCCAGTCGCATAACTGAGCCTTATGAACGTTTGTGTAGTTGAGTGCTTTTGTTTATATTTTCCATATAAATAGACAATCAAGTGAAACCGTTTATCCTACAGAAACAGGTCAGGTATTGTGGAAACCAAATTTGTACGAATGTTAAAACGTTTTTATCTTCTCTAGTAAAAGTAAAATGCAAACTGAAATGCATTTTAATTTGTTGAAAATGGATAACTATATTTATTGAAATAAATATATATATTTTGAAATAAATTATAATTTGGTTTTTAAAATATGTAAAGTTTTATTTAAAGAGAATTCCACATACAGACAAACATAACATGCGTACAAAATTTAAATTAAGTTTATAATTTCAATTTTCAAGTTTGGGGGTTTTTAATATTGACATGTTGTTAACACTGCTAAACAGATGTCACGTAAAAATGTAAGAATATTCTGTTTTTTACAGATTCTCACGTTCCGGTTACGTTACATTACATTTCTATAACCATTCGTATTGCTTTATACATAACAAAACCGATCAGCTGTTATCAGCTGTCAGTAATATTTGTTTTGTCGATTATTTGATCCGTGGCCGGGCAACTTAAAGAAGAACAACAAATAAAGCAAATTGTTGTTGTTTAAATCAAGTTGCCAAAGGTGGCACATGGAATTGTGCGAACAACAAAGAATTGATTTAAATTTAACATAAATTTATTTTTATTTTATTTGCAATCTATGAACTCATATTTTAAACGTTTTTAAAAGCGTAAAACAATATATGTATATATCACAAACACGTTATTACTTCTCAGTATGCGAGTAGTTAAACAAAATATAGAGATTGTAGTAAAGAATGTCGATGGGCAAAAGGCAAAAAAATTAAAACTAGTAATAGAACCATATTACCAAACATAATAATAATATTAGTTGTTTAACCATCGAACTGTTGGAAAACAAATCGTTAGTCTAATTCGCAAATGTGTTAAGTCCCTTTTTTCAAATTTTATAGGAGACACAAAAAACATAGTAGCATTCTCAGTTTTTAAAATTTTTAAACGCAATTATTTTTACAAAGTAGCTTTCTTTAAAGGACCTAGATCAAAAATTAATAATAATTAATGAATAATACTCGTGCTATTAATTTTTTAGCGTTTTTGCAAACCACAAAATTACAACAACTTTAAACTACATAATGACATTCTTTGTTGTTGTAAAATATGTATTTTGTATAGTGTTACCGTTTTGCATTAAAATCTCAATTTGGAAAAAAGTGGACCCTAGTTATGCTACCGGAACTTAATGTAACGCAATGTAACAGTAATGTGTGATTATCGACGACAGGTTGAACTTCAAAGCTCACGTAAAATTCATCGGCGAAAAGGCATCTGTAATCCAGGGAGCACTAACGAGGGTGATGCCAAATATTGGAGGACCAAATGCATTTAAGAGGAGGATGATATCGAGGCTTATAACGTAGATAATATTATATGCTTACCCAATATGGTCGGAAGCACTCTCCGTGGGGACGAAAGGAAGGAAACTGTTCTCGGTGTATCGCCTAAACGCGATTAGACAGATAAGTGGTTTCAGGACAGTGTCTGACGAAGCGGTCCTGGTATTGGTGAAAACAATTCCAATAGACATATTAGCGGACGAGGTAAGGCGAATATACTTTCGACGTCTCAAGTACCCAGGACGAACACCAGCTATAAAAGCGAAGGAACGAAGGACATCCATGCACAAATGGCAATCACGGTGGAAGAACAGTTTAAAAGGAAGATAGACATTTCGCCTTGTTCTTAATATAACCCCTTAGATGGAGTACGGACATTGCAAGCTGAACTTCTACGTGACCCTATTCCTAACTGGTCATGGATGCTTGAAGAAATACCTGCACAGATTTGGACATGGTACCTCCCCTATATGCCCAAACTGTGTAGATGATGAGGAAGATGCCGATCATATTCTAATTTGATGCCCTAGATTTAGATGGCCATAGAAACAAGTATTGGGTCATACGGGCTTAAAGGAGTGATGTTGAATTCTGCAATTCTATGGAGCCAATACAGTCGGAGAATGGCTGGAACTCCAAAAGTTGGAGGTACGAAGGCGAAATTTAATTTAATGTGAGAAAGCTTTAATGCTACAAAACCTTCCGTGAAGTAATATCTTACGGCAATCCCGCGGGGAGAGAGTGGTTTAAGGATTTAGGGGATGGGTTTAGTACGTAGGTAACAATTGAGTTGTAACAAACCAATCTATAGTGAGTGTAGAGTAGTGCTGTTAAACCGCACACACACGCACACTCCCATAAACAATTGAGTTGTAACAAACCAATAGACTAACTGAACATATTGAGCGGAGCGTAAGCATGTGCCAAATTTTGTACGGAAAAATTGATAAAAATACTACTCGTTTTAATATATTTAAATGACCAGCCCAGTCGCCCACCCCAAATAAATGAAGCACGGGAAGACATTTTAGAAAGCGTAACTGATAAATTAATAGCTCGAATGTCGCGTAAATTAGCTGCTGTTTTTCAAAATATAGAATATTGAGAATATGGAGACTTTTTGAAATAGATGTACCTACATACTATGTAAATATTATAGTACCAAAAATTGTGTAACGTGATTAAATTCCGCACATTCTTTTGAAGTTAGATTATTGTTCTGTGCGAGAGCACAAACCAATTGCTGTTAAACAGGACGTTTATGAAGTCCAAGTTGCAAACTATAAAATTTAAAAATAGTTTTATAAAATAAAAAAAATTCAAATCGTCTTTGAATGGCTAGATTTTCTTGCAAATCAAACATCACATTTTTTAATTGCTGCACACGTCATCATTATAGCCATCGTTTTCGTTTTTTCCATCATCATCATCATAACAGGCATACATCCATCGTCTTCGCTGCCGTACAAAACATCAGTCTTCATACAAACTTCATCATCGTCATCAAGAACATTAATCATCATCATCACTCATCGTATACTAAAGAGGGAATACCCCTTTTTCGCTTGTTTGTCCAAAGTAATAGAAAAAAATTTTTGCTTATAATCACGGATAATAGAGGTAATCACGGTTAAACGATGCAGAAAAATTTAAGTCGATCCAAAATAAAATAAGTCGATGCAAAAATTTTCTTTTTCCATCTCGGATAATTGATGTTGCCGGATAATCGAATCACGGATAATCAAGGTCCTACTGTATTACATGTTTTATGTTTTTCGCTTTTCAGCTATTATTGGGTTAGCTACATATCTAACCTAATGCTAAGGTGGAAATAGTCTTTAGGCCCGATTAGTCAAATGTCCACTGAACGTACGTTCGTTTTTAGAAAGCGAAAACTAATGAGAGCGATTACCGAACCGTAATGTAATTTCGGTAAGTATTTAATTTGCTCTACATATGCTAAAAACGTTCCGTCGACGTTTGGCTAACCGTTCCGTTTTACGTTGTGGTACGTTCCAAATCAGCTGTTTTTGTTTTGTATGTGAGAAATATGCATAAGTCGTTAGTTTTTCTATTCCGTTGCGTACGTGTATTAAATATAAATAAATATTATTTTACAAACGTACTCTTTCAGTTATAGTTAAGTACCATTTCAAAATTCAAATTTTGGAACAGTGATCTCCATACATCCTATTGTTGTTTTCTAAACCTACGTTTGTATTCAGCACCTCACTTAAGTAAGAGAAATATTTGTTGATTATCTTCACTCATCGTTTCTGTTTGAGTTATTGTTATTGTAGAGTTACTTATCAGTGTTGGACTTTTCTATAAATTTATATTTTTGTGAAATTAGTACATTTGTACATTGTTTGGTGTAATTTTTAGTGGAAGAACAAGAAACACGAAGCATTGCGTTAAAACCATCAACTATGGATTTATCATCATAATAGGTACAAGGAAGTACAATGATACCAACTATTACTAAATTAAAATCAAAAGTAGAAAAAGGAGCATCTTGCGATTACACCATAATAAAATGTCGAATTCAAATGCTTGAATCGTACTTCACTCAATTAAGCCATATTCAAACTCAAATTGAACGCCTCGATGCAGCAGATGAATCACGCTCTCACTCAGAAGAATTATTCGTACAGGCTAAAGCTTATCTGGTAAATTTATTATCTAAAAAACGCCGCTCTAGTGATACCGATATAAGCCTTTTAAATACAACAAATTTATCTTTCTCACAACAATTGAAATTACCGAATTTCAATGGTAAATATTCAGGCTATCCTCGCTTCATAAGCACCTTCAATAATGTAAAATAGGAAAACTATTTTTAAAGTTGTTTAATGTTAAGTGCGCAAAAAGCTCACTGTTTGGCTATTGCCAAGTGCGCCAGAAGCGCACGCTATAGTTTATTAATTAATTCTTATCCCTAAAATTACTCAGAATTTATACATAAATAATGCTGATCAAGCATTATGTCTACAGTGGAAGGTATAGCAAGAATTTCAACCAATTATTAAGAATATGAAAATATGAAAATGTCCAACACTAAGGGCAATCTTAAACTCGAGATTAAGTTAATCTCCAGTTAAATTTAATCTTCAGTTAACTGAGTTTTCATTTTTTGAATTGGAGTATAACTGGAGATTAACCTTGTAGAGCTGCCGTACTTATAAGCAAAAATGGCAACATTTTTTTCGTTTATTTTATTGTGTTTACTACTTTTGCAAAGTGTTTCACAACTATTTGCTTTTGTATATAACAAAAACAAACAAACAAAAGCTGAATACTATTGATCTTTATGTAAAAAAAAATTATTTTCTTAAAATAATAAATAAATTAAGACTGTCTATTGTCAATTTGTGTTTTATATAATTCATAGTCACTTAAATATTTGTCTTATTCGGCTTCTTTTTTAAATAAAATTTGTCAACTACTTAATCTCGAGTTTAAACCAGCTGCTTAAGCGTAAGGTTAAACTCAAGATTAAGTAAACTCAAAAACATATTGTTTTATCAAATGTGGACCCAACATCAAAGTCTGTATATGATGAAAAACAAAATTTAACGAAATTGCCCCCATGGACGAATTTTTTTAAATTATGAGCCGCAGATGTCAATTTCTCGAGAGTCGCTTAACTGAAAGTGAATCATTTCATGGGAATAGTCAACAATCTACATCTAGATTTTAGCGATCTGGTACTGAATTTATTACCTCAAGCATCTTATGTGAATATTTTCAAAACAAGGAGCATTTCATCAGCAACTGCCCTTCGTATTTAACGTTACCTGTTTCTCGTCGGTTTGATTTTATAAAATCTGCCAAATTATGCATCAATTGTCTTCAAAAAGGACATATCGTGGAAAAATGTCAATCCAAATCGCGTTGTCGGACTTTTCGTGTTTCCCACCGTACATCATTGCATAACTTAAGTACCCAGTTATCAGTTGAACCTCAACACTCGTCGCCTTCTATGCACCATCACAATTAGTCATCAAACTCATCGTCGTTTCAACATTCTTCGTCTTCGTCCTTACATCTAACCGGCCAGAATCAAAAATTTTGCACATAGAATCAACCCAAATGAAATGAAAATTTATTGTCATTGCGACACTCTCAACCTTCAATTGCTCAGCATAGCAATCAACCATCGCTTAACCCAACAAACAATTCAGATGTTATGCACATGAAGACAAAATCTTCGTTTTTTACTCAGAATTGCAATCGAATCTTACTTCCAACAGCTATCGTATACATCAAACACAGCTTTGGCACCCTGCACCTTGTCCGAGCTCTTTTAGACTCTTGCTCTGAGGTAAATTAAATAACTCAAGAGGTCACCAATCGTCTTCGATCCAATCAACATATATCAGGAGTCTCTGAAATACGCTCTCAACTAAAATATAAAGTAACAGCTACTATCAGATTTTGATTGTTAAACTTTGAATTTACTTCCATATTTTGTGTACCCAAATCACAGCAGCCTTTAAAACTCTGACAGTAATAACTGGAGTATACCTAATGGATTACATCTCGCAGATCCACAGTTTTATCAACCTAATCATATTGACTTACTACTCAGTGCAGAGATATTCTTCGACCTTTTATAGGACGGTAAAATTTCACTTGGTGATGGTTTTCCCTATCTAATAAAAACAGAATTTTGTTCGATAGTTAGAGGAAAAGTAAATTATCTACAACCTAGTCGAGTCTTGTCGTGTAACGTTGTTACAAATTGTGAAGAATTAGATTCAATGCTGAAACGCTTTTGGGAAATCGAGTAATTCTCACAAAATAAAACAGTTTTGACTGAAGAAGAACGTCAGTGCGAAAGGCATTATTTCGTAAATACGGCTTTGATGAAAGCGGAGGAGTAAAGGTACGTTTACCATTCAAGTCTTCCCCGAATAAGCTTAGAAGTTCATTTGAATTAGCTCGTCGTCGCTTCTTGTACTTAGAAAAACGTTTTTTGAAGTATGAAGTATTGCAAGGGATGTACATGTGCATGTACTTCATGAATGAATACACAAATCTCGGACATGTGTCAAAGGTGAATAATGACGTATTAAATCAACCACGTTATTTAATACCGCACCATTCAGTTTTCCGTCCAGAAAGCTTCTCAACAAAATTACGAGTTGTATTTGATGCATCATCCCCAACTTCAACTAGTGTCTCCTTGAATGGTATTTTAATGGTTGTTCAAACTAATAATATTGACTATTCTCGCTTTTCGACTTAATAAACTAGCATTATCCGCAAATATTTGCAAAATGTATCGGCAGTTCCTCATAGATTAAAGAAACAGTAATTTTCAACTTGTCTAATATTATCGATATTTTAGTAAAAAGTCTGAAATTATTAAAATCCTTTAAAAAACTGGTCGTCAGTTTTAAAAACGGGGTTCTAATTGTCCATAATTAGCTCAAAATATAGAAGATACATATTAAAACAAACAACTAAAACGTAACTTAGGCTTTCGGTTCAATTTGACAACTATTGAAGTTCCTACTAAAGTTCCATATTGTTAATTATAGCCAGAATATTTAATATTCGAGGACTATTAAGTCCAATTGTGATTTTATGCGAAATCTTAATTCAAGAATTGTGGAAACAACTAATAGATACGCCTTTAAATGAACGTTTAAAAAACCGTTGGATTAAAATCGAAAAGAGCTTACCATACATAAATAAAATTGATTAGCCTAGATTCGTACAAACTAATCCCAATGTTAAATTCGATATAGATGGTTTCTACGGATGCTGAATATATATTAGAAGAGGCCAAAATGAAATAAATTTATATCTTCGTTCACGACGTTCAATCGGTTACGTTTAATGATGAAATTATTCTTCTTTGTAAAGGACAAAATCTGAAGCCAAGTTTCCAAAAACAATCACCTCTTATTCATGAGGTTCAAAGTTACAAAACAACTTTGACTATTCCCGGGTTTGGTGGCAGATTAGGAAATTCATCGTTCTCGTACAACACAAAGTTTCCTGCACTCATCTTAAATATCTTCATCTTAAATATTTGCATGCGAGTCCGAAGGTACTACTCGGAATTCTTCGTCAAAAAACTGGGTAATCAACAGTGGAGAAGTCGACAGGAAAGTAGTGCGTAACTTTGTTCACTCTTTTAAATACAAACCCCGACTTAGGCAACAAATCATGGCAGATTTACCAGCTGGTCATTCAATCGTTCAACGGCCGTTCATTGCAAGTGGCGTAAATTTTTGTGGACCATTCTATATCTCATATCGATTTAAAGGGAAACGACAATACAAAACATAAGGGATACCTTTTGTTACACTGTGACAACGCTACAAATTTCGTTGGCGCTAACACCAAACTTCAACAACAACAGCAAAAATGTGAACTCTTTAATGAACTACAACGGAGTAACAGGTTTCAAATGTATCTTTATTCCTCCTCGATCCATTTATTTTGGTTGCCTTTGGGAATCGGCTGTGAAATCCACGAAAAATATTCTAGTTAAAAATATGTCAAAATCTGGTACTACTTATGAAGAATTTCAAACCGTTTTAATTGTAGTTGGAACAATTTTAAATTCTCGGCCTTTAACACCTAGATCTGATTATCCAAACGATAGTGAAGCTTTAACACCAGCCCATACGCTCATTGGTTCATCTTTGTTGTCCTTACCAGATGATAACTTAATTCAATCAAAAAACAAAAATTATTTGAAACGTTGGCAATTAGTCACATATTTAAAACAACAGTTTTGGATTCAATTGCGTCGTGATTATATTCTTGATCTTCAACTAAAGACTAAAGCCCCAGTTATGCTACCGGAACGTAATATAACAGTAATGTCTACTGAACGTAAAAATGTAAAAGCAATTATAGAGAACGTAAAAACGTTTCGTATGATTTTAGGTAAACAAAACAATATGAGATATAAACAAAAATAAAAAAATAAATAAAAATTGCGAAAACTAAAAGAAAAAAATTCTGATATGGATATAGAAGACATATTTTTGGGTTTGAGTTTTTATTTTATTATTTATTGTTTTTAAACATATTTAATATTAATTTCAAATTCTAAAAACTTTGTTTTCACTTCCTTTATCACTTTCAATATGGCGTCTTTTGTTTTTGTTTAATTCACCTGTTAACCAGTGTTATCACTACAGCGTTTTTGGATTCATTTCAACGATTTTATATTTATTTAAAGGTATTTATTAAAAGTTTTATGTACTGTTTCTAAAAGCCAAACAATTTTACTTTCACACAAACTAAAACTAAAATTGAGTGCTTTTGATTGTATTTTCCATATAAATAGACAAGCAAGTGAAATCTTGTATCCTACAGAAACAGGTCAGGTATTTCGGAAACCAAATTTGTACGAATGTAAAATCTCTAGTAAAAGTTAAATGCAAACTGAAATGCTTTTCAAACGCTTTAATTAGTTAAAAGTCGGTAACTATATTTCTCTAATATAAAATAAAAATAAACACTATCTACATAATGTCACGTAAAAATATAAGATATATATTTTTTACAGCTTCTTACGTTCCGGTTACGTTACATTGCATTTCTATAACCATTCCTATTGCTCTATACCATTGGTGCTCAAACACATACTATGATAGTTTTGGTTGTGTTGGTAAAGCAGCGGAGAACAAAATTCAACTTAATTTTTGAGAATCTTACACAGGGAAAATAAAAGAAAGAAAAAAAATTGGTTTATTGTGTTGCGTGTATATTGTTACATAATGAACTTATGTATGTATGTATTGATGAATATATTGATGTATGTATATATTGATTAATATATTGATGTATGTGTGTATGTATGTATGTATTGATGAATATATTGATGTATGTATTGATAACTATATTGATCATGTGTGTATGCATGTATGTATTGATGAATATATTCATGTAGGTATGTATGTATTGATGAATACATTGATGTATGTATGTATGTATTGATGAATATATTGATGTATGTGTGTATGTATGTATGTATTGTTGAATATATTGATGTATGTATGTATGCGTGGCTAGCCTCGTAATGTCTTTTTGTAAAAAAAAAAATTACGATATAAAGTGCGATAACACACAATACATTGTACATTACCATCCATATTCTCTATAAAAAAGAAATCATATTCCCAATTTTCATCAAACATTTTGCTGCGTGTATTTGCAAAAAACAAAAAATCATTCAAAAAAGTTGCGTAGCGAGGTCTTACTTCATCAAGTGCCACAGAACAGAGAATTTGAAAATGAAGAGAATGTTCCTAGACTTTGTCTATGTCTACTGCCTAGATGCTGCTCATCTATAGTTCTTTTTAAGGGATCTCTTATGCAATTGATAGAGCGTTGTTAGGAGTTTAAGGATTAAAATCGCGATGATAATGGCTAAATATATAATGGGATATTCTACCTTTATATGTAGTGATTTCATTTATCACATTCGCATTTGGGTTCTCGATTTTAGAATCGTGATTTCCCATGATTAAAAGAATAAATTTCTATCAGTTGCAAAATTTATATGACGGATAATATTATTAAGGAATCATTAAAATACTCTCTGTGAGAGTGAAATGGATTAAAAATATTGATCCTTTGAAGGATCGCCAGAACTGTCTTGTCAGTATTTTGTACAATTGTTTACATCAACAAAAAGCAAGTTTACAATAATTTTACTGAAAGCTAAGTTTATACAATTTTACAAATGTTAGTTGGTCTATCTTACGCCAGAGTTAGTAAAAAATTAATATATATCATGGCATCGGGATACCATACCAACAGATATGGTCCCCCTAAGGCGATGGTATATAGCAGATATCGCCAATTGACATCTGAATAGGCCAATCACAAAAATTCTCTTTTTTTTTTCTTTACACCACTGGAGGGACTCGTAAGTATCGCAGCAGTTTCACAATGAAATTTATTATTATTTTTTTTAAATGTAATGAAATTCTTTAGGTTAGTAAATATTATTGTATATAATGTTGAATGATACTAATTTTTAAACATATTATTTTGTACATTTATATGTAATTTAGGGCTAAATAAGTATACAAAGCTTAAATATATATATAAAATTCTATGAACAAAGTTATAAATTTATATAATTTTAATTTTGGAAAAAAATTTAAATAAAATTTATTATCGTTTAAGATTAGATATATTTACCACAACTGCAACATATGTATTTATACTTTAGGATTATTATATAAAAAAAATTAATAAAAATATTTTTATTACATTATTCTTTAAGCAAAGATTATATACATATCGTCACCTAAAACGCAAACGGCCTTAACTAACAAAAAATTCAAAATTAACTTTTTCATTGATTCTGGTTCTGGCATTTTTATTAACAAAAAACAAACGGCCCTATCTACAAACGCAATCAATATTCTATATATATATAATTGAATGTGTGTTTGTGTGTTTGAAGTTTATAGACGTCTAAACGGCTGAACCGATTTTCTTGAACTTTTCACAGTATCTTCCTGTATGTCTGGAAGAAGTTGTAGGCTACTTTTTAAAATTTCAAATGAGCGAGGTGCCACGCCTACTATTGTAAGCTAATAACAAAATGGGTATATTGGAAAAACTATAACAGTAAGATACCTCAAATTTTGTAAAAGTAACTACAATTTCAATATAAATATTTCGGACAAAAATGGACGAACTATCAATAGTGGGTGTGGCACCTCCCATATAAAGTAAATACGAAAATCTGTATATCTGAAAAACTGTAACAGCTAGAGTCCCCAGTTTTTGTACAAGTAACTTTAGTTTAAATATAAATATTTTGGACAAAAATAGGCGATCTATCAAAAGTGGGCGTGACTCCTCCCATCTATATATAAAAATGAATGTGTGTTTGTTTCTATGTTTGTATGTTTGAACTTTATAGACGACTAAACGGATGCACCGATTTTCTTAACATTTTCATAGTTTCTTCCTAAAATTCGAATTTAAAATTCTAATTTCTGAGCATTTTTTTTTGCTATTTTAACATAAAAAGTCCTCAAATTCTTTTTGTTCTGTAAAACTAAAAAGGGAAATCACCAAATTATATACGTTTTTCCGTATTTGATGTTTTTTTGTCCCATTTATGTATTTTGTGACTAGTTTATTTGTGAAATTTTATACGCGTATACATGTACTACCAAGATCTCTATAAAAAGTGAAAGTGTATCATTAGAAATGTCAAATAAACTTAAAAAACACTTTATCGTTGGAAACTAAAGTCAAAGTATTAGAAAAGCTTGACAAAGGTGTTCAAGGGAACCGGTTAGCCTTAGATTTTAATGTGTCAGCATCTTCAATCAGCTACATCAAATCACATAGAACTTCAATATTAAATGCTGTTTCCAACACATATTAGGAGGCAAGCAATAAATCTTTCCACAAAGCTGAATATCCAAAAATGGAAGTCGTCTGTATGAGTGGTTTTTAAATCAACGAGAAAAAAGTGTACACTGAGTGGGTCCATACTTAAAGAGAAAGCTAAACAAATATTTAGGGAGGAATATCCCGAAAAAGATGAAAATGCATTCCGTGCAAGTGATGGATGGTTTTCCAAATTTAAGAAACGATACGGTATCCGTTTTTTAAAAATTTGTGGCGAGATTCTTTCCAGTGATGTTACTTTAGTTATTCCTTTTATTAATCGATATCGTGCAAAGGTCGCTGAGATAGGGTTAATGGAATTACAAATATATAATGTCGACGAAACCGGATTATTTTTTCGTTGCCTACCAGACAGTACATATGGTTTTGAAAAAAGCGCCCCTGGACATAAAATTCAAAAAGAGAATTTCAGAATTTTACTTGGTGCAAACTCTGATGGATCACATTAATTAGTTTCATTGGTAATTGGAAAAGCAAAAAACCTCAGGTGTTTTAAAAGGTTCAATAATCCTCTCTATTACAACTTTTTAAAAAATTCTTGGATGACTTCTCGGATTTTTCACGATTGGTTTCACGAAATATTTATTAAAGAGGTAAAAACAAATGATGATTTCAGGTTCAGTAATTTTAAAATATTTTTCAATTTACAGGTGATCCGCTTTTCTCAGGAAAATAATTTGCCACCGAAAGCCATTTTTCTTATAGATAATTGCTCCGCACAGACACCTATTGAGAAACTTAAAAGTGACGATGGAAACATAGTTGCATTATTCTTTCCTCCAAATGTTACAGCAGCTTTACAACCAATGGATCAAAATCCTATTAAGTTAACAAAGCTCAATTACAGAAGTATGCTACTTTCTCTCTTAATTGCTGAAGGTGGTGAACTGAAGAATCGTTTGAAATCCCATTCAATCCGCAATGCAATATTATTACTGAAACAAGCTTGGGATGAGGTACCACAAGATGTTATGAAGAACTCTTGGTCAAAGTTGTCCAATTGGGACTCTAACCAATACGACAGCGACGATGATGTGCCAATAGCACATTTGGTGCAAATAGATCAGGATTGCAATGAAGTTATTCAGAGAACTCAAGCTCTTTTAGAAGAAATAACTCCAAACGATTGCGTCGGTCTAGAAGACATCGACAGATGGAATGAAGATATATTAATATACAAATTTTTTTCATGAAAGAAAAATTTATTATGATGATATATGTTTTTATTAATATTTTTATAATGCAAATAAAAAAATGCGAAAATAATAATGCACTATCTATATTTATCTAAACATATTTATCGAAACCATTCACAATAGAATATAATTTCTCATCCCTAAGTTTAAGAAACAGCGGTCTTTTTTCGCCGCCGCATGAGTCGCATAGAAAAGTAGAAAGTAAACCTACTTGATGCATTCTATGCGTCTATGCATTTTCTTCTGTAACTTGTTACAAACAACTACACTGATTCTACTTTTCGGTATACGCATATAACGCAAGGGCGCATGAATTGCATGGTATGGACTTTCGGCTTTAGATTATTGTTCTGTGCAAAAGAACAAACCAGTTGCTGTTAAACAGTCGAAAAATAAAGATCAATAAAAAATTGTTCTCGCGCAAGAATTTGTTTAATTTAAAAATTTTTTTTTTTCAAAATTTGTAACATTTATTTTTCTTTTATTTTCTTCGAACTTAAAATTTTTTTCAATAATTCTAAAATAAATTGATAGGGCTTCCAAGATTTAAAATAGCTATCAGTCAGTTGCTTTAGTTTCTGCCACTAGGGTATGTAAATGGTGTTTCCTTTAAAACTGTGTAAATTTTGTTAAATTGCAGTTAAAATTATGTTATTTCTGTAAGTGTAAATCAATTGCTTGGTTACACAAATTGATATTATTAGGAATATTATTAACTTCGAAGGTGTTAATTATTACATTTCGAAATGCTATAATATATTTATATATATGATATATTTTTCGATAATTTGAACTTTTTTTCTTTATATTTTATACAAATAGGGAATGCAAAAGAGTTGCATCTTTCTATACGTTTACGGTGGTAGGCTAGTAAAAACATCGATGTATTTTTCGTTAATTCGATTTTATATCGATTTTCTGCAAAAACGATTGATGTTTAATGTATTTTGTGCATTGCACTTAATCTGCATGTCTCCTGCATGCTCTTCAGAATGCATTTCGACGTCGATAAAAACAACTCAAATATTTCCTTCTGAGATACATTTAAGATCCATAGGTTCTTAGTATGTATTTGGTGATTCGTTATTCTCATCACAAAGTCTGCATATTGGACTTGAACTGGTCTCAATTCTTAACCAAGTTCTCATTGATTCTGCTATACCCTGTAAAATGGCTACTTTTCCATAGCCTGATGAGTAACTCAAATCACTTCACATTTTAATTGCAAAAAAAGTAATATTGCTTTCAACCCGTTCGAGTTGAAGAGAGTAGCCGTCTTTCTTTCGCCGGGTATACCCCTCTTCCTACTCCATGGAAAGATTCTGGCCTCATCAGTGAAGTGGAAGCTATAATACCCGCAAACTGATCCATTGATGATAGCATCAAGTGGCCCGACAATGCAGCGCAACGCCAGATGGCCCGATTGCCCGCAACGACGACACACGTCCTCTTTAAACCGACAGAATCGTACTCCCATGTGCGCTAAACCACTTGATGTAGCACCTGCCAACTCTCAATAGGGCCGATGTGACCCTATTGGTGACCTCCAACACTACGCTGGCAGGCCCTAAGACCGGCTTCACGAACCACCAACAAGCTTAACGCTTCGGTCGAAAGTTTCGCGCGACATACAATCCTTCAGGTTCTTCTCTTAAAGATCCCTCATGAATTCCTCAATCGGCATCTACGGATGAACCTTCTGGACCACCACGCGTGGGCCCAGTTTATCCCCAACGGATACCACAGAGGGAGTCCTAATGACAGCGCCACTGTCCCGGGTTGGCCGCATCTCATGGACACGCACTCCAAAAGTTGGGCCAACCTCCTCCACGACCTCCTTTGAGTCCTCCTTTCCCTGCCCTTGACTAACACAGCCCACGACTCCACCGGCTAACCCGACCATTACGAAAACTGTTTTCGAATCCTTGATCCAAAAGCTATCCAGCCCAAAAGGTCAGAAAACGTTTGTAAGGTTTAGCTTCCTCTTCCTTTAATTTTTTCTCTAATTTATCCCTATTTTTGCGATTTTTAATCGATTTTCTTTCCTCCCTTTCCAAATTTTGTAATTATGTTAAGTTAACAGCGTCTGCTAAGTTAACAGTGTCCGTAAAAAAAGAAAAATGGCTTTCGTAGCTAATATCACACACATGACTATCAATTGATACGCACTTTATAAAGTTAGAAAAAAATGTATTAAACGGCGTCGTTTTTTATTTATTATTACATTAAATAACACCCAGAGAATTCTATATCATACGAGATCGATGATAGCATATCAGATGAGCAGTTGAACGAGAACTCAAAATCCATTGTTAAATAGTTAAACGCTTCCATCGAAGTATGTAAAAGTCCAATAAAATCTGTTAATAGACACATAATGATTTACATACATACTCAACTTTCTAAAGAAATAGATTTGTTTGTATCAGAAGGTGGTAGTGAGGAATATTTACAACCTGCATATGGCTAACACGACTCTATTTTACACACAAGGGCAGATTGCGAAAGATGTTCTTCAGCGGCACCCTATGTTGGTAATAAAATACTTTCAAGGCTCTCCGATGAAATATTAGATGCTTAGATCTTTTTAAAAAATTACTTAATATATATATATTTATTTTGGACTGTAAATACTCATCTTAAAATGTAAAAGTTTTTTCTTCTCGAATGTATCTATATATTTATATATATATATATAGATGAGTTATTTTGTTTTTGTCAATTTATGTTCTTTTGTTACCTTTTTGTTTTGTTTTTATATTTTATACACATTTAACTGTGCTGAATCAATGATGTTTTTAATACATTATTTGTCATTATTTCACAATAGCCAATACAACGTCTCCGCCTATTCCCTCATTTTGATTTTCAACTTCTGAAAGGCATTTAGTTATCCAAGCTAATGATACGTAATATTCTGGTTTTATTAGTCATAAAATCACTATTATATATTTTTTTAATTGTATTGTTTATTTATACAGAATATAAACAAAAGTCTGTGCAGCATTTAACAAAACTAAATCATTACTAAATTTCCAGATATAACATTCACTATTGTTCAGCGCACATAAGCAATTACATATTATTTAATAAATCAGAGTTTTAAGATTTTAATTCTTGTAATTTTTTTTAAAAATCCTCCTTAAAGTTACTTATGTATGTACCTGATCGTGTTGCTCTAAAGTATCTGCATCACTTGAACTTAATTTTTCTCTAAAAATACTAAGTTGATCCTTTTTGGGTGACAAATTTAATATTTCAATTTTATTCTTGTTTTCAAAGTTAAACTTTTTTCGGTTTTGAATTTCAGTAGTTAAGTAATTGTAAGAATTTTCAGGAAAATCCATACTGTTCGTTAGACTGATTTTTATCCACCGTTGTTTCTCTTTATATACATATACTTTATTTGCCAACAAATAGATTTGGGCGGAATAAATATTGTAATTTATATCTAGTATGTTTTATTAAATATCGTATGACTTTTGGTTGCGATTCTATAATGTGAAAGCACTACAAAAAATTAACTACTGAGGTCGACTGTCTTTACCATTACTGTTACGTGTACACAATTTCATAACGGTTTTTCTAACTTCCGCTAAGATCGGTTTTTAACTTCTGAATTATTTTAGTATTAAAGCAATATAGAGTCAAATAGAATCCTTCAAACATTAAACTTTAACTTATCCAACTGACAGCAGAGTTGAAATAATTTGGTATCACAGGGATACCAAATATTTCTTCGGCGACTTCCTCTCAGCAAATTTCTGGCAAAAACTAGAGAGTAAATAAAATTGCCATGAAAAGTTTTTTCAAAAATCTATCGTTCGGAGTCGACTTTAAACTATAGGTCCCGCCACTCATGTATAAAATTAGCACACACAATAAAAGTGGTGCGAGAAACTATGTAGTAATCCGAGCTGAAGAGTTGTAATGACCAATTATGTATGTATGTATATTCTATTATACAGCTTTCAGCTGGCTTGATTTCCTTTTTCTTTAGATTTTTATTTGTGTGTGTAAGCCACATATGTTGATATTTTACTGTTAGTTGAAAATGTCCAAGTGTGACGGATTTTATGTGGCTCGGCACAACTATAGTGTGACACATCAAGAAAGAATCAAACTGTTCAATAGGTTAAAAAAGGTTAAAAAGAAATATTAAAAGTGAAAAAATTGTTGTTATTCGTTATATTCTTTATATCCATTCAAACGCGATTATTTACTGTCTATTTTAGGTTGAAATTAAAACCGTAGATATTTGGCCAATTCACACGACTTTGTATCGTGTATGTTGTATTGAATACACTTGGTTGTTTGTGGACGCTCAATGCTATGCTGCATGGTGTATGTCGTATTCTTCTTCATAATTTTTGGCATTCAAACAATTTGATAGCACGAAACCAACACAACTTATTAAAAACATATGAAAACATATACACATTTTTTTCATTCACACAATTTGATAGCACGAAACCAATAGAACTTTTAAAAACATAAAAAAATGTGTATAAGTGTAACGGATTTTTACATGACAATTATCAACAACAAGCATACACTGTTGTATAGTCGTCCAACAATACAATGAATACAACGATACAACGGTTTGTGTGAATTGACCAATTGTAAGTTTTGTTTGTTTTTAAACGCATCAATTTTCCAATATTTATATTATTAAAAAATTGTGCAAACTAAACGTCCTTCGTACTTGAAAAAGAACAACACCCACATCGTAGCAAGAACAAAAGCTTTTATATAAATATGTAATTATATCAAGCAATCGATTATAGTACGAGCAGAAAGTTGGTATAAGCAAGTAAGAAAATATATATTCTTTTATTTCCAATAAATGATAAAATAGAATAAAAAACAACGCTCAGTTTTTAAAATGGAAACATATAAATCTATATAAAGTATTGCATTGGATTGAAGCTTATTAAAATCTGAAGTAGTACACCAAGAGTTATATTCACATATTAATAAATCGAATTTAATCCCTTATCAATGTATTATACTGGCATAAAAGTGTGCTACAGGTTGTGATAAGCTTTAGGGATTCAACATGAGTTTCCATTAATTAACCGATATATCACAAAATGTGTTAATTCAATTTATATTAATGTTGTTACAATATAGAACTTTGATATTGGTCCCGTTTAACAGTAATCTAAAATAAGAGTAGGCGACGACATTACAAAACTTGTAAAATATTTAATATTTTTCTTGGCGTCGCGACGTGTACTTTAATTATTTACAGGATCGGTTAGAAGAGGATAAGTTTTTAGATTTTGAAAGAATAGTTAAGGGGACAGAAGAGGACCTGTTGTTGCAGAAAGTCAGGAGATTGATTAGATCTGGATGGCCTGGACGTTGCCAGGACCCTGAACTATTGCCATATTTTGTAAGACGAAAGGAGTTATCAGAGGAAGGAAATTGTATATTTTGGGGGTATCGGGTCGTTATTCCCAACCGGCTAACTGCAGATGTGGTTAGATTTTTACACGCTTCCCATATGGGTGTGATTAAAATGAAGGCAATGGCTCGTGAGTGTTGTTGGTGGCCCGGACAGAGCAAGGACTTGGAGGAAGTTACGCGGGTTTGTAAGGCTTGTTTAATGACTCGACCTAGTCCACCCAAACAGAGATTGATTCCTTGGCCCAGGCCTGATGAAGTTTGGTCCCGAATACATGTCGATTTTTTGGTCTCTTTTTGAAACGTTGGTGTTTGGTCATAGTGGATAGCAGTAGTAAATGGGTCGAGTGCATTGACATGGGTACGAATACGTCAAGTGATAGAGTTATTGCTGTTTTTCGTGAACTTTTTGCCCGTTTTGGGCTACCAAAATATATAGTTTCGGATAATGGCACATCTTTTGTTTCCAATAAGTTTAAAAAATGTTTGAAAATGAATGAAATTAACCAAATAACCACACCTGTAGGGCATCCACCTCCCAATGGTCAGGCAGATAATGCCGTTAAACTTGTAAAAAATGCATTAAGGCCTAGTTTGAAAAGTGTGCCATCATGAGGTTTTAACACAGCGTTATGTCGGTTTTTATTCGATTATCGGAACACGGTACATTCAAGTATTGGAGTTTCTCCAGCTACCTTAATGTTCAATAAGAGGAAATTAAGGACAAGACTTGATCTTATTAATCCTAAAAGAAAAGTTGAGATTAGAAAAAGTAGAAATGTTAAAGAATTCGCTGCAGAAAAACAGAAAAATCAAATAATATATCATAAGGGTTATAAAAATTCAAAGTTTAGGATAAATGAGAGAGTAATGGTAAAGGATCGTGAAAAGAAGGCATAATTTCTAAAGTTTTGGGTAGACAAACCTATTTGGTAAAATTAGAATGTAATAGAGTATGGAAAAGGCATGCAAACCAAATTATCTCTTGCAGCACACCTGAAATGCCAACGACTATGTTAGATTCATTTCAAAAAGTTAATCTCAGTACAGGACATGTAAATTTAGAAAAAAAATGGTGAAATTATAACTAATGGAAATGCAGGCAATGATACTGAAATTTTGAATAACCAAAACGAAAAAAGTTTTGTAAAGGGAAATAGTAATAATCCAGTTGATAATTTTGTATGTACAAAAGACAAGATTGTGAGCGAAAGTAATTCTGCCACTACATACAATCTAAGACAAAGAAAATTTAAAATTAAAAAAAAAAATTATTTATATAAGTATGTATGTAAACGTAAAGAATTATAATTTTTTTTCCAAACCAAGAGAAAAGAAAAAATATAAGAAGGGGGTATTGTAGTATATGTAAGTATTTAATCATAAAATGTTTACATTCTTTTAAAGCTGGAAATGAAGATTATTTGTTTTTTTTTGCTTTATTTTTATAATTGTTATTACATTAACATTGTAAAAGTTGACAGTTGTTAAATACTGGTTTTATCACGGTTTTCTTTTGTGCATTTGCATACTGCATATCAGTAAGAGCTTTTACTTTTAAGTATTACATATTATTAAAAAATAAGAATTTTTACTCTCTAAGCAACTAGCAATAGAATAAGTCGTTTTTAGTGGAAATAAAGAGTTTGAACAAACAATTAAAATAAATACATACACTGCTGTTGAGTTTATTACACTACTAAATAAATTTGAATTGAAAATTCTGTTTATGTTTATTTTATAATTTACCCCAAAATTTTAATTTTAACATTAATTAATTATTAAATTGTTCACAAAGTACAATGCATACGCGTAGGGCTTGTTGGTTCTTTTAGTGTTGTTCGAGGGTCGACAATCAACTGTTCGATATAAACAAAGGATGTTTTAAACATTATGTTGGAGATGTTGATGTGTGTTGGAGATGTTATTGTTATGTTTGTTAGGGATATTGGAAGGCAGGGTTAGGGTTGTGTAAATTTGTTCACTCGTGTGAACATCCTCCCGGGCCGACAACCTGCGAATGAAAACAAATTTTTTTAATTGTTCAAAAAGAAAAAAGGGTTTGGGTATTAATTAAATTTTTCACTCGAGGTGTCGGGGTCTTTCATGGCTTCAAATATCAATTTCGACCTTTTCTTTCGGATGGGGTCTACAATTAATCTTTTGGTGAGTAATAACAGTAGTGGGTGTTCTGAATAAGAATTTGGGTACGTAACGAGAGTTTGGGTGAGTAGTGGGTGATTATTAAAGGTGTAAAGGTGAATAAATTGCATCTCCCAGGTAATGGGTTTGATCATTTCAGACTATCATATTACTCATTGAAATATTGTGTCAAACAAAGAATTATTTGATCTCATGCGCATCAAGTTTAATACTCGGGTGGGTTAATAATCTATTGAGTCTTTCGTCAATAGATTGTGGGTTTTTCGATCCATAAGTATGCTGTCATGTCGAAATTTATATCTTCGAGTAAATAATGCGCAATCACAAAATTGATGGACATATGACAATATGCTAGGATCTTAGGACCATTTAGAAAATATTTCCAAAATGTTCTGGGTAGGGTGAGTGAAGTTCATAGCTGGTTTTGGATTTACGGTCGTAGAGAATGGCTGACAAATTTTAGTTTCATTTGAGTTTCGGAAGCTAAATGTGTTGTTGGACACTTTGTCGAATATTCCTTCAACCAGGTTGGTTCACTCCATAACTCGTTATCCTTCAGTTCATCTGCATTACAACCACGACTGGCAACATCGGCTGGGTTATCATAAGAGGTTACGTGACTCCAGTTCATTGTTCCTACCGCTTCGGTTATTGCAGGTACATGGTTCGTCCCAAACGTGTTCCAAGTAGTTGGGGATTTGTTGAGCCATGCCAAAGCTATTGAGGAGTCCATCCAAAAATGCAATTGGTATTGGGTTAATCGCAGCTGGGTAATTACATTCTGTGTAATTTTTGCTAACAGCACTGCACCACAAAGTTCTAATTTCGGTAACGAAAACACATTGATAGGTGCAACTCTCCTCTTAGCGACGAGTAGTGTTACGGATTTAGGTCCGTTTATGGGTGTAGCTCGTGCATATAAAACCGTAGAGTACGCCTTTTCAGAAGGATTTGAAAAGTCATGAAACGCAATTCTTGCTAAAGGTGAAAAATATATCCATCTAGGAACCTATCAACATTATGGTAAAACTGCAAAATTTTTTGCCATTTAATAAGCTATGGGGATATGATAATTGGTACTAACCAACCAGCTGGGTCAAAAAGTTTAGCGACGTCATATAAAACTGCACACTTAGTGTAGTTTTGAGGGGTCTCAATGAAAAATTTTCCTCCTTTGGATTCCACCGAATGCCTAGGGTTTTCCGAGCAGGTGGTCCTTAGGTAAATTATCTAACAGTTCCTGGGTATTTGATGTACACTTCCGTAGATTAAAACCAGCAGATTCAAATGCAGTTTTTGAGCTATTTCAGCTTCTCGAACAGTGTAAGCACCGGCTAGTACATCATCGACATACATATTATCTCTCAAAATTTAAGATGCAATATGTTGAATGTCTTTAGCTAATCTGTATTCTGATAGCTAAATAAGGGGCACAGTTACCGCCAAATGTGACTGCTTGTAGTTCGTAATCTTGATTTGGTTCGTTGACGTTTTACGGAATAAAGTTCTCTGATAGGGTGCGTGGGTAGGGTTGATTTGAATTTGCCTATACATTTTAGTAATGACGGCATTAAAAACTTATAAAAGCGCCATCTCAAGATTGAAACAACTCCAAGGTCCAATGTGTAGGGTTTTATTCAAGCTGTTGCCGTTCGAAGTTATAGATTATGGGTTTCATATGACCTTAGTCATATATTCTTCTAGCGCGTTATCACATTCAAGTTTCAGCTTGTGTTTCTTCAGTAAATTGTTCTCATTTCTTAAATATTGAGCCAGCGCTAAATGGTGAGAGTTTCCTAACTCAATTGGAGGGTAAGGAAATGGAAGAGTTACTTGATAATGGCCACGGCGACGGGTAGTTGTCGCGTAAATTTCTTCACAAGTACAATCATCTTCAGATTGAATGGGTTCTTGCTGATAAAAAAAATTATCAAGCTTGACCGAATGTAATTAGAAACGATTCCTCGGGTAGGCTGAGAATCTTGTACTGGTTCGGTTAAAATCCTACCAAACTCAGTTTCTTGAGCTATTATTGTGCCAAGAATATCTTTCTTACCACCAGCTTTGAGAATTTGTGGGTAAAAATCATTACCAATCATAATTTCAACTGGGCAACTTTCATAAAATTTGGGATCAGCTAGTGTGATTCTGTCCAACTCTTTTATGAAAATAGGATTTAAATTTCGGGTAAGCTTTTTAATAACAACTGCTTGAATATTTAGTGAAAATTCCTTATTCGCGTTAGAACTAAGAAGTATATCACACATCTTGTTCGATCGTGCTGAAACAATCTCATTTTAACCCGAGATCTCAGCAACTGTGGGTAGGGTGGGTAAATGAAATTTACGCTTTAGATCATAAATAAATAAAAAATCTACAGCTCAATAAGCGCTCTATTTTCTATTCTATTTTTCACCGTGTAGTTCAATATTCAAAGCAGCTGTCCCTAATAATTTAACTCTGTCATCGAATTGGATTTTGCTTGATTGGGCTAGAGTAGAGAAATACTGTATTGCATTTGACGTAGGGGGCTTATTGTCATTTTGTTTGTTAGTGTTTGGGTTGCGTTTGTGTAGTAGGGTGTTATTTCTGGCTCCACAGTATCTGCATGTAAATGTCCCGCGACATTCTGATAATATATGGCTAACAGCCAATTGAACAATTGTAACATATGGCATTCTTGCTTACGAACTCAATTCTTTCATTTACTCCCAGAGAATTTGGAATTGAATTTTTCTTGTGGATTGGGTATACTTCTTATTGTTGCATGTTACATTGTGGGACGTCTTTACCTTTCTGTCAAATTGATTCCTGACATCCTGGAAGAATTTAGGTTTTGGGTGGGTGTCCGTGTTAAGGTTAGGGTTACTCTCCGGAACATCATTGACAGAAGTGAGTTCTTTGAATGTATTTGTTAGATATACATCCACATCAGTCCAGTAAGGCATTTCAGCACAATCATGCAGGGCTTTCTCAAATTCTTTTCGGGTTTCTTTGGATAATTTTGTCAAACAGAGATATACAATAGTAGGATCCCAATTATCTGTGTCTATCTCCAATGTATTTAAATTTGCAATATAGTAATTTATATTTCTCTGAAGTTTTCTTATTGAAACACTGGTGTTTTGGTGTTTACCGCTGTTAAATTCAGAAGAATTTTAATCTGTGCATTAATTTGCATCCTTCTATCTTCATACTGATTTACCAGTTGGGTCCAAACAATAAGAAAAACTTCATTAGTTAAGGGTGCATTGTCGACTATTTCTTTAGCATTGCCTCTGGTCTTATTTTTAAGGTAGAAAACTTTTTGTACTCCACTTTGGCGGGAATTATTGCTATAAATAGCTTTGAATAGGTCTCTGGAAGAGGCTTGAAGTCACCACTAAATGTTTGTGGGTGGGATGGGGTTGAGTTAGAATAGAATTTTGGGGTTGGGTTAAATTTTCTAAAGACTCATCTATGGCAATTATAGAGGTCCTATAGAATTTATTGAATTGGCTATTTCAGGGCCATTGAGTTGTGGCGACTCCCGGATTTGCTTGAATTTTTCATCAATGTTTGACCAAAACTCTTACAATTCAAGCTTCGTGAATCTCAATACGGGTAGTGACTGAGAATTCTCTGGACTTGCGTTATAGTCTTCCTCAAAGGCACTTGAATCCAGTTGGATATAACGCATAATATCGACGGGTAGAGTTTTTAAGTCCGACATTTTTATTTTAAAATTATATGCACAGAGGGTTGGATAAAATGAGCAATTTTCGACAGCAAATCGTTTTACCGTGTGTAAATTTGTGTGAAAAAACATTTATTTCAAATTTGAAATAAATCTAATCAGCAGACAAAATTGCCTATTGAGTATTATTTGTTATTTTACGTCACCACACGAAGAGAACGGCAATATTTGTTCCTCACAATATTTTGGAAATATTATCGAAGAAAAAGGGTATTTATTGGGTGGGTGGGTTAAAAGATAATATTCCTTATTGCAAGTTTTTAAATGTTTTAAAATTTCGCGTTAGAAATATAAACCAATACGATAAAAATTGTAAATTGATAATTTTCAACTACCTTGTCTGTTGAGGGTAGGATACCAACCTTCACAATAAAAAAAGTAATGTTTTCTTGCGTTTTTTCCATTTCCTCTTTGTAATGTGTTTTTGATTTATTGTTAGTGAACTGTAATGTAGTGTAATTGTTTGTGCACTTTATATTTTTCAGTTTTTAATTTTTATCACTATATGAATTTCGTTCTTTTGTATTTAGTTGTTATTTTTTGCGAACTTTGCTGAATTTTCTATTTTTCTTCTTTCACTTTGGTTCTGTTTATATATTGTTTCGAAAATGTATATTTGTTTCTCTATATATAGTATAATATTGTTACGTTTTTATCTTTTTAAAAATGTTTAGAATATAAGTTCGTTAATTGCAAACCAAGAAAAAACAAATATGTGTTTAGTTTCTCTTCATTGTTCACACTACTTTTGTGCCCCTGTTCACACTTAACTGATACAACAATAATTGCTTGTTCACTTTACTAGTTCACACTTCTGTCCGCGCAAACACTAACAACTCTTCTGCAGATCTTCACACAATAGCGATCTTCAAACCACGACTTCGCACGCAACGTGTCTTCACACAAGACTGACTGAATTATAACTGACTGGTTGCTTGCTTGTCTTGCCCTTTTATATACGCACGTAATCAGTATGATAAACGTTCTCGATGTGGAGGGTTGTTGTTCTCGCCTTCTCGAGAATTCTATCGCTATTTCACTGTTGCTTGTATACTTTGCTTATGTTGTTTGTTGTTGCTTTACTTAGAACGTGTTCGATGTATTTGTTAGCGTGTATTTGTGTCGTGTGTATTGTGTACACATTGTCTCTTGTTGCGTTTTCGTTATATATCTCTCTCATACTCATGGTCCTTGTTTTTGTAGCTTTTGCTTATTGTTTTCATGTGAAATGATATTAGGTCATTATTGGGGTGAGGTAACTCCTCTTCCCAATAGATTAGGGTGCGTCTTTAAATGAAACACAAACCGGTTTTATAATAAACCTGGCTTTTCGTCTAATAAGCCAACACACTACCTACTAGACCACGGCGACTTCATTAAGTTTACCATTAATAATCATTAAATCATTATGATCCGGCGTTCCGGCAATCCATTTCCAGATCGTACCCAGAAAATTAATAGACCTTTTATTTTTCTTTCTTAACTTAAGCTTGTTTAAGGTTGGTTGGGATTGGGTTAATTCATATTGCAGGAAAGGATGGATGGGATTTTTGGGATTTATTGTCCGATGAATTGTCTGGTTTATTTCCTGTAAAACAATTTGATATTCAGATATATTAACCGAATGGACCAGTTTAAAAGATCCTATTTGTAGTTTCGAAAATCCTGTGGCAAATGTTACTATTGGTGAGTTCGAATAGTTTAATATTTCTACTTCGGCGTCACTTAGTGCGCTAAATGATCTGAAGATAATAAGTTTAATTACTAATAAGGCTTTTATGTACTATTTTGTTTTTATTTGTAATAATTGTATCGGGTTTATATTCCCCCGACCTTGTTTCTTGGACGCTTGTTTATTGTTACAAAGATTGTTTCTCCTACTGCATAATCTTTATAAGGCTTCCTATTCTTATTGTGGTACTTTAGATATGTGTCCTGTTTTGTCTTTAATTTCTTAATATTTTCTTTTCTAAACTGTTCTAACTCTGTGGGGTTTGTTGTTACTCTACGGCCAAAAAATACTTCAACGGGTTTTAAATTAGTAGTAGTATGAATGGAACTATTGTACCTATATAAAGCTTGATAAAGTAAATCCGAAAATGATTCATAAGTATTTTCCGCTTTGATACAGCGCATAATTTCATTAAGCGTAGAATGAAATCTTTTTACTTGTCCGTTCGTAGTGCTCACATATGGAGGAGCTTTCTAAATTTATATTCCATACTGATCCTCCAACATAAATTTTATTGAAGCGGCTGCCAGAGATTTTTCGTTATCAACAACAATCTGTTTCGGAAAACCAAGCGAAGTTATTAATTCGCGAAGAGGTTCTTTCAAATCCTCTACAGCACGGTATTTTAATATCTTTAACTGAGCATACTTAGAGAACTTCTCGATGCATGTAAGTGCTATCTTATGATTTATATAGAAGAGCTCCAGGTGAACTATTTGACCGGGATATTCGGGAATCGGTGTTGGTTTTAGTATTGGCTTGTTAGGGTGTCTTTCGTATTTTTGTTCTTTGCAAACTCTACATTGTTTGACTATTCTGTTAATTTTAGCCTGCATACCAGGGAAATCGAATTTCTTTATAAGTTGACATTTATTTTCCTTCCTATTCCTGCGTGCTCTTTTATGTGCCTTTATTATTTCAATTTCCTGTGCTGATTCATCCGTCAAATCGGTAACGACCTCTCTTGAATAGCTTACCTTGTAATTTCTAAAATGAATGATATAAATCCTTTGTAATAAACCTAATGTTTTTTCGTCAGTATTAATACCGTTCACAACTGAAGGATTAAGGTATCTCTTGAGCAAAGATACGAGTTCTTCGTCGCTGTAACTATTCTGTGTATTAGTGTGACGATGGTAAGTAGGGAAAACTATTTCGAATTTATAAGTTGGGATGTCATCAGTAAATAAAAATATTTGGTTTTTAAAAACGTTTATTGGCGTATTGGCGAATTCTATCAAATCCTCGGATGAACTTTCATCGCTGTGTTGTGTGGGTGTCAAAGAATTTACCTGTGGTGCTCTCGAAAGGGCGTCAGCCACGACGTTTGTTTTTCCTGGCTTGTACCGCAGCTCGTAATTATATTCATCTAGGATGGCTTTCCATCTTCTTAGCTTGTTGTTGGTATTTTTGTTACTAAGAGCATGGGTGAGAGGCTGATGATCAGTTATTATATTATATTAGCTGAACCGTAAACGTAATTCCTTAAATTCTCCAAGGCCCAAATGATAGCGAGCATTTCTCGCTCATTAGTAGCATAATTTTCTTCAGGACTTCTCAGGGTTCTGGATATAAAAGCTATTGGACGATCTTCCTGCGACAATACCGCACCTAATGCGCAGATCGATGCGTCGGTAGTAAGCTGAAATTCCTTCTTGAAATCAGGGTATGCCAGTACGACATCCTGGCTAGAGTGTTTTTAAGTTTATTAAAGGCTTCTATTGCGCTTGTATTGAGAGAAATTAATTTTTTTCCTGATTGGCTGCTCGGCAAGTTGCCTTCCTCCCCCCTTAAAAGGGCTGCCAGGGGTTTTGCTATTTTAGCGTAATCCCTAATGAAGCGGCGATAATACCCGGACAGTCCTAGAAAGTTTCTAAGTTCGTTCACTGTCCCAGGCTGGGGAAAATTCTTTATTGCATCCAATTTTCTTGGATTTGTTTTAAATCCATTACTTGAAATAATGAATCCGAGAAACTCAGCTTCGTTCTTCAAAAATTCGCTCTTGTCGAGCTGTACTTTCATATTTGCGTTTTGCAGTGTCTGGAAAATTGTTTCGACATTTTTTAGGTGTTCCGCCTCGGTTTCGCTGAAGATGAGTATATCGTCTACATATACAAAACATATTTTCCCGATGTGTTGGCGTAATATGTCATCTAATGTTCATTGAAAGATTGCGGGTGCATTCTTCAATCCAAAAGGGAGCCTCGTGAATTCATATTTTCCGTTATTCACCGAGAATGCAGTCTTTTCAATATCCTGCTGTCGCAGTGGGATCTGGTGGAATCCGCTTTTAAGGTCGATAACCGAAAACCATTTTTTATTGCCTAATTGTATTAAGATATCAGATATTTCTGGGATTGGATATCTATCTGCTATTGTTATTTGATTAAGCTTACGATAATCCACTATCATTCGATATTTTTTCTTTCCAGAAGCGTCCAGTTTTGTTGGCACCACCCATACGGGTGCATTATACTGAGATCTGGATGATCTTATTATACCATTTGAGAGTAGCTCTTTAATCTGTTTCTCTACTTCTTCTTTTAATGAAGCAGAATAAGAGTAACTTCTAGAATAAACCGGTTTGTCTGTGGTTGTTCGGATTTCGCCTTCTACCATGGCTGTATAAGTCAATTTTTCATCTGGGTCTAGAAATAATTTCGGGTATTTGGTTGTTAGATTCTCTATGGCATTCTTTTGATTTGCAGACATGTGTTGGGTTCTAATTCCGATCGTGTTGACATCACGAGAAAATTGTGGTTTAATTTTTATTTTACGCCCGCCTCTAATAATCATTAAATTACGTTCTATGTATATAACTGCTGAAAGCTGCTTTAGACTATCGTTTCCTATTATAGCATGAAAGGATTTGAGAGTTGGGAGTATAAAAAATTTTATAGGAGTTTCATTATTTCCGAAAAGATGTGCAAAAACATGATGAGTAACTTTGATAGGTCCTCCTATTGAGTTAGCATAGAATGGACTATTATTTTCAATCAAGTTATTTGACAGATTTGGTTGAATATAATTTTTATTTGAGCCTGTATCTAAAAGAATTTTCAAAAATTTTTTATCGTTAGTCCTACAACTAATTTAGGGTAACGAGGATTGAGTTAACCTAAAAAATTAATATCTGTATAATCTTCCTCGGGTTTTTCAGGATTTGCTTCTTGATACTCCGAAAAGTTGTACATGTATTTTTGTAAAGTTTCTTCTATAGTGGCGAGATTGTATTGTTCCTGCTCTGCTAGCGTATGGAAATTGCGCTGCATTTTTGGAGGTTGTCTCACCTGGAAAGAAGGATGGGGTGGTCTTTTCCCTTGGAACTGATGCATAGGTTTTGGCCTGTTCATGTAGTTCACAATTCTGGTTCTAACACTCTCATCAATTTCTATCGGTTCCGGACGTTGTAGTGGCAAAAGGTCTCATTGGGGGTTGTTGATTATTTTGAAATGGATTACATTGTAATAGACTGTTTCTAGGTGGAAAGGTCTGGTTGCGTTGGTCAAACCTGAACGGGTATGGTGGAGAGTTAGAGAGAAAATTTGGCTGCGGTTGGTATGCCAGGTGTGGATAAAATACTGGTGGTCTACTTGGATGACTGATGTTCCTTGGAGGAAGTTGTGGTGGTATGGAATATTTTTTTATACCTGAACGTGTGTTATGGGCGTAGTTGATCCTAAATGCTTGATTGTCTAATTTTTGACACAAAGCGAGTGCCTGCGGTAGATCTCTTGGTTCTTTTATGGCTAACAATCTTGGCATGTCGCCATTTAATCCTCGCACGAATGCATCGAGTGCTTTTTCGCGGTAGGTCTCAGTTAAGACATTAACAGCTTCATTTCCCATTTTCATTGATGATAATTTGCTCAGAATCAGTGAAAGACATGAATAGACTTCATGGTAGAACTCTTGAATGCTTTGTTTTCCTTGCACGACTGACGTTAACTGATATTCCAGGGATGAAACATCTCGTTTATACGCGTAGTGAGTAACTAAGCATCGCGAGATACACTCCCAGTTCAACGGGGTGTTGTAGGATTCCAGTACGTTGTCCACCTGCCCTACAATTTTGTTACGAATAACGCTAATAATGCCATAATATTTCGCAGTACCTTTGATTGGTTCGTATATTTGAAGAATCCTCTCTACGCTTTTCTTCCACAAGACGAATTCTATATTATTTCCTGAAATCTCTCTCAAGCTCTTAACTATATCTGGAATTTTATCCAGATCACCTATGTTGGCCCTATGTTCCTGGTTTATTACTTGATCCGTACCGGAAAATTCATTAGAATTAGAGTTTATAATGGAATTAAAAATTTGAACTCCTTCTGTCCTAAGAATTTGTGTAACAATACCAGCTATTGCATTCCTTAGCTCTACAGAAATTGCTATTTCCTGTCGTTCTGGTCTAATTTCAAGTTGGTTTAGCACGGGTGGACGTATTAAATTATTTGGATTGGACATGGTTAAAGGATTTGGGGTTTATTGAGAAATATAAATTTTATTGCAATTAATTCAGAGGGTAAAATTTTTTTTTAGATATTAAAAAATTTTTAAGGACACAAGCTATAAGCTTTTATTAAATATTTAAAATTTGTCACTTTGAATTATTTTAAAATCAATACTTATTTAAATTAAAATTTAGGATGACAAAAAAAATTATTAATTTGTTTTAGATTTTTCTTTTCAAGAATTGTTTAATTGTTAAATTTTTAAATTATAATAATTATTAGTTTATCTAAGATTTGATTCACTTAATTTTAAAATTTTTTTTAAAAGGATTAAAATGAATTTCTATTTCATATAAAGTTTTGTTTTCAATAATTTTTATTCACTTAATTGATAAATTACTTTTTCTTTAAAAAAAAATGTTATTAATTTATTTAAAATTTTTGTTTCGAGAATATTTTATTCGCTTATTATTAAATTTTTTCAAAGGATAAAAATTATTAATTTATTTAAAATTTTCGTTTAAAATTTTCTCTTTCTCTTTGATTCTTAATTTAAAAGGATAAAAATTTATTTATTTTAAATCTTCTTTTCTTTCTTCAGTTAATTTTTTTCATTTTCTATTTCAATTAAAATTTTCTTTATGTTTTTTTCACACTTTTTGTTCTTTATATTTAATATTTATCTTAATTATATGACTTACAAAATTTCCGATTTGTTCCCTATATTAATATATTTCTCGGATCACTGTAGCGTGCTTCAGGCTGAGGTATTAGCCATTTACCAATCCTCTCAATGGATGCTCATCGAATGTGTTCTTTTTTATCTGTATCTCAATCTTTTCTGTTAGCCAAGAAAATAATAATGACAGCGCCTTAAGAATTACATTTCCTGAAGATTTATTTTATAATCTTTAATTCTAAAAACAAATTTATACATATTTGGATAAATATATTGAAAATACAAACTAAAGCAAAATTTCATTGTTTGTATACCTAAATTATTTCGTATAGTGTACAAATTCTTGCAAAACTAGCTCAAAAAATTAAATTATAAATAAATGACGGTGTACCGCTGTAATAAAATTAATGAAATACTAGAAACAAAAGAATATGTTACTAATGCAACGCTATTATAATTCATACACCACAATCATCTTGACTTTAGCCCTTGAGTGCAATTCGATAGTGGGATATTTTCGAGGCCGATTGAAAATTATCTTCAAATTCTTGTTTTCTATTATTTTAAGGGTTTTCAGATGTGTTTTGGCACAATCGTACCAGGTTTGGCAGCCATACGTAAGGACATACACATTTTGAATAATAGTAGTTTGCTTTTATAATTCAATTTTGGCTTCCTATTCAGAATAGGGTATAAAGATCTTCCGTACCTAGATATTTGCTTTAACACATGTTCTCTCCAGGTGTTCTTTAAATTCAAAAAAACCTTCTTGATCCTGAGCTTTCTTGACGGGATTCTCTTAGGAGACTTGTTATAATGGCTTGAGATTTTTCCTCATTGATTTTTATTTTCTATTTAGAAAAATAAATTGCGGCTGATGCCAGAGCGTTCTGAATTTTCTTGACTATTGAATTAGAAACTTTTCCGTGAAAGAATATAGCTCTGTCATCCGCATAAAAAGCTACGTCATTGGCTCCGGAAATTTTTAAGTCGGAAATGTAAAGAGAATTGAGACCTGGGGAACCCCAGCTGGAATGTCACGTAAGTTCGATTAACTTCCGTCAACATCAACCGCAAGCTTTCTGTTTTTAAGGAAACTTTAACTAGATTAGTCAATTTAGTCTTTAGTGAAGATTAAAATAAGACATTTATGGCAGATGGAGCCAAAATCTTCATGGAAAAGAATACAGTAGAGAACCTATGATTTTTATTCGATTTGATCATGTTCACCACTCTCTTAATTTGGTGAATAGTAAAGTTTTCTGCTCTGAAACCGAACTGATGGGTATAAGTCAAACTGTTGTCTTCTACAAACGTTAGGAGTCGATGATAAATAATTTTTTCGAACTATTTACCCAATGAGTTTAAAACACTTATTGGGCGGTAATTGGATGGAAGACTTTAGCCTTGAATTTTCAAAATTTGTTGCTTCCAATTGGGATAGTTAATAAGGAAAACCACTGAGCATTTCTTTCGATATCAATATTAACAAAAATTTATTTATTGAGCCCCTTATACTATGTTCAGACATGCACTTATATTGAGTAAATTGAATTAAATTTTCATAATTATATTACATTATATTAGGGTAGTTCATATTTCTAAGATTAGTATTATTAATTCATTATTGTTTCAGAAGAGCTGAAATCTTATGAACCACAGCTTTAAAGTAAAAAATGTTTAACTGGAGTCTGGAGATGTCCGTGTCTCCAGCAAGCAGATGTCTGGGTGCGAACAGATGTGGTAAAATCTAAATATGTTCGAAAACAAAATTGTTTAACGACAAATTTTCCAGGAAATGTGGCGGTTTTGATTTTAGTTGCCTTAAAGCTACTATTGATAAATTGGTACAGTCAATAAACACTTTTATGCTAATAAGATCAGTTTAATGCAGGAAATACTGAGAATGTAGTCCACATTTAAGGGTCTGTTTTTAAAACACAAAAAGTATCTGCCAACATAAAAACAAAATAGTATTTCTCTTTGCTGAAAAACAAATTGATATAATGCTGTCTCGCAGACTCTTCTAACATCGAGAATTCTTTTTCAAATTTCCGGTTACATAATATATTGTTACGTTTTTACCTTTTTAAAAACGTTTAAATATGAGTTCGTTAATTGCAAACCAAGTAAAAACAAATATGTGTTTATTTTCTTTTAAACTCTCTTTATTTTTACACTACTTTTGTGTGCCACCGTATACAACTTAACGATACAACAATAATTTGCTTGTACACCATTCTATTTCACACTTCTGTCCGCGTTAACACTAACAACTGTACGTTAGATCTTCTCTGCTTACAACCATTTTGCAAGCAATACCACTTGTACGTTCAAGCCGCAACGCAAGGCTGACTGAATTATAACTGACAGACTGCTGGCCTTGTCTTGCCCTTTTATATACGCACGTAATCAGCAACGTTCTCGATGCGAAAGGTTCTTGTTATCGCCTTCTCGAGAGTTCTATAGCGACCGCATTGTTGCTTGTGTATTTTGCACACACCATCCCTCATGCTTGTTGTTGTTGGTTTACTTGGAACGTGTTCGATGTATTCATTAGTGTGTATTTGTGTCGGGTGTATTGTGTTGGTGTAGCTGGTAGCTTTTGTTTATCGTTTTTATTGTTAAACGATATTAGGTCGTTTCGATTTATGTAACAATATGAAGCAGAGCAGCTGTCCTAATAGAGTCAAGAATGTTTGTGCGCACTATGTGAGATTTACCTACAGCAAAATTTCGTAATATCATTAATTAAGTCACTTCCCAAACGTTTTACGGAAGGCAAATAAGTATTACAATTTCTACAAATGTTTCGTTTTCTGGCGTTCTTAGGGATCCCCAGTAATTACATCTAGACCTGGGGTCTAATCGTCGCTTTCGATAACGAGTTGTTTTGATCGAGTTTTTTTAGTTTGAGATTATGACATTCGTTATCGAACAATGCACACGAAAAATTGGTATGATAGCATAAGTTAACGAGCAATCGATCGAATGTTTTCTCTAGCATTTTCATTCGATACATGTGATGCTGTCGTATACATACACAATTTTTTGTTTTAAACTGAAAAAAATCAATTGTTACCTCCAAATATTAGAAATGTAAGTATTTAGTAAATACATATATGTAAAATTACAAAAACAAATCTTGGCTGATTTTATGACAGAGCATCCCGGTTTGGCAAAAAATCGCTTGTCCAATTGTGGACAAGGTAAGGCGGTTTCAAACAGATTGTGGGAGTCACTTACAGTAAAGTCAAACGCGTCTGGTCCTCCAATTAAAAACGCAAAGTTATGGCGAAAGGCATGTACATATTTGTGTTTTTCTCATTGAATATTATTAACGACTGTTTCTTTAAAATTATTAGGTATACGCAGATCAAAAATTTCAAATAAAAAAGAAATTGTCTTTTAACAAAGAATCGAGAAAGAGAACTGGCGGAGGCCCCTTTCAAGAGTTAGCATTATCGTCAGCGGAAGAGCTTATTTTGGAAGCTGCTGGCATCGAAGTTGCAGTTGACGGTCTATCCCTTGTGGAACCGTTTCCTAAAAAAGTCAGTAAGACTAATGTAGATGAAAGTTTAGAAGAAATTCAAGTTGAGGATACCAGTCAAATTGAATATAAAGAAGATGTAGGCTCTGGTGAAGTCACTGTTAAAGTCAATAAAAAACAACTAGCTCAGAAACCAAAATAAATCTTTTAGAACGCAATTTAAAAAAAATTGAGGAAAGTAAATTGGATATTGGTTCTAAACTTGATCGGCTATTGGAGTTAAAGGAACGTTCTCTGAAAATTAAAATTGAACAACATAGCGCAGAAATGAAAAAACTCAAAATTGATTTGGAAATAAAAGCCATCGAATTAGAAAAGTTGAAAAAAAATCAGTAAGAGTAGAATTATTGTTAATTAATGTCAACATAATGCATTTAATTTTACTATCTTTTACATAAAAATGATTTGAATTTTATACTTTATTTAAGTTTTTTATTTTTATTGTGGTTTTTGTTGCTACATACACTGAAGTACAAATTTATGTTCCTTATAGTATTAAAATGTTTTTCTTTAATAAAAATAAGCTTTTGAATTATAACTTATACCTTGTTTAATAATGAAATTTTTAAATGGTCTCTAATTTTGCTTCCAATTCTTGTCAAATGGGTTTCCGAACCAGTATCTATATCAATTTGAGTAGATTGATGTAAAGAAATATCTGTGTATTGTGGCACTTTAAATTGAATGCATAGGTTGTGTGAAGCTGCACATGCATTTCCGAAAAGAGCAATTTTTTCAGGACTGTAACGGCTTCTTTTATCATTGGATAACATTTTCCAACGTCCTTTTAATATACCGATTGTTCTTTCTACAGTACTTCTGGCCTTATCTGCAAACCAATGTGAGTTCCATCAACACATCCTATTACTGAAAAGTTATACGTGTTAAAATTTTTACATGTATAAAATAAGTCAAAAAATAAACCTCCAGGGATCTTGAACTTAGTCATAAAACTTTCCATACATCTGCCTGATTGTTCGGGTTGGAAAACAATAAATTTAGGACATAGTATTGCTTGCATTTCCTTTGTTACATTTGAAACACATTTGCTGACAGTACTCTGACACATTCCAACTAAATAGTCATTGCCAATAACATATTGGAAACTGCCATTCGCCAGAAGAGAAAGTGTTGCTGCAAGTTGAAGCTGTGGTGGCACTGCTGTTGACATGTGTCCATTAAATTTTAACTCCTTAAGCAGATAATTAAATGCATCTTTTGACAACCTAAAACGCTGCTTAAAACTGCAAGAGAATATGTATCATACAAATAAAGATTGCTTTTGTTGTTTACTTACGCTTTATCTGTTAAGGATAGTGGGTTGCTTTTGTCCCGAAGTTGTCTCCTTAAATACATAACATTATTGTCATCTTCGGAATCCGATGATGACATAAATGTTATAAGTAATTTCAACCATTTTTAAACAATTATAATTGTGTTATTTAATAAAAGTTTAACTTTTTAATAAAATTTAATTTTTCACTTTTCTTCTTCTTTTAGGTTTTTGTTTTGTTTTCTTGATATTCGTAAACATATGTTTTAGTTCTATTACAAAACTACTAAAAAATCTTGTACAATATTTCAATTTACGATTCGACAGTGATCGAATGTTGTAATTAGGGCATTCGAATGCTATCGAATTTTTATTCGATACGTTTTCTTGTTCGATCACGTAAGCGGCGATTAGACCCCTGGCTTCAAGTGGTCGAGCAACTTATTGGTCGACAGACAAGCCCAAGATTCCAGATGTTATCGATTTTGGAGTGATCAAAGATGTGTCCAGAGACTGGATATAATTCGGGGCTTCTCTGTATTTTTCCTCGGATCACTCGCCTACTAGTCTTACAACTTCAAGTTCTGATGATATCTCACCAACCAACGCAAAATGAGAGTGAGTAAAGACATTAATTCGCTTAAATTTAAAAATACCTCAGCACTACTTGCTACGAAAAAGATGCGGTTAAAACAGCGAATGACATATTTATTTATTTCTATATCCAACCTAAATGAAAATATGATGCAGGCTGCTCAACATACCACTCTAATTCCTTCGCGAACTAAATTTAATAAAGCAGAAAAATTAAATTAAAAAAAATTTTATAAAAAGTAGAGCTCGTACAGAATGGTAACAATACAAAATACAGTAAAACTTAGGGAACGCATAAAATGGTCAGAAGATTAGAATTATTATTTACAATTAGGAATAATATTTACATATGTAATGCTATTTTAAGACATACATTTTTTTCTCGTCAATGGAAGTTTGGTCTAGTTAAAAGAATACCGAAGGCAGGCAAGGATTTTACGAAAGCGAGGTTATACAGGCCCACAAATTTGTTACCAAAAATATAAAAACTTTTTGAAAAATGTATGTTTAAAATAATGCCAGCTATAATTGTAATTCCGAGTAAGCGCACCTCAGATCACCTATTCGGTTTCAGGAGAAAACATAGCACAGGTCAATGCAAATTGTAATAGAATAAAAAGACGAAAGCCTTAATTTGCATTGACAGACTTAATGCAATGGTTAAAGTTTAACGTACGTAAAATATTTTGATAAGTATCTGCTGTTTTTTGCTAGTTTTTATTTAACTTTTTTAATTTGTTGAGAAAATACACAAAAACAAATAGCTCAAAGGAGCAACAGTGCAAAAATGTATTAAGAAACTAACAGTGCAAAAGAAAACAGAAACAGCTGATCCGTCAAAGCACTCGTTGTGGCATACACTTGCGTTTTTGCGTTGCTGTCTGTTGAAAAAATTCAAACATTACGGATTCTATATGTCTCGGCTTACATGCTATCGTCTTTCTATGGTATAAAAAAAGCTAAACTGTTAATAATTATTGAATAAAATTTTTATTTCTGTACTGGATCCCATTTTGGATCGTATAGACCCTATTGGGTTAATTGAAACTCACTGATACACAGAACTTGTTTAAAGTCATGACTCAGCTCAATAACCGCCAATAACCGTGTCATGAAACAGCAATCGTTCGTAATAACCCTTAATTATATCCTAGTGGAGAATATTTCTCCAGCTCAGAGGAGTCATTATTTAGACTGTAGTCATACCTATCTCCAATGTAAACCTCTATGTATATCCACCATAGTGGCGCATAAAAACAATTCCATATTTTTAATAAATGAGCCGTTTTTTTACTTTTAGATTTTCACATCAATTCACATCATATAGATACAAACTCTAATTTTTAATGTCAATTATTAATGACATAACTTTATATGTAACTACTTTCCAAAAATAGGCGTGCCTTACAGCTGGTGAACTGAAGGAATATATGTATAACGCTGAGATATCGGACAATCGATTTCTGTAAACCTGTAATGAGACTAACTTTTGCTAAAAATTCTTTGTCATAGGCAGGAATAAGTGGAATACATGAGGATATAAAGCAAGTTCTCGGACATCCACACGAGTCAATATTGATATACAAAAATTACTATTGGGATAATCACATAGTATCATGAAATCATTAGTCCTATAAAATAATGAAAAAATACCACTGTTGTGTAAAATCCCAGCGAAAAATAAACTTTGGATATTATGATGTCATATTCAAGCACATAAACATTATTTTATTAAAAAAAATTGACTGACTCGTCTCTGCACAGGTCTCTGCTGTTTAAATACGAGAGAATAATAAAAATAGCAGACAAACAGGCATGTTCTGAAAATCACTTTTTGTGAAAGTAATTTGAAATCACGAGAAAGGTATTCTGGACACAAAATTTTTGTAATTTTTGTGATTTTAAACCGGTCAGCTAAGTGGCTGCCGATTTAGAGTCACTTGCTTATTTTTTCAACCTTTTAATTTTGAACTTCACAATAAATGAATAACTTGAAATGTTTTTTTTTTATTGATTTTTATAGTAAAATGAACATAATTTTGGAAAAGGTTGATCGCCCCATGCTTAAGTTTACATCGTTCGCTATAACGCCTTGGAATGAGCCGACTGCCAAATATCTGAGTATAGCTGCCAGCTGAATACTTGTCGAAATGGAATACTTGGGAAGAGAAAGGTGCTATGTCATCCAATATCATCTTAAATCTTAAAAACGACCTAGATTTAAATTGCTACAACTAAATGTTACATTATTGTTCTAAGTTTAAATTTCGTGCAATAAATTTACAAAATCTGAAAACTGTTTTTAAAAGTATTAAGAAGAAACCAGATTACACAAAAATATCAAGCAACATAATTTTTGACAGTTGGGGTATACTAGGCAATATTTTATTAAGATATATAAACAGATCATTAATGACTGGAGTATTTCCAAGTAATTGGAAAGAGTCGGTGATACTACCAAGCGAAAAGGTAAAAAATACGGTAAAATGTGAGGAGTACCGACCGATTAATACTTTGAAAACGTGTGAGAAAGTCATTGAAATAATAATGAAAAATCAACTTGAAGATTATATAGAACAATATGGCTTCTTGTCAAAATATCAATCAGGATTCAGAAAAGAAGGACAAAGAATTGGCGATTTTTCTCAATTTCAAAAGAGCTTTTGAAACTGTAGACAGAGATATATTGTTGAAGAAACTGTGTATATAAATATGGCATTCGAGATACGGAGCTAAAGTGGTTTAAATCCTATCTAACGAATCGCAGACAATATAATAATGTCAATAGTATAATATCTGATCCAAATGAAAACGATTTTGGAGTGCAACAGGGTTCTGTTTTGGGAGCTCTTTTTTTTATCATATATATTAATGACATTGAAAGAGTCTTGGAGAATTGTGAGATTGTTCTATATGCTGATGATACCTTGATTTTTACTGAAGCGCGACAGAAGAATTATGTTATGAAAACTTAGATAAAGATATCTGTTGGAAATAACGCTCTCAATTTTATTTACAATGTAAAGCAGTGGTGCTCAAACACATACTATCATAGTTTTGGTTGTGTTGGTAAAGCAGCGGAGAACGAAATTCAACTTAATTTTTGAGAATCGTACACTGGGAAAATAAAATAAAAGAAAAAAATGGTTTATTGTGTTGCGTGTATGTTATTACATAATGAACTTATGTATGTATGTATATAGGTAAGTATGTACGTATGTATATATGTATGTATATATGTATTGATGAATCTGTGTATGTATGTATTGATGAATATAATGATGTATGTATGTATTGATGAATATATTGATGTATTTGTGTATGTATTGATGAATTTATAACCACCAACGTTGGTGGTTTAAACTCGAGATTAACTGCTTAACCGTAAGGTTAAACTCAAGATTAAGTAAATTCAAAAACTGAAAACGGAGTTTAACTGCAGATTAACTTAATCTCGAGTTTAAACTTGCATTCAAAAAATGGCCCTTAGTTGGTTACAATGACTCAAGTAAAGCTTATCGTGTTTACGACCCGAAAAGCAAAAAAGTTTTCATCAGAAGAGACGTAATTTTTAACGAAAAATATGTAGAATACATAAATGAAATCATTGAAATGAAAACAGAACACGAAAATGACAATAAAAACGTAAATAATGAAAATGGTGAAATAAACAATTATAATGAAGAACAACCAGAACAACAAGAGTTAAAAGTACCAGTTGATAACAATAACAAATTTGAAAAATATACAAGTGCACAAAATTTTAGAAGTCCATATAACACACGAAGTAATAAAAAGAAAATTGACAATAAAATTAACAGTGAAGTATGCAGCGTGCAGTTAGAGCCAACTAATACAGAAGAAGCATTAAAAGGAGAAGAATCTAAAAAGTGGAAATTGGCAATCGAAGACGAACTGAACTCTCTCTATAAAAACAATACATGGATTCTTGTACCACGTACTCCAAATATGCACGTAATTTCAAATCGTTGGATTTTTAAAAGAAAATATAGGTCAAATATTTTACCATTTGACCTATATTTTACCATTTGACCTATATATAGACAAATATAAAGCTCGTTTGGTGGTGAGAGGTTGCTCACAGAAGCTAGGAGTAGACTATGATGAAATATATTCACCTGTTGTGAGATATGAGTCTGTGCGTTTGTTGTTGTCAATAGCTGCTGCGTATGATATGAACATTTACCAATTTGATGTTAAAACAGCATTTTTACACGGCGAGTTGGAAGAAATAATATATATGGAACAACCCTATGGTTACGAACAGGATGAACCGGAATGTAAACTACAAAAAGGCCTTTATGGTCTTAAACAAGCTTCCCGTCAATGGAATAAACGAATCGTAAATATTCTTTCTAACTTGGGGTTTATACAATCATCCGTATATTTATTTGTATTTTATTATAATTCGAAACAAATAACAACTTACTTAGCACTTTATGTAGATGATGGTTTGGTGTGCGGAAATAATGAATCTTTCATTTTAGATCTTCTTAAAGCCTTAAATTGTGAATTTAACATTACTTATGGTCTTGCTGAGTCGTTTGTTGGCATTCAAATTGAAATTTGCAGAAAAACAAAGAAATTGAAAATTCATCAGCAGGCTTACGTTAACAGAATACTGAAACGTTTTAACCACGAAAATTGTGCAGCGGTATCAACTCCAGCAGAACCAGGTATTCGATTTTCAAAATTGGATACAACATCTGAAGAAAAGTTTCCTTATCGAGAAGCCATAGGATCTCTAATGTATTTGATGGTATCAACGCGATCTGACATCGCTTTTAGTGTTGGTGTATTGAGTAGATATGTTGAAAATCCATCCCGAATCCACTGTCAGGGTATAAAACGCATTTTTAAATATTTGAAAGGAACAGTTGACAGAGATATATCATATAGTATTGGATCGAATTGTAACACCTTAAAAATGTATTGTGACGCAGACTGGGCAGAAGATTTGGATTCAAGACGAAGCACCACAGGTTGGATAGCTACAATCAATGATGGACCTATAGCTTGGAGTTCAAAGAAGCAAACAATAACAGCTACTTCTATCACAAAGGCCGAATTTGTTGCCTTATGTTCGGCAACAAAAACAGTGGTTTGGCTTCGAAAATTATTAATGAGTATTGGAAATAAATACATGATGCAACACCAGTTAAATGCGATAACCAACGAGCAATAACTCTAGTAAAAAGTCCGCAATCTTCAAAAAGAACAAAACATATTGATACTCAATACTTCTGTAACTGTGACATTCAGTCTAAAGGCGAAATCGATGTTCAATATTTGGAAAGTATCAATCAACCAGCAGACATACTGACGAAAGCATTGTCTAAGGACAAATTTGAATCATTATTAAACTTATTAAAAATGTAGTTACTAACAATTTATTGTAAAGCATATGGGCAATTTCGTGTCAAGTGATCCAATTTTTAAAATCGATGTCTTCCTCGCATCCCATTAAGCGATTATAAAGGCCTTAAAGGAAATTGTATAAGCTTTCTTTTGGGAAAAAAACAAGGCCCATTTTGAAAAAAAAATTAAAAAAAAGTTAATTTAAAAAAAATATATAAAAACAACTTTTAAAAAATTAAAAAAATTATTTTTGGACAGATTGAAAATTTTTGCTAGGACCAATACTGATTTGTCTGCAAAACATAACTGGACTCAGCTTTATCGTTCAAAGAAGTTTCTATAAGCACATGGATTTCTGAATAATCGCAATATCTTGAATACAAAAATTTATATAAATCTAAAATTGGTATAAATCTTGAATTATTATAGAAAATGTAAATTCTATTTAAACTCTATCAAAATCATTATCATATCATTATCATATCAACTTAACCTAAAACAAAAATGTTCAATATATAAGCCAACTATAACCTATTTAAAAATTACAACTTTAAAATGGTCGAATTAGAACTATTGCTGTATAATTTTAATTTTGTTTAATTATTTGTATTTTTATTCTAAAAAGATTTTTCTCATTATAACCTAAAATATTAATTAAATATGTAATATATAAATGTGTAAAATGAATTAAATTTAATTTTTGAATTCTTTAAATTTGCTAAACTAAATTTATAATTATTTGCATTAAAATTGAATGTTATTAATTTTTTTTGTACTTTTCTTTAAGAGTATTTTTTTGTATATTATGTTGTATCTTTACATTTGTAAGATATATGGATAATCTTTACTAATCATCCCTGAAACAAAATTTAGATAACAGAAACAACACACATTGACTGCTGGGCCCATCATCTCAATTGCTGTGGATAACCATGATCTGTAAGTGATGATTGTAAAATTTCATTCATATTTCACTCTTTAACTTTTACTATTTCATTATGTAATATAATATAGTCGATCCCATTCAGTTTTGTTCCCCTGTCCGAATTTATTGTCTTCTTATATTCTGTATTCCTCAATCATAATGCATTTAAAAATTAATAACTTTAGTTTGCTCCTTATACTTGCCGATTAAAGATATTATATGATTTGCGTTAATTTAATCTTTTATTTTTTATTTTATTATAATAAATTTGTTTGTTTGCATTCCGTAAATATGAATCATTAAATTATTAAATGGGGAAGGATAACCTTGATCGGAATGTGAGCATATAAGTAGCCTTTGTATTTTTTATGGGACTGATCTAAAACTAGGGGTATTCTATCTGTTATTGGTGTTCATATAATAAAGGGATGGGAAAAGTGTACCCTACGTTGGCATCTTCATCTTGCCAGCGTTTCATTTGTTTAAAATACTTTCTTTTATACATTTTTTGTTTGTTTTATTTTTGCACACTCTGGTGACATGTAGAGTGTGTTATATGTTAATGCGTCAAATCGGGTTGAGAACCAACGAAACTTAGTGTAGAGCTAGCGGGTAAACAGATATTCATGTCTCTTAACTTCTGTATTTGAAATTTATACATATGATATATCGGCCTACATGGGTCTGTTATTAAATATGTATATGACGCGTTACATGTAGGTAGTCTAACAGTTAAGAAAATAGGACCGCATTACATATGTGACGTGGAGACGCATAACATATATTGCGCCCAACGTGGGGCAGAGCCTAATTTTATTTAAATGGCTAAATTTTAATACCTAAGTTGGGCTGCATCGCATAACATATATGGCGCCCAACGTAAAGCACACAGATAATACTAATCTGTTTGTAAAATTCCTAATACCAAAAGTTGGGCTACATTACATATATATCGCTCAACGGAATGTTAAAATAAAAGATAGTAGTTATGTTTTCTAACTGTCAAGTGTCATGAAACAGTAATTTTTAATAACTTTATATGGTTTAATTGGATCAATACATTTTCAATTGAAGGTCATAGTTTTATCAGGAATAAATAATTATTAAATCTATTTGCGGCAATACGAAATTATTGGTTCCATTAAATCATTTAAATGTTGAATTTTTTTGAAAAGACATAAGACTTTGATTATATATCTTATGACATTCAATAAGATTATAAGACAACTTGATGTAATTGTTAATAAGTCTGTAAGGTTATCCCGACAAAGGTATTTCATTTTGCAATTAACATAATTTTGTTTTGTTAATGTTAATAAGTCAATAAAATTACCTAAATAGAGGTATCCTACAATATATTGCTATTAACAAAATACTTTAATTTCAATAAACAATTTTTTTTATTGTTAATAAGTCGGTAGAATCACCTAAATGGTAGAATTCTCCATTGCTATTAACAACACGCTTACTTTGTTTTTTTTTTATTAATACATTGGCTTTGCTTTACGCTCAACATCTTGTCGTAGTTTATTCTTCCTATATAAAAGAATATATTGTTTTTCTTATACTATTAATTATACCTTAAGATTGCTTTACTTAAAACTTTAATTTTAATTTAAGAATTTTTATAACTATATTTTTTTTTCTCTGTCGATTACTATTTTTATTTGTTTTAAATATTTTGGTCAATAGATAGTTTATTTTCGCTATGAATACTAGACATCGTGATGTTCAAAACAGCGTTTCTACGCGCAATCGTAATAGAAGTTTAAATTCATCACAGGATAACATAACGATTGAATTGCAAGACCCTCCCACAACTACGAATGCACGTGTTGCACATTCACCAATAGTTAGAAGAAATTTAGATTCTTCACAGCAAGTACCTCATACTGAAAGTTTTTCCAATCTGGCAACTAATATGAATGCCTCGGACACTAACTCAGTGAATAATAATCCGACTTCTTTACCACAAGCTGTTAATGCTTTACCAAGCGCTAATTTGAGTTGTAATTCAGTCAGTGCAAATGGTAATGAAAATAATGCTCCGCTTGATGTGCTAATATCATTGATGGAAGAGACCATGAGAACTACAAGAGAAGAGTTTAGGAGAGAACTTTCTTCTATTAGGTATATCTCAAGTATATCTCAAATGGGTAATGTGTCAGGTTCTCAAGACAGACCAGCAGCAGAATTAAGTACGGGTTATTCAAATACGCAAAATTTGAATCCCAATTTAGCTCTTGATACTAATAGGTCTTATACGAATGGTGACACTAGCATTAAACTTGAAAAGTGGAAAATAGTATAAAATGGCACTAGTTGTGTTTCGGATTTTCTTTTTAAGGTTGAAATGTTAGCTTCTCGCACAAGATGTTCGGACGAACACCTTTTATCAAATTTTCATGTACTTCTTGAAGGAAAGGCAGAGCAGTGGTACTGGCTATTTATGAAACAAAATCGACAAGTATCCTATTCTATCTTAAAGTATGCTCTGACCAAAGAATTTGGCGTTCCGGAATCAGAACATGATGTTATTCTAAAGATATCTCTGCGTAAGCAGCATTATAAAGAGTCATATGATGATTTTCATAGCGCAGTTGTAGCAATGAACATGAGGCTTCAAAATCCGCTACCAGATTACACTCTTCTTGATATAATGAAGAGAAATATATTACCAAATTTAAGATTTTTATTGTTCAGTTCCGATTGTAAATCCTTAAATGATTTCAGAGATCTCGCCCGCAAAACTGAAAAGGTTCTGCGTTACAACAGATCGAATGCACCTGTTGGAGGTCAAATGAGAAACGTTAATGAAATTAGTTTACCTGATGAGAAGACAAAGGATTTTGAGTTTATAGATCCCCAGATCGAGGCTCTGAAATTATCGAAACATATCGATAAGGGAGATTATTCGAAAATCAAATGTTGGAATTGTTTATCATATGGTCATTCTTATATTTATTGTAGAAAGGAAATTATTGAACCCTTTTGCTTTGAATGTGGTCAGAAAGGATATTTGACACCTTCATGTCCTAACCAACATAATTTTCAGGGAAACCGACAAACGGGCGAAATGGCTACCGGGGACACTCGTCCATCTCAACAGACCCCGTGTCTAATTTAGAAACTGATTATAAATCAACTTCTCTTGCGTGTACTACACAGAAAGATTCTGAAACTACTTTTTGTGATGTCACGCAAAAACCCGAAAAAACTTGTCAGTACAAAACTTACAGTAAGCTTAGTTCCTTTCAGAAATACCCTTCTAAGAAAATTTTGAAATGTAGAGAACGCTTCAGAAAGCGGAAATATTTTCGTAAGCTTGTTGCATCAACAATTTTACCTGGCTCTGATGATCGTCCATTTGCAAAAGTCAGGGTTTTTGATGATTATTTGATAGGCTTATTGGATTCAGGTGCGAATATATCTGTACTAGGAAAAAATTGTTTATAATTTTTAGAGAAAAATAGGATTTCCTATAAACCAATGAGATCAGAGTTAGCAACTGCTAGTGGTTCTACTCAAAGAGTAATCGGTTACTGTACTTTACCGATTAATTTCAAGAATGTTACCAAAAATATAGATTTTCATTTAGCGCCTTCTCTCACCCAAAAAGCATATTTTGGTACAAATTTCTGGCGAAAATTTGCATTGGCCCCGGATATTATACCAGCTTTATCTTCAATTGAAGCAAATATCTCCAATCCTAATGGGAATTTTAAATTTCATGATCTTAATCCGCAGCAGCAGATTACTTTGGAAAATACAATAAAACAATTTCCGTCATTCGAAAAACTCGGATTGGGTTGTACGGACCTTCTCGAACATAACATAGATACCGGTGATGCAGTTCCTATTAAGTGCAAGCATTATCCATTATCACCACCCCGACAGGAGGAAGCGTTTCGTGAAATAGAGAGACTTTTAAATATGGGAGTGATTGAAGAGTCCAATTCACCTTTGTGTTCTCCAGTTGTTTTGGTAAGGAAACCAGGAAAAGTTCGCCTTTGTATAGATTCGCGTAAGCTCAATGCTGTTACGAAAAAGGATTCTTATCCTCTACCTCATATAAACGGATTACTCAGTAGATTGAAAGACACTTACTTTATAACCGGTGTTGATCTTAAGGATGCATTTCTTCAAATAAGATTGACAGAATCTTCAAAAGAGAAGACTGCTTTTGTAGTGCCAGGAAAACCATTATATCATTACAAATACATGCCTTTTGGCCTTTGTAATGGTCCTCAGACTATGAGCAGACTAATGGATAAGGTTATACCTTCCCGTCTGCGAGATAATGTGTTTATTTATTTAGACGATCTTTTGATTTGTAGCTCTAATTTTGAATCTCACATGAAACTTTTAAGTGAAATAGCAAACTGTCTTCGGCTTGCAAAACTAACAATAAATGTGAGTAAGAGAAAATTCTGCCAAAGAGAAATACGTTATTTAGGATATATTGTTGGAAATGGTTGACCCAGATAAGGTGGCTTCAATTAGAGATTTTACTATACCAAAAACGCCAAGACAGGTTCGAAGATTTATTGGTATGGCTAATTGGTACATTCATAAGTAACTTTGCTGATTTAGCTGGACCTTTGACTGACTGTTTAAGAAAAAGTTCTATGCCATTCATGTTAACAGATGAGGCAAAACTATCTTTATCATACAATGTGATGCTTCAAAAATAGGAGTAGGTGGTGTTTTATTTCAGTTAGATGACTTCGGAAAAGAACATCCTATAGCTTTTGTATCTCAAAAATTAAATAAATGCCAACGCAATTACACTGTAACGGAATTTGAATGTATGGCAGCAGTAATCTGTGTAAATCGATTTAGACCATATATCGAAGGACTTCCGTTCCGAATTATAACGGATCACGCATCATTAAAATGGTTAATGTCACAAAAAGATCTCACTGGCAGATTGGCCAGATGGAGTCTTAAGTTACAGCGTTTTGATTTTAAAATAGAACATCGTAAAGGTTCTTTGAATATTGTCCCTGTCGTTCTTTCTCGAATGGATGTAGAAGAAATTATTCCAATCGACATAGCACATGATATTGATTTAAACGCTCCAGATTTTCAAAGTGATGAATATAGAAAACTATTAGATTTAGTTTCCAGTAAGAGAGATTGTTTTCCAGATCTTCACTTATCGGATGAGGGTTTAGTATACAAGCGAATACACTTTAGGCAAAATGGTGCGGAAGAAGGGAATTTATGGCGTTTGTGGATTCCTAAGTCAATGTCTGGAATGATCTTAAAACAGATCCCCCATCAGATTGTCATGGGGGATTTGCAAAAACACTTGCAAGAGTACGTCAGAAATATTTCTGGCCCACAATGGTCATTGATGTAAAAGAGTATGTCAATAATTGCGAAACATGTAAAACGATAAAATCTTCAAACAGAATTTCAAAACCACCAATGGGTAATCAATTTTTAACTAGCAGACCTTTTGAGAGATTATATTGCGACTTTTTGGGACCATACCCTCACACAAAAATTAAAAATTCTGTTATATTTGTATGTTTGGATCATTTTACAAAATTTATTTTCTTAAAGCCATTAAAAGTAGCAACATCCGCTAGTGTTATTTCCTACTTTCAAAATGATATTTTTCCTACATTTGGCGTACCAAGATTTATTCATAGTGATAATGGCAAACAATTTGTGTCCAAAGAAATGGTTGAATTTTTTGGTTTATATGATATTCAACACATCAAAACTGGTTTCTATGCACCGCAATCTAATGCTTCAGAGCGGGTTAATAGAGAGATCTTAACCAAAATTAGGTTTTTTTTTAAAAGATCACAAAGATCATGGTGAGTGGGATAAGTTTATTCCTCAAATATTATCTATTTTGCGCAGCGATTACCATTCATCCATAAAATGTTCACCTTATTATGCATGCTTTGGACAGAACATGATTCAACATGGATCGACCTATAAAATATTGGATAAATTAGGTTGTCTATCTGGTGAAGATTGTATGATTTTGAGTAGAGCAGATACTCTGTAAAAGGTTAGAAATACTGTAAGGAAAAATTTAACTATAGCTCACGAAAAAGCCAGCAAAACGTATAATTTTAGAACTAGACCGATTCAATATAAAAAGGGTGAAATTGTCTTTAGAAAAAATCATGCCTTGAAATATGCCGAAAGCGGTAAATAGGAAATTTCTTCCCAAGTTCATTAAATGCAAGATTAAAGAAAAGATTGGTAATAATTTATATGATATAGAAGATCTTAAAGGCGTTTATGTAGGCCGATATCATACATCTGATCTTAAATCATAGATTTGCCTGGCTATCGTGGGTCGAGCCACACGTATTTTGATTTTTTTTCCTCTCTCAATATGCTAACAACTAAGAAATGAACAAATAAAATCTTTTCCTGTTCGTCATTTCATAGTTAATCAATGAGCGAAGCGGGTTTGTTACGATTTTACGAAAAACAATTTTTTTTCTTTCTCTGTACAAATTAACTTCTAGTTGTTTTCTTTTTATTACACAACTTTTGCTACATACTGTAATCTTTACACTGTATCATTACATACTTTTTTATATCATGATAGACTTATGTCTAGTTCCGTTACTTATAATTCCAGTATATATATAATATTACCAATAGATATGTATTCATCCCTCTCTATCTTGAATATCTAAATACATATTTCATAGAAATGTTATTTTACATTGGAATTGGAGTAGGCTTTGCATATTCCATTGAAATAACATTTTACATTGGAATTGGAGTAGGCTTTGCATATTCCATTGAATTTTTTTTACATTGGAATTGGAGTAGGTTTATTAGATTATGATTTCTGGCAGAAAAATTAATTGCGAAATAGAACTCATAAAGGGCAGAAGTCTAGAAATACTTCTAAAAGAAAACTTTTAAATATATTAAATATTTTTTAAAAAAAAGTGGAAAAGTAAGATAGTGAACCAATGAAATAAAAATTGTGGATAATTTAATTATCGTGCTGAAATATTATTAAACCATCTTTCATCGAATCATCTATATTGGAAAAATTTATGGTTTAAGTCTTCCACAAGCCATGAGCAAAACATAACTGGACTCAGCTTTATCGTTCAAAGAAGTTTCTAGAAGCACATGGATTTCTGAATAATCGCAATATCTTGAATACAAAAATTTATATAAATCTAAAATTGGTATAAATCTTGAATTATTATAGAAAATGTAAATTCTATTTAAACTCTATCAAAATCATTATCATATCATTATCATATCAACTTAACCTAAAACAAAAATGTTCAATATATAAGCCAACTATAACCTATTTAAAAATTACAACTTTAAAATGGTCGAATTAGAACTATTGCTGTATAATTTTAATTTTGTTTAATTATTTGTATTTATATTCTAAAAAGATTTTTCTCATTATAATCTAAAATATTAATTAAATATGTAATATATAAATGTGTAAAATGAATTAAATTTAATTTTTGAATTCTTTAAATTTGCTAAACTAAATTTATAATTATTTGCATTAAAATTTAATGTTATTAATTTTTTTTGTACTTTTCTTTAAGAGTATTTTTTTGTATATTATGTTGTATCTTTACATTTGTAAGATATATGGATAATCTTTACTAATCATCCCTGAAACAAAATTTAGATAACAGAAACAACACACATTGACTGCTGGGCCCATCATCTCAATTGCTGTGGATAACCATGATCTGTAAGTGATGATTGTAAAATTTCATTCATATTTCACTCTTTAACTTTTACTATTTCATTATGTAATATAATATAGTCGATCCCATTCAGTTTTGTTCCCCTGTCCGAATTTATTGTCTTCTTATATTCTGTATTCCTCAATCATAATGCATTTAAAAATTAATAACTTTAGTTTGCTCCTTATACTTGCCGATTAAAGATATTATATGATTTGCGTTAATTTAATCTTTTATTTTTTATTTTATTATAATAAATTTGTTTGTTTGCATTCCGTAAATATGAATCATTAAATTATTAAATGGGGAAGGATAACCTTGATCGGAATGTGAGCATATAAGTAGCCTTTGTATATTTTTTATGGGACTGATCTAAAACTAGGGGTATTCTATCTGTTATTGGTGTTCATATAATAAAGGGATGGGAAAAGTGTACCCTACGTTGGCATCTTCATCTTGCCATCGTTTCATTTGTTTAAAATACTTTCTTTTATACATTTTTTGTTTGTTTTATTTTTGCACACTCTGGTGACATGTAGAGTGTGTTATATGTTAATGCGTCAAATCGGGTTGAGAACCAACGAAACTTAGTGTAGAGCTAGCGGGTAAACAGATATTCATGTCTCTTAACTTCTGTATTTGAAATTTATACATATGATATATCGGCCTACATGGGTCTGTTATTAAATATGTATATGACGCGTTACATGTAGGTAGTCTAACAGTTAAAAAAATAGGACCGCATTACATATGTGACGTGGAGACGGATAACAAACTTTTTAATTAGCCTAGAAATAATTGATCTGTTGATCGAATATTTTGCACTCAATTGATCTTAACCTAATCTAGAACTTGTGGGACACCGTTAACTTAAAAATCAACCGAGAAAATTGCAAAACTAAAGACGATATATTTGAAGCCGCAAAAATAGCCTGGGAAGCAATATCAACGGAAATAATAAATAATTTAACATCCTCTATGCCTAAAGGATGTGCATGTGCCATGCAGAATAAAGGATTCGCAATGAAATATTAATTTCAATAGTTTTATCTGTACCTTAAATTGGGGGTGCTTTAGTTTTGTCCGCTTATATTTTCGACTTAAAATGTATTTTGAATCATAACTTTTTTTTATTGAATTCTGAATTCCTTAAGTTTGTGTTTTTCAATAAGGATAAAAATAAATTAAAAAATAAAAAAAATTGTTAATAACTTTGTTTTCTTAATCATTTAAAAAGAATGTACTGAGGGAGTGGTTAGGTTTTGTCCGATACTGTAAGTGAAGGGAAATTTTAGATTTCATGTGGTAAATTCTGAAACCACAACTATTTTTATTATAATTGATGTTTTCAAATAACATTAGAACTATATACACGGTTTTATTGCAAATTCTGTTACATACGGTCTAGTGTTAAAGAAGTAATAGAATACTTAACTTCAATTATTGAAAATGAAAACTTTTCTATCATATACAGTGGACAGCAAAAGTCTTAGTACGGCCATACATTTTAGCAATTTCATGCATTTATAGCAAAAGTTCGTATAAAGAATTAAAGTTTTTATACTTATTATATTAATTTATTTCTGTTTTATTATAAAACAAATAAATTTTTAATCTTTTTCACAAACAAGAAAAAAATATGAAAAAGTTCTGCTGACTCCTTATTTGAGCACCGCAGAAGTGTAGGTACCCCTTACAAGAATTCAGAGTAAATTTAAAATTCAAAGGCCTAATATATAAAAATGTTATTAATTATATTTAGTAGGTCAAGCATACCATTTAACCTAAATGGCATTCAATATACCAGTTTTGTTTAGTGTTTTCTAGTGATATTTGCCGCCATGCACTCATGAACAAGTATTTCGGGTAACTTTTGTTTGAGATTTAGCAACTACGTAACCTTTCTTCCAAATGATCTCCTAAATAGTCTCTTGGAGTCATATCGGAACTTTGTGCAAGAATATTAAGCCTGTGAGAACTCTGGTAGGCAAATCACATGTTCACATTAGCAGCCGTAAGATTGGGTTCATTGAGTTGTTGAAAGTAATGACCATTAGAAATTATTAGTTCTTCCCAACTTTTTATGAATTTGTTCTTTAAAAATAGTCTCTCTAATTCATTGTTTTCTCAATAAATTCGAAATTGTCTGCGCTTGGTGACGATACACATTATAGCACCACCACCATGTTTAGCCGTTTCTTGAGATCGAGCACTTCATTTCTGTTTCCTCCATACTCAAGTACATCCGTATAAATTAAAATGATATATTTTGACTCGTGTGAAGAAGACACATTATTCCAAATCTCATTACATATGATTTCAGTGTTGATGAATTTTGTACTTTAGTACTTTTTCAGTACTTTAGTACTTTTTTCAGTACTTTAGTACTTTTTTATTTCAAAAATACCGCTGTACCCCCGCTACGCTTTCAGTACATTTTTATTACTACATATTTTATGTCTTGCGCTTTTCAACTATTAATGGATTATCAAACAAAATAAATAAGTGATGTGATTAGGTAGTAATTCTGATTGAAGGGTGTACGTATGTATATTTTACAAAAGTACTATTTGATGCAAAAGAGTACTTTTAACTACTATTTGATGCAAAAGAGTACTTTTTACTACTATTTAATGCAAAAGAGTACTTTTTCAGTTATAATTCATTACCATTTCAGAATTTCAGTTTTGCAACACTGGTACAAGTTAACGATATATTTTTGCTTCACACCTGCACCGGCTCCAATTACGAACAATTTGATGGGAAAATAATTATGCTGAATCAGCGTCTGCATGCTCGCGCATGTTGGAGTAACGCGATCATGGTACCAAAACAATAAACTATTTTTCAATAAAACTATATTTCAAAACAAGAAAACCGTACTATAAAATTCCTTATCAAAATTATATTTTTCCAATAAAAAAATCATATAAAAAAAATTAAATAAAGAATACAGTCTTTTACGGCTATGCATGCTCTCAAATTTGTATGGAAAAAGTTAATTAATTTCAAAACTCCCTGCTTTGCACAACAAGAACACGTTCAACTATGTATATTTCTATTTATTCAACAATAAATCATACAAAAAAATAAAATAAAGAATACAGTCTCTTACAGCAATGTATGCTCCCAAATTTTTATGGAAAATAAAACAAATTAAACATTTTTTTATTTCAACATTAATCACACCTATGTATATGCAAAGCGTGAGAATTCATACGTAGAAGGTGAATCAAGAAAAATAATAAATTTCTATTATGTATTGAAATGTAAAAATTTTACTTTTAATAAAATTTAATTATTACCCTAAAAATGTATTTAGCATAAGTTTTAGAATAATATTTTTTTCCCAATAAAAATATTAATATAAAAATAAAACAAATTAAACATTTTTTATTTCAACATTAATCACACCTGGTAAAGCGTGAGAATTCAGCAGATCTAATATCACAATGAAAAACATATGAAATATTTTTTTGCCTTCACGCGCCAAACAGTATGTAACTTGATATACGTTTTGCATTGAATAAACTAAACAACCGGCATAAACGCATCACAATCACCCTACATAACCCTACATCTCTCTCTCTAATATACAGTGCATGACAAAACAATGGAAAAGACTATATAATTCAGTAATTAAAAAAAAATAATTCTATTCACATATTTGGAAACTTTTTTAATTTTTGAATTATATAATTCATTTTTATACATAATTTGAATATACAGAAACGTTAATAACAGTGCATATTAATAAGCTCCACAAATGTTTTGCCGATTTTTAAAAAACATGTTAAATTTTCGTCCGATTAAATACATTTTTGAAAAAGTTTCCATTGTTTTGTCAAGCACTGTATGTTACATACCTAAAAATATTTAGCTTACTTTTCAAAACAAAAATATGAAGCCATAAAACAACCGTCATAATCATCACCCTGCATATTCCTCTAACCCTCTAACAAATGTTACATACCTATCACTCTATCAACTATACCACACACACACACATTAAGAAGCACAAGTTATATGTGCAAGTCCTCCGATTTTCCCATGTCAATTCCGGTATGAATTGACAGAACATAGTTGAAGGCTTTATGCGCTACCCTAATGTTTTGTTTTGGATTTGTTTTGGTTATAAATATTATCGAAGACCACCAGTTGGTTAATGTAAACAAAACGTTTACATGCTATTGGATTGGACTGTTCGCATGGCTTGACACAATGTGCCCACCAAAGATGCCTTTGTTTGAAAGTGCACAATCGGCATCTTTATAGAAAATAAGTATGTATTGGTACAACCAACACATTATTTTTAAGCTAAAGTTAAGAATTGAAATTCAAAGATGCCTTTGTTTAAAAATGCACAATCGGCATCTTTATAAAGGGTGTTTTTTATAGAGGTATAGAACTTTAAGTTGCAATAAAACAACGATGGATTATTCGATTGACATGAATTTTATTTATCCGAAAGATAATCTTGTGGCATTACATTTTAAATATGATTTCTGGCATATGACCGCCACGGCTGGCGCGGATGTAGTCCAATCTGGACGTCAAATTTTCGATGACTTTTTCCAACATTTGTGGCCGTATATCGGCAATAATACGGCGAATGTTGTCTTCCAAATGGTCAAGCGTTTGTGGCTTTACCGCATAGACCAATGACTTTACATAGCCCCACAGAAAGTTGGCTAGCGGTGTTAAATCACAAGATCTTGGAGGCCAATTCACAGGTCCAAAACGTGAAATTAGGCGGTCACCAAACTTGTCTTTCAATAAATCTATTGTGGCACGAGCTGTGTGACATGTTGCGCCTTCTTGTTGAAACCACATCACCTTGACATCATGGTTATTCAATTCAGGAATGAAAAAGTTAGTAATCATGGCTCTATACCGATCACCATTGACTGTAACGTTCTGGCCATCATCGTTTTTGAAAAAGTACGGACCAATAATTCCACCAGCCCGTGAAGCGCACCAAACAGTCAGTTTTTCTGGATGTAACGGTGTTTCCACATACACTTGAGGATTACCTTCACTCCAAATGCGGCAGTTTTGTTTGTTGACGTAGCCATTCAACCAGAAGTGCGCTTCATCGCTAAACAAAATTCGCTTATGAAAATCGGGAACAACGGTGATCTCGTTTTGTGCCCATTCGACGAATCTACGCCTTACTTGATGATCGTTTGGCTTTAAATCTTGCACGAATTGGATTTTGTAAGCACACAAACCAAGATCCTTCCGCAAAATCTTCCATAAAGTGGATGGACACAGATCCAATTCCTGTGCTCGATGGCGAATGGACTCATTCGGGTCTTCCTCAATGCTACGCACGCTCTACAGCAGCAATAGCTTCTTCTGTACGCACCGTACAGCGTCTCTGGGGATGCGAGTTGTCAATAAGAGTAAACGTGGTGCGAAAACGTTGGACGATTTTGTCGACGATAAAATGGACGTAGTGCGCGATACGTTTTCCGCACAGAACCATTAGTTTCGAAATAAAATTGCACTATTTGCAAGCGTTGTTCAGGCGTGAGTCTATTCATGATGAATTGCCAAACCAAACTGAGAATAAATCACTTGACAGCTGTTAAATCGGTCGCCATCTTGAAAAGTAATGACAACTTAAAGTTCTATACCTCTATAAAAAACACTGTTTACAAAATAAGAATGTATTGGTACAGCCAATACATTATTCTTAAGCTAGATTTAAGAATTTGAATTAAATAAAATTTAGTTATACATTGCACCAAGAGCGATAAAGTCGTTTCTCTTAAAAAAGTAAACTCAAAATTGTAAATACAAAACTGGCGCAGTCGGTAGGATGCTAAGTGAAAAATAGCATCCCGGAAAAAAGAACCGTACGAGAAAAGTTTTTTTAAATAAGATTAAAAATAAAATTTACATTGTGTTAAAAAAAAAATATATAACAAAAACAAGAAAAAGTATAAAAGTGATAAGTACATTAGAAATAAAAAATTTTTTACCTAACCGCTCTGAAAGACAGGGAAATAAAATACACCCGCATACATAAAAAAAGTTCCGCTTACATTAACAAAATCAACAATAATAATACATAATTTGAAGCACTAAATAAAAATATATATTGAAAATTGAAAAAGAAATTGAAAAAAAGAAAATTAAGAAAGCATTGCCTAAACTATTTCTTAAATTAACAACAAGATTGTTGAAAGAAAGTATTACAGTTGAGTTACAAAAACAATTCTGAGTGTTAAAAAAAAAATATAAAACAAAAGCATTTAATGTGACTGTTGTTTAATTTGCAAATACAAACACATTTATGAAAAGCAATAACTTTTTAAGACATTCTTGAACTGAAATTAACAAGTAAAAGAAGAAGAAAGAATAATATCCATCGCCTTGGAAAACAATAATGTGCGGCCAAAGCACCTGAAGGAAGAATCTGGTTAGCCGAAGAACCAGTCATCAACAGTAGCAACAGTAAAACAAAAAAAAATCAATCAACAGCAACCACAACAACAGCAAAAGCAAAAACATCTAAAACTATAACAACAACAACCACAACAACAGAGAACAACAGCAAATGACGGGATGAAGGATTTCTAAGGTATAATAATTATTTTAAGTTTCATATTTAAAAAAAAGGTTGACTATAAGTTAACAATAGAAGTAAAAGAATTCGTGTTGAGAGAGTGATATTAAAGCTAACACAAAATATAATATTTAATAATAAAATAAAAAAAAATTACATAAAAAGCCTATAAAAATTAAATTTAGTTGCTAAATAAATTCTTTTTAGTAATAAGAAATAAAAACAAAAAGTCTTTTTGTCATTTTTTCGACTTCGGCGATTCCCAAGGGACCCTCCCGTAGTGCGATAAAATCTATTCGGTTACCAACTGATGAGCGACCGATATATGCCATTTTGAGTCTGAGACCCGTTACTTTGAAGGAACGGATTACGGAGGGAGTGGCATATATATATACATATGTATATACAAATACTGCTTTAATTCGATATTGACCACAGATTTAGGATTGGGTATTAATAAGAGCGTAGTTTAATAAATTGAAAAATCAATTGTTGTTAAGGAATTTTAAGAAGAAAGAAAATAAAAATGTCATTAACATTGATCGAGGGGTTGCGCGAAGCTCGAAGCTTACCGCCATTCAGTGGGACAACTGAATATGCTTTGACAAGTTATTTGCGCGACGTAAATACAGTGTTGCCCTTGGTGGGAGAAGAACACAAGGCAACTATTAGGTCGGTTTTGGCGAACCGTCTTCAGGGTAAAGCCTTGAAGGCAATTGAAACCTTGGTAGACCCAACATGGGAACAAATTATTGCCAAACTTCGAGAAGAATTTGGTGTGAAAGAATCATTTTTGGGGTTGCGAAATCAGGCCTTGAACGTGGTGGCTTTGAGCGTGGAGGAACTCCACCATAAGTTAAGTGAGATTCTAAATCTCATGAATACCAAGTATAGTCTTAGTCCGGAGAATAACGTTATGTTTTCTTCAAATATAAATCAATCATTAATCTTCGAGATATATTTAAATTCTCTGTCTTTGAATATAAAGACATTACTAATTCAGAACAATATTACCACCATTTCTGGAGCACAAACATACTTCATTGAAAACAATTTAATGAAGGGCGTATACTTACGAAAAAATTCGTATCCAAGTGGCTCCCAGAACAAGAACCTTGATAAAGAACAAAGAACGGGAAATTATAGACAAAATTTTAATAACAGATCATATAAACCAAATCCTCAAAATATGACCCAGCCCATTGGAAATTACTACGACCGAAGAGGTTCAGGTCAATATAGAAATGTTGGTTATGACCGAAGAGGTTCAGGGCAGTATAGGAATGTTGGTTATGATCAAAAGGGTTCAGGTCAAAATGGACGTGTTGGTCCATATCAAAATAATAACAATAACAATAATATTAATAATATTAATAATAATAGACCTGTACCAATGGAGGTTGGAAATATAAGCATGAACGAAAATGTTCATGTACCGCCTCCGGATCCCAATTACCAATAGTCTTACTCACAATTAATAACCTTAAAGTTAGATGTTTGGTTGACAGCGGGGCTGCAACTACGTTGGGTGACTATGGGATTTTTGAGGGGTTGTCTGTAAAGAGAAGACTTAAGAAGAAACTGAAACTGAACACATTAACCGGAACTAAAATAGTCAATGAAGAGGTGGTGGTTGGTGTTCCTTTGGAGTTTAATGAGGGGGATGAAACAATGTCTGTTAAACTTATTGATTTAAAAAATAAGAGTTTCGATTATATAATCGGAAATAATGTCTTGATGCCTATGGGTGTCATAATAGACTTTTACAATATGAGGCAATGGGTTAATGGTGTCGAAGAACTGTTCTATTCAAGACCAATTGAAATAGGCTTTGACGAAATTGCGGCCTTAGAATTATAAGACATAAACTTTGGTAACATAGAGTTGCCAGATCATTTAAATAGCGAAGAAAAGCGCAAATTCGATGTGTTTTTAAATAAAAACAGATTTACTTTCTATCAGGAAGGTCAAGCTCTGACAACAACTAATGCTGTTAAACACAGTATTTTCACAACATCGGATAAACCGGTGTACTCTAAAATATATAGATACCCTAAAGCACATGAAAGGGAAATTGAAACCCAGATAAAGCATATGCTAATCCAGGGAATAGTTAGGCCGAGTAAATCGCCTTATAACTCACCCTTATGGATAGTACCTAAGAAACTGGATAACGACGGTAAACGAAAATGGCGTATAGTCATTGATTACCGAAATTTAAATAATATAACCGTGGGAGATAAATTCCCGATACCCAATATGTATTCCCTATTTGATAAATTGGGTAGAGCACAATTCCCATTGATCTTGCGAAAGTTTTCCACCAGATTAGGATGGAGGATAGGGACATTCAGAAGACAGCCTTCTCAACACCAATGGGACATTATGAGTTTGTCAGAATACCATTCGGGTTAAAAAATGCACCCGCCACCTTTCAGCGTATGATGAATTACGTTTTAAGTGATTACATCAATAAAATTTGCGTCATATATATGGATGATATATTGGTTTTCTCATCTTCATTGGATGAACATTTAAGTAGCCTAACAAAGATATTTTCTGTTCTAAACGAACATAATTTAAAAGTTCAAATGAACAAATGTAGCTTTCTAGCTAGACAGACTCAGTTCTTGGGTCATATAGTTACACCAAACGGTATAAAACCTTGCCCATCCAAGATTGAGGCAATTAATAAAGTATCTATTCCAGTTACTGTGAAACAGATAAAATCATTTTAGGGTCTCACTGGGTACTATAGAAAATTCATAAAGAATTATTCTTCTATAGCCGGACCAATTATAAAATATTTAAGAAAGGATGTAAAGATAAATACTGATGATCCTTCTTACATTGAAGCATTCCAAAAATTAAAAAGAATTATAACAAACCCACCAATACTGTCTTATCCGTATTTTAACAAGAAATTCGTCCTTACTACGGATGCTAGTAATGTCGCATTGGGTGCCGTTCTTAGCCAGGGTGATAAACCCATTTGTTATGCTAGTAGAACGTTAAATAATCACGAGAAAAACTATAGTACAATAGAGAAAAAACTCTTGGCTATAGTGTGGGCGGCTAAATATTTTCGTCCTTACCTTTTTGGCACTAAGTTTTTGGTCAACACAGACCACCAGCCCCTCAAATGGTTAGCTTCCCTAAAGGAGCCAAATTCCAGATTGAGTAGATGGAAAATCATGCTCGCCGAATATGAATTTGATATCGAGTATGTTAAAGGCAGGGATAATAAGGTTGCACATTTCCTAAGTCGATTGGAATCTGATAATAAGGAGACTGAAGATTGCGATATTAAATCACTGTTTGAGGTATCTGAGGAAGTAGCAACGGTACATAGCCAACACGAGGATGATGGCAGTACCAATTTTTTTATAAGTGATTCTATTGTGAACAAATATAGAACACAAATAAGAATTTTAAAGACTAAACAGCGGGAACACGAGATTTTGTATAGAAAATACAATATAGTTTACGTATGTGAAAACGATTTGCGTAATGATCACTATCTGGACGATTTATTTAGAAGAACGTTGAAAAAAGGGAGAGTCGGCATATACTCCGAGCTTCCGGATAATTTGTATTGTGTAGTCCAGAGAAGGTTGGAGTCGTTGTTTGGTGGTGATCGGGGTTTGAGTTTTATTAAATGTACAAAGTTGGCTGTTGATATGCCTAGCGAAGAGGACGTGTATGGGATAATTGAAAATACCCATAAAGACGGAAACCATAGAGGCGTTTTGGAGAATTTTGGGGAAATAAAAGATTCCCATTTTTATCCGAATTTGATAAAATATATAAATAAATTTATAAGTTCTGGCAGAATATGCAATGGGAACAAATACGATAGAAATCCATATCGTAAACGTTTTAACCATACAGTAACACCTGAGAGACCAAACATGATTGTCCATATGGATATTTTTCAGGTTCATAGAACATGTTTTCTGACCACAATAGATAGATTTACTAAATTGGGTTCTGTGCATAAAATTACAGAAAAAAATATGTGTACGGTCAAGGTGAAAATTCAAGAAAGGATTGCCTTACTTGGAAAACCAGAGTTATTGATAATGGACAACGTGTTCAATAACGCCTTGATAAAGCTGTTTTGTGCAGAAACGAATATTCAAACGCATTTCACAACGGCATGTTCTCATACGGGTAATTCTGACATAGAGAGAATGCATTTGTCTCTTTTAGAACACATTCGAATTCTAAAACGAAGTAACGAAAATATAGATGTGGAGGAGTTGGTTATTGGGGCAATAGGCTTTTACAATGGCACAATTTACTTCACGACAAATATGAAACCAATTGACTTTTTGAACCGTTCCGATATAGATTATCGGAAAATTGCTCAATATATGAGTGATAAGAAGAAAAAGGCTATTAACCCTTATGTCAACAGATACATACCCGGGTATGTTTTGTGTTTTTAAATCGCCGTATCTCAGGAAGTAATAACTGTATTAACCTGAAATTTCCTGATATCCTCACTAGTAGGGTTTTCTACCTTATTCCTAGACTTGAGTAAAAATGGGGGAGGGGGTCAAAGATGTGGCCATTTTTTGATGCCTATCCCTTACGTCAACAGTTGCATACATAATGAAATATATGAATATATTTTGATATTTGATGTTTATTGAATTTAATTTACAAGTTCTTAATAATAAGATTGGAATTCAATCAAATATAGGAAGACATAAAAAAATATTAAATGCTAATTCTTCTTAAATGCATTTATTATATTACGGCATATAACTTGTGTTTACGCCCGGTGATTGCAAAATCCCATCTCCGGCGATCATCTAGAAGACAAGTAACATCCAATAGAGGGCGCAACAATATTAATTTAAGCTTTCATGTTTTTTGATATAACAGTGTAATGGAATGTAATTAAAGCTTTAGGAATTTATAACATTATACTGTAATTTACGTAAAGCTTTGGAATTTTGTAACATTTCTCTATAATCCTGTTTATTTTAGGCTTCTTTCTTGTTTAAGTTGAGATTAAAATATTATTCTAATTTGTGACATCCACAAGGATGATTTTAAAATTTGTACAATAAATTTTATTTTTGTAACCAGCATAAGTTGATATTGATAAAAATAAAAAAAACACGAAATTTTATTGTGTTTCACAGTGAAAATATTTGAAGTTACTTAGAAAAACGAAATAAACTGTGATTAAAAGCCTTGGGAAATTAATTAACTAAACCAGCTCGAGTATTTTAATAAAACATTTTAAGCTAAAGTTTTTTTGCGTGTTCGTGTGTCAACAGAAAAGAAGGAAAGTGTTGATTTTATATACATTTCGAAAGAATTGTTATTTCCGATTTTTTTTCGCTTTTTTTTTATTAGTGCCAGACAGTGCAACATACTTAAAATTCTATTCCGAGGAGTCGCCACAACCACCAACCACCACAACAGCATCTTCGCCACCATCGACATCCATACTTTCCACGAATTATCAACTTGAATGAGCGGCACACACGGGCTTGTTGCATAACGTGCAGGATTTGCTGGTTGGCCGACGTTTTGTACATAAGTATTTGCCTTTTACTTTCATTCTACCAGTGCTATCAGGTTCTTCCACGCTTTTATCTGCAGCACCTCTTACGCTTAAAGATTCCCCACATATGGCTTCAATAGCATTGCGTGTTGAATATATTCTTGTAACATATTTATTTTTATCTCTGTTTTCTCTTTCCGGCTTCACCAGTTGTTCGCTGAGGCTGTGTTGGAACATTCTACGGCGGCTTGTGGAAGCTTTCAACATTGGGTTATTCGCAACGTAAATTATAGGCAACTAGGTCTAGTATATGGTAGAATAAAGCCAAGGACCGTCTATTTGTTCGTCGCCTTGTTCAATATTCTATCCATATTATCGTCGGCACCTATATATTTGTTGTAATCTAAGATCTAGATTGGATTTTTCTTTGGACCTTGCACTTCGTATGAATAATGCAAGAAGTATAACCGAATTTTTTTTTTTATGTGAGACCAAATGGTAATATTGTTTCTGAAACCAAATGTAGTTAACTCTACTTCCCGTCCTTTAGATAAAGTCAAATATAGTGGTACAAACACTCGTCTTCTGTTCACTGTACTTAACATTGATAAACTGCTGTCCATCATTAAACTTTTCGCTCCATTATATGTTGTGAAGAAATTATCACAAACAATATTCCGTCCACTTCCACGAAAACGATTGACGAACAAGTCCTCCACTACCCCCTTGCCTACATTTTTTTCCCGGATGCCTGCAATCCAGTACAAATTTGTCCATTCATTGGATATGATGAGACGGAGTCACATACCCACCATACTTTAATTCCGTAATTGGCGGGTTTCTATGGTATGTATTGGGTCAACCCGGTACCACGTTTGGACCAGATACGTAATTGCTGCGTAGATTATCATTTAGTATTATAAATAAGTCTGTTATGACTGCAGCTTTGTCGGTTTTTTACGCTGTTGACGTGTGTTTCCGTTGTCGAAAAGTATAAAGCGGCTTATATCCCAAAACGCCGCAAGCTCATAGGAGCTTGATATAAGGATGTGAAGTCGTTTTCCATAAGTCTTTAGTATGTACGTAACTAAAGTGCGTTGCACCACCCAACAAGTAAGTAAAACCAAATCAACACAAAAATAAGCTTAGCAACAAAAGAAATGCTTCTGTTGACGTAAGTATAATTTTTTATCTGTTGACATAAAGGTTAATAGGGTTAATTCAAAAAGGGGGGAAGTTCCCAACTATAATAACCGGGAGTTGTATATGAAGAACCCCATAGCCCAGAGACAAAAAACTGCTAAAAGATTTTTGAAATATAACGCTAATAATCCTAATAAAGTAGATTTGGCAAATATTAAAAGACCATTGAAAACCTTTTCAGGGGACGGCAATGTTGACCATCCTGATACTTCTGCGGTTTTGGTTGGCCCCATGCACTGTCTGCGGTCCAAATTGGAAGTATCGAGACCCAAGCGGGTTACGCGGTGTTGCAGGGTGAGCCTCTCAACATAATTGAAAATTTCTCGTAATCGATGTAAACGACATTAGGGATACAATTCAAAAATTGAGATTAAGTATTTCCCATAACTTTAAGATAGATGATAGTTGGCTTCTTATAAGCCTTAATAAGAAAATGAACGAGCTAGATCACTCGTTGCAAACACTTAGGATTCACACGGGTTCAAGAAACAAAAGGGCATTAATAGATGCAGGAGGTAGATTGATAAATTGGCTGTTTGGTAATATGGACGATGAGGACAGATTGAGAATAGAAGACAATTTTAAGGATATAGATTTGCATCAGAGAAATATCATCAATGGTTTGAATAAACAAGTAAAAATAAATAATGAAATGCAAAGTTACTTGCAGAATATTCGATTGGTCATGGAACAGAATAGGAAGTGGTTTAATAAGTCGATGAAAGTTTAAGAACGACGAAGTATAATAATTTCTTACTATTGATTAGCGAAGTAAAGAGTAAAATAGAGCAGGTGCAGGAGAATATAATCATGTCCTAGCATGGAATTGCAGGCATATTTTTTTTGACGTACAAAGAAGTAGATCACTTTGATATCGATGGTCTAAAGTTGAAATATATGAGGAGTAGTATGGGCTTGATGGACGGCAATTGGATAGTTTTTATTTTGATGATACCGAATTTTATTAAAGACGAATATAGGACGGAGGTTGTGGTGCCGGTGCCGGATCGGAATTTTATGCAGTTAAATATTGAAATAACAAAAACTGTAACTATAAGAAATATAACATATATTGTAGAAGAAGAAAATTGTAAATTCATGTATATCTAATGTTTTAAGAAGTAATTCTAATAATTGTAATAAGATTGTAAAGAGGGAAAGGTGCATAGAAGAAATTGAGATTGGAAATTTGTTGTTGGTTAACGTAGAGAGCATTTTGCATGATTCGTGTACTAATTTTTCATATCCTTTAAAAGGAAATTATTTTGTTAATTTTGAGAATTGTGAAATTGAGATTGATGAATTCAAAATCAAAAGATTTGAAAGTAGATTGAACGTAATTGTTCCAAATTTTAATGTTTTGCCTGTTAATATGACAGAGTTGTTGCCCGAGTTAAATTTTACAAATATAGACGAAATTAAAGAAACTTTGAAGAAACGGCAGAGTAACCATAACTTCTATGTCCTTGATTTTTGTATTTGTGTTATGCTATATATTAATTAAAATTAAGAAAAATATTGGGATTCGAAGGGACTCGAATCGTAACGAAGGGGGAGTTATATGTGCAAGTCCTGCGGATGGTCCAATAGCCGATTTTCCCATGTCAATTCCGGTATGAATTGACAGAACATAGTTGAAGGCTTTATGCGCTACCCTAATGTTTTGTTTTGGATTTGTTTTGGTTATAAATATTATCGAAGACCACCAGTTGGTTAATGTAAACAAAACGTTTACATGCTATTGGATTGGACTGTTCGCATGGCTTGACACAATGTGACCACCAAAGATGCCTTTGTTTGAAAGTGCACAATCGGCATCTTTATAGAAAATAAGTATGTATTGGTACAACCAACACATTATTTTTAAGCTAAAGTTAAGAATTGAAATTCAAGGATGCCTTAGTTTAAAAATGCACAATCGGCATCTTTATAGAAAATAAGAATGTATTGGTACAGCCAATACATTATTCTTAAGCTAGATTTAAGAATTTGAATTAAATACAATTTAGTTATACATTGCACCAAGAGCGATAAAGTCGTTTCTCTTAAAAAAGTAAACTCAAAATTGTAAATACAAAACTCACATTCAACCAACTATGACACACACACACACATATATTAAAAAGCGTTACCTTTTTACAATACATGTTACAAACCTATCGACAAACCGAAAATGACCGGATGTAGCGTAGGGATGATCCCAAATTTGTATGTTTCGTCATATCTAAAGCATACATAAACAAGAATAAAATATAGTAGGTAAAATTCCTTTTCGGAACTATAAGTGAAAACGATAGAACAGAGATCAAAGAAGCTCTTAAAGAGTTAAAATAAAATGTGGATAGGGTGATTGTTGCAAAAATTTATGTCAGATGAGTCAGATTTACAAAACAAACTCACTGAAATAATTTGAATTGATGCTTTTTTGGATAATGTAGAAATGTATTTATTTAAAATATATTCAGGATATTCAATTGGCAATGCAATCCAAATCCTATTTATTTATCTTATCGTATATGTATCTTATACAAATTTACCTATAACGAAGTTTGAAAATACTAAGACTCTAACTTGAGCTAATGAAGGTTTAATCTATTTTGTGTTCTCGATCCTGACTCAGTTCGAAATATATAAAAAATAAAAATTATCCCAATGTCGGATAAAAGCGGTAACGAATTAGATTTTGATGGCTGAATGAGTTATGTAAATGCTAATAACTTGATTTGTCACATATTGAAATAAAATAAAACTGTTAAATATTATCGTATTAAAATTTTTACGAATAACAAAAAATCTAAATGTAACAGATGTAAAACAAAATTGTTATCACATTACAATTTTATCCTAACCTATAATTAAAAAGAAATTATATGTATAATCAGAATAAATAATTGTAGAATTAGAATTAATGATTTTAAAATTGTTGTAGGTTTTGAATGAAAACAAGTTCAAAGTTTTTTATTTTAAATAATTATTATTATTTACTAATAGTTTAAATATTTAATGATGTTACTTAGTTTTGTATGGCAGAATTTGATATTGCAATTGTAATTTGTTTCAAGTGACAGGTTACTGTTTGGCGTCAGGTTTTCAACTCTTCGATTCATTTCAAATATGTTTATTAGATAGTCCTTAGTAATCCTAATTATAATGGGTAGGGTTGTCCGTCCTTTTGCCCCAGATCCAACATAGCTGTTCCTAAGATGTTAAAAGTTTATTTAAAAAATATATCATTACATAATTCAAAGAAACCCATGAAAAAATTAATGCTGAAGCAAATCATTATTCTATAAGTCTATTGATTGGTATTGTAATGATATTAATAATTGTGACATACATAATAAAACCTTTTGATACAGTCGATCATGCGGTTCTATTGAAAAAGCTCCGAAAACTGTTTTATTTCTCCGAAACTGCCTGTAATCTAATTTATTCTTATTTGACGAACAGATTTCAGAAGGTTCATTTCAATGGCAAAGTTTCGGATCCACTTACTATTAGTAGAGATGTTCCACAGGGGTCTATACTTGGACCTTTGCTGTTTTGCATGTATATAAATGATCTACCTGATGTCTTGGTTAACTGTAATGTTCACATGTATGCTGACGATGTGCAGCTTTACACATATACTCCAAGGGAGAATATTTATTCTTGTTTGGACTACATTAATCGTGACTTAGCAAGGATTGACGGATGGGCCTCGGCCAATGGACTATGTATCAATCCTTCTAAGTCTAAATGTATTACACTTTCGAGAACAAACGGATCATTTGTCATACCTGAATTGAGTATCAGGGGAAATAAAATTGAATTTGTCAGGTCGGCTACTAATCTGGGTATTGTCTTTAATGACAAATTATCGTGGTCTACCCATATAAGTGTCATTGTTGGCAGAATTTATGGCATGCTTCGAAATTTGTGGGCTGTCATAGATTCAACTCCTTTTGTCATTCGCATGCAACTTGCTAAAACGTACTTGATTCCGGTACTTTTATATGGATGTGAGATATACGCAAATTGCAGTTATGATGACAACCGGAAACTTAACCTGGCGTACAATAACATAGCCAGGTATGTTTTCCTTAAGGGGCGTCGGGATCACATTTCTCATTTAGCTTACTTGATTCTTGGTATCAAATTTGATAATCTCCTGAAAACTAGATGCCTCCTTCTACTTCATAAAATAATTTACACGAAACAGCCGAAGTATTTATATTGTAAAATTAAGTTTGCCAGATCCCACCGGGGTGTGGGGATTATACAGCAACGATTCAGGACTCTTCTGTCTCAGCGACAGTTCTTTATACACACCATTAGTCTTTGGAATTCCTTACCAAATAACATCCAAAATCTGGGCAATGCAAACGCGTTCAAAAAGGAGTTATTTAAATTATTTTCATAATTAAAATTTTTATCTCATATTTGTAAATTTTGTGATTTTATTTTTTAGGTCATCATTATTATTGTTATTATTATTATTATTATTATTACTATTATTATTATTATTATTATTATTATTATTATTATTATTATTATTTTTATACTTTACCTTATCAATTTAATTTAATATTTATATACATAATTTAACTTTCTCTAATTTTTTATATTTAATTAATGTTAATTTTTTATACCTTATTGATTGTAAACATAGCACTGTCACTTATAAGATTTAGTATCTTGTTGTGCTATGTAGATCATTATAAATCAAATCAAATAAATAAATAAAAATAAATAAAAACCACTTGTAAAACCAAAATGTAAATGAAAACATCGGCTTCTCTGAAAAAAGGAGGAATGATGTACCATATATTCCATTAATATGAAGACTTAAATAAATTAAAATTGTGATTTAAGATCTTTTAATGCTTATTGTAATTATATAACTAATAATTATGCATACAAAATATAAGCAAACTATTTTAATACTATAATCATAATCTAGCACAGACAGAAATAGGAAACTTTTGTTTTTAAGTTGACTCGTAGGAATTTTTACTTTGCAAATTTCCGTTCATTTTTTCTAAAGAAATATGCTATTAAAGTAAATTCTATAAGTAATTGGAAAACTTGCTTTATCTCTACTCATGATTTCCAATGTTGCAGTTCTCATTTCGTATTCTTTTAAATATAATTTTATATAAAGATATAGTCGTTAAACAACACTTAAACAATAAAAACTTTTTTGTTTATTAAACAACACTCAAACGATAACAACATTTTTAGTTATCAAAAATGCAATTTATGCATACATACATATATAAATATATATTTTATAGCGCATAAAATAGTGCTATTGCAATTTGGATGCAAAGGCAAAATGCAAACAAACGGTAGTTGATAATTCCTCTAGATGTTGTTTGTTGTGAAGAAAATTGAGTCATATATTTCTTACAAAGATTTGTTGACATAACGATAATTTTAAATTGAAGTTTGAATTTTAACGATTAATTTTATTTAATACCTTGATTTAAAGAATGTAACTTTGTTTGGTTTTGTTAAGTTTTATTGTTCACTGTATTCTCTTATTTATACAATGTTAACGTTAAGTCAAGAGGTCAGTTCGCTTAATTAAAATGGTTGCGCATTTGTCCGAAGTTCACTTAAGTGAAAATTCCGTTTAATTGCAAAGAAAGTGCCATTTTTTACATTTGCAATTAACAGAACTCGACTACATTTATAAAAACTTTTATATGCTGTTTCTGTAAAGCAAACGATTTCACTTGTTTGTCTTTTTGTATGGGAAACACAAACAAAATAGAGTGTGACCAAGTGAAATTGTTGTATTACAGAAACAGCACATAAAAGTTTTAATACATATGTATATACTTATATATAAATATACAATTGATGAAATGGATCTAAAAATAATGCAGTGATAACACTGTTAAAAGACCGGTCGAATTAAAGCAAATGACCAGGCGCATTATTAAAAACATTTAACACGTTTTAACGTTGTATAATCGCACTAATATTTTTACGTAAAGTAGACGTTACTATTACATTACAGCAACATTCCGATAAAGTCGGCCAACTGAGCCTTTATTCTTTTGATATTTACTGTTTATTGGATACTAGATTTACCAAATGCCAGTCGCAAAGTGTATTTTGATAGCTTTCTTACAAGTTATGATTTGCTAAATGATTTATGAAATTTAGGTAACAGTGCTATAGCAAAAAACTCATATGCAGTTTTCTATAAATTTTTAAAATTATAATTTGTAATAGGCCCAAAAATGATTCCAGCCTGAAAAAGTGTAGCAATTGGGACGGTAATATCGCTGCTAACTAAAGAGGTTGTCCTTTTTATGGTATTGTAAAGCGTTCAATGGTTCGGAAACCACACTTCGCCACCGTGCTGCCACAAAGTACACTAAATAATCAACCACCTACAGTCAAGGCAAACACGAATCGAATCTCTTACGCTGATATTTTAAAGACCAGAATAGTATGGGGCACTTTTCCATACAAAATTTGGCTCATGCCTACGCTACAGTCGGTAATGGTCGATTAGGCGATAGGTTTGTAACATGTAATGTAAAAATTTATATACGTTCTGGGGCACTTTTTCTATACAAAATTTGGCTGATGTCTACGCTACAGTCGGTAGTGGTCGGTTAGTCGATAGGTTTGTAACATGTAATGTGAAAATTTACGTATGTTCTGGATCAATTTTTCCATACAAAATTTGGCTCATGCCTGCTTCTTCTTGTTCCTTTTATTTCTATTACTTTCCAAAAGAATGATTGGACGCACGGAATGAGTGTGTGTAACGTTTTTAAAGTGTGTGGTTGCTATCCATGATGATCTTAGTTCGAATAGTATGTTGTGTTGGCAAGTATATGGCAGAAAATGCATTCGTTTTAAATGTTATGGTTTGTGGCAGTGATAGCAAGTGTGGGTTGGCCATCCTTGTTATGCTTATGTTTATTTTATTTTTATTTTTTTTTTGATGATTTATTGTTGAAGAAATATAAATATAGTTGTACGTGTTGTTGTTGCTGTGTTTTCTTTAATTTTAAACCGATAAAATAGAAATATAGTTGCACTTGTTGTTGTTGTGTTTTTTGTGGTATAAGGATCTTTAATTTCAAACTGATAAGAAAGGAATGTACAGCTGTGTGGTCGTTTTCTTTTGATAATAAAGTGTTGACACATTTTATGATGGTCAAATGTGGAATAACGACACATTGACGTTATAAACAATAACAGCGCGAGTTCTTATCATTTTTGTATTCCTAAAGATTAGTAGATGTGATTTTGTTTATTTTTAATTTTTGTATGATTTATTGTTGAAGAAATAGAAATATAGTTGCAATTGTTGCTGTGTTTTCATGCTATAAGGATCTGTAATTTTAAACTGATAAAAAGAAATATAGTTGCACATGTTGTTGTTGTTGATTGACGTTATAAACAATAACAGCGCCAGTCCTTATCATTTTTGTATTCCTAAAAATTAGTAGATGTGGTTTTTGTATGATTTATTGTTGAAGAAATAGAAATATAGTTGCACGTGTTGTTGTTGATGTGATTTTGTGCTATAAGGATCTTTAATAGTTTAGTATAAACAGGGTGCATTTTTTGATTTCAAATATTATACAACTGTATTTTAAACAAAACAAAACAAGCCTAAAATGAATAACTTCATGTTTTTCGATGACAATGAAGAAACTCAAAGGTTTCTACCAAACGGACAACATCCGTTAGATAGTGTCCAAAGAGAAAGACAACTCCCAACGTCACCCTCAGCTGTTTTCGGTGAGAATGACTCACCGAGGTCTCCATCACCACCACCACCCCTCCACTAATTACAAGAATTACGAGGTCTCCATCACCAGAGACGTCACCACCACCACCCGTTAACAGAATCCCTGATGATTTCAAAGCGCTGCGGAATTTATACACAGAAGTGTGCAATTCGAGACGAATCAGATTGTTAGAGATGAGGAAGAGAGCTACAGAATTCGAAGAGGAGGAAAGGCGACTGTCATCAAAAAAAAGCTGGAAAGGAAGCGGCAAAGGGTCTTGAAAATGTATAAAAAATATTTAATAGATAGTAAGAATGGACAAAAAATAGTGACTACCGTTTAGAAAATTTGTTTAATCATAAATACGAATGCAATGTTTGCCTAGCAAATAAAAAAGGACAGGCAATTGTTTTCCTACATTGCACACACTATCGGGAATGCTTTCGATCCTGGCACAGAGAATGTGCTGAATGTAGGAAAGCAATAAACCCGGTGAATGTAATAATTCAAATTGGAGAACGTTATTGTATAAGTAACGTTAATCAGTTTCAATTATTGAGAAAAATAAATGATAAAGTCATCGACCTCGCTTCCAATAATGTTACGGGAAGTGAGGACGATGATAGTGATATTTAATAATTTTAAAAATAAATTATATAAAAAACGTGCACACACTCATTCTGTGCGTCCAATCATTCGTTTGAAAAGTAATACAAATAAAAGGAACAAGACGAAGCAGACATGAGCCAAATTTTGTATGGAAAAATTTATCCAGAACATGCATCAATTTTCGCATTACATGTTACAAACCAATAAGATGCAACCTCCCAAACTAATTACTCACTATGGCGTGCCGCTCGTAGTCTAAAGAGGCCTGCGATGCGCAAGACCCTTACGGGATCACCGAAAAGGGTGATTTATTTGTTGATTAACATATTTTTAATCCCAATACATACATATACCGAAAGAATTAGACTTCCATCCATTATTCTTGAAAATTTCCATGATTTGAGATTAAAGTCTAACCTCAAATAAAACTCCTGGTATTGACAAGATAATCAATAAAATGCTTCTGGAATTACCTAGCAGAAGAGTTAAAACGATTTTATTTGTATTCAGTGCTATTACTCGCCATAAGTCATATACGCCTCAGTGGAAAGTTTCTCTTATTACATTGATACCGAAGCAAGGCAAAGATCATATTCAGATTAACTCATATAGGCCATAAGTCTTCTACCTAATTTGCCAATATTATTCGAGATAGCATTATTAATGAAACTTACACATAGCCACAGAAGTATACATACGGATAACAAATTTCAGAAATTTTTTTAACTAATCCGTTTTCGTTGAAAATCTTTGTAATTGTCTGACAACTTTCCTCGATTTTAAGACGGTCTTGGTTAAAAAATTTCTGAAATTTGTTAACTTTTATGGGCCTGATGTACACTTTTGTGGGTCTGCACAGGTTCACAAAAGTTAACAAATTTCAGAAATTTTTTAACCAATCCGTTTTTTTTTTAAATATTTATAATTGTCTGGCATCTTTCTTCATACATATATTATACGAATGTATACGTTTACAATATTTTCTATATTTCATTTGTAAGTGGTACGTATTCAAATATTCTATCGTATATAATAAAACAATATTGGCTTGAAAAGTTATTGGTACAGTTGATTTGAAAGTAAATGTTAAGTTTTCGATATTTATAGTTACTACAAACCACAGCGAACTATTATCTCATACAAGTCATATTTTAAATTAAAACGATGATAGAAAATTTTTGAACTTTCTATAAAAGGGATTACCATTCCAGAGCACAATTGTGCAGAGAGAACTCACATGCATTCTTGTGCTTTTTGATTTAGTTGTCGATCAGCCTGCGACAAGAACACATGTGTTGCGGATGATTTATCATTTTATTTCAGAGTGACACTCAAAAAATAGTTTATGTTAAAAGATGCTTTTGATAATATTCAATGCCTTTAAATAATAACTACGATAATTTTTGTCCGATTTTATCAAACGAAGTGTCAAACTCTTCACAAGAGAATGCACTTTAAGAATGTCGCCACTTATTTTATATTTTTTAATTAAGGTTTGCTACTATGAATGGACAAACTCGAAAAAATATGGAAATAAAACTTTTTTCCAAAATTATCCCGTCAAAACTCATAACATGTAAGTTTGAACCACATGTTTGTGTATACCAGTTTAAAAAACTTTGGATTTTTAAAATAGGTTAAAAAATAATTGCGTAATGAATAATTTTGTGTGAAAAGAATAAAAATACCGCTTTTGTCAAATAGAAGAACTTTGGAGGGTTCGAGAAATATAAAGAATTTTTTTTTAGTTGTACTCAACAAAACTAATGTGTAGGTTGTAAGTTTCATATTTTTTTTTTATTTTGACACATAGTATAAATTTTTTAAATGCTTTGGAATGCTCGCGTTTTTTCTATTAATAAAAAATGGGTTTTTTATTTTTATTTATCTAAAAAACATGGTCTAATTTTTAAGCCAAAGATGGATAGCTTTATGTTCTTTTAATAAAAAATTAATTTTTTATTTTATTTTTATTTATCTAAAATTAGTAAGCCAAAGATGGCTTTATGTATGTTGATGAAATGAAAATTACTAACACTTTTCTATGGCTGTAAATAAATAAATTCTCTGAACTTATTTTTTTCTCTCTTTTTTCACAACCAAAAAATGTTTGGTTCTATAATGTCACCGATATTAGTTTATTTTTCAACTAGATCAAGCCTGAATGCTTCCATTAGGTCATCAATAGTAAAAGGTGGTTGTCATAGCTTCGCGAATGCCGCAAATAAAGAGCAATTGTTGTAGTAGTAATCAATGCGAGTTAATGACTCACAGTTACTGGGAATTCCAAGTTCATGTGAACAGTTTAAGGTTCACAATCCCAAGCATGAAAGTTGAAGTCGCCGTGGTCTAGTAGGTGAAAGTGAAGTTGTAGTGAACAAGTGAAATTGTAATTTTACTCAAGGCAACCGACTTACCACTCTGTAACTGACTGAATCACGACTGACTGGATAAGTTATTCTTCATTTTGTTTCGTGTGGGAAATCTTGTTGGATTCTTTTAGAATTTGATCAAAATTTCATATGTAGTACATTTCTTTCAGCTGTAAACAGAATATTCGACATATATCATTATTTTATACTCAAATTATTTTAAAATCAAAAGTATTTTGATAATCGTCAAAATCTTATAAACCTATCAGTATTGTAATCAGTTAATTTTCTATATGGTCATACAGCTTTACCACTGCAAGTTGCGCGATCTTTTTATTTTGCATTTCATTGAAATAAATTTTCTCAACAATTGTTTGAAGGAGTATGTTGCACTGTATAATTACTGTTACGATAGTATTGTTAGGCGTAAACGAAATTCGCATTATTGTACATGTATTATTTCATCATCTATCATTAGCACATTCTCTGTTGTATTCTCGAGATAGATCGAATCGAATAAAAAGAAGAAAATAAAATAATTGTTATCAGTGGCAAAAAACCAAACCGTTAAAAATTGTTATTTATTGTCGTCATGTCGCTTTGATCCATTCGTAGACTAGAGTTAACAAAATCTAATCTAATTTTTGAAAAAAAATACAGACTAAAGAATTCACCCCACATCTCTGCACATACTGTACTCACTAAAAATATCATCACTTACAAGATATTTTGGAGAATTGTGGCACAAACAGGACTCTTCAAAGACTTGTTGTTGCTGCACCTCCACTACTTCTAAATATTGAGTATCGAGAAATCCAGGAAACTTTTGCCGAGCTCAACTTGAAGAAACGGTCTGCTATATATATAATCAGTAACAAAATGCTAATCTTTTTATGAAATCACCGTAGTATAGTAGGTAGTGTGTTGGCTTATTAGTCGTGAGACCTCGGTTCAAACCCCAGGCCAGGCATCTCCAACTGAACGAAATATGAAAAAAATATTTCTTCGGCGACTTCCTCTCAGCAGATTTCTGGCAAAACTCTGGGAGTAAATAAAATTGCCATGAAAAGTTTTTTAAATTGTAGGTCCCGCCACTCATGTATAAAAATTAACGCAAACAACATAAGTGGTGTGAGAGGCTAGGTCGTAATCCTGACTAAAGGGTTGTAATAACCAATTATGTTTGTATGTGTTGTAGTAGTAGTTTAGAATCGTTGTTTCTGCTGATGATCGTCATATGAAGTGACAAGTGAATTCCTACACACAGTGTTTGATTTTTTGGTTTAACCTTAAAATTAATCGGTTAATGATAATGATACATTGAACTGAGTTTTCTACACTCATTTCGGTTTATGCCCTTGAATCTCGAAAAATTAGCAGGCTTATTGTTCGATGATGATTTGAATGTAGTCAAATAAGCTTGTCCAATTGATAACAAATTCAGTTTCATGAAACGTTAAAGTGTCCTTCTGTATGATTACCTAGATTCAACAAATCACCTTAAAGAAATTTAATTACCACCATGCTCAGATTTTTTCAACAAATTGACTACTGAATCGTGTAGTGTAAAGGATATGAACACGCTAAAAAGTATAGAACACATTTAAATGCTAAAAATTATTAGATTATTTACTTTTATATTTAAAAGTAGGTGTTCTTTTGCTGCGTGATATTTTTGAAAATATTCGTAACGTTTGTAAGGCCATTTACAATTTAGATCCCTGTCAATATTATATTACTCCTGGTTTATCGTGGGATGAAATGTTAAAAACAACCAATAAAGAGTTGGAATTATTAGCCAATATTAATATGTATAACTTTATTACATGGGGAATTAGAAGAATTCTAACTCTCTAACATATTTAGATATAAACAATTCATATGAATATGCAATGTCATTATACCTTCGCTATAAAAAATTTTGAATGGACTGTAGACTGAAAATTGTAATGTATGTATATAATATAAAGGTTAAGTCACCGGTAGGATATATGTATTTTGAAAGTAGGCTTGGAATATCCGTCAAAATTACATAATTATCATAATGTATTACCATTTTGTGTTGAAAATAAGTATGTATATTAATATTTGGAACAACGAAAGTTAATAAGGGATTTAAATAGCAAAACAAACTATATAATACAGTATCGTAATCTATATCAATGTATTTAAAATGGGTTAATTTTGAAGAAAATACATCGAATTCTTCAGTTTACTCAATCAAATTGGTTAAAAGACTACATTGATTTAAATAATCAATATAGAACATTGGCTAAAATACGTTTGAACAGAATTTGTTCAGATTATTGAATAATGCTGTGTACGGAAAGACTTTGGAAAAATTAGGGGCTATTGCACTTATTTCTAAACCTAATTTTCATAGTTCACTTATATTTCACGATAATCTACATGCATACAAATGAATAGACTCAAAACTGAAACTTGAACATTGAACTTAACAATGAGCTACTTATATGACAAGATATGCATGTATTAGAGGGGATTTTATGCATGGGGACATTATAAATCATCAACAAATGAAATGTAAGTAATATGTGAAAAAAAAACATCAACAACAATAAAAAAGTACATTTTATATTTGTTATTTATAAAGTTTCTTTATGCTGGTTGGTAATAAAGACAATAGCTTGTGTTATATGGTTTTAAATACAATAATTTTCTGATAGCTATGGACTCCAGTAGACTCCGCTAGATAAGCCTTCCAACGCAGATAATTTTGTCAAAATTGGAATTACTGAAAGAAATCTACCAATTTTTGGTAATGGTTAACTCTTAGTTTAATTATTCAATATTCAAAATTTATATTAACTGATTTTTGTGAGAGTTTTACAGCATTATTCACATTTTCCGGTTCTTAGTATATATCTTCCAATTTCAACTCTTTCTTTTGCTTTCAAGGCAAAGTCATTCTCCTTCAAGAGCATTCATCAGACTGTTTACCCTGAGATATAAGAGGCAAGACGAAGCAGGCAGTGAGATGGGAAAGAATTCAGTCAGTCTTTTGTGAAGACGCGTTGCATATGAAGATAATAATTGTGGTTTGAAGAACTCCATTGTAAAGATCTGAAGTGCCAGTTAAGGTTTGGTTACTCAAGCGTAAGAAACGTAAAATCGTAACGTACGTAGCCTTACGAACGTTTTTGTAGTTATGGAAACGTTTAAAACGGGAGATATGTCAGCGAAGAATGTAAATATACGATAATATAATAACGAAACAGAATACAAAGCAACACACACACGAACACAACACAGTGCAAAAAAATTGGTATACAGACATTTGCACGAAGTCAGCTGTTCAGAACAGTGATCAGTGTTGTTAAGATAAAGCAAAATTCAAAAAGTGCCAATTGCGTACTTTTAATTGGAAGAAGTTATATTTGCTTCTTAATTTTTATGTTATTAGAAATATTTATTCTTGTAATATTATAGAATACTACATTGTCGTCTTAATCGGAGTCACTATTTATGAAATTTAGATATAAGTATAGTCGAATTTTGTTCTATTCAAAGAGAACAAAAGCACTCAATTTTGTGTTTGTGTTTTCCTCAACAAACAAACACAAACTAAATTGAGAGTTTTTTCTTTTTGTGTGATAGTGAAATTTTTGGTTTACAGAAACAGTACATAAAACTTTTAATAAGTACCTTTAAATAAATATAAAATCGTTGAAATGAACCTAAAAACGCTGTAGTGATAACAGTGGTTAACAGCTGAATTAAAGAAAAACAAAAAGCGCCGTATTAAAAGTGATAAAAGGAGTGAAAACGAAGTTTTTAAAATTTGGAATTAAGATTTAATTTGTTTTTTATTTTTAGCTTCTTATGCATTTTTAAAAAACTCAAGCCCAAAAACATGTCTTCTATAGCCATTTCTGAATTTTTGTCTTTTAGTTTTTGTAATTTTTATTTCTTTATTTGTTTTTGTTTATTTCTTTTATTGTTTTGTTTACTTAAAAATATATGATACGTTTCTACGTTCTATAATTGCACTTAAATTTCTACGTTGAGTAGACATTACTGTTACATTACGTTCCAGTCGCATAACTGAGCCTTATGAACTTTTGTGTAGTTGAGTGCTTTTGTTTATATTTTCCATATAAATAGACAATCAAGTGAAACCGTTTATCCTACAGAAACAGGTCAGGTATTTTGGAAACCAAATTTGTACGAATGTTAAAACGTTTTTATCTTCTCTAGTAAAAGTAAAATGCAAACTGAAATGCATTTTAATTTGTTAAAAATGGATAACTATATTTATTGAAATAAATATATTTATTTTGAAATAAATTATAATTTGGTTTTTAAAATATGTAAAGTTTTATTTAAAGAGAATTCCACATACAGACAAACACAACATGCGTACAAAATTTAAATTAAGTTTATAATTTCAATTTTCAAGTTTGGGGGTTTTTAATATTGACATGTTGTTAACACTGCTAAACAGATGTCACGTAAAAATGTAAGAAAATTCTGTTTTTTACAGATTCTCACGTTCCGGTTACGTTACATTACATGTCTATAACCATTCGTATTGCTTTATACATAACAAAACCGATCAGCTGTTTCTTAATGTTGCGATTACATTCCGTTACGGTTGCATAACTGAGCCTTTAAGGCTACATACGTTACGATTTTACGTTTCTTACGTTTGAGTAACCAAATCTTAACGAACAATTGTTAGTGTGTACGCGGAGTGTAATATCGCATGGAGACTATCAAATTTAACTGATCAAATTTTGCATGTGTTGGTAATATTTGTTTTGTCGATTATTTGATCCGTGGCCGGGCAACTTAAAGAAGAACAACAAATAAAGCAAATTGTTGTTGTTTAAATCAAGTTGCCAAAGGTGGCACATGGAATTGTGCGAACAATAAAGAATTGATTTAAATTTAACATAAATTTATTTTTATTTTATTTGCAATCTATGAACTCATATTTTAAACGTTTTTAAAAGCGTAAAACAATATATGTATATATCACAAACACGTTATTACTTCTCAGTATGCGAGTAATTAAACAAAATAAAGAGATTGTAGTAAAGAATGTCGATGGGCAAAAGGCAAAAAAATTAAAACTAGTAATAGAACCATATTACCAAACATAATAATAATATTAGTTGTTTAACCATCGAACTGTTGGAAAACAAATCGTTAGTCTAATTCGCAAATGTGTTAAGTCCCTTTTTTCAAATTTTATAGGAGACACAAAAAACATAGTAGCATTCTCAGTTTTTAAAATTTTTAAACGCAATTATTTTTACAAAGTAGCTTTCTTTAAAGGACCTAGATCAAAAATTAATAATAATTAATGAATAATACTCGTGCTATTAATTTTTTTCGTAGTTTTGAGGACTTAGCGTTTTTGCAAACCACAAAATTACAACAACTTTAAACTACATAATGACATTCTTTGTTGTTGTAAAATATGTATTTTGTATAGTGTTACCGTTTTGCATTAAAATCTCAATTTGGAAAAAAGTGGACCCTAGTTATGCTACCGGAACTTAATGTAACGCAATGTAACAGTAATGTGTGATTATCGACGACAGGTTGAACTTCAAAGCTCACGTAAAATTCATCGGCGAAAAGGCATCTGTAATCCAGGGAGCACTAACGAGGGTGATGCCAAATATTGGAGGACCAAATGCATTTAAGAGGAGGATGATATCGAGGCTTATAACGTAGATAATATTATATGCTTACCCAATATGGTCGGAAGCACTCTCCGTGGGGACGAAAGGAAGGAAACTGTTCTCGGTGTATCGCCTAAACGCGATTAGACAGATAAGTGGTTTCAGGACAGTGTCTGACGAAGCGGTCCTGGTATTGGTGAAAACAATTCCAATAGACATATTAGCGGACGAGGTAAGGCGAATATACTTTCGACGTCTCAAGTACCCAGGACGAACACCAGCTATAAAAGCGAAGGAACGAAGGACATCCATGCACAAATGGCAATCACGGTGGAAGAACAGTTTAAAAGGAAGATAGACATTTCGCCTTGTTCTTAATATAACCCCTTAGATGGAGTACGGACATTGCAAGCTGAACTTCTACGTGACCCTATTCCTAACTGGTCATGGATGCTTGAAGAAATACCTGCACAGATTTGGACATGGTACCTCCCCTATATGCCCAAACTGTGTAGATGATGAGGAAGATGCCGATCATATTCTAATTTGATGCCCTAGATTTAGATGGCCATAGAAACAAGTATTGGGTCATACGGGCTTAAAGGAGTGATGTTGAATTCTGCAATTCTATGGAGCCAATACAGTCGGAGAATGGCTGGAACTCCAAAAGTTGGAGGTACGAAGGCGAAATTTAATTTAATGTGAGAAAGCTTTAATGCTACAAAACCTTCCGTGAAGTAATATCTTACGGCAATCCCGCGGGGAGAGAGTGGTTTAAGGATTTAGGGGATGGGTTTAGTACGTAGGTAACAATTGAGTTGTAACAAACCAATCTATAGTGAGTGTAGAGTAGTGCTGTTAAACCGCACACACACGCACACTCCCATAAACAATTGAGTTGTAACAAACCAATAGACTAACTGAACATATTGAGCGGAGCGTAAGCATGTGCCAAATTTTGTACGGAAAAATTGATAAAAATACTACTCGTTTTAATATATTTAAATGACCAGCCCAGTCGCCCACCCCAAATAAATGAAGCACGGGAAGACATTTTAGAAAGCGTAACTGATAAATTAATAGCTCGAATGTCGCGTAAATTAGCTGCTGTTTTTCAAAATATAGAATATTGAGAATATGGAGACTTTTTGAAATAGATGTACCTACATACTATGTAAATATTATAGTACCAAAAATTGTGTAACGTGATTAAATTCCGCACATTCTTTTGAAGTTAGATTATTGTTCTGTGCGAGAGCACAAACCAATTGCTGTTAAACAGGACGTTTATGAAGTCCAAGTTGCAAACTATAAAATTTAAAAATAGTTTTATAAAATAAAAAAAATTCAAATCGTCTTTGAATGGCTAGATTTTCTTGCAAATCAAACATCACATTTTTTAATTGCTGCACACGTCATCATTATTGCCATCGTTTTCGTTTTTTCCATCATCATCATCATAACAGGCATACATCCATCGTCTTCGCTGCCGTACAAAACATCAGTCTTCATACAAACTTCATCATCGTCATCAAGAACATTAATCATCATCATCACTCATCGTATACTAAAGAGGGAATACCCCTTTTTCGCTTGTTTGTCCAAAATAATAGAAAAAATTTTTTGGTTATAATCACGGATAATAGAGGTAATCACGGTTAAACGATGCAGAAAAATTTAAGTCGATCCAAAATAAAATAAGTCGATGCAAAAATTTTCTTTTTCCATCTCGGATAATTGATGTTGCCGGATAATCGAATCACGGATAATCAAGGTCCTACTGTATTACATGTTTTATGTTTTTCGCTTTTCAGCTATTATTGGGTTAGCTACATATCTAACCTAATGCTAAGGTGGAAATAGTCTTTAGGCCCGATTAGTCAAATGTCCACTGAACGTACGTTCGTTTTTAGAAAGCGAAAACTAATGAGAGCGATTACCGAACCGTAATGTAATTTCGGTAAGTATTTAATTTGCTCTACATATGCTAAAAACGTTCCGTCGACGTTTGGCTAACCGTTCCGTTTTACGTTGTGGTACGTTCCAAATCAGCTGTTTTTGTTTTGTATGTGAGAAATATGCATAAGTCGTTAGTTTTTCTATTCCGTTGCGTACGTGTATTAAATATAAATAAATATTATTTTACAAACGTACTCTTTCAGTTATAGTTAAGTACCATTTCAAAATTCAAATTTTGCAACAGTGATCTCCATACATCCTATTGTTGTTTTCTAAACCTACGTTTGTATTCAGCACCTCACTTAAGTAAGAGAAATATTTGTTGATTATCTTCACTCATCGTTTCTGTTTGAGTTATTGTTATTGTAGAGTTACTTATCAGTGTTGGACTTTCCTATAAATTTATATTTTTGTGAAATTAGTACATTTGTACATTGTTTGGTGTAATTTTTAGTGGAAGAACAAGAAACACGAAGCATTGCGTTAAAACCATCAACTATGGATTTATCATCATAATAGGTACAAGGAAGTACAATGATACCAACTATTACTAAATTAAAATCAAAAGTAGAAAAAGGGGCATCTTGCGATTACACCATAATAAAATGTCGAATTCAAATGCTTGAATCGTACTTCACTCAATTAAGCCATATTCAAACTCAAATTGAACGCCTCAATGCAGCAGATGAATCACGCTCTCACTTAGAAGAATTATTCGTACAGGCTAAAGCTTATCTGGTAAATTTATTATCTAAAAAACGCCGCTCTAGTGATACCGATATAAGCCTTTTAAATACAACAAATTTATCTTTCTCACAACAATTGAAATTACCGAATTTCAATGGTAAATATTCAGGCTATCCTCGCTTCATAAGCACCTTCAATAATGTAAAATAGGAAAACTATTTTTAAAGTTGTTTAATGTTAAGTGCGCAAAAAGCTCACTGTTTGGCTATTGCCAAGTGCGCCAGAAGCGCACGCTATAGTTTATTAATTAATTCTTATCCCTAAAATTACTCAGAATTTATACATAAATAATGCTGATCAAGCATTATGTCTACAGTGGAAGGTATAGCAAGAATTTCAACCAATTATTAAGAATATGAAAATATGAAAATGTCCAACACTAAGGGCAATCTTAAACTCGAGATTAAGTTAATCTCCAGTTAAATTTAATCTTCAGTTAACTGAGTTTTCATTTTTTGAATTGGAGATTAACTGGAGATTAACCTTGTAGAGCTGCCGTACTTATAAGCAAAAATGGCAACATTTTTTTCGTTTATTTTATTGTGTTTACTACTTTTGCAAAGTGTTTCACAACTATTTGCTTTTGTATATAACAAAAACAAACAAACAAAAGCTGAATACTATTGATCTTTATGTAAAAAAAATTATTTTCTTAAAATAATAAATAAATTAAGACTGTCTATTGTCAATTTGTGTTTTATATAATTCATAGTCACTTAAATATTTGTCTTATTCGGCTTCTTTTTTAAATAAAATTTGTCAACTACTTAATCTCGAGTTTAAACCAGCTGCTTAAGCGTAAGGTTAAACTCAAAAACATATTGTTTTATCAAATGTGGACCCAACATCAAAGTCTGTATATGATGAAAAACAAAATTTAACGAAATTGCCCCCATGGACGAATTTTTTTAAATTATGAGCCGCAGATGTCAATTTCTCGAGAGTCGCTTAACTGAAAGTGAATCATTTCATGGGAATAGTCAACAATCTACATCTAGATTTTAGCGATCTGGTACTGAATTTATTACCTCAAGCATCTTATGTGAATATTTTCAAAACAAGGAGCATTTCATCAGCAACTGCCTTTCGTATTTAACGTTACCTGTTTCTCGTCGGTTTGATTTTATAAAATCTGCCAAATTATGCATCAATTGTCTTCAAAAAGGACATATCGTGGAAAAATGTCAATCCAAATCGCGTTGTCGGACTTTTCGTGTTTCCCACCGTACATCATTGCATAACTTAAGTACCCAGTTATCAGTTGAACCTCAACACTCGTCGCCTTCTATGCACCATCACAATTAGTCATCAAACTCATCGTCGTTTCAACATTCTTCGTCTTCGTCCTTACATCTAACCGGCCAGAATCAAAAATTTTGCACATAGAATCAACCCAAATGAAATGAAAATTTATTGTCATTGCGACACTCTCAACCTTCAATTGCTCAGCATAGCAATCAACCATCGCTTAACCCAACAAACAATTCAGATGTTATGCACATGAAGACAAAAATCTTCGTTTTTTACTCAGAATTGCAATCGAATCTTACTTCCAACAGCTATCGTATATATCAAACACAGCTTTGGCACCCTGCACCCGACGACGAGCTATCGCTTCTTGTACTTAGAAAAACGTTTTTTGAAGTATGAAGTATTGCAAGGGATGTACATGTACATGTACTTCATGAATGAATACACAAATCTCGGACATGTGTCAAAGGTGAATAATGACGTATTAAATCAACCACGTTATTTAATACCGCACCATTCAGTTTTCCGTCCAGAAAGCTCCTCAACAAAATTACGAGTTGTATTTGATGCATCATCCCCAACTTCAACTAGTGTCTCCTTGAATGGTATTTTAATGGTTGTTCAAACTAATAATATTGACTATTCTCGCTTTTCGACTTAATAAACTAGCATTATCCGCAAATATTTGCAAAATGTATCGGCAGTTCCTCATAGATTAAAGAAACAGTAATTTTCAACTTGTCTAATATTATCGATATTTTAGTAAAAAGGCTGAAATTATTAAAATCCTTTAAAAAACTGGTCGTCAGTTTTAAAAACGGGGTTCTATTGTTGTTAATAATGAAATAAATTATAATTTGTGATTTTAAAATATGTGAAATTTTATTTAAAGAGAATTCCACATACAGGCAAACATAACATACGTACAAAATGTAAATTCTGCTTATAACTTCAATTTTCAGTTTTGGTGGTTTTTAATATTCACTTGTTGTTAACACTGCTAAACAGATGTCACGTAAAAATATAAGATATATATTTTTTACAGCTTCTTACGTTCCGGTTACGTTACATTGCATTTCTATAACCATTCCTATTGCTCTATACCATTGGTGCTCAAACACATACTATGATAGTTTTGGTTGTGTTGGTAAAGCAGCGGAGAACAAAATTCAACTTAATTTTTGAGAATCGTACACAGGGAAAATAAAAGAAAGAAAAAAAATTGTTTTATTGTGTTGCGTGTATATTGTTACATAATGAACTTATGTATGTATGTATGTATTGATGAATATATTGATGTGTGTATGTATTGATTAATATATTGATGTATGTGTGTATGTATGTATGTATTGATGAATATATTCATGTATGTATGTATGTATTGATGAATATATTGATGTATGTGTGTATCTATGTATGTATTGATGAATATATTGATGTATGTATGTATGTATTGATGAATATATTGATGTATGTGTGTATGTATGTATGTATTGTTGAATATATTGATGTATGTATGTATGCGTGGCTAGCCTCGTAATGTCTTTTTGTCTGTTTTCTGTCCAGCCAGTTGAAGATTCGCTGACATAAGCCAGCTCTTTATTCTAGTCAACGTCGTCATACACGTAGCCTCAATTTGATGCAATTCCTTTGCCACAATTGTTACTGCTATATCGTCAGCATAACCAATTATCTGCACACCTCTTGGTACTGGGAGACGCAACACTCCATCGTAGAGTATATTCCATAGCAGTGGACCTAGCCCAGAGCCCTGTGGAACTCCACCAGTTATTTTATACCTCTTAACTCCTTCATCTGTGTCATAGAGTAGTATTCTTTTAGAAAGATAGCTGCTAATGATATGCATAAGATGCGCCGGCGTCTGTATAGTCCGCAAAGCCTGTATAATGTGCAACCAGCACGCGGAATTAAAAGCATTTCTAACATCAAGTGTTATGACGGCACAATATTCCTTAGAACCACCCATCCATCTGGTTCCTTCAATTGCATTGCCTGCTATCGTTGTCAATTTCTTAATTGCGTCTATAGTTGATCGTCCTCTACGAAATCCATACTGATTGTCAGAGAGACCTTCGGCTACTCTTTCAAGGTGTTGTTCCAAACGGTTACAGATCAATCGTTCCAAAATCTTACCCATTGTATCGATCATACAAAGCGGTCGATAAGAACTTGGATCTCCCGGCGGTTTTCCTGGTTTAGGTAGCAAAAATAAGAGCGCGGTTTTGAATTCCGTCCAGATCTGGAGCCTTGGCATTTCCAAAACGTTCCGATGCTAGCATCACCTCTTGGTCCGTCACTGGATCCATGGCATCAATAGAATTTGCATTCTCGTCTACTGTTATATTTTCCCTCTCAATGCTCTGTATTGGAAAAATAGTTTCAACCACACTACTCAGAAGTACTGGGCAAGTTGGCGCTAGTCCTCTACAGCTCTTTATTTTGGACATAACCACCTTATAAGCTCCTTCCCATGGATTCTCATTGACTTTGTCGCATAGCTCCTTAAAGCAGAACGATTCGCTTCTCTTAATAGCCATCTTGAGTTCCCTACGTTTGGCTTTAAAAACGGTCCTTAATCTTGCATTGTCATCTTCACCTCTACTCCTTTGGTATTGTCGTCTCGCACTGTGACACTCGCGTCTCAGTACCGCAATTTCGCTGTTCCACCAATACACTGGTCTTCGGGTAGATGTGCTTCTCCTTCTCACCATAGCAGCGTCACAAGCCCTGCTAATATGTTCCGCTAATAGCTTTGCTCGTCCATTTGCGTCACTCGAATCAGTTATATGTTCGTCCAGCATTTGTCTAAATATTTCCTCATCCATGGTTTCATCTTTCCACCCCTTCGTCTGTGCTTTCATTATGCGTCCGCTTCTCTCTCGTATTGGTCCTACACTGCTGATATCTATTACAATCGCCAAATGATCACTGTAGGTATATGTATCACTGATTCGCCAATTTGTTCTTGCAGCCAATACTGAGCTCACAAAAGCTATGTCAATAATGGAGCCGCGTCCATTCTTCTCAAAGGTATTCCTTGCTCCCATGTTCAATAAAATTACGTCAAGAATGGAGAAGGCTCTAAGCAACGCATGGCCTCGTTGGTTTGTGCTCCTGCTTCCCCATTCCAATGCCCACGCGTTGAAATCTCCCGCTACTATATTTGGCGTCGTTGTGAGAGCATCCCTAACTAGGTTGTCAAGTATTTGTTCGTACTCCTCCTGAGGTATACTTGGCGGTACATAACAGCTGTAAATGTGTACCCCACCAATCTTCGTCATAGTGTAATACCTTCTGTATACTAGTGGCCTATCCTGGTGAGTTCTATTTCCACACGCCCACACCGCTACTTTCCCTGTTAGGTCCTCCACCCACGTTCCAAGACATGGGTTTTTGTACTGCTCACATATTATGGCAGCACCACTTTCTCAAATTTATTTGTAGTAACCTCATCCTCATTTCCTAGCCGATTTGCTCGCTGCCTGGAATAACGGACACCTCCTACTACTCATTGCATGTTTTATATCTCTTCCACCATCTTTTTTACATGCAATACAGCATGGCTCCTTCCTACATTCTTTCCAATAATGCCCCTTTTCACCACATTTTAGGCAACACTCACTCCTGTCCTCAGTGTTTTACATGCCCTTGCCATATGACCATACTCGAAGCACCTAAAACACTTTCGTAAACTTGTTCTCTCTCGTATTCTGCATACCACCCAGCCTATTTTTATCTTTCCGGCTTCCAATAATTTCCTTGCCTCCAGCACTGGCAGACTAATAACTGCCACCTATGTGCCCGCATACGACGGCCTTAGGTTTCTAATGGAGCCTTCTCTGAAATTCTCCAATCCAGGGATACGTGAACAGATAGCCTCAACTATGTCATCTCTCGTAGTAATTTCGTCAAGATCTCGGATTTCAAGAGCCACTTCATGGGTTAGTGCTTTGATTTCCACCTGCTCTCCCAGTATTGGTCCCTCTTTGTATTTTACAACGCTTCCTGTAGAAGCCCGCTTTAATTCGAGCAGAACTTCTCCTTTTGTTGTCTTCTTTATTCGGGAGACATTTTCACCTAACTCTTGGAGGCTTTCCTCCTTCATAACCGCTCTTAATATATCACTGTAAGACATATCTCCGCTTCTCGCAATGACTATCGCATCCGGTCTTGGAGGAGGCAGTACATTCTTTTTCCTGTTGGACTTATTGTTCCCCTTGTTCTGCGCATTCTCTCTGGATCTAGCACTTCCCCTTCTTTTGCGTTTTCTTCCCTGGGAGTTTCATCGCCTACTGAGTCTTTTTTCGTTTCATCATTGATTAAAATCACTTCATCTTTCTCAATCCTTCCGTAGAGCGTTTTACTTCTCTTATGAGGCGTTCCTCTTCGCACTTCCGTATCATCTCTAGACCTCTTCGGCGTTGCCTCTGTAGTCACTTTAGGCACCGACGATTGCTTCTTCTTCAGTGTATTGTACTGCTCCTGCGCGTATGCATGCAATTTCGAGATATTGCCAAGGACTTCTCGCATATTGTTATTTATCAAGCGTTGCGGTAATCGCATCAATTCGGTCAATTTACTAATATTTTCTCCCAATTCGCTCATGTACTCTCCTTCATGATCTGGTTCCGCAATAGTTGTGTCTTCGTTCAGACGCGGCGGAGAAGATCTTGACCTCACCGTCGTTCGGCTGGGAGTTACTTTTTCCGGTGTTCGAGCCAGCTTCGATGCTCCTTGGAAAGGATTTCTGCTTGTGGCATTATCTGATATGTTGGCCAAGTGCGCCACCATTATATCATTGCAATCGCTTGATCTCGACGGTCGGGGGCCTGCTTGCTCACCCCTCAATACCGCCGGCACTGGGCTTTTTACACCCTGCACCGTAACTTCATCATTTCTTGTCGAATTTGTATTTATGTTTTATTGTTCCGGGATCCTACCCATATCATTTTATACCTACTGACAGGTGTTAATTCAGCCGCTCCCACTCCGGAGACAGACGCTGCCTAAAAAGCCGCTCAATATGGGACAGACGCTGCTAGGATTTTGGTTTGATACTTATTTAAGGGCGGTATCGGCTCGCCCCGTCGCAGTGACATCAAAAGGCAGTAAAAACCTTTTAAGTTATGCCCTCCATCTCTGCCGCTTTTGGTCGGGGACTGCTTATTCAATATTCGCAGCTAACTCACATATCTGTAGGCCGTTCAGCTATCCGCCACCTTGCTGACCCCCACAGTAGCCCAAGCTAAGCCCTGTGGGCTTTTTAATGTGTGTGTGTATGTGTGTGTTGAAATTTATGAGCATGCATATCTGTAAAAGACTATTCTTTATTTTTTTGTATGATTTAATGTTGAAGAAATATAAATATAGTTGTACGTGTTCTTGTTGTGCATAGCTCGGAGTTTTTGAAATTAGGGAGCATGCAGAGCTGGGAAATCGTTTCAGAATTGTGTATGATCGGTCTATAGGTTTGTAACATGTATTTTGAAAATGCAATGCCTGCTGTTGTTGTTGTTTTTTGTGCTATAAGAATATTTAATTTCAAACTGATAAGAAAGAAATGTACATCTGTGTCTGCGTTTTTTAAATAAATATATTTTTTAAATTAAACAAATTTAAAAACGTCTCATATTACAGTTTTAATTTTAAGTATAAAGAATTTGGATGTGGTTTTGTTTATTTAATTTTTATTATTTTTTTGTTTGTATGATTTATTGTTGAAGAAATAGATATATAGTTGTACGTGTTGTTGTTGTTGTTTTAACTGTTATTGTTTAGATAGATCTTCTGGGTTTTGGTAGAGGTTGATGTGATAACATAACTCCTCCCAGGTTTGTTAGAGAGGGTAGGGTTATGCAGGGTGATTGTGATGTGTTTATGACGGTTGTTTTATGGCTTCATATTTTTGTTTTGAAAAGTAAGCTAAATATTTTTTAGGTATGTAACATATATTAGAGAGATGTAGTGTTATGTAGGGTGATTGTGATGTGTTTATGCCGGTTGTTTAGTTTATCCAATGCAAAACGTATATCAAGTTACATACTGTTTGGCGCGTGTAGGTAAAAAAAATATTTCATATATTTTTCATTATGATATTTGATCTGATAAATTCTCATGCTTGTTGGAATAAAAAAATGTTTAATTTGTTTTATTTTTATAAAAGTGCATTTATTAAAAGTTATTCAATGCAAAACGCATATCCAGTTACATACTGTTTTGGGGCGTGTAGGCAAAAAAAAATATTTCATATATTTTTCATTGTGATATTAGATCTGCTGAATTCTCACGCTTTACCAGGTGTGATTAATGTTGAAATAAAAAATGTTTAATTTGTTTTATTTTTATATTAATATTTTTATTGGGGAAAAAATATTATTCTAAAACTTAGTATATACATTTCTTAGGATTATAATTAAATTTTATTAAAAGTACAGTTTTTACATTTCAATACATAATAGAAATTTATTATTTTTCTTCAGATTTTTACAGGTTCAAATTTAAAAATACTTTTATAAAGATTAAAAAGCTTAAGTGTTAACAAATATTGTGTATAGAATGTTTGACATCGACAAATGTTGAAAGATTGTGAATAAGTATTTTCACAGTTAGATCTATTTATGATATTATTAACACATATAAATGGATAATTTACATAATTATAAGTTCTTAATTCATTTATAAGTTTCATAAATAAATCTATATGTTCTTTATCAATCTGATTACTATGTTTTGTTAATAGTTCTTCCAATTCAGCTTTTATATTTTGTATTTCTTTCGATATCGATATAATACTATTTGTTTGTATATTTTCAATTTTATCTATATTCTTCAATATTGATGTATTAATGTTTTTAAGCGGACGATTGATTTCTTGTTGTAATAATTCGAATGAGTTTTTAAAAATTCATCATTTTGTAGGATGTATTTAAATCCAAAAATTGGGGGGTAAGAGGTTTTTTCTTTTAGAACAAAGGGGAATGTAATTAGCAATTTCTTTTTTATAATTAATTTTTGTGGTTATAGCGATGACAGAATTATTTATATAAAATATCGAGTTACATACTGTCTGGCGCGTGCACCAACATGCGCGAGCATGCAGACGCTGATTCAGCATAATTATTTTCCCATCAAATTGTTGTAATTGGAGCCGATGCAGGTGTGAAGCAAAAATGTGTTGTTAACTTGTACCAGTGTTGCAAAACTGAAATTTCGAAATGGTATTGAATTATAACTGAAAAAGTACTCTTTTGCATCAAATAGTAGTAAAAAGTACTCTTTTGCATCAAATAGTTGTAAAAGTACTCTTTTGTATCAAATAGTAGTAAAAAGTGCTCTTTTGCACCAAATAGTACTTTTATACTGAAAAGTACTGAAAAAATACTAAAGTACTGAAAAAACTACTAAAGTACTGAAACAAGTACTAAAATACTGAAAAAAGTACTAAAGTACTGAAAAAGTACTAAAGTACTGAAAAAGTACTAAAGTACTGAAAAAAGTACTAAAGTACTGAATTTATCAACACTGACTTGTATATTAAAAAAAAATTGGTATAAATAACGGTAGTTGTTAGTTAACAGAAACATTCCTGTTTAAGAAAATCTATTTCACACATTATAAACAAAAAAATAAATAAATAAGAAATGGCTGGCGGTTTTATTTGTGAATTTTGTAAAACAGAATTCACTCTGAATAGGAGTTTAAGAAGACATATTAGATTATATCATGATGGACCATCCACATAATTTAAATGTAAAACATGTAATAAATATTTTTCAAATCATGCGGAATGGCATCGACACTCACATTCTCACACTGAAGATAACAAAAACGGTGAAATTAGTGTTTATTGTGAGTATTGTACAAAATATATTCTAAAAACAAATTGGCATTATCATAAAGGAACAAATGAACACAAACTTAAATGTGCTGAGAAACCAGATAATAGTTTGGATGTTGATGGTGTTAAATGTATAAAATCATCGTTTAATAATAGAATTATCACATATTTAGTTGAAAACAATAACAAAAATAGTTTAATACCTGTAAACTTTTTAACGGAAATCAGAGACAAAATAATTAAATTATTCAGTGATGTGATTAAAAAATATGAAAGCATAAAATTTAATATGGACCTGTTTTGTGAATATGTGTTAATAAAGGATGACGAAGATATTTGCATGATTGAAGTAAAGTCTCATCAGACTAAAATGAGTATTCTTAGTATATATTCAACAAGAGATGACATTCTTAATACTTACAACGAGCAATGTGATGTTATAATTAAAAAGATGAGTGAATTTCAACAATAATAACAATAACATGTCTTGAGATAAACATTAATCAATATAAATGTATAAAAGGTTCCCAATACATCCCCCTACCACCGGAAATACAGAGAAAGTTTGCATGCAATAATATCAGCATTATATCCAATTGAAGCCCATTCATATAGAATGACGTCGTATAATGTTGTTAATATAGAAGATGAACTCATAAAACTGGAAAATAATATTGAAATAAATTTTAAGAACTTTAACTTTCCGCTTCCAGTTAATCAGATAAAAGTATTTGAGACCAACAATCCTGAAATGAGTGTTAGTGTGTTTGCATTAGATAATGAGAATAATATAGTCGGTCCATATTATTTTACCCAAAAGGAAAAATTTAAACACATTAACTTGCTGCTGTTGGAAGATGGTGAAAAATTCCATTATGAATGGATTAAAAATATATCAAGGTAAATATAAAGAAATATATATAGACACTTTAAAAACTTGTACTAATTAATTTTTTCCTTTTTCACATTTACAGATTAATTAAAAGTCAACTAACAAATCACCGCCGATGTATTTATATATGCAATACATGTTTAATACATTTCCATAATGAGTCATCTCTGGAAAATCATAAGAAAGAATGTAATAAGATGGTAACTAAAATGCCTAGCATAGAAAACAGTATGATTAGTTATAAAAATTTTAAATTTTACCTTTTATTGTACATGCTGATAATGTTCAAAATTCAACAAATGTTAAATCAGTACAAAAGCATATTCCATTTGCTTATAGTTATTATATTAAATGTTCATATAATTCAGATTTAAATATTTTTAAAATTTACAATGGTAATAATGCACCACAACATTTTTTTAAAAGCTTAGTTAACGATATTTTAGATATTTACACTGAACATTTAAGTGTTATTAAACCTATGAATTCCTTAACGCCACTTCAACAGATACAACATTATGAAAGCAAGACTTGTCATATTTGCACCAAAAAATTATCAAATAAAGATAAGGTAGCTGATCATTGTCATCTAACCGGTGAATATAGAGGTTCTGCTCATAACAAGTGTAATTTAGAATATCAAATTGCGAATTTCATTCCTATATTTTTTTATAATCTTCCAGCATATGATTGTCACTTGTTTGTTAGAGAGATTGAAGGTAGGAGATATTGAAGGTGATATAAATATTATACCTTTATATAAGGAACTTTATGTATCCATATCAAAAAGAATTACTGTAAATGAAAAACAAACTATTGAGTTACGTTTTCTCGATTCATTTAGGTTTATGCCACCTAGTTTAGAGAAATTAGCAAATTATTTATCTGTCAACGATTTAACAGTAGTAAAATCAAACTATTCAAATGATGAAGAATTCAATTTAATGAAACGTAAAGGTGTCTTTCCGTACGACTATTTAGATTCTGAAAATCGTCTCAATGAAACCCAATTATCTCCTATTTCAGTTTTCTTTAATAAATTAACTAACAAGTCGTGTAGTGTAGAGGATTATGAACATGCTCAAAAAGTATGGAAGACATTTAAATGTATAACATTAAAGGATTATTTACTTTTATATTTAAAGGTAGACGTTCTTTTGCTCTGTGACATATTTGAAAATTTCCGACAAGTATGTAAAAACATTTATAATTTAGATCCCTCTAAATATTATACTACTCCTGGTCTATCCTGGGATGCAATGTTAAAAACAACTGAAATAGAATTAGAGTTGTTAACTGATATTAATATATATAATTTTGTACTTCGAGGTATCAGGGGGGTATTGTTCAATGTTCTAACAGACATTCAATAGCTAATAATAAATATATTAGTGATTACGATTCTAACAAGGAATCAAATTATATAATATATTTAGATGTAAATAATTTATATGGTTATGCAATGTCAAAATATCTCCCATATAAAAATTTTAAATGGGTTGAAAATTTTGCAAATTTTAATGTTAATAATATAGAAGAAGACACAATGTATATATTTAGATCTAAGGTACATCAAATTTATACACAAAATATTAGTAAACTAACATTAAGTTATTTAGAAGATAAGAGATATATTAAAGAAAACGGTATCAATACATATGCATGGGGACATTATAAAATAAATTCTCCATCAACATCATCATCATCAAATTTAAATTTATATAGGGAATTTATGCAAGATGATGATGATAATGAAATGTTTTTAAATGTAAATATAGATTAAGTAACTTATACGAACTGTAATGTAAAAAATAATATGAATTAATAAAAAAATAATATATATTCATCAAGTATATACACAATGTATAAGTAAATTAACTTTAAGTTATTTAGACGATAAGAGATTTACAGTAAACTCGCGAAAACGTGAACACTCGAAAGTGTGAACGTCTCAGAAACGTGAACAAATTTATTTTTCCACAGAGTATTCTAAAACGTGAACAAAATCTGAAAGCTCTAAAACGTGAACACTTTATTATTTTTTAATCTGTTTTTAAATTGGGAACTACAGTTTATTGCTTGTTTACTTATGTTTGAACTTCTTTTTCAATGTACTCGTTTATGTATGCTTTGACCTGTTAGTTGCCTAAAGTTTTAACTTTAAAAGATAAAGTGGATATTCTTGAGTTATTGCAAAATGGTTATAGTGTTAGTGGCTTGGCAAGAAAATATGAAGTTGCAATAGCAACTGTTTCTTTTAAAAAGAAAAAACGGGAAATTAATAATCGTGTAAATAATACACTTTATGGCACTGGAAAGTGTAAAACATTACGTGTATATGAATTTCCAGAAATGAAAAAAGTCGTAAATCGTGACCAGATACAAAGCAGATCGTGGTCAGTTACAAAGCAGATCGTGACCAGATATAATGCAGATCGTGACCAGATACAAGCAGATCGTGACCAGATACAAAGCAGATCGTAACCAGATACAAAGCAGATCGTAACCAGATATAAAGCAGATCGTAAAAAAATTATTATAATGTCTAAAAATTATCATAATAAAATGTTAGGAGATCTTGTAACGACAAGAGCTGTTCTAAAGGAAATGTTAAAAAATATTAAACTGAATCAAACTTTGAAATGAAACAACAGAAAAGCGTTTTTTTTTATTTCCTATTTTTATTATGTATACTGTTCACACGAGTGAACAAACTCATACATTCCCCACCCTGACTTCCAACGTAACATCACAAACATCTCTAAAAATAATAACACATCAGATCACCAACACATATATACATTCACCATACACATCAGCATTCACCATACACATCACATTCACCATTCACTTTCTTCAACAGGCTGTAAGGAGGATTGTTTAGATCCTTATAGAACAGTTGATGATCGACAGTGAACAGCTAAGGAGCAACCCTATGAGAGTGAATTAAAGTGAACAAGATTATTTAAACTTATTTAAAAGTAACATAATTAGTTATGAAATTTGAACTCTAAATAAATTACAGTGAACATAATTATTCTAAGTTAATGCTGAAATTTGAACACTAAATAAATTATAATATAAACAAATTAATCTAACAGAAACATTGTTTTATAAGAACTATTGTTAAAATTACATAAACTTTATAACATTTGAATATAATATTGTTACGCAAATCGAAACGACCTAATATCGTTTAACATTAAAAACGATAAACAAAAGCCACACAGTACAAATACACACTAACACTAAGAATACAATGAACGTGTTGATTATATAAAGCTGCACACACACATAACATATGTACAATGAACCTGGTATCAACAACAACATGAAATGAAGTAAACCAGCTACGACAAATATGTGATGTCAAATATGTCAGTCAGTGTTAATTCAGTCAGCCTTGTGTGAAATTGCGTGTGAACAAAACAAGTCGTGGTTGTAAAGTGAATAATTGTGTGAACTAGTAAAAAGAACAAACAGATTATTATTGTTCTATCGTTAAGTAGTATACGGTGGGACACAAAAATAGTGTAAAGAATAAAGAGAGTTTAACTGAAATTAAACACATATTTGTTTTTACTTTGTTTACAATTAACGAACTTATATTTAAACGTTTTTAAAAAGGTAAAAACGTAACAATTGGTGTCAGAAGTGGGATTGCAAAATCCAAAAGTAAAAATAAATATAAAAAAAATAAAAAAAAATAAATAAAATGAAACTCTCCGAACTAAGAGTGGGCCGGCTGAAACGAGAGTTGGGTAAACTAGAGCTGCCAACAACGGGCACGAAGAATGAACTGCTAAGGTGGTTAAGGGAACAACTGCAGCTTCAGGGCATAGACATCGAATCCTACGAGTTCGAGGATGAAGAGGAACGAGAGTTACAGGCCCCTGCAACTCCTAGCGGTGCTGACATAAATTTGTTGCTAGCCGCTATGATGGAGAAAATGCATGTAGCAAACCAAAAGCTATTTGATGGTGTTCAAGAAGCTGCTAGAGCTGAGAACCAGAAGCTATTCGAAGCTTCTAGGACCGAAAATCAAAAACTTCTAGCTGAAGTGCAAGAAGCTTCTAGAACCGAAAATCAAAAGCTTCTAGCTGAAGTGCAAGAAGCTTCTAGAACCGAAAATCAAAAACTGTTAGCTGAAGTGCAAGAAGCTTCTATAGCCGAAAATCGCAAAATGCATGAAGCTAATCAAAAGCTATATGAAGCTTCTAGAGCAGAAAACCAAAAGTTATTTGAAGCTTCTAGAGCCGGAAATCAGAAACTTCTGGTTGAAATACGTGAGTCATTCCACAAAAGAATCAATGGCGTCGAGGAAAGGGTCTCAGATTTGGAAAAGATCTTTGACGGGAAACTAGTTATAATGGAGGAGAAGATCAACAACCTCCAGAGCCAGCGACCGGAGCCAGTGCGAGTCGTATCAGAAGGTACCGGCAGGATAAAACCACCTTGCTTTGATGGTAGCTCACCCCTATCGGTGTTCAAATTCCAATTCGAGACAGTAGCCAGCAGAAACGGATGGGACGATGGGGAGAAAGCTCTGGAACTAATTTTGGCTCTAAAAGGTGTCGCAGCTGAGATCCTAGAAACCATGCCAGCCAGCTGCAGGAACAACTACAACGAGTCAATCGTGGCATTGCAGCGTAAATTTGGCGATGAGCACAAACGAGAACTATACCGCATGGAGTTGGGATGCCGGGCGCAAAAGGCAAATGAGTCATTACAAGCTTTTGCAATGGAGGTTGAGAGATTAGTGCAGCTCACATACCCCGGAGAAAACCACCCGCTGATAGATAACATTAAGACCGAGGCGTTTGTCAATGGTATACGAGACCCTGACATTAAACTAGCGGTATGTTCTAAGCAGAAGACAACCTTTGCAGAGACCGTGGGCTTCGCACTAGCCCAAGAGCCCGCTCGCACAATTTCAAGACCACCAGTTAACAAAGTGCGAAAAATGGAAGTTGTGGAGGAAGATGAATGGCTTTTAACTAAAGTTAAGGAGATGGTGAAGCAAGCTTTGGAAGAAAACGGACAAAGAGCTAGACTTAAATGCTTCAATTGTGGAAAGAGTGGTCATTTACAAAGAAACTGCAAAGCGCCACGCAAGAGATCAAGATCCGCCTCACCATCAAGGAATAAGAAACGGGCGAACTACCAACCATCTTCACAAGAGTCCCCGTTATACTAAAACGAGCTAGCACTGAGGGGCAAGTGCTGGCTCCCACAAGCGTGGGCACCACAATCTCAATATCAGTGATGCAACAGAACAACAACAATCTTACGGCGTGCGGATACATAAATGGCAGACCACATATCTTCACTATAGACACCGGGGCGACGCAGTCTATCATCAGAACAGATGTAGTGAAGGGAAAGTGTGAGGCACTTAGCAATGTACGACTACGGACAGCTACTGGAGAGTCTGCCACCGTCCACGGAGAAACAGAGGCGAAGGTGACTATAGCCAACATTAGTGTATTTATTGTTGCCGATATTGTGGACGAGATTATCATTGGTGCCGATTTTATGCTAGCTCATGGCATCAATTTGAATATGGGGCAACAGATTATGTGTTGGCGAAATGTAGAGATACCTCTAGACGTGGGGTACAAGCATCAAGTGCACGCAAGAAGAATAGTTGCGGTCGAACAGCTCAAATTGCCACCTCAGAGAGAATCACTGATATGGGCGCGTATGGATGGAGATTGTGTGGAAAACCGCTTGTGGGTTGTTAAACCAGCAGAAATTCAGACCAATTTGTTATCAGCAAAGCCCTTCGTTAAATCCAATGAACAGAGAATAGTCCCAGTGAGAGTGCTAAATATGTAAAAACTCCGATGTGGGCCAATGTACTCCAGTAGCGGCGGTAATAAACACCGAACAATCGCCGGAACCTGCCGAAATGTCAGCCAAGGGTCAAAAGGAATTTGGTGAAAATGTGGATAAATGGGTAGCAGGTTTAGCAGCTCCAGAGAGAAATAAAGCCAGAAAGCTGTAAAAAGGTTTGCTTTCGCTTTCGCAACGAACAATAGAACACAAGGAAGAACAGCAATGGTCAAGCATGAAATTGATACCGGCGAAGCGAGACCGATAAAACAGGCACCCAGAAGCATACCGCTGGCGAAGCGTAATGAGGTCAAGGAGTTAGTCGACGAAATGAGGAAGAGCGGTGTAATCGAACCATCATCGTGGAGCTCACCTGTAGTCTTAGTAAAAAAGAAAGATGGCAGTACAAGATTCTGCGTAGACTATAGGAAGCTGAATGATGTAACCAAAAAGGATAGTTACCCGCTACCAAGAATTGACGACACACTCGACACGCTAGCCGGAACGAAGTGGTTCTCTACATTGGATCTACAAAGCGGGTATTGGCAGGTGGAGATTGCAGACAAGGACAAGGAGAAAACCGCATTCAGTGCGAACGGCGGCTTATGGCAGTTTAAAGCTATGACATTTGGACTCTGTAATGCTCCGGCCACATTCGAGCGGCTTATGGAACGTGTGCTAATGGGACTGCATTGGAAGACTTGCTTGGTGTACCTCGATGACATAATAATGATGGGCAGAACTTTTGGCGAACACCTCAAGAACCTGGGAAAAATTCTGCAACGAATATCGATGGCTGGACTAAAATTAAGCGTAAAGAAATGTGCATTTTTTCAAAAACAGGTAAAATATTTGGGGCATCTTGTTACAGCAGATGGCATATCCACGGATGAAGATAAAATACGAGCAGTAAAAGACTGGCCTCGTCCCCAGAATCTTCATGAACTACGCAGCTTTTTGGGACTATGCATGTACTACAGACGCTTTGTGCCTAACATTGCCAGCGTGGCTGCAAGTTTGCATGAGCTCAGCAAGAAGTCAAAAGTCTATCAATGTGGTGAGTCATAAGAAAAGGCGTGCCAGACACTAAAAGACCTATTGTGTGCTGCACCAGTTTTGGCGTATCCAGTCCCAGGAGAAAAATTCATCTTAGACAATGATGCTAGCGGATATGGTATTGGTGGTGTACTTTCCCAAGTGGTCAATGGAACAGAGAAAGTCGTAGGCGACTATAGTCGCACCTTGCCAAAGCCTGAACGGAATTATTGTGTAACCCGACGAGAGCTACTGGCAGTTCTGGAGTGCATCAAACATTACCATAAGTACCTGTATGGCCAAAATTTTCTGCTAAGGACTGATCACTCCGCACTGAGATGGCTGCTACACTTCAAGAACCCTGAAGGACAGTTAGCACGTTGGATTGAACGCCTCCAGACTTACGACTTCAGCATTAAACACCGAAGAGGCATAAAACATGGAAATGCTGACGCTCTTTCACGCCGACCTTGTAATTTGGAGTGTTAACATTGCGTGAAAACCGAGAAAAAGAGGAATCTATCGTCGATATCCGGCTAACGCGGATTGAATCCAACGAAGACTGGTCCCAAGCACAACGGAGTGACCCAATATCGGCAAAAGTAATAGCAGCGAAGGAGGAGGACAAACCACCTATAAGGAATGAGATATCCGCAGAAGGTCCTCTTACAAAAGCATATTGGGCACTATGGGACAGCTTAAAGATCATAAATGGGTGCCTATATCGACTTTGGGAAAGCGCTGATGGCAAGACCTCATCCAACCTATTGGTAGTGCCTTCCTCTAAAATGAAAGAATTGTTAAAGAAGTTCCATAATGGAGCCAGCGGAGGACATAGTGGAGTGACCAAGACGCTGGAAAGGCTAAAACAACGTTTTCATTGGGTTGGATGTCAGCAAGCAGTGTCGGACTGGATAGCAAACTGTACCCAGTGTATTGCAGCTAAAGGTCCAGTTAGAAGAACTCGAGGTCAGCTGCAACAATATAACTCAGGCGCACCTTTCGAGCGGATAGCGATGTACGTAGCAGTCCCTTTTCCTGTCAGCAATGCCGGAAACCGATATGTTCTCGTTGTGATGGACTATTTCAGCAAGTGGCCGGAAGTGAATGCCATACCCAATCAAGAGGCGAACACCATAGTAAATGTTTTTGTCAACAACTGGGTATGTCGCTACGGGGTTTCAATAGAACTACATTCCGATCAAGGCAGAAATTTTGAGTCAACTGAATTCAAGGAAATGTGCGAAATATATGGTATTAAGAAGACTCGAACGACGCCTCTTCACCCACAATCAGACGGAATGGTAGAACGATTTAATCGAACCCTAGAAGAATACTTGCGAAAAGTAGTGAGCGAGCAACAGAAGGAGTGGGACGAACACATTCCGAGGTTTCTACTGGCGTACCGATCTGCAGTCCATGATTCAACATCTAGATCACCTGCAAAGGTTATCTTTGGGACTGAGATAAAGCTGCCCGGTGACTTAGAGTTTGGTGTTAAGCCCGGCACAAAGAGGGATGCCACATACACTGGAAAAGACGAAAGCCTAAATGAACTTCATGAGTTTGTGCGCACCCGTATAAAAATGGTCAGTGATAGAATGAAAGAAAGGTATGATCGTGCGGCAAACACGGAGAGCTTCCATGAGGGACAAATGGTTCTACTATACAACCCAAAGCGAATGAAGGGATTATCTCCCAAGCTACAAACCAGCTGGGATGGACCGTATAAAATAATTAAACGGTTAAACGATGTCGTGTACAGGATACAGAAAGCTAACAGCCCCCGAACAAAAATGAAGGTCGTACACATAGAGCGACTGGTAAAATATGGGAAAGGAGATAATGAGCCTATTCGAGACGAACAGGCTTAAGTGGGCGGCAGTGTTACGCAAATCGAAACGACCTAATATCGTTTAACATTAAAAACGATAAACAAAAGCCACACAATACAAATACACACTAACACTAAGAATACAATGAACGTGTTGATTATATAAAGCTGCACACACACATAACATATGTACAATGAACCTGGTATCAACAACAACATTAAAAACGATAAACAAAAGCCACACAATACAAATACACACTAACACTAAGAATACAATGAACGTGTTGATTATATAAAGCTGCACACACACATAACATATGTACAATGAACCTGGTATCAACAACAACATGAAATGAAGTAAACCAGCTACGACAAATATGTGATGTCAAATATGTCAGTCAGTGTTAATTCAGTCAGCCTTGTGTGAAATTGCGTGTGAACAAAACAAGTCGTGGTTGTAAAGTGAATAATTGTGTGAACTAGTAAAAAGAACAAACAGATTATTATTGTTCTATCGTTAAGTAGTATACGGTGGGACACAAAAATAGTGTAAAGAATAAAGAGAGTTTAACTGAAATTAAACACATATTTGTTTTTACTTTGTTTGCAATTAACGAACTTATATTTAAATGTTTTTAAAAAGGTAAAAACGTAACAATATATAAAAATAAAATACGTTTTATAAATATATAGACATACATAAAACACTAATACACTTATCATTTATACACATTCACAAAAGGTTTGTGCATTATTAATACGTTTATACACCCTACCTCCTCTTACCCTAAATACTAACCCTACCCTATAACCCGTTTGTTCATGGTCCTTCAAGAAAAAACAGGACAGCGACACAAATATACAGTCCACAAAAAACCCATAAGCCCACTAAATTGTGAAATAATTAAAAAGTATAACCCTAATTTTAAAATTTTAATATAATCAAAAACTAACAATAATAGTGCAGTGCATTTAATAAATATGAGTGCAAAAGTGATTTAATGTAAGTGTTTAAATAAACAAAATAAAATAAACACACATACACTAAAAAAACAGGGTAAAACATAAATCCCCCATACAAAAAACATAAAAAACATTCTAAAAAACAAAAAGTGTGCAAAGTATTTAAAAGTATATGTTTAAACACAAATTAGTAATTAACACAAACAATAATCATAGAAGGACACCTTAAATAAAAAAGTGCATTAACAAAAACAACATACATAAAAAACGGTAAAAAATAAGACATTACAAGGTCGAAAATAATAATACATCACATATTTCAAATTATTAAAAATACAAAACGAAAGTGATATTACATAGAACAGTAAAATAAAATTTAAAAACAAATATAAATTGAAAAGGAAACATAAAAGTTCACAATGGTTCACAAAAAATAGAAAAAAAATACACATAATAAAGAGGAACACATATTGCACATTTTTCAAAATAATACATAAACAAAATCAAAAGTGAAGAACACAAAAATAAAAAGTTCAACAAAGTTCGAATTAAATAGCAACAAAATACATATTAACAAAAATCAAAAAATTGAAAAATATCAAGTACACGAACAAGTACATTGCATTACTGTTCACTAACCATACATCAAAAACAATTACAAATAAATAAATACTAACAAATAACCCTTATTAACATTAAACACAAACACAACACAAAACATAATAACAAAATATTACAAAAATTACTCAAATATAAAAAAACACATTAAAATATATACATACGTACAGTAAGAGTACTTACAGCGAGTGTCGACAATTACAACAACAACACTACCCATATTATCAACACACATCATAGCGGGAAGACGACACAAAGAGGAATCGACAAACAATAGAATTTTTTATATATTATTGTGGTTTGTACCCTACCCCCAGCAAAAGGGGTGAGTCGAAGTTTTTGCTATTTATACGAAATTTTTTATTTCCAATTTCTTTTGCAAATTTGTTCCATTACTTTTCAGCAATATAATATATAAAATATTTTTTATTTTAACCCACTCAACCCTTTCAAAATATTTATCCCTTTTAAATTAAAATAATAAAATTAATAATAAGTTAATTAGCGCACACAATTAACGTTTTAATACCCAATTGGAAATTTTGTCTGCTGTAACAAAAGTAATTTTGATACAGCTAAAGCAAAAACCCTCACACTTTTTTTTTAAATTTGAACCCTACATATTTCTATATAGAAATATATTTATTTTATTTTGAGAATTTGTTTTGTGAATTTCTTTTAAATAACCCAAAATGTCGGAATTGAAAACTTTGGCCGCCGATATTGTGCGTTATATCCAACAGGACTTAAGCGCCTTTGAGGAAGATTATAAGGCTCTTCCGGAGAAATCTCAATCACTACCCGCATTGAGATTTATGAAGAGTGAATTGGAGGAGTTGTGGTCGAACATAGATGGCAAATTCAAGCAAATCCGAGAATCGCCACAACTCAATGACCCTGACGCCTCCAATTCTATAAATTTTAATGGCCTCTCCAGGAGTGTGAGATCGGCCAAAAATTCTACAGATCATCTATGATTTCTATAGACAATTTAACTCACCCCAAAAATTCAAAACCCACTTCACCCGAACCCCCACAATCCAGCAGTTCTGCAGGTTTTACTGTACCCCCTTGTGATATGCCAACATTCAGCGGAGATTTCAAAAGCTGGGCTTCGCTTATGGATCTTTTCAAGGCCATTTATGGCAATAATACCCGTTTAAGTGGATTTGAAAAACTTTTCCATCTTAAGCAAAAAACAAGCGGCGGGGCCAAAGAGATAGTAGACAATGCACCCTTAACAAATGATGGCTTTCTTGTTGCGTGGAATCAGTTATCTTCTCAGTATGAGAATCGTAGGATGCAAATTAACGCGCAATTAAAAACCCTATTAAATTTACCCTTGGTAAGCACCATGTGTAGTGTTTCTATAAGAAAGCTTCAGAGAAGGATAAATTGCTGTATTGCAAATCTGAACTCTTTGGACATAGATACGGATCAGTGGGATCCTATCTTAGTATACCTGTGTACATCAAAATTACCTAGGGAAACCCGAAGGGAATTTGAAAAATCCCTGAAAGATTGTGCAGAAATGCCTTCTTGGACTGACTTATATGTATTCTTGGCTAACACATTTAAGGAACTAACTTCGGTTAATGATGTCCAAGACCATAGCATAACTCTACCCAGCCAAAACCGAAACAATTCCAAGACGTTAGAGCACAGTATGACAGAAGAGGGAAGACATTTCATAATGTAACCAATGATTCAAATGGGAGGAACCCTAGGAATCAATCAAAACTGACAAAAAAAAAACCCAAAGTTTCAGAAGAAAGTTCCTTTTGTGAGGAAACTTATATGACCACTACCCGTCGATTACCGAATGTCCGTTATCAAGTTAATCTTCCCTTTATATACCCTCCTGTAGAGTTAGGAAACTCGCGACATGTGGCTATGGCTCAATTCTTAAGAAATGAGAAAAGTTTGATGAAAAAGCCAGAACTGAAAATGGAATATGATAATGTGCTACAAGAGTACATCGAACTAGGTCATATGAAACTTATAAAATATAACCCAAACACACCTTCAAATACCCATTATTACTTACTCCATCACGCTGTTGTTAAACTTGATCGCGTTACAACAAAAGTTCGAGTTGTTTTCAATGCATCTAGGAAATCCTCGAACAGCAACATCCTTAATGATACCCTATACACTGGTCCTACCCTACAAACAGATTTAGTTGTACTCATCTTGAAATGGCGCTTTTACAAAATAGATTATAGTGTCGACATTACAAAAATGTGCCGGCAGATTATGCTAAACCCTACACACACTCCGTTCCAACGAATATTATTCCGCAAAAGCGTCAACGAACCCATTCGGGATTACGAACTGCAAACGGTCACTTTTGGCGTCAATTGTGCGCCATACTTGGCTATTAGAACACTACACGAATTAGCTAAAGACATTCAAAATACCCACCCTATCGCTTCGCAAATATTGCGAAATAATATATACGTAGACGATGTCTTAGCCGGAGGTCACACCATTGAAGAAGCAATAGAGGGCCAAACCCAATTGATCTCGGCTCTTGACTCTGCTGGATTTCCTTTAAGAAAACGGATATCTAATACGAAGGAATTGTTGAAGAACTTTCAACTTCAACTTCCGGAATCGAATAATGCCAAAACATTAGGAATCCGGTGGAATGCAGATTCCTTAATGTACCCTTAATCGAAAGGAAATCGACATACACAAAGCTCGTCTTTTTGACCCAGCTGGTTGATTAGCGCCAATTGTAATATCTGCAAAGATTATATTGCAACAAATTTGGCAAGATAACACAGCTTGGGATGAATGTCTTGACCTACTCACCCTTATAAAATGGCAAAATTTTTGCAGTTTTATGATAATATTAATAGAATTCGTATACCAAGATGGATTAACTTTTCACCTACAGCTAAAATTGAGTTTCATGGTTTTTCAGATGCTTCTGAAAAAGCATACTCTGCATGTCTATATGCACGAGTTACACCCGTAGGCGGACCTAATTCCGTTACCCTACTCTTCGCTAAAACGAGAGTTGCGCCAATCAAAGAAATCTCGTTACCAAGACTTGAACTTTGTGGAGCAGTGTTGTTGGCAAATATGACAAAAAGTTTACCCAGCCAACTTAACCTACCCTTACATCAGTCATACTTTTGGACCGACTCATCGATAGTCTTGGCCTGGCTCAGCAAAAATCCCAACACTTGGAACACCTTTGTGGCAAATCGAGTTTCAACAATTCTACAAACAGTAGGAGTGGACAACTGGAACCATGTGGCCTCTCATGATAATCCTGCCGATGTGGCTAGCCGAGGATGCAATGCTGATGAACTAAGAGATGATGATTTATGGTGGAATGGATCATCATGGTTGAAGCAATCTGCTTCACAGTGGCCAGCAACACATAAAAACTTCACAACTCAAGCTGAAGCGAAAGTTAGTCAGTCGTTTACTACGACCGTTAATACCCACCCTTCCTTGGATACGAATACAGAGAACCCAGACATATTATTAAGATTTTCAAAATTGTCAAATGATCTACGAGTAATGACATATGTCTATCGATTTTGTGATCGCGTATCGTATAAACGGAACAATACAATTCGAAAGGATAGAATAATTCTTGATCGAAATTACCCACAACTAGTTAACGAAAGATTACACTTGTTAACGACCCACCCAAGTATTGAACTTGATTCGACAGAGATCAAATCTACCCGTGATAGACTTATCATTCTTTGTCAGACTGAATATTTTAAAGATGAATATCATTGTTTGAGGAAAAGAAACCCTATACCCAAGAAAAGTAACCTGCTCACCCTAACGCAATTTTTAGATTCCGCAAATATAATGTGAGCAAATGGTCGACTAGCAAATTCCAACGGTTTGTCATATTCTGAAAGACACCCGATTTTATTACCCTACGGCAGTTCATTTGCTAAACTATTAACCCAACACGTACACCTGATAACCCTACACGGCGGAAATCAACTTATATTGAGAATAATACGCTCAGGATACTGGATTCCAAAACTAAAGAATCTTGTTAGCGCTGTAATTAACAAATGCTCACCGTGTTCTAGATACAAGAATAGACAAACAACCCAATTTATGGCAGCATTGCCACCAACGTACCCAAATTAATAAACCATTTACGAATGTGGGAGTTGATTTTGCAGGACCATTCGACATTAAAGTATATAATGGCAGAGCATGTAGAATAACAAAAAGTTACGTATGCATTTTTGTTTGTTTTGCAACAAAAGCTATTCACTTGGAGCCTACATCTGATTTGTCAAGCCAAGCTTTTATGGCAGCTTTCGCACGATTTTTTTCGAGGCGGGATGCCCTGTCGCTATTTACTCTGATAATGGGACAAATTTCATTGGAGCTAGCAAATTGTTGAAGAAAGAGCGACAGGAATTCATTCGACAATTAAAAGGTTCCGTTATATCTGCTAGCAGTTTCCAAAATTTTACGTGGCATTTTATACCTCCCGGTGCACCACACATGGGTGGTTTATGGGAAGCGGGGGTGAAAAGCTTTAAGGCTCATCTAAAGAAAATGAATACCCTGAAGTACACATTTGAAGAGCTAGGCACACTTCTCGCGAGAATAGAAGGATGCCTGAATTCAAGACCCTTAAGCCCGTCAAGCGAGAACCCACAGGATCTTAACCCTTTAACTCCAGGACACTTTTTAATTGGATCACCCATTTTAACCCTAGCAGAACCCGATGTGAGCAATGAGAATTTAACCCTGGCAAACAGATGGCAAAAGTTAAAGATTCAACATCATAACTTTTGTAGAAGATGGAAAGATGAATATCTTAAAGAGCTCCACAAGAGATACAAGTGGAAGAACCCTCAACGCCAAGTTGAAACAGATGACATTGTTATTATCAGACAGGACAATTTACCTCCAAACGAATGGTTACTCGGCCGAGTCATTAAAACATACACTGGCTCTGATGGACGAAACAGAGTAGTCGATATACGGACATCATCCGGAACGTTAACTCGGCCAATAACAAAAGTTGTCATTTTACCCACTAGTTAGTTTAACACTTCTAGTGCAACCCAAATAACATTTAGTTGTTTACTTACCCTTTTTAACCCACTTATCTACTTGTAAATATTATTCATATACTCACCCTTCACCCTAACAGTCTAACCAAATAACACATTCATTACACTTCATTTCATTCACACCTATTTCTTTTACACAGAATATGGCACCCAACAAAAACAACCGTAATGAAAGTTCCAACCGCAAACCCAATCAGAAAAACGACAAGCGTCAACCAAAACGCCATTTTGGTTGCGGTATTTGTCAAGCTAATCACAGCTTGACAAACTGCAGAAAGTTTCAGGAGAGGAACTTGGCGGAGAAGTATAAAACCGCAGTTAAATTGCACTACTGCGTCAATTGTCTAGCCAGGAACCACCTGATTGGAAAATGTTCCAGTAAATCCCGATGCCAACGGTGTAAAGGTAAGCATCACACCACCCTACACGGCCCAGATCGTATCCTGAAGGACTTCAAGAAGGAACAATCCCCACCAACAATATCGAAAAGAACAACCATACCGATTCCTGCGCCACGAACCATTGTTAAATCAGTAGCATGCACCACTTTACCAAAGTCAAGGATCCAAATCATTGTACCCACGGTTGTAGTTCAAGTCATAACGGAGAAATCCAAACAACTTGTCAGAGCTTTATTAAACCCTAGCCTAACGACCTCGAAAATAGGAGTAGCGTTCGTGCGTGAGTCCACATTAAACCCGTTTAAAGTGGATGAAAGTATATATGTAAAGGTCATAATATCACCCAACATGGCCTCCACAATACAATATGTGGTTTGCATGCAGGTTGCAAATAATTTACCCAAAACTCCTTACTCTCAAGGATTGGACCCAGCCATAAAAGGGAAATTCTCCAGGATTTCTCTAGCTGATCCAGAATTTTACAGCAATTCACCTGTGGCCATGGAAATTGGTGGTGATTTATACACCACCATTCTACAGCCAAATACCATTCATCTCGATGGCGGTTCGCTTATCGTACAGGACTCAACACTTGGTTGGCTCGTTATGGGATCACTTAATAATTAAAAAATATAATAAAATATTTTAATTTATAATTACCCTTACTCTCTCTAACCCAATGTTGAACAAATAAAAATAATTGTTCTTTTTATTTACAGGTTACCGGCCCGGGAGGATGTTCACACGAGTGAACAAACTCATACATTCCCCACGATGACTTCCAACGTAACATCACAAACATCTCTAAAAATAATAACACATCAGATCACCAACACATATATACATTCACCATACACATCAGCATTCACCATACACATCAACATTTACCATACACTTTCTTCAACAGGCTGTAAGAAGGATTTTTTAGATCCTTATAGAACAGTTGATGATCGACAGTGAACAGCTAAGGAACAACCCTATGAGAGTGAATTAAAGTGAACAAGATTATTTAAACTTATTTAAAAGTAACAAAATTATTCTAAATTAATGCTGAAATTTGAACACTAAATAAATTATAATATAAACAAATTAATCTAACAGAAACATTGTGTTATAAGAACTATTGTTAAAATTACATAAACTTTATAACGTTTAAATATAATATATAAAAATAAAATACGTTTTATAAATATATATACGTACATAAAACACTAATACACTTATCATTTATACAGGGTACGTTCGTAAATGCAGTAGTTGTGCAACATTGCAGCATAATAAAAATCAAATGTTCAAAAATGCAATACTTGGCAGCACTGACTAGCGTCGAACGTTTTTTTTTTGCAGACAAATGGCAATGCTGTCGCAAATTTTTGCAAATTTAGCAACAGTTTGATTTCAGTTGCAATAGTTCGCGGTAAATCGACAAAATTGTAGTTTCGTGAAATAAAAGTTATTAAACAGAAGAAAATTTAGCTTTATTTGCAGAAAATTGGAAAAGTAATAAAATTTAACCGATATTGTTATAGAAAATTTTAGTTATTTATATTTTTAGTCACGAGGAAGATTTCACATTCAACATACAAAAATTAATAATACGAACAAGACTGGATATGGAGTCGGACTTCCAAGAAGGGAGAAAGAAGAAGTCAGTATTGTGGGGAAAAATCTTATTAAAAATTAAAGAACTCAAGCCGGACTTTGAAATGACAAAGGAACAAATAAGAAAATGGCTTGGCATCATCTTGATACCGGTTTATTACTTCAAAGTAATTTGTTATTTTAGGAATATGCCTTCTTTTTAGTTTTAATCAATAATAATTGTTATTGTTAATTTTGAGAACAATTTTTTTTAATTTTTGCAGAACGTTCTAAAAAGCAAATTCTGTTTAGTTATTGTGCAGTAGCAAACATCTGCAAAAGTTGATCAAGCATTAGCAACAAAACTTGGCATTACTGCCGCAGTGGTGCACAAATTTGCTGAATTTACGAACGCACCCACACATTAACAATTTATATAACACAAAAGGTTTGTGCATTATTAATACGTTTATACACCCTACCTCCTCTTACCCTAAATACTAACCCTACCCTATAACCCGTTTGTTCATATACAAACAAATATGCATGTAGGTAAATAGATAGGTTTAAATTTTTTTTACATTTACTTTCTTATAAACTATTAAGTCTGAGGTTTTTAATTTTATAATGCCCCCAGGCATAAGTGTCAACATTATTTTCACATATAAATCTCTTATCGTCTAAATAACTTAAAGTTAATTTACTTATATATTGTGTATATACTTGATGGATATATATTATTTTTTTTATTAATTCATATTATTTTTTACATTACAGTTCGTATAAGTTACTTAATCTATATTTACATTTAAAAACATTTCATCATCATCATCGTCTTGCATAAATTCCCTATATAAATTTAAATTTGATGATGATGATGTTGATGGAGAATTTATTTTATAATGTCCCCATGCATATGTATTGATACCGTTTTCTTTGATATATCTCTTATCTTCTAAATAACTTAATGTTAGTTTACTAATATTTTGTGTATAAATTTGATGTACCTTAGATCTAAATATATACATTGTGTCTTCTTCTATATTATTAACATTAAAATTTGCAAAATTTTCAACCCATTTAAAATTTTTATATGGGAGATATTTTGACATTGCATAACCATATAAATTATCTACATCTAAATATATTATATAATTTGATTCCTTGTTAGAATCGTAATCACTAATATATTTATTATTAGCTATTGAATGTCTGTTAGAACATTGAACAATACCCCCCTGATACCTCGAAGTACAAAATTATATATATTAATATCAGTTAACAACTCTAATTCTATTTCAGTTGTTTTTAACATTGCATCCCAGGATAGACCAGGAGTAGTATAATATTTAGAGGGATCTAAATTATAAATGTTTTTACATACTTGTCGGAAATTTTCAAATATGTCACAGAGCAAAAGAACGTCTACCTTTAAATATAAAAGTAAATAATCCTTTAATGTTATACATTTAAATGTCTTCCATACTTTTTGAGCATGTTCATAATCCTCTACACTACACGACTCGTTAGTTAATTTATTAAAGAAAACTGAAATAGGAGGTAATTGGGTTTCATTGAGACGATTTTCAGAATCTAAATAGTCGTACGGAAAGACACCTTTACGTTTCATTAAATTGAATTCTTCATCATTTGAATAGTTTGATTTTACTACTGTTAAATCGTTGACAGATAAATAATTTGCTAATTTCTCTAAACTAGGTGGCATAAACCTAAATGGATCGAGAAAACGTAACTCAATAGTTTGTTTTTCATTTACAGTAATTCTTTTTGATATGGATACATAAAGTTCCTAATATAAAGGTATAATATTTATATCACCTTCAATAGATGAAATCTCTCTAACAAACAAGTGACAATCATATGCTGAAAGATTATAAAAAAATATAGGAATGAAATTCGCAATTTGATATTCTAAATTACACTTGTTATGAGCAGAACCTCTATATTCACCGGTTAGATGACAATGATCAGCTACCTTATCTTTATTTGATAATTTTTTGGTGCAAATATGACAAGTCTTGCTTTCATAATGTTGTATCTGTTGAAGTGGCGTTAAGGAATTCATAGGTTTAATAACACTTAAATGTTCAGTGTAAATATCTAAAATATCGTTAACTAAGCTTTTAAAAAAATGTTGTGGTGCATTATTACCATTGTAAATTTTAAAAATATTTAAATATGAATTATATGAACATTTAATATAATAACTATAAGCAAATGGAATATGCTTTTGTACTGATTTAACATTTGTTGAATTTTGAACATTAATTGATTCTAAAATACATTCAAAATCAGCATATACAATAAAAGGTACATCCAGTTGTTTTTTAAAATTTTTATAACTAATCATACTGTTTTCTATGCTAGGCATTTTAGTTACCATCTTATTACGTTCTTTCTTATGATTTTCCAGAGATGACTCATTATGGAAATGTATTAAACATGTATTGCATATATAAATACATCGGCGGTGATTTGTTAGTTGACTTTTAATTAATCTGTAAATGTGAAAAAGGAAAAAATTAATTAGTACAAGTTTTTAAAGTATCTATATATATTTATTTCTTTATGTTACCGCCACTGTCGCCCAATTATGTATCGATAAGTCATTTATCGGTTAGTTTGACGTCATATCTAAATGTCAAAAAATCATGACAAAAAAAATCATTTCCTTTTTATTTCCTTCTACATTTTTCTAGAAATCAATACGAAGTTGTGAAGATAAAATTTATCTAAATTAAATTAAATTAAAATTTATGTGAATTAAAACCTTTTTTCTTAATATTCTTGTGCTAGCTTTCACACCAAAAAAGTACGTAACTCTTTTTTCATAAAATATTCTAAATTACTTAAAATAATTTGTACTTTGTAGGAATTTTAACAAGCAAATAAAATTGAATTAATATCTAAAGAATTCTGGTTTTATTTGCTGTTCATAATCTAGTGGAAGCTTTGCACTCGGGCGAATTCCGGCAACAAATTTAAAATTCTTTTTTGTAGCTAGATTCACGTTCCCTCATCACGTTTTGTTAAACATAACCTCAAGGCAGTGTGAAGTTCACCAACCACGGTCCAAATACACCCAAAGGAAAATCACGTTTAACTGACAGAAACTGTAAGTCCCAAAAAATGGAAAAATTTTCTTTACAGGGTCAACCACCACAACAAAACCAATTTGCGTCCAACACCAACTTGCAACCTGCACAAAACTGTCCGGTTTGTAATGAGCCACCCACAAGTCAGTGTATACTGTGTCATAAATGCCAAAAAAAAAGTCATCACCTTAATTGTGTCAACATAAACACTCATGAAGAAATTTTTACTTGCGATAATTGTGCCAATAGAGCTCATGTTTCAGGCTCACTAAAATCTACACGAAGTCACCGTAGCAAAGCCTCCAGCACTTCAAAAAGTTCAACCATCCGAAGGAAGAATTTATAACTTCAGCGTCTCGAAGAAAGGCAGCTCGCTAAAGAAAGAGACACCGAATACTTAAAACAAAAATACCAATTGTTGCAACAGGAAGAAGATGAACTTGATGGTCGTAGCTCCATAGATATCAATTCCGTACACGAATGGCTTAACAATCAACCCAATCTTCCAAACTTATCTGAGGCAATCCAAACTGGTGTTCCACCGCTTAACGTTAATGTACAAAATTGTACTAATGAAAATAATAATGTAACTTTTCCCAATGTCAAGACAAGTTCAAGTAGCAACACAATCTTCTCAAAATAATATGCCAACAAACACCGCAAGTACAAACTTTCAAAATAAAATACCACATTCTTATTTAAATTCAACTTCATATAATAATACAACCACATTTATTAATAAAGCAGCAACAACACAAACAACAACAGCTGTACCAGCCAACATTTCTTTAGGAGCACCTGCTAATTACACTTTTCGTCCATCGTTCTCATCTATTCCTCACAATACCGTAACCTCAAACCTCACCCATCAGCAAATAACATCGAGACAAACTGTTCCCAAAGATCTACCCATTTTTACTGGCAATCCAGAAGAGTGGCCTCTTTTCAGCTCCACATTCGATTGGTCCACGGAAGTATGTGGTCTAACAGATGCCGAAAACCTGATTCGTCTACAAAAAGCTCTCGAGGAGATGCTTTGAAGTCTGTACAACACATTTTAATCCACCCATCCTGTGTACCGGCCGCAATTTCAACACTTAAATTATTGTATGGACAACCAGAAAAGATTATCCATTCACTGAAACAAAAAATACGATCATTACCATCGGTTAATGTTAAGAAGCTGGAAACAATTACCTCATTTGCCGTACAGGTTAAAGGTCTCCAGGCCACAATAGAAGCTTGTGGTCTCCTCGATGAGCTCAATAATCCGTCATTGTTACAAGAATTAATTTCCAAATTGCCGTCATATTTTCAGATTAATTGGGGAACATACAAAATGAATTTATCAAAACAAAATAAACACGTTAATTTGGCAGAATTTTCGGCATGGATTTTTGATATTGGTGTTTCTGCTAGCAGCGTTAACATTGACAGCGTTCTAGCTCTGCCGCTCTCACGTAATAGGCAGACAAATTTTTATATACACACTCACACTGAACAGAGTAGAAAAAAATGTATCGTGTGCAGTGGTGACTGCAACAGTGTTGCTAGCTGTGAGAAATTTAAGAGGAAGGATAGATCAAGTAAATGGAATGTAGTGAGAGAATTTAATCTCTGTAAACAATGTTTACGTAAACATTTTGGCAAATGCAATAGCAACAATGTTTGTGGTGTTGATAATTGCCAATTTAAACATCATTATCTTTTGCATAAAAAAATAGAAAATGTTGATAAAAGGGAAACGTCAAATGCTGCTGAATCAAATAAAAAAAGTTTCAATGCAAAACAATCAAACACAGAGCTGTAACACGCACAGTGCTTCGGGGTGTAACAATTTGTTTAAAATTATTCCAATAACAATTTATGGCAACGAAAATAAATTTATAGATACATTTGCGTTTATTGACGACGGTTCGTCAACGAGTCTGATAGATGAGCAAATCATTAACGACCTAAATCTTTCCGGCACCTCAGAACCTTTATGCCTAAAATGGACTGGGAACGTCGAACGAAATGAGAATAACTCTCGTCGACTTTGTACAAATGTGGCTGGTCCTAATAAAAAAGTTCATACAGTAGATGTTCGAACAGTAAAACATCTTTCATTACCAAAGCAAACTCTTGATATTGAAAAACTCGCACAAGATTTTCCTTATTTAACAGAATTGCCTGTGAAAGGTTATATTAATGCCACACCGCGACTACTAATTGGCTTAAATAACTCCAGACTTTGTGTCTACAATAATATTAAAGAAGGTAATTTCAGTGAACCTGTAGCAATCCGCACTCGTCTTGGCTGGTTGATATACGGTGTAATGAGAAATAAGTTTATAGAACACCATCATTATCATGTAGACGAATGCAGTAATAAAATACTATCCGATTTAATGAAAAAATTTTACACTTTGGAAACTGCCTGTACAGATAATGTAATGTGACAACGTTTATTAAAAATAAATACACCTTTTCAATATCTTTTAAGCTTTTAACTTATTATTCAAAATTACAATGTTACTTGCTTGACAATTCAATTAACAGTGTAAAATTACATTTTCTTTTTTAGTTACGTTACCTCGAAGAATTGGCATATGCTTGTGCTGTATGCTTGTACTATTTTATGATCTTTCCTGCTCATGACATTCGTCACTACTAATAAACACACACATGTTACAGATAATGCTACAGCCATGATGAGTAAAGACGATGAAAAGGCCCTGTCTATCCTAAAAAAGTATACCAGGCAACGAGCGGATGGACATTACGAGACTTCACTGTTGTGGCGAAACGAAAATGTTTTAATGCCAAACAGTTACGAAATGGCACTAAAGAGGTACAAGTGTTTGGACAAAAAGTTGAAAAGCGATAATAATTTGAACGAAATTTTTAATAAAACCATTTCTGAATATAATTCAAAAGGATATATCACCAAGATCATAGAACACCGTAAAACGTCAACCAAAGAAGAAAAGTTGTAGTATCTGCCAATATTCCCCGTTTTCAATAAAAACAAGCCTGGGAAAACCAGAATAGTGTGGGACGCAGCTGCAAAAGCATACGGCGTGTCGTTAAATGATATGCTGATGAAAGGTCCAGATATGCTGTGCTCTCTTCCTTCAATACTCATTCGTTTTCGTGAAAAGTCTATAGCCATTTGTGGCGATATAGAACAAATGTTTCACCAGGTGTTCATAAGAGAGGAGGATCGTAATGCCCAGCGGTTTCTATGGCGTGGTGAGAGCGATCAACCAGACGTTTATGTTATGAACGTGATGATTTTCGGGGCATCCTGCTCACCATGCATTTCGCAGTACGTAAAAAATACTAATGCCAACAAATTTATTGATAAATATCCAATTGTGGCAGCCGCTATAAAAAATAATCATTACGTGGATGACTATTTAGATTCAGTTGACACAGTAGAAGAGGCGATTACCTTAGCTCAAGAAGTTAAATACATTCACGGAAATGCTGGTTTCAATATAAGAAACTGGATTAGTAATAATAAAGATGTTTTGGCTGCTATAACTGATAGCAATGGTCAATAACATAAGAGTCTTAATCTCGGAAGTGAAATAGAAGTAGAGAAGGTGCTTGGTGTTTTCTGGAAAACGTCAGATGACACTTTTACGTTTAAAGTTTCTGCAAATATAGCCAACAATATATTAACGGAAAACAAAATTCCGTCAAAACGGGAACTGTTAAGATTTTTGGGTCTTATTGGACACTATTTAATGTACTTAAAAATAATACTTCAGGATGTGTGGAGGAGTGGCGTAACATGGGATGAAAAAATCAAGCCCCATCACATGGCTAAGTGGGCTAAATGGCTATCATTCTTTCCAGAAATTGAAACATTTCAATACCACGATGTTATCTTCAAACGTTTAAAAATTCGTAGCTTTTCGCGTAAGTGAAATTCTCGACACTATTGATATAGATGGATGGCGATGGATTTCCGGTAAATTAAATGTGGCAGACGAAGCAACAAAGTGGTCCAAAGGAGGTCCCGATTTATCAAATCACAGTCGATGGCAAAATGGTCCGAGTTTCTTAAAACAGCATCCAAATTTGTGGCCGGTAGATAATGACATAAGCGCTAACGTTGATTGTGAACTTAAACAACATGTTCTTCATATAAAAGAGGTTAACCATTTGATCCAAATTGAGCGTTTTTCCCAGTGACGTAGAGCAATTAGATCGGTTGCCTATGTCATACATTTTATAAATAAACTAAAAAATAGTACAACTTTGAATAATATATCCCAAGACGAACTAAAACAGGCGGAAATCCTTCTTCTTAAGCAAGCTCAAATCGACAAATATTTAGACGAAATAACAACGCTAAAATGTGATGGCAATATTGACAAGAGTAGTTCTCTTTATAAGCTTTCTCCTTTCTTAGATAGCGATGGTGTTTTACGTATTAACGGCCGAATAGATTATGCTGATGTTCCAGATGAACTTAAACACCCAGCTATTATGCCAAAACAGTGTTACACCACTGAGCTAATAATACTACATTATCATGCAAAATACCATCACGGAAATCACGAAACTGCAATAAACGAAATTCGACAAAAATATTATATGCCTCGACTAAGAACAACTTTTAAGAAGGTTGTACGAACGTGTCAAATGTGCAAAGTGAGTAAAGCAGAACCAACATATCCGCAAATGGCAAGACTTCCTAGGGCTAGGCTATCATCACATGTTACACCCTTTACATTTACCGGGCTTGATTTTTTGGCCCAATTTTGGTAACCGTCAATAGACACAAGGAAAAACGATACGGAGCACTGTTCACTTGTCTAACTATTCGGGTCGTTCACATTGAGATAGTACATTCCTTAACCACCAGTTCATGTACTTTGGCCATCCGGAATTTTATGGCCAGACGTGGTACGCCAAGAGAATTTTTCAGGGATAACGGTACCAACTTTGTTGGAGCAGAAAGGGAGTTACGCGATGCTATAAAAGAGGTTGATTGTAATGAGTTTGTTCGCAATTTCACCACTGCTACTACTAAATTGAATTTCAATCCGCCCGCTGCCCCACATATGGGCGGAGCGTGGGAACGTATGGTACGTTCTATTAAAACTGTTCTTTATAAAATAATGCCATCAAGACCCGTCAATGATGAGACAATCCGCAGTATGATGGCTGAAGTCGAAAATATAATAAATTCACGCCCGCTTACTTATGTGCCAATGGACAACGAAAATCAGGAGGCGCTAACCCCTAACCATTTACTGTTAGGAAGTTCAAATGGCATGAAACCATTAGCTGATTATGACGACTCTGGCATGGTGGTTAAGAATAGCTGGTTGCAATCGCAGATGTATGCGCAAAATTTTTGGAAAAGATGGCTGACAGAGTATTTACCATCGCTTACATGCAGGACAAAATGGTTCGCCAAGTCGAAGCCGATTTGTGTTGGTTATTTGGTGCTTGTGGTTGACCCTTTAAGTCCCCGTAATGTGTGGCCAAGGGGCAAAATACTGGAGACCAATGTTGCCAAAGATGGACAAGTGCGCAGGGCAAAAGTTATGACGGCTTGTGGTGTATTGGAGAGGCCGGTGACTAAGTTAGCTATACTCGACGTGGCTCAGGATAAGGAGTAGGGCATCGAATGCTTTTCTCGCCATACTGTGGGGGTGTTTATTTATTTATTTATTTATTTATATGTTTATGTTTGCTGCATTTTCCCTTTTTGACGGCACATTCGAGCATAATGTCCAATTTTCGAACATATGCGACAAGTAACGTCCTTTGCCTTGCACTCATTTATATGCTTTGGAGTCCAAGAATATCCGCAATTAAAACAAACACGTTTAATAGAGTCAACTTCAGCTATACGTTTGCTTTCCTCCGCTGCTACACTAGCTACTACTGCTGCTTTAGATTCTAGAATACTTTTGTTGACATTAGCCGCTTCATAAATTTTGCATGTTTCCAGCACCTTTGCTAATGTTTCATCTCTACCATCTAATAGCTTCATTTACAATTTCTTGTCATGAACGCCAATAATAATACGATCACGAAGCATTCTTTCTTCATAGAAGGCGCCACAATTGCATTTAAACTCACAGAAGGGCAATTGCTTTCGAAGTTCGGTCTCAAATTCATTAATGGTTTGTTTTTCTTTTTGAGAGATCATGTTAAATTTAAAAGATTCCATTGCAACGTTCTTTTGTGGTAGACAATAATCGTCAAATTTTTTAATAACTTCATCCAGTGATCTTTGAATCGTTACACCTTCTGCAGTAGTCACTTCGCCAAGCATTGAGCTTTGTGAACCATCATTTGGAAATAACGTATTATATATAACAGCACCCTGTTCACCAATGAGCCATATGAAAGATGCAATTTTATTTTTTCCGGCTTTACCATATTTCATGTTGCAATCATCCATACCATGAAATTTTGTTTCCACTTAGGCCATTCCGTAGCAATATTAGAACAGTCCAAAGACGTGTTACCGCCACTGTCGCCCAATTATGTATCGATAAGTCATTTATCGGTTACTTTGAGACGTCATATCTAAATGTCAAAAAATCATGACAAAAAAATCATTTCCTTTTTCTTTCCTTCTACATTTTTCTAGAAATCAATACAAAGTTGTGAAGATAACATTTATCTAAATTAAATTAAATTAAAATTTATGTGAATTAAAACCTTTTTTCTTAATATTCTTGTGCTAGCTTTCACACCAAAAAAAGTACGTAACTCTTTTATTCATAAAATATTCTAAATTACTTAAAATAATTTGTACTTTGTAGGAATTTTAACAAGCAAATAAAGTTGAATTAATATCTAAAGAATTCTGGTTTTATTTGCTGTTCATAATCTAGTGGAAGCTTTGCACTCGGGCGAATTCCGGCAAAACTTTATATTTACCTTGATATATTTTTAATCCATACATAATGGAATTTTTCACCATCTTCCAACAGCAGCAAGTTAATGTGTTTAAATTTTTCCTGTTGGGAAAAGTAATATGGGCCGACTATATTATTCTCATTATCTAATGCAAACACATTAACACTCATTTCAGGATTGTTGGTCTCAAATACTTTTATCTGATTAACTGGAAGCGGAAAGTTCAAGTTCTTAAAATTTATTTCAATATTATTTTCCAGTTTTATGAGTTCATCTTCTATATTAACAACATTATACGACGTCATTCTATATGAATGGTCTTCAATTGGATATAATGCTGATATTATTGCATGCAAACTTTCTCTGTATTTCCGGTGGTAGGGGGATGTATTGGGAACCTTTTATACATTTATATTGATTAATGTTTATCTCAAGACATGTTATTTCAATTAATGTCCAACCGCTGTCACGCTCCTGAAATTCACTCATCTTTTTAATTATAACATCACATTGCTCGTTGTAAGTATTAAGAATGTCATCTCTTGTTGAATATATACTAAGAATACTCATTTTAGTCTGATGAGACTTTACTTCAATCATACAATTATCTTCATCATCCTTTATTAACACATATTCGCAAAACAGTTCCATATTAAATTTTATGCTTTCATATTTTTTAATCACATCACTGAATAATTTAATTATTTTGTCTCTGATTTCCGTTAAAAAGTTTTCAGGTATTAAACTATTTTGTTATTGTTTTCAACTAAATATGTGATAATTCTATTATTAAACGATGATTTTATACATTTAACACCATCAACATCCAAACTATTATCTGGTTTCTCAGCACATTTAAGTTTGTGTTCATTTGTTCCTTTATGATAATGCCAATTTGTTTTAAGAATATATTTTGTACAATACTCACAATAAACACTAATTTCACCGTTTTTGTTATATTCAGTGTGAGAATGTGAGTGTCGATGCCATTCCGCATGATTTGAAAAATATTTATTACATGAATACTGTTTTACAAAATTCACAAATAAAACCGCCAGCCATTTCTTATTTATTTATTTTTTTGTTTATAATGTGTGAAATAGATTTTCTTAAACAGGAATGTTTCTGTTAACTAACAACTACCGTTATTTATACCAAATTTTTTTAATATACAAGTCAGTGTTGATAAATTCAGTACTTTAGTACTTTTTTTCAGTACTTCAGTACTTTTTCAGTACTTCTTTCAGTACTTTAGTATTTTACGCAGTACTTTTCAGTATAAAAGTACTATTTGATGCAAAAGAGTACTTTTACTACTATTTGATGCAAAAGAGTACTTTTTACTACTATTTGATACAAAAGAGTACTTTTTCAGTTATAATTCAGTACCATTTCAAAATTTCAGTTTTGCAACACTGGTACAAGTTAACAACATATTTTTGCTTCACACCTGCATCGGCTCCAATTACAACAATTTGATGTGAAAATAATTATGCTGAATCAGCGTCTGCATGCTCGCGCATGCTGGTGCACGCGCCAGACAGTATGTAACTTATATGTATATAACAGTATGTATTTTATATAAATAATTCTGTTATCGCTATAACCACAAAAAAATTAATTATAAAAAAGAAATTGTTAATTACATTCCCCTTTGTTCTAAAACAAAAACCTCTTACCCCCCAATTTTTGGATTTAAATACATCCTACAAAAAGATGAATTTTTAAAAACTGATTAGAATTATTGCAACAAGAAATCAATCGTCCGCTTAAAAACATTAATACATCAATATTGAAGAATATAGAAAAAAATTGAAAATATACAAACAAATAGTATTATATCGATATCGAAAGAAATACAAAATATAAAATCTGAATTGGAAGAACTATTAACAAAACATAGTAATCAGATTGATAAAGAAATATAGATTTATTTATGAAACTTATAAATGAATTAAGAACTTATAACTATGTAAATTATCCATTTATATGTGTTAATAATATCATAAATAGATCTAACTGTGAAAATACTTATTCACAATCTTTCAACATTTGTCGATGTCAAACATTCTATACACAATATTTGTTAACACTTAAGCTTTTTAATCTTTATAAAAGTATTTTTAAATTTGAACCTGTAAAAATCTGAAGAAAAATAATAAATTTCTATTATGTATTGAAATGTAAAAACTGTACTTTTAATACAATTTAATTATAATCCTAAGAAATGTATATACTAAGTTTTAGAATAATATTTTTTCCCAATAAAAATATTAATATAAAAATAAAACAAATTAAACATTTTTTTATTTCAACATTAATCACACCTGGTAAAGCGTGAGAATTCAGCAGATCTAATATCACAATGAAAAATATATGAAATATTTTGTTTTGCCTACACGCGCCAAAACAGTATGTAACTGGATATGCGTTTTGCATTGAATAAACTGTGATTATATCTTTTAACTTTTAATAAATGCACTTTTATAAAAATAAAACAAATTAAACATTTTTTTATTCCAACATTAATCACACCTATATGTAAAGCATGAGAATTTAGCAGATCAAATATCATAATGAAAAATATATGAAATATTTGTTTGCCTACACGCGCCAAACAGTATGTAACTTGATATACGTTTTGCATTGGATAAACTAAACAACCGGCATAAACACATCACAATCACCCTACATAACACTACATCTCTCTAATATATGTTGCATACCTAAAAAATATGTAGCTTACTTTTCAAAACAAAAATATGAAGCCATAAAACAACCGTCATAAACGCATCACAATCACCCTGCATAACGCTACCCTCTCTAACAAATGTTATATACCTATCACTCGACCTGGGAGGAGTTATGTTATCACAACAACCTCCACCAAAACCCAGAAGATCTATCTAAACAATAACAATTAAAACAACAACAACAACTATATATCTATTTCTTCAACAATAAATCATACAAACAAAAAAATAATAAAAATTAAATAAACAAAACCACATCCAAAATTCTTTATACTTAAAATTAAAACTGTAATATGAGACGTTTTTAAATTTGTTCACATTAAAAAATATATTTATTAAAAAAAACGCAGACACAGCTGTACATTTCTTTCTTATCAGTTTAAAATTAAATATTCTTATAGCACAAAAAACAACAACAGGCATTGCATTTTCACAATACATGTTACAAACCTATAGACCGATCATACATAATTATGCAACGATTTCCCAGCTCTGCATGCTCCCTAATTTCAAAAACTCCGAGCTATGCACAACAAGAACACGAATTACGATGTCCGAGGGTTCATTAGAAATAAAAAAACAATTTATATTGTTTTTTCTTTTTCTTTATTGTTTTATTTTATTGACATTCAAACCAAGACTAAGACTAAACTTAAAAGTAATTACAATATTTATAAATTTTATTATTATTATATTTAGCTTACGTTTGTTGAAATAAATACGTTCCAGAAAAATAATATAATATAATTAAAATTAAGTTTGTTGAACTATTGTATTGTTGTTATTGTTGCCAATTGACTGGCAGGGAATATGTTGAGTTATCGGAATGGGAGGTTGACGTAACTCCTTCCCCGTTTGACTGAAAACTCTCCTGAGTTTTTTCAATTATTTTTATTTTATTCTTTTTTATTTTTTTATAAATGCAAAATATCACTACTATGCTAGAGCTAGTAGACTGAATATCAAAGCGAGGCCATTAAAACTGTAGTTGTATTTTTTATGAAATTTTAATTCTTCAATTTTTTTAATATTTTTGTTCTGATTCGATATTATTTCATCAAACGTTAGCTGAGAGGTGATATTACTTATATTAAAGTTATTATTAATTAGAAAATGTTGTTCAAATTTATCATCGAAATTACAATACAAATCTCCGTTTATTTCTATTTTACAATCATTATGAGTTTATTTCCGTTCAGATTAAATTGTCTATTGTTACAAGTACTGTTAATTATGGAGTTTACATGATTTTTTATGATTATTAAGCCCGGTTTTATTTCTACAGTTTCTATTTGTTTATTCTTTTTTCTTAGACAATTATTTGCAATGCAAATAGATGCAATGCAAAGGTTAGATTTTTTTAAATTGCTTCTTTTTACTTCGTTAGTAAAATCATAGATTGTGTTATTTATTTTTAATATTTCTTTATTTTTAAAAATAAGTTCCTCTTGGTTTTCATTTGGTATAGGGATAAAAAATGATCTTTTTATTTTTCGTATATCTTTAGGTATTTGAATTACAAAAATAATTTTATTTTCTTTGTATTGGGCTGCACTTAATTTGGTATTTTGCATTTTATAAAGATCTATATTATAACGAGCTATTTCTTCACTTGTTAGTACATTGTTATTTATAGTGTTTGTTTTTGCTGCTACAAGGTTGTTCTGTATGTGTTCAATATTATCTAACAAAATTTTAATTTTTAATAATAAATCTAGATATATAAGCTTATTTTCTAGTTCTTCATCATTCTTAGTTATTTGATTCAATTTTGAATTAATCTGTGTTCTGTCACTTTCTATTGCGTCTTTTAGCTTTGAAACTGTTTCATTGAATATGTAGTTTATTTCAATATTTTTATTAAGATTTTCTATTACTGCATGGTTATTATTATCTATTGTGTGTAAATGTCGTTCTATTTCTGTCCTGTCAAAGTCGTCCATTGTCCCGTATAACCATTTCATTCCGGTACCTACGAAGTTAATTAATCCTCTTGGATGTCTGGTAGGGATTATAGTTTGAAGTTTTGATTTTGCTTTTAATAGTTCCATATTCAAAAAGTGTTTGTCATTCTTATCTAAGATTACTTTTGTATTTTCCTCTAGTTCTTCTATAATATTCTGAATTTCTCTAGGGTCAATGATGTGTAAAATAGTATTATAACTGTATGTTATGTCCACGTCCTCTAATGCAATTTCTGCAAAACCATTGTTGTTATTGATGTCTTCAACAATTAGAGTGGTGTTGCTCAAAGCGAAAAGCGTCATTATTATTGCCATTAACAGCGTTATATGTACCTGAAAACTTGGAAGTTCTTTTTATATTTGTTGGATGAATATTTTCTAATTTCATCTTTACGTATCTAGGTTCTTGTTTGTGTCTAACAGCTTTAAAATTTTTTACATAACCTTCCTGATTCGTATTCTGATATTCTTCCCTGTTAAGGTTTAATTTTGAGATTTTTTTTCTTTTGTGGTTTGTAATAAATTGTAAATTTTATTTCTATCAATTTTTCCATTTGCTATGTCTATTGGTCTTTCCCTGGTTACAGAGTGGATAGATTTGTTGTACCATTCAGTACACTTGTATACTTTTCCTGGACTGTTAAATGCAGATTTGCTTTTTTATTTTCTATTTCAAGCATTCTAAATCGTTCTCCTAAGGTGTTGTGAAATCTTTCGATGTCTGCGTTTCCTGTATGGGAGTTTGGTTTTATGAAATGAATTTCTACTTCTTCTTGTCTATTATGGTTAGAAAACTATGTTTTTTAATAACGTAAGTGTCTATATTTATTATTTCATTCGTATCCGTGGGAGTTTCAGTAATGAAGTATTTTGGTTTATATGGTTTTCTATCATATTTGCCTCTACAACAGATATCACAATTATTTATATATTTTTGAATAAGAGTTTTAAGATTTTTGAAGTATATTTTGTTTTTCAAACCTTGATAATTTTTATTTATTCCAGCATGACCAGTCTCTTGTTTGTGATACTTTTGAATATACCTGAAAGCTTCTTCTTCATTTCTCATATCTTTAGCATGGTATGAGCATCTATAGAATTTTACGCTTGTATTAAATAACTCTATAAGTTTTTGCTGGACTACATTGTAATCTGAATCTGAAATACCTGAATATATTCCTACTTTTCCTGTTTTTATATATCTTCTAAAAATGTCCGACATGAAACCACTTTCAATGTCGTCTAGGCTTACAAAAATTTTTCTTTTATTATCAACAATTTTAATTTCCTCTGTTTTACTTTCCGTTAGTATTATTTGGGTGTGAAAACGGTTAACAACTGAGTCTAATCTGATCATTTCTTTCTTCCTCTTGGGAGTGAATAGTAGCGGCTGTACTTAAGTTGTCTAAATCTGTGTCTGCTGTGTCGTCATCTACTGCGCAAATTTCTCCTGTGTCTGCATTGATTCTGCTAAGAAAATCGGCCAAAGTGTTTTCTTTGCCCTTGATGTACCCAATGTTGATGTCATATTCGCCAAGATTAAGTAACCAACGTTGAAGTCTAGGGTTTATGTCTTTTCCTTTATATTTTGTTTGAAGCCATTTTAGTGGTTGGTGATCTGTCATGAGATCAAAGTTCCTTCCATATATGTATGGCCTGAAGTAATTTACGCTCCAAACGATGGCCAACAACTCTTTCTCAGTTGTGGAATATTTCCTTTCATGTTCGTTTAGAGTTCGGCTGGCATAGCTAATAGGATGATTATCCTGTGTTAGCACTGCACCAATTGCGAATTCGCTGGCATCGGTTGCTAATTTAAATTTTCTGTTAAAATCTGTATACCTAAGTATGGGTGTGTTGATTAACAATCTTTTAAGTTTGTAGAATGCATCTGTATATTGTGGGTCATTTTTATTTATTTTCGTATCCTTTTTCAAATATTTTGTCAAACCATGGGCAATTTTGGCATAATCTTTAAAGAATTTCCTATAATAGCCAGTTATGCCTAGGAATGATTTTATCTGTTTCTGATTTTCAGGAATTTTCAGTTTCTGAATAGTTTCAATTTTATTTGGGTTAGGTTTAATCCCTTCAGTAGTAAGGATATGTCCTAGATATTCGGTAGACTTTGCAAAAAATTTACACTTATCAACTTGAATCTTAAGATTATGCTTTCTAAGCGCATTGAAAATTCGTTGTATACTATCTTTATGTTCCTGTACTGTACTGCTAAAAATTAAAATATCATCGAGGTATACTACACATATTTTGTTGATATATTCTCTAAGTACTGAATGCATGAGTCTTTGAAATGTTGCAGGTGCATTTTTTAATCCAAAAGGCATCCGCACAAATTCGTAATGTCCTAGTGGTGTAGAAAATGCTGTTTTTCTTCTGTCTTCCTCTTTTATGAGGATCTGGTGAAAGCCTTTGGCTAGATCAAGTGTAGTAAAATACTGTGCTCGACCTAATTTCTCTAACATGGTATCAATATTTGGGATAGGGAATTTATCATTAACAGTTATTTCATTCAGAGCTCTGTAATCAATTACGATTTTCCACTTTTTCTTTCCCGAATTGTCCGATTTTTTGGGTACGATCCTTAAAGGAGAATTATATGGAGATACACTTTCCCTAATTATTCCCTGTTCCAACATTTCTCGCATCTGCCTATTGATTTCTTCTTCATGTATTTGAGGATATCTGTATATTTTAGAATATACAGGTTTGTTGATAGTTGTTGTGATCTCAGATCAGATTGTTGCCTTCTTGGAAAAAAAGGTCAGAATTTTTTGAAATAAGTTCTGTTAAAAATTTTTCCTCCTCTTTATTCATATCTTCACGTTTTAATTTGTCTAAAATATTTTCTGATTGCACTTCTAAAGTTTGAATTTCTTCTGGGCTATATGGACTGGGCTTATAGGAGTCTATAAATTTGATTTTATTACCATTTATTTGAAGAAAGTCTTCCTCGAGATTTATAATTGCTGAAAAGGCTTTTAATATATTTTGCCCTATTAAACCATCGGAATTTTTCTTACTAAAGTTGGTCAATTTCCAGCACATCAGATTGTCTTCTTTAAATTCTTTGGGAAGAGGTGTAATAACCTCCTCCTCGATACAAAAGTTTCCATTTATTGTATTAAAAAATATTGGGTTCTTTAATTTTGTTCTTTTAAATTCAGGTAGTAGATTTTTATTAAGCAAAGAGGTTGTTGATCCTGTGTCAAGTAAGCATTTGAGGTTTGTATTTCCTATTTTTAGTTCGACTATCGGTAAACGAATTTTTGGGCATGACATTGAAAATTTACTTCCTGTGTACCATTGTTTTCAATATAGTCTACTTCCATTGGAGTACGCCCATTATTAGTATGACCAAAAGTTCGGTTCAAATATTGGCTACGTCTGGATTGTTGAGTGTTATTTGTGTTAAAAGGACTTTGTCGAGACTGATTAGAATTAATATTATGATTAATTGGAGAAGGACTATAATTATATGAGTTTTGAAATGGTTGTCTTTGATATGTCTGTTTTTGTTGATATGTCCTGTTTTGTCCGCCTTCGTTATAGTGTCTTTGTTGTTGGTATTGTTGACGTGTATATGAATATTTTGGAAATCTATTGTCATATTGTCTTAGTATTCCTGTCTCTTCTAAAACGTAATAAGCTTCCCTAAGTGTGGATATATCTCTACTATAAATTATGCTAGATAAGCTTGGGTGAATTCCGTTCAAAAATTTCTTAAGAATGATTGATTCATTAGTAGAAGGTGAAAACTCTTGAGGTTTATTCATATCGAATTCATATTTATTATTTAACTTATCTAATATATTTCTAAGATTCTTAAAATATTCACTTACATTATTGTTTTTCATGTTAATAGCCTGGTGGTAGAGACTGTGGTAGCTTTCCTTAACTCCAAAATTCTTGACAAGTTCCTCTTTAATTTGGGTCCATGTTGTGTCTGATCCTAAAGCTCTTACTACTTGTAGGGCTGGTCCTTGAATTTTGTTTCTGATGTACCTTCCGAACACAAACTGCTGTAAGGTGGGGTTTCCTTTGAACAATGGCAGTATTATTTCCACCTCTCTGATGAAAGACGACAAATCATATTCTTTTGTACCATGGAACTCTTTGATGCGGGCCGCTTCTTTCAGAAGGTCGGACCCGGATAGAACTGTTGATTGATTTTCGACGGACATTTTCTGTTTTTGGTTTGTTTTTACTTTTATATGTAGTATTAATCGATCACAATTACACAAAATTTAATTGTTTTGTGTGTTTTTTTTTTTTTTGCTTTGTTTTCACAATAAAGTCTTTCGACTATTTTTGTTAAAAAAAATTATATTTCTTTTGTGCACTTTTGTGTCACTAGGTTCATTTACACAATTTTTAATTTAATTATGTGTTTTTCCTTTTTTCACAATAAAGTCTTTAGACTATTTTTTGTTCTTTTGTGCACTTTAGTGTCACTAGGTTCATTTACAACGACTGCGCCAATTACGATGTCCGAGGGTTCATTAGAAATAAAAAAAAAACAATTTATATTGTTTTTTCTTTTTCTTTATTGTTTTATTTTATTGACATTCAAACCAAGACTAAGACTAAACTTAAAAGTAATTACAATATTTATAAATTTTATTATTATTATATTTAGCTTACGTTTGTTGAAATAAATACGTTCCAGAAAAATAATAATTTATTGCTGACTATGAACAATATGTAGTTCATCAAACTTAATAATTTTGCAACTGTTGATATTGCTTAGAAGTCGCCGTAGTCTAGTAGGTAATGTGTTGGCTTATTAGACGCAAAAGCCTGGGTTCGAGCCCCAGGCCAGGCATCAAAGACAAAATACAAAAAGTATTTTTTCAGCGACTTCCTCTCAGTAGATTTCTGGCAAAAACTCTGAGAGTAAATAAAAATTGCCATGAGAAGTTTCTCAATAAATAAAAATCTGTCGTTCGGAGTCGACTTTAAACTGTAGGTCCCACCACTCATGTATAAAATTAACACACACAACATAAGTGGTGTGAGAAACTAGGACGTTGTACAATGGGTCAATTCGACCTCCGGGTACTGTACTTGTCTTAATTGACAAGTACACGTCCTCTAACCTAACCTAACCTAACCTGATATTGCTTTTTAATTAAAATTAAGTTTGTTGAACTATTGTATTGTTGTTATTGTTGCCAATTGACTGACAGGGAATATGTTGAGTTATTGGAATGGGAGGTTGACGTAACTCACGTGCAACTATATTTCTATTTCTTCAACATTAAATCATACAAAAAAAAAATAAAGAATACAGTCTTTTACAGATATGCATGCTCACAAATTTTAACATGGTTAAATCTAAAACAAAGATTACAGCTAAATACAATACTTTTTATTCAGAAAGTTAAAATGGCCAACCGAGCAAATAAGATATGTTGGAGAAGTTTAACCCTACAACCTCCGGAATGCTTTAGATTTTAGACCACCAAGAGCAGACACAAATGCAATGCAAAGAGCTTTATTCAGTAAACACGAATTCCGGCTGATGTGAAAAATGAAGCGAATATGAATATTTTTAGAAAACATGTTTATGAAACATGTTTATTTTTGCTCAGGGTTTACCTAATTATTGAATATAATTAAAATGAAATGTATTTTAAGAGTATTATAAATACTTCTAATAATAATAATAATTTACTTACAATGTGAACTAAACATCCATTGGATTTGACAAGTCTCGCAAGTACTTTCTTTTACTCGTTCATTTCTTAATTGTTTTCTTTTCAAATCTATTATTGATAACAACAAAGCTCCAGGCATTTTAATATGTTTTTAATTTTTATAAAAAAGCTAATTTTAATTTATTTTTCCCTTGATATTTTTAACAAGACACTGCCTAATTTTCAACTCATAAAAAGTTTAATCAATTCTAAACAAAAAATTAGCTGTTTTCGAAAAGGTAAAATCACACCGAAAAGTTAAAAGTTTTGTGGTTTTCAGAACACCCTTAAATCCCTATTGTGATTTCAAAAGCACAAGTGATTTGAAATTTTGTGATTTGCAGAACATACCTGAAAGTTTTATTATTTCATTCTAATCTGAACTTCTAAAGCCTCATATATAAAAACTACGGGTTTATTCTAACGAAAAAGTTTCAGCACATTTTTTATAACACTCCTTACAAAATCTAGACCGAATTAATTTTCTTAACTCTTGAATTCAGGTATACGAATCAATTAATTTTTAATTTAAATAAAAAGGGATTTCCCAACGTTAAAGTAAACAGAACGGAAAAATCAGCTTTGGCATACGAAAGGTTACTTTGTAAGTATATAAAAGAAAAACATTTTTATAAATTGAAGATGCCTTACAAAGATATGAAGAATGATCTATTCAGTCAAAAACTTAAAAAAAAAATATGAACTACTTCATATGACGCTCATGTCAGTAGTTAACGACACTATTTTATATTTCGGTCTCTAACAGATTAAAATGTTTAATAATTTGCAACTTTTTTACTGGATTTTCCAAAACATATGTAAAATAAAAGTCATAAAATTTGGTAGCGGTATGTTAAATATATCTTGAGCCACACAGGCTCATGTCAGTTATATAAGGTTAAAGACGCCTTTTGTATTAAAAGAACCAACAATATTTTTAAACCATTTTAAGATTCTAAAACATTATGACAATATGACGTGACAGCACACATTATGAATCCCCATTTGTTTCGAGGTTAGTGTAAGGAATCGTTTAAAATATATGGCGTGGTGTAAAATCAGTGGTCTTCACCCATATTACCAGGTAATGAAGTTGTTCGGCTATTTATTTATTCTCTTACTGAAAATTTTAACCAGGGTTGCTCGAAGAAAAAATTCTACTATAATGCTTTGTGCAAATCAACAGTATTTCGAACGTCTTTCAAAATGTATTTTAATTTAAAAATCGTTTTACGTTATTTGATATTTCTTTTGTAATTCCTGAAAATCTATTATTGTTTTATTTTAATATCAAAAGCATAATAGATTTCAATGAAAAAAAACAACGCTAAGAATCTTTCTTAAAAAAATGTACATACTTTGTTTCCATCTTGCCAAACGGCAACAAAAGTTACAAACGCATATGTAACACAAATACTTCTTTCAGTATCATGTAAGCTTCTAACAAGTAAGTGCTTCCGCCCAACCTACGGATGCCCTCATGAAATGGAGGACAGACATCGCTGCCATCCAGGAAATGAACGAAAGAATAGTCACAATCCGCATCAAAGCCAAATTTTATAACATCAGTTTAATTTTGTAATCTCGAGGACATATATGATAAGGGCCCGGCCCATGACAACACTACCTTGTCGCAGTTTCAATTGTACATTGGCGCTTCGAGATCTGAGCAATTATTACATTGCAAAATCTGGACGTCAAAAAGATGCGTCCACAATTTACAGCTGAGTCGTTGACATTGGTTGACTGTGAGCCAACATTTCCCACTCCTTGCACACTACTGCGGACACAGTCCACGGTTGCGAGCGCCCACCTCGCCGAAACCAATGGTACGATGAGGAATGTCGCGAGGCAAGTGCAGCGAAAACGCCAAATATACGAATACGTTACAGTCCGCTGCTACGCGAGCCATTGCCGAAAACTACAGAGAGGAGAAGGGAGAAGAGACGCCTTTCCAGACGCAAGAAAAGGGAGCAGGAAAGGCGAGGGCGTGAGGATATCAAGTTGTTCTATCAAAGGCTTAACCGTCTAACCGAAGGTTTCAAGCCCGGAACGTCTTCATACAAGGATGAAAACGGAAACTACAGATTCGAAAGGGGTGCTAAGATTATAGAGACAATACTTCCCAACTCTATTATAGGCGATGACGAAACCAACTCCTTCTCTAGCGAACCTGATGTACCAAACCTAATTGATGGTGGCACTGTAGAGATTTCGCCGCCTAGCCAACTACAGGGGTATAAGTCTTCTTCCTATAGCATACAAGGCTTTTCCGAGTGTATTGTGTGAACGACTGAAATCACGCGTCAAAACACTGATTAGATCTTATTAATCCGGGTTCAGACCGGCAAGTCCACTATCGACCAGATGTTCACCTTACGCCAAATCCTGGAGAAAACCCATGAAAAACAGGTCGATACACACCATCTTTTTGTTGAATATAAGGCAGAATTCGATAGCCCTAAGCAAGCGAGCTGTTACTGCTACCTTTAGTTCTATCACACGGGAGTCTATCAAGATGGGTCTGGAGTCAATGAGGGCAAAATGAAGTATATGTTATCGATAAGTAGGGACATACGGTGTATCGGATCCCAGTTGACGACCGATAATTATACTTTCGATGCTGTCAATGAGTTTATTTATCTTGGTTCCGTCGTTACCAGCAAAAATGATGTCAGTCCACAGATAATGCGTAGGAACAGTCTGTCTAACAGGTCTTAACAGGTAACTATGCCTCTTTACGGCGCAAAATCATGGATTAAGTACCAATGCAGCAGGCCTAAGAGCATTCGAGAAAAAAGTCCTACGTAAGATCTTCGGTCCATTGCGAGTTGATGATGATTTCTCTCATTCGATCTAATAATAAGCTGTATGAGCTCCTCAAAGACATGAACGTTGTGCAGCGCTTAACATCAAACAGCTGCGCTAGCTCAGTCATGTCGTTCGGATGGAAGAGGATGTTCCGGCGAGACGTGTATTTGATGCGGCGATTAGAACTCGGCGAGGAAGTCCTGTCATCGATTGGTGTGACTAACTGGCGAAGGCGCTCAAGAAGTAGAGGCGCATGGAAGGATGTATTAAAGCAGACCAAAGTCCGATAAACGGTAAAGTTGAGTGGGAAACATTTTTTTATTTTCATTGAATGTATTTAAGGAAGCTGAATGACCTGCACACATGCTACTAGCGCTGCAGAAAGAAAGCAGATATAAAAACACCTCATGTCAGTGTAGTTCCCTCATTTTAACTGTGTAAACAAATTGTATTCTTATTAGAAACAAATTTTTGAAATATTTCTTGGTTAATGTTCCGCATTGGAACATAATTTGTTTAGCTTAAAGTGTTCTTTAACTTATACCTAAAGTAATTTTTTTTATTGTTTTTATGCAAAGAATACTGATGGGAGTCGAACTATCTGAATATTATATCAGCGTAACAATTCCTTACTTCACGTCTGTAATACTATGTTCAGACATGCACGTATATTGAGAAAATCACAATAAACGGCATTATTGATCTCAATATTTCATATAAAATGTCAATTAATTATTGCTCAATAAAGCACTGTCATAAGTACGTTCAGTGAGCATATTACTATTTTTCGAACACTTTCTATTGATATTTGACAACTCAAACGTCAACAACAAACAAAAACAAAACAACGACAAATAAAAAATGGAAGGTCAGCAGAAAGGTTTGTATTTTATTTATTTATTGGAGTCAGAAATATTCCCTACTAACCGCAACAGCTCGGCGTTTCGGTTAATCATTAGTAAGACCTTTTCCTTTTTTTAAATTGTTTTCCATTTTTTCTCAAATTTTTTGGCACTAGTTTTCGCGATTAAATTAAAAGCAATGTTGTTGAAGCAATCAGCTGTTTTGTTTACCAGCTGTCAAATAAATTTTGTGTCTGAACATAGTATAAAGTTGAATTCACCCATTCCGGAACAAATTAAGTTTTTTGAGAGTTTGTTATATATGTACCATATGAAATATATTTTTAAACGATGCGTGTCAGTTTTACAATTAGGCAGCACAGTAGCAGATCATTGCAATTCGTTTATTTTCTTGGCTTGAGTGTGATCATATTTTTTATTGTGTTACAAAGAAATTGTAAATTAAAACAAATCTGAAATTGTTGAAGTGAAAAAATGGATAATAATATCCATATACATACATAAATAGATACATATAAATCTACATATAATTTGATGTAACAGCTCAGTTCAACTTTTTTTTAAAAATTAAAGTAGCTGGCAGCACAGTTCGATTGTTTCGGAACAAAAATTAAAATTAAACCAATTCGAGCTGAAAATGTGCCGAAGCAAGCTTACTCTCTTTCGCTCTCTCTCTCTCAAGAAGAGAAACATCAAACTACATATAAAAAAATTGTTTCAAACAAAATTTTTGTTCCGAAACAATGGGTGAATCCAGCTTAAGATTCACTTTTAAAATTATACATTGAAAGCTAGGTGTTTTAATTCCATTAAAACAAACTTAATTTATTTTAAAGCTGATTAAATTATACAAATTAATTAAAAATAATATATAAACATATTATATACTTACTTTGAGTCATCTTAAATGCGCATACAAATTTTCTGAAAAAAATATAAAAAATATAAAAATTATAAAAAAAAACTTGTAATCTTTTGTAACTTATAACACAATAACATTTATATACAGTTGAATTCGAATAAAAGCGCACCGTTTTATTGCAAAAATCGCATAACAGCAAATGAATATTTTTTGTTTTATTTTCTATTAATTTACAAGAACTCCACTTCGCTTAAAAGAAAATCCTATTTACTGCAAAACCGGAAATAAAGAGGGCAAAAAGGATATCGTGGGTATAGTACTGCGAATCCAGAGTCCGTAAAGGAGCTATCAAGGTTTAGGACTCCGTAAACGAAGTTGAGCCCTTCAACTGGACTTACTTATTTAAACTCACTTTCCTAACTGTATAGATGAGAATAGGGAAACAACTGTCGAGAGAAACCTTCTATTCACAGTTGGATATGGAGGAGAACAAGAACTAGTAAACGGGAATATACTATATATTATGAACGGTGAACACATTCAAGCCGTATAAGTTTTTCCGGCCATGTTACAAAGCTTAGCTGACAATGTACTACAGTTACTGAGCGATATTTTAAAGAGTATGTCTGGTTAAATGCTACATATCTAGAAGGCGGAGAAAGGTTTTCAATCCGTAAGCGGGAAAAACACTCAAAACCAAAGGATTTTTAGCCAATCAGCCGCTACTTGCGGTAAATGTAAAAGAGAGGGAAAGGAGATGGTAGTCAGGAAGAAATTTTTGCCCACGATTAGTCAGACAGTTGGCGCTGAGGCAATGCTTTAGTACTAACCCGGACAAGACGGAGATGGTCTTATTCACTAGCAGATATAAGGTGGTCGGATTTAAACCAGAGTGACGTTAAGACTTTCAGATATTGCGAAATACTTACAGTAAAGGACTAAAGTCTACATGCAGTCCCATGTAGTGCTATTCTGAAAAAAACACTTAGTTAATAGAAAAATTAATGATACAGACTTTTTCGAAAATCATCTTTATTCATAAAAAAAAATAAAAATTAAATTAATTCATTTGTCCTTTAACAAAAAAATTCACAAAATAACAAAAACATGGTATGACAAAAGTGTATTGCCAACTGTAAAGCAAAGCGGTGGGAGCATTATAGTTTGGGGAGCTATAGCAGCATCTGGAGTTGGCAAGTTGGTTTTTTTTTTAAGGCATTATGGACCGATATCAATATAAAGGTATATTGGAACAAAGTTTGAAGCCATCTGTGGAATGCTTGGGTCTTGGGGATGGATGGATTTTCGAACAAGACAATGACCGCAAGTAGTCGCCCTAGTATAGTAGGTAGTGTGTTGGCTTATTAGACGTAAAGCCAGGGTTCGCGCCCCAGGCCAGACATCAAGACAAAATACAAAAATTATTTCTTCGGCGACTTCCTCTTATTAGATTTCTGGCAAAAACTCTGAGAGTAATAAAATTGCCATGAAAAAATGTTTCTCAAAAATCTGTCGTTCGGAGTCGACTTCAAACTGTAGGTCCCACCACTCATGTATAAAAATTAACACACCCAAGTGGTGTGAGAAACTAGGACGTTCTACAATGAGTCAATTCGACCTCCAGGTACTGTACTTGTCTTAATTGACAAGTACATGTCCTCTAACCTAACCTAACCTATGACCGCAAGCATACCTCAGTAATTGTTAACGCGCCCAGGCAACTCAATAGCCCTCCACAAATTCCGGATTTAAATCCTATAGAACATGTTTGGGAAAAACACCGCGTGTTTGGATAGTATAAGTTACCTTTTTTTAAGACTGAACTAACTGCATGTACACTTTTGTCACACCATATTTTTGTTATTTTGTGAATTTTTTTGTAAAAGGACAAATGAATTATTTTAAAAACTGTCATTCATTTTTCTATTAACTAGTGTTTTTTCCAGAATAGCACTACATGGGACTGCATGTAGACTTTAGTCCTTCACTTTAGGTATCATACTTGATTGGAAGTTGTCGTGAAGACTGAATATTCAGGATAGGATTAAATAAGGTTTCAATGTATACTACATGTGCAGGAATCCCATGGGTAAGAACTCGGGCCTTATACCGAGTATGGTAAACTGGATTTACACCTCAGTTGTGTTATGTATATAATCCGGCAGCTGTTAGTCTTAAGTAATCATATTCTCAGAAAAATAAATCAGTCAATCACAGTGTTGCAAAACTGAAATTTTTAAATGGTACTGAACTATAACTAAAAGAGTACTTTTTTGCACCAAATGGTACTTTTGTAAAAAATACATACATACATAATTGGTCATTATAACCCTTCAATCAGGATTACGACCTAACTTCTAAAACTACTTATTTTGTATGTGCTAATTTTATACATGAGTGGCGGGACCTACTGTTTAAAGTCGACTCCGAACGACAGATTTTTGAGAAACTTTATAATGGGAATTTTATTTATTCTCAGAGTTTTTGCCACAAGGAAGTCGAACAGAAAAATTGATGACTTAGTCGTGATCATCACATACAAGACAAGAGCAGCTGATTCGGAACGTAATAAAACGTTTAGTCAAACCTAAATGGAACGTAGTAATGTAACATACGTTCGTTTTAGCATATGGAAAACAATGCTAATGCTTACCGAAATTACATTACGTTTCGGCAAGCGTTTTCCTTGCTTTTCGTGTTCTAGAAACGAATGTATGTTCCGTGGACGTTTGGCTAACCGGGGCTAAAGCCTAATTCCACCTTTAGCATTACGTTGAACATGTTGCTAATGTATTAATAGTTGAAAAGCGCAAGACATAAAATATGTAATAATAAAAAAGTACTGAAAACGTCGCGAGGGTACTGCGGTATTTTTGAAATGAAAAAAGTACCAAAGTACTGAATTTTGCAACACTGGTCTATCACCAACCCTTAACGTGTGTGGTCATTCTTTCGCGTGTTGAAACATTACATTGGCGACGAGGCAAAAAGTAACGGAGAAGAATTTTATGTGAAAAAAAGTAAAGAAGAATTTAATGTGATAGAGAAAAATGACGTTTGAAGCAACAAGTGGTGATGTTAAAATGAATACAGAAACGACAATGTTCGTGGGATCGGCTCAATTTACAATAGGTGAAGATTTTTCTCTATATGCCAGAAGACTAAGTCACTTACTGACTTTAAACAAAACAGCGCAAAGATATCTGTCCTGGTAAGTCTGGGTGGACCCAACTTGTACAAAGTGCTAACATCGCCTAAAAGGGAGACTGATGCTGACGAACTTTATGAAGATGTAATCGAAAAATTAACATCACATTTACGCCCAAAGAAAAATATTATAGTGTTATAAATTTTTTAAGAGGAACCAAAGGCATGATGAATCTCTGCAGGATTACATAGTTGAACTGAAAAGGATGGCGCAAGATTGTGAATTTGGCATGTTTCAGTACAAAGCACTTTTAATACAATTTGTATGTGGAATAGCATCGGCAAAAATACAGCATCAATTGCTAAACGAACCTGATTTAAAATCTTTTGAGAAAGCGACGCTTATTGCGTCAGCTATAGAAATTACGGTAGACAACCAGAAATAATGAAACAAAGGGACTATCATGTAAGCATAATATCGACAAGCAGTAAGTACAGTTATCAACACTCATCATGCAATAACCATCAGTAGAGAAGTAAGAACCTACAAAACAGTAGAAATCGCAGTTATAGCGCAGGCAGAAATCAACAGAATCAAATGCAACAATAGCAAGGAAAGAAACATGTGGTGTTTGAGTCCACTGGTTATAGTAAATAAAGGCAACGGATCAATAAGATTGTGCGTTAATTGCAAGCGTACTATAAATAAATATGTTGAGAGTGAACACATTCCCATACCAAGCATAGATGATATTTTTGCTAATATGGCAGGCTGAAAAAAATTTGTAAATTAGATTTGTACATACTTACAAGTAGAAATGAGTGAAAAATTTAGGGAATTGTTAACTATTAATACCCATATTGGGTTGTTTCAATATACTAAGCTACTTTTTGGGTAGAAAACTGAGCCTCAAATTTTCAATGGCATTATACCTCAAATTTTCAATGGCATTATACATATGTGAAATTCTGAAGGGATTGGACAAAGTTCATGTCTACTTTAGCGATATATTGGTAGTAGGGTCAGATCTTGAGGAATGCAAGGGAAGATTAAATTGTGTTTTGCATAGACTAAAAGAATATAATGTCAGGATTAATAAGGATAAATGTATTTTTTTCGCGGACGAGTTAAATTATTTAGGACTTTATATTGCTAAAGATAGAACAAGTTCTTTACTAATAAAAAATTTAAGCAATTTTATATGCTCCAGAACCGCAAAATAAGGCACAATTAGCATCTTACTTGGGAATGATTAATTTCTATCATAAATTTATTCCAAATTTTTCAGGCGAATTATCATTATTATTCAAGTTGAACGGCAAAAATTCTAAATGGCATTGGACTAATGACAATGCAGTGTTTTAAAAAGACGAAGAACCTTTAGCTAATATAGAGACATTAACACATTATGATCCGACAATTTCTTGGCATGCTAGTCCTTATGGCGTAGGAGGTGTTTAATCTCATTTAATTGACGGAATATAAAAACCGGAGAAGAAGTCGCCGTGGTCTAGTAGGTAGTGTGTTGGCTTATTAGACGTGAGGCCTCGGTCCAAACCCCAGGTCAGGCATCTCCAACTGAACGAAATATGAAAAATATTTCTTCGGCGACTTCCTCTCAGCAGATTTCTGGCAAAAACTCTGAGAATAAATAAAATTGCCATGAAAAGTTTCTCAAAAATCTGTCGTTCGGAATCGACTTTAAACTGTAGGTCCCGCCACTCATGTATACAAATTGACGCACACAACATAAATGGTGTGAGAAACTATGTCGTAATCCTGACTAAAGGGTTGTAATTACCAATTATGTATGTATAATAGAAAAACCGGTAATGTTCGTGTCTAGTACTTTGTCAGAGAATTAGAATTATTCGCCAATTGCTTTATTTTTATCAATGTTCAATTTTAAAATAAAATATAAAAAAGGTTCGGATATGAAACATGCTGATGGGCTCTCGTTTACCTCTGAATGTGCCAACAGATGTCGAACGTGATAGCATTAATAACGTATGTTTTAGTTCAATTCCTTTAAAATTAGATGGCATTACTTTGAAATGCAAAATGATAGGATGGTGACAGAGGTCTACAGAGCGATTTCAGATGAGCCAAGAGAAATTGCGATTGAGATGAAGCCATACTACTTGAAGAGAAATTCACTGAGTACAGAGGATAAATGTTTGTTTTATGGGAATAGAGTAGTAATACCAGAAAAATGAAGGCATTACATATTGGATCTCTTGCACGAAGGGAGTAATGGCATAACAGTTGTAAAATCTCCTTCTTATCATCCACAATCAAATGGTAGCGCAGTGAGAGCTGTTCAGACAGTTAACAATGTTTGAAAAAGAGTTTAATAGATTAAAAACACAACACATAATATGGGAATTGAGATTATATAATTTTTTACTAAAATATAGGAATACGCCATCAACAGTAACTAAAGACACACCAGCAAACATGATATTTAAATTTATGCAATGTATTTTTTAATTATGATAAATGGATACCAGCAAAAATAATAAGAAAATTAAGTAAATTAAGATATATTGCTTTGGTAAATGGAACTCAAAAACATGTACAAATCAAATAAGAAAATCGAATGAAAAAATGTAGAAAAAGAGTCAAAAATATAATTTTTGTAAATAAACCTAATGTGAAATCAAAAGAAAATATTGAAATAAAACGAAATCCTTATTTAACTCGAAGTAGAGTTAAATTAATGGAACAAAATACAAACTCTGATAATAATTAATTAAATTAGTAAACCCTAAACTATTGAAGTCGCCGTAGTCTAGTAGGTAGTGTGTTGGCTTATTAGGCGTAAAACCAGGGTTCGAGACCCAGGCCAGACATCAAAACAAAATACAAAAAGTATTTCTTCGGTGACTTCCTCTCAGGAGATTTCTGGCAAAAACTCTGAGTAAATAAATTGTCATGAAAAGTTTCTCAAAAATCTGTCGTTCGGAGTCGACTTTAAACTGTAGGTCCCACCACTCATAATAAAATTAACACACACAACATAAGTGGTGTGAGAAACTAGATCGTAATCCTGACTGATGGGTTATAATGACCAATTATGTATGTGTAAACTATTGATCTGAATGAATCCGATTGAGGAGTATGTGAGGAAAGTGACAGCTAGAAGCCTCTTTAAACGAGCTAGGTCTAGTGAGTTCCTGAAGGATTTTTCACTCGGCATTGCTGAGAGAACTAACATGATGGACAACATGGCTGCAAAATTAACTTCTTCGCTACACCGATGGTAATTGTACCTGATAGGGAAGTCTGAAATGGTACGGATAGACTCCTTGATGGTTGGACTGTTTTCACTGACGGGTCCAAAATGGAGACACGCACGGGTTTTTCAGACGGAATTTCTGGGGGTAGTTAAGGCCACCGAACTGGTTAGAAAACACATACCGAAGAGCTCAAGAGTTACAATTTATGTTGATAATCAAGCAACACTAAAAAGTTTGGGGAACAAGTTTTTAGGTCATATCTAGTCTGGAAATGTAAAAGGCGGTCTCATGTCAGATTATCAAATTGAACTATACTGGGTTTCTGGTTGTTGAGGAGTGTTTGGCAACGAACTCGCTGGTTGTTGTTGTAACAGCCCTGCTGCTGTCTTCGGAAGTGTCTCTCTGTTGGATATTAAGAAAAATGTAACTTTCATATGTTCATTGTATGCCTATGTGATACTGGTAGAGCTGATATGGATTGAGAGATGATATTGTGAGGTGTGTACGTTGGTGGTCGTCATTAGGTAATTGGTAGTCCTAGGAAGTCCGCTACTTGTGTTGGATTCAGCCACATGTCAACTAGTCGCCCTGTAGCTGTTCAGGATCTGATTTCAACTGGGCCAGGATGGTTCTAGTTACTCTGAGTAACCGATATTGTTGGTGGATCTTGATTTAGAACCCTGTTGTGGCCGAGTTCGTCCATTGCTATCGTAACTGTCGATTGATGCAAGGAACGTTGCGCTTCCCTCACTGATATATATGTTCCTCTTACTCCTCTAGGGAGCATAGGGCCGCACCCTCACTGATTGGAGATCCACTATTGTTGGTATTAGGGGCAATACGTCCGTGTTGAAGCGTCTAAAGTCTTGTCTTATGCGGCGAGGAGTTGGATCGTCCGTGACTATGTGCTGGTTGGGACGGGAGGGTATATAGCACGCCACGAGATATTATTTCGTCAGGAATTCGACGATAATGCGTTGTTCTGCGTCGTTTGTAACGCGCGCCATTGGGTATCACTCAGAAATGAAGTCCAGATTGGAGCAGCATAATTAAGGAGGGAGCGGCAATTGCCTTGTAGGTGGTAATGATTGCATCCTTGTACATGCCGTAGTTCCTGATAGTGCCTTCATGGCCCTGTTTCTCGCACTCAATTTGCTGTTGATGTTGGTCGCATGGGAGGAGAAGTGAAGGAGACTGTCGATGGTAACCGCAAGGATCTTGGGGTTACATACCGCAGTTATGATGTTACCTTCGGCAGAGATGTTGAGTGGTCTCGTCACTTCTTTTGTCCACGTTGTGAAAAGAGAAACGGAGGATTTAGAAGCGGATAGCTGTAAGTTCCTATTTCGGAAGTAGTCTACAATAGTCGCCAGATAGTCTGTGATCATAGCGCTTATGTAATCTATGTTCACACCCGATGTAATGACTGTACAGTCATCTGCATATGACACCATTGAGATGTTTGGGGGCGGGTCCGGAATTGAAGTAAGATATATATTTAATAGGGTTGGCGACAGAACCCCACCTTGTGGAACGCTCATCTTTATCTTTCTGTGAGAGGATTTTTGTCCCTTAAACTCAACGAATGCATGCCTACCTCCCAGATAATTAGAAGTCCAGCTCTTTATGTCGTTGGGCAAGGTAGAGTTTAGGATGTCTCTCAAAAGTATAGGGTGATCAACCGCGTCAAACGCCTTGGAGGTCAAGGCTCTTTTCCCTTTTTTCTGCGCAGTCGGGCGTTCAATAAATTGCCTGCAGAACTCCGTAGCACATTTGTTCGCCTCTGAATGTTGCCTATCACCCAATTTAACTGCAGTCAGATGTTTACTACTGTTGGAGCCAGATAGATGTCTAATCGTCTTCCAAAGCTTTTTGGAGGCTAGGGAACATAGGACCAACCACCATTTTCAATCATTTTGTACGTCTGTGTTTATTTACTAATTTATTTATCCTGGAGGTCAGTGATTCAAGCCGTTCGTCTGCTGGGTTTTCGGCTATGATATCCCGCTGTTGTGCCAAGCCTCATATTACATATACTTCCAGCCGGGATAAAGGGCCTCGCAGCTGTCTGTACAATTGAATGCCTGAATGCTTTTTCTGCACTTCTGACGCATTTGGGAGAGGGCAGTTAGTTGACTGATGTTATCTTCAATAAAGGCGCCGAAAGCTACGCAGTTGGCTTTGTTGTAATTGACGTACGCATGTCGATCTGGTTCTATAAATTCACTGTTCTTTTCGATGCTGACTACAATGGGAATGTGGTCCGAGCTTAAAGCTGTATGGGTTTGCCAGTTATATTGCAGTACTTTGCTTATGTTGCTTTACTTAGAACGTGTTCGATGTATTTGTTAGTGTGTATTTGTGTCGTATGTATTTGTGTCGTGTGTATTGTGTACACATTGCCTCTTGTTGCGTTTTCGTTAGATATCTCTCTCATACTCATGGTCCTTGTTTTTGTAGCTTTTGCTTATTGTTTTCATGTGAAATAATATTAGGTCATTGCCATTTGCCTAAGAATATGTATTTTGTTTTAAACTTTTAGTTTTTACTGTTTTATGTATTTTGAAATAATTTTTATAATTCTAACTATGTGATTTAGTTATTATTTTTATTTTATGTGATTATTGTTTGTGTTAATTGGCAATTTGTGTATTTTATTATTATTTTCAGTATTTTGTGCACTTTATGGTTTTTGATTTTTTTAGTTACTATGTTTTATTACATTGTGCCTTTTCTCTCTTTTTTTGTATTTAGATCGTATTTATTCCAAAATTGATTTATATTTCTTGTTGATTATCGGGTAGTGTATTTCACATATACATTAAGGTGTTCAACATACATTGACACAAAGCGAGGGGTTAAGGGTGAGTACTGTTTTTTTGTATGTAAGGTATTTTTGTGTTTTGTGTATTAAAGACGTGCAGTAGTACACCACAAAGTATTTGTAAAACAAATACACCATGGTAGATACCATGTACTATTGGTATAAAAGAGAGAATGAGTGTAACTGATATTGTCTGCTTTTGCTTTTACTCATCTACTCTACCCACAAAAACAATAACAGGGGGGTTACTCTGTATTGCGATGCGAAAAGGAAATTGTGCGTAATCGAACAATTGGTACTCTTTATTGCGCTTTCGTATTTTGCTTACGCATCTAATTTTTTCCCTTGCGCAAATATGGCATCACCGCACTCTCTAATACGAAAGCGCATGTCAAAATTGTTCGTTAAGCTCAAATATCTTGCGCTAACAAAATATCAAACGCAAAGGAAACGCATCATGTAAGTAAGCACAAATAAATTTTTATATTTATATCTACATTATTATTTTTTTAGGGAAAAGCCAAAAAAGTTGCAGACTCAGCCACGCCAGTTTGAAATTTTAGTTGATTTCATGGTGGAACACAGCGATTTGGCCAAGGGACAGTTGCAATGCGGAAATGCCAAACAACGCGCCAACAGTTTGTGGATGAAACTGGTGGACGACCTTAATGCTAATGGACCTCCTGTAAGGGACTTAGCTGGTTGGAAAAAAGTAAGATATTATATTTTTTATACAAAATGTAAAACTAACACAGAATAAATGTACATATGTGTTTACATATAGGTTTGGTCAGACCTAAAAACCCACACGAAAGTTAAGATGCGCAGAAATAAAATAAGTATTTCCAGCACAGGTGGTGGTGTCTCGCAGTATTGTCCACTTTCCTCTATGGAGGAACAGATAATAAATCTTCTTCATATGGAAGAAGCAGTCAATGGGCTGGCAACATCAAGTTGCTTTGGCATAAGTAGCAAAGTAATTCAAGATGTTTCAGCAAACAAGGAGCCTGCAGAAGAAGTTTTATTATCTCCGCAAAATGAGTCAGCACACGCTGCCAAACGTAGCTCTTTGGATGATAGTTTTCAGGCAGCCAAACGTACGCGACTATCTCACCAAAACGACCGTGATAATCTACTAAAAACACAAGTAGAAAACCAAGGAATTTTCCACAAACAATCGACCAAACTATTGGGCGATGTTCAGAATACCTTAAAAGACTTAGTAAGATACACTAGGAAAAATTTAGAATTAGAGGAAAAAAAATTAGCGTTTTCCAAAGAAAAATTTGAATTTAAGAAAGAGTATAAGCTCCAAAAACAAAAAAATGCAATAGAAAAGCTGCGATTAAAAAAGAAAATTTTAGAGCTTGAAATAGGAAAAAAATTGTGATATTTTTACTGTACATATATTTAAGTTTTGTTATTTATTTAGTTTAAGAATTTTTGAGATCTCAATATGTTTTTATTTTTATTAATGTAAGTAATATTCAAGTTTTATAATAGAAGTTTTTTATTTATTTATTTTTTGTTAAAAGTACAATGAACTGAATTCCTTATATATTTTTTTATAAAAAGTTATTTTAATAAAACTTATGTTCTTTAAATCAAATTGTCTCTAATATTATTTCTTATTTCCTTAGCAATAGTGGTTTGGTCACCGGTGTTCGTACTGCTATCAACAGACATGCCAATTTGATTTAAACTTCCTGTTTCAGCTATCTCGTATATTGGCAGTTGTACATTAAAATTAGCACAAATATTATGCAAGGCACAGCAAACGTTCATTATTTGAGTCACTCTTTCTGGTGCGTAATGCAACTCTCTTGCTGCTAACAGGCACCGAAATCTGCCTTTTAAAACACCAAAGACCCTCTCTATTATGGACCTTCCTTTGCAAAACTGCTTATTGTACAATGCCTCGCGTGAGTTTTCCGCTGCCTTTCTGTATGGGGTAAGCAGCCATGGTTCTAGGGGATAACCCGAATCACCTTTTAAAAGATTTAAATATAAATAAAAAATCTATTAGAATTATTTTAAGTTAATTACCTATCAGCCAAAAGCCTCTTTCTCCTCTTTCAAAACGTTCTTTTAAATGTTGCTTTGCATTAGAAACGCTCCAAATATGTGAGTCATGGCTTGCACCGCCGTATCGGCAATCAATAAATCTTATCATCATTTTGTGATCACATATCTAAAAATTTAACATGCAGTAAGATTTAATATTCCAAATGCGTACATACCAAAAACTCACCACCATAGCATTCATACTGTGCTTTAGTTTTCTATTAAAGTATAGGTGCTCATTATTGGTCGGTCTAACCATTTGTATATGAGTGCCATCCACTGCTCCAATCACCCCAGGAATGCCACATGCATGAAAAAATCCTCTTTTAATTTCTTTTTCCTCTTCCTCAGTTAGCTCAAATTTTATGTGCTTGGGGCACAGTATACGTTCAATCGCCACGCAGACTTCTATTAAACAACGCGACATAGACTGCTGCGATAAGCCTAAAAGATGGTCTTGGCCAATTTGGTGTTGATATCCACCTTGCCCAAGCAATTTCAAAGCAGCCGCCACTTTTATTACGGTTGGAATTGCAGTGGATCTCTTTGGAACGATGAGATCGTGTTGTATAGTGTTTAACACATACATAAACGCATCTTTATTTAGTCTAAAGTTTTGTATAAAGCTATAAAAATGGAAAATATGAAAAGATTTTGAACATTAACCCTACTCCTATTTTCTTACCTGTTGTCATTTAGGGAGAGTATATCGGATCTATCTCTCAAAATTCTCCTCGTTACACGTTCAACATTTTCATCTGCCTCCTCAAACCATAAAGCCACCGAATCCATCACAATTTATTTTATTTATTTATTTATTAAACCTCAACACTAAAAGTTTATATAGGGTTAATAATAATCTTAATTATAATTTGTCACACACAATTTATTTTATATTATTTTATTTTTAACAAAAAATCACGTCCTGCTCCAATAATTTGTTTTAAATGTTTTTGTTTGCAAGTTTTGACATTTCGCTTTGTTATTCTTCGTTATTGTGAATTTTGTGGTGCCAGTGTTGCCTCTTTTTCAACTAATTTTGCGAAAGTATGTGCGTAAGCGATACAGAGTACCAAATTGTACTTTTAACGCATTTAGCTTACGCATCGAACATGCTTTCGCATCGCAATACAGAGTAACCCCCCAGTTCTTTATGGTTTTGCGTTGAGTATTGTATTGTATTTGTTTCTTTCTCTCAAATAACTGTTGTACCACAAGTATTTTTGAGTGTTTATTGTTATTTATAGTAAAACGAATGTGGATTAGTGCATTAAGTTGAAGTATTTATACATATTAATATAAAAATGAATAATTTGGAAATAAAAGAAAAAATTGTGTCTGGTAAATATAAAATTTGCGAAAAAAAGAGGACGAAGCAAGATATGGGATTGCTTTGGTATGGTTCAAGATGAAAATGATTCGGATATTACAAATTTTGTTGCGTGCAAAAATTGTAAAAATGTATACAAGTACAATAAAAATGCACTTTCAAATTTAAATAAACATAAGTGCTATACATTATTAAAAAGTGAAAATGAAAACCTTGTAATTGAACCAAACCAAGAAGCTAAGAAGGCTTGTACCGACGTTTTGACAGAATGGGTTCTTGAAGATATCCGGCCATATTCTTTAGTAAAAGATAATGGATTAAAAGCTTATTCGCATTTAATGCTGTCTCTTGGAAATAAATATGGAGCTAATCTTATTATACTCTTTACTACCACATCCATCAACAATTTTTAGAAATGTTGAAAATAGATATTCTATACACTTGGAAAAACTCAAATCGGAAATATTATCAATAAGAAAAATTTGTTATGCTCTAACATGTGACTTATGGACTGAAAATTTTTCAAAAATATCGTACCTTGCCTTGACAGCTCACTTTGTTATGGATGGTCAATGTAAAAACAAGTTGTTGGGAGTAAAATCAATGAAAGGAATTTCAAATACAAGTAAATTCTCCATAAAATAATAAATACACTTTTATATACGTATATTAGACCGACTCCTCTGTATGGAAAGCAAAATCGTGTTTTTGTTTCCCTTCTCAATATACACCTTTCGTTGTATTATGATAATTCTTGAAATATTTTAAGATTAGTGATAACCGCTCATGAGCTGGATCAAATTTAAAAAATACATTATTTAAATGATTTTTTAAAATTTTAGTATTTTTTGTAAAACAATATATTTAATATGATATATCATTTTTAAGGGTTTTTAAAGTCGCGTCCAATGGTGTATAAAACATAAATAAGCATGTCCTTGTAATTGTTATATTTGAAAAAAAAATGAAATTTTAATAATTTACATTAGAACAAATAAATAGCAGCAAAATTTAGCCAGTTTTATACACCGTTAGATGCAACTTCAATCCTTTCAGAATTTATGACTACTATTTTTTATGGTGGGTATAAAAATTGTATTTTCCATCCCCCGGAAAATGAAGTTTTGTACGAATAATGTTAAAGCAATAGGTCAATAGTATCAAACTTCACTATCAGGGAGTGGCAGTGTAATAAAGGATGATTAAAAATTAATTATTTATTTAATAAATAGGTATTAATATAAAACAAAAATTGGAAACTTTACTCAGTGAGTTCAATTGTTGTTTAAATGACCCAATAGTTGTGGTTACTTATAGAGGAGCCAATATTAAAGCGGCTTTAAAGGAACATGGCAATATCAATTGCATTAATCATCTTCTACATAATGCAATAGAAAAATGTATACATGCCTCAGAACAAATACTTGAAATAACTACAACATCTTCAAAACTTATAAAAGATTTTAAAAAATCGGGACTTAATTGTGAGTTAAATACTTCATTAAAAAGTTTTTCACCCGCGAGGTGGAATACAATTTATTTTAATTTATTATCAATAAAATCAAATTTTAATGATATACAAAAAATACTTATGGAGAAAAATCTTTTAGAAAAATATAATGTTATAAGAGAATATTATTTGGACTATTTAATAGCAATTTTAAGGCCTTTCATGGAAGCTTCAAAAAAGCTTGAAGGTAGCTCCTACGTAACAATTCATTTGGTTCATCCTCATATAAAAAATTTAAAAACAATATGTAACACCACCAGTAATGATGAGCCAAGTTTCATGCAAGATTTTAAAAACAGCGTATATGATACATTAACTAATTTAGTAGAAAGTAAAATAACAATATTTCATAAATTAGCCATATTTTTATTCCCACCCACAAATCAACTCATTCAATTTAGTTTAGAAGAGCAAAGAGAAGTGTTTACCGAATGTTGATCTTTGTTACTTCCCTATTTAAATGATGATAATATATCACACACTCCTACTGAGATAAATGCATCTAAAATATATTCTTGTTTGAAAAATATATACAACCCTTACAAGAAACTAATTCGAATGAGTCAAAAATAGAAAATGAGTTAAATAAATATAAAAATACTAATGTATTTCTGCAAAATGATTTTAATGTTTTAAAATGGTGGGAAGACAGTAAAAATGCATTTCCATTATTATATAAGTTATCCTGCAGAATTTTTGCTATTCCAGCATCAAGTGCACCATCAGAAAGAGTGTTTTCTATTGCTCGTGCTTTAATTACCGATAAAAGATCAAAACTCGGCGTTAATGGAAAATCATTTAACGAAATATTGTTTGTAAATATAAATTCCAAAGAATAATATTATTATTTTAACTGAATTTTAGTTTCTATTTTTAATTTTGTTTAAAAACATTTTTAAGTACTGAATTATATTTTTTTGTATTTTTTTATACTGAATGTATTTAGTTTTGTTTTAAAAACATAGTTAAGTACTAAATTATATTATTTTTTTGTACATTTTTATCAACTGAGTTTTTATTTTTAGTTTTGTTTTAAAAACATCTTTAAATACTGAATTATATTAATTTTTTGTATTTTTTTTATAAAAAAAAAAACAATAAAACGCATCGTTTTAAAATTATTATGGTTGTTTTATTAGTGTTCGTATTCTGCTTGTAATTTAATGTCCATATGCATACAGCATACAATAAGTTACTTATTGTACCACACACATAATCTATTTTATTTGTTTGGCTAAAATATAGCAAAACAAATATGTTACTCTTATTCTCTTTATACTCACTCATACTTACTATGTTTGAGAAAATAACAATACCAACTTGTACAAGAACTACTCAACTACTCATTAATACACCCTCACAGCAGTAGACACTACGAAACTAGTGTATTCAGTTGTAACTGTGCACGTCTTTATTGTGTGTAGAGTGCCTTATGCTTTACACTGTTTGTATTCGTTTCACTTTTGCAATAATTTATTTAATGCACTGCAATGTTATTGTTATTGTTTAAAATTTCTTTTTTGATATTTGTTCAAATTTTAAACTCAGTATTTGTAAGGGGTTATATATTCTAAAGTAGGGTAAAATTAGTACAATTTAGAGGGGTTATGGGTTTTTATGTTTTTATGGGTTATAAGGTGAGGGTTAGTATTTGGGTAAGAGGGGAATGCACAAACATGTACATGTGTTTTGTCTATGTGTTGATAATAAATGTTAAGATTTTTATTTTGATTTTTTATTTAAAACGTTATAAAATAGTTCTAGTTCACAATCTTTGTTTTGTTCGCAATTTATATATATTATTCTGTTTATGTTTATTTTATAATTTATCACAAAATTTAATTTTTAACATTAATTGTTCACAAAGTATAATAAATCCGGGTAGGGCTTGCTGGGTTTTGGTGTTGTTCGAGGATCAATTATCAACTGATCGATATTAACAAAGGATGTTTTAAACATTATGTTGTGGAGATGTTGATGAATGTTATGGATGTTGATGTGTGTTGGAGATGTTGTTGTTATGATGTTTGTTAGCGATGTTGGAAGACAGGGTTAGGATGGTGTAAATTTGTTCACTCGTGTGAACAATAACTATCATAAGATATTAAAACTACAATAATAAAATACATGTAGAGTAGAAATAATGCAAATAACGTTATAACTGCATTAGCGATTCTTTATGGAACATATTTGTATCACACATACATACATAATTGGTCATTAGAATTCTTTAATCAATACTACGACCTAGCTTCTCACACTACTTATGTTGTGTGTGTTAATTTTTTATATATAAATGAATGGCGGGACTACAGTAAAGTCGACTCCGAACGACGGATTTTTGAAAAACTTTTAATGGCAATTTTATTTAGTCTCTGTGTTTTTGCCAGAAATCAGCTGAGAGGAAGCCGCCGAAGAAATATTCTTCATATTTCGTTTTGTTGGAAATGTCTGAACTGGAGTTTGAACCATGACCTCACGTCTAATAAGCCATACACTACCTATTAGACTACGGCAACTTCATATTCTATTTCGTCATAAATTATAGCTCCTGTCTCTTCGCAATAAATGCTTATAAAAACTGCGAAAATCTAATCAATAATGATATCTGTATAAAGTACGTAAAACGCAAAATTCAATCCTCATAGACAAAATACGAAAAATAAAAAAATTATGTAAAACATGTATAAAAAACGTAGTTACCAAAATAGAAATAATTTACAATACATATAGTGACAAATAAAATATGTATACACTTTCACAAAATTTTACAATTTCGCGCCTAAAAAACTGTCTATTAATTGTTAAAATTTTAAAATATATAAAATGAAAATATAAAAAGTTTTAAAACCTCAAATGTGTAATTTTTTTAAGTACACCTATCATTACTATTTTTTTAAATTAGTAGCATAAAATCAAATTTAAAATAAATTATAAAAATTTATTGCTCTTGAATTATATTTTATACATTAAAAATTTAAATAGAAACCAATGACGGAAAAATAAATGAAAACAAAATTCCAGAAAATATTCCAGTTATCAGCATTGCAGCAGCAAACATTCCTGCAGTAATTTGGTGTTTTGGCAGCACGGTTTGTGGGGCGTACATCATGCCCAAAGAGCTGCAATTAAATTTTCAGTTGTACTAGCTAATAAATAATTAGTATTCTTACCTTAAATAACCAGAACTAAATGACATAATCACTGCAATGATCCAGTAAATCCACTCATTTGTTATTAGTACAGGAAGTGATCTATTAGTATTTTTTGGTAAATAATTGCAAAACATGAAAAGTGGCAAAAATAATGTTCGCAAAAACACTGGTATCCAAAGGAAATTTGGTTTGGGCCATTTTATCCATGTTGTTGTTAAACTTCCCAGCATAGCAAACAAATTAAATGTTAAAAAACAGGTAATTGATGTGAAAAGATCCTTGGGAATAAAAAATTCATCTGAATATGGTTTTATATCTAAAAAAAATTAAGAAAAGACATTGAATAAATGACAGTTGCAATCTTGGTCATCAAATTTATTCTTTAAGTATGTGTTATAGTCCTTCATCATGCTAAATTCTTTAAAATTGTCTTAAATTGCAATTATTTGCTTAAACATTTTGTTTGTATTGCATATAAAATAAAGGCCTGCATCCCATTCTAGAAAAGTAATATTTCAATTTTCTTCCAAAATATTTATTTATTTATTAATTACAATACAATTACGAATAATATTCTAATTATATACGAGCTGAGTAACTTTGACCATATGCTCGGTGTAGTGTCACAGACCAGAGTCTCTGGGATCGAACCCACGAAATCACGCTAATAGTCTAGCACACTACCCACTAGACTACCCGGGCACCCTCTTCCAAAATACAATTACTCTACTTCACTGTTAATCAATTTTGTCCTCCTCGGTCAAATTTGTTTGCATATCTCTATTTGTTTCCGTTTAATATATTGTACATACTTAAGCTTAAAATATAGATCGCAGATGCACAGAAAATTGAAACAAAATTGAAAACATTATTCCTATTATTTTATATAAATTAAATCTTTGCCTTCGAAATCTCATGCATACTAAAACCTTTATGACATCCAATCTTGAATTGAGGGGATAAATGCCTCGATAATCTTTCATAACGTATGCTACTTTGATATTGTATGTTTTAAATTGGGATTGCTGTTTACAATATTTAACTCAAGTGTTATAATTTTTGTTTTCTATGTTAAATTGCATCTGCTAATTAGATGTTAATATTTTATTAAGATAGTTTATTAAGATAGATATAATTCATATCTGTGGCATTAAATAATAATAGCTTAAGTCGAAATTTCGTGTTTAGAGATATTAAGGGTTTTGTCTAAAATAAATTGCGTTTGGTAAAATGATCTCATGGAATTACAAAAGAAGTTCACAGAGTTTGGTGAGTTATTTGGCAAATATCGTAATTTGGATAAATTTGTTAGCAATCAACATACTGCATCACCTAAACGTAAAAGGGATGGTTTAAGATCTGCTTCAACTCATAATGTTTCTCCATTATTACCACCTGCTGCTGATCCGAATGAAGAAGTTGTGTTGACTTCATCTGGTGAATTGAATCCATCATATCCTTTGGATAATAATCCTACATCACCGTCTACCAAATCAATGTCACCATTACCTCGTGCTGCTGATATTTCGTCCATCACTAATAATTTTAATAATTTACAACCTACATCAAGCTACTCGAAAGCTGTTGCTAATGTCGCTGATATTAATAACATCCTGGTTACCTCACCTAAGCCGTTAAGAGTAATACCACCTTCTAGAAGCATTTTTATTTCACGTCTAGCTTCGGATACTGCCATAAAGGACATTGAATTTTATATACGCTCTAAAATAGGTGATGGCTGTAATTTATCAATTCATAAATTTGTTTATTCGCAGCCGAGAACAATATCGTCCTTTAAAATTACAGTTTCGGACGAATACTTTGAAAAAATTAAGGATTTTAATTTTTGGCCTGCTAATACATATGTCCGAGAATATGTTCCCTCTGAAAGACAAAAAAATACTGTTCGTCTACCTACACCTCAAATTCCAAAAAACTAAATATCCATAGTAATAGTTTATCAATAGTTTATCAAAATGTTCGTGGATTAAATACTAAATTGTCTAATCTCTTCGTTAATAGTCATGATTTTATGTATGATGTGATTGTCTTTACTGAAACCTGGCTTAATGACAGTGTTTTTAATGCGGAAATTCTTTGTAACAAATATCAAATTTATAGATACAATCGTAATACGCACAGAGGAGGTGGTGTATTAGTTGCTGTCTCTTCATTATATCCTTCTGAACAGTTTATTACCAAGACTTCTAATATTGAATTTGTTGCTGTTGTTGTAAAATTGAAAACGTCTAGAGTCTACTTTTCTTGTTCATATGTTCCTCCTGATTCTGACTATGCTGTTTACTCTGATCATGTTGACGCAATAACATCTGTTGTCCAATGTGCTAAAAAAAATGATTCTGTTTTTGTGATGGGTGATTTTAATCTACCCTCAATCGCATGGAAACAGGTACCTGATATGCCTCATTTAATTCCGATTAAGAATAAGACTTGCCATGACGAATTCCTGAATGATATTTTTGGACTATCACTGTATCAAATAAACTCACTTTGTAATGACTTTGGAAAAATATTGGATCTTGTATTTGTTAATGATGTCAATTACTGTCATGTTTTACGTTCTGAACCTGTAACGTTGCCTGAGGATCGATATCATCCAACTTTAAAAACTAATTTTTTCCTTCCAACTAATTTAAATCCTAAACCTTCTAAAGTTAGTAAAGTCTACTGTTTTAATCAAACCAATTACAATTTATTTAATGACATGATGAGTAATACTTGTTGGAATGAAATCTTATCTATTCCTGTTAACAATGTTTCAGATATTGACTTGATGATTTCTAACTTTTATAAGAAAGTGCATTCAATAATTGAAATTTGTGTTCCCTTAAAACCTTCGCATACTATGATTGGTCCACCCTGGAATTCTAAACAACTGACGCGACTGAAAAATCGAAAGAACAAGTGCTACAAGAAATACCAAAGTTCTGGCTCTATTATTGATTATGGAAAATATTCTATTAGCAGGTCTGAATATAACATTCTAAATCACATATTATATAAAACGTATATGGATAGAATGAAAAATAATTTTATTAAGAATCCAAGATCCTTCTATACATTTGTAAATTCCAAGAGAAAATCAGCTGGTTTTCCATCCTATATGAAATTTGATGATAAAGAATCTGGTAGTGAGGATGTCATATGTGATATGTTTGCTGATTTCTTCGCCAGTACTTATTCTAATTCTGCTTACAATGATACAAATATTTACCCTTACTCTCTGACATCAGCTCAAGTAATATGTATTCCAACATTTAATGACTATGATATTTTCGTGAACCTGAAAAATTTAACGATGTCTTTTCGTCCTGGTCCTGATGGGGTTCCAAGTTGTATTTTAAATCGATGTGCAGAGTCATTCGTCACACCATTAGTCATATTGTTTAATACCTCGATTAATTATGGATATTTTCCTGTGTTTTGGAAGAACTCATATATCTTACCGCTTTTTAAATCTGGCAATAAGTCTGATGTTACAAATTATAGGGGCATTGCAAAACTGAGTGCTATTCCAAAAATGTTCGAGAAACTGATTGCCGATTTTTTGGTTCATCATACTTCATCGTTATTATCACCTCATCAACACGGTTTCCGAAAGGGCTGTTCAACAACGACCAATGTACTTCAGTTAACATCCATGATAAATGCGGCCTTTTCTCAACAGAAGCAAACTGATGTAATTTTTACGGATTTTAGCAAAGCGTTCGATAAAGTGAATCACAAACTTCTGTTAACAAAATTGGATTTAATGGGTGTAAATTATAGGAGTTTAAGATGGCTTGAATCGTATTTGACTGGTAGAAAGCAGACAGTATGTGTGAACAATAGCTTATCTAAGCATATTTATGTGCCATCTGGTGTCCCTCAGGGCAGCCATCTTGGTCCACTTCTTTTTTCGCTGTTTATAAATGATCTTCCTAACATAATTAATTTTGCCAATATCTTGATGTATGCTGACGATGTAAAAGTTTTTCTCTCGTTTAATAATTTCATCGAACATATTTATCTTCAAAATGATCTCAATAATTTATTTTCGTGGTGCGAGTACAACATGATGGAGCTGAATATTAAAAAATGCAAATGTATGCGGTTCTCAAGAAATAATTTTATCAAGGTTAGTTATTTGCTTGGTGGTCATAAATTGCAGATAGTGGACTCTTTTCTTGATCTGGGGATCCTATTGGACACAAAATTAAACTTTAATGATCATGTCACTTTGACTGTAAATAAGGCTAGAAGCACTCTTGGCTTCATAAAACGTTGGGCAAAAGAATTTTCTGATCCATATATTACGAAACAGCTCTATGTATCACTTGTCAGACCAATTTTAGAGTATGGATCCATTGTATGGGATCCTCACTATACTGTTTACAGCGATCACATCGAATCTGTGCAGAAACAATTTTTACTCTTCTGTTTGCGTGGCCTTGGATGGAATTATTTGGACATGCCTTCATACACTAGCAGACTGGCATTAATAAAACTGCCTACCCTTAAGAGTCGTCGAACAATGTTAAATATATCCTTCATGATTAATCTGATCAATGGTAATATTTGCTGTGAATTTTTGTTAAGATCTGTTAAATTCAATGTTCCTTGTCGTAACTTCCGCTGTTATAATCCTATTTATATTCAATTCTGCAGAACTAATTATGCTGTTGCTGATCCGTTAACTAGAATTTGCCGTCAATTTAATAATTTGTCAGACATTATCGACTTTTCTTTAAATTCTTGCGTTGTAAAACGGAACATTATTGTTTTTCTTAATACCTAACTTTTCATATTTTCATTGTAACAATTGCTTGTATTTTTGTTGAGACTTATTCTAATTCTATTTAATTTTATTCGTACCTATTGTTGTTATTAGTCAGTAAGGAATTTGTCCATTGACTTAAATAAATAAATAAATAAATAAAATAAATAAAAAATATAAATATATAAATATAAATGCGTAGTTTTATTAATAATGACATTTTATACATGAATTTTAGCCTGATAGATCTTGAAGAAGAGAATAAGAATATGTAATAAAATGAAAAAAACACTTATGTCAACTTAAGCCATTATCATTTATTGCCACAGATATACAATAGATGTTTTTATATTTATTACAAAGATAAGAAATAAAAAGTAGATGGAAAAAAGTGGTAGACGTTATCACACTTCTTCATGGATTCCACTAACTTTCTAATGGTCTGAAGGATATTTTTGCCCATTCCCCTTTAATTTCCATTCAATTTGCAACTAAATAAAACTTTTTTAAATTTCTATAAAACTTATTCATTTTTTTAAAACTTTGTTTCGTTTCAAAATTTTATAATCTTAATTTTTTGAGGTATTGATTGAAACAAGTTGTGAGCCACTGTATATACCAAGTGTACCGTATGAAGTGTGTTTTTTGTGAAAATAAAACACTAAATTTTAATACGATGCGATGCATGCAAACAAGTTAAAGTTTCTGATTGTGGCCAACATGACGACCTCCAGTACAGCCACAATCCGAGCAAAATTTTATAACATTAGTTTAATTTGTGCTCACGCCCCTACGAAAGAAGAGGACGATGCGGTTAAAGATGCTTTCTATGCTAAGCTCGAGGACGTATACGATAAGTGCCCGGCTCACGACGCCAAAATCGTCCTCGGAGATTTTAATGCGAAGATCGGGCGGGAATATATCTTTGGCCGCACTGTCCGTCAGTTCGATTGCGCATTAGCGCTTCGAGGTCTGCGCGAATATGTACATACTGAAGACTGGACGTCGAGAAGTTGCGATCACTAAGGACAGCCGAGGCATTGCAGCCCGCAGCTACATGAAGGATGAGAGACGCCTTTTATGACTCAAAAAAGGAAGAAGGAAAGGCGGGAGCGTGAGGAAGTCGAGTTGTACAGGTATAAGAATGATGCTCGAAAATTATATCAAAAGGTTAAGCGTCTAAATGAAGGTTTTAAGCCCGCAGCGTCTTCCTGCAAAGATGAAAACCGAGACTTGGTAAAAGATTCACAAGGGGTGCTGAGGTTATGGTTGAGGAAACATTTATCTACTCTTCTACGAGGCGATGACGACATCAATACTGCCTTTAGAGATGATACCTCATCGATAATTACGGCGTGGTAATTTCGTTTCATAGCCATGAAGAAGTCTGAATCGCGATTATGCAACTTAAGAACAATAAAGACTCTGATCCTGATAGCCTCCCGCTGGTGTTTAAGTCCGGAGGTAATGAGTTGGTAGCGTGCATGCAGCAGCTCATTTAAATAAATAATATGGCTATTACTGATTAAATCTTATCAGTGCTTCAGACCTTGCAAGTACGTCAAATCGTGGGAAAGACCCATGAACAACAAGTCGACACCCACCATCTATTTGTTGATTATAAGGCAACATTTGATAGCCAAATAAGGAATCGTGATTTTGCCGCAATGTCTGAGCTCGGTACACCTGCGAAGCTGGTGTGCATCTCCGTGGTGGTAGGAATAGACCTTTACAAAACTTATCATGCGACCTCTTCACTTCGTCATGGAGAGTTCTGAAAAAGAGCCCAGTTGCTTTCTTACGCTGACGACATTAACATCATAGGGCGTACCAAGCGAGATGTTACTACCGCATTTAGTGCTATTGAAGGGATATGCGACAATATGAATTTGTTTATCTTGGCTGCGCCGTTACCACCAAAAATTATTAACACCTTGCGATGGCTCGGCCAAGTCGTTCGAACGTAACAGGATGCTCCGGCGAGACGGGGATTTGCGGAAGCCGGCGAACAGAACGACCTTGATTGCGTTTTTAACAAATAGAGGATTGATGTGAAAAACTGGTGAAGGCGGGCAAGAAGCAGAGACGTGTTAAGGCAGAGTAAAGTAAAAAACATTTTTTCAAAGTATTGCTGGCTATAAATGTATGCCTTCTTCCAGGCAATTTGCAAATACCACGTTAATAAAACAAATTTATGCATTCACCAGGTTTTAGGAGCTTGTGGTACATCACACCTTTCTGGTCCCACCAGATACCCAGATATCCTTCCTGTCGAATCGATCTGGATTTGCAGACCACAGGGTAACCAGAGGCGAAACGAGATTTTGGCAATTAACCTCGCATTGAGAAAGGGACAGAAAATATTACCAAAAAGTATTTCTGTCCCTCTCTGATTGTCTGTCTGCTTTTTTTATTTATGTTTTTTTTAGTTTTTGGGGTGGGTTCTTTTATATTGGCGAGAGTTAATAATAAATGTAATTTTTGTGTGAAACTATTAATAAATAATAAAAACAACTAATAACAATAACAAATTTTAACTTTTTCTTTCAAGAAATTAAAAATTTTTGGCAACTTTCAACAAGAAAATTTTTTTATGAGCAGTACGTTTAATTTTGATCTTGTAATATTTAGTTTCTTAATTACCTCTTGCACAAGAAACTACAGTGAGCACCATAAGTGAGTCAACACTTTTGTTCTTAAGTATAAAAAAGTTCCTTTATCATGAATTGTTGTTTTTGTTTTAATATTTTATAAGTAATAAATAAACTATTTTATTTTTGGAAATTTATTCGACTATTCTCATTTACTTTTCTCGCTATCCTAAGAAATTGAATTATTTCAGTGGTGTTTACTCACTTTTGGCGCTCAGTGTATATTCATTATGACCGAAAATCACCCATATTTCGATTAATATTTAAGAACCTTTAAACTTTTCATTGAAGAAAGTAAAAAATATTCCAAATTTTCCCTTTTTTAACAGAAAATAAATGTATATTTACATTTAGTTTTTCTACTTTAACCGCCAATTTTCACTCTGTATATCTGTTACTTCTAATACATTTGATTCGCAAAACATTAGCGGTTTTCACTCTTTGTTGTATATTTAATACTCTATTATATTTACTCGTACTTTCGACAACAAAGCGCGAGCATCTTTTTTTCATATATTGTAAACTCACATGGTATAAGATTATATATATATAGATGTAAGCTGATTATTGATATTTTTTGTTATTATTTTGGCGGATAGACGATCAGCTGTTTAGTTTTATATTTACCAAGCTTATTTACTAGACCTTTTTTCATGGTAAATTTAATAGAGCGTTGTATATTTGAAATAAATGCATTTTGTTGTTGCGTTGATGTAAATGTAGTATTTATACTATACCTACCATACTTACCAAGCCTACAAGGGTACTTTACTACCAAGAGTGAAAACCGCTATTATAACATTTTTTTCTCGAAGAGGAAGGTTAAGTTGTTGCTTTGAGCGTTTTTTAAACGTCAAAAGTATCGTATCTGTATGTATCTGTGTTACAGAAAAAGTGGATGGTTGTTATGGATTAAACCCTGATTTTTTCTGTTTATGATTCTGAAAATAAATTCATTTTACACCGCCTGTGATTTTTGTACCTGCTCCATAACTTTTAAACGGTCAGAAATTGCTTGTTGTGCAACATTTACCGTTTCTGTAATTTGTTTCTGACTCAAAATATCATCCTCACTCAATATTGTTTACAATTCAGCGTCTTCAAACGTTCTTCAGTTCTCAAATCAAAATTTTTATCTCTGAACAATCTTCTGATAGAGCATGAACATCTCGACCAGCATTTGATACGACTCTTCAGCACTTTCCCTTAAATCAAAATAAAAAATTAATGCTTTCCACAAATTATAATTTTCGGAACCAAAATTCGCCATTTTTAACACGATAAATAAATATGATGTTTGATATATACTGAATATGATTGATAGATATTGTCGCCAACTCTATTAAGACACTCGTATCTTGACGCTCACTTCATACTGGTACTCCTGGCACACACCACAGCCCACCATGCCTAGCATTTAGCAGCCATTGGTAAAAAGCTTAAGGGATCCACTAAAAATCTCCGGATCTTCAGGCCAAGAGTTCCTAAGTAAAATTATAAAATCAAATATCATATTCCAAGAATTGTAAGCGATTATTCAATTCACTCGAATGTGTCTATGTCTTCCAAAAATAGCAGCAGGTCCATACTTCATGTTGGACCAGAATTTAACTTAATGTCTTCGTATACAATATAGAAATTAATTCCGGAATGGAACAGTTTCCAGGTGGTCAGGACAGCTGAATGCCTGCACACTCTGTCTATTAGTCGGAAGTGGTGTATGTACACTAGGGTGGCCCTTAAAATTAAAAGACATTTCTTCCAGTCTCACCTCCCAGTTTGGTGAATATGTATAAAAAATGAAATTGCCAAAGTTAAGACGTGCCCCAAGACCGATCAAATTTAGAGGAAACCATAAAATTTAAGTTTCATGACATATAACTTCAAAAATATTAATTTAACAAAAAATGTTGCAAGAGGAAGATATTTGCTGTAAAGTTTTAACATTTTTTAACTTGACAACATTTTTCTGATTCCCAGCGTTGAGAAACTAAATTGGAAATAAATAAATAAACTAGTCATAATCCAAGATTTTGTAAAATTGCATGTTGTTGGAATACATATATTTTTAAATTCTTATATTTTAATAAAAAATATATTTAAACACAATATAGAAAATCATATAAATTAAAGGTTTAAACTTCAGGATTTAAAGAATGTTAATTAATTCACTTTTTAGACAACCAGAATACCTTCGTCTATAATCTTGTACAACTTGTACAATATAATGTTTCTGCTGCTCATCTTTCGTAAGAATCGAAATATAATCCTTCATCAGACTTATTGAAAACATTCCAAAAAACATCTTTATTTCTGTGGAAATAAATTGCCCAATACCGTTTTGTATAATCGTTGAAACATTTTGGTTTCTTTTTATTGTTGGCCTTTTTGTATTTTCTTCTGTGTCACTGGCTTCAACTATTTTTTCTTTAGTGAAGTATGGTACCCTAGAACCAAAAAATGTTAAAGTTACATTTTTGGGATTAAGATACCATGAATAATTTTGTAATTTTTTTTAGCGCAACCTGCGCTATATCCTTCTCACTGTTTTCAAAATTGCATATTTGTTGTAGCAAGATGAAATAATTATAGGGCGCCATAATTGTAGAAGTAGACGAAAATCAAGCTTCTATATACATATACAGTTATTATAAAGACACATATCCGGTGCAATCATTTTAAAAATATTTTTATGCTGTAAATATTTATATATTTATATAAATTTAAAATCGAAATTTATTTAAATTTAATTTTCGCCAGGCTTTTTTAAATCTTTCGATAAGGACGACATTGAGAGCGCCGTTTTTATTCATTTTTGTTTCAAACACGATTCTCAAAATTATTTCGTGCATATGATGTCTACATGGTAGCCATAAGAGCGGCTTTTGTAAAAGAAGTTCCGTGATAGTATACGTTCCATTTATACGGCTAGTGTTTAATGCTGTTATATCAAAAACAAAAGCAATTGTATTGTCTTGAAGGCCCCATTCTTGAATGGTATTACACACAGCTGATGCCTGTTCTCTTGCAGTTCCACTTTCCAAAGCAGGAAATTTTCAGTGTGCCTGCAAGATATAATAATTGGAAGTTTTTTTCAGCTCTTTTTACATTTTACATTTTTTCTCGGGCTGCTCGAATAGAATTTTTATTAATTATGTAAAAACGGTAAAATGTGTGTGTTGAAGTACAAATTAGCGTAGAAATAAAGCATGGACATCAGGATATTTTTTAAATTATTGCCTTTATTTTGTTAAATACAGGATTAAGAAAAAAGTTGTCAAGGTAAAAATACTTAAAACTTTACAGCAAACATCTTTCTCTTACATTTTTTTTTTGTTAAATTAATATTTTTGAAGTTATATGTAATGGAATTTAAATTTTATGGTTTCCCATAAACTTCATCGGTCTTGCGGCACGTCTTAACCCCAACCGATTGATCTAAAACCTTGACAATATAATTTTTTTTTATCAATATTCACCAAACTGGGGGTTGAGACTGGAAAAATTTCGGCGAAAAAAAACTCCCATATAGCTAAGGGTCACCCTAATGTACACTGTCCACTTTTACACCATAAAGCAAGATTTGTTTCATCACGACCCGATATACCTAGTAGGTTTAGGTTGGCTTAAGCTATCAAATCTACCTTCGGTCCTTTTAGTGGTGTAAAGTACTATGGTCGTTCCTTTCCCCTCTCTATTGGAGCATTGACAATTACACCACACGATGATTTTATAACGTAAATGTAACTGCGGTCAAAATTTTTCCGAATGACTCTTCAAAATATCCGGCCATGAGAAATTCTTCGCGGTTTGGTCAGAATTTACCGCAATATTTTTTATTTAACGCAACAGCTGTAGAAACAAATGTGTCCAAATACGATACATTAAGCTTCCGCCTAAACAAAAGACGTTTTAGAGGTGTGTTATACAATGTTGAGTATTTAGATAGCAAATTAATACAATTGTAAATAATTTCAATCATTTCAACGTGAACGGTTTTTTGTTTTAAGTTTGCAACACTTACTTTTTATTGTCAGTGTGTACAAGTGTTGCAAATGGCTGTATCAGCCATGTAACAGAACGCAATTCCGATCTAAAGTGGTTTCAATTCCGAAAGTCGAGTCTAGAAAACGAAAAACGAAAAATTTCTTCGGAATGGAACCACTTCAAATTTTCAAAGTGGTTTTGATATTTTGGATGATTTATTAAAGCAAAATATTAATAAAACTTAGTAAAAGTAAAAGACAAAACATTGTTTTATTATTACATAGGTTTTCTAAGTATTTAGTTAATATTTATGCTTAAGAAATTTAGGGCTATTATTACAACTTGTCGTTAAACTTGGGGTTAGTTAAAGGTACCTTTAGCTAAAGGGAACTGGAAAGTTACCTTTAACGTATTTTCGTTATTACAATTTACAGATAAAATTTTTCAAAAATATGGCAGTGCAATGTCGATAAAACTGCTAAATTATGCAAGTTTTTTAACGCAGTGGCAACCGCGGGCTTCGTTTCTTTGTTGTATACGCTCATTTTGTTTAAATTTAAAGTTGCCATATTGAAAATAATATATAATATGGCAAGTTCAAACATAAAGTGACCTTTAAATGTTAAAGGTAGGATAATCCTGCCTTTAGCTTAACGATCACTTCTATCTTATTGGGTACTCACAATAACGAAAAACAAAAACAAAGTGATGAATATTTTCATCGAAGTATTGCCACTTTTCTTTTTTTTTTTGTTTGAGCAAACCACTTATTTTTGAGAACAAAAATTTATTAAGTAGAACAAATTTAAGCGGTGGTAACACAAACGATTACCAAAAGAAAATACAAAAAATATTTTTACGCTGCATTTAATTCAGTTTTATAAAAATGTAAGTACAGATTTATTGAAATTTTTTTGTATTATTAACTTATATTTTTTAAGGAGTAAACATAAAAATCTTGAACAAGAAAAGATTTTTATTGATTTCATGGAAAACAATCAAGACATTGCAAGAGGCTATATTAAAGGTGACAAAGTAGGCTGGCTTCAACAACAGCAAAAATTGAAATCCGGCATTTTTCATATAATTGTTTTAATTTTTTTGATTTGAATTAAAATTTTTGTATTAGCACCTTTTTCTTCTTTTGTTTTGGTTCTGCTTTTTATTCACCGATTATGTTTTTTCTTTTGTCATGCACTACACTGCCACACTTTGTTTGAAAAGCAGCTATTCTTATAATTCTTGGGAATGAACAAAATCGTTCGGAATCTGAAGAACCTAAAACAAAATCAATCGGAATTGCATATACGGAATCAAAACCATTTCGATCGGAATCTGTGACATGATTGATAACTATACTGACCAGTAGCAAGTGCATTTTTGTACATTTCGTTAGCGCAGAGAAAAAATATACTAAACAATTTTGCAAATGCAATGATACCAGCATATTTGTACAAGATTCTAAACTATCCTACTATCTTTACATACATATATTTTTTTTTGTCATTACAACCCTTCAGTCATGATTACGACCTAGTTTCTCACACCACTTATGTTGTGTGTGTTAATTTTATACATGAGTGGTGGGACCTACAGTTTAAAGTCGACCCCGAACGTCAGATTTTTGAGAAATTTTATTTACTCTCCGAGATTTTGCCAGAAATCTGCTGAGAAGAAGTCGCCGAAGAAATACTTTTTGTATTTTGTTTTGATGTCTGGCCTGGGGATCGAACCCTGATTTTACGTCTAATAAGCCAACACACTACCTACTAGACTACGGCGACTTCTATCCTACTATCTTTATTGGTATTAAATTCCTAAAATATGCTGCCGTTATTATGGCCTCCACTCACAATACTTCACTTATCCAGCTGGAATAATTATGCTTAGTTGTCTTCTAATTCTTGCCAGCTTCAATTAATCGTCAAAAGTACGACTAACACATTTAATGCTTGGGCACTTCAATCATATTTGATAATCGATGATGTTAGAAATCCTGTCATGACCCAATATCAACCACATCGCCTGTCTTTACCAGCTCGTCCGAGCTATAGTAAATTACACAGCATGCGATAGCACGTCTTACAACCTTGCATTAAAAATATTAGGATTTCGACATTATTTGTTTTAAAGATCTCTACCACTAGAACTAATAACCCTGGCAGATTTTGGTGTAAATTGGAAAGAGTAATTATTTGCGAATGCTTCAACCATCTGTTAATCCAAACGTCAGAATTCAACGAAAAGTACGTCGAATACTATTATTAAGACTAATGAATTAAATGTGTAACTCTAAACTTACATTTGTTGTAAAATTAGTATAAAACTAAATACAAAGAAATTATTTCTCATGCCCTTTATAACTTGTATTGTTTATCACCATGTGTTGTAAACAATGAGAGTAAATTAAATTGCCATGAAAAGTTTCACAATAATCTGACGTTCGGAGTCGACTTTAAACAACAGATCCCGTCACTAACATATGGATTTAACACAAACATGAGAGGTGTGAGAAGCTAGGTTGTAATCCCGACTAAAGGGTTGTAATGGACGATTAAGGAAGTAAGTAAGTGAATACACATAAACAGCTCATTTCTTTAAGTAAATTGTCCTCAATTTCGATATTTACGTAAAGAAGTTATTTTGTCGCATTATTGAATGAAACTGGATTAGTTTTTATAGTTGGGCATAAAGGTTTCTGCGCTACTAACAGCATTTGCGATTATGTTTTTGTGTTACGTTACTCAAATCTAACGTTGCGGCCGATTTCCGACACAGTTTTCATGTATTTTTCCATGCAATCGCTAACTTCAGTAACCAGCGGCGAATAACTAAGCCTCTCCCATTCGTAAGACAAAACATTAACGAAATAATTGAATTTCGACTGCCAGAGAATGTAGAAATGATCAGCCCTTTTAGCAACGCCAGTGTACCATTCGATCTGTGGTGATCTTCATACGTACCATATTTTATAGTGTTTGATTTATAAAATTTAAATTTCTTATTTTAAATGGACAAAAAGGTAGTCTTATATTTCATCAACTACTGCGTATTCAATGCATTCAAGATTTATAATTACATTCAAGATTTTCAACTTGTGATCAAATTATAGACGTCTGAAGAAAAATCAACTTTCATTTATACAAAGTATTTCAAATACAACATTTAGACTCTCTGGTAACATGAAACTGTACATATGTATATATTATTGCTTACCAAGCATGCTTTTGGAGCATTCAAAAATGTGAAGGCTATGAGCACTATGAAATCGGATTTCCTTCTGAAATGTAATTTTTTGCCAGTCTCTCAACTGTTAATATGATCTTACATTATTCAGCTGAACACTTTTCTGTTATCCATCTGCACTGACAATAATTCAAGATTGCGCACAGGTCATTTTAACTAATAAATCTATTTTAATGCAATCCTTGCTTTCTTCTATGCTTTATATGTTATACACACACCAGACACGCACAAAATAATTAGCAACATAGCCTTCCCAACCAACGGAGTACTTCTAATTAAACGGTTGGTTGCTCGACTGAGGTTTCAGTTATTGCCTGACGAAACGTCTCAAACGTCTTGATGCACAGAATCGCTTTTCCTTTGAATTCTCTACGGATCACAACTTGTCCCATGTTATCTTAGAAAAACAGCTCTTATATGCTCGCTTTATTTCTTCAAGCACAGAGACTATTAAAAATGAAACCAATTTTTTCTTTCCTAGCTAACGAGATTTAGGCTTGGGTGAAAGGCCCATAACTTGAATGTAAGAGAATATTGTTACGTTTTTACCTTTTTAAAAACGGTTAGAATATGAGTTCGTCGATTGCAAACAAAGTAAAAACAAATATGTGTGTAGTTTCTCTTAAACTCTATTGTTCGCACTACTTTTGTGTGTCACCGTATACAACTTGAATACAACAATAATTGTTCGTTCACTATTCTCTGCTCACATTTCTGTCGCGCAAACACTAACAACTCTTCGATAGATCTTCAAACCACAACTGCTTACTTCACACGCACGCGTCTTCACACAAGACTGACTGAATTATTACTGACTGTTGCCTGCCTTGTCTTGCCCTTTTATAGTCCAACACAAGCACTATAAAGAACATTCTTGAAGTGGAAGGTTCGTGTTCTCGCCTTCTCGAGAACTCTATCGCTACTACATTGTTGTTTGTGTACGTTGCTTTTGTTGTTTGTTGCTGCTTTCTTTCTTATTTGTCTGTCTCCTTTTCTTTCATGTCATTGTTGGAATATGTAACCAAGTTCGTTGTATATATGTATGTGTGTAGCTTTTGTTTATTGTTAATATTAAACGATGTTTTCATGTGAAATGATATTAGGTCGTTTCCATTTGTGTAACAATATGTTACCGCTGTAGTTTTGCCTTTAAAATTTTATTAATTTAAAATGAATTTGATTATCAATTTTGCTTTCAATTTTCGACTAAGAAATCAGCTGACGCACATACGTAAACAATTTTACAATTTTATTTTAAAAAATTCAGCCACCAGAAATACTTCAAAGTGTGAGTGTAATGCTAAATTAACTTCAACATAAAGATTATAATTAAAGTCTTTCGAAATACTAAGTAGAATCAACATAGCGACGATTTGTGTATAAAATAAAAACTTATTTTACTTATAATAAAAGTAACAATACGTATTGCGTAAATTTAATTGAAACTACTTACCAGAATGTACAGCAGGAAAAACTGAGAGAGTAACAAAAAAAATTAAAAAAATGTTGAAAAGTTGAGGAGAAGCTTTTTTAAATATTTTCCAATAAGGTACTTCTGTATCATTCGCATTATTCAAAGGTTTTTCTTCCTTATGTCTCATAATTTCATAGTATCTGTAAAATTTCTGTAAAATAAAACATGATATAATAAATATTACTAACAAACTAAACAATATTTTTCAAGAAATATTATTAACATACTGTATAAATTTAACAAAATTTAAAATTTCGCTTTCATAGCCTATAAATAGAGCGGTATGATCTTCTATAATTAAACATGTGTTATAGAATAACATCCAAGATTAAAATATTATAAAAGACACTTTTATGAATTTAGTTAAGAACCTATATTTTACTTACATTGGATTGCATAATTCTAAAAAAATATTGTTAAGTAGCTAATTATTCATGATTATTGTGCATGTACAGAGAAATCCAATGAAGCTCGCAATGAGCCTAAAAACTACTATAGTTCACGATTATATTGCTACGCCATAAAAGTAGAAATCAAAAATGTTTCTTTTTTACGTTCTTTACTTTTTTAAGACTTAATAAATAGTAAAATGTATAAATCTATACGGATTCATTTCCGACAGCAAAAAGCAATTAATTACTGAAATTGAAACTTAATATGTATACTACTACATTGCGATAAAACTGTTACTTATGTTTCCAACCGTCAGTAATGTAGTACTTTATTAGTAAATTTTAGAGTCATTTATATGAAGTGAAAAGTTACTAATGAACGGGAGAATTACATCTCTAATAGGTGTATAATTTTTTGAGACGCATTCTTTTCGGATACTAATTCTCCACTTAACGGACATCTGCAACACCTTTCCTACACGGTAAACAACATATTTTTTCCTGAATCTTAAATATTTATTGAAATAAATAGTTACTCGAATCTTAAAACTAAAAGTAAACTATTTAGACTCCATCAACACCAGAAATAAAACAAGCTTTCCTATTTCATATTATTCGCACCGGTATATAAATTTTTGTTTATACCGAAATGCCTACTGTAGTATCCCTCTTTTTAAATGATCACGATCAGTCCAAAATGATGCGAACTAGGAAATTGCAATGTACAACGAGCTTATTCAAGGATTTCTCGAAATATTGTCCAATATCAGTCTTCACTGTTGGCACATCGAGATCTTTATGAATGTTTGGAATTTTTGATATACCAAGATCTTACAGTAATGATCCGTAGTATCCTCTTAGGCGCCTTTGATTTTTCTTCACATATAACGCCATACTGGTTTTAAGGGAGTTTACAGTCCAGTTTTAGCACGATCTATGAATAAGCCAATGTATTTCAAATAGTTTTAACTTCATTTGTGTCAACTTTGCGTTAATATGGAATTTCCCAATCAAACGAATATTAAGGTGTATGTCTAGTTATTTATATGCGATAATTCATACATACATAACCATGTATTCGAATTTAAGAACAAGTTAATATGTATACTGTTATTCCCCTTTTTGTTTTTATTGTAATTGAGTAAGAAAATATCTAAGAGCCTGTACATGTACATATGCGTACAGAAGAAAAGATGTATAAAGGTGAACTGTAGAAAAGTTTGATTTTAAAGACCCAGAACCTCAAGAATGAGTTTAGGTAACTCGATGTTAGAATTTTTAAAATATTTACAACCCTGAAGCCTTGTGTTCCATTCAAACTGCTTAAAATTGAATCTACAACATAATATTGAACCTATAGTGTAAACATTTAGGGGAAGTGTTTGTATTATTTTTACATTCAGCTGTTGCATGATTATACCCACATTTTGCACACAATTCACAACAAGTTATGGTATGACCGAACTGCTAACAATGAACGCCCAGAGCTATATCATGTTTTTAGGGCATTCTGCGATAGCACTATTAATATTTTTTATATCGTATTATATTATTTGTGTCCAAGTTTCTAGAGAACATTGGCAGCGAACTTTCGGAACCTTTACTTTAAAATGTCGAAAATTCTTCTTGCATAGTGTCCTAATGGCAAAAGTTCTTGCCCTAACTGATAAGTATCATATGAAATAGATTTGGTCACCAGAGATAATTAATGGTGGTAGTTCTTGCTTATTTTCATCGCTATCAACTGAAACTGATTTGCATTTGATATACTTAGTTCGTCTGTAAGATTATTTTTTTTTTGTGCAAGCGCATTTTTGGTGATGAAATTTTCTGGCGTTTATTCGATTTATATAGTTCTTTCCGCCATATACATTCGTTATCATCAGTATCACCCTCTCAAGCTGGGCTTTTCCGCCCAGGGCTATTCGCTGGATATATCTGGCGATTGTTAGACCGACTTATGGTTGTGTTGTATGGTAGAGTGCCTTAGGTAAAACTTTCCAATGGAAAACCTTGGATAAGGTTCAGTGAATGGCCTCCTTGAGTATCAACGGAGTGAGCAAGAGCTCTCAGGCAGCTCTTGATACTTCTACTTGAGCAGTGTGCAGCGCGCTGTGCCATACGTCTGAGGGAATTGGGCTGCTGGAAACGGCGCTCGGTAGAACACTGTAATTCTGAACTTCGTCTTTCCTGAGAGGAGTAACGGACTTTGGAAACAACTACCGACTATATTATGCCTGGGGCTGTGTTCCTGCCTGGATATACTCATACCAGATAGGGCACTATAGAACGGTGGGAGATTGAATCCGTGCAGGTTTGGACGCTGTCGAGAGCCGACATTAGTGCTCTCCAAAGATTTGTCAATAGGTTGACTGGTTGAGAAGTGCTAGGGTATCAAGATTGTAGTCGCGCTCTCTTGTGTGTTTGTGGATCATATTTTTTTCTCCGTCTCTTATATCTAGAGTTGTCAACTATTCCAAAAAATCAATAAACCTGTTTTCGAATACTTTAAAAAACCGCACATTTTCAAAAACCGGGTTTCGGCTTTTTTATTTGAAAACCGGTTCGAATAACCGGGCTTTTCGGTTTTTTCCATTAATAAAAATATATACAATATACATATGTATATAATTTTTTAGTTTTGCTTTTTATTACTATTCTAACTTAAAAAAAAACAAATCATATTCACATTTCAGTCTTAACATTAATCTGAAATAAACTTCAAATTTAAAGCAGTATAGAAAATACATATACATAAATAGAAAAACATATATGATGACAAAAAATAATTATTCAGGATTTAAATATTTTTATTATTTTTGTTAAAATAATATTTCAAAAATAGGACGCAGTTTAAATGTTTAGATGACATACGGTTCCTTAGCTTTGTTTTTATTGTTGAGCTTACTGAAAAGACACGTTCACTTATTGTAGAAGTTGGGTTAATTGTGAGCAGCGCTGTATATAATTGATTTAATTTTTTAGATCTTTTAGGAAATTTTTCTACATAATCAAAGTCTTCATTTAAATCACTTTTATTAAGTAATTTGTTTCTTTTTGGTGGATTTTGCAATTAATTTAAAGTAATATTGAGTTCCTCTTCTAAATTTTGGAGTTCGCTTTCTACATATTCTAAATCCCACCTTGAACCACCGTATAAGCAGTATAGAAACGGAATTTTGACGTTTACCAGCGAATTATGGAAGGGACAGCAAATATTACCAAAAAGTATTTCTGTCCCTCTCTGATTGTAACTCTGTTTTGTTTATTTATGTTTTTTAGTTTTCGGGGTAGGTTTTTTATATTGACGAGAGTTAATAAAAAATGTAATTTTTGTGTAAATCTATTAATAAATAATAAAATCAACTAATAACAATAACAATTCTTAACTTTTCCTTTGGAGAAAATAAAAAATATTGGCAACTTTCAGCCAAAAAAATTTTATGAGCAGTACGTCTTATTTTGATCTTGTAATATTTAGCTTCTTAAATACCCCTTGCAGAAGAAACTATATTCATTGTGACCGAAAATCACTGACATTTCGATTAATATTTAAATATTTAAGAATCTTTAAACTTTTCATTGAAGAAATTAAAAAATATTCCAAATTTTCACTTTTTTAACACAAAATAAATGTTTATTTACATTTAGTTTTTCTATTTAACCGCCAATTTTCACTCTATATATCTGTTGCTTCTAACACATTTGATTCGCAAAACATTATATTTTTTTCTCCCTATACGAGGAAAGTTAAGGTGCTGCTTTGAGCGTTTTTTAAACGTCAAAAGTTTCAATTCTGTGTGTTTTGTGTTCTGAACTACCTCTTGCTCAAGAAACTATATTTATTGTGACCGAAAATCACCCACATTTGGTTTAATATTTAAATATTTACGAATCTTTAAACTTTTCATTGAAGAAATTAAAAAATATTCCAAATTTTCCCTTTTTTAACACAAAATAAATGTTTATTTACATTTAGTTTTTCTACTTTAACCGCCAGTTTTCACCCTGTATATATGTTGCTTCTAACACATTTGATTCGCAAAATAGTAATGCACTATTTAAACATATTTATAGAAACCATTCACAATAATATATAATTTGGCATGCCAAGTTTAAAAAACTGCTGACTTTTTCCAACACTGCATGAGTCGCATAGAAAAGTAGGAAGTAAACCTACTTGATGCATTCTATGCGTCTATGCATCATGCTTTTTCTTCTGTAACTTGTCACAATCAACTACACTGATTCTACTTTTTCAGTATATGCATGTAACGCAAGGCCGCATGAAACAGATGGTATGGACTTTCGGCTTTAACACAAAAATTATTTTAAGGAAGTGGCTTTCTGTTCTTGTTTTATTGAATTTGCTTAACTTTTTCGTTGAAATTAAATTAAAATTCGCTCTTTAAATAAAAATATATAGGTACATTTTGGATATATAACGTAAAACAAAAATAAAATATCCTATTAAAAATTTGTAAATATACCACATTATATCGTTGAGGCGATCGGATGCAAAATTGCAGAAGCTTGTGAAATATTTGAAATAAAAGTAAATAAAAAAGTTTTTAAAATAAAATTCATAAAAGACAATATAATGAACTTGAACAAATTTTGCATGTAAAGGCAATAGAAATATATCGAGCCATAACCGCAAAAATATCTCAAGCGACATAATTTTCATATATGGCTTTTTGTAATAAATAAATTCAATGGCATCCATTGCATCATCTATAAAAATTTCAGGGTCACACTCTGTACATTTATGAAGTTATAACAAAAAAATTTTTTAATATTGTGTCATATATAAGTAATGTTTTTCTTCACATTTTTCATTATAAATAAAAATATAATTTTGTATTTTTTAATATATATAAATTTATTTTATTTGCAAATCAAAATTAATAATTTAGCCATAATACTCGAGAGCTTGTTTCTGGGACTTTGTATATATGTAAATATGTATTCTACTAGAGTTTATTATAGTAAGAAAATTTTTATATATTGTAAATAAATAACCATAAACAAAAAAAAAAGGATGGTATGGACTTTCGGCTTAAACATACTTGATGCATTCTATGCGTCTATGCATTCTATGCGTTTTCTTCTGTAACTTGTTACAATCAACTACACTGATTCTACGCAAGGCCGCATGAAACGGATGGTATGAACTTTCGGCTTTACACGATGTTGTGTATAATGTTGGTTCTTTTTGTTGATTATTGTTTTAATTTTAAAGAAAAATAAAGGACGTACGTCTGTTCATAACCGTGGTTTTGGTAGAACTCAAGTGTAAAGTAATAAAATTATTTTATTTTTATTGCAAAATATTTGTTTTATTAAAAATGAAATCTATCATTTACGAAACACTTGTGATTTATCTCCGTACCATCGAAAAATATTAAAAATTTCAATAGAAAAGAACGATAAATCTTTCAGATGCTTACAATGGTAAAGCACACGTCTTAACCTACGTTTGATGCGTAGTTGTAAAATCTTACTAGTCTAGGAACGAATAATATAATTATAAAGATATTTAGAATATTGGGTGGATTTTCACTGTACCTTATAATTATTTCTGTATCTTTACATATTACTTACATTTAATGGGAGTGCAAAATAAGTATCGAAACATATAAGCAACACCAGCATCGCAGTTATGAAATAGTAAATTGCAGAAGTTCTGTACGATGAAAATATATAAGCGCTGCAAATCTGAACAATAGCTGCAAACAGGCCGCTAATATTAGATCCCAAAACAACAGCACCTGTATATTTCACAGGTAGTGTTGCGACCATTCCATATATAGTGTTTTGATAGATACCATTAGCCACTGCAAGCGATTAAAAATATTAATTATATGTGTATCTAAACTAATCGTACAGCTTACTGTTTAGTAATACAACACTTATCATTGTAATCCAAAAAAAGACATCTTGCCAGTTTGATGAGTCCAATATTGCCAAAAGTACGGTAACAATAAAAATTACCAACTCAAATAAAATGCTAAAAACAATACGTTTTGTAAGGTCTCCTCTGAAAAAACATATTTTCAAAAACACTTGTTTTTCATAACAATTCTTTTCGTGTATTTACCCTAAATGAACGAATATATTTAACCAATTAAATACCAAATTTGGTATTTGAGAAGCAAATCCAATATATTGCATAAAATTGCTGGCGTAGGTTGAGGTAACATTAGCTTCAGTGGAAGCAAGTTTAAAATCCACAAAATACTGAAAAAATAACAGAGAAGTTGGAGCGATAAACGAAACATATTTTGGACGTTTGATACTTACGCTTTTGGCTGTTATGAACATATTCCAAGGCATAAGAGTTCCAAGGCCGTGGAGTAAAAAAATAAAGTATACTATTTTCATTTTGTCTTTAGGTGTAGTAAAATATTTGTTTTTCAGTTTTTGTACTACATACATAAAAGAAAATATAAAAATTTATTATTCATTAATATCATTTTCAATACTAAAAATTACATTTTAGTATAATAAAAAAAAAAAAATATAAATATAAAAAAATAAAAAGAAAAAATAAATTTTAAAATATAAAAAATTTAACACTAGGCAATAAGAAGGTATTGTATCATATTTAAAAACGCTTAATTTGATACACCATAACGCCTTTTATAAAAGTTAATCCAATCGTTTAATTATTCTCCCCCACCTGGTGGGGGGATTATATGTGAAGGCTTAAGTGTACCTATCTTCAAACTGTTTGGGGATGGGTTGCATAACTAAAGATTACCCCTAATCGTGAGAGTACTGTTTTCGAACTGAGGTCTCTAAGGTGGTCTTTTCAAACCGCCCGATCACATATAATTCCTATACCCCTAATCAGGAGTGTTAAGCGATCCGTGCTCATAAGATGGTTTGCAGTCAGGGTCTAATCCAACTGTATTATAACGGAGCCTCACTGATACCTGAGCGCCTCAGACAGTACTAGTTTTCTTACCAAGTCCTTGTAAAAACATCCCGTCTGACAAGGTGAGAAAATCTGGGCGGAAACGTTCTGATTTGAACAAGGAGAGGAATTCATATCGCAGAGTTTGTACTGTCTTGAAGAGATTTGCAAGCTGCGACGTAGATTCCCTCTCGGTTAAGGAGCAGATGTTGGCTCGACACAGGGGCACCGTTTCGCGGTATGAAACCAAATACCCAGGCGGTGTCCTTTCACAAGCCGCTGACTTTTGCGCAAAAGAAAGTCCCTTCTGTGTAGGTACGAGTGTGAAGCTAATTGCTTCGACTTCTAAAGGCGCAAGCAAGGGTTTAGAAGGTTCGGCACCCTTACTCCCAACTGGGGTAAAGAAGACTTCTCGAGTCTTCACACCTCCAGTGAAGTGTAAAGCTGTTGGTGTTCCATCTTCTATGGACAAATTAATGGGGTAGAAACTATCGTTAATCCTTCATCCAAGAAGAAGGGTGTAAGGTTGGAACCGAAGGATGGCACATCGACAGCTCAGTCTTCCATGCAGGTTTCCCTCTAGGGAAATCGCATGAAAAGTAATAGATCTGACGAGGTGCCTCCATCCGGTTCAAAACGTTCTAACTATGGCGTGCAGAGATGACCTTGGGATCGAATTGATGCTGTCATCTGTGTACACGCCGTATGAGGCTGCAGCTCCTCCTGATAACTTAATTGCACTTCTGGGGGAGCATGCGAAGAGGAAAAGATGTCTCGTCTTGGGTGGTGATGTCAATGCTCACCCAATGGGGAAATGCTGACATAAATATTAGGCGTGAGTCGATTTTGGATTATTATTTTTAACGGGCTTAATATATGTAATAAAGTCGATAATATGCCGACCTTTAAAAATCGTAATTGATTATAGACCGAAATCAATCTCATCCTTTATTTTGAAAGCTTTGGAGAGACTTATAGATTTATATTTGAGCTCAAACATAGACCGGTCTCTGTTGAGTACATCGCAACATGCTTACGTTATGTGTAAGTCAGTTGAGAGCATTATTCACTATGTGGCAGGCTTTGTTAAGGCGATTTAGGCTAGGTTTGACTACACTTTGTTAGCCTTTTCAGATATTGAGGGAGCCTTTAACTACTTCTTCAATTGAGGATTCACTTAGGGATATACACATATGGTCAAAATAATAAGTACACCCTATATTTTTTTAAGGTTCGTAGACGAGAATTTATTTAAATTAAAAGAAAAACAAATACTAATTTGTTTTGTTATAACATTAGAAATAAAATAAATACTAAAAGAGTAACAAAACAGAAATTAAACTCAGTCTTTTTCAAAAAGTAAGAAATTAATCAAAAACATTTTACAATGTTTTTTCTGCTGGGTTGAGATGGGTTGAGTTTCGTTAAAAGCCGGTATATCCACCTTTATTTTCAATTATTTTGTTGACTGTTCTTGGCATGCTGGCAATAAGCTTCCTGCAGGTTTCTACTGGTATTTCATACCAAGTTTTTTGAAGAAAATTCCATAACTGATCCTTATTTTTAAAAACGTCTTTTCCAATTTTTAGTTTCAACTCTCCCCTAAAAGATTTTCGATTGGATTTAAGTACTCGTACTTGGCCAGTCAAGAAGGGCAAACATTATTGTCTTGGAACTAATCCTTTACCAACTTAGAAGTATACTTCGGATCGTTATCCTGCTGGAATGTCCATCTAAGAGGCATACTTTCCTCAGCATAGGTCAACATCGTATTTTCCAAGATATCTTTGTAGTGGAATCTGGTCATAGCGTCGGTTATTCGATGTATCGGACCGACACCATACCACGAGAAATAACCCCAGACCATTTGCAGCCCCCGTGCTTGACCGTCTTCTTTGTAAAGCGAAAATGGAATTCCTTACCCTTAGGGTGTCGAACATTCCGGGAACAATCATTTCCAAATATATTAATTATTGTTTCATCGCTCCACACAATGTTTCGAATTTTTTTTCGCCGTCTGCTCCGGCCAATTGGAATGACTTCTTGCAAACGCCAATCTAGCCTTTAAATTTTTTTGTCTAAGCAAAGGACACAAACGTGTCCTTTTTCGCAGGTGCTACAATACGGATATTTGTTTTTTTGAGACTTTTTGGGTATTCCGCGAGTTTCGACGGGCTTTTTAGGCTTTAAAGCATTTTGTAGAAAAATAGCGACCAATTCATAGTTTCCCTATAGAAGGAAGACCTTGCCCACTCTCTCTTAGTCTTGAAATAATTTTTCTCTCCTCCGGAGAACAATGACTTTTCGACCCATGGCTGATTTTTTTACTATATTTTTTGTAATGAATAAATTTAAACATCAGTAAAATAACTAGCCTTTCCAAAAAAAATAGAGCAGACTGCGAAAATATTAACGAATTAAGCGATGTATTTATTATTTTGACCAAGTACTAAAATCACACCTGAACATGCACCAGATTTTCTGGTGCGGTTTATCATTAAAATGCTGGGTATAAGACTAATCCGATCAAATTTGTTGAGTTGAATAATTTTATCAAACTAGAATTAATGTATACAATATTCTAATAAAAAAAATTATATTATAATGACAAATTATCGTGGTCTACCCATATAAGTGTCATTGTTGGCAGAATTTATGGCATGCTTCGAAATTTGTGGGCTGTCATAGATTCAACTCCTTTTGACATTCGCATGCAACTTGCTAAAACGTACTTGATTCCGGTACTTTTATATGGATGTGAGATATACGCAAATTGCAGTTATGATGACAACCAGAAACTTAACCTGGCTTACAATAACATAACCAGGTATGTTTTCCTTAAGGGGCGTCGGGATCACATTTCTCATTTAGCTTACCTGATTCTTGGTATCAAATTTGATAATCTCCTGAAAATTAGATGCCTCCTTCTACTTCATAAAATAATTTACACGAAACAGCTGAAGTATTTATATTGTAAAATTAAGTTTGCCAGATCCCACCGGGGTGTAGGGATTATACAGCAACGATTCAGGACTCTTCTGTCTCAGCGACAGTTTATACACACCATTAGTCTTTGGAATTCCTTACCAAATAACATCCAAAATCTGGGCAATGCAAACGCGTTCAAAAAGGAGTTATTTAAATTATTTTCATAATTAAAATTTTAATCTCATATTTGTAAATTTTGTGATTTTATTTTTTAGGTCATCATTATTATTGTTATTATTATTATTATTATTATTATTATTATTATTATTATAATTATTATTATTATTCTTATTATTGTTATTATTATTATAATTATTATTATTATTCTTATTATTTTTATTATTATTATTATTATTTTTATACTTTACCTTATTAATTTAATTCAATATTTATATACATAAATTAACTTTCTCTAAATTTTTTATATTTAATTAATGTTAATTTTTTATACCTTATTGATTGTAAACATAGCACTGTCACTTATAAGATTTAGTATCTTGTTGTGCTATGTAGATCATTATAAATTCAAATAAAATAAAAATAAAATAAATAAATAAATAAAGAGTGCTATGATTAAAAACTACATTAGATAGGTAAAGTGCTGAAGTACAAAGTAATTTTTCATTCTTCCCAACACCCTCTCTGAATGACAAATTCACAAAATCACCATAGCCGAACCCTTTTAGTTCTCCATTGCTTTGTTTTCTATAAACAATACCCTGGTCAATCATTCCTTTTAAATACCTCATTGTGCGTTTAACTGCTTCCCAGTGGGCTTTCCCAGGATTGGTACCAAATCGACTTAAGTAATTTACAGCATAACAAATATCAGGTCGAGAGGTTTGAGCAGCGAACAACAAACATCCTTTGGCTTGCATATACGTAATTCGTGACATTTCCCGCTTTGCAGCTTTATCTTTCGGACGCATACTCACAGATAATTTTTGATTGTTGTCCATTGGGGTTGAAGTAGTATTAAACTCACTCATACCATATTTGTAACGTATTGCGACTGATATCTTGATAGTATCCTTTTCTCTCATTATCTTCATACCCAAAACTGATGACACCTCTCCCATGTCCTTCATTTTAAATTTTTTGTTCAACTTTGATTTCAAAGATTCTATTATTGTCATATTATTAGAAAATATCAAAATATCGTCGACATAAGGAGCAACGTACTACATCTGACCATCATTCACTTTGTAATAATCTTTGATCTACTTCGCTTCTTGTAAGACCCATCTTTAAGAACTCCTCGTTAATAGTTTCATTCCAAACGCTACCTGATTGCTTAAGACCATAAAATGATTTTTTCAACAAACATACTTTGTCAGAGCCATCATGAAACATTTCCACTGTTTCCATTCAAATATGCACTCACTGCATTCATTTAATGTATAGCTGTGTGAAATATAATAGTAGCGCTGTATTAAAAATATTTTAGTTAAATAAAAAAAATAATTTTTATTCCATTTAAAAAAAGTTTGTTATTACATTTTATTACCACCAGGCTAAACTATTGAAAAATAAAAAAACTTCAATACAAATATTAATTTTCCAAAGAAAACGATGCTAAATTGTTAAAAACTCAAAATATTTGGCGTGCAAAAAAATAGTAGTAGCATTAGAAAACGTATCTGCAAAAGAAATGTTGTCACAAGTGATTACTTTTTTATGTTATTTTGTTAGATAGACCTTAATATTTAGTTGAAAAGCCCTTATTGGCTATTACAGCTGCGCAACGCCGGGGCATTGAGTCAACTAAAGATCTGCACCTCTCGATAGGAATACTTTCCCAAGCTGACCTCACTGACGCCCACAACTGCTTTATATTTCCCTGGTTATCTTTAAAAACATCTTTTTTACATCGCCCCAAAGATGTTCAATGGGATTTAGGTCTTGGGACTGAGCCGGGCATTCTAATACCTCAATTTTCTTAGAAGAAAGAATAAAACGAATGGTATCATCAGACCCATTTGTTACTTCAACAAAGATAAAACAGACTTGGAACTTGATGTTCATACCTCAACTATTCGCTGACATCTAATTTAAGACAATTTATATGGTAGAAGTATAAGGAAAGTACCATTGATGAATTCAAGACATGTCCGCAACCGACTTAAATTTGCTGGACTTCACGTTGATTGGCCTCAGACGAAATGGCGCAATATTCTGTGGACAGATGAATCCAAAGTTGTTCCTTTGGGTAATTCTGGCACCAGAAAATATGCAAGAAGACCATAGAACAAGGAATACGATCCTAAATTTGTCATGAGGACCGTAAAGCATGGTGGTGCAAAAATTAACGTTTGGTGTTGTTTTTCTTTTAATGGTACAGGACCCATATTTTGAATTAAAGACTACATGGACTCCTCAATGTATGTGGAAATTTTAAAAACTGTCATGCTACCTTATGCAGAATATAATATGCCGCTTAAATGGGTGTTCCAACAGGACAACGATCCCAAACATACCAGTATAATGGCAAAAAATTGGTTTTCTGAAAATAAAATTGAGGTATTAGAATGGCCGGCTCAGTCCCCAGACCTAAATCCCATTGAACATCTTTGGGGCGATGTAAAAAAAGATGTTTTTAAAGATAACCCGGGAAATGTAAAGCAGTTGTGGGCGTCAGAGAGGTCAGCTTGGGAAAGTATTCCTATCGAGAGGTGCAGATCTTTAGTTGACTCAATGCCCCGGCGTTGCGCAGCTGTAATAGCCAATAAGGGCTTTTCAACTAAATATTAATGTCTATCTAACAAAATAACATAAAAAAGTAATCACTTGTGACAACATTTCTTTTGCAGATACGTTTTCTAATGCTACTACTATTTTTTTGCACGCCAAATATTTTGAGTTTTTAACAATTTAGCATCGTTTTCTTTGGAAAATTAATATTTGTATTGAAGTTTTTTTATTTTTCAATAGTTTAGACTGGTGGTAATAAAATGTAATAACAAACTTTTTTTAAATGGAATAAAAATTATTTTTTTTATTTAACTAAAATATTTTTAATACAGCGCTACTATTATATTTCAGACAGCTGTATATGTATATCATATTTAACTGCCATCGCCAACAGGTATCGAATGGAATAATATCGTATAACAGGTGAAAATATTTCGTTATACTCAATTCCTTTACGTTGGGAGAAACCCTTGGATACTTGCCTTCCAACGTATAACATTGCCATGTTCGTCTCGTTTAGTTTTAACACCCACTTCGATTTTACTGCTTTTTCACCCGGCGTTAAATTTGTTAAAACCCATGTATTTTTTTGACATTAGTGAATCAATCTCCTCCTTCATGTCAGCTCTCCACTTGACAGAGTTCTCTGATTATATTGCATCTTTCACACAAATTGTATCGTCGGAAACGAACTGCGTTGCACAAAAGTTCTGTGCATGTCGTGTTCTTTCAGCAATACGATTTGATCGACGTATATTTGAGCCCGTGGGAATGCTTCTGGCATCGTATGGATTCGGAGTCCATTCAGCATCATCCTCAACAGGTGGTGGCAAAGGCGATGCCCACGCATCTGAATCAAAATAATCACCATTGTCATCATCTGAATCATCTTCTGTGGATGATTTTTTACCGTTGACAGACACAATTTCAGGTGCTAATTCAACCACGTTCCTGTCTTCCCCTGAATTAGCACCATCTTCACATTGAATTAATTCTGGGTAATAAAAATCGCTCTCAATGTTTACGCTCACTTTCGTAGCCTCCAGGAACACTTATTATTATACCCTTGGTCTCCGGATCGAATAATCGGTAGGTTTTTCTTTCAGAACTAAAGCCTATCATTATACATTCTTTAGATTTTTTATCAAGTTTAAGATGTTTCTCTTTTGGTATATCGTTGGTCTCATGTAGAAAGGCCCTAACTCACACTTTTTTCGAAATAGATTTTTTTGTGATTCCAATGTGTATTTGCGTTAAATATGTATTTGTGTTAAATGCATTGGAATCACAAAAATATCAATTTCGAAAAAAGTGTGTATTAGGGCCTTTCTACATAAGACCGACGACATCCAAAAACTCTTAAAAAATTTAGATTGGGACGGCGACCAGACCAAATTTCTTCCCGACTTTTGTTTTCACAGTGACATGGAATTCTGTTAATTAAATAGCAGGCTATATTGGCTGCCGCAGCCCAAAATCGGTAGTCTAATCCGCTATCAATTAGCATGCATCGGACACGTTCTATTAAGATCCAATTAATTCTTTTAGACGTGCTATTCTGTTCTGGGGAGTAAGCACACGTTTTTTGATGAATTACGCCACGGTTCTGCAAAAATTTTTGAAATTTTCTATTGAAATACTCGCCTCCGTTGTCTGTTCTGTTCCATTTTCTTAAACGATACAAATGTGTCGAAAACATCAGACTTTCTCTTAATCGAGTATACAAATAGGTCTCAAAAAAGGTTATCAAGTACCGAGCTCCAGAAAACGAGTTTACACTTAGCGGGCCAACAACATAAGAGTGCACCAATTCCAATAATTTCGTTGCTCTCGTACCGCCCTCTCTTATTGGCTTTCTGGTTTATTTACCTTTCACACAAACCACATATATTATATATATAACAAATTAATTAAAAATAAAAAATTAATATAAATATTAAATTTAAATATAAATAAAAATATAATATATAGCAATTAAAAAAATATTACAACTTGCCATTAAACTTGGGTTTAGTTAAAGGTACTTTTAGCTAAAGGGAACTTATAATAATGAAAAACAATTTATCGGCCCGTTAAAAGCCTACCTGTAGTTAACGGCAAGTTGTAATAATGGCCTTAACAATACTATAGAAATAAATAAAAATGTTAAAAGGTAAAAAATTATAAAAATATAAAAATAGTAATATTTTCAAAAATCGGTCTAAAAAAGTAAAAATAAATGTTTAACCGATATGAACCTGAAAATAAAATCACAAAATTTATAAAAATGGAATTAAAAGAGAGCTAATAACGTAAAAACTTTTTAAGAGAACAATTTAAATGAATAACTCCTTTTTGAACACATTTGCATTGCCTAACTTTTGAATGTAATTTGGTAGGGAATTATAAAGACATGTGGTGTGAATAAAAAAATGTTGCTGTGACCAAAGAGTCCTATATCGTTGTTAAATAATCTTCATGCCCCGGAATGATCTAGCAAATTTAAATCGGCTGAATAAATATTTCGGCTGTTTCGTATGAATAATTTTATAGAATAGAATGAGGCATTTAATCTTCAAAAGATTATCAAATTTCACACTAAATATCTGGTAGGCTAAATGAGAAATATGATCCCGACGACCTTTGAGAAAGACATATCTTGCTATATTGTTGTATGCCAAGTTGAGTTTCCGGTTGTCATTACGATCACGGTTTGCGAAAATTTCACACGCATATAAGAACACAGGTATTAAATACGTTTTAGCAAGTTGCATACGAATGGCAAAAGAAGTTGAATCTATGACAGCCCATAAACTTCGAAGCATTGCAAATTCTGCCAACAACGACACTTATATGGCTAGACCATGATAATCCGTCATTAAAGACAATACCCAGATTGGTGGCAGACTTGAAAAAGTCAATTATATTTCCCCTGATACTCAATTCCGGTATGACAAACGACCTATTGGTTTTCGAAAGCATTATACATTTCGACTTAGAGCGATTGATGCATAGTCCATTTGCCGAAGTCCAACTGTCAATTTTATCCAAATCACGGTTAATAGAATGTAGAAAAGAATCAATATTCTCCTTACGAGTACTAGTATAAAGCTGCATATCACCAGCATACATATGAACATTACAGTCAACCAAAACATCTGGTAGATAATTTTTATACATACAGAGCAACAGAGGCCCCAGTATTGATCCTTGGAGAACACCTCTACTAATATTAAGCGGATCGGAAATATTTCCATATAAATTAACTTTTTGACATCTGTTCAGCAGATAAGAATAAATTAGGCTACCGGCAGAATTAGAAAAATTAAACAGTTTCCGGAGCTTATTCAATAAAACTTTGTGATCAACTGTATCGAAAGCCTTGGTATGATCAAGAAGAACTAAAAAGGCTACACTATTTGCATCTAGCTCCAACCTAAGATCCTGAACTACATTTAATTGAGCGGTAGTTCACCTCCTACCTTTCATAAAACCCGACTGACTAACAGTTAAGTAATTGTGTTTCCCACTACTTTTGTCAAAAAAGGATGAATAGCAATTGGTCTAAACTCATTGTTAGTTTTGGGAATGGGAAGGATTTTAGCTAGTTTCCATTCATCAGGAAAAATAGATTTAGTCAGAACTGTATTGAATAAGTAAGTATAATATGGCAAAAATCTAGGTGTCCAAACTTTTAAAAGCAAAGAATCTAAATCGACAAAACCAATTGCATTCGATTTTACCGTTGAAATACATTCCAAAACTTCGAACTGATCTACGCAACGAAAACTAAAGGAGGGACACAACAAAGCTCATCATACAAATTACCGATAGACGTTGGAACCATAAAATGCACAAACTGATCATTAAGTTTATTCACGTCTACATCAAAATCAGTTTTAGGACATTTTCCACCAATTCCTATTTTAAGAATCATATTCAATTTAGATTTATTGCCCATTGCATTGGAAAACTTTTTACCAGAATACAATGTTTTCGCAATTTGTATGTGCTTAGTAACCTCCGTCCGTGCGAATTTATGAAGAACTTTCAAGCCATCAGTTCTGAAACTTTTCCACCACTTTTAGGCAGAATCCCTCTTGTCAATTAGTACTTTTATTTCAGTAGTAAACAAGGGTTGTTGTTTTGGTTTGATGAGCTTAGTTTTTACAGGAAAGCATCTGTCATAAAGCACATTTTTCTGAATAAACCACAATTGGTCATTAGCATTACGCAATGTATAGGTCTGGTCCCAACATATGTTATCCAATTCAATATTGAAAGTTACATAATCTATATTCTTAAAATCACGATGGATGATATATCTGTCAACAGTACAAGTAACAGACATATTATAATTCAGGAAAAGAAGATCATAGTTAGAGAAACCGGAAGCAGATGTTTGGTCATATAACAGTATCCTTTCACTGTGATTTAGGAATACCAGGTCAATCAGGCTACTGGACGTTGAATGGAAGTGTGTAGGTGTTGAAACAGTCACAGGATTGAAGTGAAGTAATAGCATTGGTCCAATTATCGGATTATCGAATAGAAGGTTATTATTGAAGTCACCTACGATAACTATGTCGTCGTATTGAATGGTAATATCCTCAAGAATGGAAATAAATAGATCCAAATTCAAACTACAATTCGGTCTATATACACTATTTAGAAGAAGCTTCTTTTTATCGCCAGTTGAAATATCTAGAAATTTTAGGTTTTTTCCTTGCATAGTATACCGTTACGAACACAAAAATGCAACTCCACAACCCTTAGCCCTGGTTTCAATTCCATTAACTAAGATATTCCTATCCGACCGGAAAAGCTCTCTTCCATTCATCGAAATTCTTGGGTCCTCTGAAACGCTCTAACGAAAATCCTATAGGAAGACTTGCCATTTTATATCGAACCGCACAAAAATATATTTTTTTTTCAAACTAACTTTAAGAAATGTTCAAACATTTTTCAATATTTTTTAACTGCGTAACATGTAGCGCATAACCTATTGAGTTGAATAATTTTATTAAACTAAAATAAATGTATACAATATTCTATTAATGAAAAATATGTAAAGAGTGCTATCATTAAAAACTACATTAGAAATGTGAAGTGCTGAAGTACAATGTCATTTTTCATTCTTCTCAACAAAATTTGGGTGGATGTTCTCATTAAGCGTCCAACAAGGGGCACTTCACAGGAGGGGGGTGTGCTATCCCCTCTCTTATGGCTCCAGGTGGCTAATATTGGTTTAGTGTCTAGAAATTAGGGGTTTAAGGTAGTGGCATATGCCGATGATGTGGTGATTCTGGTTGGTTGCAAAATTTTCGTAACGCTGGGGGAACTGATGGAGTCTGCGCAGTACCATTCGTCTGTGTGAAATGCTGCTGGAAACAGCAATCGATAGAACACTCCGGAATACTGAACGTCGTCTTTCCTGAGGGGAGGTACGGACCTTTGGAAAAAGCCACCGACTATATTATTCTGTTCCTGCCTGGTTTGAGGATACTCATACCGGATAGGGTACTATGGAATGGTGGGGTACTCCAAGGGCAGGGGGTATACCAATCTTCACACATGGGTGGAATTGAGGTGGAGGCACAGATGCTGTGGTTTCCTGTGATAATCTCGGTCTTAAATTTCACTTTAGGTTAAAGGATGACTGTAGCGTGTTTCAGAGATTTTTGCTATCTTGTAGGCTGGTAGACCCACTTCGGATTCGGAATCTACATGATCTTCGTTGATAGCCAGGACCAAGGGCCATTGTGTCGGTCTGGTGCAAATCACGGCTTATTCGTAAGTGCAAATAGTCTTTAAGGACGATTGAACCAGACCGAATCCGTCTGATGGGTTCCGGGTCATAGCGGTATTACTCGGTAATGAGACGGCGGATGTTCTCGCTAGATTAGTTTCACTTTCTGGGGGCGATTTGGTAGTCGGTCCTGATCCCCCAATCTGCCACCTCTACGGCCTCTCCACTGGATGGGTCAGGGGGGAAGAGAGGAGGCGTTAGAGGAATGGATCGGGATGTTGTGTCTAGATAGAACAGGTTTGCTGCTGGGCTTAGATAAGGCCAGTCTGTGGTTAATTATTGGTTTTATTACAGGGCACTGCGAGATCAGATCCCTGACAAGGATCTGGAACTGATCCCTGCCGGACTATTGCTGGGTATGTTGCGCTGAGGAGGAGTTGGAAACTGAGGTTGAGGACCCTGGGTAGGGGCTTCTTCGAAGGTTTATTTGCCGAGTGCCGACATTAAGGCTCTCAATAGATTCATTAACAGGTTGAGAAGGTTAGGAACTTCTAAGGCTTCAATGTTGTAGTCCCGCTCTTTTGTGTTTATGGTCTGTGTTTTTCTTCCGTCACCTTATCCTCCCTTTCCTTTCTCTTCTCTTTTCCCCATCTCCTTTATCCTTTAGGACGTATTACAATGGGTCATTTTGACCCTCCGAGACGAGTACACGTTCTCAAACCTAAGCTAATTATTCTTATACTTCACCTGGTATTTTATTTTTTTATTTAACTTAAGTCAATGAATGAAATCCTTACTGACAACAAAATATAAAAACATAAATAATAAAGAATTACAATGTTACAATTAAAATGAAATACAATAAGTATTAATAAAAAACAAAATCAGACATATAGTCTGGTTGATGGATCTGCAATATCGTAATTCGGCAAAGGGAACGATAATGACGACAAGGAATATTAAGCAGATAATTTATAAAGCAAGTTACAGTTCAAAAATATGCATATATGTAAAAACTTGCTTAATACATATAAAAACAAATAAATTAACAATTAGTTTAAATATTTATTTAGTTATTAATTGCAATACAATTACAAATTATCTTTAATTATATACGAGCTGAGTGAGTTTGATCATATGCTCGGTGTAGTGTCACAGACCAGAGTCTCTGGTGGGAATCGAACCCACGACCAGTTTGAACATATCTCGAACACATATTCTTTTATAAATTACATTTTAAAAGCATTAAAGTAAAATTTTTTAAATTTGTACAATATTCAAATATTGACAACAAAAACATTACCATTAAAATTCAATTCATTATTAGGAACAGATTGATCTTCCCACGACGGCTTTAGGGATACTGGCTTTTGAACATCCAAAATGGGTAACTTTTCATTTTCATCTAAAACAGGAAAAAAATTATTAATTATCTGCCATTTACATAATATTTAAATTACAAACTATTAATGGTTGATACAGAAAATCTGTTCACCATTAAATCTTGGTGTTGTGGAGAATAAGTTTAAAGTGCGTTTTAATTTAAAAAAAATATTAACATTATTTCAAAATTTTCGAACACTAAAAATTATCAGAATTATTTTATAAAAAATGTTCAAAAAATACAAAAAAAATTCAATTTATTTATTATTATTATTTAGTTATTAATTATAATAGAATTACATATTATACAATAATTATTACGAGCTGACATACCCAAAATGACCTCATCACTGAAGATAGTTTTTCGGTGAAAATTAGGGTCAGTTGCCAAATGGTCCAGAGCCCATTCAACGAACACGCGTTGTTGTCTGTGGTCGTTTCCTTTCGGCTCCTGGGTCAGTTAAAAATTTGCCCAGTGGTGATCAGAGAAAGGCGAATATTGTGCGCGACGCGAAATCAACTGCCAAGGATTCTTCTACACACTCGCATAGACAGCGGCGGTGTTTTCGGGAGATCTTGTGTTTCGTCGATCAATTTATCCATCCCATTGCGAATAGTCTTCTCGGTAAGAAAATTAAGGCGATAGTGATGCGTGCAGTACCTTGTCCGAACAGAACATCCATTTTATTAAAAATAAAATAAAAATTGGCACTTGTTGAATGTCGATGGTGATTTGAGAAAACAGACTGCAGAAATGACAACTAATTAGTCAGATCTGGCTCGAAAAATTAGCCATTATCAATATGTAAAAATATTGAGAATGGGGAAAATACTTTGACAGTAGAATACTTGTTACAAGGAACAATTTACAGACTTAGAATGGTGGAATATTACCTGAAAACTTTAAGAAAATATTTTAGTTGATAAGAGATTAAGGTTATACATGGACTACAGTTTTGAATCTGATGAACAGTTATACCGACACATTTTATATCTACCTCCATAATACTACTCGACCTTACTAATAGCACCTGAAGTGTGTTTCTATAAGATTAATTATCTGCATTACTTTTCTCAAATCATTTTTCCAACAGGTGACTTTTTTGCGTAGCTGTATTCAGCATTTGCATGAGAAATATGTTTTATTAAGGACGAAAACCTTAAGTTCCAATTAAAAGCCATTAACTTCTACATAACTTCAATTAACTTCAAATTTTAATAGGACCGCCTGATTTTCAGAGATAAAATGGAGGGAAATTCTTGACATGGGTTTTTTTTATTTATTATTATTATTTCTTAATTAGTATTAAAAATACTTTTTAAAAGCAATTGTACTACAATTTCATCACATATAAAATTTTCTAATATTACATATTTTCACCTGTTATATTTTACAAAAAAAAAATATGTTTCTTATATACATATATTAAAATTAAGTTCCATTTTCACATTATTTGGTAGGGAGTTGTAAAGTTGAAAACCCTTATAAAATAGTGACCGCTGCATTGCAGATGATGACACTCTTTCGATTCTAAAATGTTCCGCATTTCTAAGGTGGTAAGGTTGAGAATCTCTCACGTACGGTATTTGCTCGGTTAGGTGTTCTGGTGCTTCACCGTTTTTAATTCTGTGTATGAAATTTAGTGTGTTCAATTTAAGCCGTCGTTCTACATTTAACCATTTAAGTGATTCAAGGTTGTATAGCAGAACCATTTGTCCCTCATGGAAGCCCTCCGTGTTTGCCGCACGATCATACCTGGCCTTCATTCTATCACTGACCATTTTTATACGGGTGCGCACAAACTCATGAAGTTCATTTAGGCTTTCATTTTTTCCAGTGTATGTGGCATCCCTCTCTGTGCCGGGCTTAACACCAAACTCTAAGTCACCGGGCAGCTTTATCTCAGTCCCAAAGATAACCTTGGCGGGTGATCTAGATGTTGAATCATGGACCGCGGATCGGTACGCCAGTAGAAACCTCGTAATGTGTTCGTCCCAGTCTTTCTGTTGCTCGCTCACTACTTTCCGCAAGTATTCCTCCAGGGTTCGGTTAAATCGCTCTACCATTCCGTCTGACTGTGGATGAAGCGGCTTCGTTCGAGTCTTCTTAATACCGTATACTTCACACATTTCCTGGAATACAGCCGACTCAAAATTTCTGCCTTGATCGGAATGTAGTTCTATTGGGACCCCGTAGCGGCATACCCAGTTGTTGACAAAAACATTTACTATGGTGTTCGCCTCTTGATTTGGTATGGCATACACTTCCGGCCACTTGCTGAAATAGTCCATCACAACGAGAACATACCGGTTTCCGGCATTGCTGACTGGAAAAGGGCCCACAACGTCCATCGCTATCCGGTCGAAAGGTGCGCCTGAGTTATACTGCTGCATCTGACCTCGACTTCTTCTTGCTGGACCTTTAGCTGCAATACACTGGGTGCAGTTTGCTATCCAATCCGCCACTGCTTGTTGACATCCAACCCAATAAAAACGTTGTTTTAGCCTTTCCAGTGTCTTTGTCACTCCAATATGTCCTCCGCTGGCTCCATTATGGAACTCTTTTAACACTTCTTTCATTTTGGAGGAAGGCACTACCAATAGGTTGGATGAGGTATTGCCGTCAGCGCTTTCCCAAAGTCTATACAGGCACCCATTTATGATCTTTAAGCTGTCCCATAGTGCCCAATAAGCTTTTGTAAGAGGACCTTCTGCGGATATCTCATTTCTGGACGGTCGTTTGTCCTCTTCCTTAGCTGCTATTATTTTCGCCAATATTGGGTCACTTCTTTGTGCTTGGGACCAGTCTTCGTTGGTTTCAATCCGCGTTAGCCGGATATCGACGATGGATTCGTTTTTCTCAGCTTTCACGCAATGTTTACACTCCAAATTACAAGATCGGCGTGAAAGAGCGTCAGCATTTCCATGTTTTATGCCTCTTCGGTGTTCAATGCTGAAGTCGTAAGTCTGGAGGCGTTCAATCCAACGTGCTAACTGTCCTTCAGGGTTCTTGAATTGTAGCAGCCATCTCAGTGCGGAGTGATCAGTCCTTAGCAGAAAATTCTGGCCATACAGGTACTTATGGTAATGTTTGATGCACTCCAGCACTGCCAGTAGCTCTCGTCGGGTTACACAGTAGTTCCGTTCAGGCTTTGACAATGTGCGACTATAGTAGCCTACGACTTTCTCTGTTCCATTGATCACTTGGGAAAGTACACCACCAATACCATATCCGCTAGCATCACTGTCTAAGATGAACTTTTCTCCTGGGACTGGATACGCCAAAACTGGTGCAGCGCACAACAGGTCTTGTGTCTGGAAAGCCTTCTCCTGTGGCTCACCCCATAGATAGACTTTTTACTTCTTGGTGAGCTCATGCAAACTTGCAGCCACGCTGGCAAAGTTAGGCACAAAGCGTCTATAGTATGTGCATAGTCCCAAAAAGCTGCGTAGTTCATGAAGATTCTGGGGACGAGGCCAGTCCTTTACTGCTCGTATTTTATCTTCATCGGTGGATATGCCATCTGCTGTGACAAGATGCCCCAAATATTTCACCTGCTTTTGGAAAAATGTTTCTTTACGCTTAGTTTTAGTCCAGCCGTTGTTATTCGTTGCAGAACTTCTCCCAGGTTCTTGAGGTGTGCGTCGAAAGTTCTGCCCATCACTATTATATCGTCGAGATACACCAGGCAAGTCTTCCAATGCAGTCCCTTTAGCACACGTTCCATAAGCCGCTCGAATGTGGCCGGAGCATTACAGAGTCCAAATGGCATAACCTTAAACTGTCATAAGCCGCCGTTCGCACTGAATGCGGTTTTCTCCTTGTCCTTGTTTGCAATCTCCACCTGCCAATACCCGCTTTGTAAATCCAATGTAGAGAACCACTTCGTTCCGGCTAACGTGTCGAGTGTGTCGTCAATTCTTGGTAGCGGGTAACTGTCCTTTTTAGTGACATCATTCAGCTTCCTGTAGTCTACGCAGAATCTTGTACTGCCATCTTTCTTCTTTACTAAAACTACAGGTGAGCTCCACGGACCCGATGATGGCTCGATTACACCGCTCTTCCTCATTTCATCGACTAACTCCTTAACCTCATTACGCTTCGCCAGCGGTATGCTTCTGGGTGCCTGCTTTATCGGTCTCGCTTCGCCAGTATCAATTTCATGTTTGACCATGGCTGTTCTTCCTTGCCTTTTGTTGTTCGTGGCGAAAGCGAAAGCATACCTCTTTAGCAGCTTTTTGGCTTTGTTTTTCTCTACAGCTGCTAAACCTGCTATCCATTTCTCCACATTTTCACCAAATTCGTTTTGATTCTTGACTGACATATCGGCAGGTTGCGGCATTTGTTCGCTGTTTATTACCGCCTCTACTGGAACACATTGGCCCACCTCTGAGTTTTTACAGACGACTCTTTCATGGTCTGATAGATTTAGCACTCTCACCGGGACTATTCTTTGTTCTGTGGATTTGACGAGGGCCTTTGCTGATATTAAATCCGTCTGTATTTCTGCTGGTTCCACAACCCACAAGCGGTTTTCCACACAATCTCCATCCATACGCGCCCATATCAGTGATTCACTCTGAGGTGGCAATTATTTATGTAATGCTATTTTAAGACATAAATTTTTATCTCGTCAATGGAAGTTTGGTCTAGTTAAAAGAATACCGAAGGCAGGCAAGGATTTTACGAAAGCGAGGTTATAGAGGCCCACAAATTTGTTACCAAAAATATCAAAACTTTTTGAAAAATTTATGTTTAAAATAATGCCAGCTATAATTGTAATTCCGAGTAAGTGCATCTCAGATCACCTATTCGGTTTCAGGAGGAAACATAGCACAGGTCAATGCAAATTGTAATAGAATAAAAAGACGAAAGCCTTAATTTGCATTGACAGACTTAATGCAATGGTTAAAGTTTAACGTACGTAAAATATTTTGATAAGTATCAGCTGTTTTTTGCTAGTTTTTCTTTAATTTTTTGTAATTTGTTGAGAAAATACACAAAAACAAATAGCTCAAAGGAGCAAGAGTGCAAAAATGTATTAAGAAACTAACAGTGCAAAAGAAAAAAGAAACAGCTGATCCGTCAAAGCACTCGTTGTGGCATACACTTGCGTTATTGTGTTGCTGTCTGTTGAAAAAATTCAAACATTACGGATTCTATATGTCTCGGCTTACATGCTATCGTCTTTCTATGGTATAAAAAAGCTAAACTGTTAATAATTATTGAATAAAATTTTTATTCCTGTACTGGATCCCATATTATTGGATGGTACAGACCCTATTGGAAATTCACTGATACACCGAGCTTGTTTGAGGTCATGACTCAGCTCAATAACCGCCAATAACTGTGTCATAAAACAGCAATCGTTCGTAATAACCCTTAATTATATCCTAGTGGAGAATATTTCTCCAGCTCAGATGATTAGTTTTACAGGGGTACCACAGAGGAGTCATTATTTAGACTGTAGTCATACCTATCACCAATGAAAACCTCTACGTATATCCACCATAGTGGCGCATAAACACAATTTCATATTTTTGATAAATGAGCCGTTTTTTACTTTAGATTTAGGTCTCTGCTGTTCTGAAAATCACTTTTTGTGAAAGTACATAATTTGAAATCACGAGAAAGGTATACTGGACACAAAATTTTTGTAATTTTTGTGATTTTAAACCGGTCAGCTAAGTGGCTGCCGATTTAGAATCACTTGCTTATTTTTTCAACCTTTTTATTTTGAACTTCACAATAAATGAATTAAATGAATAACTTGTAATGTTTTTTTTATTGATTTTTATAGTAAAATCAACATAATTTTGGAAAAGGTTGATCGCCCCATGCTTAAGTTTACATCGTTCGCTATAACGCCTTGGAATGAGCCGACTGCCAAATATCTGAGTATAGCTGCCAGCTGAATACTTGTCGAAATGGAACATTTGGAAAGGAAAAGGTGCTATGTCATCCAATATCATCTTAAACGCTCTGTTATTCAACCGGTAAAATGATATGAAACTAAAAACGACCTAGCTTTAAATTGCTACAACTAAATGTTACATTATTGTTCTAAGTTTAAATTTCGTGCAATAAATTTACAAGATCTGAAAACTGTTTTTAAAAGTATTAAGAAGAAACCAGATTACACAAAAATATCAAGCAACATAATTTTTGACAATTGGGGTATACTAGGCAATATTTTATTAAGATATATAAACAGATCATTAATGACTGGAGTATTTCCAAGTAATTGGAAAGAGTCGGTGATACTACCAAGCGAAAAGGTAAAAAATACGGTAAAATGTGAGGAGCACCGACCGATTAATACTTTGAAAACGTGTGAGAAAGTCATTGAAATAATAGTGAAAAATCAACTTGAAGATTATATAGAACAATATGTCTTCTTGTCAAAATATCAATCAGGATTCAGAAAGCGCTTTTCATGCGAAACTGCTACAAATTATGTTGTAACAAAAGTAGACAAAAGAAGAACAAACAATTGGCGATTTTTCTCAATTTCAAAAGAGCTTTTGAAACTGTAGACAGAGATATATTGTTGAAGAAACTATGTATATAAATATGGAATTCGAGATACGGAACTAAAATGGTTTAAATTCTATCTAACGAATCGCAGACAATATACTAATCTCAATAGTATAATATCTGATCCAAATGAAAACGATTTTGGAGTGCAACAGGGTTCTGTTTTGGGAGCTCTTTTTTATCATATATATTAATAACATTGAAAGAGTCTTGGAGAATTGTGAGATTGTTCTATATGCTGATGATACCTTGATTTTTACTGAAGCGCGACAGAAGGAATAAGTTATGAAAACTTAGATAAAGATATCGATAATATAAATAAATGGCTAAAAATGAACAAACTAAAATTGAATGAAAACAAGACTACATGAGGTTAGGTTAGAAGATGTGTACTTGTCAATTAAGACAAGTACAATACCCGGAGGTCGAATTGACCCATTGTACAACGTCCTTAAAGAGATAAGGATAATAGAGGGATAAAAAGGAGAGGATGTAGGAAAGAGGAGAATGGGAAGTGGAGGAATTACACAGATGAGACACAACAAAAAGGGGGAGAGCGCGACTACATTGATGAAGCCCTAGCGAATCTCAACCAGCCTAAGCCACTAATGAATCTGTGGAGAGCCTTGATGCCCAGCAGCCAACCTGTTCTCCTATTGTCCACAGCAGGCCATAGACATCTAGAAACAAAACACCCCGATCCGTTCCCCCAACGCCTCTGCTCTTCCTCTCTGACCCATCCATTGATGAGGCCGTAGAGGTGACAGACTGGGGGGTCAGAACCAACTATCAAATCGCCCCCAGAAAGCGAACCTAACCTAGCGAGGACATCCGCCGTCTCATTGCCCAGTATTCCGCTATGACTCGGAACCCAGCATAGACGGATACGGTCTAGTCCAAAAGTCCTCAACGACTCCTTGCACTCGCGAACGAGCCGTGATTTGCACCAGACCGACGCAATGGCCCTAAGGGCAGCCTGACTGTCAACGAAGATCATGTATGATTCCGAATCCGAAGCTGGGCCACCAGCTATGGCCTCAATAGCCTTCAAGATTGCTAAAATATCCGCCTTAAAAACGCTGCAGTCATCATTCAACCTGAAGTGGAGTTCAAGACCGAGTTCCCTACAGAAAACCCCAGCACCTGTACATCCACCTATAAGTATAAGTATCCTTAAACCAGGCAGGAACATTGCCTCAGGCACAATATAATCGGTGGCTTTTTCCGAAAGTCCGTACCTCCCTTCAGGAAAGACGACATTCAGAATTCTGGAGTGACCTATCGAGCGCTGTTTCCAGCAGCCCGATTCCCTCAGACGTATGGCACTACACGCTGCACACCGCTTGACATACTAATCAAGCGGAGTCAGGCAGGGCATAGTGTCAAGAGCAGCCTGAGGGCAACTCTTCCTCACTCCAGTGATACTCAAGGAGGCAATCCGCTGAACAGTATCTAAGATTTTCCGTTGAAAACTGTTATCTAAGGCGCACCACCAAACAACGCAGCCATAAGTAATAACCGGTCTAAACAATTCCTACACTGGTAGAAAGCATTCAGTCCCTTCTTCATTCTTTCCTCGGTGTTTCGTTTCCAGTTCAGCTTGTTGTCCAGGACAACACTCAAGCACTTGACCTCAGAAGACAACGGAAGGAAAACGAGACTAAATTAATGGAAATGAATATGAATACTGACAAATTAATCAAGATAAATAATGTGATTGTAGAAAAAATAAATACAATTAAATATCTGGGTTTCTTAATTGATAAATATATACGCAATGATAAAACCACACTTTGAATATGGTTCAACAATATTATTCACCTGCTGTTCAGACCATCAAATAAAAAGGCTACAAAAATTACAAAATAAGGCTATGCGCTCAATTTTAAAATGTAACCGGTTTACATCGATGAAATATATATTAGATACATTGACATGGTTAAATCTAAAACAAAGATTACAGCTAAATACACTACTTTTTATTCAGAAAGTGAAAATGGCCAACCGAGCAAATAAGATATGTTGGAGAAGTTCAACCCTACAACCTCCGGAATGCTTTAGATTTTAGACCACCAAGAGCAGACACAAATGCAATGCAAAGAGCTTTATTCAGTAAAGGATTGAATCTATACAACATGATTCCGGCTGATGTGAAAAATGAAGCGAATATGAATATTTTTAGAAAACATGTTTATGAAACATGTTTATTTTTGCTCAGGGTTTACCTAATTATTGAATATAATTAAAATGAAATGTATTTTAAGAGTATTATAAATACTTCTAATAATAATAATAATTTACTTACAATGTGAACTAAACATCCATTGGATTTGACAAGTCTCGCAAGTACTTTCTTTTACTCGTTCATTTCTTAATTGTTTTCTTTTCAAATCTATTATTGATAACAACAAAGCTCCAGGCATTTCAATATGTTTTTAATTTTTATAAAAAAGCTAATTTTAATTTATTTTTCCCTTGATATTTTTAACAAGACACTGCCTAATTTTCAACTCATAAAAAGTTTAATCAATTCTAAACAAACAATTAGCTGTTTTCGAAAAGGTAAAATCACACCGAAAAGTTAAAAGTTTTGTGGTTTTCAGAACACCCTTAAATCCCTATTGTGATTTCAAAAGCACAAGTGATTTGCAGAACATACCTGAAAATTTTATTATTTCACTCTAATCTGAACTTCTAAAGCCTCATATATAAAAACCACGGGTTTATTCTAACGAAAAAGTTTCAGCACATTTTTTATAACACTCCTTACAAAATCTAGACCGAATTAATTTTCTTAACTCTTGAATTCAGATATACGAATCAATTAATTTTTAATTTAAATAAAAAGCGATTTTCCCAACGTTAAAGTAAGCAGAACAGAAAAATCGGCTTTGGCATTCGAAAGGTTACTTTGTAAGTATATAAAAGAAAAACATTTTTATAAATTGAAGATGCCTTACAAAGATATCTATTCAGTCAAAAACTTAAAAAAAATATGAACTACTTCATATGACGCTCATGTCAGTAGTTAACGTTACTATTTTATATTTCGGTCTCTAACAGATGAAAATGTTTAATAATTTGCAACTTTTTTTTACTGGATTTTCCAAAACAAATGTAAAATAAAATTCATAAAATTTGGTAGCGGTATGTTAAATATATCATGAGCCACACAGGCTCATGTCAGTTATATTAGGGTTAGAGACGACTTTTGTATTAAAAGTACCAACAATATATTTAAACCATTTTAAGATTATAAAACATTATGACAATATGACGTGACAACACACATTATGAATCCCCATTTGTTTCGAGGTTAGTGTAAGGAATCGTTTAAAATATATGGCGTGGTGTAAAAGCAGTGGTCTTCACCCATATTACCAGGTAATGAAGTTGTTCGGCTATTTATTTATTCTCTTCTTGAAAATTTTAACCAGGGTTGCTCGAAGAAAAAATTCTACTATAATGCTTTGTGCAATCAAATCCACAGTTTTTCGAACGTTTTTCAAAATGTATTTTAATTTAAAAATCGTTTTACGTTATTTGATATTTCTTTTGTAATTCCTGGAAATCTATTATTGTTTTATTTTAATATCAAAAGCATAATAGATTTCAATGAAAAAAAAAACAACGCTAAGAATCTTTCTTAAAAAAATTTACATACTTTGTTTCCATCTTGCCAAACGGCAACAAAAGTTACAAACGCATATGTAACACAAATACTTCTTTCAGTATCATGTAAGCTTCTAACAAGTAAGTGCTTCCGCCCAACCTACGGATGCCCTCATGAAATGGAGGACAGACATCGCTGCCATCCAGGAAATGAACGAAAGAATAGTCACAATCCGCATCAAAGCCAAATTTTATAACATCAGTTTAATTTTGTAATCTCGAGGACATATATGATAAGGGCCCGGCCCATGACACCAAAATCGTCCTAGGAGATTTTAATGCGAAGGTCATTGGCGCTTCGAGATCTGAGCAATTAGTACATTGCAAAAGCTGGACGTCAAAAAGATGCGTCCACAATTTACAGCTGAGGCGTACCCCGCTCAGCTCTCAGATAAGCTCCGTCAATCGCCATCCAATCTCAATGACATTGGTTGACTGTGAGCCAACATCTCCCACTCTTTGCGCACTACTGCGGACACAGTCCATGGTTGCGAGCGCCCACCTCGCCGAAAGGATGAAAACGGAAACTACAGATTCGAAAGGGGTTCTATGATTATAGAGACAATACTTCCCAACTCTATTATAGGCGATGACGAAACCAACTCCTTCTCTAGCGAACCTGATGTACCAAACCTAATTGATGGTGGCACTGTAGAGATTCCGCCGCCTAGCCAACTACAGGGGTATGAGTCTTCTTCCTATAGCATACAAGACCTTTCCGAGTGTATTGTGTGAACGACTGAAATCACGCGTCAAAACACTGATTAGATCTTATTAGTGCGGGTTCAGATAGGCAAGTCCACTATCGACCAGATGTTCACCTTTCGTCAAATCCTGGAGAAGACCCATGAAAAGCAGGTCGATACACACCATCTTTTTGTTGACTATAAGAATTCGATAGCCCTAAGCAAGCGAGCTGTTACTGCTATCTTTAGTTCTATCACACGGGAGTCTATCAAGATGGGTCTAGCAGTCAATGAGGGCAAAATGAAGTATATGTTATCGATAAGTAGGGACATACGGTGTATCGGATCCCAGTTGACGACCGATAATTATACTTTCGATGCTGTCAATGAGTTTATTTAGCTTGGCTCTGTCGTTACCAGCAAAAATGATGTCAGTCCAGAGATCATGCGTAGGAACAGTCTGTCTAACAGGTCTTAATAGGTAATTATGCCTCTTTACGGCGCAAAATCATGGATTAAGTACCAATGCAGCAGGCCTAAGAGTATTCGAGAAAAAGGTCCTACGTAAAATCTTCGGTCCATTGCGAGTTGATAATGATTTCCCTCATTCGATCTAATAATAAGCTGTATGAGCTCCTCAAAGACATGGACGTTGTGCAGCGCTTAACATCAAACAGCTGCGCTAGCTCAGTCTTGTCGTTCGGATGGAAGAGGATGTTCCGGCGAGACGTGTATTTGATGCGGCGATTAGAACTCGGCGAAGAGGACGACCATTTCTACGTTGGAAGGACCAAATTGAGGAAGTCCTGTCATCGATTGGTGTGACTAACTGGCGAAGGCGCTCAAGAAGTAGAGGCGCGTGGAAGGATGTATTAAAGCAGACCAAAATCCGATAAACGGTAAAGTTGAGTGGGAAACACTTTTTTATTTCCATTGAATGTATTTAAGGAAGCTGAATGACCTGCACATGCTACTAACGCTGCAGTAAGAAAGCAGATATAAAAACACCTCATGTCTTTCAGTGTAGTTCCCTCATTTTAACTGTGTAAACAAATTGTATTCTTATTATAAACAAATTTTTGAACATAATTTGTTTACCTTAAAGTGTTCTTTAACTTATACCTAAAGTGAGTTTTTTATTGTTTTTATGCAAAGAATACTGATGGGAGTCGAACTATCTGAATATTATATCAGCGTAACAATTCCTTACTTCACGTCTGTAATATTATGTTCAGACATGCACGTATATTGAGAAAATCACAAGAAACGGCGTTATTGATCTCAATATTTCATATAAAATGTCAATTAATTGTTGCTCAATAAATTCATAAATTGTTATAATATTGATTAAAACTTCAAATACAGCACTGTCATAAGTACGTTCAGTGAGCATATTACTATTTTTCGAACACTTTCTATTGATATTTGACAACTCAAACGTCAACAACAAACAAAAACAAAACAACGACAAATAAAAAATGGAAGGTCAGCAGAAAGGTTTGTATTTTATTTATTTATTGGAGTCAGAAATATTCCCTACTAACCGCAACAGCTCGGCGTTTCGGTTAATCATTAGTAAGACCTTTTCCTTTTTTTAAATTGTTTTCCATTTTTTCTCAAATTTTTTGGCACTAGTTTTCGCGATTAAATTAAAAGCAATGTTGTTGAAGCAATCAGCTGTTTTGTTTACCAGCTGTCAAATAAATTTTGTGTCTGAATATAGTATAAAGCTGGATTCACCCATTGTTTCGGAACAAAATGCTTGTTCCGGAACAAATTCAGTTTTTTGAGTTTGTTATATATGTACCATATGAAATATTTTTGTAAACGATGCGTGTCAGTTTTACAATTAGGCAGAACAGTAGCAGATCATTGCAATTCGTTTATTCTCTTGGCTTGAGTGTGATCATATTTTTAATTGTGTTACAAAGAAATTGTAAATTAAAACAAATCTGAAATTGTTGAAGTGAAAAAATGGATAATAATATCCATATACATACATAAATAGATACATACAAATCTACATATAATATGATGTGGCAGCTCAGTTCAACTTTTTTTTAAAAATTAAAGTAGCTGGCAGCACAGTTCGATTGTTTCGGAACAAAAATTAAAATTAAACCAATTCGAGCTGAAAATGTGCCGAAGCAAGCTTACTCTCTTTCGCTCTCTCTCTCTCAAGAAGAGAAACATCAAACTACATATAAAAAAATTGTTTCAAACAAAATTTTTGTTCCGAAACAATGGGTGAATCCAGCTTAAGATTCACTTTTAAAATTATACATTGAAAGCTAGGTGTTTTAATTCCATTAAAACAAACTTAATTTATTTTAAAGCTGATTAAATTATACAAATTAATTAAAAATAATATATAAACATATTATATACTTACTTTGAGTCATCTTAAATGCGCATACAAATTTTCTGAAAAAAATATAAAAAATATAAAAATTATAAAAATTATAAAAAATTGCAAAAATCGCATAACAGCAAATGAATATTTTTTGTTTTATTTTCTATTAATTTACAAGAACTCCACTTCGCTTAAAAGAAAATCCTATTTACTGCAAAACCGGAAATAAAGAGGGCAAAAAGGATATCGTGGGTATAGTACTGCGAATCCAGAGTCCGTAAAGGAGCTATCAAGGTTTAGGACTCCGTAAACGAAGTTGAGCCCTTCAACTGGACTTACTTATGGAAACTCACTTTCCTAACTGTATAGATGAGAATAGGGAAACAACTGTCGAGAGAAACCTTCTATTCACAGTTGGATATGGAGGAGAACAAGAACTAGTAAACGGGAATATACTATATATTATGAACGGTGAACACATTCAAGCCGTATAAGTTTTTCCGGCCATGTTACAAAGCTTAGCTGACAATGTACTACAGTTACTGAGCGATATTTTCAGAGTATGTCTGGTTAAATGCTACATATCTAGAAGGCGGAGAAAGGTTTTCAATCCGTAAGCGGGAAAAACACTCAAAACCAAAGGATTTTTGGCCAATCAGCCGCTACTTGCGGTAAATGTAAAAGAAAGGGAAAGAAGATGGTAGTCAGGGAGAAATTTTTGCCCACGATTAGTCAGACAGTCGGCGCTGAGGCAATGCTTTAGTACTAACCCGGACAAGACGGAGATGGTCTTATTCACTAGCAGATATAAGGTGGTCGGATTTAAACCAGAGTGACGTTAAGACTTTCAGATATTGCGAAATACTTACAGTAAAGGACTAAAGTCTACATGCAGTCCCATGTAGTGCTATCCTGAAAAAAACACTTAGTTAATAGAAAAATTAATGATACAGATTTTTTCGAAAATCATCTTTATTCATAAAAAAAAAATAAAAATTAAATTAATTCATTTGTCCTTTAACAAAAAAATTCACAAAATAACAAAAACATGGTATGACAAAAGTGTATTGCCAACTGTAAAGCAAAGCGGTGGGAGCATTATAGTTTGGGGAGCTATAGCAGCATCTGGAGTTGGCAAGTTGGTTTTTTTTTTAAGGCATTATGGACCGATATCAATATAAAAGTATATTGGAACAAAGTTTGAAGCCATCTGTGGAATGCTTGGGTCTTGGGGATGGATGGATTTTCGAACAAGACAATGACCGCAAGTAGTCGCCCTAGTATAGTAGGTAGTGTGTTGGCTTATTAGACGTAAAACCAGGGTTCGAGACCCAGGCCAGACATCAAAACAAAATACAAAAAGTATTTCTTCGGTGACTTCCTCTCAGCAGATTTCTGGCAAAAACTCTGAGTAAATAAATTGGCATGAAAAGTTTCTCAAAAATCTGTCGTTCGGAGTCGACTTTAAACTGTAGGTCCCACCACTCATAATAAAATTAACACACACAAGTGGTGTGAGAAACTAGGTCGTAATCCTGACTGATGGGTTATAATGACCAATTATGTATGTGTAAACTATTGATCTGAATGAATCCGATTGAGGAGTATGTGAGGAAGGTGACAGCTAGAAGCCTCTTTAAACGAGCTAGGTCTAGTGAGTTCCTGAAGGGTTTTTCACTCGGCATTGCTGAGAGAACTAACATGACGGACAACATGGCTGCAAAAGTTAACTTCTGCGCTACACCGATGGTAATTGTACCTGACAGGGAAGTCTGAAAAGGTACGGATAGACTCCTTGATGGCTGGACTGACGGGTCCAAAATGGAGACCCGCACGGGTATTTCAGACGGAATTTCTGGGGGTAGTTAAGGCCACCGAACTGGTTAGAAAACACATACCGAAGAGCTCAAGAGTTACAATTTATGTTGATAATCAAGCAACACTAAAAGGTTTGGGGAACAAGTTTTTAGGCCATATCTAGTCTGGAAATGTAAAAGGCGGTCTCATGTCAGATTATCAAATTGAATTATACTGGGTTTCTGGTTGTTGAGGAGTGTTTGGCAACGAACTCGCTGGTTGTTGTTGTAACAGCCCTGCTGCTGTCTTCGGAAGTGTCTCTCTGTTGGATATTAAGAAAAATTTAACTTTCATATGTTCATTGTATGCCTATGTGATACTGGTAGAGATGATATGGATTGAGAGATGATATTGTGAGGTGTGTACGTTGGTGGTCGTCATTAGGTAATTGGTAGTCCTAGGAAGTCCGCTATTTGTGTTGGATTCAGCCACATGTCAACTAGTCGCCCTGTAGCTGTTCAGGATCTGATCTCAGCTGAGCCAGGATGGTTCTAGTTACTCTGAGTAACCGATATTGGTGGTGGGTCTTGATTTAGAACTCTGTTGTGGCCGAGTTCGTCCATTGTTATCGTAACTGTCGATTGATGCAAAGAACGTTGCGCTTCCCTCACTGATTGGAGGTCCACTATTGTTGGTTAGGTGCAATACGTCCGTGTTGGAGCGTCTAAAGTCTTGTCTTATGCGGCGAGGAGTTGGATCGTCCGTGACTATGTGGTGGTTGGGACGGGAGGGTATATAGCACGCCACGGGATATTATTTCGTCAGGAATTCGTTGCGTTGTCTCACTGACAGCATTTGGGGCTCTTCGTGAAGATGATCCACACTTGACATCTTCACGCACTCCGTAGCGATACGTAATGCGTTGTTCTGCGTTGTTTGTAACGCGCGCCATTGGGTATCACTCAGAAATGAAGTCCAGATTGGAGCAGCATAATTAAGGAGGGAGCGGCCAATTGCCTTGTAGGTGGTAATGATTGCATCCTTGTCCATGCCGTAGTTCCTGATAGTGCCTTCATGGCCCTGTTTCTCGTACTCAATTTGCTGTTGATGTTGGTCGCATGGGAGGAGAAGTGAAGGAGACTGTCGAAGGTAACCGCAAGGATCTTGTTACCTTCGACAGAGATGTTGAGTGGTCTCGTCACTTCTTTTGTCCACGTTGTGAAAAGAGAAACGGAGGATTTAGAAGCGGATAGCTGTAAGTTCCTATTTCGGAAGTAGTCTACAATGGTCGCCAGATAGTCTGTGATCCTAGCGCTTATGTAATCTATGTTCACACCCGATGTAATGACTGTACAGTCATCTGCATATGACACCATTGAGATGTTGGGGGCGGGTCCGGAAGTGAAGTAAGATATATTTTTAATAGGGTTGGCGACAGAACCCCACCTTGTGGAACGCTCATCTTTATCTTTCTGTGAGAGGATTTTTGTCCCTTAAACTCAACGAATGCATGCCTACCTCCCAGATAATTAGAAGTCTTTATGTCGTTGGGCAAGGTAGAGTTCAGGATGTCTCTCAAAAGTATAGGGTGATCAAACGCGTCAAACGCCTTGGAGGTCAAGGCTCTTTTCCCTTTTTTTTTTGTACGCAGTCGGGCGTTCAATAAATTGCCTGCAGGACTCCGTAGCACATTTGTTCGCCTCTGAATGTTGCCTATCACCCGATTTAACTGCAGTCAGATGTTTACTACTGTTGGAGCCAGATAGATGTCTAATCGTCTTCCAAAGCTTTTTGGAGGCTAGGGAACATAGGACCAGGTTTTTCAACCATTTTGTACGTCTGTGTTTATTTACTAATTTATTTATCCTGGAGGTCAGTAATTCAAGCCGTTCGTCTGCTGGGTTTTCAGCTCTGATATCCCGCTGTTGTGCCAAGCCTCATATTACATATCCTTCCAGCCGGGATAAAGGGCCTCGCAGCTGTCTGTACAATTGAATGCCTGAATGCTTTTTCTCCACTTCTGACGCATTTGGGAGAGGGCAGTTGACTGATGTTATCTTCAATAAAGGCGCCGAAAGCTACGCAGTTGGCTTTATTGTAATTGACGTAAGCATGTCGATCTGGTTCTATAATTTCACTGTTTTTCGGGCTGACCACAATGGGAATGTGGCCCGAGCTTAAAGCTGTATGGGTTTGCCAGTCATTGTGTGCCAAGAGTGACCGACTGACAATGGTGTTGTTTGATGGTTTGCACAGCGGTGAGCAAAGGTGTGTAAGGTTGGTGCACTTCTTCATGTGTCACCAACTACCGTAGTTATTGCATTTCACCGAAGTCGTGTTCCTTCTAATTGTCTCACCACAAACAGAACTGGTCTAGGTGTGTTGTAGTCTCCTATCGTTGTTAGTCGTGGGGCCATTGGCGTTGGAGTTGATGATATGTTCCGTATGAGTTAAATTAGTGTCTAATAATCCACTACAACAGTTGGCCCTGTTCCCGATGAGAGGTTAGGCCAGAGCATCTCTTTAAGTGGCACCAGTTACCACATCAATTACATCTCACTTATGTTGTATTGTTCCTGATTATCGTACGACGTACTGAACAAATCCATGCAGGACCTGGATTCTGCTCAATGCCAGGTCTTATTAATAGAGTACAGAACAAAAGTGTCGGTATATTTTGCTCACCTTGGGAAAAAACTTCCGGTTGAAACAGCTATCGCTGGGTTGACAGTCCTTGGCCGATGAGTAATCGGGTCGTTCCGGAGCGTAGATCCAATCGTCGTGAGAACGTTGTCAACATGGTTTCGTTGTCAATCGTTCCATAAATTGGAAAATAATCGAATATAATTCATTAACGAGAATGGAATTCCTAGGACTTTGGCTTTGCAATACATTACGATTTATGTTTTTGTTAGTGAAAGCTACATTATGCATAAATATTACGAAGCACTCAATGTAAAAACTAAACCCAAAACAAAAATAAAAACTTGACCGAAACTGCAAACTCAAACCATACAGTATCAACACTTATAAAAAGTCTTTGTAAACGACATAACTTAAACTGTACCACATAATCGAACAAAGAGATTCACTTAAACAACATTATTAATACTAAATTACTTAAAAAAAACCATTTTGAATGATTTTTAATCTTGAAAAAAATTTGTAATAAATAATACAAATTCTTAGAATTTGTAGACTTTTTTAATTTTAATTTTGTTAGTATTTACATTTAATTCCCCTATATTGCTCAAAAGCTGTCATTTTGACTGCTTGGGAAATTTATAAAAAGCAAATGACTTCCGTTACTAACTGCAAATTTCTTCTATGACGAGTGCGACTTTATATTGAATTTTTTCGATTAGTATTTCATGATGACTTATCGTTGCAGTTGCTTACGACGGCGAAAATGTCAACAATACGCTCAGGAGAAGTAGTAAGATGCTAAAAGTTCAGATTCTAACGAAGAGATAACCGAAAAAGCGGCTGGTGGTACCGGGTGGTCAAACGATTATCATCTAATTGTATTTTCCAGGGTGTTAAAGAGTCAATAAACCATGCAAAAGAAACTGAACTTAAGGAATGTCAGAGTGAAGATATTTTCAAAAGACTATTGAAAATACATTGTAAAACATTATTTATTTTAAATTGATAATTGTTTTTAGTATTATTATATAATCAGTGTATGTATAATGTATTCTAAAGAAAAATTTTTATCTAGGTCTAGGAGACCGCAATAATAATAATAATAAAACCTCTTCTATCAAATGTGTACACATAAAAAGATTTCCGCTTTTATTTGCATATATCTCATTAATATGGTTCGAGTATCGTACATTAGCCATTGCTTTTCTTATTGATCTAATGCTATCAGCTTTTACCGAGAAATATATGTAATCTACCTTAAATACCGCAAGGGGTTATTTGACCCATGCAATGATTCTGTTTTCTGATTTCCAATTTCTTGTGGGTAGCATCTGATGTCAGCACCAAATATATCATAAATGGATTCCCATATTTGGGAAAGGAAGAAAGCAGAGGAGCTTCAACTCCGCTTGGTGAATTCGTTGTTCTCAAACTACTGCAACCGTTCACAGGATGCGGAAGAAGCGTCACTACTGATAATTTCTTTACAAGCTCATCACTAGCTGCAAAACTACTAGAAAAAAACACTATTGTTGGAACGATCCGCGGGAACAAAAGAGAACCACCAAAATTCGCCAAGCAGGCGAAAGATGGTATGCCACGCTTCTCCACAAAACTATATAAATCGCTTTATTGTTCACTTACTATTTACAAAAGTAAGCCAAACAAAAAGGTCCTTCTGCTAAGCTCAAAGCATAAATCTGTAAGCATTGAAACCGATGGCAAGCGTATACCTGAAACGATTAGGTTTTACAATAATACTAAGCACGGTGTAGACATGACGGATCAAATGGCCAGAATATACACTGTGAAATCTAAATCGCAAAGATGGCCTGTGCAGATTTTTTCAATATTCTTGACCTGTCTGGAATCAACTCTTGGGTTTTATACAAACAACCGGCGAAAAAATCTCTAGACAGCAATTTTTATTTCAATTATTTCAAGCTGAAGAACTTGTCGAAGATTTTCGAAATGAGCAACAGGAAAAACAAGAAGAGAAACAGAAAACGTCAACAAATTCAAGCTCGGATTCACGTGTTCAAATGCGAAAAAGGTGCAAAATAGGTTTTTGCAAAGAAAAATGGAAAATGTACCTTCGAGAACCCAATAATTTGCAAAATATGCGGTGAACTTGAATAAAGTTAGCATATTATTTAATTATTTTCTAAATTTTAGATTTAATTGAAGAATATTTAATTTTTTTCTGGTATTATTTTTGTTTTTAAATTTAATATATAAACTATTTTGAGTCGTTATTTAAAAAAAATGTTTTATTCATGTACCAAATTGGCCTAATTGATATATTTCTCACGAGGGTAATATATATAATATTTTGCAGACGGGTCATTTGACCCCTTTTGGTAGGAATAGGAATACATGAAGTATCAGTAGGTTTAGTGTTAAAGAAACCTGTGCATATGGCAGCTATACCACCGATATTAAACCTGTACGCTGTCCTTCAATTTTTGGCTGACGGAAGCTATCAAAAGTGCAATGGAAATGTTGGAGTAGTTCAATCCACAATGTCACTTATTTTAAAGGAAGTGTTACCAGCAATAGAGGATCGCATTTGTAGAAAATGGATAAAACCACAAATGATCGAAGACGAAATAAATGCTTCCAAAGTATGGTTTTTTGAAAAATGTGGATTTCTCGGTATATTGGGCTATGTTGGATGTGTTTTTAATAACTATCAATTTTTTTTTAATACTTGCTTAATAGTAAATCCAAACCTATACGGAGTAAAAATTCTAATAAGATGTCTATTTACAATATTTTAGATGCTGTATATTTACACGTTGCCATTCGGAGGGGGTTCTTGTAGGTGGACCCAAGCTATTCAATTCTGTAGAAAATCCTTCCCACGCTGCCTTGCAATGATTTTTGGTCATCCCAAATTTTTGCTTTCCTTTAGAAATTTCTGGATCATTTTCCATCAACTTCACAAGTCGCTCAAATTGGGTTTTGGTTGTTTGGTTTCAATTTCCTGCGTATTAAATATTTAATTATTTATTTTAAGCCGAAAAAAACTTGCTTACGATTTTTCCATTTTTTATCTTTTTTTCTATTAATTTTAAAAAGAAAATGTATTAAATATATAAGTGAACTCTATAATTGACAGAGACTCAACTACTAATAAGCAGTTGTCTATGTTTAACATTTTTGTCAACCAAACTCATACAAAGTGGTGTACCGCATTTAAGTTGAGAATGGCAATAAAAAGTTGTCAACCGCAATAGGGACAACAATTACAAAATGTGTCTTAACTGCAGTGGAGTGACTATATTCAGTGTAGTGTAACTGACCAATGGGAACGGAAAATATGTGAGAACAATGTAACTGAAGTTAAAAATTATGCAATGTGTTGAATGATTTTGAAAATAAAAATAAAAAAATAAAAATAGATGTGCAATGAAATAAGAAAGTAGGAAAGGAAAACAATGATAAACAAAACAAACTGTCATTTGCTGAAACGGTTAAAAAAAAACATGCTAACAGATGTACAGAAACAAGTTCCTTTAATAATAAAACCAAAGGAAAGACAAAAAATTTAAAAAACTAAGCAAGATTTAAAAAACAATGTCGATCCAGTAAACCTAAATATAACAAACATTGAAAACAGAAAAAATGGAACAATAATTATACAAAGTAACAACGATCAAGGCAGAAATAAAATAAAAAATGCTATTGAGAGTAAAATGGGTGACACATATGATGTTAAAGCGCCAAATGACAGAGCTATGTCAATAGTCATAACGGATATGTCTTTCAAATACAATGAAGAACTTATGTCGAAAATAAAGAGATAAAATCAACAATTGCAAAAACACGAAATTAAAGTTGTAAAGTCTTACGAATATAAAAAATATAATAAAATAATTTATAACGCTAAAATATTAGTTAACAAAGAAACACACAGAGATTAAAGCAGCACAAAAATTAAACATTGGGTAGGAAAAGTGTAGAGTTTTTGATGGAACGGACATAATTATGTGCCTTAAATGCTTAGGGTATAATCATAAAGCGAGTGAATGCACTAGATTAGAGACGTGTTGTAAATGTCATGGAAACCACAAGTCAAAAGAATGTGATAATGGTATAATGGGTCTAGTGGTTTAACAATCACAGCAAATATATGGTATTTATACGAACATATGTGGCTTACCTAACAATTACAACCAACTAGAAGTTATAGTCAATGAACAAAGCCCTGATTTTATTATTCTATCGGAAACACATTTAACGCGGAATATTGAAGAACAAGAAATACAGCTTAATAGGTATAATAGTTACATTACGCACTCAAATTCAAATAGGACGGGTGGAGTTGTTGTTTATTTCAGGCAACAATATAATGTTATAAAAATTGGAGAAAAGTTTTCTGACTACAGCTATTGGAAAAGTGCATACAAGGTTACAGCTAATCAATTTATAATAGTAGCAATATATAGATCACCAAGCAGCAATAAAGTAGAGTTCTGTCAAGTATTTGAAGAAGTAATATGTGAAGAAATATGTGAATTTCAATACAATATAATAATAGCTGGCGATTTAAATATAGACTGGAGCAAAGAAGGAACGTATAAGAACATACTGAAATGTGCCTTTAGTGATATGGACTCAAACAAATAGTCAATGATTATACCAGAGTAACGGCAAGCATAAAAACAATAATAGACTATGTCATAACAAATAGCACAAACATTGCAGCAAACAATAATATTTCAAATAAGATAACAGATCATGAAGCAATAGATATAAAAATGAATATGACAGGCAATAAATATACTGGCAAAAGGGAAATTAAAATATTTAAATACAATAAAACGTTTAATAATGAAATTTGTGCAATACTAGGAGAAAATAATGACAATGATTTAAATAATAAGGTTGCTCATTTTGACTCAGCCATTGAAGACACTATAAGAAAATTTATGATTACTAGAACAATAAAAGACAAATATTGAACAAATGGTTTAATGGAGAACTGAGACGATTAAAGACGGAAAAGGTAATTAAATATCAGATTGCGATAATGGAAAATACAGAAGTAGCATTGGCTAATTATAAAATAATTAGAAATACATATAAAACTAAAATTGAGTTTGAAAAGAACAATTTTATTAATAAAAAAATAAGTAATGCCAAAGACCAGAAACAAATGTGGAAGGAGATAAAAGACCTAGTCCTTAAGAAGAATAAAACTGTGTTAAAAAAATGTGATATTTTATGGAATAGAATATAAGAATGACAACCAATGAGCAACTCGATTTAATAATTACTTCGTAGATAGTATTAATAGGCCATTTACACTACAGCGAAATCTAGTACTTATGAGATTTCGAGCCAAATCTAGTTGATTTTAACTAGATTTCCCATACAAAACAAAATCTACCTATTTAGTAGATTTCGGCAAAATGTTTTGCCAAAAAGTACATAAAAATACGACGCTGCGCAGGAAAAAAAATTACATTTCAATTTAAAAACAAAACAAATAAGTGTGGAAATATTTTTTAAAATTTCCAGTAAATTTTTGTAATCTGTTTGTCGGTTTTATCACGGGGCACTGCGAGATTAGGTCACTGACGGGGATCTGGAACAGATCCCAGCCGGACTATTGCAGGGCGTGTTGCGATGAGGAGTTGGAGACTATCGAACACCTCCTCTGTAACTGCCCAGCCCTTGGTAGATTGAGGTTGAGGACCCTTGGTAGGCCCTTCTTTGAGATTTTGAATTCTGTGTCGAGAGCCGACATCAAGGCTCTCCACAGATTCATTAGTGGCTTAGGCTGGTTGGGAGGCTAGGACTTCATCGGTGTAGTCGCGCTCTCCCATCCTTTTGTTGTGTCTGGTCTGTGTGATTCCTCCGCTTCCCACTCCCCCCTTTCCCATATACCCTCCTTTCATCCTACCCCCTATACTATCCTTCCCTCCTTTAGGACGTTGTACAATGGGTCAATCTGACCTCCGGGTACTGTACCTGTCTTGACTGACAGGTACACGTCCTCTAACCTAACCTAACCTAACTCAAAGGATATGATAACTATGAGCACATAAATACTCAGTTTATATGTAGTTGTAGGTTGTTGTTTTCTTAGTTCCGTGTTCTTTATAATTATTATTATTAAATAAAAATATACGTTGTCCTTTTAAATTTTTAAGGATACTAGAAAATTAAGATATTTTTCCTGCAATTCAACATTATTATTTTAGTTTCATTTATAAAATTTGATGGTAAATATTCTTCTGAAAGATTTTGCCAAACTTCTTTACAAAATTCTTGTAGTATAAGGCATACAGAAGCTTTGGATACTCCAAACATGTGAGCTATTGAAGCATATTCAGAAGAAGACTTAAAACAATAAAGGGCTATAGCAATACGTTTTTGAAGTGGTATACATTTTCTAAATGTTGTATCAGTTTTGTTCGCGGATGTTAGCTTTAAGCATAACAACTGAAAAGTTTGGCGACTCATTCTAAAATTTTCGATGATCATATCACATGACATATTAGGAACATCTTCCTCCCAGAATGACCCATTACGAACCTGTATTAAAGTGCGGATTAATATTTATATATTATTACCTATATATATATACTTACATGTATCCATTCCATTCTACTATTTAACAATTGTGTAGTAATACATTTGCATTATTTTTTTAAATCTTATATTCAACAAGTGCAGACGTTTTCTTCGCAACAACATTATTTCTGTTTGAATCTCATTTGGTCTTGATGAAAACAATACTAAATGTCCTATATTTTTAATTTTTATTTGGTATTAAACTAAATTTGGAAATATTATTATTTTCTTTTAAATTTCAGTCAGCTGTTTTTGTTATTAAAATGAAATCTTGCTACTGTCAAATAAATCCAGTGTAAACGATGTAGATTTTGAGCAAGATTTGAAATCTAATCTACTAGACTTCGCTGAAGTGTAAATGGCCTATAAGTCAATTAATAATACAATAGAAGATGTGCAATATGTAAACAATTTACCTGTGATAACAAATAGATTTAAATTCCGTGCAATAACAACTCAGGAAATTAAAGATATCAGCAAAAATATGAAAAATAAGCCAGACTATAACAATGTTACAATTAAAATTATTATGGATAACTGGAATATATTGGGGACAAAAATACGTGATATTATAAATATGTCAATGAGGACAGGAGTATTCCCAAATAACTGGAAAATCGCTATGATATCCCCAGTAGAAAACATTTTAAAAACCAACAAATGTGATGAATTCCGCCCAAGAAATACACTAAAAACCTGTGAAAAAATAATGGAAAAAGTAATTAAGGAACAACTGGAAGCATATATGGAGCGACATAATTTATTCACAAAATATCAATCAGGGTTTAGAGGAAATTTCTCATGCGAAACAACGGTGAATTATTTGATAAACAGGTGGAAATTTATAGGAAGAAAGAAAAAAATAATGGCAATATTTTTAGATTTCAAAAGATCATTTGAAACAATTGACAGAGAAATACTTATTCAAAAATTAAATATGTATGGCATTAGGGAAAATGAACTTGAGTGGTTTAGGTCATACCCTACAGATAGGAAGCAAATGACAAAGGTTAATGTTGCAAAATCTGGTGAATTGAATAATGAATTTGGAGTGTCACAAGGTTCTATACTGGGAGCATTGCTATTTATAATCTACATAAATGATATGCCACGAATACTCAAAAGATGTAAAATTATACTATATGCAGACGACACCCTTATATATGCGGAAGGAGAAACAGATGAGCAATGTAAACAATATCTACGACATAAATAACATAAATTACTGGCTAAACATGAATAAACTGAAGCTAACCAAGCAAAACCAAGCTACTTCAAATTAACATGAACGGTCATTCAGTAATTAAAATTAATAATGAAACAATTGAAAAAGGTAATAGAATAAAATACATCGGGTTTATAATCGATAATGACTTAAAATTAAATGAACACATTGAATATATATGTAAAAAAACGGCAAAAAAAATTGGATTCCTAAAACAGATTAGAAATAAGATATTAATAATAACTGCAATCAAAATATATAATACAATGATAAAACCTCACATTGAATTTGGATCTACAATTTTATATACCTGCAGCTCGACAACACAAATAGAAGAGACTGCAAAAATTACAAAATAAGGCCATGAGATCAATACTTAACTATAACAGATATAAATATCCGACAGAGTCTTGTTCTTAACACCTTACAATTTATTCAAAAAATGAAAATGGGAATAGCCTATAGTTATCTAACCGACCAACTTGGATATGTAAGAGATGTTCAACCATACCATCTGCGAAACACTGAAGATTTCCGTTTACCAATGGCGACAACAACATCCATGCAGAGGTCACTTTTTTTCAAAGGACGTAAACTTTACAACATGCCACCTGAATTTATGAAAACAGAAACAAATTTTAATTTGCATAAAAGAAATATTGTTCAATTTGTAAGAAATAATGAAATGAATATAATTAAGTAAAATAATTTTATTTTTAAAGATGTTTAAAGTATTATGGATACTTCTACATAAATAAATAATAATAATATCTTTAATAGACTACCACACTACCCACTAGACTACCACGGCACCTATTATATAATTGTAAATATCTAAAGTCGCCGTAGTCTAGTAGGTAGTGTGTTGGCTTATTAGACGTAAGGCAATGGTTCAAACCCCATATTATGTAAAAAAATTCTTTGTAGTGTGTTGGTCACACTTATCCACCGTTGTGTGTTGGTTACGTTTGTGCTACCTAAAAATGCATTTTGATACATTCCTCAATAATATAAACAAAACTGTCAATGACCAATGGCACGAGGTATCAAATTGCATTACACAAATTTTCCGTACGTAATAATTGTAAACACTCTATGTTAAGTAAAACTTAAATTATGTCATAAGTATTATGTAAAGAAATTAGACTTAAGTAAAAAAAAACTAAATTAGGTCATAAATATTAATATGTAAGAAATTAGACTTAAGAAATTTGTATAAATAGCTGTAAGTTGATTGATATAATTTAGAATAAAAATGATGATCATAACGGCTCTTTAGTTGATAAAGTATCTTTTTTATTCTCACCAAACTGCGGCTTTTTAGTCATAGCTAAGCGGCGTGCTCGCCTTAATAATAAGCAAACCAGGACAGACATAAAACTGACCGACACAAACATAACTTTCATTACATCTTTATAGATTTAAAGGTTTTACGAAAAAGAAGCCCCTGTCGAAAAATTGTGAAATTTTTTAACACTTGCGTAAATGCGGTACTGAATCAATCAAGGACTTAAGATTAAAGAACAGAATCGAAAGAATTAAAAGAAATCGATTAAAGGGGTGTGTGGAAATAAATTTAATGTACTATTAAATACGCGTAAAACGGTATATGAGGCAATTATTCCGGATATATGCCGAAAGTTGAAAGTAACCGCGGTTTAACTCCTTGAATATACTTGAAGACAATTGGCAACCAATAAAAAATTGCTTTTCTTCGCATTACGCTCATACTCTGGAACGTCATCAAACCTCAAAGTTTTGCTACAATATATTCAGAACTACTGTGTCAACAAAGGCCTCGAAGTCCGCAACCAATCCGCTCGTTTGCTCGTTAATTGACATGTTTGGAGCAAGTCGGTTTCTGGAGGCAATAGATTTCACTCTAATTGAAAATATCCGCAATCTGATGATCACATTTTCAAATTAAGAACAATTAATATTTACGCAGAATTATTTTTCAATTCTGAGGTACACATATGTTTACTAAGAAAACATTAATTTCATCACAAATTTCTTCACCAAAATAAGGCATTATTTTTTGCAACAATAAATCAATACATCTAGTTTAAAAACCAAAAAAACTTTTGCGTCTTGTGTACCAATAAAAATAAATTAATTTACAAATTAATAAGCGAAGGCGAAGTGGCTGCAAAAGGCCTTCTAAAAAATATAGTGCATAAACTTAATTATCGGAAATATAATGTGCTGTCTCTAAAAAAAATTCCAAAAAAAATTATTGAAATTGATAACGAGTTACTACTTTTTGGACACGCCACCGCTGTGTTGAGCAGAATATGTGTGCTTGGAGTGTCCTAATCTTAATCTGATAAACAGTTTTTGTTGGCATTCTGGAAACTACTTTAATGCGACTGATAATTAAAAAAAAATATGATCAAACTCATGGGCTACAAAAAATTAAACCATAGCATTCAGGCAACAAAATAAAAGCTAAAAATCATGAAGGCAAATAACCTGCCACTACTGACACTAAAATATCAGTACCTGGTAATGGTTTGGAAATGTTCACAGTGTCCAAAGATCTACATAAAGATCTACATAAGTCGGAAGAGGATATAAAACTGACCAATTTGCACTCGTAATACAATCCGTCTAAATAGATAATATATATAAAATAGCGTACACTAGGCACTAAAAAACTAAATAAACATTTCTGCCATCTGAAGACTATTACTCCTTTTCATTTATTATCGTTATCGAAATGTATATATATAATTCTTAAAAATTTTAATGCTATAAACACATTGTTTGCAAATCTTAAATCCAGTGTTTATGCTTAAGCCGTAGCGCATTGCTTTATTTTTTAATCGCTAATCGTAATATAACAGCAAATATAATATAAGAAAAACAAATAGATCTCAATTCAACAACATATTTTTAAAATAAATTGCAAGATCCATCCAGAATATAAAAAATTAAAAGCAAGGAAATTTCCACTTACAAAACAACTTTTAACGCAACGAGACACTCATGAAAAACCAAAGTTATAAAGATAAACTGCCAGCAGTGTTGCCACGAATAAAAAAAATTTTGTGTCCAACGTTTGTGAAAGAAATCACCGAATCAAAATAACCAAATTTAAATTCATGGTTCTTTTTATTATTTTCGAACGCTAATTTGGTAAAGGCAGTGGTATATGGATAGGGATTTCGGAACTACTTAGAAGTCTTCAAATATACCTTTTGAGAAGTTATTTATAACATTATTACATATAACTTTATTTACATTTCGGTAGTTTGAATTTGTAGTTTTTTAGAAGCATACGCTGAATAGTTAACGGCAAATATATTTTATATAAAACACATCAATCGGATTTTTAAATTTCGATATTTTTTTCAAAAACAAAACCCACCAAAACCAAAAAATATGTACACATCTACATTTTAAACGAAAAATACCGATTGAGGACGCAATTAGCCAAAAACGGCAATGCTGCTGGGCAAAACAGTGTCGACAACACTTATTTTTAAACGTTATGTCATATCACATAATTCGGAGATTACACTATCGAGTTTTCTTTTTCGATTTTTTGTAGAAATTTATTAAGACGCCTTTTGCACGTTGAAGTTTGTTTCGAAACAAATTTCAACACTCTTGAGTTTGTTGGAGAGAGGGGAAAAACGAGCGGGGGTGATTTCACAATTTCATGTACTCGCAAAACTTGCTTTGTTCTTTATTCGTATATACACAGAGATGTATTTGATTTCACATTTTCTTTTATTTTATGTTTCGCATAGTGAAGTCAACCTGCTGACTGCCGCGGCAATTTAAAAAAAACAGGCCAAAAATGACAATTTGATTTTTTTACATTATATTACTTAAAAAACTCTATTTTTAGGTCGTAGTTATCATCAAAAATAAAAATAATGTTTTTTTTAGAAGAAAAAGTGGTTTAATGAGTACAACATAACTCGTAGATTGCGTTCCGGGAGCCAACTATGAATTATCTCGTAGTGGACAGTCAACGTGTTAATATAAATTTTCCTTATTTAAAATAACATTACTTTTTGTTTACTTTGTGTTTGAAATCAAAACATTTGCAAAAGAAAATTTTTAGTACCAAACAATTAATTATAAAAATTAAAAAATAAAAATCAAAAAGAATATAATTTAATTTTTTAATTTATAAAAATCAATAAATAAGGTAAATATGTTAAAAAATAATAATACATACATAAATATATGTATAATATATTATAATATAAAAAAAATATAATATTCATATAAATGTTCATTTTTAAAGAGTTGTCTGGTGTTGTTTGAACCTAAATCACAATGCCAAATAAAGTTATAACTGTCAAAAACAGCAGAATGACGCGATAAAAGAAAACAAAATTTGTGAAATTAATTTTTTACGTGCAAAAGCGAAAGAAATTTTAAAAGAAAATGCAAAAAAGGTTTTGAAACTTGTTTCGAAACTAATTTCAACGTGCAAAAGGCGTCTAACACACAACTTCACATTACGTCAATCCTCGATTAGACCCATGAAAAATAAGTCGAAACACCTCATATTTTCGTCGACCATAAGGCAGCCTTTGATATCTCCATACGGAATAGTATTTTTGTCACAACGTCTGGACTCGGTATTCCTTCGAAACTAATATGGCAATGACATGAACAACTCCTGCAGCTTTCTGTCGTCAGTCGTCTATGTATTTATACATTACAAAATTAAAACCAATAGAGAAGACAGTCTGTCTCACTTAGAATGTACACTTCAAATACATTCAACAGAACCAAGGCGAATTCATTACAAGGTGAGAGTATTATTACAATAAGTACAACAATACAAAAACAAAAGGGATTTTTTGTTGTTGAGAAATAGTAATGTTATTAAAAACAGCTGACTTAAGAATGACGATGGGAAGAAAAATGTTAAAAAATTTTATAAAAATTGTTAAAGAATGACGATGGGAAGAAAAATGTTAAAAAATTGTATAAAAACGAGTATGACTTCAATAAATTACTTAATGCCTTTTATTTATTTTAATTATATATATAATTAATTTATTAATTCGTGCATAATCAAAAATCCACGTGTATTTAATTAAATTTGATGATATGCAGTTTAGAGCTTAACAACAACGTCATCGATTTTAGAGAAATTGCTCATGTGAAAATTGCAGGAAGTTGTTTTCTTGACTTCAAAACAAACATATGAAGTGTGGTTCAAAAAGCAAAATAAATTCAATTGCCTTAATGTAAATATGTATGTATTAATTTGAGGAAAGTCCTGCATCCAAAAACGTTTTTATTTCACACATGCCCGACACAATGGATGTCTGTCCACACTGGATGCCTGTCCACGCCTGTATGTTATTGAATGTTTATCGAAGGCTGTCCTTCACTATTCTTGCATTATATATCTTAGGCTTCTCCTAACGAGAAATCTCGTCTCATACTGCACTTTATTGATATTCTTCTGAAGATGTTATTAACATGTGGAGATAGCGTTTGAAAAATGGATGTCACTTACGGCATACCAGCTTCTGTATGTGGCCTTATTAGACGAGAGGCCACGGTTCAAACCCCAGGTCAGTCATTTCCAATAAAAGGCATATGAAAAAATATTTTTTCGGTGATTGCCTCCCAATAGATTTCTGCCAAAATCTCTGAGAGTAAATAAAATTGCCATTAAAAAGTTTCTCAAAAATCTGTCGTTCGGCGTCGACTACTACGACTAGGTCCCGCCACTTATGTATAAAATTAACACACACAAATTTATTTAATTTAATTTAATTGTTAAATTTTCGATGGTTCTTAAAAGAACCGGTTAAATAGTCGGGAGAGCTATGTCGTAATCCTAACTAAAGGGTTGTAATGACCAATTATGTTATGTGTGTAAATAAAAAAATTTATCTCTTTTGTTAAATTTTCGATGGTTCTTAAAAGAACCGGTTAAATAGTGAGCAGAGCTATGTCGTAATCCTAACTAAAGGATTGTAATGACCAATGTAATTAATTATAACATAAAAATATGCATAATTATAATTATTTTAAATTAATTTTTAGAAATACTGAAAATTCTAAACTTACCTGACAATTAGAAAACACGTAAATGATTTTAAAAGAAAAAGAAGAAAAACATACAAACTTCTGACACAATAACAAAAAACGAAATTGATTATCAAAACAAAATACACAAAAACCAAAAATTTTTTGACATTGTTACTTGCTATCAGCTGGTCTTTCGCTCTCACCTTCTAATGAATTCGCCTTGAACAGAACACTCTCCAACACTAGGTTGTTGTCTTAGCTTTTCTGTTCTACCTTCAATATAAGCCTCTTCATATAAACGCGTGTATTCTAGGCTTTCTGTCGTTAGTCGTCTGTTGTTAATGTGTTTACTCCTTTAAAGCCGAAAGTCCATACCATCCGTTTCATGCGCCTTGAGTTACATGCGATTCTTGCATTCTATGCCGTTTTTATTGCAAGTTACACACAGTGCGTTTTATGCGACTGGTTTTTTGTTTTGATCAGCTGTTGTGGTAAACAACAAACAAGCGAACAAGAAAATTTTTGGGAAAAATAGAAAACTAACTTGTAATTTTAAAAGAATTTATGGCATTAATCACAAATTTATGAGTTTACATATGTGATATTTTGTGTTGTTAAGGCCTACGAAAATCCTCAAAAGAACACAAGACGAGTGTTTTGAGTTAATTATCCTCAATTTTTCTCGTTTACAAATTAATAAATTCAAAATAGATGACACTCAGTACGTAAAAATAATCATATATATATATAAACAATCATCATATACATATTTTGTTCATGAAAGAAATGTGTTAAAAAATGTATTTTAATGTACTTTCCTCTTAAATTAGTAATAAACTTTATTATGGAATATGTTTCTATTAATATTTTTGTAATGAAAAAAAGAAAAATGCGAAAATAGTAATGTACTATTTAAACTTATTTATAGAATCCATTCACAATAGTATATAATTTGGCATGCCAAGTTTAAAAAACTGCTCACTTTTTCCAACACTGCATGAGTCGCATAGAAAAGTAGAAAGTAAACCTACTTGATGCATTCTATGCGTCTATGCATTCTATGCTTTTTCTTCTGTAACTTGTCACAATCAACTACACTGATTCTACTTTTTCGGTATATGCATGTAACGCAAGGCCGCATGAAACAGATGGTATGGACTTTAAACGGCTTTATACGATGTTGTGTAAATAACGATGTATTGTAAACACCACTAGTACTTTTTCTAAGAAGTCTTCTGGCAAAAACTCTGAGAGTGAATTAAATTGCCATGAAAAGTTTCACAATAATCTGACGTTCGCAGTCGACTTTAAACAACAAATCCCGTCACTAACATATGGATTTAACACAAACATGAGAGGTGTGAGAAGCTAGGTTGTAATCCCGACTAAAGGGTTGTAATGGACGATTAAGGAAGTAAGTAAGTGAATACACATAAACAGCTCATTTCTTTAAGTAAATTGTCCTCAATTTCGTTATTTACGTAAAGAAGTTATTTTGTCGCATTATTGAATGAAACTGGATTAGTTTATTATAGTTGGGCATAAAGGCTTCTGCGCTACTAACAGCATTTGCGATTATGTTTTTGTGTTACGTTACTCAAATCTAACGTTGCGGCCGATTTCCGACACAGTTTTCATGTATTTTTCCATGCAATCGCTAACTTCAGTAACCAGCGGCGAATAACTAAGCCTCTCCCATTCGTAAGACAAAACATTAACGAAATAATTGAATTTCGACTGCCAGAGAATGTAGAAATGATCAGCCGTTTTAGCAAAGCCATTGTACCATTCGATCTGTGGTGATCTTCATACGTACCATATTTTATAGTGTTTGATTTATAAAATTTAAATTTCTTATTTTAAATGGACAAAAAGGTAGTCTTATATTTCATCAACTACTGCGTATTCAATGCATTCAAGATTTATAATTACATTCAAGATTTTCAACTTGTGATCAAATTATAGACGTCTGAAGAAAAATCAACTTTCATTTATACAAAGTATTTCAAATACAACATTTAGACCCTCTGGTAACATGAAACTGTACATATGTATATATTATTGCTTACCAAGCATGCTTTTGGAGCATTCAAAAATGTGAAGGCTATGAGCACTATGAAATCGGATTTCCTTCTGAAATGTAATTTTTTGCCAGTCTCTCAACTGTTAATATGATCTTACATTATTCAGCTGAACACTTTTCTGTTATCCATCTTCACTGACAATAATTCAAGATTGCGCACAGGTCATTTTAACTAATAAATCTATTTTAATGCAATCCTTGCTTTCTTCTATGCTTTATATGTTATACACATACCAGACACGCACAAAATAATTAGCAACATAGCCTTCCCAACCAACGGAGTACTTCTAATTAAACGGTTGGTTGCTCGACTGAGGTTTCAGTTATTGCCTGACGAAACGTTCCAAACGTCTTGATGCACAGAATCGCTTTTCCTTTGAATTCTCTACGGATCACAACTTGTCCCATGTTATCTTAGAAAAACTGCTCTTATATGCTCGCTTTATTTCTTCAAGCACAGAGACTATTAAAAATGAAACCAATTTTTTCTTTCCTAGCTAACGAGATTTAGGCTTGGGTGAAAGGCCCATAACTTGAATGTAAGAGCATATTGTTACGTTTTTACCTTTTTAAAAACGGTTAGAATATGAGTTCGTCGATTGCAAACAAAGTAAAAGCAAATATGTGTGTAGTTTCTCTTAAACTCTATTGTTCGCACTACTTTTGTGTGTCACCGTATACAACTTGAATACAACAATAATTGTTCGTTCACTATTCTCTGCTCACATTTCTGTCGCGCAAACACTAACAACTCTTCGATAGATCTTCAAACCACAACTGCTTACTTCACACGCACGCGTCTTCACACAAGACTGACTGAATTATTACTGACTGTTGCCTGCCTTGTCTTGCCCTTTTATAGTCCAACACAAGCACTATAAAGAACATTTTTGAAGTGGAAGGTTCGTGTTCTCGCCTTCTCGAGAACTCTATCGCTACTACATTGTTGTTTGTGTACGTTGCTTTTGTTGTTTGTTGCTGCTTTCTTTCTTATTTGTCTGTCTACTTTTCTTTCATGTCATTGTTGGAATATGTAACCAAGTTCGTTGTATATATGTATGTGTGTAGCTTTTGTTTATTGTTAATATTAAACGATGTTTTCATGTGAAATGATATTAGGTCGTTTCCATTTCTGTAACAATATGTTACCGCTGTAGTTTTGCCTTTAAAATTTTACTAATTTAAAATGAATTTGATTATCAATTTTGCTTTCAATTTTCGACTAAGAAATCAGCTGACGTACATACGTAAACAATTTTACAATTTTATTTTAAAAAATTCAGCCACCAGAAATACTTCAAAGTGTGAGTGTAATGCTAAATTAACTTCAACATAAAGATTATAATTAAAGTCTTTCGAAATACTAAGTAGAATCAACATAGCGACGATTTGTGTATAAAATAAAAACTTATTTTACTTATAATAAAAGTAACAATACGTATTGCGTAAATTTAATTGAAACTACTTACCAGAATGTACAGCAGGAAAAACTGAGAGAGTAACAAAAAAAATTAAAAAAATGTTGAAAAGTTGAGGAGAAGCTTTTTTAAATATTTTCCAATAAGGTACTTCTGTATCATTCGCATTATTCAAAGGTTTTTCTTCCTTATGTCTCATAATTTCATAGTATCTGTAAAATTTCTGTAAAATAAAACATGATATAATAAATATTACTAACAAACTAAACAATATTTTTCAAGAAATATTATTAACATACTGTATAAATTTAACAAAATTTAAAATTTCGCTTTCATAGCCTATAAATAGAGCGGTATGATCTTCTATAATTAAACATGTGTTATAGAATAACATCCAAGATTAAAATATTATAAAAGACACTTTTATGAATTTAGTTAAGAACCTATATTTTACTTAAATTGGATTGCATAATTCTAAAAAAATATTGTTAAGTAGCTAATTATTCATGATTATTGTGCATATACAGAGAAATCCAATGAAGCTCGCAATGAGCCTAAAAACTACTATAGTTCACGATTATATTGCTACGCCATAAAAGTAGAAATCAAAAATGTTTCCTTTTTACGTTCTTTACTTTTTTAAGACTTAATAAATAGTAAAATGTATAAATCTATACGGATTCATTTCCGACAGCAAAAAGCAATTAATTACTGAAATTGAAACTTAATATGTATACTACTACATTGCGATAAAACTGTTATTTATGTTTCCAACCGTCAGTAATGTAGTACTTTATTAGTAAATTTTAGAGTCATTTATATGAAGTGAAAAGTTACTAATGAACGGGAGAATTACATCTCTAATAGGTGTATAATTTTTTGAGACGCATTCTTTTCGGATACTAATTCTCCACTTAACGGACATCTGCAACACCTTTCCTACACGGTAAACAACATATTTTTTCCTGAATCTTAAATATTTATTGAAATAAATAGTTACTCGAATCTTAAAACTAAAAGTAAACTATTTAGACTCCATCAACACCAGAAATAAAACAAGCTTTCCTATTTCATATTATTCGCACCGGTATATAAATTTTTGTTTATACCGAAATGCCTACTGTAGTATCCCTCTTTTTAAATGATCACGATCAGTCCAAAATGATGCGAACTAGGAAATTGCAATGTACAACGAGCTTATTCAAGGATTTCTCGAAATATTGTCCAATATCAGTCTTCACTGTTGGCACATCGAGATCTTTATGAATGTTTGGAATTTTTGATATACCAAGATCTTACAGTAATGATCCGTAGTATCCTCTTAGGCGCCTTTGATTTTTCTTCACATATAACGCCATACTGGTTTTAAGGGAGTTTACAGTCCAGTTTTAGCACGATCTATGAATAAGCCAATGTATTTCAAATAGTTTTAACTTCATTTGTGTCAACTTTGCGTTAATATGGAATTTCCCAATCAAACGAATATTAAGGTGTATGTCTAGTTATTTATATGCGATAATTCATACATACATAACCATGTATTCGAATTTAAGAACAAGTTAATATGTATACTGTTATTCCCCTTTTTGTTTTTATTGTAATTGAGTAAGAAAATATCTAAGAGCCTGTACATGTACATATGCGTACAGAAGAAAAGATGTATAAAGGTGAACTGTAGAAAAGTTTGATTTTAAAGACCCAGAACCTCAAGAATGAGTTTAGGTAACTCGATGTTAGAATTTTTAAAATATTTACAACCCTGAAGCCTTGTGTTCCATTCAAACTGCTTAAAATTGAATCTACAACATAATATTGAACCTATAGTGTAAACATTTAGGGGAAGTGTTTGTATTATTTTTACATTCAGCTGTTGCATGATTATACCCACATTTTGCACACAATTCACAACAAGTTATGGTATGACCGAACTGCTAACAATGAACGCCCAGAGCTATATCATGTTTTTAGGGCATTCTGCGATAGCACTATTAATATTTTTTATATCGTATTATATTATTTGTGTCCAAGTTTCTAGAGAACATTGGCAGCGAACTTTCGGAACCTTTACTTTAAAATGTCGAAAATTCTTCTTGCATAGTGTCCTAATGGCAAAAGTTCTTGCCCTAACTGATAAGTATCATATGAAATAGATTTGGTCACCAGAGATAATTAATGGTGGTAGTTCTTGCTTATTTTCATCGCTATCAACTGAAACTGATTTGCATTTGATATACTTAGTTCGTCTGTAAGATTATTTTTTTTTTTGTGCAAGCGCATTTTTGGTGATGAAATTTTCTGGCGTTTATTCGATTTATATAGTTCTTTCCGCCATATACATTCGTTATCATCAGTATCACCCTCTCAAGCTGGGCTTTTCCGCCCAGGGCTATTCGCTGGATATATCTGGCGATTGTTAGACCGACTTATGGTTGTGTTGTATGGTAGAGTGCCTTAGGTAAAACTTTCCAATGGAAAACCTTGGATAAGGTTCAGTGAATGGCCTCCTTGAGTATCAACGGAGTGAGCAAGAGCTCTCAGGCAGCTCTTGATACTTCTACTTGAGCAGTGTGCAGCGCGCTGTGCCATACGTCTGAGGGAATTGGGCTGCTGGAAACGGCGCTCGGTAGAACACTGTAATTCTGAACTTCGTCTTTCCTGAGAGGAGTAACGGACTTTGGAAACAACTACCGACTATATTATGCCTGGGGCTGTGTTCCTGCCTGGATATACTCATACCGGATAGGGCACTATAGAACGGTGGGAGATTGAATCCGTGCAGGTTTGGACGCTGTCGAGAGCCGACATTAGTGCTCTCCAAAGATTTGTCAATAGGTTGACTGGTTGAGAAGTGCTAGGGTATCAAGATTGTAGTCGCGCTCTCTTGTGTGTTTGTGGATCATATTTTTTTCTCCGTCTCTTATATCTAGAGTTGTCAACTATTCCAAAAAATCAATAAACCTGTTTTCGAATACTTTAAAAAACCGCACATTTTCAAAAACCGGGTTTCGGCTTTTTTATTTGAAAACCGGTTCGAATAACCGGGCTTTTCGGTTTTTTCCATTAATAAAAATATATACAATATACATATGTATATAATTTTTTAGTTTTGCTTTTTATTACTATTCTAACTTAAAAAAAACAAATCATATTCACATTTCGGTCTTAACATTAATCTGAAATAAACTTCAAATTTAAAGCAGTATAGAAAATACATATACATAAATAGAAAAACATATATGATGACAAAAAATAATTATTCAGGATTTAAATATTTTTATTATTTTTGTTAAAATAATATTTCAAAAATAGGACGCAGTTTAAATGTTTAGATGACATACGGTTCCTTAGCTTTGTTTTTATTGTTGAGCTTACTGAAAAGACACGTTCACTTATTGTAGAAGTTGGGTTAATTGTGAGCAGCGCTGTATATAATTGATTTAATTTTTTAGATCTGTTAGGAAATTTTTCTAAATAATCAAAGTCTTCATTTAAATCACTTTTATTAAGTAATTTGTTTCTTTTTGGTGGATTTTGCAATTAATTTAAAGTAATATTGAGTTCCTCTTCTAAATTTTGGAGTTCGCTTTCTACATATTCTAAATCCCACCTTGAACCACCGTATAAGCAGTATAGAAACGGAATTTTGACGTTTACCAGCGAATTATGGAAGGGACAGCAAATATTACCAAAAAGTATTTCTGTCCCTCTCTGATTGTAACTCTGTTTTGTTTATTTATGTTTTTTAGTTTTCGGGGTAGGTTTTTTATATTGACGAGAGTTAATAAAAAAATGTAATTTTTGTGTAAATCTATTAATAAATAATAAAATCAACTAATAACAATAACAATTCTTAACTTTTCCTTTGGAGAAAATAAAAAATATTGGCAACTTTCAGCCAAAAAAATTTTATGAGCAGTACGTCTTATTTTGATCTTGTAATATTTAGCTTCTTAAATACCCCTTGCAGAAGAAACTATATTCATTGTGACCGAAAATCACCCACATTTCGATTAATATTTAAATATTTAAGAATCTTTAAACTTTTCATTGAAGAAATTAAAAAATATTCCAAATTTTCACTTTTGTAACACAAAATAAATGTTTATTTACATTTAGTTTTTCTACTTTAACCGCCAATTTTCACTCTGTATATCTGTTGCTTCTAACACATTTGATTCGCAAAACATTATATTTTTTTCTCCCTCTACGAGGAAAGTTAAGGGGCTGCTTTGAGCGTTTTTTAAACGTCAAAAGTTTCAATTCTGTGTGTTTTGTGTTCTGAACTACCTCTTGCACAAGAAACTATATTCATTGTGACCGAAAATCACCCACATTTGGTTTACTATTTAAATATTTACGAATCTTTAAACTTTTCATTGAAGAAATTAAAAAATATTCAAAATTTTCCCTTTTTTAACACAAAATAAATGTTTATTTACATTTAGTTTTTCTACTTTAACCGCCAGTTTTCACCCTGTATATCTGTTGCTTCTAACACATTTGATTCGCAAAATAGTAATGCACTAATTAAACATATTTATAGAAACCATTCACAATAGTATATAATTTGGCATGCTGACTTTTCCCAACACTGCATGAGTCGCATAGAAAAGTAGGAAGTAAACGTACTGGATGCATTCTATGCGTCTATGCATTATGCTTTTTCTTCTGTAACTTGTCACAATCAACTACACTGATTCTACTTTTTTGGTATATGCATGTAACGCAAGGCCGCATGATGGTATGGACTTTCGGCTTTAACACAAAAATTATTTTAAGGAAGTGGCTTTCTGTTCTTGTTTTATTGAATTTGCTTAACTTTTTCGTTGAAATTAAATTAAATTTCGCTCTTTAAATAAAAATATATAGGTACATTTTGGATATATAATAAAATAACGTACTTCCTATTAAAAATTTGTAACTATACCACATGATATCGTTGAGGCGATCGGATGCAAAATTGCAGAAGCTTGTTGTATTGAAAGTCCAATTTATTTAAGTTATGTTTTAACTTTATATTTATTTTAGGGAACAGTCGCACTAGCGGCTGTTCCCTTGAATGGTCAATATAGAACTTGTTTACAATGTTTATGATAATTAAAGGCTAAACACAAAGCTAAATTCTTAACTACTTATTTACTGCGTGGGAAAATGCTGAGACGGCATTTTACACGCAGTCCCAACAAATAGTGCAGTGTGGACGATAACAACACAACAATATGTCGATATTAGATTGCATACAGAAGGCATGGCAATCTAGACTAGTCAAACACACTACACCTTCCCTCTTAATAAAGAACGATCAACATAAGTTTATTGTTCTTTTACAAATATAAAAATATAGATAAACATATATAAATTTTTTTTCAGTAATACGATTGCCACTCTAATGGTCAATATGTCGGTCAGTTATTTTGCAAGACAAAGATATAAGTCGTCCCGTTCACCTTCCCTTCAGAAAAGGAAAATGAATGTAATTTCTTTTTATTCTTAGTATGAGCACTATGGTCAATTCTTTTAGATGACCATTAACTTTATTATTAAAGGTTTGGGTACTTATCCCCGGGGTATTTAGCAGACAATCATTTATGGAAAGTCGCTGAGTTGTCAGACCCATGTTACCAGCTATTTTTTCAAGCTTTGGAAAGAGTTGATTTAGATCAATTATTCCATTAGTAACGAGGGCATGCAACATAAATTTCATAAATGCAACTTTGTCATTTTCAGTGCTTTATTTTTATCATTATATTCCCCTATTTCATTATAAAAAAATTGGTACACCAATATGAGGGGTTTGGATCAATTATTCAATCATTATTTTGTAGGGAGGTCAGAACTGTCTTGTCAGTATTTTTTTAGTTGGCCCATCTTATGTCTGGGTTAGTAAAAAAATATTACCATACTTTATGGCATTGGGAGACCGTAATTGACATCCGAAAAGGACAATTAAAAAATTTGAAAAAAATTTTTTTTGTTTACGCCACTGGAGGGACTCGTAAGTATCTTAGCAGCTTATTTAAATTGTATGTAAAAAAATATTCCTTAATAAATTATTACTACAATAATAATGAATAAAAAATGTCTCAAGTAGATCGGAAAACGCGCTTTCAACAAATTGAAACATTTTTTTTCTTACATTTAAGGTTAAATTTTTCTTATTGTATAATTTTTATATTCCTTATTGTAATAATAATAATTATAAACAATGAAAATTAAACAATTGAAAAAAATATTATTTATTTATAAAAACATAGTTTATAATTAGACATAATTATATGTTAGTTTAGTTTTTATATATACAGTATGTCAAGAATGAGTTTTCACATTAGAGAAATTTAAAATTTTTGTTTTATTTCATTAAAAAAAAGTTATTCTTATTTGAAGTCGCCGTGGTGTAGTAGGTAGTGTGTTGGCTTACTATTCGTAAAGCCCGGGTTCGTATCCCAGGTCAGACATCAAAAATGAAATATGAAAAAAAAAATATATTTCTTCGGCGACTTCCTCTCAGCAGATTTCTGGCAAAAACTCTGAGAGTAAATAAAATTGCCATGAAAAGTTTCTCAAAAAATCTGTCGTTCGGAGTCGACGTTAAACTGTAGGTCCCGCCACTCACGTATAAAATTAACGCACACAACATGAGAGGTGTGAGAAGCTAGGCCGTAATCCTGACTGAAGGGTTGTAATGGCCAATTATGTATGTATGTATGTATTCTTATTTGAAAACAAAAACTTTTTTAATTTATTCATATTATTAATATTATTTACAAAGGTTTACAACAAAAAAAATTGACTTTGGTCAAAATATAAGAAATAATTTAGTAAAAACAATTAATACTCAAATATTTCAGTCAAAAAACTCTTTTCACAAATTTATTTTAATTTCATTATATAACTAATAAACAAGAATTATTCGGCTTTAGTACTTGGTATGACCCACCTTTTCATGGGATTTAAATCCAGAGTTTGGACAGGAGTGTCCATGACTTTGCCGCAGTTATGTAATGTGGCTATTATACATTCTTACCATATGCGACCTATGTTTGGGATCATTATCTTCATAAAATTTAAATATTGGTTTATTTTCCAGCATGACACCGAATTTATTAGCGCTTCTTTTTAAATTTGTCTTTAAAATGTCCAAATATTCTTGTGCATTCATTGTTGTATCTATTAAGGCCAAATCTCCTACTCCCTTACTCGAGATACAACCCCAAATCATGATCAAAATTTTTCCAAATTTTAGTTGGTATTATATTTCGGTTTTCTAACGCTGTTAACGGCTTTTGACAGACTTTTGTTGGGCCATCGTTATTGTGTAACATTATTTTGGCCTCATCGCAGAATATTACGTTGTCCCATTAAGTCACAGGTTGCTAAATGTTGTTCATAGCAGATGAAAAACGCCTTTGTTTCTTTACTGCGAAAAGTAGTGGTTTTTTACGGGCTGATCTCGAAGAATATTTGTCTTTAACAAAACCTGCCGAAAAGTTTCATGGGATACAACAACATCACATTCTTCTTTATGCCCCTTCGAAGGGTCCTTGTTGAAATTGTTGGGTCCTGGACAACTTTTCTCATAAATAAGCGCTCTGTGTGATTGTTAATTTTAGTCGTGGGACTACCTACACGTTTTATTTCTAACCCACCCTCTTTCTCATCACGATTAATCACATTGTAAATGGTTCTTCTTGATACCGAAAGCCTCTCTGACAGCTCCGGAACACTTGTGCCCAAATAGTGATTGTAATAAATTAGGTGAATTGAATCGTACAATAATCGTTTTCCTGACATTGTTTTTAACTCTTTATAACACGTCTGCACTACAAAAAATTGGCATACATGTTTTGGTACATTGGTATACATGTTTTTGAAACTACAAAGAAAATAGATGCACATCAAAACTAACGGTATTATACCGCTAATCATCAAATATTTCCAAATAAGACAAAGACAAAGATATTGTGAAAAGAGTTTTTTGACAGTGAAATATTTGAGTATTGATCGTTTTTATAAAACTGTTTCTTATTTTTTATCAAAGTGATTTTTTTTTTGTTATAAATCTTTGTAAATAGTATTATTAATATGAATAAATAAAAAGATGTTTTTGTTTTAAAATAAGAATAACTTTTTTTTAATAAAATAACACAAAAATTTTAAATTTCTTTAATGTGAAAACTCATTGTTGACATACTGTATATATATATTTCTTTGTTTACACCACTGGAGGGACTCGTAATTAAAATTTAATTTTAGTTGATAAACGGTTTTAAATTCGTTAAAAGAAAATTAATCATAAAACTCATGTCTAAACTACTAATTTTTATTTTATTTTAAAAACTCGTGCCTAAACTAATAATTTGTTACTTATTATTTTTTAAGGGTAAAAATATTTCTTTTCTTTTATTGAATGAAAATTAAAAACTAAAAATTTAAATATTTATGAAATTAAAAAAAATAAATTTAAATTAAAAATAAAATATTCAAATGAAAGGCCGTACAAACATATATTATTTACGGTAATTTGTTTTCTAATTTTTTTTAATATTAAAACTCTTAGTACTATATTTATGTACTTAACTTAGTTCATCACTGTTGCTGGTGCTGTTGCTACAGTTGTTGCTGCCACAAAATATACAGAATGAAACAAGAGTTTGACAGTTAACCTTCCATGGAGAAAAGGACAACAAATATTACCAAAAAGTATTTCTGTCTCTCTTTGATTGTAACTCTGTTTTGTTTATTTATGTTTTTTTTTTTAGTTTTCGGGGTGGGTTTTTTATATTGGCGAGAGTTAATAAAAAATGTATTTTTTGTCTAAAACTATTAATAAACAATAAACACAACTAATAACAATAACAAATTTTAACTTTTATTCTTTATTGGCAACTTTCAGCATGAAACAATTTTTAAGAGCAATACGTCTTATTTTGATCTTGTAATATTTAGCTTTTTAATTATCTCTTGCACAAGAAACTATATTCATTGTGACCGAAAGTCACACACATTTCGATTAATATTTAAATATTTAAGAATCTTTAAAATTTTCATTGAAGAAATTAAAAAATATTCCAAATGATCCCTTTTTAACACAAAATAAATGTTTATTTACATTTAGTTTTTCTACTTTAATCGCCAGTTTTCACTCTGTATATCTGTTGCTTCTAACACACTTGATTCGCAAAACATTATAATATTTTTTCTCCCTCTGCGAGGAAGGTTAAGGTGCTGCTTTGAGCGTTTTTAAACGTCAAAGGTTTCAATACTGTGTATTTTGTGGTTGCTGCTGTCGTTGCTTGAGGTGATTGAAGATGTTGCTGTTGATGTTGTATTAGGTCAGGTTGGTGTTGTCATCAAAATAGAAACTGCTTGCTACTGTTCAGCTGCCAATTGTTTTGGTTTTGCAGTAATTGTAGTGGAATTTGTATATAATTTCTCTTTTGAATTTTGATGTTATTGTAACACAGTTTTATTATTTCTTTTCGGTATTTATATATATATATATATATTTTTTACAATTTTTACGCTTCCATTTACAATAGTCTCTTTTTTGTTATTCTTTTCATATATTTTGTTGTTGTTTTCTATTTCTTTTTTTTTTTCTTTTGCAAATAATATGATTTTATTTTCTTTTGTTATCGTTATATTAGTTCGTTTATCTGTTCATTGCAACTGTGCCGCAGTAGTTTTTATTGTTTCTGTTATGTTTTGACGCGTATATTAAAATGTTGACAATCAATTAAATTTCTTTTTTTTTGAATACCTTTTACTTAACGCTTAGCTCATATTATTAAATTTTTTTTTACAATTCAAGATCATTGTTTTGAATATTGTTATTAGGTTCCCTCGTTTTTTTTTTTTAATTTCACTTCAAAATTAATTTCAATTATGAATGAAAAAAAAAACAAAAATATTTTTAACTCATAAGGTTTTGTTTGGCTTGGCGCGTTTACAGTCGATATAAATAATAAAATATTTTTTTAGCAACGATACTAATTCCTTTTTAGCATTTATTTCATCATGGTATATATGTAGGCAATTTTGTTGCTTTTTGATTATTTCTTTTTCAATTTACACTGAACTTTTATGTTTAAAAGAAAGAGAATAATTTATATGCCTTTTGATTTGTAGTTTTATTGTTGTTGTTGAATTAAATGTAAACATTTTTTGTAGTTGTTATTGTGGCTTTATTTGCTTTCGATTTTCAGTTATTTAAATTTAATTGTTTATTTATTTATTTATATTTTATTTATGATTTTTATTTTCATAAATTATTAATAGATTAGATAATTTTTAAAGAAAATCAAATTTTTTTCGAGGTTTTAAGAAACCTCAACATTTTCTCTTTGTTTTTTTTTTTTTTTTTGAGTTGCCATATGGTTTTGTTTTTTTTTTTATTTCTTTATAACGATTTTTAAAGGCTATCGCCCATGTTCTGAAAAACGCATATCGCTTAATGTTCGCGTTTTCGATTTGAAAACGCCAAATAGGTGTTATAACAAACGAAATCGCTAGAAATTTGGCGTTGTCAAAAAGCTAGTGTATACTGAAGCGATCTGGTCTTTTTTATTTAAACTGCAGCTTAAATTAACAATAAAATTATACACAATTTAAATTTAATATGTTTTCTTTTTATTTGAATGAAAACTTTTAGCATTTTTTGACGATTTAAATTAAAAATATAGAATACTAAAATTTGCTTTGAGTTTGTGTATTGTCTGTATCATTTGTTTACTTATCAACTGGCGATTTATGCAAACAGCTGAAAAAAAATCTGTGTGAAAAACTAATAACTGCTAAAAAGAAAAACAAAAGAAACAAAAGAAACGACGTAGTCATACTATTTTTTATATTGAAGTGATGTGCTGTATGTATATGAGAATACGAAACAACAACAACATGAATAAATACCGTATGTGAGGAAAAATTCTGTCGCATGAAAAAACGAAGCTTCTAGAAACCAAGAGCCGTTATAATTGAAGTGAGTGCGTGTGAAAGAGAAAAGAAAATTGTGAACTATACCACTTAACTATATTCGAAAAAAAAAAAAAAAAAAAAACTGTGAAGTTGGCAACAAGAATGGTCATGCAAATGTTATGTTAAGAAAGAAAGACGTTACAAAGAGATTAAATGAACAAATAAAAACATGCATTGATGTTGTTGTGTAAATGTGTGTACATAAGTGTATTAGGCAAAATAGAAGAAAGTAATGAAACTCAACGTTTTTACAAAAACAACACAGTGTGCATATGAAAACAACCCTTATTTTGAAATCAACAAGTGGTTATGAGTGAAAGATGATCGGAGAGTAAAGAAGCTGTTTTTTGCATGGTGAGAGAGTTAAAGCGTAGTAGATGACGAAACTGGTTGCTGTAATTGCTTGAGCAGTAAATGATCGTTGAGCAGTCGGAGCCGTGAGGATTTTTGTTATTGCTGTTGATGTCAACCAAGGCGTGTGTTAGTAATAATGAAGATAAGTGTGTATGTATGCATTTAGATAATTTGAGTAGGACTATTGTGACTATAAGGAGAGGTTAATATTGTGAGGCTGAGTAGATTATATGTTAATGGACGTTTAAGTTTTGAATTTTGAGCGCTTTGGACGTTTGCATTCTTTAGGCGTATAGACGATTTTTTTTTTAGTGTCAGACGACAATATATGATTTTAGATGTTTGAGTGCTTGAAATAAATGCATTAAATTGTGATGTGTAGATGGTAGTATTATATACAAATTTTGTGACGTAAGAAGAAGATAAAAGCCTCTCATATTTAATTTGGAAATTGCATACATGGTGTAAAGATAATTGGTGTTATTTTATGAAGATAATTTGAGTATTAATTGAATGTTTAAATTCTTTAAGGAAAATTAATATGATTTGGACTATTTTGATTAATTTTAATTAATTTGAATAGAGAGTTTATTGTTGATTGCTGAATATCAATTTTATGAGAATATTTTATAATTTGTGTAGAGTTTGATAATTAATTTTAATGCTTAAATTATTCAACGATAATTGATAAGATTTATAACATTTTAATTAATTTTGACGTGATTGTGAAATTGTTCCATCAAATTTTATACTTGAACAATATCATGGTATAAGAAATATAGAAGGTAGTTTCAATCAAAATTTTTTTTATAAAATAAGGTTTTTTGAAGTTTTATTTTCTCATAAACTATATATGTAGGTTTGCCACATTTATAATTTTGTTGTGTATTCTCAATAAATTATTTATGAAAAATGTGTAATTTATAATTTAGTATATTTATGTACGAAAAAATGTTCGTCCAAGATAAAACCTTTTAACAATTTTTATATCTAAATTTATATTAGTTAAGTCAAACAAGTTTAACACGTAATTTGGGCTAGTATTTAAAGAATTTCCATTAATTTAAAAAAAAATTAAAATGGGGAAAATTTAAAATTATATGGTAGCATTATTTTAACGAAAACGTTGAAATCCTTAAGCATGTCAGATAGTGAATTTTAAAAAATAAAGAGAGAATGAAACTACCTTCTATATTTCTTATACCATGGAACAATATTTTGAATAACACTATATTAATATTAATATTTTATTTGTTATAATTATTCAATTTTTATAATAATATTTAATTTAAACTTATAAGCCGCTGACGAACAAAATGAACCGAGACGAAATTTTGGGTTTAAGTTTAGAGGGCTTGAGAGCCAAATTGGACGAATTAGGAATTTCTAAGACTGGTAATAAAAGTGTTTTGCAGGATAGACTTTTGAATCATTTTAATATCGAAGTTTTGGATGATAATTCTGATCATGGTGAAGCTTCTTCTATGGTTGCCGGCAATGTTGCGACATTACCCCATAGTAGTTTTACTTTAAGGGACGTCCAGGATTCGGTTTCAGCTTTTTCAGGCGATGGTTTGCCCCAAATTGAACAATGGTTAGAAGAATTCGAAGACTGTTCATATGCTGTAAAATGGAACGACATTCAAAAGTACATATACGCGAAACAATTGTTGACGGGTGCTGCGAAGACTTTTGCTATAAGCGAATCTGGTATTCAGGATTGGAGTTCCCTGAAGCAAGCTTTGAAGAGAGAATTCGGAAGAAAGCTGTCATCGTTAGAAATTCATAGAACATTGAGTAATCGGAAGAAGAAGTCAGGTGAAACATTACGCGAATATCTTTATAGTCTGCGAGAGATTGGAAATCCTATTAGGTTAGACGAACAAAGCCTAATTGAATATTTAATAGATGGGATAAGCGACTATAGGTCAAACAAGGCTTTTTTGTACCAGTCAAGGAACTTAGACGAACTTAAGGAGAATATCGAAATATATGAGAAGATACGAGTGTCAGAATCAAGCTCAAAGGGCGCGCGACCGAAAAGTTTTGTGAAGAAGATGCCTGAAACCAAGGATGATAGACGCTGTTATAAGTGCGGCGACAAGGGACATCTATCGAACGCGTGCACAAATCCGCAGGTGAAATGTTTCAAGTGTCATGGCTGTGGACATAAGTCTTTTGAGTGCGGACAAGAGGTCAAGAAGGAGAAGAACGGCGATAAGAAAGGAAGTGGAGGCGGAGGAAGTGCCAAGAGCACCAATAATGTTCATACGATGTCTGATGATGTTATCATACCATCAAGGAGAATATTCAAGGACATCTCGATTCTAGATAAGACGATCTCTGCTTTCGTTGATACTGGTAGCGACATTTGTGCTATTTGTTGCGGTACTTTATTTCTTTTAGGTGATATCGATCTCGGGCCCGATAGGAAAACTTTGGTTGGAATAGGTGGAAAAAAGATTACAACGATGGGTAATTTTACGATTAAGATCCGTGCGGACGAGGTTGAAATGGATGTAACATTCCACGTTTGTAGGGAAGGTGATCTGTTGTATCCTGTTGTTTTGGGTAATGATGTTTTTACTAATGTTGATTTGGTCATTGACTCGGATGGAGCGAAATTCCGATACAGGGACAATTCCAGTGCGGATGATATGGAGAATGCTGGTTTGATAGATGAATTACAGGGCGAGTATGCAGACATCATTCATTCCATATCGTCGGATTTTACGTGTGACGATTCCTTAGACGTGCAACACCTAAAGGGGAATGTTCGGACGGAATTGCAAAATATGATCGAGATGTATAAACCAACAAAACCTGAAGCTTATCCTGTGAAGATGAAAATAATTTTAAGTGACGAGATTCCTGTTACGCTAAGACCGAGAAGAATGCCCTACACCGATCAATTAATGGTGGACCAACAGGTAAACGAGTGGCTAAAGGAGGGTATAATCAAACCGAGTTGCTCGGAATATGCTGCACCTGTGGTATTAGCTGCGAAAAAAGACGGAACCAAACGACTTTGTTGCGACTACCGTAAATTAAACGAGAAGATAATACGCGATAACTTTCCAATGGCTATAATAGACGATGTTATTCAGAGACTACAGAGTGCAAAGGTATTCACTATGCTCGATCTTAGAAACGGATTTTTTCATGTGCCGATGGAAGAAGACTCACGGAAATATACTGCGTTTGTGACGCACAACGGCGTTTATGAATTTTTATTCGTCCCTTTTGGCATATCGAATTCTCCGGCTGTGTTTTGTAGATACATTTCCTCAGTTTTTAGGGAACTTATTAATGACGGCACGATGGTGATTTATATGGACGATCTGGTAACACCCTCGAACAGTGAAGAAGAGGGAATCGAGAAGTTAAGGAGAATATTAAAAGTCGCGGAAACAAACGGACTGGATATAAAAAGGAAGAAGTGTCAGTTCTTAAGAAAGAGGATCAATTTCTTAGGTTACATTATAGAAAACTCGACAATAAAACCTTCCGATGAGAAGACAAAGGCCGTGACAAATTTTCCCCTGCCGAAGAATCAGAAAGCTATTCAGAGATTCCTGGGACTTACATCGTATTTTAGACGTTTTATTCCCAACTACGCAATAATAGCGGAGCTGTTGTCGGATCTCTTACGAAAAGGTGCGAAGTTTCTGATGGAGGAAAATCAGATAATAGCATTCGAGCAGCTACGAAATTCGTTGGTGACCGATCCTGTCCTTAGGTTGTTTGACCCGAAAGCCGTTACGGAAATACACACTGACGCGAGTATGCATGCGTATGGGGGTGTTCTACTGCAAATGTATAAAGATGATCAACAACTCCATCCAGTTGAATATATGAGCCGTAAGACGACTGCGGCTGAGCAGAAGTATCACTCCTACGAGTTAGAGGTTTTGGCCGTAATAGAGGCATTGAAAAAGTGGAGGATATACGTGTTAGGGTTGAAAATTAAGGTGGTAACGGACTGTAATGCATTTGCGTTAACTATGAGGAAGCAGGATGTTCCCCCAAGAGTTTCATGATGGGCTCTATTTTTACAGGAGTTTGAGTATCAAATTGAACATAGGACGTATAAGAGAAGCACAACTCAAAGACGATTGGATAAGGGCAGTACGCACAATTTTAGAGTATGGTACGTACGAGGATTATTATTTGAAGTCTGATATAATGTACAAGGATCCTGACAAGGAGTTGATCGTAGTACCGGAACTTATGGAGCAGGAGATAATAAAAATTGCGCATCGTCAGGGCCATTTTGCATCCCGTAAAACGCAGGATTTAGTCGAGAAATCATTTTACATACCTAATTTGAACGTGAAGGTGGATAGAGCAGTGAAAAGTTGTATGGAGGGTATTGTCTCAGAGGCGAAAAGGGGTCATAAAGAAGGATTTCTGAATCCAATAGATAAGGCTGATAGGCCTTTGGTAACGTATAATTTGGATCACGTGGGTCCAATGGAGGCCACGCAGAAACAATATAATCACATTTTGGTCGTTGTGGATGCTTTTTCGAAGTTCGTTTGGCTGTACCCAACCAAAAGCACTGGAACTAATGAGGTTGTGGATCGTGTAAGGAAGCAGTCAGCAGTGTTCGGTAACCCAGCAAGGATGATAACAGACAGAGGCACAGCATTTACCTCGAACCAGTTTAAGGAGTACTGTGAAGTATACAACATCTGCTGATCGCTACAGGGGTGCCACGAGGTAACGGTCAAGTCGAAAGGATTCACCGTGTGATAATACCGATGCTGACGAAGCTCTGTGTAGAAAAGCCTGGTAATTGGTACAAACATGTTGACCAAGTGCAACGGATAATAAATAGTACACCGCCAAGAAGTACTGGAGTTGCTCCGTTCAAATTATTAACTGGTTTGGATATGAGAATTAGTGAATTCCCCGATTTAAGAAACTTATTGGATGAGCTGTCCATACGAGAATATGATGAACAACGTGATCAGTTAAGAGAACAAGCTAGAACGAATATATCGCGCATCCAACAGGAAAATAAGAGGACTTTTGACAGAAAAAGGGTTCCTGAAACAGCGTATGAGGTCAACGAATTAGTCGCCATTAAGCGAACACAATTTGGTTCGGGAATGAAGTTGAGAAGTTTCTTGGTCCTTATAGGGTGGTGAAGAAGCTTGATCATGGTCGGTATAAGGTTGAGAAGGTGGGAGATTCAGAGGGAAGTAGAAAGTGTACGACTGTGTCGGACTACATGAAAAGATGGGGACAACATTCGGGACGAATGTGAGGTCAGGAATGGCCGGATGTAGGATTGGGACAGTTAAGGACAAGACGGACTACAAGGGACGACGGAGAGAGACGGACGAACACTCATTTATCTGTGGGAGAGAATGAGCTTGAATATATTGTGAACAACGGACAGACAGAGAAAAGTATTGAGTTTTAGTTTTATAGAATATAGTGTTATAGTCACGTTCGAACAATGAAGTTTATAATATTTAGTTTTTGAAGTGTTGACCGCAATGAACAAACGCGGCTGTTTATTTTAATTTCTTTCACATTAGTTTTATGCATATTTTTAGTTTTTTTTTACCGCCTAAGCCATTTACTCTAAATAAAATGAATTTAATTTAATTTAATATTCAGTGTTTTATTTAATAGTAAATAAAAGGAATCAACAAATTCTAACATCTCTAACTGAAAAGAAGCATTTGAAATGAAATTGGAGTTTTTGAAATTGAAAAAAATGAAGATCGGCTTGGAAGAGGATTAATTTAAAAATTGTTATGTTATGTGATATGTTATGATATGTTAATGATCTCCCTTATGTAATAATTGAAGTATTTTGTTTTTTATTGTTTAACAAATGAAGTGTATATTTTTGTTTTTTATATTGTTTCGTTTAAAATACATACATATAATTAAAAAAAGTAAATACATTTTTTATTAAACCAAAGACCTCGCAATACTGTCTCTAATTTCCGCTCCTGCGGCATTATTTTGCAATTCATCCGGGTCTTCTTCCACCTTTTCATGTGTTGTAGAAACTACTTGGTCTGAGTCTTCTACAGGAACATTATAATGTTTGCAAATGTTATGCAGAGCACAACAAACATTTACTATTTGTATTACTTTCGACGGACTATAGGGAAGACACACCTGAAGGCTTCTAAAACGGCTTTTTAAGTTCCCTATAGTCCTCTCTACTATATTTCTTGCTGATGAATGAACTAAATTAAATTTGTGTTGCATTGAAACAAACACCACAGACTTGTATGGCACTAAAACATAGGGTTTTAATGCATATGCAGAGTCGGCTAACAGCCAAGAATTACGGTTTCCACGGGAATACATTTCTTCATAGTATGTGTTTGCATTACTTAAATTCCAGACGAAAGCATCGTGGCATGAACCAGGCTTAGTTGCATCCACAGCGCGAACTTTCATTTGGTAATCACAAATCTACATGGTATTAATTATGATTTGAATTAAATTTTGAGATTCTAAACTACATACTTACAATTAGTGTTTTTCATTTCCCGGACTTATTCATTTCCCGGGAAACCGGGATTGACTATGAAATTTCCCGGGATCCCGGGAATTCCCGCCTAGAACATAAAATCATATATATATGTACTTTGTTAATTATGTATTTTTTATTTTAAATTCATATCAATGAGATCAAACACATAAAACAAAATAACAATAGAAACTTATAAAAGGTACAGTTCTTTAGAAAAATAAATAAATCAATGTATTTTAAAAACTAGTTAAAAATATATACATAAAACACAAAAAGGTGTATAAATATTAACATATTTATTTAATACTTTTAAAATGAGTTTTTAAAACCGGCAATGCGTTTATTGATTCATCTGAAAGTCGGTTTATAATTTTGGTAACATATAGGCCCGCGAGAGAGAAAACTCTCTCGCTTTCAACAGATGTTGGCTTAATAGTTAACAAGACCTCTAAAAGATTTTTTATGTTTTCCGTTTGCTTACCAGATTCTCCAGAAAATTTTAGATCTTTTTTTTATCGAACCGGTAGGTACATTAGTGTTTGATGTAGATATTTCACTAAAATGTTATTTATTGCATCGTTTAAAATATTATCAAAATTTTTATCTTCTAAAATATCATTATCGTTGCTTTCTATTTCTTCTAATTCTATATTTTTTTCAGTAAAAAGACGGTTATATATTTGTTCTACATATAAAATAATTGAGTGTTTTGAAGCATTCGGAAAAAATTTATTATTTTTATTAAAAATTTCGGGATCTTTCAAGTATTTGGTCAAAGCATACAATTTTATATCTCTTCTTTCTCCAATTCCGTATATAAGAGATTTAAGCATTGTCTTTGCTAGTGAAGTATTAATTGAAATTTGTTGGCATAAAGCATTCACTATCACATCAACTGTTATAATATTAACTTCTCGCCGACATAAAGCTTCCACAGCTAATTTTATTGCTTTTAAAACGTCCAAAAGGTTCTGCAAATTATTTATATTGGATTCTATCCATAGATCACCCATTTCCAAATCAATGTGGCTTTTCTTTATTGAATTTTTTAAAAGTAAAATTATTTCGATCACTGGAACTAAAGGATTCCATCTGGTTACTATATCAAATACAAGGCAGATTTCCTTATTGTATTCGGCCAATACATATTTTTGTAACACACAATTTTTTGCTAGACTCTTTCTAAACAATTTAATAGTTTGTTCTAATACCAATTTGTAATTAGTATTGATTAGAAAAACATAATCTTCAGAGTCGTCTTCCAATTCATCTTCAAATTCATTACTGTCGCTCAATTCCAGATCGGCAGATAATGGTTCCACTTCAGTTTTTTTATACAGAACATCAACAACTGCTAAATGTAGTACGTGGTTAAGGCAAAATACACCATCAACTGGGCTTTGTCTGACAAATTTTTTCATAACAGTTGGTCCGTCGGTTGTTGTTGCGACTATGTGGTTTTCAAAGGTGATGTTGTATCGCTTTAATCGAGTTTCCATAAGATCTCGGATTTCCAAAGCTTCACTTTTTCCGGGAATATATACCATTCCTAGGTTATATAAGGTTTTTTCCTGTCCATGCAAACATATATTCAGGTATCTTCTATTTTTTATAATTGTCTATTCATCCATAACAAGGGAAAATCTAGATTTATTTTTTAACTGTGATTCAATATGTTGTATAATTTCATTTTTAACTTCACCAAATTTACTTATTATTAATTGTTGAATATCCCGTTCAGTTCTTGGAAGGTAAAATCCTTTAACCAACATCGATTCTCTTATGAACGTACTTCTCGTTATGGATCTTATGGAAAAACCATCAACTGCTGCTAATTTGGACACTATTTCGCTCATGTCTTCTTTTTTGTTTTTGGAGTAGTCCAACATTGTTTTTTTTAACTTTTGAGGTTCTTCGTTTTTGCGTTCCATATAGTAAAAATTTTTCAATCACAATAATTCCCGGGAATTCCCGAACAAATTTCCAGGGATTTCGGGATTAAAAATTTTGCGGAATTCCCGGGATTTCCCGTCCCGGGAATTCCCATGAAAAACACTACTTACAATCACCACATTTAAGCTGTAGTATCCCTTTCTGCAGTAGTAGAGTTCAGAAGCATGCGAAGGCTTTATAAGTCTCACATGTGTGCCATCTACAGATCCAATGACGCCGGGTATTTTAAATTTTTGATAAAAGTGGCCTTTGGATGCTCTTTCTTCTGATTCGGACATCTTCAACTGAATAGTAAGTACGTTGCTTAAAACTTTACAAAAAGTGCTACGGCCCATACTTATAGTAATGTCATTGGCAATCACACCTTGGAAGGACCCGACTGCAAGAAATCTTAAAACGCGAGCCAAACGCACTATTTCTGGAATTGAACTTTTGCTCACATGTCCAGAAGAACCTTCCAGAACCACCAAAAATGCAGTTTTGTTTAACCTGTACAGAGCTATGAAACTTTAAGCGCAATGAAACCTGATTTTTGTCTGTGTATGTATGTAAGTATTTACGCATGATCTGGAATGTCCAATGGATTGGAAAGTCCCTTAGTGTTTTTTTAATTAACATTTCTTTAGCTTTTCGCTTTTTTAAAGCCAATATAGCAAGCAAATACGTTGTAGGCATTTTAATTTTTTTTATTTGTTTATGTTTTGTTATGATAAAACATATGTTTTCATTGTTCGAATGCAACTTCGAAAAATGAAAACGCCAGCAAATCGCTTCGTTTTCAGAACATGCTCTTACATATATATTAATCCTTTTTATTTTATTTCTTTAATTTGTTTTACATCATATTTTCACTAAAGTTTATACTTTCAGTTTTCCGAATTCTAATGTTTTTTTTATTATTATTATTGTGGTTCAGTTGATGTAATTGTTGCTGATTCTATATTTTTGTTTGGTTTATTTCTTGGTTATTATCTGCATTTGCTTTTTTACTTTCGTTATTGTTTTTGCTTTGCTCGAGGTTTTTGTCTGAGTTTTCTTTTTTGTTTTTTTTTATTCTTTTGTGTAACTTTTTGTTTACTAATTTTATGTTTAGACTTGAATTTTCTTTGTTAGTTTCAGAAAATTGATTTCTTATGTTGTGGGTTTGGAATCCAGTTGTCACACGAAAAACATTTTTTTTTGCATAATTTTTCTTCTTTGGATTTTCTCGTTGCTCCCTGCTGCATTTTTTTTACAAATTTTATAGAGGTTCTTTTAACATTTTTTTCACTTTTAAAGCTCTTTAAAATGCACATGTACATGCAGAATTCCATCAATAATTTGGCAGTATTATTATTATTGTCTCTTTAATTTTTATATTATTTTTTCTACTTTTTTTTGTATGCGGGTGTATTTTATTTCAGTGTTTCATAGTGGGTAGGTAAATTTTTTTTATTTATTAATTTTGGCACTTGTCACCACTATTATGCACGTATCAGTTTTATATTGTTTTATTGTTTTTGTTATTGTTGTCTTTTAAGATGTTTGACACTCATTCTTTTTATACTTATAGTTTACACTTGTTGCTTTTATTTATTTACTATTAAGCAAAATTGGCAAATTCAAGACTAAGTTTAAATTTTTAACATTTGTTTACACTAGGTTTTTCATTCTTATTAGTTTGTTTTAGCAATTAGAAAAACGTTTTTTTTAGCATTTTTTTATATTTTTACGAAGTATGACTCATGAACACAACAGTGGCAGGATCGCCATGTATTGAAAGTCCAATTTATTTAAGTTATGTTTTAACTTTATATTTATTTATTAATTATTTATTTTAGGGAACAGTCGCACTAGCGGCTGTTCCCTTGAATGGTCAATATAGAACTTGTTTACAATGTTTTTGATAATTAAAGGCTAAACACAAAGCTAAATTCTTAACTACTTATTTACTGCGTGGGAAAATGCTGAGACGGCATTTTACACGCAGTCCCAACATATAGTGCAGTGTGGACGATAACAACACAAGAATGTGTCGATATTAGATTGCATACAGAAGGCATGTCAATCTAGACTAGTCAAACACACTACATTGTGAAATATTTGAAATAAAAGTAAATAAAAAAGTTATAAATAAAATTCATAAAAGACAATATTAATTAATTTGAACAAATTTTGCATGTAAAGGCAATAGAAATATATCGAGCCATAACCGCAAAAATATCTCTAGCGACATATTTTTAATATATGGTTTTTGTATTAAATAAATTCATTGGCATCCATTGCATCATCTATAAAAATTTCAGGGTCACACTCTGTACATTTATGAAGTTATAACAAAAAAAATTTTAACTTTCTAAATTAAATTGCACAAGAAATAAATAATAAAAACCTTCCCCCTGTAAAATTTCGTCTTTGTCGCTTGAGATATTTTTGCGGTCATGGCTCGATATACTGTAATTATTGTGAGAAGCAAAATAATAAAAAGATGTCTGAATGTCACCATTGTAAAACAGCGATCCGTGGGGAGTCAGGAATAATGTGTGAAGGTGTGTGCAAAAAGGTATTCCACAGTTCCAAGAAATGCTCGGGGATTGACCAATACCCTATTGGCATATTGGATTCTGGCAATTATTTGCGTTTTATGTGTGATGATTGCCTTCAATATATTCATAATGTAGATATGACAATTGAAGAGATTCAGAATAGTGTAAATAATAAAGGTCTGCACAAATATATTTGACTTCAAAAGGTACCCAGCATACCAAAGAGCTTGAGAAAAATATTTTAAAAAGTTTACTTACTGCAAGCCTTAAGCTTGAAAAATATTGTAGATTATGTTGAAAAAGGTTATCGTAACAATTGTAGAAAAATCAAAACGGAACCCTCGTGAAATTATTACATGTGTAAAATTATTTTAAACTTTATTTTTGCAATTGTAGAATAAACTTACTAAAAAATATTTTATTAACTTCTATAAAGAAAAGCTTACTATCTAAATATTTTTGTAAGCTTTTTCACATAATTGTAGAATAACCTTGCGGGAATAATCTTTTATTAAATTTTGTATTAAAAAGCTTACGATCTCAATATTTTTATAAGCTTTTCTACTTAATTGTAGAATAGGTTTCTCAAATATAATATTCAGTTTAAACAAATTTTGATTTATTTATTCTTCAGTTTATTTGTATAACGAAGAGTCTTCCAATATTTAATGTATTTTTATACATATCAAATTAAGTATAATTCAGTTACTAATAAAATGAATAATTATTATGCAATATATAAATGTAATGTTTAAATTGAATTTTTATGTTTTTTTTTGTTATTTTTGTAGTTTAAGCGTAGTTTTATACGATTTTTTACAAACTGGAAGAACGTTCGCGTGTCCTTAATAAATTGGTCCTCTGTAATACCAACTGATGTAGCTGCATCTATTAAATTTGGAGATTTGTTATTATTTTGTTTTAGTTACATATTTTATTTGACTTACTTCGAATTGCTTTTGTTGTGCTCAGATTTCGCACACTCTTTTTGGTCTCAGTACCTTTCCAGCATAGTTGTTCTCCTAATTATTCAGTAATTATTTTTCTCTAACAATTTCTTTATAAAATTTGGTGCCTTTGCAACAGCTGTCAGTTAGTTTTCCTGAAAAATGCGATAAAGAAAAAATTAAAGAAAGTTTTCATATGTAGCGTACATAGAATAAAAGTTAAACTTACAGAAGAAGCAAAGCTTTCTCCGTTTTCTTGCAATAGTTTTTCAAACTCCAAGAATTTCTCAGCTTCCTTGAATGGCTGTGTATTTTTTTTATTTGAATCTTTTCTTTTTTCAGCTCCCGCAACTCCTTGTGTAAAGTCTCATTTGTCAGTCTAATTAACATCGGCTGAATCGCTGCAACTATTTGATTGGCTATTTATACAATTATTTTCTTTTATTGATTTGCTTCTAGGAACACCAGCACTGAAATCCTTTAATGATTCATTAATTTTTTGTTTTTTATTATTTAAAAGAAGTTCAATTACTTCTTTTGTTTGTATTCTAACACTTTTTATAGTTATTTGGCATTTTAATTATAATATAACAAAATTACCGATTATTATTAATTTAATATTCAATTCTACGTCCACTCCTTTAAAATGTAAAACTAAATGTGTACGCAAAACATTTTCATCAATATTTGAAAGCTGTAGAAGCAAAAATAACGGTACATGACTTGAGAATGTATTACTTTTTTCATGCATTTTATTGCGTCATTCAATAGTCGTAAGCACACTTTAGAAAAAGTTGTGTGTAATAATTGTTTCTCAACCATTGTTGAAAACTGTTTGCGTATTAAAATTCTATCAATATTAATTTAAGTCACATTGGAAAAACTTAATATTCACTGTTTACATAAGCTTACTTTTAAGTTCTATTGCAGTTTGGTCACAATTTGGTATGCGAAGTATCCGAAGAAGAAAAGTACTTTTTTTTTAGAACAACAAAATTATCAAATAACTTCTTGTTGTTATTTGACTGCGTTCGCTTCATACAAACCCTTGTTCAACTTTCTTTCTTACTCGAAAATACCGGCACAAAACATGTCGAGTACAATGAGTACCACCAAACTACACGTAGTACTACAAATACCAATGAGTACTGCAAATACCACAAAGAAGTTTGGCAAAGAAAAAATATATAACCAACAATTCCATATAGCGTTTTGGCAGATTTTGATTTTGCTTCTTATATACTTTCATCACTTTAAATGATCTCTGAAAATATGAAATATGTATAAACTATATTTTTTACGTTTTAGTAATTTTAAGTGATTTTTTGTTATTTAAAATTGTTTTTAGTTCATTGAAAATAAAGACTTTTTAAATCAAAAAGCAAAAAAATATTTTCCAAAAGAATTTGACTATTTTTGATTTCTATTTTTTTATTTCAATGATTAATAAATAAATTCCTAACAAGTCGTTTATAAGTTTGTTCATACACATAAGCATTTATATATACAAAAACATCAGTTATGTGGTTTTTATGCTGCGAGTATTTGAAGTACCACATGAAGTGAACATAATTTTAGGAGTACTTGTTTTTGCGGATATATTTTTCAATGAGTACTCTTTTTACGGAACATAAACAGCTTCGGATAAATTCTTACTCGTATTTGTCTTGTACACATTCTCTTCTCTTCACTGCTTGCGTTGTTAGAGAGAGAGTAAGTGCTCTATTTATCCGACAACGAGTTGCACATATGAAGCAAAAAAGTTATTCGTTGCAGACCTTTAGTAAATAAAAATAAAGAGAACTTATTGGAATATAAGGGAGAATTTGAAACGGCACTTAGTCAGAATGAGAAGGAGATAAAACAACTGTTACAGGCGATCGAGAAAAGATATGAAGAGAGATTGAAGAAAATAGATGAAACCCAAAAATATTGTGATAAAAATGACAAAGAAGTAAAAAACTGTATGGAGTGATAACGGAACATGAAAACAAAAATAAAGAAATATGTAACACAATAAAAGTGAACAACAAGTATATGTGCGAGAAAATTGAGACAACAAATACGAAAATGTGTAACGAGATAAAGAAAATAGTAAAAGAGAAAAATGTCAAAACTGATATGTCATATGCACAAGTTGCTGCCAGGAATGTAGTGATGCCAGATGTATCGAAGAATGTTCTAATAATCAAACCGAAGGAGAAACAGAGTATAGAGAAAACTAAAGCCGAATTAAATAAGAAGGTCGATCCGATTAATTTTAAGATCACTAATGTTGAGAATAGGAGGAATGGTACGGTAGTTATATGGAGTGAAAATATCGCTGAGAGAGAGAGAATTAAGGAGGCAATGGAGAATGAGATAAGAGTACCGAAACAGGTAGAGATGCAGATTATTTTAACGGATATGACTTTTAAATTGCCAGAGAAGGAGATGATGTATAAGCTGAGGAGGCAGAATGGAGTTCTTGAAAATAGTACAATGGAAATAATAAAGGTATTTGAGACAAGGCGAAAGGGTAGGACAATTTTTAATGCAAGGATAAAAATAGATCAGGAGTTATATAATAGGGTTATTTCATAGCAGAGAGTTAACATTGGATGGGAAAGATGTAGGGTTTATGATGGCACGGATGTGACACAGTGCTATAGGTGTCTGGGTTACAAACACAGGGCAGCAGAGTGTAGGAAGGAATAGGTATGTTTTAAATGTCACGGAAACCATAAGAGTAGGGATTGTGAAAAGGAAATGATGGATAGGTGCTTTAATTGCATAAGGGAGAATTTAGGTCTAGATGAGAATCATAATACGAATAATAGGAATTGTCCGGTATATCTGAATAGACTTAATTTGAAGAAGAAGATAATAGGATTGGCTTTTTAGCAACCAGGCTGCATAAGGGGTATATACACTAATATTCAGGGATTGTTGAATAATTTTAATCAGTTGGAAATAGTGATGAATACAGTAAGACCGGATTTTGTAGTTCTATCGGAAACTCACCAAACGGAGGCAGTAAGTGATAAGGAAATAGAAATAGTGGATTATGACCATTACTATTTACTATCGGGTTCGTCTAGAACCGGGGGGCTCATATTATATTTTAGGAAGCATTGGGGGATAAGTAAAATTCGGGAATCTATAAGGGAACATGAATTTTGGATAGGTGCATTTATGGCTAGGTTTGGGAAAATTTCGATAATTATAATAGCAGTATACAGATCGTCGAGTGGCCGTAAGGCGGTATTTTGTGAGGCGTTAAATGAGTTTTTGGATGTAGTATGTGAAGGGAATTATGAGATTGTAATAGCAGGGGACGTCAATATTGACTGGTATAGGGACTATTATAGAACTAGATTAATCAGCATTCTTAATGATAATGGCCTGAAACAGATAATGAATGAATTTACTACGATTACACAGATTACTGAAACGTTGATAGATTATATTATTACCAAAGCGGGGGATATTACGGCGAGGACTAATGTGGATAATAAGATAGCAGATCATGAGTCAATTGATGTATTAATGGAAGTAGGAAATGAATGTCACGCGCCGAAAAATAGGGAACGTTACGTTTTCAGATATGGCAAGGATTCGGATCGATGTTGGAATTTGAGGAATGGATGATTTGAATGAGTATGTGGGCAAATTTGATGAGTGTTTGGCTAATACGGTGAAATATTTTAATGTTAGATCGAGGATGAACAGAGAGAAGGGCAGCGAGGAACTTATATAAGGTTAGAGTGGTAAATTCGAAAAACCGGTATATAAATAGCAGAATTAACACGGAAAGGGATCAGAAGGAGATGTGGAATAGGATTAAGAATTTAGTATTAGGAAAGCCAGGGAATGTGATAAAGAATGTGATATTTGAGGGCATAGAATATACAGGGAATATGGAGATTGCCGAGGAGTTCAATGAATATTTCATTAACAGCATTAGGGATATACGTATTTCAATTGAGAATGTAAATTATGAGAATAATGTACGGACTTCAAACTATAGATTTATTTTCGTGCAGTATCTTTAATCGAATTGGAGAATATATGTAGGAATATGAGGAAAAGAGGGACTACAGGAGAATATCAACTGGCATTTTATTGGACAATTGGAACACAGTTGGTAATATTTTGCTCAGAATTATTAATAGATCGCTTGAAACTGGAATATTCCCAGAGGACTGGAAGGAATCGATGGTTACGCCTGTTGAGAAAATTAGAAATACTATTAAATGTGATTCCTCACATCGCCCGATAAATACCCTGAGAACATGTGAGAAGATTATTGAGAAGACAGTTAAGAACCATTTGGAGGAATATTTTGAGGGACATGACCTACTATCGAAATATCAGTCGAAACATCGCATGTGAATGAATATTTTCTAGAATAGAACAAAGTCACACTTTTTAGATGTGGAGAAGACCTTTTGCAAGTCGAAACTTGTACATAAGTAAGCTGGATTCTCTTTACATATATCTTCTTCCAGAACAGGTTGCTTCCTCGACTTCTTTTAGATTTTGCAATTGATTTAAATCAACTGAAGATTCATCAGAATCGGTATATTGAACGAGGGCAAGCTACAAAAAATACACAAAAATTTAAAAAAAAGATTTTGTAATAAAATCACGAAGATACATTTGACATATTGATTAAAATCTTCCAAAACACGAATTTTTAATATATTTCTCAAATAATTGTGTTTTTTTGCTTACTGTTTCACTTTGTTTCGTTTATTTTAAAAGAGAATTTTAAAGTAACCCACACACGCGCTCACCAAAAATGTAAAAAAACTCACCATTTGTGGTTACATTAAAATTGTTTTTGTTATAAAATCATAACTGTTAAATCTACTGCCATGAAATTCTAGCAGATGATACAAATTATCGATAACTACCGATTTCGATAAAAAAAAAACGAAAATCGATTATGGTGAGGGTTATAGTGTTTTCACATCAAAATTTAAAACCTGATTTTAGCATTAAAACCATAATCAGCTGATTTTGCGTTCACACTGCAAGTTTTCTTAAATCTGGTTTTAAATTCATAACATTTATGACTGCGCAACAGCTGTTTTTGTTTTGATTTTGTCTTTTTTGTTTATTTATGTTTTAGTTTTCGGGGTGGGTTTTTTTATTTTATTTTGGTAGAAGTTGATGATATTTTGGTAGAATAATAGAATAATTTTGAAAGGAAATGAACCATTTTATTACGGAAACGTAATTCATAACTATTGTATTTGGTGACACCCTTCATCGATCGTCACTAACTTAGTATTTAACCAATTTAGAGGTATATTTACAAATTCCTGAAACAAAAAGTTAAGAGTATATATTTTGTCATATTTTTCTTTTTACTTAACTTTCGGAAATGGAACTTTTTTCATTGTGAAGGAAAATTGCTTATAGTTCGATTAATACTAAAAAAATTACCGAATTTTAACTTTTTCATTCAATAATTGATAAATACTGGTAATATACACAAAGTTCTGCGAAAAAAAATTTTATGAGCAATATGTCTTATTTCATCTTGACATATTTAGCTTCTTACTTACCTTTTGCAAATTGTGACCAGAAACCACACACATTTCGATTAATAATTAAATATTTACAATTTTTTTAAAATTTTCATTGAAGAAATTAAAAAATATTCCAAACTTTCCCTTTTTTTTACACAAAAAAAATGTTTATTTACATTTATTTATTTATTTACAGCTGTTTTTGTTTTTATTTTGTTTTTTTTCTGCTGTTTTCAACATTTCTATGTTGGTAGCTCTGATTTAGTACATCGAAAACAAGGTTGTATTTCATAAAACCTACTTAAAACCAATTCAAAAAAGGTTTCAAAACGGTTTTAACACAATAATTTTGTATGGTAAAACCAGGTTTTATTTTTGGTTTTAACGTTAAAACCAACTTTTGCGTTAAAACCACTCGGTGTGAAAACACTATTACATCAATTTGGCGAATATGGCTCGATATGCTAGAAACGAACTTTACGTTACGTTAGGTAAATTTCTATTTTTGTGAGCAGCTCAGTAATGCACCTGAAATAATAACAGCTTAAAATAATTCTTTTATTGAAGAGAATATGCGGTTTTTTATATATGTGATTTTATTTTTGCGTACGTAAAAAAATCGATATTGATACCACTGAAAAATTGTTTTCAGAAACAGCTGTTCATAATTTAATCTTTTGTTTTTTGTTTTAATTTTGTATGAGCCATGGCATATTTATAATAGGTAGGAGCATCTCAACAGCTGACGACTTTTTGAATGTCAAAAAAATGTTTGTTTTTGTGTATTTTGTTTCGACATTAAATTTCGTATTTATATTAGTCATAAACCCTCATATGTACCGCATGTATCCTTAATGATACGCACTCTAGAAATTCTTTAGGATTACTATTTTAGAGCAAATTATATTAAAATTTTTGCGAGATGATTAACAATATTTAAGCCTTTAACACTAAATACATATATCTTTTAAACTACAACCTAGATTTACTATATTTACAGATATTTAGATGAAAGTGATGAAAAAATTCCATTCCTTCAACTAGATGCCTAAACTATGACTGAAATAACTTGTGTGATATTTTTAAAACAAATTCTCTTTCAGAAGATTGGGATATAGGGATTAAAACAAATTGGGCCAATCTTCTGTTGAAAATTTGTTATTATAATTACTCAAACGTAATTAAGAAAAGAGAAAGAAAGAAAGAAGTATTAGTATGTATTTCCTATTTTCTTTTTTGAGTCTGTCAATTTGGTTGAGTGGTGTGGAAGCAAGTGAATTTTAAGTACAACTTTTGATTTCAATTTTCTACTAAAGTTAATTCAAAATAATTCACAATATAATTCAAGAAATAATAGTTTAAATAAGTATTCAATTTCAAAATTCAGTCATAAAATAAATATAAATTAGGTACAAATATTAATTGGTACAATAATAAATAAGAAATAACGTTTGCAGCTGATAATTTTTTTAATTTATAGGTGCTACACTATTGTGTAATTTAGCATGACATAAAAATCATAAGAATTTTCAATATATAAAATTTATTTAGTTTTTTTAATTACTTTAATTAATTTACTATGGAGGTTTGAGGGTTAATTTTTTTGACACTTCAAATGCACTTTTACAGAAACAAAATGCCTGTTGTTTTTGCATTGTTGTATTTGTTGTAGAGTTGCTCCTATCTATTATAAATATGCCATGGTATGAGCTGTTTTTTGCTTCTCTGCTTTTAAAGAATTTAAGCAGCCGACATTGTGGCAGTAAAAGCACTTGGCAGTGTTTTCTGTCAAACTGTTGAGCTGCTGTCTGTCGTCTATATGTTTATACCTACATTTTATTATTTAATTGCTTTTAACTTCCTTTTTTCTTCTTCTCTCCGTCTTTTAATAAACATTGTAACGAATACAAGTTTGATTATTTTAATAAAGAAAAAATCTATTCAGACATCACTGCATTTTTCTAGAGGTTAGGGGCCCATTAACCCTAATGGACCAATAAACTGCTGAAATATCATGTTGAAAGTAAAGAGCATAATGTCTACAGATATTAAGACTACAGTGACAAAACTCGACACGAGTATATACTTCACATGAAAGTTCAAGATGGAAAAACTTCTGATTAAAGAAGGTGCTGGGAAGTTATGACAATGAAAAAAAAAACAGGAACAAACGACGATACTTGATCAAAAAAGGACAACATTACTGGAGCAACAATTTCACTGGCGGTAGAGGATGATAATTACATCTCATAAGGCAATGCAAAATGGCAGGCGAAATGTAGACAAGTTTTCCAAATTACAAGAGAAAATATTTGGGCAATAAAGTTGATATAACGCAGATTGTAGCGTGCGTTCGGATGAAAATGGTGACATCAAGAGTGTACCTGCCCTGGCAAGCTCATCAGCACTACAATTGCCTGGAATGTTGCTGTGTCCGGAGATCCCGACAAGCGGCGAAACTCCCTGACGAGTTTGGAGTTAACCGTAACTCTGGAAAGGGGTCTAATTACAGATTGACTATCAGAAAAGATCGACATACAGGTAAAAGGAGTAAAGTTGATGAGAATCCAATGGGCTGCTAGGTGAATGGCCAACACTACAGTGATCCGGTAGTCGGAGGGAATTGTATATGTCGATTTTCTCGGAAAATACACCTCTTTCAACTCTATCATCGAGCTTGGACCAATCGGTGTATATATCAAAGGATTAACCTCCAAAATGGAAGAATGCCCAAATGGTACGAAACGCCAGCGAGACAGTAAGCAGCGCAGGCCGCTTTGCGTGTCCTATCATCCAGGTTGACTTTACGGTTGAGTTTGGAGTCAAGAATCGGGTCTTCATATTTAACCTCGGGATTTAACTTGAGTCCAGTCCCGCTAATACTAGGAAGGGTGAAGTTCGGAATCTCGTATCTAGTGAAAATAATTGTATCAGCCTTAGAGGGGTTGGTTGACAGCCCAAATTCCCTGCGCCAATTTAATACAATTGACAACGCGAACTTTAATTTGTCGGATAGCGTCTGTGGACATATTCCCAACGCAGCAATGGTAATGTAGTCAGCATAAGCTAAAGCGTTATTACCAGAGAATTCTAGATATTTCAAGATTTATAATACTGTTGTTTTATGGGCTTGTCGAAAACAAACATGCGTCACATTATCTTCTACAGGAGCAGAATTTGTCGCACTTTCTGAGGCAACAAAATTGGCAATGTGGCTAAAAGAGCTACTCGCAGTTTTCGGAGCAAATATTTCATAAAGGAGGATAACCAAAGTTGCATAAAGATCGTAAAGGGGTTCAAGTTGAACAACAGGACAAAACAAATCAAGTGCCATTTAATTATTATTATTATTTTGTGCAAAAGAGCATGATACGATGCGATATTGTCCAACTGAAGAAATACAGGCAGACCTACTCACAAGGCCCCTTCCTCCATGGAGAATTAGTGACATGAAATCCGGGTTGAATATATCGGAGAATTCAAATTGAGAATATATTTGAAGTTTGCACTCTAAATTAGACAGTCTGGTTACTCTATTGGTTTTAGTTTCTTACTTTATTATTGAATTCCTTTTAAAGTACCCATACTCTTGCAATATTATTGTGTATGCCTCTAATCACACGAGAACAATTGTGCTGGCGTAAAATGATAGTTTATAGGCAAGAGAGGTGAAGAGAGTGGCTTTTTGGTGGCGTAAAGTTTCAACCAGCTACAACCCCGCATTACCACCACAAAACTAATACATGCACATTTTTAAAAATCAGCCAAACATCAAATGAATGCAAAAACACTAATACATAGAAAGCTTTGCATACGTATACATTTCATGCCAAACTAATATTCATCCCGTGTTATTTGAAAAGAACAAAAATTGTGCGACTAAAGATTGTTCTCGTGTGATTAGAGCTTATTAAATGATTGCCTGTGTGTATGATATGTTAGTAGGGGGTACAATATATTGAATAAAAAGAAAATTCTTTTGTTTTTTATTGTGGAAAACGGAAGATTGTCTAATGAGTTGGCAATATTTTGTACAATAATTATTTCTCACCAAAATAGACTACAGCAGTTGATATCAAAATTCAATGTTGTGTGTACATATAAGTTGCACTAATAGTGTCATTTAATATGTTGTTTTGCTTTTCTATGTATAGAGTTATTTTGTTAAGAAGAACATCAAAAGTTGTCCCATCCATACGAAGAAAATTCCGAAAATCAGCAGGCTCACAATCTTTTAAAAGATTTCCATGCGTAAAAACTTGTCCCTTCCGGAACCATTCCTTCTTTCATTTCCGTTATTTATTTTTATGCTTTTTTTAAATTTATTTGCTAAAATAATAGCTAAACAAGCCTCCTCGTCCTCACTGATATCACTAAACATTGTCTTTTAATTTATGAATTTTTCATGCTCTATATGTGTATTGTACGTAAAATTGCACCATGTCAAGTTTTTTTTAAATTTGTTCAACGAACTGAATAGTGTAGGACAAAGCGACAATAATAAACGCAATAAAGTACTCAATAATATTGTATAGTTTAACTTGCTTTTTTCTTCTTTGTTCACTGCGTTTTTCTAGAATCTCCACAAAAGTTTCCAGAACGTGCGTACGCTGACGACATTGACATCATAAGGCGCACCAAGCAAAATGTTACAACGATATGGACGTTTTGCAGCGCATTAACATCAAGTGGCTGCGCCGGCTCGGTCATGTCTTTCGGATAGAAGAAAATGTTCCAGCGAGGCAGGTATTTGATGTAGGGATTAGTGGAATTTAGCATTGACGACGACCTTGTCTACGTTGGAAAAACCATATTGAAGAAGGTCTCTCATCGATTAATGTTACCAACTGGCGAATACGTGCAAGAAGCAGGGGCGCCTTGAAGGATGTGTTAGGTTAGGTTAGGTTAGAGGACGTGTACTTGTCAATTAAGACAAGTACAGTACCCGGAGGTCGAATTGACCCATTGTACAACGTCCTAGTTTCTCACACCACTTATGTTGTGTGTGTTAATTTTATACAGATTAAAGTCGACTCCGAACGACAGATTTATATTTATTGAGAAACTTTTCATGGCAATTTTTATTTACTCTCAGAGTTTTTGCCAGAAATCTACTGAAGTCGCCGAAAAAATACTTTTTGTATTTTGTCTTTGATGCCTGGCCTGGGGCACGAACCCAGGCTTTTGCGTCTAATAAGCCAACACACTACCTACTAGACTACGGCGACTTCAAGGATGTGTTAAGGCAGCCCGAAATCCGATCAACGGGTTGTTAATTCCAGTTATATCTGAAATATGTTTTGTAATTATTATGAAAAACAAAGGCCGCGATGATGGTTTACAACAGTTGTAAATTTAATGTTGTATTTTTTAAATTGCGATTATGATTCACAACACATATCACCAGTGTTGTGCTTTATGCTGTGTATGTTAACATACCCCTATTATGATTTACAACAGTTGTTTTTAAGTGTTGTTAGCACTGCCAAAAACTTACAACAGCTCATTAGCTGTTGTATTGTTGTCGCGGTAAGTTTAAAAAAGGAAATGGAGAAAAATGTATAAGTATATATAACAGTGCATATAATTTTTTGTGGAAATTTTAAAAATTATGAATGACTGGAAATATTTTATAGAAAAATAACCAATAAGAAGCAGATGGAAAAGCTGGTCGAGTTAATGACAGCAAATCCTGACATTGGCAGTGGCAAGTTACCATTTGGAGCAAATAAGACGCAGCACATAAAGACATGGGATAAATTTTCATTGGAGCTAAATAACTTGCGTCCACCCATTAGAGTTGCAAAAGAATGGCAATTGGTTGGTAGATAAATTGTAGAATTTTAATATAAAATATAAATTATTGTGATTTTGTCACAGGTATGGATTCATTATAAAGCCAATTTGAAAAGAAATTTGGCTGCCAAACTTTCAAGCTAATCGTGGTGGTTCGTCGACGGAAAATAGCTTGACCCCATTGGAGCAGAGCACCACAGAGTTGGTGTCTATGCAATCGCAAGTAAATCCAAATGGATGGCATTGCAAATTCAAGATGATTCAGATGAGGTGGAATCGTCATGCGATATTGAAGAGTCTTCAACTAGCACTAACCGACGCAAACAGCAGTTGCCGAAAAGCCACAAAATACAAAAAAACAAGATGGAGGATGAGCGTGTAAAAATATTAAAAAGACAAGAAAAGAACCAACAGGAGATATCGCTTAAAAAGCCTTGAGAAGAACCCATATAAAAATTATCAAAAAAAAATTGCTAGAAATATTAAGAAAAAAGACTGAATTACAAAATGAATTATTAAAAGCCAAACTCCTTTTAATCCAAAAAAAAGCTTGAAATGTAAAATATTTATATGTGTGTTAGCTTTAAGTAACTATGTAATCTTAAGTAATTTTAATATGATATGAAGTTTTTTTATTTATATATATAAAAATGAATGTGTGTTTATTTGTTTGTGGGTTTGTTTGTTTGTTTGAAGCCTATAGACGGCTAAACGGCTGGACCGATTTTCTTGAAATTTTAACAGTACCTGAATGTCTGGAAGGAACTATAGGCTACTTTTTATTTTAAAATTTCAAGTAGGCGAGGTGCCACGCCCACATACCCAATAAGTATTTAATGGCGCATATCTCATAAACTACAACAGCTATAGTCCTCAAATTTTGTATGGACGACTTTGACGTATATATGAACAAAATGGGCAGACTTGCTGTAATTGGCGTGTCGCCTCCTATAAAAATATTAAATTAATATATCTAAGAAAATATAATAATAATATAATAAGTCCTAAAATTTTGTCGAATTCACTTTAATATCATTATGAATATTTTTGACAAAAATGAGCTGACTAGGAAAAGGGGGCGTGAAATCTGGGAAATCATTATAGATAAAATCATCAAATTGTACACAGGCAACACTGAAAGCCATATGAATAATTTATGAAAAAATTGCCGGACAAGCAATAAGAGCGAGACCCTCCCATATAAATATGATACAAAAGTTCGTGTACATGGAAAACTATTAGAGCTAGAATCTAGCATGAATCACTTTGACACACATATGAACATTTCGGGTTAGGGAAATAAATGGACTCTATTTTTATATGAATTCTTAAACAGAAAGTAAATACTACTATATGAAGTTATATATCTGATAAACTATTGCAGCTAAAGTCATGTGTATTGCCTGTTCATTCCAATACCTGTTTTATTATATGTTTGTAAAGATACGCATAGAGAGACATGTGTAACCAAAGAAAATAAAGAATGTGCATTTTAACATATTTTGGAATATTTTTCAAAAATATTTCTTGACGCGGGGGAAAGATAGAAGGGAATGATACAGAAACCAAGAGAGTAACAATGCGTTGTTCTCATCGTCCGTTTTTGTTGTTTGACCACTTTTTTTTATTTATTTTTCTGGTGTTAAAAACAGACGTCGGCACCAATGTCCCTCAGGGGAAGAACATCTTCGGCTTTTTACACACATAGGACACGAACATCAAGAATGTTCGTTAAAAAGAACGTAGAAATGCATGTTCATGTCGCTTTTTTCAGATTTCAATTATACACCCAAAGAAATATCACAGTAGTATTCACTAATATCAATGAGAAATGATTTCGATTTTTGGAAGAACACCTGCCAAGTTAAATACGGTGTCTTTAGGGATTTAGCGCAGTACAATTTTTCTATATTTACCGATCACATATAAATACATATCATTGGGTTAATAAGTAGACTTGAAATTATTACTAACAATTTTCCTCTAGGTTAACACATGCCTTTGGTTATGGATTAGTGAGTAAGAGAGAGAAAATAAGTTGAGAGAATTTATTTATTTACAGCCATAAAAAAGTGTTAGTAATATACTCTATTTTTATTTTCATTTCATCAACATACATATGTAAAGCTGTCTATCTTTGGCTTAATAATTTTAGATAAATAAAAATAAAATAAAAAATCCATTTTATTATTAAAAGCACATAAAGCTATCCATCTTTTTCTTAAAAATTAGGCCATGTTTTATAGATAAATAAAAATAAAAAGAATAAAAAAAACATTCTTTATTAAAAGAAAAAAAAAACGAGCATTCCAAAGCATTTAAAAAAAATATACTATGGGACAAAATAAAAAATAAAATGCGCCCAGCTAATGACATAGAACATTTTTAACACAAAATATTCTTCGAGTGTTATTCTGAAATAAAATGATAAAGCATCCGCAGCACATGTATTCTTGTCGCAGTCTGATCGACAACTAAATCAAAAAACACAAGAATACATACACATGTACATACGTACGATGAGAGCAACACATTGTTATGCTCTTTGTTTGTGTTCATCTCATCAAGAAATGATTTTTAAAAATATTTTGGTGAGAGCGGGTCGTAATGCTACGACCCGCCATAAGAAATTTTACTTCTACATGATGCGTATTCTTTATATCCATATTCTTTGGTGTAACTTAGGTACCATTAACAGTAGACACATACCATTGATGACACTGTGCTGCCTTAATTTATTAACTACCTATTTATTTTGTAAAGAAGAATATTAAATATTTTCTATTGCCCAAAATATTTTATCTTGAAAAAAAAAAAATTGACCTGTTATGGTATGTTTGCCTAATAATGATTGAAAGGAAGTACTTAAATAATACTTACAATCTTTTTCGCAAATCATTTGAATCCCAGATTCTAAACGAGTTAAACATTTATTTTGTGAGTGATCATATTGTGATAAATTAAAAACAAAAAAATGCCACCTAAAAAATTTTCGCTTTCTAAACGCACCAAAAATGCAGTTAATTTACAGTCACAAAGGGATGACGAAACTCCCGAAGAACGTCATGTTCATCTGAGTGTTGAAAGGTCTAGAGCCCCCACATCTAGAGCTGCTGAGACTCCAGTTCAACGTGATGAACGTTTGGAAAGGGAAAGAATACGCTCGCAAAGAGCAGTAGATGCAGAAACACCAGATCAACGAGATGTACGTGTAGAAAGACAGGGACTACGAGCATTAACATCTAGGGCTGCTGAGACACCTGATCAACGTGATGCACGTCTTAGAAGAAAACGATCCCAATCATCAAGATCAAGATCTGATGAGACGTCGGATCAATGCCTAGAAGGAGATGTACGCCTAGAAGGATAGAGACTACGAGCATCAACATCTAGAGCTGCGGAGACACCAGATCAATTTGATGCATGTGTAGAAGGAGAGAGGATACGAGCATCAATATCTAGAGCTGCTGAGACACCTGATCAGCGTAATGCACGTCTTAGAAGAAAACGATCCCAATCATCAAGATCAAGAACTGATGAGACGCCGGATCAACGTCTAGAAGGAGATGTACGCCTAGAAGCAGAGAGACTATGAGCATCAACATCTAGAGCTGCGGAGATGCCGAATCAACGCGATGTACGCCAAGAAGGAGAGAGAATACGAGCAACATTTAGAGCTGCCGAGACACCTGATCAACGTATTACTCCAATTCAGAGTCCGCGAATTAGAGCCGCAGCATTAATATCGACCGAAACTTTGAATGAATAAAATGATTTAAAATTAATTGGATATTTGTGTAATGTCTTTCATTCAAATTTATTATAGTTGGAGGTGCAGCAACGGGCGCAGGGTACAGCGAGTATTTATAGTTTTAAGTACTTTGGAATGAAAAAATATTGCAATACATACAATAAAAAAATATAATGAAGAAAAAACAAATTTTATTTAAAAATATAAACGCTAATAAAACTAACGTACTCAGTATCTGGTAATTCCAAAGGGTTGGAACTATCCCGAATTCCTTTCCGAATGCATGTCATGTGCGTTTTCTTGGTACCCTCATCATCATCTAAGAATAACTCGACGCTAATATCCATTATTCATATTTTAACTTTTTACTGTTCTTTTACTTCACAATGCGCTTAAATTTTTTAACGTAATAATTTTTGTTTTCAACTAGTCAATTCACACGAGCACATTTTTTAGTCGCACAAAATTTGTTCTTTTCAATTTACACGGGAAGAATATTCGTTTGGCAACAAATGCATACGTACACAGAGCTTTGTATGTTTAGTGTTTTTGCATTCATTTGATGTTTGGCCTTTTAAGTGTACACAACAAATAAACGAATAATTTTAAAATTATTCTAAGCGGAATTTCACAAATTTTCGACTAATACTTGTTTTCTATTCATTTATTTTTGTTTTACTATTTTGCTTATAAATTACGTGCAGATTATTTAAACTAATTATTTACAAAAATCTTTTTGTTCATTCACAAATATTTTATTGCATTTCTAAATGACAGCAAATGCAATAAGACAGAGGAATCCGTAAATGGAAAAACAACGAAGACGTGTAATGATTTCAAAATAAAGAAAAAATCGAAAAGGGAAATGATTTTATGCGACCATCCACCTTTCTTTATCATCATGTTCATTGTTTCAAATGCAACTAATGCTGGAGTTACCCACACGTAACGTAACGTACCGTAGAAAACGTTCTCTTTTTAGCATATGGAGAACAATGTAAACGCTTACCCAAACGTTCTCTCTCGTTAGCAAAACGGAACGATCTGTATAAAACAGAATTCTCCCACGTTTTTACGTGACATTTGAACATAAGAGACAGAACATGAGAGAGAGTGCAGTGTTGCCACCAACATTTGTAAAAAATCACCAAATAAGGAAAAATATGACCAAAATTAAATTCGAAGTTTTTTATTTTATTTTTTTCAAATTTAAATTATAATTGAAAAAAAAAACAAAAAATAACAAAATAAAATTGTAGTCTTACTAATTAATTAATTTTAACAAACAAAACAAAAGCTATTTTTATAAGAAAAATAATAACCAAATCCGGAATAATCTACACATTAAACAAAAAACGGCAACACTGATGATGAGCCTGTATACCAATTTCTATGCATTGTGTTTGTTTGTGTGTTGCTTTGTGTTCTGTTTCATTTTTATTTACATTCTTCGTTGACATATGTCCCGTTTTAAACGTTTCTATAACTACACAAACGTTTTTAAGGCTACGTACGTTACAATTTTACGTTTCTAACGTTTGGGTAACCAAGGCATAATGCTGTAGTTCCCCACACGTTACGTAACGTACCGTAGCGAACGTTCTCTTTTTAGCATATGGAGAACAATGTAAACGATTACCGAAACGTTCTCTCTCGTTAGCAAAACGGAACGATCTGTATAAAACAGAATTCTCACATGGTTTTACGTGACATTTGAACATGAGAGATGATGAGCAGTGTTGCCACACAAAAATAATATTGTAACCAACGTTTGTGAAAAAATCATTAAATAAGGAAAATATGGCCAAAATTAAATTCGCAGTTTTTTTTTAAATTTTAATTATAATTGAAAAAAAAGAAACAAAAAATAACAAAATAAAATTATAGTCTTACTAATTAATTAATTTTAACAAACAAAACAAAAGCTATTTTTAAAAGAAAAATAGTAACCAAATCCGGAAAAATCTACACATTGAAAAAAAAAAACGGCAATACTGATGATTGTGTGTTGATTTGTGTTCTGTTTCGTTTTTATTTATATTCTTCGTTGACATACGTCACGTTTTGAACGTTTCTATAACTACACAAACGTTTTTAAGGCTACGTACGTTACGAATTTACGTTTCATACGCTTGGGTAACTCTGTTGAAAAAAAATTGACAATCCTGATTTTAAAAAATGTGTATGGATTAGTTTTGTGCTAGTGATGCGGGGTGCAGCTGGTGGAAACTTTACACCACCGAAAAACCATTCTTTTCACTCCTCTTGCTTATAAACTATCATTTTACGCCAGCACAATTGTTCTGGTGTGAATTGGCTCAATTGACAGTTTTTTACACTCAGGGATGTATTTTAAAGGAAAAGTATCTAACATTGAAGAACAACCCTGTGACACACATAACATCTAGATGTTGTAAACCATAAACAAGAAAATAATAACAATAATATTAATAAATAATAACATTTATGTGTTGTGAACCATAATCGGGGCTAAAATTTAACATTTTAAGAACACCATTCACGGCTACTTTGCTCCAAGCCATATAGCGACTTTTTAAGTCTTAGTACCTTTTTGGGGTAGTTTTTGTCCTCAAAGAACTGCGGTTGTTTCATAAAAACCATATCATGTAACTCACCGTTAAGGTACGCAGAGGAAACATCCATTTGATGGAGATAAAGCTTGTTTTCCACCGCCAAAGCAATTACCATTCTAATGTTAGCATAGCGTACCACTGGAGAAAAAGTTTCGTAGTAGTTGACCCCATAAAGTTGACTGCCTTTTGCCACAAGCCGTGCTTTTAACTTTTGAATACCACCACCTTTGTTCCTCTCTACGCACTATAGGAAATTTTTAATTTTTTTGGCCAAAATTCAAAATTTAAATTTTTGAAAAAGAAGTTTTTTTTGCTTTATTATAAATAAAAATATAACAACGTAGGCATATATTTTTGAATTTTGCATTTATATTGACTAACTGTCACTTTATTAGTTGTTTTATATTTTATTTATAAATAAGTTATTAAATAACGATTGCGTGTAGTGAATTTTGTGGCAGTTTCTAACAAAAGTTTTCATAATAAAAATATATAGTTTTTTAAAATTAAATAAATGGAAAATAATGTCGAAGGCGAGTACTTTATTAATATATAGTGTAATATTGGTGAACTCCTCTGTTAGACCAATTAAATTAGAAAACTTAAGGTGACCTTACAAAAAAATAACATAAATATGAAAAATGATAACAACTGATAGTTATACCACTATAAGAGATCTTTTAAACAATCAGTTATCTACCGAATTTAGTATATTTCAGCTGCGGATATTTGCAAACTTTTTCAAAAAATTCATTTTTTCAGGTAAATACAGTGTGAAAAACTGTGAGTTATTTAATGTATGGCAAGAGAAACATTTCGAAGTTAATAAAAGAGCTGTTGTATATGCCCACTTATTGTCACATATTAACGAAAATGGTTGTTATGAAAATATAGAGCAATATTTAAAAGAGCAGTCTCGAAAATTTTGGGCAAATATGATTAGGAAATGGCGTAAAAGCGGTAGGAGTTTGAAAGTTTTTAAAGTACAGCATGCTGGTTGGCTTAAAGGCAATTACTTATTAAAAATAGGTGAAACAAACCCTGCCCCCATTAATTCAAAACCTGGACGACCGCAATTAATATTTAGCCAAAAAAAATGAGAGAGCAAAAAGAGGAGTTGCAGCGGAAATCTCTAAATATCAATAGAAAATGCCCAAACAAATGAAGAAAATTCGGAGAGCGAAGGCGAAGAAATGGAAGCGAGTGCTGTTCTGAACCCATATTGTTTAAATATAGTTGACAATTAACTTAAGTTGACAATTAAATTAACATAACTTATTTTGCTTAATTTTTTAATTTGTTAAATTAATTTCTATTTTTAATAGTGTACACTAAAAAAAATTAAAAATGGTTAATGAAACCATATAAGATATACTAATCTAGATCGGGATTGGGTCCGGGAACCTATTACAACTGATTATTAGTTTTATTTATTTCTATTTTTACTAATTTTTTTCTGAGCGTATGAAAAAAGTTAATGGTCCCTTCCTTCCCCTTAAGAGACTTCCTAAAATCAAATACCAAAAAATTATTGAAATCGGTCCAGCCGTTTGGCTATAATTAATTTTGGCCAATAAAAGGGGTTAAATGTCCTATAGTGAACTGGAGCATAAATCAGACACTTTCTTTCGAAAAAATGTGTCAATTTAAGTCTCACATCAAAGTTAACTAACAAGTAGCTTTTAATATAAAATGACTTCGATCAGAGGCAAATATTAGCATTCCTCAAACAAAGCCCAGAACCTACCGACCACGCGTTGTTTGGTCGAGCCCTCTTCAAGAAGCTTTAAGAAAACGGAAACCTAAAATCTGGAATATTTACAAGAACATAAGAAGCATAGAAAACGTCATAACTTATAAAAAATGCAACGCACTTTTACGTAGAACAGTAAAAGCTAGCAAAGTCAAACGCCTTGAGGAATTTACTTCCAATATCAATCCTGCATTGACAACACAGCAGATATGGAATGACTTCAAACAACTTTGCGAGGGTAACCCGACAAGCGTTATAAAACATATAATGTGTGGATCCAAAATTCTTTCAGCGGCATCTGATATAGCAAATTATTTCGCATAAAACTGGTCACGACGCTCCGAAGATAGCAACTTCTGAACAAATTTTCGGCAACGTACTACGTAATTGGTCATTACAACCCTTCAGTCAGGATTACGACCTAGTTTCTCACACCACTTATGTTGTGTGTGTTAATTTTATACAAGAGTGGCGGGACCTACAGTTTAAAGTCGACTCCGAACGACAGATTTTTGAGAAACTTTTCATGGCAATTTTATTTACTCTCAGAGTTTTTGCCAGAAATCTGCTGAGAGGAAGTCGCCGAAGAATTACTTTTTGTTTTTATTTTGATGTCTGGCATGGGGCTCGAACCCTGGCTTTTCGTCTAATAAGCCAACAGACTACCTACTAGACCACGGCGACTTAAATTTTCGGCAGCACAAATCTGATATTATAAATTGCTCGTATACCACAATGTCTAGCAGTATGTCCGTCAGCAGAATTTCCTATTAACAGCACAGATTTAAACTATAAAAAGATAAAACTCCAGGAAAAGATCGAATATTATATTAAATTTAACTTCATCTTCAAGAAAACATATATTATCATTATTTAACAACATATTCAATTCTGGTTCGCTTCCCCAAGCATGGAAAACTGCAAAAATTATTCCAATTTCGGACATAGACCAATATCGCTTCAACCGTGTATAAGTAAAATAATGGAAAAAATAATAGCCAGGCGCTTAATGTGGTGGATGAAATCAAATGGTTTTATCTCACCCAATTTAGTTGCCTTCATGAAAAAAGGGAATAATGGATGTTATTCCTATCTTGCAAAAATCACATGAGCATTCTCTCTACAGACTTCGAAAAGGCATTTGATCGATATTTGACGTAATATTAGAACAATCAATAGGATGGAAAGTCAACAAGAAAATATATCACTTTATTAGAAGCTTTCTAACCAAAAGAAAGTTTAAAATTATAATAAAAAAATAAATAAATATTTTTCCTCTCCACAATTTTTTTTTTCACGCCGAGGAGTGGTAAATGTACCTAACCGCACCATAGAGGAAGTCGTCACATCCTCCGTGTGTGGGGCCCTCACCCACTATGTGTGATCAGCAGTAATTCCGTTTTATGCATGGCCAGATCCAGGCCGTGGGCATCCAGCCATGTTTTCGTTCTAAGCATGACACGTCTCAGTTTTCGTTGTGACTCTTCCGTGTTCCTGGCCGTGATAACAGCTGCAATATCATCTGCGTATCCAACCAAATAAGTTCCCTCTGGCATATCCTCTCTCAGAATTCCATCGTAGTTGACGTTCCATAGGTCGGGGCCGAGTATAGATCCCTGTGCCGCTCCTGATGTTATATGTTTCACCCTTGGGCCCGAGCTTGTGTTATACACCAGCTGTCTGCTACTCAGATAACTACTTATCATGGCCAAGATGTAGTGTGGCACCGAGAAATTGTACTCCAAAGCATTTAATACGTCGCTCCATCTAAGGCTGTTGAACGCATTTTTAACGTCCAGAGTCGCAAGCAGTACCACAGGCCTCGAAGATTTGCTCCCTCGTTGTGTTACCCTGGCCACTTCAGTCACCTCTCTCAAGGCACCAATTGTAGACCGACCGGGTCGAAAACCATATTGTCTAGCTATTTGACGCTTTTCCTCTCCACAATGGAATTCCTCAAGGATCACCGGTTTTTGTCACGTAATTTATTATAGCTTGAACAAAATAAGCATTGAATTCTTTGTATACGCTGACGATGCTATTTTTTTTATCAAACCTTGTGTAATAAAGTTAAAGGACTATTTACAAATCTTCTGAAGGAAATTGATAATTGGTGTCTGATATCTGGCTCTAAACTATCTGTCAACAAAGTTCATGCCTAAATTATTTATATGCCGCAACACAATATTGTTCAACGAATTAAAAAAAAAACTATCTCATCCAGGAGAAAATTTATATTCCAATCCTCAATAGCTGAAAGCATTAGATTGTCTCACAACCTCAACCTAAACGTCCAGCCTAAGGTCATCCAAAAATTAATGCCTCTGGATTTTTAATAGTATCAGTTTAATCCTTTCAATGGCTAATTTACCTAAAACTACAACATCTCCTATTGTATATCAACAATCCTCCTTTTCAATGATGGATCAAAAACTGCAGACTTTACATCTTCTGCAGCGAATAGTAACATAATTAGCTATGGGCTCATTGAAAACTATTACTCCAACTTTACAGCCGAAGCACTAGCTACATCTAAAGCTGTTCAGTATGCGTCAAATAGAGAGCTAAAATAACATATTTTTCTACGGGCAGCCTGTCATCTATCAAATATTAAAAAAACTCACTGTACGACTCATGAATTTTGGATAGGTGCATTTATGGCTAGGTTTGGGAAAATTTCGATAATTATAATAGCAGTATACAGATCGTCGAGTGGCCGTAAGGCGGTATTTTGTGAGGCGTTAAATGAGTTTTTGGATGTAGTATGTGAAGGGAATTATGAGATTGTAATAGCAGGGGACGTCAATATTGACTGGTATAGGGACTATTATAGAACTAGATTAATCAGCATTCTTAATGATAATGGCCTGAAACAGATAATGAATGAATTTACTACGATTACACAGATTACTGAAACGTTGATAGATTATATTATTACCAAAGCGGGGGATATTACGGCGAGGACTAATGTGGATAATAAGATAGCAGATCATGAGTCAATTGATGTATTAATGGAAGTAGGAAATGAATGTCACGCGCCGAAAAATAGGGAACGTTACGTTTTCAGATATGGCAAGGATTCGGATCGATGTTGGAATTTGAGGAATGGATGATTTGAATGAGTATGTGGGCAAATTTGATGAGTGTTTGGCTAATACGGTGAATTATTTTAATGTTAGATCGAGGATGAACAGAGAGAAGGGCAGCGAGGAACTTATATAAGGTTAGAGTGGTAAATTCGAAAAACCGGTATATAAATAGCAGAATTAACACGGAAAGGGATCAGAAGGAGATGTGGAATAGGATTAAGAATTTAGTATTAGGAAAGCCAGGGAATGTGATAAAGAATGTGATATTTGAGGGCATAGAATATACAGGGAATATGGAGATTGCCGAGGAGTTCAATGAATATTTCATTAACAGCATTAGGGATATACGTATTTCAATTGAGAATGTAAATTATGAGAATAATGTACGGACTTCAAACTATAGATTTATTTTCGTGCAGTATCTTTAATCGAATTGGAGAATATATGTAGGAATATGAGGAAAAGAGGGACTACAGGAGAATATCAACTGGCATTTTATTGGACAATTGGAACACAGTTGGTAATATTTTGCTCAGAATTATTAATAGATCGCTTGAAACTGGAATATTCCCAGAGGACTGGAAGGAATCGATGGTTACGCCTGTTGAGAAAATTAGAAATACTATTAAATGTGATTCCTCACATCGCCCGATAAATACCCTGAGCATATGTGAGAAGATTATTGAGAAGACAGTTAAGAACCATTTGGAGGAATATTTTGAGGGACATGACCTACTATCGAAATATCAGTCGAAACATCGCATGTGAATGAATATTTTCTAGAATAGAACAAAGTCACACTTTTTAGATGTGGAGAAGACCTTTTGCAAGTCGAAACTTGTACATAAGTAAGCTGGATTCTCTTTACATATATCTTTTTCCAGAACAGGTTGCTTCCTCGACTTCTTTTAGATTTTGCAATTCATTTAAATCAACTGAAGATTCATCAGAATCGGTATATTGAACGAGGGCAAGCTACAAAAAATACACAAAAATTTAAAAAAAAGATTTTGTAATAAAATCACGAAGATACATTTGACATATTGATTAAAATCTTCCAAAACACGAATTTTTAATATATTTCTCAAATAATTGTGTTTTTTTGCTTACTGTTTCACTTTGTTTCGTTTATTTTAAAAGAGAATTTTAAAGTAACCCACACACGCGCTCACCAAAAATGTAAAAAAACTCACCATTTGTGGTTACATTAAAATTGTTTTTGTTATAAAATCATAACTGTTAAATCTACTGCCATGAAATTCTAGCAGATGATACAAATTATCGATAACTACCGATTTCGATAAAAAAAAAACGAAAATCGATTATGGTGAGGGTTATAGTGTTTTCACATCAAAATTTAAAACCTGATTTTAGCATTAAAACCATAATCAGCTGATTTTGCGTTCACACTGCAAGTTTTCTTAAATCTGGTTTTAAATTCATAACATTTATGACTGCGCAACAGCTGTTTTTGTTTTGATTTTGTCTTTTTTGTTTATTTATGTTTTAGTTTTCGGGGTGGGTTTTTTTATTTTATTTTAGTAGAAGTTGATGATATTTTGGTAGAATAATAGAATAATTTTGAAAGGAAATGAACCATTTTATTACGGAAACGTAATTCATAACTATTGTATTTGGTGACACCCTTCATCGATCGTCACTAACTTAGTATTTAACCAATTTAGAGGTATATTTACAAATTCCTGAAACAAAAAGTTAAGAGTATATATTTTGTCATATTTTTCTTTTTACTTAACTTTCGGAAATGGAACTTTTTTCATTGTGAAGGAAAATTGCTTATAGTTCGATTAATACTAAAAAAATTACCGAATTTTAACTTTTTCATTCAATAATTGATAAATACTGGTAATATACACAAAGTTCTGCGAAAAAAAATTTTATGAGCAATATGTCTTATTTCATCTTGACATATTTAGCTTCTTACTTACCTTTTGCAAATTGTGACCAGAAACCACACACATTTCGATTAATAATTAAATATTTACAATTTTTTTAAAATTTTCATTGAAGAAATTAAAAAATATTCCAAACTTTCCCTTTTTTTTACACAAAAAAATGTTTATTTACATTTATTTATTTATTTACAGCTGTTTTTGTTTTTATTTTGTTTTTTTTCTGCTGTTTTCAACATTTCTATGTTGGTAGCTCTGATTTAGTACATCGAAAACAAGGTTGTATTTCATAAAACCTACTTAAAACCAATTCAAAAAAGGTTTCAAAACGGTTTTAACACAATAATTTTGTATGGTAAAACCAGGTTTTATTTTTGGTTTTAACGTTAAAACCAACTTTTGCGTTAAAACCACTCGGTGTGAAAACACTATTACATCAATTTGGCGAATATGGCTCGATATGCTAGAAACGAACTTTACGTTACGTTACATAGACGTTTCGCTAATCGGGGCTTTAGGTAAATTTCTATTTTTGTGAGCAGCTCAGTAATGCACCTGAAATAATAACAGCTTAAAATAATTCTTTTATTGAAGAGAATATGCGGTTTTTTATATATGTGATTTTATTTTTGCGTACGTAAAAAAATCGATATTGATACCACTGAAAAATTGTTTTCAGAAACAGCTGTTCATAATTTAATCTTTTGTTTTTTGTTTTAATTTTGTATGAGCCATGGCATATTTATAATAGGTAGGAGCATCTCAACAGCTGACGACTTTTTGAATGTCAAAAAAATGTTTGTTTTTGTGTATTTTGTTTCGACATTAAATTTCGTATTTATATTAGTCATAAACCCTCATATGTACCGCATGTATCCTTAATGATACGCACTCTAGAAATTCTTTAGGATTACTATTTTAGAGCAAATTATATTAAAATTTTTGCGAGATGATTAACAATATTTAAGCCTTTAACACTAAATACATATATCTTTTAAACTACAACCTAGATTTACTATATTTATAGATATTTAGATGAAAGTGATGAAAAAAAATTCCATTCCTTCAACTAGATGCCTAAACTATGACTGAAATAACTTGTGTGATATTTTTAAAACAAATTCTCTTTCAGAAGATTGGGATATAGGGATTAAAACAAATTGGGCCAATCTTCTGTTGAAAATTTGTTATTATAATTACTCAAACGTAATTAAGAAAAGAGAAAGAAAGAAAGAAGTATTAGTATGTATTTCCTATTTTCTTTTTTGAGTCTGTCAATTTGGTTGAGTGGTGTGGAAGCAAGTGAATTTTAAGTACAACTTTTGATTTCAATTTTCTACTAAAGTTAATTCAAAATAATTCACAATATAATTCAAGAAATAATAGTTTAAATAAGTATTCAATTTCAAAATTCAGTCATAAAATAAATATAAATTAGGTACAAATATTAATTGGTACAATAATAAATAAGAAATAACGTTTGCAGCTGATAATTTTTTTAATTTATAGGTGCTACACTATTGTGTAATTTAGCATGTCATAAAAATCATAAGAATTTTCAATATATAAAATTTATTTAGTTTTTTTAATTGCTTTAATTAATTTACTATGGAGGTTTGAGGGTTAATTTTTTTGACACTTCAAATGCACTTTTACAAAAACAAAATGCCTGTTGTTTTTGCATTGTTGTATTTGTTGTAGAGTTGCTCCTATCTATTATAAATATGCCATGGTATGAGCTGTTTTTTGCTTCTCTGCTTTTAAAGAATTTAAGCAGCCGACATTGTGGCAGTAAAAGCACTTGGCAGTGTTTTCTGTCAAACTGTTGAGCTGCTGTCTGTCGTCTATATGTTTATACCTACATTTTATTATTTAATTGCTTTTAACTTCCTTTTTTCTTCTTCTCTCCGTCTTTTAATAAACATTGTAACGAATACAAGTTTGATTATTTTAATAAAGAAAAAATCTATTCAGACATCACTGCATTTTTCTAGAGGTTAGGGGCCCATTAACCCTAATGGACCAATAAACTGCTGAAATATCATGTTGAAAGTAAAGAGCATAATGTCTACAGATATTAAGACTACAGTGACAAAACTCGACACGAGTATATACTTCACATGAAAGTTCAAGATGGAAAAACTTCTGATTAAAGAAGGTGCTGGGAAGTTATGACAATGAAAAAAAAAACAGGAACAAACGACGATACTTGATCAAAAAAGGACAACATTACTGGAGCAACAATTTCACTGGCGGTAGAGGATGATAATTACATCTCATAAGGCAATGCAAAATGGCAGGCGAAATGTAGACAAGTTTTCCAAATTACAAGAGAAAATATTTGGGCAATAAAGTTGATATAACGCAGATTGTAGCGTGCGTTCGGATGAAAATGGTGACATCAAGAGTGTACCTGCCCTGGCAAGCTCATCAGCACTACAATTGCCTGGAATGTTGCTGTGTCCGGAGATCCCGACAAGCGGCGAAACTCCCTGACGAGTTTGGAGTTAACCGTAACTCTGGAAAGGGGTCTAATTACAGATTGACTATCAGAAAAGATCGACATACAGGTAAAAGGAGTAAAGTTGATGAGAATCCAATGGGCTGCTAGGTGAATGGCCAACACTACAGTGATCCGGTAGTCGGAGGGAATTGTATATGTCGATTTTCTCGGAAAATACACCTCTTTCAACTCTATCATCGAGCTTGGACCAATCGGTGTATATATCAAAGGATTAACCTCCAAAATGGAAGAATGCCCAAATGGTACGAAACGCCAGCGAGACAGTAAGCAGCGCAGGCCGCTTTGCGTGTCCTATCATCCAGGTTGACTTTACGGTTGAGTTTGGAGTCAAGAATCGGGTCTTCATATTTAACCTCGGGATTTAACTTGAGTCCAGTCCCGCTAATACTAGGAAGGGTGAAGTTCGGAATCTCGTATCTAGTGAAAATAACTGTATCAGCCTTAGAGGGGTTGGTTGACAGCCCAAATTCCCTGCGCCAATTTAATACAATTGACAACGCGAACTTTAATTTGTCGGATAGCGTCTGTGGACATATTCCCAACGCAGCAATGGTAATGTAGTCAGCATAAGCTAAAGCGTTATTACCAGAGAATTCTAGATATTTCAAGATTTATAATACTGTTGTTTTATGGGCTTGTCGAAAACAAACATGCGTCACATTATCTTCTACAGGAGCAGAATTTGTCGCACTTTCTGAGGCAACAAAATTGGCAATGTGGCTAAAAGAGCTACTCGCAGTTTTCGGAGCAAATATTTCATAAAGGATGATAACCAAAGTTGCATAAAGATCGTAAAGGGGTTCAAGTTGAACAACAGGACAAAACAAATCAAGTGCCATTTAATTATTATTATTATTTTGTGCAAAAGAGCATGATACGATGCGATATTGTCCAACTGAAGAAATACAGGCAGACCTACTCACAAGGCCCCTTCCTCCATGGAGAATTAGTGACATGAAATCCGGGTTGAATATATCGGAGAATTCAAATTGAGAATATATTTGAAGTTTGCACTCTAAATTAGACAGTCTGGTTACTCTATTGGTTTTAGTTTCTTACTTTATTATTGAATTCCTTTTAAAGTACCCATACTCTTGCAATATTATTGTGTATGCCTCTAATCACACGAGAACAATTGTGCTGGCGTAAAATGATAGTTTATAGGCAAGAGAGGTGAAGAGAGTGGCTTTTTGGTGGCGTAAAGTTTCAACCAGCTACAACCCCGCATTACCACCACAAAACTAATACATGCACATTTTTAAAAATCAGCCAAACATCAAATGAATGCAAAAACACTAATACATAGAAAGCTTTGCATACGTATACATTTCATGCCAAACTAATATTCATCCCGTGTTATTTGAAAAGAACAAAAATTGTGCGACTAAAGATTGTTCTCGTGTGATTAGAGCTTATTAAATGATTGCCTGTGTGTATGATATGTTAGTAGGGGGTACAATATATTGAATAAAAAGAAAATTCTTTTGTTTTTTATTGTGGAAAACGGAAGATTGTCTAATGAGTTGGCAATATTTTGTACAATAATTATTTCTCACCAAAATAGACTACAGCAGTTGATATCAAAATTCAATGTTGTGTGTACATATAAGTTGCACTAATAGTGTCATTTAATATGTTGTTTTGCTTTTCTATGTATAGAGTTATTTTGTTAAGAAGAACATCAAAAGTTGTCCCATCCATACGAAGAAAATTCCGAAAATCAGCAGGCTCACAATCTTTTAAAAGATTTCCATGCGTAAAAACTTGTCCCTTCCGGAACCATTCCTTCTTTCATTTCCGTTATTTATTTTTATGCTTTTTTTAAATTTATTTGCTAAAATAATAGCTAAACAAGCCTCCTCGTCCTCACTGATATCACTAAACATTGTCTTTTAATTTATGAATTTTTCATGCTCTATATGTGTATTGTACGTAAAATTGCACCATGTCAAGTTTTTTTTAAATTTGTTCAACGAACTGAATAGTGTAGGACAAAGCGACAATAATAAACGCAATAAAGTACTCAATAATATTGTATAGTTTAACTTGCTTTTTTCTTCTTTGTTCACTGCGTTTTTCTAGAATCTCCACAAAAGTTTCCAGAACGTGCGTACGCTGACGACATTGACATCATAAGGCGCACCAAGCAAAATGTTACAACGATATGGACGTTTTGCAGCGCATTAACATCAAGTGGCTGCGCCGGCTCGGTCATGTCTTTCGGATAGAAGAAAATGTTCCAGCGAGGCAGGTATTTGATGTAGGGATTAGTGGAATTTAGCATTGACGACGACCTTGTCTACGTTGGAAAAACCATATTGAAGAAGGTCTCTCATCGATTAATGTTACCAACTGGCGAATACGTGCAAGAAGCAGGGGCGCCTTGAAGGATGTGTTAGGTTAGGTTAGGTTAGAGGACGTGTACTTGTCAATTAAGACAAGTACAGTACCCGGAGGTCGAATTGACCCATTGTACAACGTCCTAGTTTCTCACACCACTTATGTTGTGTGTGTTAATTTTATACAGATTAAAGTCGACTCCGAACGACAGATTTATATTTATTGAGAAACTTTTCATGGCAATTTTTATTTACTCTCAGAGTTTTTGCCAGAAATCTACTGAAGTCGCCGAAAAAATACTTTTTGTATTTTGTCTTTGATGCCTGGCCTGGGGCACGAACCCAGGCTTTTGCGTCTAATAAGCCAACACACTACCTACTAGACTACGGCGACTTCAAGGATGTGTTAAGGCAGCCCGAAATCCGATCAACGGGTTGTTAATTCCAGTTATATCTGAAATATGTTTTGTAATTATTATGAAAAACAAAGGCCGCGATGATGGTTTACAACAGTTGTAAATTTAATGTTGTATTTTTTAAATTGCGATTATGATTCACAACACATATCGCCAGTGTTGTGCTTTATGCTGTGTATGTTAACATACCCCTATTATGATTTACAACAGTTGTTTTTAAGTGTTGTTAGCACTGCCAAAAACTTACAACAGCTCATTAGCTGTTGTATTGTTGTCGCGGTAAGTTTAAAAAAGGAAATGGAGAAAAATGTATAAGTATATATAACAGTGCATATAATTTTTTGTGGAAATTTTAAAAATTATGAATGACTGGAAATATTTTATAGAAAAATAACCAATAAGAAGCAGATGGAAAAGCTGGTCGAGTTAATGACAGCAAATCCTGACATTGGCAGTGGCAAGTTACCATTTGGAGCAAATAAGACGCAGCACATAAAGACATGGGATAAATTTTCATTGGAGCTAAATAACTTGCGTCCACCCATTAGAGTTGCAAAAGAATGGCAATTGGTTGGTAGATAAATTGTAGAATTTTAATATAAAATATAAATTATTGTGATTTTGTCACAGGTATGGATTCATTATAAAGCCAATTTGAAAAGAAATTTGGCTGCCAAACTTTCAAGCTAATCGTGGTGGTTCGTCGACGGAAAATAGCTTGACCCCATTGGAGCAGAGCACCACAGAGTTGGTGTCTATGCAATCGCAAGTAAATCCAAATGGATGGCATTGCAAATTCAAGATGATTCAGATGAGGTGGAATCGTCATGCGATATTGAAGAGTCTTCAACTAGCACTAACCGACGCAAACAGCAGTTGCCGAAAAGCCACAAAATACAAAAAAACAAGATGGAGGATGAGCGTGTAAAAATATTAAAAAGACAAGAAAAGAACCAACAGGAGATATCGCTTAAAAAGCCTTGAGAAGAACCCATATAAAAATTATCAAAAAAAAATTGCTAGAAATATTAAGAAAAAAGACTGAATTACAAAATGAATTATTAAAAGCCAAACTCCTTTTAATCCAAAAAAAAGCTTGAAATGTAAAATATTTATATGTGTGTTAGCTTTAAGTAACTATGTAATCTTAAGTAATTTTAATATGATATGAAGTTTTTTTATTTATATACATATATAAAAATGAATGTGTGTTTATTTGTTTGTGGGTTTGTTTGTTTGTTTGAAGCCTATAGACGGCTAAACGGCTGGACCGATTTTCTTGAAATTTTAACAGTACCTGTATGTCTGGAAGGAACTATAGGCTACTTTTTATTTTAAAATTTCAAGTAGGCGAGGTGCCACGCCCACATACCCAATAAGTATTTAATGGCGCATATCTCATAAACTACAACAGCTATAGTCCTCAAATTTTGTATGGACGACTTTGACGTATATATGAACAAAATGGGCAGACTTGCTGTAATTGGCGTGTCGCCTCCTATAAAAATATTAAATTAATATATCTAAGAAAATATAATAATAATATAATAAGTCCTAAAATTTTGTCGAATTCACTTTAATATCATTATGAATATTTTTGACAAAAATGAGCTGACTAGGAAAAGGGGGCGTGAAATCTGGGAAATCATTATAGATAAAATCATCAAATTGTACACAGGCAACACTGAAAGCCATATGAATAATTTATGAAAAAATTGCCGGACAAGCAATAAGAGCGAGACCCTCCCATATAAATATGATACAAAAGTTCGTGTACATGGAAAACTATTAGAGCTAGAATCTAGCATGAATCACTTTGACACACATATGAACATTTCGGGTTAGGGAAATAAATGGACTCTATTTTTATATGAATTCTTAAACAGAAAGTAAATACTACTATATGATGTTATATATCTGATAAACTATTGCAGCTAAAGTCATGTGTATTGCCTGTTCATTCCAATACCTGTTTTATTATATGTTTGTAAAGATACGCATAGAGAGACATGTGTAACCAAAGAAAATAAAGAATGTGCATTTTAACATATTTTGGAATATTTTTCAAAAATATTTCTTGACGCGGGGGAAAGATAGAAGGGAATGATACAGAAACCAAGAGAGTAACAATGCGTTGTTCTCATCGTCCGTTTTTGTTGTTTGACCACTTTTTTTTATTTATTTTTCTGGTGTTAAAAACAGACGTCGGCACCAATGTCCCTCAGGGGAAGAACATCTTCGGCTTTTTACACACATAGGACACGAACATCAAGAATGTTCGTTAAAAAGAACGTAGAAATGCATGTTCATGTCGCTTTTTTCAGATTTCAATTATACACCCAAAGAAATATCACAGTAGTATTCACTAATATCAATGAGAAATGATTTCGATTTTTGGAAGAACACCTGCCAAGTTAAATACGGTGTCTTTAGGGATTTAGCGCAGTACAATTTTTCTATATTTACCGATCACATATAAATACATATCATTGGGTTAATAAGTAGACTTGAAATTATTACTAACAATTTTCCTCTAGGTTAACACATGCCTTTGGTTATGGATTAGTGAGTAAGAGAGAGAAAATAAGTTGAGAGAATTTATTTATTTACAGCCATAAAAAAGTGTTAGTAATATACTCTATTTTTATTTTCATTTCATCAACATACATATGTAAAGCTGTCTATCTTTGGCTTAATAATTTTAGATAAATAAAAATAAAATAAAAATTCCATTTTATTATTAAAAGCACATAAAGCTATCCATCTTTTTCTTAAAAATTAGGCCATGTTTTATAGATAAATAAAAATAAAAAGAATAAAAAAAACATTCTTTATTAAAAGAAAAAAAAAACGAGCATTCCAAAGCATTTAAAAAAAATATACTATGGGACAAAATAAAAAATAAAATGCGCCCAGCTAATGACATAGAACATTTTTAACACAAAATATTCTTCGAGTGTTATTCTGAAATAAAATGATAAAGCATCCGCAGCACATGTATTCTTGTCGCAGTCTGATCGACAACTAAATCAAAAAACACAAGAATACATACACATGTACATACGTACGATGAGAGCAACACATTGTTATGCTCTTTGTTTGTGTTCATCTCATCAAGAAATGATTTTTAAAAATATTTTGGCGAGAGCGGGTCGTAATGCTACGACCCGCCATAAGAAATTTTACTTCTACATGATGCGTATTCTTTATATCCATATTCTTTGGTGTAACTTAGGTACCATTAACAGTAGACACATACCATTGATGACACTGTGCTGCCTTAATTTATTAACTACCTATTTATTTTGTAAAGAAGAATATTAAATATTTTCTATTGCCCAAAATATTTTATCTTGAAAAAAAAAAAAATTGACCTGTTATGGTATGTTTGCCTAATAATGATTGAAAGGAAGTACTTAAATAATACTTACAATCTTTTTCGCAAATCATTTGAATCCCAGATTCTAAACGAGTTAAACATTTATTTTGTGAGTGATCATATTGTGATAAATTAAAAACAAAAAAATGCCACCTAAAAAATTTTCGCTTTCTAAACGCACCAAAAATGCAGTTAATTTACAGTCACAAAGGGATGACGAAACTCCCGAAGAACGTCATGTTCATCTGAGTGTTGAAAGGTCTAGAGCCCCCACATCTAGAGCTGCTGAGACTCCAGTTCAACGTGATGAACGTTTGGAAAGGGAAAGAATACGCTCGCAAAGAGCAGTAGATGCAGAAACACCAGATCAACGAGATGTACGTGTAGAAAGACAGGGACTACGAGCATTAACATCTAGGGCTGCTGAGACACCTGATCAACGTGATGCACGTCTTAGAAGAAAACGATCCCAATCATCAAGATCAAGATCTGATGAGACGTCGGATCAATGCCTAGAAGGAGATGTACGCCTAGAAGGATAGAGACTACGAGCATCAACATCTAGAGCTGCGGAGACACCAGATCAATTTGATGCATGTGTAGAAGGAGAGAGGATACGAGCATCAATATCTAGAGCTGCTGAGACACCTGATCAGCGTAATGCACGTCTTAGAAGAAAACGATCCCAATCATCAATATCAAGAACTGATGAGACGCCGGATCAACGTCTAGAAGGAGATGTACGCCAAGAAGCAGAGAGACTATGAGCATCAACATCTAGAGCTGCGGAGATGCCGAATCAACGCGATGTACGCCAAGAAGGAGAGAGAATACGAGCAACATTTAAAGCTGCCGAGACACCTGATCAACGTATTACTCCAATTCAGAGTCCGCGAATTAGAGCCGCAGCATTAATATCGACCGAAACTTTGAATGAATAAAATGATTTAAAATTAATTGGATATTTGTGTAATGTCTTTCATTCAAATTTATTATAGTTGGTGGTGCAGCAACGGGCGCAGGGTACAGCGAGTATTTATAGTTTTAAGTACTTTGGAATGAAAAAATATTGCAATACATACAATAAAAAAATATAATGAAGAAAAAACAAATTTTATTTAAAAATATAAACGCTAATAAAACTAACGTACTCAGTATCTGGTAATTCCAAAGGGTTGGAACTATCCCGAATTCCTTTCCGAATGCATGTCATGTGCGTTTTCTTGGTACCCTCATCATCATCTAAGAATAACTCGACGCTAATATCCATTATTCATATTTTAACTTTTTACTGTTCTTTTACTTCACAATGCGCTTAAATTTTTTAACGTAATAATTTTTGTTTTCAACTAGTCAATTCACACGAGCACATTTTTTAGTCGCACAAAATTTGTTCTTTTTAATTTACACGGGAAGAATATTCGTTTGGCAACAAATGCATACGTACACAGAGCTTTGTATGTTTAGTGTTTTTGCATTCATTTGATGTTTGGCCTTTTAAGTGTACACAACAAATAAACGAATAATTTTAAAATTATTCTAAGCGGAATTTCACAAATTTTCGACTAATACTTGTTTTCTATTCATTTATTTTTGTTTTACTATTTTGCTTATAAATTACGTGCAGATTATTTAAACTAATTATTTACAAAAATCTTTTTGTTCATTCACAAATATTTTATTGGAATTTCTAAATGACAGCAAAGGCAATAAGACAGAGGAATCCGTAAATGGAAAAACAACGAAGACGTGTAATGATTTCAAAATAAAGAAAAAATCGAAAAGGGAAATGATTTTATGCGACCATCCACCTTTCTTTATCATCATGTTCATTGTTTCAAATGCAACTAATGCTGGAGTTACCCACACGTAACGTAACGTACCGTAGAAAACGTTCTCTTTTTAGCATATGGAGAACAATGTAAACGCTTACCCAAACGTTCTCTCTCGTTAGCAAAACGGAACGATCTGTATAAAACAGAATTCTCCCACGTTTTTACGTGACATTTGAACATAAGAGACAGAACATGAGAGAGAGTGCAGTGTTGCCACCAACATTTGTAAAAAATCACCAAATAAGGAAAAATATGACCAAAATTAAATTCGAAGTTTTTTATTTTATTTTTTTCAAATTTAAATTATAATTGAAAAAAAAAACAAAAAATAACAAAATAAAATTGTAGTCTTACTAATTAATTAATTTTAACAAACAAAACAAAAGCTATTTTTATAAGAAAAATAATAACCAAATCCGGAATAATCTACACATTAAACAAAAAACGGCAACACTGATGATGAGCCTGTATACCAATTTCTATGCATTGTGTTTGTTTGTGTGTTGCTTTGTGTTCTGTTTCGTTTTTATTTACATTCTTCGTTGACATATGTCCCGTTTTAAACGTTTCTATAACTACACACACGTTTTTAAGGCTACGTACGTTACAATTTTACGTTTCTAACGCTTGGGTAACCAAGGCATAATGCTGTAGTTCCCCACACGTTACGTAACGTACCGTAGCGAACGTTCTCTTTTTAGCATATGGAGAACAATGTAAACGATTACCGAAACGTTCTCTCTCGTTAGCAAAACGGAACGATCTGTATAAAACAGAATTCTCACATGGTTTTACGTGACATTTGAACATGAGAGATGATGAGCAGTGTTGCCACAAAAAAATAATATTGTAACCAACGTTTGTGAAAAAATCATTAAATAAGGAAAATATGGCCAAAATTAAATTCGCAGTTTTTTATTTTATTTTTTTTTTTAAATTTTAATTATAATTGAAAAAAAAAAGAAACAAAAAATAACAAAATAAAATTATAGTCTTACTAATTAATTAATTTTAACAAACAAAACAAAAGCTATTTTTAAAAGAAAAATAGTAACCAAATCCGGAAAAATCTACACATTGAAAAAAAAAAAAACGGCAATACTGATGATTGTGTGTTGATTTGTGTTCTGTTTCGTTTTTATTTATATTCTTCGTTGACATACGTCACGTTTTGAACGTTTCTATAACTACACAAACGTTTTTAAGGCTACGTACGTTACGAATTTACGTTTCATACGCTTGGGTAACTCTGTTGAAAAAAAATTGACAATCCTGATTTTAAAAAATGTGTATGGATTAGTTTTGTGCTAGTGATGCGGGGTGCAGCTGGTGGAAACTTTACACCACCGAAAAACCATTCTTTTCACTCCTCTTGCTTATAAACTATCATTTTACGCCAGCACAATTGTTCTGGTGTGAATTGGCTCAATTGACAGTTTTTTACACTCAGGGATGTATTTTAAAGGAAAAGTATCTAACATTGAAGAACAACCCTGTGACACACATAACATCTAGATGTTGTAAACCATAAACAAGAAAATAATAACAATAATAATAATAAATAATAACATTTATGTGTTGTGAACCATAATCGGGGCTAAAATTTAACATTTTAAGAACACCATTCACGGCTACTTTGCTCCAAGCCATATAGCGACTTTTTAAGTCTTAGTACCTTTTTGGGGTAGTTTTTGTCCTCAAAGAACTGCGGTTGTTTCATAAAAACCATATCATGTAACTCACCGTTAAGGTACGCAGAGGAAACATCCATTTGATGGAGATAAAGCTTGTTTTCCACCGCCAAAGCAATTACCATTCTAATGTTAGCATAGCGTACCACTGGAGAAAAAGTTTCGTAGTAGTTGACCCCATAAAGTTGACTGCCTTTTGCCACAAGCCGTGCTTTTAACTTTTGAATACCACCACCTTTGTTCCTCTCTACGCACTATAGGAAATTTTTAATTTTTTTGGCCAAAATTCAAAATTTAAATTTTTGAAAAAGAAGTTTTTTTTGCTTTATTATAAATAAAAATATAACAACGTAGGCATATATTTTTGAATTTTGCATTTATATTGACTAACTGTCACTTTATTAGTTGTTTTATATTTTATTTATAAATAAGTTATTAAATAACGATTGCGTGTAGTGAATTTTGTGGCAGTTTCTAACAAAAGTTTTCATAATAAAAATATATAGTTTTTTAAAATTAAATAAATGGAAAATAATGTCGAAGGCGAGTACTTTATTAATATATAGTGTAATATTGGTGAACTCCTCTGTTAGACCAATTAAATTAGAAAACTTAAGGTGACCTTACAAAAAAATAACATAAATATGAAAAATGATAACAAATGATAGTTATACCACTATAAGAGATCTTTTAAACAATCAGTTATCTACCGAATTTAGTATATTTCAGCTGCGGATATTTGCAAACTTTTTCAAAAAATTCATTTTTTCAGGTAAATACAGTGTGAAAAACTGTGAGTTATTTAATGTATGGCAAGAGAAACATTTCGAAGTTAATAAAAGAGCAGTTGTATATGCCCACTTCTTGTCACATATTAACGAAAATGGTTGTTATGAAAATATAGAGCAATATTTAAAAGAGCAGTCTCGAAAATTTTGGGCAAATATGATTAGGAAATGGCGTAAAAGCGGTAGGAGTTTGAAAGTTTTTAAAGTACAGCATGCTGGTTGGCTTAAAGGCAATTACTTATTAAAAATAGGTGAAACAAACCCTGCCCCCATTAATTCAAAACCTGGACGACCGCAATTAATATTTAGCCAAAAAAAAATGAGAGAGCAAAAAGAGGAGTTGCAGCGGAAATCTCTAAATATCAATAGAAAATGCCCAAACAAATGAAGAAAATTCGGAGAGCGAAGGCGAAGAAATGGAAGCGAGTGCTGTTCTGAACCCATATTGTTTAAATATAGTTGACAATTAACTTAAGTTGACAATTAAATTAACATAACTTATTTTGCTTAATTTTTTAATTTGTTAAATTAATTTCTATTTTTAATAGTGTACACTAAAAAAAATTAAAAATGGTTAATGAAACCATATAAGATATACTAATCTAGATCGGGATTGGGTCCGGGAACCTATTACAACTGATTATTAGTTTTATTTATTTCTATTTTTACTAATTTTTTTCTGAGCGTATGAAAAAAGTTAAAGGTCCCTTCCTTCCCCTTAAGAGACTTCCTAAAATCAAATACCAAAAAATTATTGAAATCGGTCCAGCCGTTTGGCTATAATTAATTTTGGCCAATAAAAGGGGTTAAATGTCCTATAGTGAACTGGAGCATAAATCAGACACTTTCTTTCGAAAAAATGTGTCAATTTAAGTCTCACATCAAAGTTAACTAACAAGTAGCTTTTAATATAAAATGACTTCGATCAGAGGCAAATATTAGCATTCCTCAAACAAAGCCCAGAACCTACCGACCACGCGTTGTTTGGTCGAGCCCTCTTCAAGAAGCTTTAAGAAAACGGAAACCTAAAATCTGGAATATTTACAAGAACATAAGAAGCATAGAAAACGTCATAACTTATAAAAAATGCAACGCACTTTTACGTAGAACAGTAAAAGCTAGCAAAGTCAAACGCCTTGAGGAATTTACTTCCAATATCAATCCTGCATTGACAACACAGCAGATATGGAATGACTTCAAACAACTTTGCGAGGGTAACCCGACAAGCGTTATAAAACATATAATGTGTGGATCCAAAATTCTTTCAGCGGCATCTGATATAGCAAATTATTTCGCATAAAACTGGTCACGACGCTCCGAAGATAGCAACTTCTGAACAAATTTTCGGCAACGTACTACGTAATTGGTCATTACAACCCTTCAGTCAGGATTACGACCTAGTTTCTCACACCACTTATGTTGTGTGTGTTAATTTTATGCAAGAGTGGCGGGACCTACAGTTTAAAGTCGACTCCGAACGACAGATTTTTGAGAAACTTTTCATGGCAATTTTATTTACTCTCAGAGTTTTTGCCAGAAATCTGCTGAGAGGAAGTCGCCGAAGAATTACTTTTTGTTTTTATTTTGATGTCTGGCATGGGGCTCGAACCCTGGCTTTCGTCTAATAAGCCAACAGACTACCTACTAGACCACGGCGACTTCAATTTTCGGCAGCACAAATCTGATATTATAAATTGCTCGTATACCACAATGTCTAGCAGTATGTCCGTCAGCAGAATTTCCTATTAACAGCACAGATTTAAACTATAAAAAGATAAAACTCCAGGAAAAGATCGAATATTATATTAAATTTAACTTCATCTTCAAGAAAACATATATTATCATTATTTAACAACATATTCAATTCTGGTTCGCTTCCCCAAGCATGGAAAACTGCAAAAATTATTCCAATTTCGGACATAGACCAATATCGCTTCAACCGTGTATAAGTAAAATAATGGAAAAAATAATAGCCAGGCGCTTAATGTGGTGGATGAAATCAAATGGTTTTATCTCACCCAATTTAGTTGCCTTCATGAAAAAAGGGAATAATGGATGTTATTCCTATCTTGCAAAAATCACATGAGCATTCTCTCTACAGACTTCGAAAAGGCATTTGATCGATATTTGACGTAATATTAGAACAATCAATAGGATGGAAAGTCAACAAGAAAATATATCACTTTATTAGAAGCTTTCTAACCAAAAGAAAGTTTAAAATTATAATAAAAAAATAAATAAATATTTTTCCTCTCCACAATTTTTTTTTTCACGCCGAGGAGTGGTAAATGTACCTAACCGCACCATAGAGGAAGTCGTCACATCCTCCGTGTGTGGGCCCTCACCCACTATGTGTGATCAGCAGTAATTCCGTTTTATGCATGGCCAGATCCAGGCCGTGGGCATCCAGCCATGTTTTCGTTCTAAGCATGACACGTCTCAGTTTTCGTTGTGCCTCTTCCGTGTTCCTGGCCGTGATAACAGCTGCAATATCATCTGCGTATCCAACCAAAAAAGTTCCCTCTGGCATATCCTCTCTCAGAATTCCATCGTAGTTGACGTTCCATAGGTCGGGGCCGAGTATAGATCCCTGTGCCGCTCCTGATGTTATATGTTTCACTCAGATAACTCAGATAACTACTTATCATGGCCAAGATGTAGTGTGGCACCGAGAAATTGTACTCCAAAGCATTTAATACGTCGCTCCATCTAAGGCTGTTGAACGCATTTTTAACGTCCAGAGTCGCAAGCAGTACCACAGGCCTCGAAGATTTGCTCCCTCGTTGTGTTACCCTGGCCACTTCAGTCACCTCTCTCAAGGCACCAATTGTAGACCGACCGGGTCGAAAACCATATTGTCTAGCTATTTGACGCTTTTCCTCTCCACAATGGAATTCCTCAAGGATCACCGGTTTTTGTCACGTAATTTATTATAGCTTGAACAAAATAAGCATTGAATTTTTTGTATACGCTGACGATGCTATTTTTTTTATCAAACCTTGTGTAATAAAGTTAAAGGACTATTTACAAATCTTCTGAAGGAAATTGATAATTGGTGTCTGATATCTGGCTCTAAACTATCTGTCAACAAAGTTCATGCCTAAATTATTTATATGCCGCAACACAATATTGTTCAACGAATTAAAAAAAAAACTATCTCATCCAGGAGAAAATTTATATTCCAATCCTCAATAGCTGAAAGCATTAGATTGTCTCACAACCTCAACCTAAACGTCCAGCCTAAGGTCATCCAAAAATTAATGCCTCTGGATTTTTAATAGTATCAGTTTAATCCTTTCAATGGCTAATTTACCTAAAACTACAACATCTCCTATTGTATATCAACAATCCTCCTTTTCAATGATGGATCAAAAACTGCAGACTTTACATCTTCTGCAGCGAATAGTAACATAATTAGCTATGGGCTCATTGAAAACTATTACTCCAACTTTACAGCCGAAGCACTAGCTACATCTAAAGCTGTTCAGTATGCGTCAAATAGAGAGCTAAAATAACATATTTTTCTACGGGCAGCCTGTCATCTATCAAATATTAAAAAAACTCACTGTACGACTCTCCGTTATTAAATCTTATAAGGGACATTTGTATTAAAAATTTTAAGAAAATAAAAATTATGTGAGCACTACATACGACCACTACTTCTATTCCCAACATGAGAAACGCGAGACTTGCTAAATGATATACGTCAACATCAGAAAACGTGCTGGTCCTTAAAATGGGCTGAATATACCCACTCATATATCCCAGGCCAAACATCAAAACAAAATACAAAAAGTATGTTTTCGGCGACTTCCTCTCAGCAGATTTCTGGCAAAACCTCTGAGAGTAAATAAAATTGCCATGAAAAGTTTCTCAAAAATCGTCGTCCGGAGTCGACTTTAAATTGTAGGTCCCGGCACTCATGTGTAAAATTAACACACACAACATAAGTGGTGTGAGAAGCTAGGTCGTAATCCTGACTGAAGGGTTGTAATGGCCAATTATGTATGTATGTATGTATACCCACTCATATAAAACAATTAATCCGTTAGCAAATAAACCATTTTTACCTAAACGTACATCTGCAATAGTCGGACTAATAATAATGTAATAAAATGTATACTATAATATATATTTATGCATATGGGAAATTTCGTGTCAAGTGACCCAATTTTTAAAATCGATGTCTTCCGATTTGGATGAAATTTGCATCAAAGTTAGTACTATTGGATAGTGTTATATAATTTTCAACTCTATCAGTCAAGAACGTTAGAGGGGTTCAAAGTTGGACATTTTGGTCATACAGGGTTTTTTAAAATGTGTGTAACTTTTTATTGGTCCTAGCAAGAAATTTCCAAAGAATATTAGATAGCTATTTCTTCAATCTTTCCAAAAAAAATTTTTATTTTTTTAATTGAAAAAAAAATTTATTTTTTTTTAAATTTTTTTTTCAAAATGGGCACCTTTTTTTTGCTCTAAAGAAAGCTTATAAAATTTCCTTTAAGGTCTTTATAATCGCTTAATGGGATGCGAGTGGGATATTTATCAAAAAAATTATTTTTTAACTCAAGAATGAGATTTTTCAATATTTTTTCAATATTTTATTTATTACTTATAATACGAAATAACAATAATAATAAAAAATTTAATAAAATTAATATATAAATTTTGGAATTGCTAATCTTTCGTCCTTCTTATTTATTGCCTTCATTTTCTGCTTTTTTTTTGCCAATCCTTTCTTAGAGTTACTAGGTTCAGTTGCTGACTTCGCTGCTGCTTTCTTTTTTGGCTTTGGAAAGAAATCGCATTGAGTAGATGCAGAAAACTTTTTCAACTGAAGTCTTCCATCGATAAGTGGTATAAAAGCATGGTATTGCGCTGTACCATCAATTGTTACAGCAGCGTCGAATCTACTCTTCAATGTTTTTAATGTTTCCTCATGATCATCTTTGCTACTAAAAACTATTTCAGTTTCTTTACAATGGTTCTTTACCCATCGGAATAAAGCATTCGCATCTAAGATGCGATCTTGATGAGAGCACTGCAGGCTATACTTGCTGCATTTCGTTTGAGATTTGCTCCTATGCAATCACATGCTCCTTTGCCATGCAAATCTTCTGAGGAATCATCTGTCAAATACTTTAAGTTGATTTCCTTCAACATGAGTTTAACATTTTCATGGTAAATGCAAACGCATACTGTGTGAGTTCCGCTGCTTCCTGCCAAAACGCAATGCTTTGGCCTCAGTTGGGTAAATTTTGTAAATCCAATTTTGACGTCCTCGTGTTCAGATTGAAATGTTGCATATAACTCATTCAGGTTACAGAAAACCATCCTCTTCTGCATTTGGACTTTCTGGCCATCGATTCGAACAGACACCCAGTCTTTCATTCCTGGCATCAATCGACTCATATCATCTTGCTGATAAAATTGAGTTACTTCAGTTTCGCACGCTAAAGTTTTTCCCTTCTTCTCGTTTGGAAGTGTGTGAATCCCATGCTCAGCAACCAAGTTTTTAGCAATTCTTGCTTTTCGTTGAGACGTTTCAAACTCGGTCATTATTTTTTAACAACTCCATGACGATGGGGCAAGAGTAAGAAGTTGAATTCTTTCAGATCTACTCTGTGACGTTTTGTACTTCTTTTTTATTTGTTCAGAAACTTCTACTGCATCCTTGTGATGTTGATTTTGGCACTCATTAGTCTTATAGGTTCTACTGAAAAGTTAGAACAACCATCATCTCCTGCAGAACTGTCATCATTTTCAGAATTGATTTTCTTCTCATCTGGAATAACCGGTAATGTGTCCAACTTTCCCACCATTTTCTTGCACGATCCACAAATTAGCAAACGTTTTGAAAGCGTTGGGAATTTTTTCAATAAGTTGTCGGAAATATTTCGCATATCTGATGATCTGTGCTTCTTTTTGTTGAAGGGATTACAACAAAAAGAAGTAAACATTTCCTTTTTGGAAGCGGAAGCCATTGTAAATAACGCACGTCCAAACTTTAACACTTTTTATAAAAAACTAATTTCCTAATGTCCTTAGAATGCAAATAAATACTTTTTAAGATCATTTAGGTAGTACGTTTTTATGCCAAATATTGAAAAATCTTATCCTTGAGTTAAAAAATAATTTAAAAAATTTTTTTTTTAAATATTAAAAAAAATTGTTTTTGTAAAGATTGAAGAAATAGCTATATAATATCCTTTGGATAATTTTTGCTAGGACCAATAGGTGAAAAGTTACACACATTTAAAAAAAAAAACCTTGTATGACCAAAATGTCCAACTTTGACCCCCTCTTACTCCGGCAGTTCTTGACTGATAGAGCTGAAAATTTGTGTCTGGCCTACTATCCAATAGTACTAACCTTGGTGCAAATTCCAAATCGGAAGACATCGATTTTAAAAATTGGGTCACTTGACACGAAATTGCCCATATAAATAATTCGAGTCGAAGGCCGTAGCAGCTAGTACTCTTAATTCTTTATATTAGTTATTTTAATTCATTATGTAACTAATAATGATAATAAAAAAACCATGTTTTTGTAATTTTAGTCATAACATATTTCTGTCGATTGTTTCAAATGCTATTCTCTAGTTGCTTCTTTTCTTCTCACATATGTTTAAATTGTTTATTGGCCGAAATTCCTCACATCCCCTTGTTTACGGAACCTTTTCTATCGGGGTTATTATTGCTGTTTTCCAATCTTCTGGGAAAACTCTTGCCACTAATGACTTGTTAATTATTACTAACCTTCTTTTGTTCACGATATTCCAACAGTTCAAAATCATGTCACTTGATATTTTGTTATAGCACATTACTTAGGTTAGGTTAGGTTAGGTTAGAGGACGTGTACCTGTCAGTCAAGGCAAGTACAGTACCCGGAGGTCAGATTGACCCATTGTACAACGTCCTAAAGGAGGGAAGGATAGTATAGGGGGTAGGATGAAAGGAGGGTATATGGGAAAGGGGGAGTGGGAGGCGGAGGAATCGCACAGACCAGACACAACAAAAGGGTGGGAGAGCGCGACTACACCGATGAAGTGCTAGCACCTCTCAACCAGCCTAAGCGACTAATGAACCTGTGGAGAGCCTTGATGTCGGCTCTCGACAATGAATTCAAGCTCCCAAAGAAGGCTCTGCCAAGGGTCCTCAATCTCAATCTACCAAGGGCTGGGCAGTTACAGAGGATGTGTTCGATAGTCTCCAACTCCTCCTCATCGCAACACGCCCTGCAATAGTCCAGCTGGGATCTGTTTCAGATCCCCGTCAGCGACCTAAACTCGCAGTGCCCCGTGATAAAACCGACAAACAACCTTAAGCTGGCCTTATCCAAGCCCAGCAACTAACCTGTTCTCTTACCGTCTACAGCAGGCCATAGACACCTAGAAACAAAACAACCCGATCCGTTCCCCCAACGCCTCTGCTCTTTCTCCATGACCCATCCATTTATAAGGCCATAGAGGTGGCAGACTGGGGGGTCAGGACCAACTATCAAATCGCCCCCTGAAAGCGAACCTAGCCCAGCGAGGGCATCCGCCAACTCATTGCCCAGTATTTCGCTATGTCCCGGAACCCAGCATATACGGATACGGTCCGGTCCAAAAGTCCTCAACGACTCCTTGCACTCGCGAACAAGCCGTGATTTGCACCAGACCGACGCAATGGCCCTAAGGGCAGCCTGACTGTCAACGAAGATCATGTAAGATTCGGAATCCGAAGCTGGGCCACCAGCTATGGCCCCAATAGCCTTCAGGATTGCGAAAATCTCCGCCTGAAAAACGCTGCAGTCATCATTTAACCTGAAGTGGAGTTCAAGACCGAGTTTCCTACAGAAAACCCCAGCACCTGTACGTCCACATAACTTAGATCCATCTGTGAATATGGGTATACCACTCTGCCCCTGGAGTACCCCACCATTCCATTGTGCCCTACCCGGCATAAGTATCCTTAAACCAGGCAGGAACATAGCCTCAGGCACAATATAATCAGTGGCTTTTTCTGAAAGCGCATATCTTCCGTCAGGAAAGACGACATTCAGAACTCTGGAGTGACCTATCCAACGCTGTTGCCAGCGGTCCGATTCCCTCAGGCGTATGACACTACGCGCTGCACACGCTTGACATACAAATCAAGCGGAGTCAGGCAGAGTATAGTGTCAAAAGCAGCCTGAGGGCAACTCTTCCTCACTCCAGTGATACTCAAGGAGGCAATCCGCTGAACCTTATCTAAGATTTTCCGTTGAAAACTCTTATCCAAGGCACTCCACCATACAACGCAGCCATAGCTAATAACCGGTCTAACAATCGCCGTGTATATCCAGCGAATGGCCCTAGGCGGAAGACCCCAGCTCTTACCTATGGAGTTCCTACACTGGTAGAAAGCATTCAGTCCCTTCTTCATTCTTTCCTCGGTGTTTCGTTTCCAGTTCAGCTTGCTGTGCAGGACAACACCCAAGTACTTGACCTCAGAAGACAACGGAAGCTCCCTACCAGCTAACCTCGGCAATCTGAAAGTTTCAATCTTGTACCGACGCTAGAGCAAAACGAAGTCCGTCTTATTTGGATTTATACCCAGACACATTTTGTAGCCCAAGAGGATAAAATTCCAAGAGCAGACTCCATCAGTTCCCGCAGCGTCGGCAAAAATTTTCCACCCACCAGAATAGCCACATCGTCGGCATATGCCACAACCCTAAAGCCCCTACTTTCCAGAAGCCTCAGACCAACATTAGATACAAAAGCCACAAGAGAGGGGATAGGACACCCCCTGCGGTGTACCCCTGGTCGCACGCTTGACGATAGAACATCCACCCAGATTCGATCGGATTAGTCTATTACCCAGCATGTGGGTGATAAACCGCACCAGATAATCTGGGGCATGTATATCCCTTAGTGAATTCTCAATAGAGGAAGTGGTGACATTATTGAAGGCCCCCTCTATATCAAGGAAAGCCCAGTATGTACTCACCCCTAGCCAAATTCGCCTCAACAAAACCTTTCACATCATGAAGAGCGCTCTCAACGGACTTAACCTTAATGTAAGCATGTTGCGACCTACTCAACAGAGACCGGTCCATGTTTGACCTCAAATATAGATCGATAAGTCTCTCCAAAGCTTTCAAAAGAAAGGATGAGAGCGATATCGGTCTATAATCCTTAGGGCCGATGTGACTGGGCTTACCAGCCTTTGGTATAAACACCACAAGCACATCTTTCCAGCCATCAGGTATATCACACCACCGGAGACAGTCTCTATACACGTCCACCAGATATTCGTGCAATATTTCACCAGCATGCTGAAGCAGAGCCGCAAAGATACCATCCGGACCAGGCGACTTAAAGGGCTCAAAGCCACCCATTTGACCTTGTCTCTGGTAATGATATCCTCCAAAACGGGCATCATGTCAGCATCACAGAAGGGATCAGCTACAACCAACGGATAGCTTACTGGATCCTCACAATTGGGAAAATGAGTGCTCAATAGAACCTCTAGGGTTTCTTTTCTCGATGATGTCCACCTACCATCATTCCTTTGGATGAAGCCTAGGATTTTGGGGTCCTTCGACAGCATCTGGAAACGAGCCACGTTGGCAACATCCTCGATACTCATGCAGAATATCATCCAGGCGGTTCTCTTTGAGCGCTTTATTTTCCTTTTATAATCATTAAAACTGGATCTGTATGCAGACCAGTCAACATCCTTACCCGACCTCTTAGCCTTATTAAAAAGTCGCCTAGTACAGCAGCGGAGTCTCTGGAGTTCCGCATTCCACCAGGCTGGCTGGCTCCTCTTACCCGGGTACGTGAGAGCACAAGCATCTCTATTACAAGACAACAAAATATCCGTCAAAGATCCAACTTGATCATTGATGCCAGGAGGGGAACGACCACTAAGGGCCATAAGTTCCCCCTCCACAGCCTTCTTATATCTGATCCAGTCGGTTCTTCTTGGATTAATACTGAAGGATATCAGTTGGTGATCAGAGAAAGAACACTCATTTGAAACCCTCCAGTCGCTAATTATAGACCTATCCATGTTAGAGAGCGTAATGTCAATTACCGCCTCCATAACACGGTTCCTAAACGTTGGCGTGTTACCAACGTTACAAATAGTAAGCCTATTAAGAATAATGAAATTCAAAATCGACTCACCCCTAGTATTTATGTCAGCACTTCCCCATTGTGTGTGATGAGCATTGACATCACAACCCAAGACAAGGCGACATCTTCTCCTCTTCGCATGCTCCACCAGTGATTCAATTAAGTCACCAGGAGGGGATGCAGCCTCATATGGCATGTACACAGATGACAGCATCAAATCGATCCCAAGGTCATCTCTGTACGCCACAGTTGTTACGTCACCTGTACAAAAGGGAGGAGTGATTAACAAATATAAATTACTTCTACCTAAAATACAGGCTCTTACCTTCTCACTTGTTCTAGGAACAAGTAACCTGTAACCAGGATCGTTCAGACCCAGAATTCTATCCCTAAGGATCCAAGGTTCCTGGATAAGAGCAATGTCAACTTCAAGGCGGCGCAGGGTGGTTAGCAGGTAGTGTGAGGCGGCTTCGCAGTGATGCAGATTAATCTGCACCACTTTTAGCCTCCTCTGGGTCCTTGGCACCACTTATGTCCGGATGACGGAACTTTAAGCGTGCCAACCCACACAACACCACGCCACCCCTTGCACCCAGCCACTGAAGTGAATCCTGATCAATGGCGATCCGAAGATCGCAACCTTTCTTACCTTCACCAGTCAGGGAGTTGACAACTACCCACGAGTGTTCAATCCGTCATTCTGCTTTCCAATAAGTTTGGATATGACATTCACCTGCCTAAAAGTAGGCGGGACCCACACCGTCACTATTGGACGCAGAGGGAGGTCGGACTGAGGGACCACCTCCAAGCGAGCACCGGGCCAGAGTTCACCAAGGCGCTTCACTGCTTCCACAAGGAATTTTACAGTTCCCTCGTTTTCACAGCCCACTACCTTGATGCCCTTGGACAAACCGATGGAAGATATGCGAGCATTCCTGCCATCACAACTCTCCTCCGTCATAAACTCGATGAGCCTTTCTTCAACTAGATCCCATCTTTCAGGAAAGATTTTGCTATCTAAATCCGACCTGTCGATGAAAGCCAGTTAAAGGGAAGGGTTAGTTCCTAGGCTCCCTTGTTTCTTAGGACGCTTGGAGCCGGAGGAAGGCACCTCGTCAGATCTGTTTCTTTTCATGTGTTTTCCCTTGCAAGAAATCTGCATAGAAGACTTATCCGCCGAAGTACGCCCTCGCCTCCTTCGCCACCAACCTTACATCATTTTTCTAGGATAAAGGATTAGCGGTAGTTTCTACCTGCTTTCCTTCATCCATTGTAGTAGGAACATCACCCTTTCTCTTCACCGGAGGTTTGAAAACCTGGGTGGTCTTCTTTGCTCCCGTTGGGTGTAAGAGTGTAGAACCTTCATGCCCCTTGCTTGCGGCTTGAGAGGTACAAGGAATTGGGTCTACGCTCACGTCCGCACTCAAAGTTCCATCATTCTTACCAGAATCAGCACCTCGTGAGAGGACACTGCCCGGGTATTCGGTCTCATGCCGCGAATCAGTGCCTCTGTGTCGAGCCAGCATCTTCTGTTCCTTGACAGAGAGTGAATCCACATCACAGCTTGCAAATCTCTTTAAGACCGTGCAAGCCCAGCGATATGAATTCCTTTCCTTATACATAGCGGAACGTTTCCGCCCAATTTTACCCCCTTTTCAGACAAGTCACCTTTACCCATGCAGTCCGAATCATCAGATGATTGTACTAGTGGGTCCCAGGCATCCTGTCTGACAAGTGGCTTCCTTAAGGGGGAAGTCGCCACGTGATTGTTCCCAGCAGAAATTCGGATACGGGTGAAGGGGAGCCTTTCGATGACCGTTTTGTCACCGTCTTCATCCGATAGTGGGGAGACAGAGTCTGACTCCACGCACATATCTTCTGTTGAAGTGGGACTAAAGGACATTAAAGGACTCCTCCACAGTCGTAATCCTTAAGCCAGCTGGGCGAAACTCCTGACGATTTCGTTGTTGTTGTCAACGATACTCGCCTGGATTCGCGCATTGAGCTGGGACGCGTCCTGTCCAGTTTCGATAGCCGTTCCGTCATCAAAGTTCGTCACGTTCGATTCCTTTGTGTTTTGTCTTTCGTCCATACAAGTCCCACGAGTGAGGGGAAAGGAGGTCGATCATGCCATAGCCCCCGATAGCATGACAAGGACTTGGTAGAAACCTGAGGCGCCCAGGTATCAGTGAGGCTCCGTTATAATACAGTCTGAATCAGACCCCCGACTGCAAACCGTTCGATAAGCACGGGTCGCTTAACACTCCGGATTAGGAGTGCAGAAGAAATATGCGTGACAGGGCGAGTCGAAAAGATCACACAGAGACGTCGATTCGAAGATTGTCCCCTCACGATATTAGGGTAACCTTTAGTCATGCACCACATCCTCAACGGGTTGGGGATAGGTACACTTAAGCCCCCATATCGCGACAAGATTGTTACCCAGGTGGAGGTAGCACATTACTTACTTAATCGAAAATATTTTTTTTATCAATATAATGATAAATTTTCTAAAAGGAATAATTTCTCGCGATGCGGAGCTACATTAATAAATAAATTAATTGTTTTACATTATAGAAAATAATTTTATAATTATTTTGAATTTTTGAAAAAACCTGGTCCATTATTAAAGCTACGTGGAATGTTTTTGTATATAAACACATGGGATTTTAGTTTTGCGTACGTAAAAAACTCAACAGTGATACCACTAAAAAGTCTGTTTTCTTTAAACAGCTGTTCATAATTTAAATTGTTGTTTATTGTTTTGGTTTTATATCAGCTGTTTTTTCTGCTCTGCTTTCAAAGAATTTAAGCAGGCAGAAAAAATACTTGATAGTATTTGCTGTCGAACTGCTGTCTGCCGTTTTTTGTATAAGCAAACTTCTATTTTTGTGAGCAGCTAAAAGCAAATTAGTGATGCCAATGCAACATGAAATAATATACTTATACTATACTATAATTAAAAAATAAAAACAACTCATGTATTCATAAAAGTGAAATTGAATTATAAACGGTTTATTAATGATATTTTGTATGCGAATTCCTGTTAAAGAAATTTCTTGAGATGCGGAGCTACATTTATAAATAAATTAATTGGATTACATATAAAAAAAATTATTTTTTTGGAATTTTCGAAATTTAGAAAAAACATAGTACATTATTAAAGCTACATGCAATGTTTTTGAATATATACATTTGTTTGTATGTATATGCGGTTTTTCTGTATTCGATTTTATTTTTGCGTACGTAAAAAAGTCGATAGTGACACCACTGAAAAATATGTTTTCTTTGACGAAACAGCTGTTCATATTTCAGTAGTTGTTTATTGCACAGGCATAGTTTATTGCTTTGGTTTTGTATCAGTTGTTTTTTCTACTCTGCTTGCAAAGAATTTAAGCAGCCGATATTTTAGCAGAAAAAGCACTTGCCGGTATTTTCCGCCGAGCTGCTCCCTGTTGTCTATGTGTTTATACCATTACATCTTCGGTTAAAAGAGTTTCGGCTAGTATAACAAATTTGTGGAAAAACCTCACTTACATCATTATTTGTAGTTGATTGTAATTAATTAGATGCCCATGTGTTTATTCCTTATTGTTGGTTTGATGATTTTAATCCACACCAATATTCAATCTTTTATTCATTTTCATATAATAAATACATTTATTTCCATGGTACATATAGCTATCTCTTGATATTTAAAATTCACTGATTGTTGTACCTTTTACATTTGAAACATTCTATAATTTCAGTTCTATCAAAAATCCTGCACTTCTCTCATCCAATATTAACTTTGTGTGGCCATCATTTCCATGTATGCGTCGTTATCTATTTTAATTACAGCGTTGTATATTATACTACCATTCCTTTTATGTTCAAAAAACTTTATCATTCCCATCCGACTGCCACTAAGAAAATCGTACTATTTTTCCAGTTTTTCAATAATCTCACTTTCTTTTAGCTTAAATGTAATTCGCGTTATAGCCCATTTACACTACAGCGAAATCTAGTAGATTAGATTCCAAATCTTGCTCAAAATCTAGATCGTGTACACTGGATTTATTTGACAGTAGCAAGATTTCATTTTAATAACAAAAACAGCTGACTGAAATTTAAAAGAAAATAATAATATTTCCAAATTTAGTTTAATACCAAACAAAAATGAATAATATAGGACATTTAGTATCGTTTTCATCAAGACCAAATAAGATCCAATCAGAAATAATGTTGTTGCGAAAAACGTCAGCATTTGTTGAATATAAGATTTCGAAAAATAATGTAAATGTATTACTTTACACAATTGTTAAATAGCAGAATGGAATGGGTACGTGTAAGCATATATATAGGTAATAATATATAAATATTAAACCGCACTTTAATACTGGTTCGTCATGGGTCATTCTAGGAGCAAGATGTTCCTAATATTTCATATGATATGTTCATCGAAAAGCCGCCAAACTTTTCATTTGTTATGCTTAACCTCTTCAGGGACGATTTTTTATGGTGACAAAAAATTGATTAAATTTTGTTTTCTTTTTAAATTATTTAATTTTATTTAAATAGGAATTCAGAAAACAAAAAACAATGAAAATTCACAAAAAGGAATAACGTCCACATTTGTGGCCACTGAGCGTTAATGGTAATTTATGTGTTATGATTTCATATATATTCTTAACATTCCTCACAAATGTAGAGAGTTCGTCTTACGCAATTTTTGTCGTGACATCTGGGGGGATTTTTCAGTTCCATGTATTAAGGATAATGACCTATACCGTCCAGTCTAATTCCAGGATTAACTTCAGTCCAGCTTTTAGATTTTTTAGGTAGTGATGGTAAAACTTATTATATTAACTATAACTGATATTATTTTTTTCAAATATTAACGGTTTCTTGATATAATCCAATAAAACAGATTGCCGAAGAATTATTTCACTTTTTTGTTTATTTATCTAACTATGCGTCGGAAATAATATCATCAGTGCAGGCAAACGGTAAAATGTTTACTTCTGTTGTTGGAGGATTTGGTAGTCAATAACTTACTATAAAATTTTTGTTTTTTTTATTATTATTATAATTATGATTATAAAAAATTAAACGTCCACATATGTGGCCGAGGGCGTGAAGAGGTTCAATTTAAAAAGTGTTCACCCTGGCCACCCTACTTTTAAGTTTAGATATAAGTTTGTATAAACCATCTCTGTGTTAATATGAATATATTGTGAATTATAAAGGATTAAAGAAAATAGATCAATACCCGATAAACCCCCAACCCGAAGGTACGTTTGTTGTACAGTAAATAATAATTAATTATTTAAACTAAACTATTCTAAACTTTTGTATTTTATTTTCCCCGTATTCTCGCAAAATATTTTATTGTATTCTCTCCCTGCTGACCCCCACAAAAAGAAAATTTAATTGCATATGATTCACACATTTCATTTTTTAATGTTTCCTTTATTTTTCTCTTTGCTTTGTTCAATATCAATAATTTAAAATTTTTTTAAATATTCCTTTTACATTCTGTTTACCCTTTGGCTTAACAATTACCGAGTTCTATTTATTTTTCTCATTCTTTTTACATCTTCATCTTATTTCACATTTTCTTATTCTTTACCTGAATTATCTGTATATCCCTTCACACATTTTTCCCGCACCAAGTTTTCCTTTTCAGCCTGGTACTTTCGCCATAGATTTGATTTCTCTTTCTAAAAAGAAATTATTGAAATTACTTTGAAGACTTAAAAGGTTAATGAAGTTATTAATAATTTATCATTCACCCGTACAGTCAGCTTTCTGCCAGTCAAATATGTCCTTAACCATCTTGAACTTCTCTGAGATACTCCCAGTAAATCTAATATGGTTATAGTTCACTTAATAAAATGCTTTACTAAAATCGATATAAATTACATCGGTCTGCTTTCCCCGAGTCAACGCAGCAATAACCATGGATGTTAATTAAAGAGAATTAGTCATCGTCGAGCAGCCTTTTTAAAACCGTGTTGATGAGGTAATAATAAAGATGAATGGTTTGCACTCAGTTTGGCAACACCCCTATAATTTGTAGCATTAGACTTATTACCAGATTTAAAAAGCTGTATAATATATGAATCCTTCCAAAAAGCCGAAAAATACCCAAACTTCGTCGAAGCATCAAACAATAAAGTTAATGGTATAATGAATTATTCCGCACATCAATTTAAGATAGAACTCGGAACTCGATCAGAACCAAAAGAACTAAAGAACATCTTAAGATTCTTCAGAAACATAATTAAAATATATTTTCTGTGGAGGTTTATGATAAAAGTGGCACCAAACTTGTTTTTTACAGTTGGCATATAGACGGTGAACTTAATTAAAAAAATTAAAATTGTTTTGTTCTGACCGATATTTGTTTATTTAAAAAATACTTTATTTCAATAATAAGACGATTCAACTGATAACACTGCGCTATCAGTTTTATTCATGATCCTTATAAAACTTTCGGTTATTGATCACCGCTAATTTACTATTTACAAATGACTAGCAGCATCGCTCCATGCGAATTCTTTTTTCGGTAACTTAACGGCAAATTCCTTAAACGTGTTTGGATTGGCACATTTTATTGTGTTTATTTGAAGAGTTGATTAAGTTGTATTAGCATATTATAGTTAGGCATTGAGGTGTTGACGAAACATGGTGGTAAATAAAAAATGTTGGAATGGACGTAGAAAATAAAGTTCGAAAGCTGAAAGTCCATGCAATGCATTTAATGCGATCTTGCATTATATGCGTTTCTCCCGTTCTATGCGTTTTTATTGCAAGTTACACACAATGTGTTATAACTACAAGTTTTCTGTTTTGATCAGCTCTTGTGGTAAAATATTTGTCAATAAAAACAGTTTTGGGAAAAATGGAAAATCAAATTATGATTTTAAAAGAATTTATGGAATTAAATGAATTTTTGGGTGCCCTGGTAGTTAGTGGGTAGTATGCTAGACTATTACCGTGAGGGTCGTGGGTTCGATTCCCACCAGAGACTCTGGTCTGTGACACTAGACCGAGCATATGGTAAAATTACTCCGCTCGTATATAATTAAAATATAATTTGTAATTGTATTGTAATTAATAAATAAATAAATGAATGAATTTACATACATATATAATGTTTTGTGCTGCTAACGCCTACAATAAGCTTCAAAGAAACATAAACTGAGTGTTTTCAATTAATTTCTCCTCCATTGCTCTTGTTTACAAATAAATAAAGTCCAAAGAGATTTCACTCAGTACATAAAAGCAATCTATTTTTTCAGATTTTTCATGAAAGAAATGTGTTTTGATGTATTTTATTCTTAAATTAGTAGTACACTTTATTATGAAAGATTTTTTATTAAAATTTTTATAATGCTGTCCTAATGTAAGAAAAGACATATGACGAAATTCGTACGACGAATTTGATATCAAATGTCTCTACTATGCACAAACATTTGTCCGTGATAGATTGCGTGTGTATCATTTGTTGCCTGAAAAAATGTGTTTAAGAAGAAATAATTATTTTTTATATTTCTAATACAAATTTTTAATTGTAATTTAGATAAGAAAAAACTTTAAAAACGGTTGTTTTGCCAGGAATTAATGACGATTCAAAAAAATTGTTTCGCTTCAACCGTTTTGCAAACGAACGATGTGGATATTATTAATATAGTTAAAAAGAAGAAGCACAAAAATAAAGGCATTTCAGCTGTTACAAACAACACAAATTGTTTACATATGTAATTGTAAATATACATTTATGAATCAAAATTTTAAATCGTCTGTAAATCACCTAATTTTGACATAAAAAGAAAAACTTAAAAAAAGTACATGAACAAATAAAGCATGTAGGGATGCCTTAAGACAATTTTTTCCATTCATTGGCAGCGGCTTTGATTTTCGTATCTAGTAAACCAATGAAAGATCAGTGAAAAGGAAAATTAAATGCAGAAAATGAATGAGAATATATAATAAAAGATTGAGCGATTGCAAAATTAAAATTGTTAAAATTTAAACAAATTTCTTTTTTATAAAAATTTTGCGTAACCATTTTTCTTAATTCCGAAACATAATATTTGCTGTTTACTTTATTGCCTCAAGAATCAGCCGTTATAATAAATTTGGGAAACGTATAATGAAGGCAATCACGCTTTGCAGCAATAAAACACAATACGTATGAAAAAATTGCAATTATGCAAATAAGTGATTTCCCATAATATATAAAATTTATCACAAAATGTTAAACCCGAAAATTGAAGAAGTGGATAGTATGAGAGTAATGAGAGTAATTTTCGTTTATTTTTATTAATTCTACAGCACAATCTTTAAAAGTATATATTTTTATTCTTCGGCGACTCAGCATATTTCTGGCAAAAACTCTGAGAGTAAATAAAATTGCCATGAAAAGTTTCTCAAAAATCTGTTGTTCGGAGTCGACTTTGAACTGTAGGTCCCGCCACTAATGTATAAAATTAACCCACACAACATGAGTGGTGTTTCTCCGAACGACAGATTTTTGAGAAACTTTTCATGATAATTTTTTAACAGAAATCTGCTGAAAGGAAGCTGCCGAAGAAATTTTTTTCACATTTCGTTTCGTTGGAGATATCTGACCTGGGGTTTGAACCGTCTAATTAGCCAACACAGTACCTATTAGGCTACTAGCAGGACACCTAGTTTGAAACCTTGTGGTACACCAAAAGGCTTTTGTATTTTCTCTGACAGGAAACCATTTACCTAAGTAGTCTGCTTTCTATTTTGTAGGTACAAATAAAACCATTCTAATTCCTTGGTTCTTACCTAATACACCTAATTCTTTTTTTACACGGTAGATTGGTTCCAGAAAAAACCGTGTAAAAAAAGACAATGATCGTATGCAAAAATAGGTGATTGGTTCCTAATCTCTAAAACCTATTAAAATTAGTGAAAAACAAGGATTTTTTAAGAAGTAGTTTTCTATTTGACATTTTCTTTTAGGGATTCATAAAATATTTAACAAAATTAAAGATATAAATATCTTAATAAATATAAAATATTTTTTGGCTTACCTTTTATCTTAATGCGTTAAATTTAATGTAACGATAGAAAAACAAATTTGCCAATAAAAATTTTCGTTACCAAACACAAAAAATTAACACATTTCAATTGCTCTGACCTTTGTGCTTGTATGCACAAAAAGGGAATTCCCCTAAATTTGTCCCATTTACATTTGCTTTGACCAGTAAATTTGCTTGTACGCGCAAAAAGGAAATTCCCTTCAATTTGTGATATGAACATACTTTGCAAAAATTAAATTTGACAAAAAAATTTAAGCACAAAAAATTTTAAATCGTGCTAAATGGAATAAAATCGTGTAAAAAACAATTAAAAATATTTTATTTTCAAACCGTGTTATATCAAAACCGTGTAAAAAAAGACCGTGTAAAAACAGAATTAGGTGTATATATAAATTTTTTTCATTATTTTCCTGTCAATTGTTTCAAACGCCCTTTTGAAATCAAGAAGTATTGTCTTAGAATTTCCTACACCATTTACATATCATATAGTTTACCGTTATCTCACACGAGTATTTTTTTTACGAAAACACGTTTGATATTTGGATTGTATATTATTTGATTCAATATATTTTTTCAATTAACCCTTTATCACTTTTTCCAAGATATTATCGCGCGTTTTTAAGGTATTATTTGGCCTATATTCTTCACACTTTCTCGTTTTTGACACTTTTCCAATTGATGTTACCATTGATCCCTTCTAGTTCTCCATTGAATTATTTGTTTGCATTTTCAACATTATATATCCCGTCACATTTCAGTTATCAAGAATAATTTTGTTTCATATCCTCTTATGATACGTTTTGTTCTTCATTTGTTCTATTATCTTCTTAAATTCTAAAATATCTATTGTGCGAAATTTGAGTTCGTTAACTATATGATTAAAGGCTGGATTAGTCGAACGTAGACATCGTAAACGTATCGTAAATGTAAATGTAACGTAAATGTAAACGTATTAGCGATTATAGAAAACTTAAAAACGTGTCATGTGTTTTTGACATAAGGAAAAAAAAGCAAAATAAAGTATAAAACATTAAACATTAAAAACAAACAAAAAATCCTTCAACAAATATCTTTGCTTTTGTGTTCATTTTTATTTCGTGTGTGTATATTAAAAAATAATAATATAATATATTATTATTAATGTGTATTTTTGTTTATTAAAAATGGATGTGGAAGATTTGTTTTTTTACTTAAATTTTTTAAATTTATATAATAAATATAAAAAAATAAACCGAAAAAGGAGCATAAGAAGGTGGGGCGTTCGGCCCATAAACAGGGATTATGTTTTAAACGGCTACAACAAAAAGTGTTCATAAATATTAAGAAGTATGATGAAGAACAGTTTTTTAAACACACTAGAATGCGTTCGGAAGTGTTTGATTTGTTGCTGTCATTAGTTCGTAACCCTTCTGTAAGTATAGATATAAATTTATTAAAAAATTGAAAAAAATATAATATAAAATTTTACTTCGCAGCTACTTAGGTCTAGATGCTCACTACAATCAATTACATGGAGCCACAAGTTGGGAAAATCAACAATCCGAGGTATAGTCCTAGAAACTTGTTAAGTCTTGTGGGAATTGTTGTCCCCAATTTATTTAAGTGAGCCAACAACATTCCAATACGAAGAAATAGAAAAAGATTTTAGCCGTATGTGGGATATGCCGAATTGTGTAGGTGCAATAGACGGAAAACACGTTGCAATAAAGTGCCCTGCAAATTCTAACTCTATGTACTTAAATTATAAAAAACATTTCAGTTTAGTTTTAATGGCAGTGTGTGATGCAAAATATACCTTTACTCCGTCAGTGTGGGAAGTTATGGCAGCCAAAGCGATGGGAGTAAGTATCAGAAATTCAATAAGACTTGTATTACAATGGTAACAAACATTTAATTCATTTTAATAGGGATATTTCATTTATCACCATTTGGGAAATCTGTAATGACAGAAAAAGTGCCCGTTTCTCCAAACAAGCCCTTAAATACGTTATCCGATGATCCCTTTCCTCATTACTTTGTAGCGCATGCTGCCTTCCCGTTACGTTCAAACTTAATGCGCCCATATCCTGGTTCTAACCAGATACTAAAAAAATATATATAGACTTTCCCGAGCACGCCGAGTAATCGAAAATTCCTTCGATATACTATGCGCTCGTTGGAGAGTACTGCTCACAACTATTGAAATGTCACCTGACAATGCAGATTTTATTGCACTGGCGTGTACTGTACTGCACAATTTTGTCATGTTGACCGATTATAAACGGTGGTATTGCCCTGAAAATTATGTTGATATGGAAGCTGAAGATGGGTCCGTCAAAGAAGGAGAGTGGAGAAATCAGCTAAGAAGCTATGGCGAAAGGCCTATGCAATCCTTCTCAAGCAATATTAGGCGATCCACTCAAATGGCAATATATTTACGAAATAAATTGGCAGAGTATTTTGTCAATGAAGGCGCAATTCCACATCAGTATCGGATGATATAATATATATAAACGGCAACGACTATGACAATCGCAATAAAGCTCCTAATTAAAAATGCACATATGTACATTTAATTGATTTTTATATCTATAATTCATAAAATTCATTTTTATTATAATACTGTTAGAACATACATTTGTGTATGACCGTTTTCCTAAATGCAGTAATAAAAATCAACATTTCATCCACATTCATGTATATGTAAATATGTATATATGTACATTTATTCATTTTTAATAAAATACTTGTATGTATATGACAAATCACTTGTTTGTTTTAAAAAACACAGGCCGTTAATAAACTAAAACTTTGAAATTTCATTAGATTTTAATTTCACTCTATATCGGTTTCCAGAACATATTCGTATGAGTTACCCTCCTCAAGCTTCATTTTCTTGACTAATGATGTCACTTTCTGTATCGATATCAGCTGCTTCGATGGACCCATTGTTTTTATTACTTCGACAATCATTTTTCCAAAGCCAGCCAGTACGTCGTTTTCCTCCGACTTATTTATTCTGCCCTCGCATAGTTTTTTGAAGGCATCAACTGCTTGGGAGAACTGTTTTTCGTCGTTTTGTAGCGGCCTTTTGCGTTTGGAGATTACGGGTGTTGTTTGTGTCTCTTTAATTGGCTCTAACAAAGATTCTTCTGATAATACTTCAGGCAATGGAGAGGAAACGAGCTGTTGGTAACGAAGACGACTGCGAATTGTTGTCATATATTTCCCTATTCATGCTACATGAACTTCGCATTCTGGAAATAAAAAAAATTATTAAATTTTCAGTTTAAAAATATATATTTCATTTTTACTTACGGTCGTGGCACAATATGAGGCGCTATAAACTCCATACTTTGCATAAGCATCCATGGCGACATGTATTTTGCTCCGCTGCCTGATGGTAAATTTTCCTGCACCTTTCTTTGGCATATCTCTCTCTGAGAGACGACCATCTCTTTTGGCATACTTCCTCTATAAAAGAAAAATATTTTTAATACATACTGTATTTTTGGCACTAAAATATTAATAACTTACCTGGATGATCCATCTGTGCAGAAATTTGCCTCCAGATATTTATTTTTTTCCTGGATCTTGTACCCCGGACAATATTTATTATAGAGGCATTCATTTGCCTGCACCAGCAATATCAATTTTTCATCATCCATTGCACCGAAATTTTATTTTTTTAACTATTTAATTCCATATATTGTTCACTGTTTGCATTAATATACAAAAAAAGTTGATGGCACTTAAATGTATGTACATTACTTGGAATTATGTGCAAAATGTACGAAATGCTATTTAAATAGTACCAAGACAGTTTTATATATAAATTTTAATAATTTTTGAAGCTTAAGGTTTTTTTTTAAATAAAAAGTTTTATTTTTATGTTAATAATTATATGCATACGTGTATAATTTATTATAAATGAATGTAATTAATTACATATTTTCTGCCGAAGCTACATAAAGGAGAAGCTAAATATAGATAATAAAGGAAGGATTTTTTAAAGATGTTTTTATTAAAAAATTAATTAGTTTTCAGTAGTTATAAATATTTAATTAATAAAGGTCGAAAAATCAAAATAAAAGAACAACTCTTATATGCGATAAGATTATAATTCTTATTAATACCTTTATTTTTTATTCTTATTGTTATTAATATTATCTATTATAACTTTGTGTTACTTGATTTTATAAAAAAAAACAAATTAAATACTAAACTTAAAATGTTATGTATGTACCAAAAATTTGAAGAACCAAAAAACAAAAGAGTAAAAATAGCTGCATAATACTCCACATACAAACAGCCCGTCACTGCTTGACAAATGTCACTTAAAGTAGCCGTAGAATTCTATTTTCAACAGATTCCTACGTTACGGTTAAGTGACATTACGCTCAAGAAAGCATTTGTACAGCTTTTCATATAACAAAAACGATCAGCTGACACGGCTACATTTACGGCTTCTACATTTACGTTCGGCTAATCCAGCCAATCAATTTTAAGCAATAACAGTAAGCAATATATGTAGCACAAATAATAATATTATAGTTGTCAGGTATGGCAATTTTTTTATTAGTAATCGCCATATACGATATTCTTATTAGAATTTCGTTTTGTTTGTGATATTAAGAAACAATTGTTAAGTAATTCATTAAAGTAAAACAAAATCTAATACAAATGTCGAAACAAAATAGTCAAGTCTCCGGAGGTTCGTCGCAACAAATTCAAACCTATAAATTGGTTGTAATGGGAGGCGGCGGTGTTGGAAAATCTGCAATCACTATACAATTTATTCAGAGCTATTTTGTTATCGATTATGATCCAACAATTGAAGATTCATATACCAAATAATGCGTTATCGATGATATACCAGCAAAATTAGACATTATCAACACTGCCGGCCAAGAAGAGTTCAGTGCCATGCGTGAACAGTATATGCGCTCGGGTGAAGGATTCTTACTAGTCTTTGCATTAAATGATCATTCCAGTTTTGATGAAATTGCCAAATTTCAAAAACAAATTCTACGTGTGAAGGATCGTGATGAGTATCCCATGTTGATGGTTGGCAATAAATGCGATTTGGAACCACAACGTCAAGTGTCATTGGAAGAGGCTCAAAATGCAAGCCGTAATATGATGATACCGTATATTGAATGTAGTGCCAAATCAAGAATCAACATTGATCAGGCGTTTCATGAGTTAGTTAGGCTTGTAAGAAAGTTTCAAATAGCCGAAAGACCCATTATTGAGGAAGGTTTTCGGAATAAAAGCAAACGAAAATGTTGTGTTTTGTAAATTACCAATCAAAACAATAAGAGTGAGCTAAATATGATTTAAAATGAAATAGAAATTTAAAGAAAACATATCTTTTTAAAAGATTTAAATAAATAAACAAACTAAAATCCAGCACCTTGTATCTTCGACCTTCTCACTTATTTCAGTTGCACTTCTTTGTCTTTTAATATGCATTAAGACACCACCGATCCTCGACGTTGTCGATAACATCACAATATGGTGGTAACCATGTAACGTAATTTCGATATTGTCTACATCTTTTGTATGGTGATTTCCATCCAAGCTGCTGTTAACTTTTATACAGCTTCTACATTTCCTTGTGTGTTCATTGCTCCAGCAATGATTGTATCCTCCGCATTTCATACATTTAATTATTTCCGTTCCATATCATTCATAATTTTCCGGTATGCTTCATTATCAATTTCACGTTATACAGCGTTTTATTTCCTCTTGCGATTTATACTTTTGAATCAACTTTAAATTTGCATTTGACAATACATGATTTTGTTTTTTTATTTTATCAATTATCTCATTTTCTTCGTGATCAAAAGACATATTAATTATTTTTAAACCCGCTGGGCTGGGCACCTTAACTTCATTTATATTTTCTCCCTTTTTTCATCTCTTTCACTTTGAATTATTATTGTTTCATTTCGTTCCACATTTTTATTTTCAAATTAACCGGATTTACTTTATTTAGTTCTTTTGTTTTCTCCGCTAATTGTTTGTCCTTTGGTTTCACAATTAGGTACCCTACCAGAACATAACTAGTCAAACGACAAGTTATTTGACCGTCAAGTGTGACGTATAAACTAGCCACAAGTTCCCATCAAGTTATTAAGGGCAATGTAAAAAACTTGACGTAAACATTCGTGTACATGTGATTTTGCTTCTCTTTCTAACATATGAATTTTTTCGACTGTAAAACATATATCTAACCTACTCACTCTTTCGCTATTTGAAGGCACAGTTGACTAGCCACAGTTGACTAGTCAAACATGATGCATATACCAGTCAAAGTTGACGCATCATACTCTCTTACAAAAGAAAAATGTTTTTTGTTTTGATATATTTTTATTAAAAAAATTATTTTTTATTTTATAATTAAAAAATAAATAATAAGTTATTATTTATATATAATTATTTCGAATATCGAAAAATAATTTACTTCTTGGCGGCGGCCTTTTTGGCAACTGGTTTCTTGGTTGGAGCGGCTTTTTGGGCTTTGTAGCGGCTGCACCCTTGGCCTTAGGGGCTTTTGTTTAGTTGCTGGGGCCTTTTTGGCTTGTTTAGCTTTAACAGTACCAGTGTTCTTTACGGTTTTTACCTTAGCCTTTTCTGTCTTCTTCTCCTCAGCAGTCTTTTTGGCGGCAGATGGATTTTTACTAGGGGCTGCCTTTTTAGCGGCACTAGCAACCTTCTTTTTGTCAGCAGCAGACTTTTTCTTTTCAGTAGTGTTTTTTTTTGCTTTGGGTTACTTTGAAGCAGCAGCTGACAATTTGAATGAACCAGAAGCACCCTTACTAGAGTTGGGTAGTTCGCGAACGAACTAGTTCAATTGAACTATTCACACAACTGAACTAAAAGAGCCGCTCATAATAATTAGCTCTTTTAGCTCCGTAGTTCAGTTGGCTCTTGTTCTCGTTTCTTATTCGTTCATTTCGTTCTTTTATTTTGTTTATCGTTCTCATGTGTGTAGTTCACGAACGAACTATATAGTTCAATTGAACTATTCAACGAGAGTTGTGTAGTTCACGAACGAATTAGTTCCATTGAGCTATTCATACAACTGAACTAAAAGAGCCAACTGAACTAATGAGTTCTTTTAGCTCCGTAGTTCAGTTGGCTCTTGTTCTCGTTTCTTATTCGTTCATTTCGTTCTTATTCGTTCTTTTCTGTTGTTTATCGTAGTGTTAAATGGTAGTGCCATCATTGGCGGTGTTACCACATACGAATAAAATAACTTATGGCAACATTTTTCCTACAAAAGCGCGAAAATTGCAAAAAATAAAAAAATAAGCAAATTAAAATAATATATTTTTTCAATTTAACTCAAAGAAGGGTTAGGCGAGAAATATCCACAGAAATTCTTATTAAATATACTTTTATAAAAACATATGTAATTTTTGACGATGTATTAAAATTAAAATTTTTTGCTTTTGAATTTCTTGAATATAATTCAAATTCTATACATTAGAAGTAATAGCACATAATAGCTAAAAAAATTTTATAATATATTTCTTTTAATAAAATTTCTAAGTGGGCTCCATGGAAAGTTAGTGCATAGCGTAACGATTGTGAGTTTGACTCTCACAAGATAATCTGGTCTGTTACGCTAATAAGTATGTTTTTATAAATAATAGTGTCAACTAAAAATCTATAAGATTGAAAAAATTTAAATAAGACAAAAGAGATTGTAAATGTATTTATTTATATATGTATATAAATAAATTTAAATTTATATTTTTATGTTTATGTTTTTCTTAATATTTATATTTTATGTATATATTATTGTTTTTAACGATTCAATTATCAAAATTTCCGCCAATCCATTGACTTAACTTTTTGATAGAAATTCAAATTTTTCGACACTGGTAGGTCAAAAAATCTTGCCAATAATCGGAAAAGGGTTCAATTTCAAAATCTGGATTTGCAAAATTCTCGCTAAACACTAGATTTCATTCATTTATTGCCGGGTATTCAAATTTTTCAGAGCAGGTAGGTAAATTGTCAAAGAAATAAATTGTAGGAAATTTCCGTCATAGCAATAATACCAAAACAGTGCTAAAAGGGCAGCAATTGAAAAATGGGTTGAATGTGGTCATGCTACCTACCCTACAAGTGTAACGTCACACAAAACAAATGTTATTCTCGTCATAGCAATAACGTCAAAAGAGTGCTAAAAGGGCCGCAATTGAAAAATGGGTTGAATGTGGTCATGCTACCTAACCGTACAAGTGTGACGTCACACAAAACAAATGTTATTCTTACTGAGAGTTTCTGTAGCATTCACCCATTATGAAAAACTGCTCAATAGCTCTCTTCATGTTTTTTTCTGGAAAAAAACATTCGACTTACAGAATCAGGGTAAAAAATCAAAATGAGAGTTATTTGTAATAAACATTTTTTTCTCAGGAAGAGAGCCACATATATAAATAGACAACATGGGTGAATCAAGCACTAGTTATTCGAAAGAGTTCATATTGGTATAGTGTCGGATGATCAAAGTGATCTAAGTGAATTTTTATTGGTATAGTGTCGGATGATCAAAGTGATCTAAGTGAATTTTTATATTTAAAAATGGCTGAAAAAAGAAAATTTAGCGCAATATGGACTCATTTCACGGCAGAAGAAGGTAATAGAGCAATGTGTAAATATTGCAAAATAAACCTAAGCATTGCTGGGGGTTCTCATGGGAATCTTTCTCGACATATGAGAACAAAACATCCGCTTACACCATTAAATCAAGAAAGACAGACTACAATCCCACCAGAGGTACTTGAAGAAGACATGCCAGGCGTACAACCTTCTACCAGCTTCCAATCCAGGCAAAGTGCAACGCTCCCTCAGCAACCCCAACAAAATATAACACAATATTTTCATAGGCCTCCACCCGTACGTACTGTTGAGCTAATCGATAGACAAGTGTTGAAAATGATAGCCAAAGGACACCATGCTCTACGAATTGTAGAAGAACCGGAATTCAAACGGCTAATAGAACTTGTCTCAAATTGTCCGGGATACACGCTTCCTACAAGAAAAACTATATCAAATAATATTATGGAAGCGGTTTATGGAGATATCTTAAGCCAAGTAAAATCTCAACTATTATCTGCTACAGCAGTCTGTTTAACTACCGATGGATGGACTTCGAAAACAAATGATATCTACTTGGCTATAACTGCTCATTATATTAGCGAAGATATGCAACTAAAATCACATTTAATTGCATGCGGCAAATATGATGACAGACATACTGCCGAAAACCTAAAAAATTTTATAAAAAAACAGGTGCAAGAGTTTGGTATTGAAAATAAAATTACGGCAATTGTGAGCGATAATGCGGCAAATATTACTGCAGCGATACGTATGGGAAATTGTAGTGGAATTAGCTGTTTTGCCCATTCATTAAACCTGATCGTGCAATTAGCACTTGCGGAGGTGAGTGATACTGTTTCTAAAGTGAAAAAAATAGTAGAATTTTTCAATAAAAGCACACAAGGTATGAAAAAGCTAAGAGAATCTCAAAGGCAAATGAAACTCCCAGAGCTAAAATTAAAGCAGGATGTTCCAACACGATGGAACTCTACGTACGACATGCTTAACAGGATTGTTGCCGTAAAAGATGCTGTAATTTCAACCCTGTCGTTCACAAAACCCGATTTATCTTTGGCACTTCAAAATTGGGAGGTTTTAGACGAACTAATACCAGTTCTCGAGCCATTTTATGAGGTTACGAAAGATATTTCAGCTGAAAAAAATGTAACCCTATCAAAAGTTTTAGTTTTGTGTAATCTATTAGAAAGTGTAATTTCTGATTTTAACGCAACTAAAAGTCAAATAAAAGTACTGATTTCCGTGATGAAAAGAGAAATTACTAATCGTTTTGGTGAACTAGAACGAAGTAGTTTATATGCAGAGAGCACAATCCTAGATCCCAGAATTAAAAAATTAGGTTTTAAAAATGACAGCTCCTATGAAAACGCTGTGAAATTATTGCGCAACAGAATCGGCCAAATTAGACTACCAAATACTGAAACACCTGATACGGAAGGAAGTATTGCTGAAGTTCCACAAAAAAATATTTGGAAAAAATTCGACATGAACTTCAGTCGACTTACAAAATCTGACAATAACATAGCTGCTGGAATTAGAGAATTCGATAAGTACCTAAACGAGGAGTACCTGGAAAGAAGGAAAGACCCTCTTGCGTGGTGGAATGAACGCAGGCATTTGTATCCAAGGGTGTACATGTATGCTTTAAAACGCCTTTGCATAGTAGCCACATCTGTACCATGTGAGCGTATTTTTTCAGCAACAGGACAAATAATAAACGAAAGAAGGACCCTCATCAAACCAAATAAAGTTTCCACTCTTGTGTTTTTACACAATAACATGTGAGCCAAGTTACTATTAACTTTATATCAAAAATGTAAATACAATGTATATTATATTATTATATAAACATATTATAAATGTTTTTTTTTTTAAATTAAATTAATAAATGTGATTGCAATAGACTGAATTACTATTAGTTTCTATTTTTTGTATTTATTTTATTTTTGTTTTTTATGTCCCTATAATTAAATTAAGATTTTCAAAAGCTGCATTTTTTATTTTTCAATTTATTTTTTTCCTTTTAAATATATGTATATATTTAGATAAGTTTTGTTGTTATTATTAGTTAGTTAAGTAATTTTGATTAAAAAGCGCTTCAAGCACATAAATGAATTAATAAAAATGAAAATGTGTTAAATACTATACTATATACTGTTTTTATTTTATTCAATAAGTTGATATAAATACACGGAATGCATTAATTCCTTTAAATGTATATATGTATTGTTTGCATCATTTTAAATATAAATAAAATTGAGAAAGAGAGCGGAGTTGTTTAAAAGTACTGAACTATTGAACTAAAAGAACGAACTAGTTCATTACAGAGAGCTGAACTAGAAAGAGCGAACACTCAAAAGAGCTAAAGGACCCAACTCTAACCCTTACCTTTAGTTTGGATTAATTTTCCACTGGTAACAGCACTCTTTAAATATTTCTTAATGAATGGAGCGAATTTTTGGGCATCTACCTTATAGTGTTTTCACACCGAGTGGTTTTAACGCAAAGGTTGGTTTTAACGTTAAAACCAAAAATAAAACCTGATTTTACCATACAAAATTATTGTGTTAAAACCAAAATAAAACCTTTTTTGAAACAAATGTAAATAAATAAATAAATGTAAATAATCATTTTTTTGTATTAAAAAAGGAAATATTTGGAATATTTTTAATTTCTTCAATGAAAATTTTAAAAATTTGTAAATATTTAATTATTAATCGAAATGTGAGTTGTTTCTCGTCACAATGAATATAGTTTCTTGTGCGAAAGGTAAGTCAGAAGCTAAATATATCAAGTTGAATTAAGGCATATTGCTCATAAATTTTTTTTCTCGCAGTCATAAATGTGATGAATTTAAAACCAATTTTAATAAAACTTGCAGTGTGAACGCAAAATCAGCTGTTTATGGTTTTAATGCTAAAATCAGGTTTTAAATTTTGGTGTGAAAACACTATTATATGTGTTGGTGAGGTATTTCTTGATAGCTGGCAAAGATAAACTTCCACGTTCCTTCAAGGTTTTAATGGCAGCATCTACCAATTGGAACACTATACAAAAAAAGTAACCAAAAATTAGAGGACTTAAAATTCACAAATAAATCACACAAAAGAAAACACTTTCCTTCCTTGTTGACTTCTTACTCTTCTTTCCGTATAGAAAAGCTTTAGAAAATTGATTCACTTTCTTCCTTTAATTAAATTCAAATTTTATGTTTCTATTTTTTTCCACAAAGTTCTTTAATTTAAATTTTATATTATTCTATTTTTCACATAGTATTATAATCACACTGAGGAGTAGCATCATAAATTTTTGTTTTCAAAGTCTACTACGATTGAGTTTTTGAAATTAATATATATTAACAAACACAACTCTGAAGCATAAAAAGTCAAATAAAACCTACATGTGTAGTATTAAGTAAGTTTTGTATGTTAAGTTTCGGTCATTAATTTCTTGTAGTGTATGTACTTGTTTGCTTACATTTGGTAACACTGCCTTTAACGCATTTCGCATATATTTTCGGTTTTTTCTTGTTTGATGACTCATTTATTGCCTTCTTAATTTTTTTGCATATATATTCATTCCTTTCCTCCACTGATTTTTTGTTGTTGTTTTCAACTTCATTCACATTATGGAATAAAATTTTTGTCTCCTCGCATTTTTGTTTACACGATCTTTGATATTTAATCATTTTGTTATCCTTTCATCATAGCGTTTTTCAATGGGTTCTAATAATTGTTTAATTTAATTTTCGTTTTGTTTAAGTGACGCTTTATATATATTTTTTTATTATATTGATCAATTCCACAACATTTATTAGATGTATGAAACACTTCATTACAAACCCTATTGAATCCTAGTTTCACCACGGATCGATTGTTTACATTTATTGCACTCAGACATTCTGACTGTCTTTTCACAAATATATTCAAATTATACGTATTCTTATTATATTTCCACACTCCCTTTTTGATTTTGTTGGTTTATAATAGTCCTATATATTTTTTTAACCACTTTTTTATTAGTATTAAAATTTTTCATAGAGCTTAATTAAATACACCTCCTTCGCTGCCGGTGTTGCCACAATAATATATTGACGGAGTGAAATCGCTTTCTGGCAGAGTCTTCCATGTCAGAAAGGCAGTTAAGGAGCAGTAACTAAGAATTATCCCATGCGCCAGATTAAGGTGTTATGTGACCCGTGCAGATGATCAGCCCAGCTTGGGGCGCCAAAGAGCTAAGTCATTAGCGGAGCCTCCTGAAAACCATGCCAAACTCAAGAGTAATTACATGTTGCCATGCCTTCCGGGCTCTCCCATGACCGACCATCCACTCCGAATTAAAAAAACTTATGGAAAAGAAGACAATAAAAACCAATAAACCTACGGGTAACAGGCAGCTATTGAACTCGCTGACCGAATGAAGCATGAGCTCCAAGAGGCACAGCTATTGACAATATAAGCAAAACAGGGGTAACGCAAAAACATGACAGGTGCATCGCTTGCAGTAGTGCTGAGAAGAACAAAGTATATCTGGATGATAGACTAAGTAGCTACGTCGCTGAAGAGGCAGACGGAACTAGAAAAGGAGATCAACTGTGAAGTGGAGTAAGGATGGACCAGTACGCTGAAGTTTCACGACATCCACTTACGCCAGGGTCATCCTTTAATTGACTGAAAGAAAATAGTTATATCAAAATTGTCTCGGTGAAGAGAGGACAGCTAGCGGCGTGCTCGGAGATGGGGCATTCAGGATATACGTAGTTGCCTTCTTCCTCCCAAGAAGCTTGAGTCAGACAGAGGAGCAGATTATGGCTCTATTGAATGCTCAAAATGAAGGTCTGCCCACCTCCATAGCGCATCCTTAAGAGCAAGTATGAAAGAAATTGTAAATTGATGACAGTCGGAATCGATTAAGAATCACTCAATGTGGCCAAATATTGGCCAATGTCATCAGCTAAGCTTTGGTAAGATTCCGGTCCATGACATTTCCAAGAAATGTCGTAGTAGTCTAGCCTACAGCCTGAAGAAGAGCAAGTGCAGTGTTCATTCCAAAAGAGGGAAAAGTTACACTGCATACCCTAAATCCTTTAAACCAATGAGTCTCTCGTCTTTCAGTTTGAAATCACTTGAGCAACTTATGGAACACTTACATAAGATGTGGGATATTAGAAAGGGTACCACCGCATACTAAACAATACTCCCATATAACAGGCGGATTCACTAAGACAGCTCCTTTAGATTTAGTAGGAACTATGCAGAAGTCCATGGAAGTGAAAAAGGGAACCATATTTGTGATTCTTGACATGTAGAGCACTTTTGATAACATTCCACAGGAAGTTAAAAGTATTTTATTAGGCAGAAGATGTATAGAACATGTGATATCAAGATGGATGGCTGAGGTCCTAAATACACGAACTGTGGAAACATACGCAGCAACGTAACAATAAGGGACAACAAAATCCGGGGATGACAACAGGGTTACGGCCTTTCGCCGCTAACGTGGAGCCTGAACGCACTACTTATAAAAATACTTGTAAAACGGTCGGCCATCTGTCAAGGATATGCAGATGATATAGTCTTGGGGCAAACTTAAAGAGACTATCTACGTCATCATTGAGGTTGTAAGTTGTTGGTGCATAACAATGAGCCCGAGAATAAACCGTGGGCAAAACTATCTGAAGAAATGAATCAGTTAAGTATACAGAATAAGGTTACCCTCTGGTGGGTTCTAGTGTAACCTTTCCGTTTAAAATAATACACAAGTTTACTCTTCAGTGTCCAATTCTAGAATGTCTTCTTTATTATTCTTTAGTTCTTACTTCTAGTTCTTTTTTATCTTTAGTGCAGGGTTGTATAAAAGTAGTAGTAATTATCTTTATTGCAGGGTTGTATTAAAGTAGTAGTAATTATCTTTAGTGCAGTGTTGCCACTATACCTCCCTTTTATTATTTTTTTGTTTAAAATTTAAAACTAACTTTTGTTATATTATTCTTTTATACATTAATAACTGTTAATGAATGTTTGTTTTAAATTAAATGATTTTATAATAGAGGTTGGGTATATAATTATTATATTGTTACGTTTTTACCTTTTTAAAAACGTTTAAATATGAGTTCGTTAATTGCAAATAGAGTAAAAACAAATATGTGGTTATTTTCTCTTAAACTCTCTTTATTATTTACACTACTTTTGTGTACCACCGTATAGAACTTAACGATACAACAATAATAATCTGTTTATTCACTGTACTAGTTCACACAAGTATTCGCTAGATCTTTACAACCGCAACTTCACACAAGGCTGACTAAATTAACTCTGCCTGCTGCTTGCTTTGTCCAGCCCTTTTATAGTCCGCACACACGCGTATCAATCAGTATGATGAACGTTCTCGATGTAGAAGGTTCTCGCTCGCGCCTTCTCGAGAACTCTATTGCTAGTACATTGTTGTTTGTGTACTTTGCTTATGTTGCTGTACTAGGCGCAACCAGGTTCGTCATACATATGTGTGTGTGCAGCTTTAGATAACCAACACGTTCATTGTATACTTAGTGTTAGTGTGCGTTTGTATATTGTGGCTTTGTGTTGGTGTACCTGGTAGCTTTTGTTTATTGTTTTTATTGTTAAACGATATTAGGTCATTTCGCTTTGCGTAACACTACCGCCCACTTAAGCCTGTTCGTCCCGAATAGGCTCATTATCTCTTTTCCCATACTTTGCCAGTCGCTCTATGTGTACGACCTTCATTTTTGCTCGGGGGCTGTTAGCTCTCTGTATCCTGTACACGACATCGTTTAACCGCTTTATTATCTTATACGGTCCATCCCAGCTGGTTTGTAGCTTGGGAGATAATCCCTTCTTCCGCTTTGGGTTGTATAGCAGAACCGTTTGTCCCTCATGGAAGCCCTCCGTGTTTGCCGCACGACCATACCTGGCTTTCTTTCTATCACTGACCATTTTTATACGGGTGCGCACAAACTCATGAAGTTTATTTAGGCTTTCGTCTTTTCCAGTGTATGTGACATCCTTCTCTGTGCCGGGCTTAACACCAAACTCTAAGTCACCGGACAGCTTTATCTCAGGCCCAAAGATTACCTTGGCGGGTGATCTAGATGTTGAATCATGGACCGCGGATCGGTACGCCAGTAGAAACCTCGGAATGTGTTCGTCCCAGTCTTTCTGTTGCTCGCTCACTACTTTTCGCAAGTATTCCTCCAGGGTTCGGTTAGATCGCTCTCCCATTCCGTCTGACTGTGGGTGAAGAGGCGTCGTTCGAGTCTTCTTAATGCCATATACTTCGCACATTTCCTTGAATACAGCTGACTCAAAATTTCTGCCTTGATCGGAATGTAGTTCTATTGGAACCCCGTAGCGGCATATACTTCCGGCCATTTGCTGAAGTAGTCCATCACAACGAGAACATATCGGTTCCCCGTATTGCTGACTGGAAAAGGGCCTGCAACGTCCATCGCTATCCGCTCGAAAGGTGCGCCTGAGTTATACTGCTGCATCTGACCTCGACTTCTTCTTGTTGGACCTTTAGCCTCAATACACTGGGTGCAGTTTGCTATCCAATCCGCCACTGCTTGTTGACATCCAACCCAATAAAAACGTTGTTTTAGCCTTTCCAGTGTCTTTGTCACTCCAAGATGTCCTCCGCTGGCTCCATTATGGAACTCCTTTAACACTTCTTTCATTTTGGAGGAAGGCACTACCAATAGGTTGGATGAGGTCTTGCCATCAGCGCTTTCCCAAAGTCGATATAGGCACCCATTTATGATCTTTAAGCTGTCCCATAGTGCCCAATATGCTTTTGTAGGAGGACCTTCTCCGGATATATCATTTCTTGTAGGTCGTTTGTCCTCCTCCTTCGCTGCTATTACCTTCGCCAATATTGGGTCACTCCTTTGTGCTTGGGACCAGTCTTCGTTGGCTTCAATCCGCGGTAGCCGGATATCGACGATGGATTCGTTTTTCTCAGCTTTCACGCAATGTTTACACTCCAAATTACAAGGTCGGCGTGAAAGAGCGTCAGCATTTAAATGTTTTATGCCCCTTCGGTGTTCGATGCTGAAGTCGTAGGTCTGGAGGCGTTCAATCCAACGTGCTAACTGTCCTTCAGGGTTTTTGAATTGTAGCAGCCATCTCAGTGCAGAGTGATCAGTCCTTAGCAGAAAATTTTGGCCATACAAGTACTTGTGGTAATGTTTGATGCACTCCAGCACTGCCAGTAGCTCTCGTCGGGTTACACAATAATTGCTTTCAGGCTTTGACAATGTGCGACTATAGTAGCCTACGACTTTCTCTGTTCCATTGATCACTTGGGAAAGTACACCACCAATACCATATCCGCTAGCATCACTGTCTAAGATGAACTGTTCTCCTGGGACTGGATACGCCAAAACTGGTGCAGCACACAATAGGTCTTTTAGTGTTTGGAAAGCCTTCTCCTGTGGCTCACCCCATTGATAGATTTTTGACTTCTTGGTGAGCTCATGCAAACTTGTAGCCACGCTGGCAAAGTTAGGCACAAAGCGTCTGTAGTATGTGCATAGTCCCAAAAAGCTGCGTAGTTCGTGAAGATTCTGGGGACGAGGCCAGTCCTTTACTGCTCGTATTTTATCTTCATCGGTGGATATGCCATCTGCTGTGACAAGATGCCCCAAATATTTCACCTGCTTTTGGAAAAATGCATATTTCTTTACGCTTAGTTTTAGTCCAGCAGTTGTTATTCGTTGCAGAAATTCTCATAGGTTCTTGATGTGTTCGTCGAAAGTTCTGCCCATTACTATTATGTCGTCGAGATACACCAGGCAAGTCTTCCAATGCAGTCCCTTTAGCACACGTTCCATAAGCCGCTCGAATGTGGCCGGAGCATTTCAGAGTCCAAATGGCATAATCTTAAACTGCCATAAGCCGCCGTTCGCACTGAATGCGGTTTTCTCTTTGTCCTTGTCTGCAATCTCCACCTGCCAATACCCGCTTTGTAGATCCAATGTGAAGAACCATTTTGTTCCGGCTAGCGTGTCGAGTGTGTCGTCAATTCTTGGTAGCGGGTAACTATCCTTTTTGGTGACATCATTCAGCTTCCTGTAGTCTACGCAGAATCTTGTACTGCCATCTTTCTTCTTTACTAAGACTACAGGTGAGCTCCACGGACCCGATGATGGTTCGATTACACCGCTCTTCCTCATTTCGTCAACTAACTCCTTGACCTCATTACGCTTCGCCAGCGGTATGCTTCTGGGTGCCTGCTTTATCGGTCTCGCTTCGCCAGTATCAATTTCATGTTTAACCATGGCTGTTCTTCCTTGCCTTTTGTTGTTCGTGGCGAAAGCGAAAGCATACCTCTTTAGCAGCTTTTTGGCTTTGTTTTTCTCTGCAGCTGCTAAACCTGCTATCCATTTCTCCACATTTTCACCAAATTCCTTTTGATCCTTGGCTGACATATCGGCAGGTTGCGGCGTTTGTTCGCTGTTTATTATCGCCTCTACTGGAACACATTGGCTCACCTCTGAGTTTTTACAGACGACTCTTTCATGGCCTGATAGATTTAGCACTCTCACCGGGACTATTCTTTGTTCTGTGGATTTGACGAGGGCCTTTGCTGATATTAAATCCGTCTGTATTTCTACTGGTTCAACAACCCACAAGCGGTTTTCCACACAATCTCCATCAATGCGCCCCCATATCAGTGATTCACTCTGAGGTGGCAATTTGAGTTGTTCGACCGCAACTATCCTTCTGGCGTCCACTTGGTGCTTGTACCCCACGTCTAGAGGTATCTCTACATTTCGCCAACTCATAATCTGTTGCCCCATATTCAAATTGATGCCATGAGCTATCATGAAATCGGCACCAATTATAACCTCGTCCACAATATCGGCAACAATAAAGATGTGACTTACACTAATGTTGACTATAGTCACCTTCGCCTCTGTTTTTCCGTGGACGGTGGCAGACTCTCCCGTAGCTGTCCGTAGTCTTACATTGCTAAGTGCCTCACACTTTCCCTTCACTACATCTGGCCTGATGATAGACTGCGTCGCCCCGCTGTCTATAGTGAAGGTATGTGGTCTGCCATTTATGTATCCGCACGCCGTAAGATTGTTGTTGTTCTGTTGCATCACTGATATTGAGATTGTTGGGCCCTCGCTTGTGGGAGCCAGCACTTGCCCCGCAGCGCTAGCTCGTTTTAGTTTAACGGGGACTCTTGTGAAGATGGTTGGTAGTTCGCCCGTTTCTTATTCCTTGATGGTGAGGCGGATCTTGATCTCTTGCGTGGCGCTTTGCAGTTTCTTTGGAAATGGCCACTCTTTCCACAGTTGAAGCATTTGAGTTTAGCCTTTTGTCTATTTTCTCCCAAAACTTGCTTCAACATCTCTTTAAATTTGTCCAAAAGGCATTCCTCCTCCTCCACGACTTCCATTTTCCGCACTTTGCTCATTTAGGTCATTTCGCTTTGCGTAACACTGCCGCCCACTTAAGCCTGTTCGTCCCGAATAGGCTCATTATCTCTTTTCCCATACTTTGCCAGTCGCTCTATGTGTACGACCTTCATTTTTGCTCGGGGGCTGTTAGCTTTCTGTATCCTGTACACGACATCGTTTAACCGCTTTAATGCGGCCAGCACTTGCCCCGCAGCGCTAGCTCGTTTTAGTTTAACGGGGACTCTTGTGAAGATGGTTGGTAGTTCGCCCGTTTCTTATTCCTTGATGGTGAGGCGGATCTTGATCTCTTGCGTGGCGCTTTGCAGTTTCTTTGGAAATGGCCACTCTTTCCACAGTTGAAGCATTTGAGTTTAGCCTTCTGTCCATTTTCTCCCAAAACTTGCTTCAACATCTCTTTAAATTTGTCCAAAAGGCATTCCTCCTCCTCCACGACTTCCATTTTCCGCACTTTGCTTATTTGTGGTCTAGAAATCGTGCGAGCGGTCTCCTGGGCTAGTGGGAAGGCCACTGTCTCTGCAAAAGTTGTCTTCTGTGTAGAACATACCGCCACTTTAATATCAGGGTCGCGTATGCCATTAACAAACGCCTCGGTCTTAAAGTTGTCTATCAATGGATGGTTTTCTCCTGGGTATGTAAGCTGCACTAATCTCTCAACCTCCATTGCAAAGGCTTGTAATGACTCATTTGCCTTTTGCGCCCGGCATCTCAACTCCATGCGGTATAGTTCCCGATTGTGCTCATCGTCGAATTTACGCTGCAACGCCACCATTAAGTCGTTGTAGTTGTTTCTGCTGCTGGCTGGCATAGTTTCTAGGATCTCAGCTGCGACACCTTTTAACGCCAGAATTAGTTCTAGAGCCTTCTCTCCATCGTCCCATCCGTTTCTGCTGGCTACTGTCTCAAATTGGAATTTGAATACGGATAGGGGTGAGCTGCCATCAAAGCAAGGTGGTTTAATCCTGCCGGTACTTTCGGATACGGCTCGCACTGGTTCCGGTCTCTGGCTCTGGAGGTTGTTGATCTTCTCTTCCATTATCACCAGTTTTCCGTCGACGGTCTTTCCCAAATCGTTCACTTTCGTGTCGACGGTCCTTTCTAAATGTGACATCCTTTCCTCCACACCAGTAATTCTTTTGCTGACCGACTCGTGTATTTCCTGCAGCTTCCATGATGTCGCTTCAAGCTCCTTTTCAATTTTCGTCAAAATTGCTGCTTGCAGTTTTTGGTTTTCGGTTCTAGAAGCTTCTTGCACTTCAGCTAGAAGTTTTTGATTTTCGGTTCTAGAAGCTTCTCGTACATCAGCAAATAGCTTTTGATTCTCAGCTCTAGAAGCTTCTTGTGCATCCGCCAATAGCTTTTGGTTTGCTACTTGCATTTTCTCCATCATAGCCGCTAGCAACAAATTTATGTCAGCACCGCTAGGAGTTGCAGGGGCCTGTAATTCTCGTTCCTCTTCTTCCTCGAACTCGTGAGAATCGATGTTAATACCCTGCAGCTGCAGATGTTCCCTTAACCGCCTTTGCAGTTCATTCTTCGTGCCCGTTGTTGGCAGTTCTAGCTTACCCAACTCTCGTTTCAGTCGTTCCACTCTTAGTTCGGTGAGCTTCATTTTATTTATTTATTTCCTTTTTATTTATTTTACTTTTCGATTTTTGCAATCCCACTTCTGACACCAATTGTTACGTTTTTACCTTTTTAAAAACGTTTAAATATGAGTTCGTTAATTGCAAATAGAGTAAAAAGAAATATGTGGTTATTTTCTCTTAAACTCTCTTTATTATTTACACTACTTTTGTGTACCACCGTATAGCACTTAACGATACAGCAATAATAATCTGTTTATTCATTGTACTAGTTCATACAAGTATTCGCTAGATCTTTACAACCGCAACTTCACACAAGGCTGACTAAATTAATTCTGCCTGCTGCTTGCTTTGTCCAGCCCTTTTATAGTCCGCACACACGCGTATCAAGCAGTATGATGAACGTTCTCGCTCGCGCCTTCTCGAGAACTCTATTGCTAGTACAGTGTTGTTTGTGTACTTTGCTTATGTTGCCGTACTAGGCACAACCAGGTTCGTCATACATATGTGTGTGTGCAGCTTTAGATAACCAACATGTTCATTGTATTGTTAGTGTTAGTGTGCGTTTGTATATTGTGGTTTTGCGTTGGTGTAGCTGGTAGCTTTTGTTTATTGTTTTTATTGTTAAACGATATTAGGTCGTTTCGCTTTGCGTAACAATATATTTTCTTTACATGAGATACTTCATGTTTAGAATTGCTTATAAATAATATGTAAATGGGTAAGTATACTTCCCTCTTTTTTTGTTATTATTATAAGAAACAAAAAGAATTTACAATGGGCAACAAGAATGTATTAAAGTGTAATTTCTTTGTCATGATTTGATAAAGTTCCATTACTTTATTGCTTTTACAATTTGTTTTCTTTTTTTTAATTTATTTTTCAAAGTTTTCCGATTTTGTCTTTATGAACAGTTTTTTTCCTTTTTTGTTACGTTATTGTAAATAGTTACATTTACACCATTTATACTTTTGACAACATAAGGACCATCATACATGCTCTTATGTTTTTCGTACGGTTCCTTTTTAGCACAATATTATCGGCAACTTTAACTTTTAACGGATTTAAAAATTTATCAAAAGTTGTTTGTTCCTCGCTTTGTGTTTGTCTATTAAACGTCTCGCAACAATATTAGTCTTTTGTAGTCTATGTTTTACCTCTTTACTATAACTGTCCAAATTATAAAGTGGATCTAAACTTTCTGTTAAATTATTTGGCATTGTAGCATTTTTCCCAAATACTAACTCAAAAGGTGTAAACCGATTATCAAACGCAGTGTTTGGTGTAGTGTTATGGTAAAAAGTGAAATATTTTAAATAAGTGTCCCAATCTGTTATGTTCTCCTTGATATACGCTCGGCTATATTCATTTAATACGAGATGGTTACGTTCGACTGTACCCACACTTTGATGGTGATAAGCTGTTGAAAAATTTAAGCCCACTTTAAGTAATTTACATAATTCGCTAAATAGTTCCATTTAGGACTCAGTTCCCTGATCCGATTTTATAGTTTTCATTCTCCCGTAAATTAAAATTAAATTCTCAAAAATCGCACGAGTTACGTATATACTACCACAACTTCCCAATATCCAGCCCCGAAACTCTGCCACAACTTCAGATATTGAAGAAATAATGCAGAAGTACTTAGGCAAAGTCAATGGCACTTACGTTTAACAATTTTTATAAATTTCGCTGCCTAATTCAAAATTCCAAAAAGTCAATGGCACCGATAATGTAAGAAAGTTGCATAAGTGTCATCGACCAAGCAATTAATTTCTTTTAACATAAATATCGTTACACTTAACGTTCTTGCTTTTCCTCATGTAAATAAAATAAAGCAACAATGTATTGCATAAAATTAACAATATCATATTTCCCTAACCACTTGAAGTGCAAACAATTCATATTAGTGTAGCCGATCCATATTTTATGTGTTCAGACAGAGAGTATTATCAATATTTTTTTGACAGCTGGTAAACAAAACAGCTGATTGTTTCAACAACATTGCTTTTAATTTAATCGTGAAAATTAGTTCGAATATTTTTAAAAAAAAAATGGAAAACAACTCAACGTTGGAAAAGGCCTTACTACTAGTGTGTAACAGGAACGCTGAGCTGATGCGGTTAGTAGGAGCAACTTTTGATTCCAAAGTGGCTTCTCTCAGAAGGATGAGGAATAAAAATTTGATAATTCTGAAAAGTTTGCAGAAAAGAAAGCTTTTGCTTATGGCAATGTTAGAGGAAAATGAAACTCAAAGGTCTTTATGAAAATTGGTAAGTAAAATATGAACAATATTAATCAAATCAATTACTACATTTCCAATTTTCAGAACCGCCCATCGACATTTTGGGAACTCAATTGTCACTGCAACGACGATCAGTTTTTAGGATGCATTTTCGAATGAACCGTAGCAGTTTTGACGTCCTTTGTGGTTTGTTGTCGAATTTGAGTAAGGAAGACACAAATTGGCGAAAAACGATAACATTTGAAAAGCGTGTAGACATCGCTTTGTTTACACTCAGTTCATCCGGCGAATACAGAGTGGTTTCTGAGCTTTTTGGTGTTGACAAATCAACTGTGTGTACAATTTTAATTGAATTTTGTGAGGAAGTGTGGCAGGTGTTGTCCAACAGTTATATAAAGAAATTGCCTCCAGCACAAGAACTCTTAAGCGAATGCGTTGATGGATTCCAAAGGCTTGGTTTTCCACAATGTCTAGGGGCCATTGCTAAATTTGAAATTTTTGACATTTTGTACCATTTTATATGCCTACATAAATAAAAGAATCCTCAAATGACAAGTAATTGCAATTTATATTTACAGATGGATGCCATATAGAAGTTAAACCAAACCAAAACGATGCCACTGACTACTCCAACTATAAGGGATGATATTCTATGATACTTTTGGCGCTTGTGGATTACAGGTACAAAATAAGCAATTTTTTTGTTTGCAAATATGTAATGATATATAAACAGGTACCGTTGTTTATATATAAACATTGGGGCTCCTGGACGTTGTAATGATTCCCAAATTTATAATACATCACTGTTAGAGAAGGTACTGGAGAACTCCGACGTGTTGAAATCCAATACGAAAGAAACAGGTGATATTCAAATGCCAGTTTTCATTTTGGGAGGCTCCGCCTTTAGGTTCTCTACCAATTTAATGAAGCCGTGCCCCTTTTCATTGGCTTTATCAGTTGAACAAAAGTTGTTCAAAAATCAACTATCGAAGTGTAGAAGAGTGGTAGAGAACGCATTTGGCCACCTTAAAGCACGCTTTCGCCGTATTGGTAAAGGCATAGACAATCGAATAGGGAATGCGCCGATTATTGTTGAAGCCTGCTGCGTTTTGCACAATTTCTTAAATGAAAGAAATGACAACATAAATCAGTTGTGGCTTGAAAGCGTCAATGATTTTACAACAAATCGGGAGGGACCAACTTATAACACCACGATTGGTGATAGCGAACCAACCGCTGAAACTATAAGACAAACCTTATGTTCTTATTTCAGTAAGTACAAAAACATTTAATTTTTTTAAATTTTTATATTATTTTTTATTTAAATAAGAAATTAATGCATCAGCAATTTTTTTATTTTCTTCGGCTATACTACCTAAAATTTCTATCTTTTTTCTTTCCAAATCAATTAAAACTTTCTTATTTTCCTCACTTTTTTCTAACAACTTTTCCATTTCATTCGAAATATTTCCCAAATTTTCAGCTACCATTTCTCTTAAATTAATTTTTCTTTTTTTTTTTTTCTTGAAGGTTCGGATGTGCAGGGTGAAGGGGCAGGAGAACACAGGACCAGCGGCGATGATGGTGCAGACATCGGTGTACCTGGCGATGGTGCAGATGTTGTTGTAGCACTTGATGTTGCTGCCAGTGATGAATCCGGAACATCTGTATAAATAAAAAAATTGCAATTAATAACACAAAAACAATAAAATAAAAAAGTAAAAATAAAACACCATCAATGCTTTCCAATGTCAGCTCATTGTACATATTTACTTTACAGACTCCAATTACTTCATGGACAATTTCGTAGTGGCACCATGTCGAAGGTGACCCACCAGAAATTCCCATCATCGCCTTCTCCTTCCTATAAAATTGTGGTTTTAAACAAGTTTTATGTATATTTATATGTTATATTTATTACCTGTACCGCTGGGTGAAATTTTGTATTTTCACCTGCACATCCCTTGGACTGCATGTGTGTCCCTGCTTGCTGAGCTCCTCCGCCATCTCCGCATATATGTGGAGATTTTTTCTGTGCCCACGGAGAGCACCCAGTTTTGTTGGCCACATATCCATCAGGGCTGCTTCGCTTACATCACTCCAGCACATCCTGCTCTTTTTCCTTTTTTCTTTTTAAAATATAATTTGTTATTATTAAAAATTATAAATAATCAAATAAATTAAATAAAAACTTACCTTCCACCTGACCCGCCATTTTTTGATTTATTTGTTTGTCGTTGTTGACATTGAGTTGTATAATTGTAATATGGTCACTGAACGTCAATTTTAAAACAATTAGAATTTTTATTGAGCAATAATTAATTCAAATTTTATATAAAATATTGATGTCAATAATGGCGTTTATTGCTATTTACGCAATAAAAGTGCCTGTCTGAACACGGTATTAAGACCAATCTCGAATAATAAAGTCGTATAAAAAGTTTATAATTAAAAAAAAAGTGATTTTTTTATAAACGTAACTGGCGCAGTCGGAAAGTTAAATTTCTAAAGAAATTTAACCGAATCATTCGCTAAACAAAATTTTATCTCTAAAGAGATTAAACTTTAAGTAATTAAATACATCGAAATTGTATAATATTAAACCGAAAAGGAAAAGTGACAAAGATATATAAACTACAAGTAATTAAATACAGCGAAATTGTATAATATTAAACTTAAAGGAAAAAGTGAAAAATAATTATTTCCGAAGCAGAAAATGAGTAAGTTCGACGAGCGAAGAAACCTGCACCAACCTGTTGGCGAAGAACAGATGGCAGAGGTAATAAGGGCACAAGAAGAAGCTATAAATCAGCTAAAGGCCAAATTAGCACATCAACAGAAAAGCGTTGAAAAAGGTTTTGGGCTAGAACCTCGAGACGTCCTCACACAATGCAGACAATTAAGGTGTCTGGACAAGGACCACGACGTTAATGCGTTTATATCGTCAGTGAAAGCCATTATGACAGTATGTCTGCTGAATAATAGACAGCTAGAAAATCTAGCAATGTCGATAATAGTAAATCAAAAAATTAATGGTGCAGTTGGAAGTTACGTCAGAGAATTGGGAACCAGCACAACTTGGGACCAAATAAAATCGAAATTGGAGGAGTACTACAGACCAAAGACAACATATGGCGACGTCTTCAATAGATCCAGAGAAATAAAAGTAAGCAATTTAAGAGAACTATTCAATTATTTTGAAAAAGCAAAATATGATATAATTTATTCGATGACAATAGGCCTGGTACTTATAAACCAGACGAAGTTGATAGGGATTTGGTAAATATTCTAATAGAAAAAATTGACATACCAATGAGGACCCATTTAGACCAGAATTGTACACTTAATGCTATAATTACGAAATACTCACAAATTAAGCAGTTAGATGACCCTATTCACATTAAATACAGGAAAAATACTATTACTTACAATAAAGACTTAAACATTTACAATACTAATCATAAAATTAACACACCAAACATTAACAAAAATAAACAATATAATACATACACACAAAGACCCTCTAGTTTTAACACATCAAATCAAAACCCTCCTAACCCTACTAGCTCAAATCCATCTAGGATTAATCGTATGAGCGTAGATACTCGAAATTCTGAATTTTAGTCAGAACCCATGGAGATCGGAACTCTACACGAAACCCAGACGAATGTAGAAAAAGAAATAAATTTTTTAATATCGCCTCAAAATCTTCATTACCAATAATAACCATTTCCATAGGGAAACAAAAAATAAGGTGTCTTATCGACACTGGCTCTACTACAACCATTCTAACAGAAGATGCCTTGATAGAGCATTAGCCTAGAATTAGGCTTAAGAATCCTTTATATTTTAAAACTTTAAACGGTACAAATAAAATTGAATATATTGTAACTTCACCATTCCCAAAGGAATTTGGTTATCCTGGTACACTTCAAAGGAAAATTATCAATTTTTCAAACGAAAGCTTTTCGGGCATAATAGGGCAAAATTTTTTGAGAGCCTTGAAAGCTAAAATTAACTATGATGAAAATTACATTGAAATACTTAAAAATAAATTGTATTTCGAGGAATATGACTATGACAAATATTTCCAAAATATTTGTAATTTAGAACATACAGGAAACAATAAAATAATGAATAGTATTGATTTATCCCATACAAATCACGAAGAACGTCAGGCAATTTTAAAATTGCTTACTGAATTTGAACATTTGTTCTTTAAAGAAGGGGATGTTCTATCATGCACAAATGAAGTTTGTCACGAAATAATAACTACAAATGAGAAGCCGTTGTATTCCAAAATATATAGGTACCCTCAAATACATGAGGAAGAAATAAAACGTCAAATTAAAGATATGATGGAACAAAAAATTATATGTGAAAGCAATTCACCTTATAATAGTCCATTGTGGATCGTCGAAAAGAAATTGGATAATTCTGGGAACAAAAAGTCCAGAATTGTTAAAGATTACAGAAAACTTAATCAATTCACGATTGACGTTCATTAATTAATGGGCATTACGAATTTATCCGTATGCCATTTGGCTTGAAGAACGCCCCATCAACTTTCCAAAGGTTAATGAATAAGATTCTCATTACATAAATATAAATTAATAAATAAATAAATATAAATTAACATAAATAAAATTTGTGTCGTCTATATGGACAATATATTGCTTTTTGGCACATCCTTACAAGAACACTTAACAAACCTTAAATTAATACTCCAAGCACTTAATAAAGCGAAACTTAAAATACAAGTGAATAAATGCAATTTCCTAAAAAAAGAAACACAATTTTTGGGACATATCCTAACAAATGAAGGGATAAAACCAAGTCCCTTGAATATTCAAATAATTCAAAATCTTAAAATTCCAAATACCACAAAAAAGATAAAATCCTTCCTAGGAATGACTGGATTTTATAGAAAATTTATAAAGGACTATGCAAAAATTGCATATCCAATGACCCGATCTTTAAAAAAGGATCAATCAATTAACACAAATGATCCAAGTTTTATTACTTCTTTCGAAAAACTTAAATATCTTGTAACAAACTCATCGATATTGCGATATCCTAATTTTATGAAAAAAATTAAAATCACAACAGATGCCAGCAACTTTGCTATAGGTGCCGTTCTATCTCAAGATGGACATCCTGTTGCATATGCATCTAGAACCTTAAATAAGCATGAAGCAAATTATGCTACTATAGAGAAGGAGATACTCGCCATTGTGTGGACAGTAAAATACTTTCGGCCATACGTTTATGGTAGAGAATTTGATTTAGAAAGTGACCATCAGCCGCTGAAGTGGTTGATGACAAAATATTCCGGAAAGGATATAAGCCCGAAACTTCAAAGATGGCTGGTTAGTTTGGGAGAATATAATTTCTCGATTGAATATATAAAAGGAAAAACCAATAATATTGCAGATTTTCTTAGTAGAATAAGAAACGACGAGATTAATGCTCAAATAGAACCAGTCCACGTCAATGAAAACAACAATAGCATGACAGTTGAAATAGACACAGTTCATTCGCAACAGCAGAATTCAAATTTTGAAATTCCAATATTGGATACTGTCGTAAATACATTTAAAACTCAAATAGTTATTGTGCAAAGAAAAAAAAAAAACAATTGAAAATATTTTCAGGTTTAAGCGCATCTACATAGACAAAAACGATATTGATAAAAATCAAGTCTTGAATATTATTAGAAGAGAAGTAGGAAAAGGGAGAGTGGGGATATACTCTTATCTGAATGATCATGAATGTTACAAGGTTCAGAAAAAGATCGAAGAGTTCTCGTCAAATAATAAAGTGAAATTTGTGAGGTGTTCTAGAATGGCAGAAGATATAGCAAATGGCGAAGAGCTTAGGAAAAAAATCGCTCTCTTCCATAAAAACGAAAGTAGCCATTGCGGTATTACCGCAACTTTTGAAAAATTAAAAAGCAAAGTGTATAATCCTCAACTTAGATAGGAAATAACAAAAGTCATCGACAATTGCGACATATGTTCGGGTGGAAAATATGATAGAAATCCTATTAAAACTAAATTTCATATTACTGAAACTCCACAAACTATTAACGAAATAATTCATGTCGATACCTATGTCAATAGTAAACATTCTTTTATGGTTTTCATTGACAAATTTTTAAAGCATGCTACTTGCTTACCGCTAACAGATAGAAACAGTATTACACTAGTAGAGCAAATTCAACAATTTCTGGCAATCAAAGGTAAAGTGAGAAAGATGGTGTTCGATAACGAATTTAATAATGAGAAAGTTAGAGAGTTTCTAAACCAGGAAGGAATAGAATATCACATTACTAAACCAAACAGTCACACTGGTAATAGTGGTATAGAACGATTAAATAATACAATTACAGAAAAAATTCGAACTTTGAATCTTGAAAATCATTTACAGATTTCTCAGCAAATATATAAAGCATTTATGTTATATAATGACACATATCATAGTACAGTCAAATGCACACCTTTAGAAGTACAAAACCACAAAATAAATCACACAATAATACACGAAAGGCTTTGCAAATTAAAGAGTTTAATATACGTAAGGCAAACAGAAATAGAGAAAATTATGTAGAAACCAGAGAAGTAGGATTTATTTAAAATTATAAAAATTTGCGGCATAAAGAAGAACCCAAGTTTAAAAAACATTCATTACAAGGAATTCAAACAAGCAACATTAAAAGATAAACAAATTTAATAATACTTAAGTACCCTAGTAATAACAATTAACCTAAAATTGCAGATATTGTTGTGGACAATATTAATATTAATATATAGTTGACAAAAATATACATAACTCTATAACAGAGCTAAATCAACAATTAAAAATTAATGACCACTTTAATAAAACAATACAATTAATAAAGGACACTAACACAAAACCAAAGAGAGGTACTAAAGCATTTTGCAGGACTTCATACAACAGTTAGGAACGTAATGACACAAAACATATACCTTGAACGAATACTGATCTTAACAACAATAAGAAATCACATAGAACATATACAGGGTTACATTACAGCAGCACGAAATGGATTAAGTGATGCTAGTATCTTGACAAAACAGGAAATAGATGACTATGCTATAGATATAAGTAAAATTAAATATTTAAGAACTGCAATCCTTCAAAGGGATAATGAATTAATCTTTGTAATTAAGATAACAAATATCTACAGATTATAACTATTATTCCAATAACATGTTTAAACAAAGAGATAGAAGCAGAAATAGAAAATATATTTCATTATAAAAATAAAACATATGCATATGAAGAATATAAATTTTTAAATGAATGCAAACTATCAAAACATTGTACTTAGTGGAACATGTAAATTAATAGCAAATGAAAATACAGAAATTGTAAATGTTAACGACCAAATAATCATTATAAAGAATGCAAAAAATGAAACAATTGATAGTGATTGTAATAATACAAGTAATATACTAAATGGAAATTTTCTTATAAATTACAATAATTGTTCTTTAAAAATAGCAAATCAAAATTTTTCTAACAATAACAAAATATATACATATACTACCACAACTTCCCAATCTCTAGCCCCGAAACTCTGCCACAACTTCAGATATTGAAGAAATAATGCAGAAGTACTTAGGCAAAGTCAATGACACTTACGTTTAACAATTTTTATAACTTTCGCTGCCTAATTCAAAATTCCAAAAAGTCAATGGCACCGATAATGTAAGAAAGTTGCATAAGTGTCATCGACCAAGCAATTAATTTCTTTTAACATAAATATCGTTACACTTAACGTTCTTGCTTTTCCTCATGTAAATAAAATAAAGCAACAATGTATTGCATAAAATTAACAATATCATATTTCCCTAACCACTTGAAGTGCAAACAATTCATATTAATGTAGCCGATCCATAGTTACTTCATCAAAGTTATTAAACTCTATATTGCTCGGTAAGCATTAAGAAATTTTAAAGAAAACAAATAAACAATTCACTTGTATACATTTTTTATGTTTTTACTTTTGCTAATTGTAAGAAATTGAACTTACTTAAAAACTAAGAAAAATTTTAAAATTTAGTCTTAAGACCAATCTCGAATAATAAAGTCGTATAAAAAGTTTAATATTAAAAAAAAAGTGAATTTGTTATAAACGTAACTCACGCGCGACGGCATCAGCTGATTTGTCAGGTACCGAAATGGTAACTAAATATTTGGGTAGATAACATATCAAGGTTATTGCATACTTATTACCATAAGTTGATTGAGGTAATGGACCTATGGTGTCTAAAACGACTACATCAAACGCTTTAATCGGAGTTGGAGTTAAAATTAGTTTGTCAACGTTTCCTGGTCTGACTTTATTTAACATACCTTCATCATAGTTCCTAAAATATTTTGAAATATCCATCTTAATTTTTTTCTAATAATATTTTGTTCTAATTTTGGCACATAACTTCTTATGACCACAGTGCCCGCCTGCTATCGGATCGTTATGATATATTTCCGTCAATTTTACTTTATCTCTTTCATCTGTTATTAGCTCCGTTGGTACCGTTAGAACAATTTCCAAACTTTTTAAAGTCTTTATACCTTTATCTTTTAACTTTTGAATTGAGAATATTGAGAAAAATGGATCACTTTTGGACCATTCAGTTGTGAAAATTTTGTGAATGTTGGCTTCTTTTTGTAGCCTCGAAAGCAACTTATCTAAACAAATTGTTTCGTTAATAATCGCAAAATCAAAATACAGCAATTTTTAAAATTTTTTAAATATATTTATGGGCATTTTGAAAAGTTTTTGTTACATATAAAATAATTCTGTTTTAATCTTTGGAACTTTTTTATCGAAATTATGTGAAAATTTATCGTAAATTTTCAAATTAATGGAAACACCCTGTTGTTTGTTATCGAATTTGTTCTTACTATTTTTCTTTGACATTGCTCGAACTGTCATCGAAAAGATATTATTATTCAAATTCTTAAGTTCGCTGATAGAGATTCTGCACAGAGCATCCGCGCCTACATTTTCCTTACCTTGTATATATTCTACATGAAAATTGTAATCAGAGAGTTCTAATCTGATCTTTGTTACCTTGGACGAAGGATCTTTCATATTAATCTAACTGTCGATGAACAATGAATGAAGTGCCATAGATATATGGTCGAAAATGAAGGATTGCAAAGTGTATTGCTAAAAGTTCAAGTTCTATAATGGTTTTTTTGTTCAGATGGACTGAATGATTTTGAAGCAAAATATATTGGTAAATCGTTACCATTAATATTCTGACTTAAAATCGCTCCGCAGCCGGTTTTGGAAGCGTCTACTGTAATTGTAAATGGTTTTATAAAATCGGTGTATTGTAGTATTCTTTGAGATAACAAAGCAGTTTTTAATTTGGTAAAAGAATTATTACAATGTTCAGTCCAGTTATGCTATGTTCGCACGGCAGCAATTTTTCGTAATTTGCTCTCTCATTCGTAATTCAATATACAATTATGTGCTGAATTACGTAATTCGCCATACAAAATTTTGTTAGCGAATTAACCAAATTGTATGTAATTCAATTTCTATTACCCTGTGAATTACTTAAAAATCAATGCAATTTCTAAATTTTATCGTATTTTTGCCATCACTAGCTGTCAAAGCACAAAAAATATAAGCAAATAAATATTGTAAACAATAATGGAATCCAAAAATAACATTTTGAAGAAAGTATTATTTAGAAGAAGGATATTCGCAAAATTAGCGGAGGAACCCACTATGTGTGTAGAAAACCTATTGAATCTACAGGAAAAGTATTTGCAGCTTTGAAGCAGCTGTATGAGCTTTTTAATTTAAAATTTTTTATTTACTTTTTTATTTTTTATTTACTTTTTTCCATTATTAACACAATTTTACAGCAAATAATTTAGCAATAAAAAGAAGAAGAAAAGAAGAACTGTCACAAAGTTACCGTGTGAACACGGTAATTCAAATAAGTAATTCAAAACAGAGAGCGAAGTAATTCGAAGGCTCGTGCGAACATGGGATTAAATTGTTCCTTTTTTCTTGTGAGGAAATTCATCGGTGCTGCTAAAATTGCAAAATTAGGAATAAATTTTCGGCAAATGCCACAAATCGCCGTACCGCATTTTTATCGGTAAGAACGGGGTATGTTTTTATGACGTTCATTTTCGAATCATCTGGTAGAATGCCTTTCGCAGTACATTTATTGATTGTGATCTCGTAGAATTGTAAAAACATTTTCTAAGTTCTGAATATGATGTCTTTTGCTACATCCAATAATAATAATATCATCTATATAAAGAAAAGCCTTGTTTGGTGCAAGTCCTGCAAAAGCGATAGACATCATTCTTGAAAAACAATTTGGGGCGATGTTAAGGCCGAAATGTAAAACTTTCCTTTCCTTTTATTTCCTTTTATGATCCGCTGTCAGTGCTGAACGAAGTGATGTCGCGAGAGTCTGGGTGCAGAGGTATCTGGTGAAAACCAGAATACAAATCTATGACTGAAAAATATTTCGCACGATCAAGGTTATCTAGAATGTCATCTATTCTTGGCAAAGGGAATTTGTCGGCTATTAATTTTTTATTTAGAGCGCGGTAGTCGGCACACATTCTATATGACTTTATCATCTAAACTCTTTTTGGGTACTAAAATCAATGGAATGATGTAATTAGAAGTACTGGGTTCTATTAGATCGTTGTCTAATAAGTTTTTAACTTGCCTGTTTATCTCATCCTTTTATGTGTGCGCAAGTCGGTAATTCTTAATATAAAGAGGTGTAGAATCAATCAGTCGCAATTTTTGTTCATAGAAGTTTGCATAAGTCATTTTGTCATCATTTAAAGCAATCCGTTTTGGTTCTATCAATTGAATAAATATGAAAATTTTGAAGCTTTTCCGCTTTGATGTCATAATTTTTTATATGTTTTACCTCGTCTGTGGTATTGACTAACCGCAAAATAGATTTTTCTAAATCAATAATACTTTTTTCAATAAATAATCCCTCAGAAACTTCATGTGAGTCGATAAACATTGGTTCCGCTATATTCCTAAACTTGAAAATTCTATAAACTACACACCGAGGTGGGATTATGCAAGAATAGCTACTTTTACCCTATAATATTGGTATTTTAAATCTAGTATTTTGAAAAGGTCGCCGTAGTTTAGCAGGCAGTGTGTTGGATTATTAGACGTAAAAGCCAGGGTTCGAGCCCTAGGCCAGACATCAAAACAAAATACAAAAAGTATTTCTTCGGCGACTTCCTCTCAGCAGATTTCTGGCAAAAACTCTGAGAGTAAATAAAATTGCCATGAAAAGTTTCTCAAAATCTGTCGTTCGGAGTCGACTTTAAACTGTAGGTCCAACACAACATATGTGGTGTGAGAAACTAGGCCGTAATCCTGACTGAAGGGTTGTAATGACCAATTACACTATGCGACAATATACAAAAAATTAAATACACCCGGGTAACTACATATTCTAAGTTGTTTTGTTAGATGAGTAGAGCTCAAAAATACTTTTTTTATTATTCTCGAACCCTCCAAACTTGTTTTATTTGACATAAACGGTTTTTTTATCTTTTCACACAAAATTATTGATTACCCAAATATGTTTGAGCCTATTTTAAAACTTCAAAGTTTCTTAGAAAGGGGAGAGATTAGCCTTTAACACGGTATATATAAATATTTTGTTCAAACTTATATGTTATGAGTTTTGACGGGGTAAACTTGGAAAATATTATTTTGTTCATATTTTTCAAGTTTGGCCATTCTTAATTGCAAAACTTATTTAAAAACTATCAACTATCAAAAGTATTTTTGAGTTCTACTCAATTAACTGAACAACTTGGACTATGTAGTTACTCGGGTGTATTTTCACTGTCGCACCGTGTTATGTATGTATGTATATTGAAAATAAACTAATAATATCATAGAATCATAATCGATCTTGCATCTGTTGTTTTTAAGGAAACCTTTACCGAGTATGCCATTTGAAGGGATGTTGAAGTCATCATTGACTACAATAAATTTTTGTGAAATTGAAAAATTTTAAATATTTAGCTGTGTGTGAATTGTTCCTAATCTCCGTACAGCAGATTTGATTATTCCCGTTATTTCAATTATCTCGCTTTCATTTAAGAAAATATTTATATTTAAACATGAAACTTTTACTAGTGAAATGTCCGCTTGTGAATCTACAAGAAACGTGTATGGTGTACGGTTATCAAATAAGTTAAGCTTAATAAAGTCTACATAATTCGGATTTAAGCTATAAACTGATTTATAAGCTGTTGATTTGAGTTCAGTATTTTTGAATTGAAATTAAGCACGCGTTCTTATTTACTTCATTCTTTACTTTTATATTAATTATACTTAAGTTACAACTATGAATATATATTACAGGATGACACAAAATTTTAAGAGTTGCCAACAGGTGATTTTTACATTATATATGAATAGGATACACAATCTCCCACGCTTAATTATGAACAGTAATACTATTATAATTAGCAATTCTTAAAATTTTAAAAATATGTATAAGAGAAAATAAATTTTATTCTAAGTACTCTAGCTGTTTAAATACATACATAATTGGCCATTACAACCCTTCAGCCAGGATTACGGCCTAGCTTCTCACACCACTCATGTTGTGTGCGTTAATTTTATACGTGAGTGGCGGGACCTACAGTTTAACTTCGACTCCGAACGACAGAATTTTGAGAAACTTTTTCATGGCAGTTTATTTTACTCTCAGAGTTTTTGCCAGAAATCTGCTGAGAGGAAGTCGCCGAAGAAATATTTTTTTTTCATATTTCATTTTTGATGTCTGACCTGGGATACGAACCCGGGCTTTACGAATAGTAAGCCAACACACTACCTACTACACCACGGCGACTTTCCTTTAAATACGTTGGTTTTTTACGGGAACGATTAGACCTCCTTAGGGTTAGTTGCTGACTTCCTTGAGGTTGTTCACTATCTTGAGGATGTAGATGTAGGCTACTTTCTGGCTCTTGAACAGGCTCTTGGGGAGGTTCTTGAAGGCTCGAAGTTACTGGATAAGTTGAATTTTGTAAAAATTATTGTTCCAAATAATATTGGTTAAAATTTTCGTTTGCTCGAATTGGCGATTTGTTTTCAACATTTGGTGCGAAATGAACTTGACGAGGTTGAACTTTTGTGACTTTTGTGACATCGAGTTTTACGAGGTAATGAAGTTGTCCAAATTTCTTTAGTACCGTTCCTGTCTTCCAAACAGTTTTGTTTTTTTCATGTGTAATACTTGAACTCTTTCTCCACGCTTATATGTCGTACCCCAGGAAGAGGTTTTGTGGGCTGGAACTTAATGCCAGGTTTTATTGCATCTAAACGTATACGAAGACGTCTGTTGTAATAAAGCTCAGCAAGATTTTTCCGCATGTTAGGGAGTTTATCGGTACCTTTGCAAGATTTCATTTACCTTATTTTGCAGAGAACCGGTTTCTGATGCCATAGCCTTCAATTTACGTTTGAATGTTGCGTTCTGCTAACCCATTTGTACTTGGGTGACCAGGAATAATTAATTTTTGGAAAATTCCGTTCTTTTTACAATACGTTTCGAATTCATCACTCGTAAATATTGTCGCGTTATCTGATACCATTATAATTGGAAAACCATGGCTTGCAAATATATCAGAGATAAGTTTAATTGAAGTTTTTGTTGTAGGAAAATCATTTATAGTTCTTACTTCTGCCCATTTAGATTTTGATGCCCATTTGATGATGACGACTAAGAAAAAGTGATCCTGCAAAGTGCCTGCATAGTCGATGTGAATTCTATCCCAGTTTTCGGCTGGTTCTTCCCAATGATGAAGTGGGGATTTAGCTGGTTTTGCTTGGTTTTGAACAAAAGCTTCACAGGACCTAACCGTTTCCTCAATACCGCGGTATGTACCCTTCCAATAGCAATATCTCCTAGCAAGTTGTTTCATCTTGGTAATGCCAGAGTGAGTAACGTGGAGTTCTTGCAATATTTGAGGTTGGAGACTTTTTGGAATTAGAACACGTTGACCTTTAAATATTATTCCATTGTTTAACGTAAAATGGTCATCATTTTCATAACTATTAAGTAATTTTGTGGGGTCAAGCGGTTTCCGCAGGATAGGGATATGCGATCATATCTCCCTCGGAGCCTCTACCCTATCAAGACGGTTAGTGCGTGACATTGTCACATCCTGCTAGAGGTGGCCCTGCTCTTCAACGGAACACTACGGATCTAGACTAGGGAGTCAATAAACACCTCCTCTCAGCCGGGGTGACTATGGCTGACCCCCCTTTTTGGCACGACCCTTCTTTTTTCTTCTGACCACTCTCTCCCTCCCTGTTTCTGATTTGATTGCCCTGAGCTGGTGGCTGTAGCTTTCTGGACCTAGTTGTGTATTCACTGTAGCACCGGGGTAAAACCCGCTGTGTGAACGGCTCCAGGCTAGGGCTACAGCTGCCCCCGTCCCGTTAAAACCCTGGCATGCCTCAAAGTACGTTCCTTGTCCGTCGCCGTTAAGTTGGTGGTGTAGGTTCGGTTGAGAAGACTCCCGATTAATACCTGGTCTGGCTCTGAGCACCTGTCCCCATAAGGGCTGGTGCCAACCCTCTCGTGGCCTCCCTGCTTGTATAGATAACCATGGGACCACTTATGGGTAACTACACTTTGCGGGCAACGATAGCGGCTTCGAGTGGGGACCCTCTTGCAATGAATTCGACCAACCAACCCAATCCAAGACATAAACCAGCGCTAACTCAAGTTGGCGAGCGCAAAACATCCACTGTAACCGGTGGACGCACAACCCTCTATAAGCAGGCCCCTGTCAAAAATGCAGATGCCCCTATCTCGAAAGCTAAGGCCCAAGTTTCTACTTCGGTAAAACCCCGCTTGGCACACAAGGCTCCGGCTGCGAAGCCGGTCCCTAGTGTTGCCACAACTCCTGCCCTGGCACCTTCTACCTAGGCTCCGTCTACCTCTAAGGCTGCTGCGAATATGCCCTCGCACTCTTCGGTTGCCGTCAAGGCATTGTCAGATAAGTCTGGCGCGCGAGCCCCTGGCACCAATCCATCTTCGGGTGTCAAGAATACTGTGAGTGCTAGCGTGAGGGCATATAGAACTCGTAGATCAGCCATGCGCATCATTGTGAAATTTGGCTCGACCGACCCGGCTCTCCTCTCAGAGGACGAGAAGGATCGCCTTGCCTGGGCTAAGGCCCATCAAAATGATCGCCCCCCGCCTCTCCGATCACGGCAGAGACGGCCCCAAAGAGGCAAAGATCAATCGGGCTAAACGCTCCACTCTAGCCTCCCAAACGCTCTAAGGTGACCAACCCTAACATCCCCCTCCCTACAAGACCTCGTTCGTCGACGCAACCTAGACGTCCTGATCCCAGCAAACCTTCTAAGCCTCTCAGTGAGGTATTAAAGGAAGGTCTGACCTGGGCGGTCGTTGACCAGAGCCACCCTGATGGTTCCATTGCTCCCACTAAGTGGAAGCTGGTGGAACATGCGCTCTTGGACGTCTTCCTTGGAGTAATGGACTCCAATCCTGGCCCCTCACCCGGCTGAACTGATGCGAGGTGGTATCAGGGGCACATCAAGCTGGTGGCTTGCTCTGACCTCAGTTCAATGGAGCTCTATAAGGAGGCTATCAGTAGGATTGGTGCGGTCTGGCCAGGAGCCAAGGTTTCTGCCGTCCCTCCAGACCAGATTCCTAACCGCCCCCGTTCTAAGGCGAGAATTCCGACCGGACCATCAGACCCGGAAACCATGTTGAGGATCCTCAAGGCCAGCAACACCGACCTGCCCACTCATAACTGGAGGGTGGCTAAAGTTGCTGACCAGTGGGGTGATTACCGCGAGGCGGTGATCATCCTGAATAAGGAGTCACTTCCACTTATCACTGCCCGTGGGGCACTTATCACTGCGGCGTGATAAAATATGGTTTTAGCTCAATTGAGCTAAGGGTCTATAAGTCGGATTTCCGCGCTGCCGCACATCCCCCAGCAGAACCCATCCCCGAAAATCCCGTCCCATCGCAACCCATCCCACAGAACTCTACCCCACCTGACCCTACTCCATCCGACCCTACCCCTGGACCCCTCGAACCCGTCGAAGACGTCAAATGTAGAAGCATGTGCAGTCATTCTTCTCGACGCTCCTCATCCAGAAACAAGTCCAATTCTGAGCTGGTGGGTGAATTCTTCGACGGCATTGATATTGACGCGGGCGCAACCTCTCCGTTGTCGGACGAAGAGAACGCTGATGTGACAATGGTTGATTCTCTGGCCAATGCTGAGAGTCTCAAACCGCCTCTAAAACCGCTTCCGCAGATATGCTCCTCCGACTAGCAGCCGAGGATGCAGAGCTCATTCTGGTCCAAGAACCCTGGGTTGTAGACGGCAGGGTTTGCGGACTCAACACCAAAGGATATCGCTTAGCATATATCCAGAACTCAGGTAAGCCTCGGAATTGTGTCATGGTTAAGAATAGTATTAACGCTCTTCTCCTCCACAGGTTCAGCGACAAGGATACCGTCACCATGGTCATCGAGATGAACTTGATGACCCTCTGGATCACATCATCGTATCTGGCGCATGATTATGGGCTCTCTCTCCCTCAGGAGCCCATCGGTCTACTGGTAGCGGATGCGGGACTACGCGGAGTTCCGGTCATAATCGGAGCAGATGCCAACTCCCACCACACTATGTGGAGCAGTTCCGGTACCAACGAACGTGGTGAGTGCCTCTTTGATTTTATTAGAAGTAATAACCTAGTTATAGCTAACCGGGGCGATGAACCAACCTTCCTTACTTCGAACAGAAAGGAGGTGCTGGACATCACTCTGGTCAGCTCCGATTTCTCTACTAACCTTAAAGACTGGTTTGTATCTCATTATTGACACGAACGAATCTCCTCCTTTCATGACCCCTCCGGTCAATAGGAGGAACACGAATTGGACCATTTTTAGAGAGAAACTGCGTAGCAGCCTTCCATCTACCCCCCGACTATAACGACCCGTTTCGATGTGGATGTGCGGACATACTGTCGACTGCGCTTAGGGCGGCAGCCACATCCTTCGTCAAAACCGCCGCCCATAGGGGCAGGCGAAAACCGCCCTGGTGGAACCAAGAGATCGATGATCTACACCGATCTTGTGGCAGGCTCTTTAACAGGACGAAGACGACAGGTGAATGGTCGACCTACAAGGCCAAAAAGAGGGAACTTAAATACGCTGTAAGGCGAGCGAAGAGGGCCTCGTGGAGGAACTACTGCGCGGGCGTAGAATCCTCTGCCGAAACGGGCCGTCTCCGTAAAATTCTAAGTTCCACTCTCAAATCCCTTGACTGTATCCGACGACTTGACGGATGTTGGACTACGTCTAGTTTGGAGACGCTTGAGCTTCTCCTTGTCTCTCACTTTCCAGGTAGTGACACACTTGGTGGCCAGGCCTTTTATCAGGTTAACGAACCACCGTCTGGGAACTATTCCTCCCTTACCCTTACCCTTGGCCAAGTGCAGTGGGCTGTTAGGTCTTTCAAACCATTCAAGTCACCAGGACCGGATGGTATTATCCCGGATAACATTCAACATGGGGAGGAGATAATCTTCCCTTGGTTGCTTGCCATCTATAACGCTAGTCTCAGGCTCCTTTACATCCCTTGGAGCTGGAGAATATCTAGGGTGATCTTCATTCCCAAGGCTGGGAAACCGTCCCACACTAGGGCGAATGATTATAGACCCATAAGTCTGTGTTCCTTTCTTCTGAAGACGCTGGAAAGAGTCATTGATGTTAATATTAGGGCCTTGATTGATCCAGCGCTTCTATCCGCTTCCCAACATGCGTATACGAGAGGTAAATCAGTGCAAACTGCACTTCACTCTCTTATCTCTCGTGTAGAAAAGTCCATGCACGTTAAGGAATACACTTTGGCCATATTTCTGGACATTGAAGGTGCATTTAATAACGTCGACCCGGACGCCATAGTTAGGGCTCTTGATTCTCTGAACCTGGGACAGAATCTGGTCAGGTTCATCGAGCTTCTCCTCAAGTCGAGGATAGTAACCTCCACAGTAGGGGCCACGAATTGTCAGAGAATGGTTCGTAGGAGTACACCGCAAGGCGGTGTTCTATCACCACTTCTCTGGAATCTTGCAGTCAACTCACTCTTGAGGGGGCTGGAACACTCTGGCAATGAGGTCATAGCTTACGCTGACGACATTGCCATTGCCGCATCGGGAATTTGTCCGCAGACACTGTCGGACAAGTTGAACTTGGCGCTGTCAATCGTATTGGACTGGTGTAGGGATTTTGGACTGCCTATTAACCCCTCTAAGACCGATACGATTCTTTTTACGAGGAAATATAAAATTCCGACCTTCTCCCTCCCCAGCATATGTGGGACCAGACTCACGTTGAGTCCCGAGATTAAATATCTGGGCCTGATCCTCGACCCAAACTCAACTGGAGGGCGAATCTGGCTGCTAGGGCACGCAAGGCGGCATGTGCTGCTTACTGTTGCAGCAGAGCGCTCGGAACCAGATGGGGTCTTCGCCCAAGGATCATGCGTTGGATATATTCTACGGTCATCGGTGTTATATACGGTGTTGCTTTCTGGTGGACTGCTCTGGACAAACAGATACGGTCAGAAGGTCTGCCGCCATTTATATAACTGGCGCTCTACGCACCACTCCCACGAAAGCCTTGTTCGCAATGCTAAACTGGCTTCCTACTGTGCTCTCGCTAAGCAGGTAGCCAAGTTTGCTGCGACTAGACTTAATGCTCTCTCTCGTTGGCACATTGTACCTTCTGGTCACTCCAATATTCTGGAGGTTGATCCAGTGGCCCCTGTGAACATGGACTATTTCCCTGCTGAATATTGTCTTGACAGATGTTTCCACTCTCTGATTCCAAGTAGGGATGACTGGAATCCTAATACGGTCGTCCCCCCGGAAGTCCTGGATATATATACCGACGGCTCTAAACTCGATAATGGGGTTGGAAGCGGTGTTTACTCTGGGAAACTGGACCTAAATATTTCTCTCCGTCTGCCGGACTACTGCAGTGTGTTTCAGGCGGAGGTGATGGCAATTTACCGGGCCGCTCAATGGATACTCGTCAACGGTGCTCCTTTCACTCGCGTCTCGGTCTTTTCTGATAGTCAGGCCGCGATAAGATCTCTATAGGATTTCGTTAATAACTCTAGGATCGTTGGGAAATGTCACCGCTGTCTCGACCTTCTTTCTGGCCTCTTCATCAGTGTCTCTCTGGTGTGGGTCCCCGGGCACAGTGAAATTCCGGGAAACTGTAGGGCCGACGAGCTCGCCAGAGCTGGTGCGCTCCTTCCGAAATCTTCTGTTAGTAGCATTAGATGGACACGAAAGTGAGCACGCACAAAATTTAGCAGATATGGCGAAAACCAAACCATCGTTGATCAATTCTACTATTGTGAGGAAAGAGTTAATTTCTCTCGTCTTTATTATTATTGAATTTATTAATTATTGTTTTGTTAGGTTGTTTATAATGCTATGCCTAACCACAGCAGTTTTAATTCTTTCCTGCACTGTTTAAGGTGCTGGAAGAGAATAATGAGAAACACGTTGTTTAGTATCTGATTATCAAAATGTTTCTGACTTTTATTCAAAATTCTTCAACTATTTATACTAATTTCTAATATTTACAATCATTCTTAAAACTATACATTTTGCTCTTTCTATTGCAAAGCATGAATCACTTACAACAATTACCACGGGATGATTTGGCAATTGAGCAAAAACCAATTCTTTTAAAATTTGTGTACAACGCTAAGTTAACTAGCACAGTAAGAACCTCGTTGGGAATATCCACTCCAGCAACATTCAATGAATTGAAAAATACTTTATCAAACAGATACAAGTCAACCAAAACAGTCGCTCAACTACAAGCTACCCTTAGCAATTTTTCCCAAAAGAATATGAACGTACATACTTATCGCGAGATACTCCTACAGATAATAGCAGAACTGAATGAATTACAAATTAAAGATATAGTAGATTCCAATACTGTTCAAGCCAACACTATTAAGCAAATTAATGAGAATTATGCTTTGAATATTTTTAAAAATAGTCTCAACGGAGAACTGAAGCCAACCATTTTCGCTTCAAGGCCTAAGGAAATTAATGAGGCTGTACAATTAGCCTTAGAACTTGAAAAAGAATTTTCCAACAACAATGATCAAGTTTTATATTTTTCACAGTACAGGGGTAGGGATAATAATAACAGGAATTACACTAATAATAATCATAGAAGAAATGCAAATAGAAACAATTACACAGCCCTGCATGGGTTTTGCAAATAAGATTGCTCCAGGTGTTTCCGAAGGCACTTTGTGCGCTAAACACGAATCTGGTTTCAAAAATTTTCCATCACGTCAGGTTTCCGAGAAAAAGGGGGTTGACAACCCTAAAAATAGCGTGTTTGGCCATTTTTGAAACATTGTAGAGCTCAACACTGACGTGCTAGAACCATCGCTATTGACAATTGATCTTTGCTCTTTAAAATGAGCCCAAAGCCAAATTGTATGCATACACCCTTAAAGTAGGGGGTGGGTTTATGTCAAGGGGTGCAAAAGAAAAAGAAACACATTACGGAGGTCCTTAAAAATTAATCAGATTTACTTGAAAATTGTTACTCAGGGGTATTTGGGGTCGCGGATTACAGATCTTCATTCAGATTTAAAAAATTCAAAATGGCGGATCCAATATGGCGGTCGAGGTTTATAAAAATTAATCAGATTTACTTAACCGCCATATTGGATCCCCCTTTTTGAATTTTTTAAATCTGAATGAAGATCTGTAATCACCGACCCCAAAAACCCCTGAATAACAATTTTCAAGTAAATCTGATTAATTTTTAAGGACCTCCGTAATGTGTTTCTTTTTCTTTTGCACCCCTTGACATAAACCCACCCCCTACTTTAAGGGTGTAGGCAAACAATTTGGCTTTGGGCTCATTTTAAAGAGCAAAGATCAATTGTCAATTTTTAACAATATCGATGGTTCTAGCACGTCAGTGTTAAGCTTTACAATGTTTCAAAAATGGCCAAAAACGCTATTTTTAGGGTTTTCAACCCCCTTTTTCTCGAAAACCTGACGTGATGGAAAATTTTTGAAACCAGATTCGTGTTTAGAGCGCCACCTTATTTGCATAAAAAAGTCCAAATTTGCACGGCTGTGTTATCAGAGTAAAAACAACAGTAATAGAAGGAACAATGTTAACGCTTTTAATGGAAATTATGGTTACATTCCTGGTAACGGCCAAATTAACAATAATAATAGGATAAATTACAATAATAATAGAGGTAATAATAGACCGCTAAACCAGAGAAGTAATTACGCAACTAACAGGATTGCTGTTCGTAATGGCAATAATATAAGAAGTAGTAATAACAACAATAACCGTAATAACTACAATAATAGAAACGTACATTGTATACAGGAAAACTACGAAACCCCAGACGTGAACCATGGAACTATAAAAACTCACTATCCGGAGGGACAACAGTAAATTTGAATAATGTCTTTAAATTGTCGCACAACATCACTAATTACATAAATTTGGAAATAGGCAAAAATATAATTCTTAAATTTTTAATTGACACAGGAGCAGACGTATCTCTGTGTAAAATAGACAGACTGGATCATATTTTGGAGAATATTGATAGGGAACAACCAATTAGCTTTACAGGAATCACAACAGAAAAAATAAAGTCAATAGGGACAACAGAGTTAAGTTTTAGGGTAAATAATACAGGCGAAAGACATAAATTTCACATCATAGACGATCATTTTCCTATACCGACTGACGGAATTCTAGGAAAAGATTTCTTTACTAGATTCTTATGTAAAATCGACTACAAGACATTTACAATAACACTCACCGTGGGAAATAAAGAAGTCATAATACCGATGGAATCATGCCTAAATAGAAGTTTTTGTATTACGTACGTAATTGGTCATTACAACCCTTCAGTCAGGATTACGACCTGTATTACGGTAGATAAAAGATCGGAAAGCATTCACCCTGTAAATATAGATATAAAAGAAGACAGTATAATTTTGCAAAGGGAAATTCAACCGGGAATATTCATTAGCAATACAGTAGTACCAGGCAATGGAAACTGTTACGTCAAAATATTAAACACGACAGATAACGACGTAACCTTGGAAAATATCGACTTTGAAATGGAACCATTAAAAAATTACAGTCTGATGAAAAGGTCATACAACCCTAGAAGAATGGAACATGATGAAGACAGATTTAGAAAGCTTCTTGACGTCTTGAAAATTGACACTAAAGACAGTAAAGTAAAAACAGAATTAACAGAAATCTTTAAAGACTATCAGGACATTTTTAATTTAGAAACAGAGATGTTGACTACAAATAATTTCTATACACGGGCACTAAAGGTTTCCGATAACACACCAGTATACATAAAAAATTACAGATTACCACATACACAGTACTATAAAATAAATGATCAGGTAAAGCAATTACTGGACAGTGACATAATAGAACCATCAGATAGTGCATACAACACATGACACACAGAGTTGCTCTTTTTCTACTTTTTGAACTACACCTAGAGAAATTAAAATTAAAATTTAGTAGTTGAGCAAATGCATCAATTTAAATTAAGAAGCCAGTGCAAATCCAAGTCTATTTCAAAAAAAATGAATAATACCTCAGCTGATCTGACTCAAGCAGAATTGGTAAATACGCCAAAAAATGTGCGTTTAACTACTATAACATCTGCCCGTTCTTCAAACATCGAATCTCCTTTTAAATTCATGCAGATGATAGATAAAAGGTTTGATAAGCTAGCCGAACAACTGCAGTCCACTATGAAGGATATGTTTCAGCATGAAGGAACGTCTGTTAAATGAAATATAAAAGAGGCTAAATATGGCGAAAACCGAACTGGACAGTTTAATGGAACGTGTGACTCAGTTGGAATCTTGCGTTAGTGATATTAGAAATAGAAACACTGATAAGGTAGTTGCCTTGACCAATGAAACACAGAACTTAAAGCAAGAAATTGCCCACCTAAAAGCAGTAAACAAAAAACATGATAATGCAGTTGTCGCTAATGAACTACATATTATTGGTGTTCTGGAACAACATAATGAAGATCTTACTGCTCTATTATCAAAAATATGCGAGACTGTTGCCGTGCGCCCTCCGGAAATTATTGGAGCTTTCCGTTTGAGAAATAAAATAAATTCTTCAGGTAGAATACCTGTTAATACAAAATCTAGGACTGATCCACCAATAATTATAAAATTCAAATCGCCATATGAGCGAAACGTAGTCCTTAGATCTGTTTCATCCTATATAAAGATGCGTAAGGATGTTTTGCGATTGACCACGCTTGGTTTTGATAGCTCTGTACCGTTTTATGTCAATGAGAACTTAACACCGGGAAATTTTAATATGTATTTGTTTTTGATATATTATACACGCGTTGCTTTTTCTTCTTTAATTATCATTAATGTCAGCCTTAAATAGTTATGGTTCTGATTCCACAGCTGGTACAAAAACTATGATTAAAATACTCACAGCACAACGTAAAGGACTCAACATATGCCACATTAACGCTCAAAGTCTTTTTCTCCTAAAATGGATGAATTTCGTTTTTTGTTCGAAGATACTAAGATGGATATTGTATGTGTATCTGAAACATGGTTTGCGAGGGACCTTCCAGATAGTTTAGTTAATGCTAATGGGTACAAAATAATTAGGAATGATAGAAGAGGTCACGCGGGTGGAGTAGCAATTTTTATCAGGAATGGCATACGTTACAGGGAAATTTAGAGATCACAGGATAACGACGTAATTAAGTACTTATTCCTTGAAATTATTGGTGCTGACAGTAAAATGTTGTTAGGGTGCACTTACCGCCCTAATTCTCATGTACCTATTGATTCATTTATGTGTAACCTAGAGTCACTAGCTATGCAGTACAACGACATTATTATTGCAAGTGATTTCAACTGCAACTTACTGTCTAATACTAGCTCATTCTTGTTCGACCAGCTTGAGTCTATTGGTTTATATATTGTCAATACTGTGCAACCTACTCACTTCACTAATAATAGCAGTACTTTACTTGATATATTTATAGCAGGTAACATGTCTAATTTATTACTGTTCGATCAGATTAGCGCACCAACTTTTTCAAGACATGATCTTATTTTCATATCATATGATTTCAATTTCCAAAGGGATGAAACTTTAACTTACTATCGCGACTTCCGTCACGTTAACTATCAGTTGCTGGAAGAATGCTATAACACGATAAAATGGAGCAACATATATTATATGCCATCTGCTGATGAACAACTCTACTTCCTTAATAGTAACCTTACCGACCTGTGTGATATTTCCGTACCATTGAGAGCGAACCGCGGTAATGGCCCTGGGAAAAGCTGGTTTAATCTTACTATTAAACGACGAATTAAAACTGGTGATGATATTTATAGGCGTTGGAAAAGGTATAGAACTTCTGATCTATACGAAGAATACGAAGAACTTCTTATTATGGGAACCGTTTTAGATCAGCTGTAGATTCAAGGAGAAAATGGCAAACGATCCGTGAGATTGGTATTGAAAGCAATGTTTTATAAACATTCCATCTCCAATGCCCTCAAATGGGGTTCAATCAGCTTTTGCCTCTGGGCCGTTGCAACAACCCCCGGAAATTTCTCCTTTACACCGTTTCGAGTTTTCTCGTGTCTTTGAAGATGACGTTATTTTATGCTGTAAATCAGTGACTTCGAATGCAGTTGGCTTTGACCAGATCCATCCTAAATTCATTAGACTTTTATTGCCTAGGATATCACGTTATATTACGCACTTATTTAACACCGTTATCACTACCAACTGTTGGAAGCATGCTAAGGTCATTCCCGTGCCGAAATCGTCGAATGAGTATCGCCCCATTTCGATAGTTCCATTTTTGTCTAAAGTCTTGGAACGACTATTACACAACCAAAATATTGCTTATTTGAATGACCATCAGCTGCTCTTTGGCAAACAATCAGGATGTAGAACAGGTCATAGCTGTGTTTCTTCACTGTTAAGTGTGTCTGAAGATATAAGATCCAATATTGATAATGGTGGTATTACACTTTTGGTACTTCTTGACCATTCGAAAACTTTTGACTCTGTGAACCATGATATACTTTGTAGGAAGATGTACAACAATTTTTATTTTTCTTCGAGTGCATCATCGCTAATGAGAACCTATCTTGTTGATAGATAGCAGTCTGTCTCTGCTGCTTGCCTGTGCCTAAGGGAGTACCGCCGGTATAATTTTTAACAAATCCCTTCAATGGAATACCCATATAAATTCTGTCTCCGGGACAATTTTTTCTATGCTTAAAACGTTATATCCTATACAACACATTGCACCACTTAATATTCGTGTGCTTCTTGCGAAAACCTACTTAGTGCCCAAGTTGTTATATGGCTGCGAAATTTTTGCTTATTGCGATTCGGCTAGTAAAACTAGATTAACAGTAGTGTATAACGCGATTCTTAGATATGTCTACGGCGAAGATATGATAGTACTTCTCGGTATTCGAAATTGTTATATGGTGTTGAGTTAATGGACTTACTTAAAATTAAAGCATTAATCTTACTACACAAGGTTATCTACACGCAGAAATCGTCTTATCTATTTAATCGTATTCAATTTGCAAGGTCAAATAGAGGAAAACAAATCATTCAATTAAGATATCGAACTTTGATATCTGAGTGGGAGTTCTTTACAAATACAATACGGCTGTGGAATTCGTTACCAAACTCATTACAAATCAATGGCAACGCTTTGCAGTTTAAAAAATTTTATTTTCTAAATTCTAATGTAAAATTATTACATATTTACATGCATATATTTTCATTCTTGTTTATACATATTATTATTTCGATATTATTTGCTATTACTACTTTTAATTATTTGTCATATATATTTCATTCTTTGTAATAATATATTATATAATCACATACTGTAATTTAAAAGATTAATTTCTTGTTGTATGTGATATGCTATAAATAAATAAATAAATACAATTCACCATTATTGGTAGTTCCTAAAAAGAGTGAAAACGGAAAGGAGAAATGGAGGCTAGTGGTGGATTTTCGACAGTTGAATAATAAGATAATTAACGACAAATTTCTACTGACAAGACTAGAGGATGTTTTAGATCGTCTTGGAAGAGCCAAATATTTCTCAACCTTAGATATGACCAGCTCGTTTCATCAAATAAACATGGATGAAGATTCAAAACATTTAACAGCTTTTTCGACTAGTAATGGTCACTATCAGTTTAAAAGACTACCGTTTGGTTTGAAAATTTCATCCAATAGCTTCCAGAGAATGTTGACAATTGCACTGAGTGGACTAGATTCTAGGGCATTGTTGTACGTAGATGATATCATTGTGTTTGGTTGTTAATGCACCAATATTAAGATATCCAGATTTTGAAAAATCATTTATATTGACCACAGTTGCATCAAACTATGCATTAGGCGCTATACTATCACAAGGAGAAATAGGAAAGGATCTACCGATTTCTTATGCAAGCAAGACTTTAGGAAAGCATGACTTAAACAAACCAGTAATAGAAAAAGAACTACTTGCAATACACTGGGGAATATAATATTTTAGACCGTATTTGTTCGGTAGAAAATTTATTGTTGTGACTGATCATAGACCACTTGTTTCACTTTTTACTCACAGAAATCCTTCGTCAAAATTGACACGCATAAGAATAGATTTATCAGACTATGACTTTGAAATTATTCACAAAAAAGGAAAGATAAATACTAACGCTGATGCCCTATCCAGAATAAAATTGGACTCCAACATGTTGAAGAATATGATCCCTGTAGAAGACGACATTAAAAAACCATCTAAAATCTTAGTAACGACACGTGGAATAAAAGAAAAAGAATTAGTAATAGCGTAATGGAAAATAACAAGAGTGTCATATCCCAAGGCCAACATATAAATCATAAGTGGGAATGTACATCTTTAAGAGATATGAAGAACACACACGAATTGAAATTTAATATTATTAGAACAGGTATAAATAAAAAGGATGGACCAAAAGATGGTACCATAGAACGTAAAGATAATAGCTTTGTATTAAATGTTAATGAAGATCTAGCAAAATACGTTTTGTCTCTAGAGAAATTAATAATTTACATGCATAATCAGAATATAAAAAATCTCGCTTTGTCATGCGAAGATAAAATTTTTGAGCTCATACCAATTGAATATTTAAATAGAAGTTATAATGAGGTGCACCGGAAAATATTGAAAGCGAACAAATACAAAAATTATTAATTGAATATTATATTATATAAACCATTACAACACACTAAAGACAGAAAACTACAAATGAACATTATAAAAGAATTCCACGATTCTCCACTTTCAGGACACTTTGGTTTCAGTCAGACAATACTGAAGCTAAAACAACGTTACGTATGGAAAAACATGTGAAAGATGGTTAGAGATTATATTAACAAATGTGACAAATGTATGAGAAACAAACAAACAAAGTACGTTAAAGAAAAGATGATTATAACCGAAACTCCAAACACTAGTTTTGAGACAATAGAAATAGATACTGTAGGACCTTTACAAATGTCAAATGGGTATAGATATATTCTAACGATGCAGTGTGAATTAACAAAATATTGTTACGCAAATCGAAACGACCTAATACCGTTTAACAACAAAAACGATAAACAAAAGCCACACGATACAAATAAACACTGACACAAGCAATACAATGAACGTGTTGATTATCTAAAGCTGTACACACACATATGTATGACGAACCTGGTTGCGCCTGGTACAAACAATAACATAAAATGAAGTAAACCAGCTACGACAAATATGTGATAGACAACATAAGCAAAGTACACAAACAACAATGTACTAGCAATAGAGTTCTCGAGAAGGCGAGAGCGAGAACCTTCCACAACGAGAATGTTCATCATACTGGTTACGTGCGTGCGGACTATAAAAGCAGGCAGCAGTCAGAGTTAATTCAGTCAGCCTTGTGTGAAGTTGCGTGTGAACAAAATAAGTCGTGGTTGTAAAGATCCAGTGAATAGTTGTGTGAACTAGTAAAGTGAAACAGATTATTATTGTTGTATCGTTAAGTTGTATACGGTGGCACACAAAAGTAGTGTAAAGAATAGAGTTTAAGAGAAAATTAAACACATTTGTTTTTACTTTGGTTGCAATTAACGAACTCGTATTTAAACGTTTTTAAAAAGGTAAAAACGTAACAATTGGTGTCAGAAGTGGGATTGAAAAATCCAAAAGTAAAAATAAATAAATAAATAAGAAAAAAAAATTAATTAAAATGAAACTCAACGACTGAAACGGGAGATGGGTAAACTAGAGCTGCCAACAACGGGCACGAATAATGAACTTCAAAGGCGGTTAAGAAAACATCAGCAGCTTCAGGGCATTGACATCGATTCTCACGAGTTCGAGGATGAAGAGGAACGAGAGGTACAGGCCCCTGCAACCCCTAGCGGTGTCGACATAAATTCGTTGCTGGCCGCTATGATGGAAAAAATGCAAGTATTAACTGATGCGCAAGAAGCTACTAGAGCTGAGAATCGCAAAATGCAAGAAGAGAACAAAAAGCTATTGGCTGATGTACAAGAAGCTTCTAGAAGCGAAAATCAAAAACTTCTAGCTGAAGTGCAAGAAGCTTCTAGAACCGAAAATCAAAAACTACTGGCTGAAGTGCAAGAAGCTTCTAGAACCGAAAATCAGAAACTTCTGGCGGAGTCGCGACAAGATAGTGAACAAAGAATGGAAAGAATGCAATCAGTAATTATGGAACAAATGGAACATAGAGAACAAACATTTTTGTCAAAAAATCAAGAATAAACTTGAAGCGACCACAGAGAAGCTGCACGAAATACATAAGTCGGTCAGCAAAAGAATTACCAGCGTCGAAGAGAAGGTGTCAGACTTGGAAAAGTCCGTTGACGGAAAACTAAACATAATGGAGGAGAAGATCAACAACCTCCAAAGCCAGCGACCGGAACCAGTGAGAGTAGTATCAGAAGGTACCGGCAGGATAAAACCACCTTGCTTTGATGGTAGCTCACCCCTATCCGTATTCAAATTACAATTTGAGACAGTCGCCAGCAGAAACGGATGGACGATGGGGAGAAAGCTCTAGAACTAATTTTGACGCTAAAAGGTATCGCAGCTGAAATTCTAGAAACCCTGCCAGCCAGCTGCCGAAACAACTACAATGAATTAATGGTGGCATTACAGCGGAAATTCGGTGATGAGAACAAACGAGAGCTGTACCGCATGGAGTTGATGTGCCGGCCGCAAAATACTAACGAGTCATTACAAGCCTTTGAAATAGAGTTTGAGAGGTTGGCGCAGCTTACATACCCAGGAGAAAACCACCACAACATGAAGACCGAGGCGTTTGTCAATGGTATACGCGACCCTGACATTAAACTAGCGGTATGCTCCACACAGAAGACAATCTTTTCAGAGACCTTAGCACTAGCCTAGGTGACCACTCGCACGATTTCTAGACCACCAGTCAGCAAAGTGCGAAAAATGGAAGTCGTGGAGGAGGAGGAATGCCTTTTGGACAAATTTAAAGAGATGTTGAAGCAAGTTTTGGGAGAAAACGGACAAAACGGCTAAAATTAAATGCTTCAACTGTGGAAAGGGTGGTGTAATGATTGAAAGCACGTCTGTCTATTTTAAACTTCTCTTTATTTCTAATTTCTTCTTTTCAACAGATCTTACCATCTAGCTTATAATATTTACAGTGTTGCCTATGTTGTATAATAAGTAGTAATTAGAGTAGTGTAATAAGTAGTATAATTATAGCTTAATAAGTAGTATAATTATAGCTTAATAAGTAGTATAATTAGAATAATGTAATATAGTAATATAATTAATAGTATAATTATTAAAGTAAAATTTTAAGTATTATAAATAGTGGGGATGGCACTACACCTCCCTTTTTATTTGAAAAAAAAAAAAGAAAAGTCTCAAATCAAACAGTTGATCAGGCTGTTTGTTTCCAGATTCCTCTTTTTTTTGTTTTTTTTTTTTTATTTATTTATATACATCTGTAACTTTCAAGATTTTGTTTTATTTGATATTTTTTTTATATTTTTTTTGTTATTGTTTTTTTTTTTTTTTTTTTGAAGTAAATAATTACAAAAATTTCAAATTTTAAAATCTCAAAGGAATATTGTTATTGAATTTGCCTCGATTTGTGGTTCAGTTCATGAATAAAAATATGAATTCTGCCTTAAATGTTCGTAACATTACCTACTCTTAATCTGTCTTTGTGAAGTATTTTCTCTTTTCCTGTTTTTTCGTCATAAATGGTCACATTTACACCATTTATGTCCTTTACTATATATGGACCATCGTAAATGTTATTAAATTTCTCGTATGGTTCTCTCTTTACGTAAACCCTGTCATAAATCTTTATATCAAGTGTTTTTGTTTTTTGTTTATATTTTTATGTTTCTCTATTAGTTCCTTAGCCATTATATGAGACCTTTGAAGCCTATATTTAATTTCTTTGCTATAATTTTCTATATTGTAAAGAGGATCAATTTTCCCAAAATTTATATCATTTGGCATACATATTTTCCTGCCAAATACAAGTTCAAATGCTGTATATTTATTATCGAAAACTGTGTTGGAAGTCGTATTGTGGAAAAAGGTGAAATATCGCAAATACGTATTCCAGCTCGACATATTGTCCTTCAAGTAAGCTCTTATGTACTCGTTGAAAACTCTGTGATTCCTCTCAACTGTCCCAACTGTCTGGTGATGATAAGCTGTCGAAAAATGTATATCAATATTCAAAAGTTTGCACATCTCAATAAACACTTCATTTTTAAATTCCGTCCCTAAATCGCTTTTGATCGAAGACATTTTCCCATAAATTAATATAAAATTTTCAAAAATCGCTCTCGCAACTGTTTTTGCACTTTTGTCAGGGATAGCTATTGTCACCAAGTATTTTGAGAAGTCACAAATCAATGTTAACGCATACTTATTTCCATATTCCGAAGTCTGCAAGGGTCCAATTGTATCCAGTACTATTATATCAAACGGTTTCATCGGGGTTGGTGTCAAAGTGAGCTCTTCCTTTGTTCCGGGCCTAACCTTATTCACATTACATTGTTCACAATTTCCGATAAACCTCGCGATGTCCTTCGTCATTCCTTTCCAATAGTACTTCGTTTTCAGTTTTGCGTATAGTCTCTTACGTCCGCAGTGACCACCTACGATAGGATCATTGTGATAGATTTCCAAAAGTTTAATCCTTTTATCTTTGTTAACAACTGTCTCAATTGGGTCTACTAACATAATCTCCAATGTTTTCAAAATCTTGTTCCCATGGGTCTTCAATTCGTTCATGCTATAGCTACTAAAAAATGAATCATCCTTGGACCATTCTGTCATATAAATGTTATTATTGTTGGCTTTTCTCTGGAGCCTCAAAAGCATCTCATCGTAATTCAATGCTCCGTTAACAACATTTACATCTATATGAAATTTAAATTTGTATTTGTTATAAATCTTCAATTTTATGCTAGTAATTTTCCCATCTTTATAAAATATCTGAGACCTTATCTTGGAGACTTTCTTGCTAAATTCATGTGAAAATTTATCGTAAACATGCACCTTCATTGTGCCATCACATGCAGAAGGTTTTGTTCCCATCGTAGTATGTCTAGATTTCGATCTAGTTGTCATTGCCAAAATATTACCGTTCTTTATTTCATCAATTGATATACGCGACAGCGCATCTGCACCTACATTATCCTTGCCTTTAATATATTGAATGGAAAAGTTGTATTCAGAAAGTTTAAGTCTTATTTTTGTTAATTTGGATGACGGATCCTTCATGTTAAATAAATATACCAAAGGTCGGTGATCAGTTCTAACGACAAATTCAGTTCCATAGACATAAGGGCGAAATTGGTTAATTGCAAAATATATAGCAAGAAGTTCTTGTTCAATTACTGGTTTTCTTTGCTCAGCTAAACTAAACGCTTTTGAAGCAAAATATACTGGTAAATCATGTCCATGGAAATTCTGACTTAAAATAGCGCCGCATCCTGTTTTAGATGCATCGACCGTGATCATAAATTGCTTACTAAAATCTGGATATTGTAAAATCTTTGGTGATATAAGTTCGGATTTAAGCTTTTCGAAGGATTTCTGGCATTTTTCATCCCATAAGAAATTAACTTTTTTTCGTGTAATATAATTCAAGGGAGCTACAATAGTTGCAAAATTAGGAATAAACCTCCTATAATAGTTCGCAAAAGCCACAAAGCGTTTAACAGAATCTTTATCATTATTAAAATTACACTTATTGGGGTTAATTTTCAAATTATGCTTCCTTAATATACTAAAAACATTACAGAGATTCTCTAAATGGTGTTGTTTACTACAGCCTACTACAATTATATCATCGATGTAAAGAAAAGCTTTATTAGGTTCCAATCCTGAAAATGCAATTGCCATCATGCGTGAAAAAGAGTTTGGTGCCACGTTTAACCCAAACGGTAACACCTTCCATCGGAATGTTCCCTGGTCAGTAGTAAAGGAAGTTATATCCCTCGAATCCTCATGAAGGGGTATTTGGTGGAAACCAGAAAATAAATCAATAGTAGAAAAATGTTTAGCCCTTCCAAGATTGTCGAGTATATCGTCAATCCTTGGGAGAGGATATTTATCCGCAATTAGTTTCCTATTGATGGCCCTAAAATCCACACACATGCGATAAGATTTCTTATTATCTGAACTTTTCTTCGGTACTATGATTAACGGACTGTTATACTCTGAAGTGCTTGGTTCTATCAGGTCGTTATTAAGTAATTTCTGGACTTGCAGTTTTATCTCGTTTCTAGACGTATAGGGAAGACGATAATTTTTCACGTAAACTGGTTCTTTGTCCTTGAGTCTTAATTTCTGCTCGTAAAAATTGTTCTTAGTCATTTTATCATTATCCAGAGCGAAGATATCCGCGTATTCTAAACATAACGTCATCAAGTCATCCTTGACGTAATCAGGCATCCTTCCATCTAAAGTCTTTCTTAAACTTTGAGCACGGTGTTCATCCGGAAAGATTTTATTTATAGAATAAACATAGAAATTCGAAAGTTTCTCGAACTTGATATTATAGTCTCGTATGAACCTAACTTCGTCCGATGTATTCAAAATCCGCACAACAGGGTTTCCTGAATTTACTATACATTTACCAATGAGCACACCTTCACAGATCTCGTGACAATCGATAAATACCGGTTCGGATATGTTTCCTAAACTAACTTCCCGAAATACTTCACACCTTGGTGGTAGAAAAAATGAATTTCCGTTAAAACCGTGAATTATTGGAACTATTACCCTATTATTACCGCAAACCTGGAATGAAACTGTCATTGAATTATAATCAATCCGACACCTATTAGACTTCAGGAAATCCTTGCCCAAAATTCCATCAGATGGTATATTGAAACCATCCGGAACAACGTGAAAAATTTGAGGCAATGAACAATTAGGAAAAAATAAGGTAGTATCAATTGTACCTAAAGTATTAGTCGTATTCGTTGTTATACCCACAATGTCGATGGTATTCTGCTTATCTATCTTTAAATTATTATCTATGCATGAAACTTTTATAACCGAAATATCAGCCTGCGAATCAACTAAAAACGTCTTCACATTATTCGATACAGAACAGTGTAATTTTATGAAATCAGAGTAGTTTAGATTAAGGCTATATATTCTTCTGGGTGTAATCTTGACGTCATAATCTAGTGTTTCTCCTCCCTCAACATGTCCTGCTGAGGGACTTCCGCGTTTAAAGTCCTTACCGAGACTTCTTGACGCCGAAAATTATTCCCCATATTCTGACTACCGTAATAACGCCTCTTGCGATTTCCATTATGACCGGCATTGTTATTACCTCGACCCCTGTTAGTGTCATTTCGTGGCCTATAGTTGTCATTATAGCGCGATCTACTTCTGTAAGAATTATGGTTATCGCTCCGTGAGTCGTAAAAATCATTATTCCGCCGACTATAATTTTGCCTACTACCACTGTGCCGCATAGCCAGAACTTGACACTGCTTTTGGGTGCTAGACTCCTCAACAATAAGTTTAGCCACTACATCCTTAGGTTCGCTAAAAACACTCGAAGCCAAAATTGCCCTTACCATGTCCGATTTCGCATTGTTTCTGCATACGTTCACTGTTGACTCTATAGCCATCTCATGTGCCTTACCTTTAGAAACACCTTCTATTACTAACGATCGCTGCAAAGCATCAGCTAAGTCCTCAACAGTTCTCGAAAAAGCTTCATAATTATTGTCCTTGATACACAAACCTGCTATACGTCCAGCAACGATATTGGAACTGTCCGGCTTTATCCTAGTTTTCAGAGCATCCTTAACTTCATCTATAGAAGTAATGTTCTCTGGGAGTACTTCTCTGGCCTTGCCGTCCAATTTTGATTTCACAAAAGATATTAAACAAGTAGTAAGATTCGGTGCTGTAGTTTCCTCAATTAAATTTATTTTGTCCAAAAACGAGCTCAGATTCACGGGATTCCCATCGTAGTTTTCACGAATGATACTAGAGCACATCGTGATAAATTTCGTCTTTTCTTCGATCGAAGCCATTATCGCAATATTTTCGTCCTCAATATTTACACTATTTAAACCAATGTCACGTTTCTGCTCTGTATCCGTTCCACAATCGGTGCTACTCATTCCAGTTTCAACCTCGGACTCAGAGTCTGTCAAAATATCTCTTCTTATTTCCTCAAACAAATATACACCAAATGGAATTTTTATTCTACAATTCAATTTACTAAAACATTTGAATAATATCTCCCTACAATGTAGTATCTTGCCACTTATCTCCTGTTTCAATGAAGTTGTTATCTGACCAAAATAGGGTTCTGTGTATGCTAAAATATTATTATATGTTGTGATAAGAGAATCTATGTACTCCTCAATTTTACTTTGTTTGGTTGATATTGGTCTATTTTGTAATATTCGTTTTTAACCTTGTAAAAATTTAATAATAGTTCTTTAAAAATAGTAATCTGAAATTCATTTTCTGACATTTAAAAAAATTATGTTCATAATATAGACCCAATTTCAACCAAACAAAATATAATCAAAAACGAAATTCCTTTGAAATGATTAAAATGTGAAGTGAGCTATGTAAAGTAATGTAATGTAAAGGAATGTAATGATTGAAATATTATACATATTTTTTTTATATACATATTTTATTTAATAAATTTGCAAATGCTACATATTGTATATATTCTATATAAACTATTTAAAATATATACACTATATACTACATATACTACATAAACTACGAATTTATATATAACTTATATAAATTAATTATATAAATTATATATACATAAATTACATATATATACATATATATATTATATATATATAAATATATCATGTATATAAATATATTATATATAAATTATATAACCTATATAAATTATATACTATATAAAAATATTCTTTTTTTTTGTTCTTCTGTTTTTTTTTACATTTAAATTTTTTTTTTGTTTTTGTTAAAAAAAAATTTATTTTTTATATTTTTTTTTTATTTATAATTTTTTTTAAGTAACAATAAGGCTTAACTACTTATTATTTAACCATTCCTTCGCCTATTCAAATACGCTCGATGCCTCTTCTCTCGCATTTTGGGACCCAGTGTGAAGCTTTTGTTGTTTTTGTTGCAAATTATGTTGTAGTTGATGTTGTTGTTTTGTTCTTGTTGATTATTTCTTTTTATATTTTGTTGTTTGCTTTACGTTCGTTGGTTATTTTGCTGTTGTTGTTGTGTTGTGCAGTTTAGCGCTGAGAAATCACTTGAGTTAATCGACCACAAAAATATTTGTATTTGTTGTTTATTTTTTCTAACTGTAGTTTTTTCCACATTTCAATTTTCGTAAAAAGAAATTTTTTTTTTTTTAATTTTGGTGTCAACTGTACTTTTTCTTTTGGTGTTTTTTTTAACTGTAGTTTTTTTTTCACATTTCGTAAAAACAATTTTTTTTAATTTTGGTTTCAACTGTACTTTTTCTTTTGTTGTTTTTTTTTAACTGTAGTTTTTTCACATTTCGTAAAAAGATTTTTTTTTTAATTTTGGTTTCAACTGTACTTTTTATTTTGTTGTTTTTTTTTTAACTGTAGTTTTTTTCACATTTCGTAAAAAGATTTTTTTTAATTTTGGTTTCAACTGTACTTTTTCTTTTGTTTTTTTTTTTAACTGTAGTTTTTTTTCACATTTCGTAAAAAAAAATTTTTTTAATTTTGTTGTCAACTGTATTTTTTCTTTTGTTGGTTTTTTTAACTGTAGTTTTAACGTTTTAATTTTGTTTGTGTTTTTAAAAGAGTTTGTGTTTTTAATTTGAGGGCTTGTAACAATTAACAAATTTTTGGGTATCAAGTCTAGCTTTACAGGGAGGTCTTTAACACACTTTTCTAGAATAATTTTTTTTATGAGTACTTTAATACAGTTTTTTTTTAAGGTGTTTGATTTTTTTCGTGTAACTGTATTTTTTCTTAGAATTTTTTTCCGAACTGTACTTTTCCCTTTTTTTGTTGTTGTATTTTTATTATACTTTTTGTAAACTGTATTTTTAAATACACACTAAATGCAATTTCCACAATGTTCTTTAATTTATATATTTTCACAAGTGTTGATTCGGTTTTTTTTTATTATTTTTAAACTATTATTTTGAGTAGTAAGTGGTATATTGTTTGTTTGTTTTTGTTTTCAATATTTTACAAATATATCTTAAATGCTAAAAAAAACATGTTTATTTTGTAGTATTTTTTTTATTATTTAGAATTCCTTTGTTTCTTTCGTGTTGGTTATTTTACTTGTTTTTGTTATTTTGCCTAAATTTTTCTTTAAAATAATAAAATTTAATTTTTAAGATTTAATTTGATTTTCATTCACTTGGTATTTTGTTTTGTTTAATTTTATTACTTTTAAAAAAAGTTCTTCGTTTGTTTCAGTTCAAATAATATTTATCATACAATATTGATTTATAGTGTTTGTTTTTTTTTTTAAATTTTTTTTTTTAAATGTATGTAACGCGATTTCCAAATGGCAGGATCGCCATGTAATGATTGAAAGCACGTCTGTCTATTTTAAACTTCTTTTTATTTCTAATTTCTTCTTTTCAACAGATCTTACCATCTAGCAAGGCATATTCATAGGAGGTTGCCGCAACTCTACAACAAGTACAACAATGCAAAAACAACAGGCATTTTGTTTTTGTTAAAGAGCACTCAGTTTGTCAAATAAATTAACCCTCAAACCTCTATAGGAAATTAGTTAAAGCAATTAAAAAAAACTAAATAAATTTTATATATTGAAAATTCTTACGATTTTTATGTTAAGCTAAATTACACAATAGAGCAGCACCTGTAAATTAAAGAAAAATATCAGCTGCAAACGTTATTTCTTATTTATTATTGTACCAATTAAAATTTGTACCTAATTTATATTTATTTTATGACTGAATTTTGAAATTGAATTTGTTTTAAAAATAACAAAAGTTATTTCAGTCATAGTTTAGGCACCTAGTTGGAGACATGGATTTTTTTTTTTTTTTGTAATTCATCACTTTCATCTAAATAACTATATATATAGTAAATCTAGGTTGTAGTTTAAAAGATATATGTATTTAACGTTAAAGGTTTAAATATTGTTAATCATCTTGCAAAAATTTTAATATAATTGGCTTTTAAAATAGTAATCCTAAAGAATTTCTAGAGTGCGTATCGTTAAGGATACATGCTGTACATATGAGGGTTTATGACTAATATAAATACGAAATTGAATATCGAAACAAAATACACAAAAACCAAACAATTTTTTTGACAGTCCAAATGTCGTCAGCTGTTGAGTTAAGGCTACCTTCTATGAATATGCCATGCCATCTAGCTTATAATATTTACAGTGTTGCCTATGTTGTATAATAAGTAGTAATTAGAGTAGTGTAATAAGTAGTATAATTATAGCTTAATAAGTAGTATAATTATAGCTTAATAAGTAGTATAATTAGAATAATGTAATATAGTAATATAATTAATAGTATAATTATTAAAGTAAAATTTTAAGTATTATAAATAGTGGGGATGGCACTACAGTGGCCATTTCCAAAGAAACTGCAAAGCGCCACGCAAGAGATCAAGATCCGCCTCACCATCAAGGAATAAGAAAGGGGCCAACTACCAACCATCTTCACAAGAGTCCCCGTTAAACTAAAATGAGCTAGCACTGAGGGGCAAGTGCTGGCTCCCACAAGCGTGGGCCCCACAATATCAATATCAGTGATGCAAGAGAACAACAACAATCTTACGGCATGCGGATACATAAATGGCAGACCACATACCTTCACTATAGACACCGGGGCGACGCAGTCTATCATCAGACCAGATGTAGTGAAGGGAAAGTGTGAATCACTTAGCAATGTAAAACTACGGACAGCTACTGGAGAGTCTGCAACCGTCCACGGAAAAACAGAGGCGAAAGTGACTATAGCCAACATTAGTGTAAGTCATATCTATTGTTGCCGATATTGTGGATGAGGTTATCATTGGTGCCGATTTCATGATAGCTCATGGCATCAATTTGAATATGAGGCAACAGATTATGAGTTGGCGAAATGTAGAGATACCTCTAGACGTGGGGTACAAGCATCAAGTGCACGCAAGAAGGATAGTTGCGGTCGAACAACTCATTTTGTCACCTCAGAGTGAATCACTGATATGGGCGCGAATGGATGGAGATTGTGTGGAAAACCGCTTGTGGGTTGTTGAACCAGCAGAAATTCAGACCAATTTGTTATCAGCAAAGTCCCTCGTTAAATCCAACGAACAGAGAATAGTCCCAGTGAGAGAGCTAAAGTTATCAGGCCACGAAAAATTCATCTGTAAAAACTCCGATGTGGGCCAATGTACTCCAGTAGCGGCGGTAATAAACACCGAACAATCACTGGTACCTGCCGAAATGTCAACCAATGATCAAAAGCAATTTGGTGAAATTGTGGAGAAATGGGTAGCAGGTTTAGCAACTCCAGAGAGAAATAAAGCCAAAAAGCTGCTAAAAAGGTTTGCTTTCGCTTTCGCAACGAACAATAGAATACAAGGAAGAACAGCAATGGTCAAGCATGAAATTGATACCGGGGAAGCGAGACCGATAAAACAGGCACCCAGAAGCATACCACTGGCGAAGCGTAATGAGGTCAAGGAGTTAGTCGACGAAATGAGAAGAAGCGGTGTAATCGAACCATCATCGGGTCCGTGGAGCTCACCTGTAGTCTTAGTAAAAAAGAAAGATGGCAGTACAAGATTCTGCGTAGACTACAGGAAGCTGAATGATGTCACCAAAAGGGATAGTTACCCGCTACCAAGAATTGACGACACACTCGACACGCTAGCCGGAATGAAGTGGTTCTCCACATTGGATCTACAAAGCGGGTATTAGCAAGTGGAGATTGCAGACAAGGATAAAGAGAAAACCGCATTCAGTGCGAACGGCGGCTTATGGCAGTTTAAAGTTATGCCATTTGGACTCTGTAATGCTCCGGCTACATTCGAGCGGCTTATGGAACGTGTGCTAATGGGACTGTATTGGAAGACTTGCCTGGTGTATCTCGACGACATAATAGTGACGGGCAGAACTTTTCACGAACACCTCAAGAACCTGGGAGAAGTTCTGCAACGAATAACAACAGCTGGACTAAAATTGAGCGTGAAGAAATGTGCATTTTTCCAAAAGCAGGTGAAATATTTGGGGCATCTTGTCACAGCAGATGGCATATTCACCGATGAAGATAAAATACGAGCAGTAAAGGACTGGCCTCGTCCCCAGAATCTTCATGAACTACGCAGCTTTTTGGGACTATGCACATACTACAGACGCTTTGTGCCTAACTTTGCCAGCGTGGCTGCAAGCTTGTATGAACTCACCAAGGAGTCAAAAGTCTATCAATGGGGTGAGCCACAGGAGAAGGCGTTCCAGACACTAAAAGACCTATTGTGCGCTGCACCAGTTTTTGCGTATCCAGTCCCAGCAGAAAAATTCATCTTAGACAGTGATGCTAGCGGATATGGTATTGGTGATGTACTTTCCCAAGTGGTCAATGGAACAGAGAAAGTCGTAGGCTACTATAGTCGCACATTGTCAAAGCCTGAACGGAATTATTGTGTTACCCGACGAGAGCTACTTGCAGTGCTGGACTGCATAAAACATTACCATAAGTACCTGTATGGCCCACATTTTCTGCTAAGGACTGATCATTCCGCACTGAGATGGCTGCTACAATTCAAGAACCCTGAAGGACAGCTAGCACGTTGGATTGAGCGCCTCCAGACTTACGACTTCACCATTGAACACCGAAGAGGCATAAAACATGGGAATGCTGACGCTCTCTCACGCCGACCTTGTAATTTGGAGTGTAAGCATTGCGTGAAAGCTGAGCAGAAAGAATCCATCGTTGATATCCGGCTAATGCGGATCGAAGCCAACGAAGACTGGTCCGAAGCACAAAGAAGTGACCCAATACTGGCGAAGATAATAGCAGCTAAGAAAGAGGACAAACGAGCTACCAGAAATGAGATATCCGCAGAAAGTCCTCTTACAAAAGCATATTGGGCACTATGGGACAGCTTAAAGATCATAAATGGATGCCTATATCGACATTGGGAAAGCGCTGATGGCAAGACCTCATCCAACCTTTTAGTAGTACCTTCCTCCAAAATGAAAGAAGTATTAAATGAATTCCATAATGGAGCTAGCGGAGGATATCTTGGAGTGACAAAGACACTGGAAAGGCTAAAACAACGTTTTTATTGGGTTGGATGTCAGCAAGGAGTGGCGGATTGGATACCAAACTGCACACAGTGGATAGCAGCTAAAGGTCCAGCAAGAAGAAGTCTAGGTCTGAAGCAGCAATATAACTCAGGCGCACCTTTCGAGCGGATAGCGATGGACGTAGCAGGCCCTTTTCCAGTCAGCAATGCCGGAAACCGATATGTTCTCGTCCTGATGGATTATTTCAGCAAATGGCCGGAAGTTTATGCCATACCCAATCAAGAAGCGAACACAATAGTAAACGTTTTTGTGAACAACTGGGTATGCCACTACGAGGTTCCAATAGAACTACATTCCGATCAAGGCAGAAATTTTGAGTCGGCTGTATTCCCGGAAATGTGTGAGGTATACGGTATTAAGAAGACTCTTCACCCACAGTCAGACGGAATGGTAGAACGATTTAATCGAACCATAGAGGAATACTTGCGAAAAGTAGTGAGCGAGCAACAGAACTGGGACGGACACATTCCGAGGTTTCTACTGGCATACCGATCCGCGGTCCATGATTCAACATCTAGATCACCCGCCAAGGTAATCTTTGGGCCTGAGATAAAGCTGTCCGGTGACTTAGAGTTTGGTGTTAAGCCCGGCACAGAGAAGGATGTCACATACACTGGAAAAGACGAAAACCTAAATGAACTGCATGAGTTTGTGCGCACCCGTATAAAAATGGTCAGTGATAGAATGAAAGTCAGGTATGATCGTGCGGCAAACACGGAGGGCTTCCATGAGGGACAAATGGTTCTACTATACAACCCAAAGTGCAAGAAGGGATTATCTCCCAAGCTACAAACCAGCTGGGATGGACCGTATAAAATAATAAAGCGGTTAAACGATGTCGTGTACAGGATACAGAAAGCTAACAGCCCCCGAGCAAAAATGAAGGTCGTACACATAGAGCGACTGTCAAAATATGGGAAAAGAGATAATGAGCCTATTCGGGACGAACAGGCTTAAGTGGGCGGCAGTGTTACGCAAATCGAAACGACCTAATATCGTTTAACAACAAAAACGATAAACAAAAGCCACACGATACAAATACACACTGACACAAGCAATACAATGAACGTGTTGATTATCTAAAGCTGCACACACACATATGTATGACGAACCTGGTTGCGCCTGGTACAAACAACAACATAAAATGAAGTAAACCAGCTACGACAAATATGTGATAGGCAACATAAGCAAAGTACACAAACAACAATGTACTAACAATGGAGTTCTCGAGAAGGCGAGAGCGAGAACCTTCCACATCGAGAATGCTCATCATACTGATTACGTGCGTGCGGACTATAAAAGGGCTGGACAAAGCAGACAGCAGTCAGAGTTAATTCAGTCAGCCTTGTGTGAAGTTGCGTGTGAACAAAATAAGTCGTGGTTGTAAAGATCCAGTGAATACTTGTGTGAACTAGTAAAGTTATTGTTGTATCGTTAAGTTGTATACGGTGGCACACAAAAGTAGTGTAAAGAATAAAGAGAGTTTAAGAGAAAATTAAACACATTTGTTTTTACTTTGGTTGCAATTAACGAACTCATATTTAAACATTTTTAAAAAGGTAAAAACGTAACAATATGTTGTAGCACATCCAATTGAAACGAAAGATGCTAAAAGTATTGCCAATACATTAGTAGAACAGTTTATTTTAAAATATGGATTCTTTAAGACATTAAAATCTGATAGAGGCACTGAATTTAGCAATGAATTGCTAAAAGAAGTTTGCAATTTACTTAACATAAACCAAAAATTTTCAGCACCCTATCACCACCAATCAATAGGTTCTATCGAACGAAATCATCGTGTATTAAATGAATGTTTGTTAAATTTTGTGGATGATCATGAATGGGACAAATGGGTACCATACTACACATTTGCATACAATACAGTACCGCATATTGCCACGAACTACTCACCCTACGAGTTAATATATAACAAGTTAGCGACATTACCAACAGACAAAATAGGAAATACAAATAAATGTTATGACGTGGATAATTATGCCAATGAAATTAAAATAAGATTAAGAAAATCCTTAGAAAATGCTAAAAAGTTATTAGAAATAGCTAAAAAATCAAAGGTAATTTATGACAGAAATATAAATAATGGTAATTTCAAAGAGGGAGATTTAGTATTAATAAAACTAGAATCAAGAAAAAAAATCAGAGTCCATATAGGGGACCATACCGAATAATTGAAAGACTAGAAGTAAATTCATTATTAAAAATAGGCACTGAGGAGAAAATTTACCATAATAATCTTCTAAAGTTATATATAGCAAATTAAATATAAACATTTCACATTTACTTATACTTTATTTTAATTATAATTGTAAACCAATATATTCACTTATTAAAATTATTTATAAGTTTTATATTATTATTAATATTTTTATTAACACTACTTACATCACATATATTTATAAGATTCAATTTATTTCAAAGTGTAGTGTTATTTAAAGTGTAGTGTATCACAACAACGATAAACAACACACCACATTTTTGATACCCAAAATAGAAATGAGTGAAGTAAAAAACATTCTAATTACATATGTTTAACACAATTTTTAAATTTTGTTTAATGTAATAATAAACCTTGAGAGACAAGGGAAATAGAAAAGTATGACACACTTAATAAGCGGCACACAAACAAAACCACACATGTAAAAACAAAATGCAATAAAATTAACAACATGGGTCAAAGCACTTTAAAGCGATTATAAATGTTTTGGATTACAGAAATGATCAGTAAGAAATTTATAATTTTAAAGTGGCTCATTTATAAAGTAATGAGTAAAACTATTAAAATATTGAGTGAGGTTTTGACCAATCATCCCGTGGTAATTGTTGTAAGTGATTCATGCTTTGCAATAGAAAGAGCAAAATGTATAGTTTTAAGAATGATTGTAAATTAGTATAAATAGTTGAAGAATTTTGAATAAAAGTCAGAAACATTTTGATAATCATATACTAAACAACGTGTTTCTTATTATTCTCATCCAGCACCTTAAACAGTGCAGGAAATAATTAAAACTGCTGTGGTTAGGCATAGATTATAAACAACATAACAAAACAATAATTAATAAATTCAATAATAATAAAGACGATCATTATACTAGCATCACAAGCTACAATAACGGGTAGTTCAGGATCAAAAGGAATTAGTACCTGTTCGCTGGATATTATATTTTTGAGTTTAAGAAGGCAGCTCCACAATTGGATGTCCATTTAGACTTGTATTTTTTTTTTTGTAATAGTTGACGTAGTGGAAATGTTATGGACTACATTTCAGGAATAAATCGGGAGTAATATGTTACCATTCCTAAGAATCGTCTCACATCATCTACAGAGGAAGGACGTGGCATATTGACGATCGCTTGAATTTTTGACGGTGATTTAGAAATTTGTTGTATTGAATGACATGACCCAGATATTCAATTTGTGATTGAAGGAATGAGCATATACTTTGGTTAAGATGTAGATCATGATCTTTTAAGCGTTGAAGACATTCGATTAAATTACTTTTATATTCAGCTTCAGTTGCCCCATGCACTATGATGACATCAAAGTATGATATTGTTTATTTAATCCGGACAAAATTTGTTCTATAATTCGGTTGAATTCTGAAGGAGACGTTTGATTCCGAAAGATAGACGGTTGACTCTATATGTGCCCCTATGTGTTGATATGGTCTGCATTTCACTTGATTCTTGACTTACTTTGAGGTGTAAAAATGCCTTATATAAATCTAGGCGACAAAAATATTTTGAACCTTTAAGACTATTTAAAATAGTATCAATTCGACGTATTGGGTAGTTTGCCAACACAAGTTGTGGATTTACACCCATTTTGTAGTCGACGCTAAGACGTACACCCCATCTGGTTTTGGTATAATAACTAGTGGTGATCCCCAGTCACTCCCTTTTTATTTTCGATATAATTCCCGATGCTTCTAAATTGTCCAACTCTTTTTCGACACGATCTGGAGTGTAATTCGTAATTTGGGACGCAACCCACAGTTTCCGAAAAAACTGTTGGGAACATATTCATTATCTCCGCAATCGAATGTTCAGGACTCATATGAATGCACTGAATTTGACTAAAACGTTGATTATCAATCTCTTGGAGGACGATGTTCTAACGTCGAATCCAAATTCTTCCCAATAGCGTATCATAATTATTAGGCACAATATATATTTCTTCATTTGATTCTTGATTATTGTATTTAACTTCTACTTTTACTTTTCCGTAAGGAATTATATTTTTTGTGTAGGATCGAAAATCTATAGATCACCGTATAACCAGTATCGAAACGCAATTTTGACGTTTACCAGCGAATTATGAAAGGGCCAGCAAATATTACCAAAAAGTATATCTGTCCCTGTCTGTTTGTAACTCTGTTTTGTTTATTTATGTTTTTTTTAGTTTTTGGGGTGGGTTTTTCATATTGGCGAGTGTTAATAAAAAATGTAATTTTTGTGTAAAACTATTAATAATTAATAAAATCAACTAATAACAATAACAATTTTTAACTTTTCCTTTCAAGAAATTAAAAAATATTGGCTACTTTCAGCAAGAAAAAATTTTTATGAGCAGTACGTCTTATTTTGATCTTGTAATATTTAGCTTCTTAATTAACTCTTGTACAAGAAACTATATTCATTGTGACCGAAAATCACCCACATTTCGATTAATATTTAAATATTTACGAATCTTTAAACTTTTAATTGAAGAAATTAAAAAATATTCCAAATTTTCCCTTTTTTAACACAAAATAAATGTTTATTTACATTTAATTTTCTACTTTATCCGCCAGTTTTCACTCTGTATATCTGTTGCTTCTAACACATTTGATTCGCAAAACATTATAACTTTTTTTTTTTCTCCCTCTAAATTCGCTAGTAATGTTGCTGCTATGAGCGTTTGTCAAACGTCAATGGTTTCTATACTGTTATACCACAAAATAATATACAGATATACAGAGTGAAAGCCACAAAATACACAGAATAGAAACAAGAGTTTGACATTTAACTTTCCATGGAGAAAGAGACAGCAAATATTACCAAAAAGTGTTTCTGTCTCTCTCTGATTGCAACTCTGTTTTGTTTATTTGTGTTTTTTTTAAGTTTTTGGGGTGGGTTTTTTATATTGGCGAGAGTTAATAAAAAATGTAATTTTTGTCTAAAACTATTAATAAATAATAAAAACAACTAATAACAATAACAACTTTAACTTTTTCTTTCAAGAAATTAAAAAATATGCACAAAGAAAAATTTTTTATGAGCAGTACGTCTTATTTTGATCTTGTAATATTTAGCTTCTTAACTATCTCTTGTACAAGCAACTATATTCATTGTGACCGAAAATCACACAGATTTCGATTAATATTTAAATATTTAAGAATCTTTATACTTTTCATTGAAGAAATTAAAAAATATTCCAAATTATCCCTTTTTTAACACAAAATAAATGTTTATTTACATTTAGTTTTTCTACTTTAACCGGCAGTTTTCACCCTGTATATCTGTTGCTTCTAACACATTTAATTCGCCAAAACATTAAAATATTTTGTGTCTCCCTCTACGAGGTAGGTTAAAGTGCTGCTTTGAGCGTTTTTAAACGTCAAAGGTTTCAATTCTGTATTATTTTGTGGTGAAAACAGGCGGTTAAAGTAGAAAAACTAAATGTAAATAAACATTTATTTTGTGTTAAAAAAGGCATAATTTTGAATATTTTTTAATTTCTTCAATGAAAAGTTTAAAGATTCTTAAATATTTAAATATTAATCGAAATGAATATAGTTTCTTGTGCAAGAGGTAATTAAGAAGCTAAATATTACAAGATCAAAATAAGACGTACTGCTCATAAAAAAATTTTCTTTCTGAAAGTTGCCAATATTTTTTAATTTCTTGAAAGAAAAAGTTAAAGTTGTTATTGTTATTAGTTGTTTTTGTTGGAGTTTTCCCCTAAATACAACTCTGCATATTTCTTGCTTCTGTTTATCTAAGTTGCATATTTGTTTATCTAAGTTTACAGTTATATTATAAGATAAGCGTCATTGTATTTTTCTGTACCTTTTATACTTTTTCTTTATTCTTAATAAAACGTTTGAATCAACAGGTTATGGGCCCAGGAGCTTAATCAATTTTTAGAGTGTGAAACGAAGAATAAATTTGTTTTTTTTTTGTGTAATTATGATGAGTTCGTCAATGTTCCAAATAGACAAATTAGATGTCGGAAATTACGACACATGGTGTGTCCAGATGAAGTGCATTTTTGTACATTCGGATTTATGGACAATTACAAATGGAAATTTTGTGAAACCAGTTGCTGCAAATGAGGCTGAACTATGGAGACAAAAAGATGAAAAAGCCCTAGCCATGATTATGCTTTCCGTGAAAACTACACAATTAAGCTACGTAAAAAATTGTGCAACAGCAGTAGAAGCGTGGAAAAAACTTCAGGAAGTGTACAAACCAAGTGGTCCATTAAGGAAAGTTAGCCTGTATAAGAAGTGACTAAGTCTTCGAATGCTTGAGTCAACAACTATGACTGAATATTTAAATAGTTTTACGGAAATTTCGGAGAAGCTAGCGGAAGTCGGAATTGAAATGGCTGAAGAGTTATTGGTAATTATTTTGCTGTCAAGTTTGCCAAAGGAGTTTGAAAATTTCGTCATTGCGATCGAAACTCGTGACGTCTTGCCCTCATTGGACGTGCTGAAAATGAAATTAATGGAAGAAGGTGATCGCAGGATACAAAATAATGCAGTTAATGAGGATGTTGTTGTAAGTCAACAGGCTTTCGTAGCCAGATCAAAGCCAAATGTGAGAAATAAAAACAACAACAACAATAACGGACGAAATTTCAAATGTTTTAACTGTGGTAAGCGTGGTCATTTTGTAAAAAATTGTAAGAGCACAACAAAACATGGCGACGAGAAAACAGAACAGCATCGTTCATTCGCAATGCTTGCGGCTAGTAGCAGTCACTCATTCGATAAAAGCTCTTGGTGTATCGACAGCGGTGCTACGTCTCATATGTGCTGTCAACGTCAATTATTTACAAATTTCGTAGAGACAAATGAGAGGATTGCTTTGGCTTGTGATAGTTACATAGAAGCACAAGGTAAAGGCGATGTGAAGATAAAAACTCAAGATGGCGATATAACTTTACGAGAAGTGCTTTATGTTCCTAACATGGTTGGAAATTTTATATCAGTTGGTAAAGCTGTTGAAAATGGATGCACTGTGCAATTTGAAAAACATTCAGCGAAAGTGAAAAATAGAATGGGTGAAGTAATTTTAAAAGCCGAAAATAGATTAAATTTATTTATTTTTTCAGAATATACTCATTCAAATTTTAAAGTATCAACTGAGGAGGCTGTACGTTGGCACAGTCGATACGGACACCTTAATTTCAAAAGCATCAATGATTTAATAAAGGAGAAAGCAGTTGATGGTCTGAAAATTAAGGAAATTCCGAATAACATAAATTGCACAACATGTATGAAATCCAAAATTTGTTCACAGCCGTTTACATCTTCTAATCAGCAAAGAGCAAAAAATTTGTTGGCTGTAATTCATTCGGACGTGTGTGGTCCCTTCATTATCAGGTTCCCGGTATTTCGTTACTTTCATCGACGATCACTCCAGACGAATATTTTTTTACTTCATGAAGAATAAGAACGAAGTTTTTGATAAATTTAAGATTTTTAAATCGTTTGTTGAAAAACAATTGGAAAAGAGTATTAAGTGCTTAAGAAGTGACAACGGCAGAGAGTACGTTAATTTTCAGTTCAACAAGTTTTTAGAAGAAAATGGTATCCAAAGGCAATTAACTGTACCGTACACTCCGCAACAAAATGGGATTGCGGAACGTGCAAACAGAACCATCGTGGAAATGGCACGTAGTATGATTCTTCATTCAGGCGTTGATGAGGTACTTTGGGCAGAAGCTGTCAACACCGCTGTATATATAAGAAATCGCTCAATTACCAAGGTTTTAACAAACAAGACTCCCTTCGAGATATGGTACAATAAAAAACCTAATGTGTCACATTTTCGAGTATTTGGTTCACCTGTCGTGGCACTGGACAAAACCAAAAATAAAAAATTTTCAGCAAATTGAAAAGAATACGTTTTCGTTGGTTATTCTAATACCGCAAAAGCTTACAGACTGTTCGACGTAGAAGAAAGAAAAATTTTGGATAAAAGAGATGTAATATTTTGTGAAAAAATTCTCATTCCAAAAACAACAAATGAAGTTTTTGAACTGACGGTTGCTCAGAATAATGTGTCAACAGAAAACAAACAAGATGAAGACAATGTAAGACTTATTGCTGATGGTGCAACCGATGAAGAATATCAATCCAGTTCCGAAAGTGATTTTATGGGTTTTGAGTCTGACAATGAAACTGAATGTCAACCACCAGCAACTAGCATGAAAGAAGCCGGATCGCGTGGTCGACTTAAAATAATTCGTTCGGGTAATGTTGAAAGGCCGAAAAAGATATATAACAGAATCAATTATGCTGATGAGATTCCAACTCCACAAACTTTTCAAGACGCAGTTTCAAGTAAAAATTCGGATAGATGGAAAAATGCAATGGACAAGGAGTACAGTTCACTCCAAGAAAATGACACCTGGTGCTTAGTTGATCTTCCCCCTGGTAAGAAAGCCATTGGTAGTAAGTGGGTATATAATTTAAAAAGGGATGAAGAAGGTAAAGTAACACGTTTTAAAGCCCGCCTAGTTGCAAAGGGGTGTAGCCAACAATTTGGTGTTGATTATAATGAAACCTTTTCCCCAGTTTTGAGAAATTCCAGCATTCGAATGATTTTTGCGTTGACGGCTGAGAAAGAATTATACCTTCATCACGTTGATATATCTGCGGCTTATTTAAACAGCAATTTAGATGAAGAAGTTTACATGAAACAACCAGATGGATTTGTTGATGCCAGTTATCCAGATCGAGTGTTGAGCTTAAAGAAAGCTATTTATGGACTTAAACAGTCGGGTCGTTCATGGAACACAACACTTGATGCGGCAATACGAAATATGGGGTTTAAGCCTTGTGAAAGTGAACCATGCATTTATAGCAGACAGGTGTCACCCTATGTCGAGAATGCGACTCTGTTATTAAAAGATTCTTTTGACATATGTATACTTTTTATTATTCTTTTATGAGATAGAAAACTGAATTCGTAGAGAACAGACGCGTGCGCGACTGTATTTGTTTTTTTTTTTTTGTAATATTCGTGTTGTTTCTTTTTTTTAAATAAGTGAATGTATTTTCTGTAAATTAAATAAATATTATTATTATTTATATAAAAAAGCCGTCTTGACAATTTTCAGAAGTGGGATGAACAATTAATTTCGCGATTATAGAACGTGTGAGGGAGAATTTTGATTGCTGCATTGTTGCTGTTGTGTTGTTGTTGGGTGTTTGCATAATTTCCGTTGAATTTTGTATATGCATGTCGCTGTGTGTGTGCATTGTGTTTTTTTGTCTCTGAAGCGTACGTTTTCATTTTGTTCTGACGCAGTAGCCGTCGTTTCGTGAAAAAAAAACTGTAACGGACAATAAATTAGAGAGGCAAATTTTTTGAAAAAAGAAAAAATTTCGTTGGAAGTAGAGTGAATAAGTACAGTTCATGGCACCTGGTAGTAATATTGAAAAAATGAAAGTTGATGAACTGAAGAAACGGTGTAAACAAATTGGTTTACCAACGTCTGGTAATAAACAACAGCTAATCGAACGTCTGGAGGAATATTACTCAGATGAGCATTTTTCCAGTTTTACCAATGGATCGCAGTTATTGGATAGGGTACATGCTTTGGAAAAGAGTTTAGTCGAACTACGTAATAAAGGTTTTCATCCTGCCATCGTATCATCGCCAAAGGCAACAACGACAGAAAATATTGATGTACAAACTACGTGTACAAATGTTTTTTCACCACTAAGCAGCATTACACATGTTACTCAACCACAGGTTAATGACAATGTGCACCCGACTATTTCGTTTTCCCTGCCATGTTCATTGGAATCACCAACGACACTCGTATATGCTTCTAGAGTCCAGCCGTATAACCCACTCACGAATGTTACAACAACACAGCCGTATAAAAATATTCCGTGTGTTTCTACAACACAAGCGTATAACCCGACTACGTCTGCTCCTCCGGCACAACCTTATAACCCGCTCGCAAGTGTTCTTACAACACAGCTGTATAATTCAACGTCAGCACAACCTTATAACCCGACTACTCGAGTTTTTACAACACAGCCGTATAATACGACAACTTGTGTTCCTTCGGCACAACCATATAACCCGCCCGCACAACTGCTAACACAACCGTATAATCCAACTACAACACAAACGTATAACCCACTGACTAATGCTGTGTTTATGGCACCTACATGTAATTCACCGAACATGTTTACCGCACCACCGCCAGCACAACCGATCCGATACTCTTCGTATAACCCGTACAACAATGTACACGAGATAATTGGTCTGTTACCAGATTTCAATCCATCTGCTGAAATTTCTTTGAACTCGCAAAGAAGAATATCGATACTAAGAGCGAACAACGTGTGAAATGTTTCAATTGTCTTAAATTAGGCCACTACTCTGTAAAGTGTCCTGAACCGCAACGTAAGCCCCGCTGTGAGAATTGCAAACGAACGACACATGCAATCGACAAGTGCCCTGAAAAAGCTGGACCGAAGGTAACGGTGAATAAAATTGATGAGGTTACACCAGAACTTGTGGGTGGTAAAAATAACGTAATTATTAAGAAAGTGAAGATCAATGGAAACACGACAAATGCTTTTGTTGATCCTGGTAGTAACCGATCGTTAATTAGAGAAGCCTATGCCGCCATGGTGGGTAATATTGAGGATACCCACATTTTGCTGAAGGGTTTTGCTGGGGGTCAATATGTATGTACCGGACAAATTGAGGCATCCATTGAAATCGATGGGAATAGTGTTGTGAGTAATCTACTGGTTGTGGACGACAATTTTATAAATGAGAACGTGCTCTTGGGCTGTGACATATTGTGTGGAAAGGGGAAACGCTTGGTTATAGAGGACGATGCTTGCCGATTGGAGAAAGTGGATAACGTCAACCACTCTCCTACACTATTACCGTCTGAGGTGGAAAAACTCAAACTCGTGCTTTTGAAATATCATAAATGTTTTGCTGGGAATACGTCCGAGATTGGTAAGTGTAACGTAGCCAAGTTAGAAATTACCCTGAAATCTGATTCACCAATTCAAATGAAACCATACCGTGTTCCATTTGCTAAACGCGCTATATTAACTGATATAACGAATGACCTTCTACGACACGAGATAATACGACCGTCGGAATCAACTTACGCTTCACCTGTTGTTTTAGTGGCTAAAAGCAATGGCGAACATCGCATGTGTGTCGATTACCGCCAACTCAACTCGATCACGAATAACATGCCATATCCTATGCCCATCATGGATTAACAATTTGCCCAGCTGGCCGACAACAAATACTTTACAACTTTAGATTTGCGAATGGGGTATCATCAAATTGAAGTTCACGAGGACTCAAAAAAATTCACAGCGTTCGTTACGCACGACGGACATTTTGAGTATAATCGCATGCCGTTCGGGCTCGTCAATGCCCCAGCTGTTTTCCAGTCTATTATGGACAAACTTATTTCGAAAATGGGCAATGGGGAGATCTTAGCGTACCTGGACGATGTGGTCATTCCAAGCAAAACCGTAGAAGAGAGTCTTTCTCGCCTTGAACAATTCTTTGAAATTCTAGTGGAAGCTGGTCTTACGCTTCCAGGAGACGTTAAGACAAGTGCCATCCGAAATTTTCCCGTACCGACGAATACCACAGAAGTGAGAAGATTCCTGGGCTTAACTGGGTTTTTCAGAAAGTTTGTCCGAGGCTACTCATTAATAACTAAGCCGATCACGAAACTATTGCGGAAAACCGAAACTGTTTTCACCTGGGGCCCAGATCAACAAGTGGCATTTGATAAACTCATCGGAGTACTTACAAGTCAACCCGTGCTAGCGTTATATAATACCAAGTCGCACCACGAAGTTCACACCGATGCAAGCAGTTTGGGTCTCGCCGGTATTTTATTGCAGTCCGATGATAATGTCAACTGGAAACCCGTTTTCTATTTTAGCCGACACTGTACCGATGCTGAAAGCCGCTATCATAGTTACGAACTTGAAGTCCTGGCTGTGGTGGAATCACTTGATCGTTTCCGTGTTTATCTGCTTGGCAATTCCGTCTCGTGACTGATTGTTCTGCTGTCGCGAAGGTGAAGAATAGCAAAGAACTTAAACCCAAAATAGCTAGGTGGTGGTTAAGACTACAAGAGTACGATTTCACTCTAATACACCGTGAGGGCCGGCGCATGTTACATGTAGACGCCCTAAGCCGAGCTCCCGATATGCCACCAGTGGAAATAGAGCCAGACTACATAATGAAAATTACTGCCGACTTGGATGACTGGGTAGTCACTATGCAATTGGGTGATTAAAAACTACAGAAGATTATTTACGTTTTACGTGGAGACCGGAAAACCGAACAGGATAAGCAGGTTAAGAGGGAATTCTGCATGCGCAACAGTAGACTTTATCACAAAGAAGAAGATGGTCTAAAGTTGGTAGTGCCTAAGAGCATCCGTTGGAGAATTGTAAAGTTTTCGCACGACGATATGGGACATTTCGGCTTGGAGAAGACAATTCAGAGGGTACGGCAGAAGTTCTGGTTTCCTAAAATAAGAAATTACACCAAAGACTACATCGCCAATTGTATAAATTGTTGCTATAATAAGGCTCACGCTGGGAAGTCAGAAGCCGGTTTACACTATGATGAAGTCGAATCAGTTCCCTTCCAGACAATACACATTGACCATTTGGGTCCATTTACTAAAAGTAAACGGGGCCAATGTTACATAATTGCCATATCCGATGCATTCAGTAAATACCTGGTAGTAAAAGCCGTTCGTAGTACAAAATCGTTACCCGTTATCAACACCTTAAATGAAATGACGTCGTATTTTGGCCTTCCAAAACGTATCATTAGCGACCGTGGTACGGCATTTACCTCAAAGGTTTTTGAAGACTTTTGTGCTCACAACTCCATTAAACATATAAAGACAGCCGTACGAACACCGAGAGCGAATGGACAGGTTGAGCGGGCCAACCAATCAATACTCAATTACATCCGAACAACCGTTGAAAACCCGAAGGACTGGGACTTAACACTACGAGAGCTCCAGTGGACTGTGAATTCGCAAATAAATTCAACAACTGGATTCTCGCCTAACGAATTAGTTTTCGACTTCAAGCTGCGAGATGTAGTGCAAAATTATCTGGTCGCAGCTATACATGACGATATTGATGAGGATTCGTTGCCGATAACCGAGAAGCGAAACATTGCAGCTAAGAATATTCGACAAGAGCGTGAAAAGTGGGAGAAGCGTTTTAATGCGAAACACGCCGCCCCGAAGGAGTATGCGGAAAACGACATCATTGTATTGGAAAACGAAGCATCCGCCACAGGAGACTCACGTAAACTTGAGCCAAAATTCCGAGGCCCCTATATTGTGGCTAAGGTCCTGGGAAATGACCGATATCTTATAGAGGACGTGCCAGGAATTCAGGTCACCAACCGAAAGTTTTCTTCTGTGTATTCAGCGGATAAGATGATACCATGGTGTAATAGCTGTCCCACCTTGGATGAACCTTCCGAAGATGACGACAACGAAATCGAGGACGATTTGGTAGCAGGATAGGCCGAGCTGTCACCCTGTGTCGAGAATGCGACTCTGTTATTAAAAGATTCTTTTGACATATGTATACTTTTTATTATTCTTTTATGAGATAGAAAACTGAATTCGTAGAGAGCAGACGCGTGCGCGACTGTATTTGTTTTTTTGTAATATTCGTGTTGTTTCTTTTTTTTAAATAAGTGAATGTATTTTCTGTAAATTAAATAAATATTATTATTATTTATATGAAAAAGCCGTCTTGAAACAGGATAATGGAAAATCTAATTTTATTGCGGTCTATGTAGATGACATTTTGATTGCTTGTTCGGATGAAACAGATTTAGTTCCAATCAAGGAAAATATCTCGAAGAAATTCAAACTAGTGGACAATGGTAACGTAAAATATTTTTTGGGAATGGAAATCGAACGGGAAGGTAATACTGGAAAGATAAGCATAGGTCATTCTCAGTATATAGATAGAGTTTTACTGGAGCATGGAATGCAAGATTCCAGACCAGCTTCTACACCCCTCGATCCAGGATTCCAGATTTATTGCATCAACGAAAAATGTGAACGAGTTGATGTAAATTGGTATCAATCAATAATTGGTACTCTTATGTATTTGGCGATAAGCACAAGACCAGACATTCTACATTCTGTTTGCAAATTGGCGCAAAGAAACCAAAATCCTCATGTGGAACATGAAAAAGCAGTTAAACACATATTACGTTATTTGCGATCAACAAAGCATCTTAGACTACAATATACAAAAACAACCGAACCGCTTGAAGGATTCGTTGATGCAGATTGGGCCAGTTGTCAAGAAGATAGAAGATCTTACACCGGCTTTACATTCTTTTTGGCAGGATGTTCTTTCAGCTGGGAAAGTAGAAAACAGCCAAACATAGCACTTAGTAGCACAGAGGCTGAATTCGTGGCTTTATCAACAGCAGCTAAAGAGGCAATATATTTAAAAAGACTCTTAAGGGAGATGAATTGTTATCCAGACGAAAAGCCAATTGTTATTTATGGTGATAACATTAATGCACAACATTTAGCAAAAAATCCTGTATTCCATGGAAGGTGCAAACACATAGATGTCAAGTATCAACATGTAAGGGAGGTCGTGAAATCGAATCAGATAGAGCTGCGCTATTTATCAACCGATGAAATGATCGCTGATATATTAACTAAAAATTTAAGCAAAATTAAACATGAAAAATTTGTGAAATCTTTAGGATTAAGATAATTTTTTAAATGTTATTGAAAGTAATTTTTTTGTTTTAAATATGCAGATTTGAGAGGGCATGTTGGAGTTTTCCCCTAAATACAACTCTGCATATTTCTTGCTTCTGTTTATCTAAGTTGCATATTTGTTTATCTAAGTTTACAGTTATATTATAAGATAAGCGTCATTGTATTTTTCTGTGCCTTTTATACTTTTTCTTTATTCTTAATAAAACGTTTGAATCAACAGTTTTTAATATTTATTAATAGTCTTAGACAAAAATTAAATTTTTTATTAACTCTCGCCAATATAAAAAACCCACCCCGAAAACTAAAAAAACATAAATAAACAAAACAGAGTTGCAATCAGAGAGAGACAGAAATACTTTTTGATAATATTTGCTGTCTCTTTCTCCATGGAAAGTTAAATGTCAAACTCTTGTTTCTATTCTGTATATTTTGTGGTTTATACGGTGCTATAGATGATGGTTGTAATTGTGTTTTTAAGTTGAGCTTGTATTGACTTTTTTTGATCAATATGTATTTAACTCCAGAGTCGACCTCTAAAGTTTGACGCCGTCCGTTTATTTCAACGGCTACGATATATTTATAATCGTCATTTTTGTTATGTTCTTGGTTGTGATTGATATCAACAATTTTCTTTATGCCATACATTTTGTAAACAGTCTCATCATGATCATCATTTGTAGTAATTGAATTGTTGTTTGATGCGTTTATTAAAGTTTTTAAACATACCTGTTGAACGTGGCATTTGAGTTTGTTGGGGTTAGTGCGCCATTTTTTTTTGTCTTGTGGTTGTCTTTCCCACAACGTATGCAACGATTTTCAATTCCTAATTGAGTAAACTTCACTTTTGAACGCATTGGTGTTCTTGAAGATAACCGGAATCGAGAACGACTTCGACGATTTGATCTTGAAGATCTGAAATGCACTTTGTTGACGTCATTCGTGTTGATAGGTGTTTTTGAGTTCAGTTCCCGACTGTCGATTTTAGACGCTTCCAATGACAGTGCCGTTTGCAAAATTTTTTTTAAAATCTGGTTCTTCCGATTGTAAGAGATGTTCGCGGATAGTATTGTCTTTTATGCCTCGTATGAATTGGGCTCGAAGAAAAATGTTTGATATATCGGCCTTGCATGCACATGTTGACACAAACTTGCATTCATTTATATCACGCCGGAGTAATGCTACATAATCAGCTAATGATTGTTCATCGTTTTGATATGTAGATAAAAATCGATGTTGTATTACCAATATTTTCTTCTCTGGGCACAAATGCCCAACTCGTCGTACTCTGTTTCTGTTATTTTTTTCGGTGCCACTAGAGAAACTAGCAATTTAAAACGTGTTGACCCCAAAGAATTAACGAGCATTTGGTGACATAGAGTTTTATCGCTAACTACACCTTTCATGTTAAGGTAATTTTCAAACCTTTGACGATACAACTTGAAGTTTTCTTTGGTCGCATCAAATTTCAAATGGCGGTATCAAAGCATGTAATGGAGGTACTTAATCGCTGAAGTAAATCACGTTGATTTTTTGTAAAAACTTCCAGCAATTGCTGAAATTGATTTCAATCCATATTAATGTATATACATATATGTATATTCGTTTGAATTTAATTTATGTATTTTTTTTGAAATTTTTCAATTTTTTCGTCGCCAATTTTGTTCTGTCATTTTGAATTGAAATTAAGCACGCGTTCTTCTTTACTTCATTCTTTACTTTTATATTAATTATACTTAAGTTACAACCAGCGTTGCCATTTGCTAAGTTTTCCCTTTTTTCCATGTTTTTTGAGATGCGAAAAAGTTTTCATTACAGTTGTTTTCTAACAAAACAAGTTTTTTCGAAAAATTCAAAATTTCAATAAATTCAACAATAACATGAAATATTTACAGTTTTAAATCAAATATTGTATATTTTATTAGTCCCGGGCAAAAGTAGCAAAGAAACACCAATAGAGGGCATCGGTCTCCGGTGTTTCCTTTAAAAATGTTGATACTTTTGTAGAAAGTAAGTTTTTTTTTGTAAAAAAAAGTTTTTTTCCCAGAAATAAAAAGTTTTTAAAAAAAATTACTGGCAACGCTGGTTACAACTATTGAAGCCCACTTCACACGGTAATACTTTACGTACGTAAAGTCTAATGAAAAAGTAAAATTAAATTCCATCCGTATGTAAAAAAAAGAGAATAAAAGTCGTATGATTTATATTTTTCCGCTTACATGATCGGTATAAGACAATAACAAAGTAAAATGAAAACAGCTGTTACACTTTTTTCTATGTGTTTACATAAAAATACATCCCTGATCTAATGCGACTTGCTTGTTTTTTGAATCATTTCAAAAAATGAAGAGAGCCATACGACTGTCAAACTTTTCATCTGTATTTTCTCTCAATGTGTGATGGTTTCATTACATAGTACGTTTAGACGGTCACATCCGTACTCTTCTACACAAAATTTTGACAGATCATATTACTTGTGGACCGTGTAAAGTAGGCTTAATATATATTACAGGATGACACAAAATTTTAAGAGTTGCCAACAGGTGATTTTTACATTATATATGAATAGGATACAACAATTTGTTTAATTCGTTACCTCCACACCAGAGAAGTTTGTTAAGGGGCCTCCGTGTTTAAAGGCCTAACCGAAACCCTATTATTGTTAAAACCTCGTGAAAAATTTAACCGATTATTGCGGAGATTATTAAAGTTTCCGTTGTTATTGATTCTTTTTTTACCACGGTTACTCTGGTTGCCACGGTACTGAGAAAAATTAATATTGGTGTTTCTGAAATTACGGTTATTAGTACGGAAAGAAAGTACTTGGTGTCCTTTATTTTCAGTTGACTGTTGGATAACAAGCTTTACAAGTATGTCCTTTAAGTCTGAAAAAACTGATGAAGCCAATATGGATTTGACCAAGTCAGATATGTCATTCAAACGAAACATGCTGACAGTTTGTTCTATTGAGCGTTCAAATGCATCTGAAAGCTCTTCGGCTTGTTTAGCAAATTCAGGCTGCCATCTTACCAGCAACAACTTTTGAGTTGTCTGACTTAATCCTACTATTTAAAGCTGTTTTAATGTCGTTTACTGTTCCAATATTTTCTGGTAGTGCATCCCTAGCCTTTCCTTCAAATTTAGATTTAATAAAACGTATAAGTCTCCTCTAAATTTGCGTCTGTAAGGTCTTCAATCAGACTGATTTTGTCCAAAAAGGAATCTAGTGCTAGAGGGTTTCCATCAAAGCTGTCCCTAAGAATTGACGAACACATACCGACGAATCGTTGAAATTCTGCTTTTATTGCCTAGACTAACTTTCTTGTCAATAGCTGACTCATTTCCTGACCCACTGTTCTCTGAACCACTTTCGCTTTCTGACACAACGTCCTCTATGTTTTGTGGAACCTTTATTCTACAATTTAGTTTAGCAAAACATTTTACGAAAATTTCGCGACAATGTGTAGCCCTGGACAAAATATGTTGTTTTGTACTGTTCGACAAATTATCCGAATTTGTTTTTACAAATATTAGTATAGAATTATATGTTTCAATTAATAATTTTATATATTCATTAATTTTAAATTTATTAGTGGAAACTGGCCGGTTTTGCAAAACTCTTTTTTTATTTTATATAAGTTATTAATTAATCTAACGAATTCTTCTTCACCAAATTGCGACATTTGCTAATAAACTTTATTTTGGAAGAAAAATGCTCATAAAATTATGTTGCTCCCATTGAAATTCAGATTATTAATTAAAAAAAAAAGAAGAAAAAGGTTTAATAGTATTATTTTTTTTTGATTTTGTTTTCGGAGTTGCTTGTTTTCTCTTGTTGTTGTGACTGTTGTTTTTTTATAAATTTTTAAATTGTTTGTTTCTTATGTTGTCCTTTCATTTCTGTATTTATTTTTGTTTTTTTTTATTTCTACTTCATATGGAAAGTTTATGTGAGACATGCATGTGTGTATGTACATGTGTTTCTTCTTCATTTTTCATCTTTTTTAATTATTATTTTTTTACTTTTTTATTATTTATTTATTTTTTTTTGTTTTAATTGCATATATAACTGTTGAATAGGATATAAATAGGTTTATTTAATTTTGTATACGAATACTACACTACACCAAATATATGTTGTTTTTTTTAATAATTTCAATGCTGGCGATCTGCTTTCGTCGTTTACATTTTTTTGCTCGTTTTTTCATAATAATTTTATACATATATATATATGCTAACGGCTTTTAATATACATTCCAACGGCTTAACTGGTCCTTTTATTACATGTTGTTTTGGAATTTTTACTTCTTTCTTTTCTATATTTTTTCTTTTTTTCTTTTGAGGTTATAAACCATACCTAGTATATATGTAAAAATGATGATGTTTGTATAAAAACCATAGGACAAATGATTGTGAAAATGACAGTATTAACAAATGTATTAACTGTATGAGAATAAATGAATCAAGGAAGCTGGATCTTGATATTAATCATATGACAAATAGTAAACTGTGTCCAGTTTTCTTAAGAAAAGTTGAAGAAAAAAGGAAAAGAATTATGTATTAGCAATCACAAGTTAAAAAAAATGACAAGAAAATTAATTACAAATACATAGAGAAAAGCAATAATAAATACATTAAGTGCATATATATAAATATTTTTAGTATAATATCAAACAAAAATGAACTTCAAATGCTTATTGAACCAAAAAAACCTGGTATAGTGTTATGTACAAAAATTTGTGTGACAAAGAATATAATTGACTCAGAGATTGATATAGACTTGTATAAAACTGTAAGGTGCGATTCGCATAGCAGATATACTGGTGGTGTTATCATATATGTCCATGAAATGATTGAATTTAAAGAAGTATATATGAAAGCTTTTCCAAATAACCTATGGTGTTTAATTATAAAAACAAAAAAACTGACTAAAAATTGGAATTTTGGTGTTGTTTATAGGTCACCTAGTGGAAGTTGTGTGGAATTTATAGATAATTTTAACCTTATTGTTGATCAGAACATTAGTCTGCGTGAAAATAATATTTTGGTTGGTGATTTTAATATTGATATGAATAAAAACAATTTGTATTCAAATAAACTAAATGAAGTTTTTTTAAATGTTGACATGAAACAATGTGTAAAGTTTGACACAAGAATAACTGAACATAGTTCTACTAAAATTGATTTAATATTCTGTAATAATGATAAAATAAACTGTGATAAACTTGAAAAATACCAGATAAGTGATCATGAGACCATTGCATTTGATGTACCTGCTAGTGGCGACTTAAACATGAGAATGACAAAACATCTAACAATATGGAGTAATTATAGCTGTGATATTTTATTACATTATTTAAGACAATATAGTTTTAACTTTGGTAATGACTGTGATATATATTATAGGTTAAAATATATAGATGATATAATAATGGAAATAATGTCTGGAATAATTGAGAAACGAACTGTGATATTAAAAATAAGAAATAAATGGTACGACAGAGAACTTTGTGAGATGAATAAACGAAAGTTTGAATTATATAAAATATCAATGCAAACTGGTCAATGGGACGGCTATAATGAAATTAAACGGCGATATAAAAAGTTAATAAAATTAAAGAAGATTAAGTATATTGGACAAAAAATAAACATGAATGTAAAAAATAGTCGAAAGATGTGGATGTATTTAAAAGAAGTCTCGAACTTAAAAGAACAGAAAAATGAAATAAAGACTATTAAAATAAACGATATTGTTTATAATAATCAAAATGAAATGACAGAGAACCTAAATAAATTTTTCGTAAATAGTGTAAGGGAAATAAACGACTCGATTGAACAGTATAACTATGTAGATTCAACATCAAATTCAAGTTGAATTATTTAAATTTAAAATGGTAACAACAAGCGAATTGTGTAACATATCCAAGAAATTGAAATACAAAATTGGTGGTGAAAATTTATTCGCAGAAGGTGTTTTGAAAGACTCATTGAAATACACTGCTTACTTCTACGCAAATATATTAAATGAAAGTTTTATGACAGGTGTAGTTCCAAAAAAGTGGAAGTTGACAACTATTTTCCCAATAAAAAAGTTGCAAATACAATGATTGCTGAGGAACTAAGACCAATAAATACAATTACTAGTGACACCAAACTTATGGAATTAATAGTGAAGAAACAACTAGACAGTCACCAAGAATCGTATATTAATTGATGAACAGTCTGGTTTTAGAAGTAATCATTCATGTGAAACAGCATTGAATCTGGTATTGTCTGATTGGAAAAATGATCTGAACCAGAGGTCAAACATAGTTGCAACATTTCTTGATCTAAAAAGAGCTTTTGAAACTGTTGACAGAAATATATTGTTGGCGAAATTGCGTGGCATAGGTATTGTTGGTATGGAGAACAATTGGATGGCTAGCTATCTGACTGATCGAAAGCAACGAGTAGTTATGTGTGATGCCGTGTCAAGTGAGATAAATATAAACATAGGACTACCGCAAGGAACTATATTGGCACCATTGCTTTTTATTTTATATATAAATGACATTAAGTCTTGCTTAAAATATTGTAAGATAAGACTATTTGCTGACGATGCACTATTGATGGTTTCAGATGGAAACGTAATGCAATGAAAATGATGCAGGAGGATATTGACAATTTATATGTATGGTTATGCCAGAATAAGTTAAAATTGAATATAACCAAAACAAAATTTATGATATTAACTAGAAACCATGTAAATGTTGATAATTGTGTATTGAAAATAAAAAATGATAATATTGAGAGGGTTAATGTAATTAAATATTTAGGTGTAATGATAGATGATAAATTGAACTTTGATGAACATTTAAATTATATTCGAATTAAAATTACCAAAAAGATTGGAATTCTGTCTAGATCAACTAAACTATTACATAAGAATTATAAAATTAAAGTGTATAATAGTATAATTTTACCGCACTTTCTTTATTGCCCCTCAATACTATTTCTATTAAGTACGTCCCAGATGGACACATTACAGAAACTGCAAAATAGGGCAATGCGTTTTATTTTACAAAAAGATTATTATACAAGCATAAGAAGCATGTTAAATGAATTAAACTGGCTTAATGTTGGACAGACTATAATGTTACATACAATGAAATTTATACATAGCATAAAGTTTGGTCTTTGTCCTATATATTTGAATGAAAAATTACAATACATATAATAATAATATCCATAATTATAATACAAGAAGAAGAGAGGATTACAGACTACCATATATGAGAACTTGTAAAGATATGAATTGCTTAGAATATAAGGGTTTAAAAAAATATAATGAACTACCAAGTAACATAAAAAATTGTAAAAAATATGACTTTATTTAGGAAACTGCTTAGAGATTTTTGCAAGAATAATTGTTAATAAAGTATTATATGTATATATTGTAGTATCTAGATTGGAGAATCATAAAAATAAATAAATAAAATAAAAATATATTCTAACGGTTTTTAATATATATTCTAACGGCTTAACTGGTTCTTTTTCTTCTTTTAATGCACGTTTTTTGCGATTTTTTAATTGTCTTTTCAATATTTTTGTTTTTTGAGGTTATAAATTATTTTTATATATATATTCTAACGGTTTTTAATATAACACGTTTTAACACGTTTTCTGTCTTTTCTATTATTTTTTTTTTTGAGGTTATAAATTATTTATATATATATATATACATATATTCTCACGGTTTTTAATATAACACGTTTTAACTCGTTTTTCTTTTGAATTTTATTTTCTGTCTTTTCCATTCCCTTTTTTGAGGTTATAAATTATTTTCACACTGTTTTTTTTTTTGAGGCCACAAACCATTTTTATATTGTTTTTTCTTTGAGGTTATAAATCATTTATTTACACTGTTTTTTTATACAATTTAGAATAAGGTTTTATTTTTAAATATATTTTTTCCAAAATTTATAACAAAAATTAGTTTTTTAAGTTATTCCTTATTTAGAAATTTTTAAATTATTTTTATTTCAAATAATTTTTCCTTTTGACGATTTCTTCAATTATTTTTTAATTTTTTTGTCGGTATGTATTCCGTTTTTTTAGTAATTTAGATTTTTCTGGTTTCTCTTTTATAGCTCCAACTTTAGCAAAATACTTATTTTTCTTAGTACTTAATAAATTTTTTTATATTAAAATTTATTATTATTATTAATTTATTTAGTTAATAGACATACATATTTATTTCATGATTATATTCATAGGTTTGACATTTTAGAAAAATTAAAAGATATGTATAATATCTATATATGGCATAATATAAGAGTTGTGAGCCAGATTAGCAATAAGAAGCTATAATATTATTAATATAATTAATATAATAAATGCGATAACAATGTTTCACTAAAATCAATTAAATTCATTTAAAACCATTTCTCTAAATCTTAAAGAAACTTCCAAATATTTATATAGAATATAAAAATTCACTAATAGATAACGTCATCTGAGCATAGAACAGATTCGCCAAAATATTTTCTTCTAAGATCTTTATATAGAGGGCAAACACCGATGAAATGCAGCATGTTCTCAGATGCGTCTAGATTGCAGAGTGTACACAGCCCAAATGATGTATATATAAAGGGTCTAGAATACAAGTCTAGTAACCCACCACGAGCCCTGATTATTGTGCTTGTAATACGAGACGAATAATGAATAAATGGTAGCGGTGATAAGCTGTAATCCAGTTTAGAGTAGAGATCATGAAACTGCGAAGCTCTAGCATCTTGAATGTATTCGTTTTTTTCCGACGCAATCACCAACCGCACTATGTGCTTCAAATGTTTACATAAAGGCCTATAGTTATCTGGGTTAACATTGATCATGTTACAAAGTTTAGACCATTCATCAAACCAATATGTGTTATTAGAAATAATTTTTTCAGCTATTATACGTGGCAATCTATTCGCGAGTAAAAGTAGTGCTCTATTAATATAATTAAAGTGAAGTTTTAGGGTATCTGCAAATAGCGAGTTTAGACCAGTTTCTAAATAAAGCATATAGTTTGGAGTATTTTTGGGCAGCAACAAAACTTTCTTGATGAAGAATCTGAGAAGAAACTCCACTTCATCATACTTTAAAAATCCCCAAATCCCCAGCTTGATATTCATTAAGAATATTATATCTCTCAATCCAAGTTGTAAGACGATTCAAAATAATACTGTTAAAAATTTTACAAAAAGTATCTATTAGGGAAAGTCCACGATAATTAGTTAGACAATTATGATCACCTTTCTTCAGAAGCGGGATAAGAACAGACTCTTTAAAACTTGAAGGGATTACCTCTCTTAAAAATATGTGGTTTAAAACAGTCAATAACTCATTTACAAAACAAGCAGGAGCATACTTATAAAATTCGTAGGGAATACCATCACCACATGGAGCTTTATTATTTTTTAATGATCTTAACACCAAATTTAGTTCATAGTACTCAATAGGAGAGTCCAGAAAGGGATCAGTATTACAAGGCATCGCCCAAAGTAATGCCTTTGAATCAGCTGCAAATTGTAGTTTCGAACAAAAATGAACAAAAAAGTCATCAGCTGTTAAATTTCCTCTTACAGTTCTATTGTGTGATTCCATTTGATTGGCCAACTTCCACCAATCCTTGCTGCAACTAATAGAATTCAGTAAGCTTAGATTGTTCTCATAATGCTCTAGTTTTCTATTGCCAATAATGTTGACGTACTTAAATTTAGCACAAACATAGGCATACCCAATGTATGGAATTTTCTATATTTGTTGAGAGCTTTTAACATGCATTTACGGCAACGCTCACATTTCCAGCTTTGCTTTGGGTCAAAACGATATTTATTTTTAGGCAATACATATGCCAGTTACCATATCATCAATGAGCCAATTGTTATTGATAAAATTGTGATTAGAGAGGTTTTGAACATTTTCTGCGCATTTAAGAGCAGTTTTATCACACCACTGTAGTCTTTGATTATATGCAGTAGGTGAAGTAAAACTATAATTACATGAAGGTAGTACTAGGTATAAGTGAAGCGGCATGTGATCGGAATAAGGTTTGCAGGCAATAGTAAAGTCATCAATATATTGCAAAAAACTATGTGAACAAACGCATAAATCAGTCACACTACTTCCTCTGCCACCATAAAAAGTAAAATCTCCTTGAAGATCACCATTCATTCGGCCATTAAGTATAATACCACCAAGATTTTCCACAGTGCCCAAAAGTCTACGACCTAGAGAGTTTGTCTTTTTATCCTTAGAGCAACGATATTCATTGATGTGTGGGCAGTCATACAATAATGAAGGATCCAGCTGCTGTTCCTGTCCAATACGAGCATTGAAATCACCAATCAAACAAAAATTCTCAGGACAAAGGTAGTTTAAAAATTCTTCAAAATTATCCATTTCCACTTTCCAATTAGTACAGTTAATGTAGCGATGTAGTCGCCGTGGTGTAGTAGGTAGTGTGTTGGCTTACTATTCGTAAAGCCCGGGTTCGTATCCCAGGTCAGACATCAAAAATGAAATATGAAAAAAAAAAATATTTCTTCGGCGACTTCCTCTCAGCAGATTTCTGGCAAAAACTCTGAGAGTAAAATAAACTGCCATGAAAAAGTTTCTCAAAATTCTGTCGTTCGGAGTCGACGTTAAACTGTAGGTCCCGCCACTCACGTATAAAATTAACGCACACAACATGAGTGGTGTGAGAAGCTAGGCCGTAATCCTGACTGAAGGGTTGTAATGGCCAATTATGTATGTATGTATGTAATGTAGCGAGGGATAAAGTAAAACAACTTAATTTTGGCTGATAAAATAGTATTGTTAGAGACACTTACAAATTTAAAGTTAAACGTTTTCGTCAAGTCTTTACGAAACCCAAACAAGCATCCACCGCTAGCACGACCAGCTCTGTTAGTTTTTGTAGCAACAATCCAATAAAGAGAGTAGTTTGAAAAATAAATTGAAAAATAATTGAATTCTGTTTGTCGGATAGAATATGGGTTTCAAATAAAAAGAAAATATCAGATTTACTAAGGTACGTAATAAAGTTTCCAAAATTTAGAGAAATAGCCAGGTTTGCGACGTTATATGAAATTAATCTAAGTTTATGTTGTTCCTACTGCGAAGACGAGTTACTTTTATGCGAAAAGCCAGTTTCCACAGCGGTAGAGATTACTTCCACGGAAGAATTGCTAACAGGTAATATATTACGTAAATAATTAGCGTCATCATTAGATATTGCAGCTAGTTTACCATTTGACCAAGTAAATTTTTTGTCATTTACAAACAAACAAAATTCACCTAGCCTAACCTTCAAGTTTTCATTAAAGTTTTTTAAATGCTTACTTATCCTCCTTAAATTATGTCTAGTATTTTGCTCTCCACTAGTATAATCTCTTTGTATAAAGACGTTCGTTCCCCTCAAACGACCTTTTGCAGCCAAGACATTAATTGCCTGCATCATTAGAACTTTTCAAACCTCTAACTACAACATTACCAGACCTGGTTTTACGATCAACCATTTCAAGGCGAGATGTAAGTTTATTAACTTCCTTCTTAAGTTGTTGATTTTCTTCTCTGAGTTCTTCAATTTCTACTTTTAATGGCAAGAGATCCTCTTTTTTGACAACATTTTCAAGTTTCAGGTCCAAAATGTTAGATAATTTTTCCCATGTAAAAACATCAGATGTCGATTGTTGTGACATTGTTTGGTGGGGTACATGCTTCTTGGTGTTATTGTTTATCAGCTGTTCTGGCGATAATAATTTCAAGATTTGAAGTATAGTTTTAGGCACGAACAAGAATTAATCACAGTTATGAATATGTACAGATGTATACCAAAGCTGTTGATTATGTTGAATTAACGTCACCACAGAACAAAAACAAATCCACATAATATAAAATAGATGAAAAAAATCAAGAACGGCCCGTCTGCAATAATTTGCAATCAATCTCACACTCCACTATGACGCACTCCAGCAGCCACGCAAACAAAACAATAATATGGACGACCTTCCGATGTTTATATCAATTGTATATCGCGATTTATTAGAAAACACAAAAAATTGTATCACAGCACAAACTTTGCACAACTTGACGGCTAGCGAGCAGGGTTGCCAATCTATATATAATATATTAAAATGATCTCCTTTTTTTTAAATAATACTTATTATTATTTGCTGATAAGGCTATGAAGCTGATAAGGCTATGCAGAATGACGTTGAGCAATTCCTGCAGCTCCGTCAAGGTAGGAATGGACCTCTCCGAACCTTTTGATACCGTGCGAGGTTTCAGACCGTGCGACCTCTTCAAATTCGTCATGGAGAGTGTTCTGCAAAAGGCGGGAGTGCATCGCAATGGCACTATTTTTCAAAAAAGTGTCCAGTTACTTGCGTACGCTGACGAACATCATAGGGCGTACCAAGCGAGATGTTACTGCTGCCTTTAGTGCTATTGGACGGGAGTCTAGTAAGATGGGTCTGGCAGTAAATGAGGGCAAAACAAAGTTTTTGTTATCAACGTGTAGAGACGAGCGTCGTATTGATGCTCAGATTACGGCCGATAACTATACTTTTGAATTCATCTATCTTGGCTCCGCCGTTACCACCAGAAATGATGTCAGTCTGGAGATCAAGCGCAGGATCACTGTGGGGGTGAACGGGGAAAACAAATAAAATAAAATATTTGGCAAAAGAAATAAAATACGAAAATATTAGTTTTCTATACACAATGTATTTAATACGATAAGACGTACCTTTCGAGTTGGGGGTTGTTTGGATATTAAAATATCTCTTTTCTTTTATGTATGTTTATAACAATTCACAATTAACTTCATTTAGTACACACAGTTGTATATTACTTAAAACTAAAATATTACATTAGGGTGGCCAGCGTGAACATCCCGCCCCCTTGCAACATTGCAACAATCGGACCGAGACGTCACCTGGCCAGAGATCAATAAGTTTACAATTCAGGTAATTCATTTATATGTATATAATTTATAGTAAAAAAAATAAAGAATAGATAAAAAACAATTCAAATTTAAAGTAAATAATAATAAAGAAAGAGGAGCTATTTGCCTAGCACGTTGATGACGATGGTAGGCCCCGCTGTCGCATTAGAAGCAGGCGGAAGGCTGATCTGCGCACGCACACGTCCTCTTGAGAGCTTGGTTGTGGGGTGCGCTCTTCTGGTTACTGCTGTGCTTCTGCTTGTTGGTGTGAGCAGGTATTTTTGTGTTGGCTTTTTCCACGGTGGCTTTTCTTGGCTGCGGGAGCATTCTTCCTTCGTTCTTGATTGCTGTCAGCTCGCCGATGAAAATGCAGCATTGTATGGTGCTCTTGTAGACACTCCATACATCTTTCTCTGCTCTGACTTGATGAAATGGGAATTGCCAGGCAGTTTATGCAGTACCTGAGCCTTTTTACGACGCTCAATCGTCTAAAAGGACTCATACGGCGATATTTGGGGCATTTCTGCAATGGATGAAGCTCCGAACACAAACGACATTTGGAGTTGGAGGCAGCAATAACGTCGTCGAGGCTTACATTTTGGGGATGTTCCACGGCTAGTCGACGGGGTGCAAGTTCCGACATCTGTAAATACAATCAACAAAACGGGCAAAAGAAGAGAAAAAATTAGTTTTGTTCATGATTAGGAAGCAGCACGAGTTTGACAATTGGTCGAGTCAAAACACCATTGGCGGTTCGAACATCGGCCACTCGCACCTTCGAATCGGGGCCGAAATAGACCCGTTCGATCCGACCGAGCTTCCATTCGTTAGGGGGAAGATTATCATGACGAATGACAACAAAATCATTTACAACAAAATCTCTCTGGGGAACCTTCCATTTGTTGCGTTTGTGCAACTCGACCAAATATTCGTCTTTCCATCGACGCACGAATAAATGGTGCAAAATTTTCAGCTTACGCCACCGATTAGCACAGCTTACAGATTCTTTCGAAAAATCAGGTTCCGATGGGGATAGGATGGCACTTCCTATAAGAAAATGTCCCGGGGTAAAGGGTTGATGTCAGAAGGATTATCTGTCATCGAGCTAAGAGGTCTGGAATTCAAACAAGCCTCTATTCTTGTTAACACAGTCGAAAATTCCTCATAAGTGAAACTCTGGGCGTGGGATATCTTTTTCAAATGGGGTTTGAAACTCTTCACAGCTGCCTCCCATAAGCCACCCATCTGTGGAGCTCCCGGAGGAATAAAATGCCAATCCACTAACTGAAAGGCATTCCTTGTGACAATTTGGCGTTTAAGATCCTCAAGGAACCGAGTCTTATCCTTATTCAGAAGATTGACTGCTCCAACAAAAGCAGTACCATTGTCAGAATAAAGGTGAGAAGGACAACCGCGACGAGAGAAGAATCGAGCAAAAGCGGCCAAAAAGCATTCGGTGGATATGTCATTTGTAGCCTCCAGATGGATGGCTCGAGTAGCAAAATAAACAAATGCTAAGACATATCCTTTAGTTATTCTACAACCACGCCCTATATATGATTTTATATCGAAGGGACCGGCAAAGTCAATTCCGGTATGAGTAAAAGGGCGAGTAAGCGTAGTTCTTTCGGGCGGCAACGCAAACATAATCTGCTGACCGAGCTTCCTTTTATATAAAGAACACACTTTGCAATTGTGAACAACTGTCTTAACCAAATTCTTCAATTTAGGAACCCAAAATTCCTGTCGCATGAGGCGAAGCATCAGAAAGATATCCGCATGAGCCGAAAACTTATCAAGATGTTCCAGATAGAGACGCGTAAAGTGGCCATTATAGGGTAATAACTTCGGAAAACGTTCGTTATAGGTCAAAGTAGGTGATTGAGAGAGTCTACCATTAACCCGTAGAAATCCACTAGAATCTATAAAGGGGTTGAACACGAGTAGTGAATTCTTAGAGGTTAAGGTAGAGCCATTCTTCAGTGAAGAGTGTTCGGGGAAATGTGTACTTTGGCAGAGAATGATCAAACGATCCTTTGCCGACTTAACCTCACTTTGACTCAACGTATGAGATAGGGGGACTTGAGACGACCTTTTTGCGGGGAGGAAATAGTGATAAAAGCGAAAGATGTAGGACATAACTCGCAGAGCACGAGGTAAGTCCGAATATCGACTCAAAAATTCTTCAGACGTATCCGTCTGGACAACGTTAACCTGTATCAAACGCGTTTTTAGCTGATTATTGGGTTTAAAAGACGACAGTGGCCACTCAGACTGTGGATGAGATAACCATTCAGGACCTTTCCACCAAATATCTGAAATAGGGAGCTCCTTAGTGCTCATACCACGACTAGCCAAGTCAGCAGGGTTATGATGAGATTCGACGTGATTCCAATTGTCAGTGCCTACCTGGTCCACGATATACGATACTCGATTCGCCACAAAAGTTGGCCAATGGCACTGGGGTTTTTTAAGCCAGGACAGAACGATAGTCGAATCTGTCCAATAGAAGGCTTCCGATCTGGTAAGATTCAGCTCCTTACGAAGTGAAAATACCATTTTCGCCAATAGAGTTGCGCCACAGAGCTCTAAACGGGGTAAAGTTTGCACTTTTATAGGCGCGACTTTTGTTTTGGCAGCGAGTAAGTGGGTGACAAATTCACCAGACGGGATTTGGACTCAACTGTACAGAGTGACAGCTTATGCTTTCTCAGAAGCATCACAAAATGCATGTAGTTGTACTTCACACTGAGGGTTAATCCTTTCGATGTTAATCCTTTCGATGTACGAATAATCATCGACAAACTCAAGCCATCTCTTAAACGTCATGGGTTTCAAGCATTCGTCCCAATCCGTTCCGTCTTTCCAAATTTGTTGCATAAGAATTTTAGCAACTATGACTTTAGGTGCCAACCACCCAACGGGGTCAAATAGCTTCGCTATTTGAGACAAGACGGAGCGTTTTGTGACTACAGAGAAATCGGGCGTTGGAGCTGGCTTGAAGAAAAATGTATCAATGCTCGCATTCCAACGTAAACCCAGAGTTTTAGCGGTGTGAATCCAATAGATGAGCGGGTGGCAGATCCTCAATAAGGCCTCTATCATTCGAAGTCAATTTGCGAAGGGAAAAGCCAGCAGAATTCAGAACATGAATTATCTCATCACGATTATGAGTAGCTTCCGCAAAGGAATGCGAAGCAGCCAAAATGTCATCCACATACATTTGGTTTCGCAAAATCTCAGAAGCAAAGGGGTGATCCGTTTCACAATCATCAGCTAACTGATGTAGGGTTCTTATGGCCAAATAGGGGGCACAGTTAACACCAAATGTAACTGTGTTTAATTCAAAATCCTGGACATCTTCCTGGGAGTTCCGACGGAATAATATCCTTTGAAAAGGGGTGTGATCTGGCACGACCAGTATTTGCCTATACATCTTCTGTATGTCCGCATTGAAAACAAATCTAAACAGTCTCCATCGGAGAATCAAAATAGTCAAATCGGCTTGTAAAATCGGGTCAGTGTGCAAAACACTGTTAAAGCTTAAGCCATTAGAGGAGAGGCAAGAGGCGTTAAAAACGACACGCAACTTGGTGGTGGTGCTATCAGGCTTAAAAACGGCATGATGGGGTAGGTAGTAACTGGGTTTAGGAGAATAAACAGCGTCGCGATCAATCTTCGACATGTGGCCTAGAGTAAGGTACTCCTCAATAACTTGATCATATTGATCCTTAAGTTCAGGGTTCCTCACCATACGAGACTCATTTCTCAAAAATTGGCCGAGAGCACCTTTTCGAGATGGACCGAGATTCAAGTCCGTCGTAAATTCGGGTTTAAAAGGTAGAGCAACTACATATCTACCCTCTCTAGTCCTATAAGTCGTGCGACGATACAGATCCTCACAAAAGCGTTCTTCAGGCGACAATATCTTCGACTTCGGTATTTCCTCTACTTCCCAGAACCGACTAATTTTCGCATCTAAATCCAGTTGCCCAAAGAAGGAAGCAACGGAATCCAACGGGTTCGACTGAGGTATTTTACCAGTTACTATCCAACCGAAGACAGTTCGCTGAGCGATTAAGGGGTTTTTAGAATCCTTCCTAACCTCAGGAAGCATGATTTGAGAGTATATATCTCCGCCCAATAGCAAATCCATATGGGCACATTTCAAGTCTGTCAACGGAAGTTCGGGAGTGTTGAGGTCAACAAACTTCGCCAAGGAGTAGGTGGGTAATCGACCAGTTAGCTTGTCAACCACATATGCCTCCGTAGTCAGACTAAATGCTGGGTCAATGGAAGACCCCAGCGAAACAACACAGACCTTAGTCGAGTTTGCTGCTACTGCGCCATTAAGGCCCACAACCGTGGCAGACGGTGCTAAAAGGGTTGGAAGATCTAGCTTCCGTTGCAGCTTTCTGGAGATGAAAGTAGCCTGAGATGCCGGGTCGATTAGAGCTCTAGCAGGAAAAACTACACCATTATGCACTACATTCACCTGGATAGTTGCCAATAAAACTGTCGAGTACGGGGTGGACTGTATACGAGTGGCGAACTTTTGAAAAGATCGAGCAGCAGCAGATGTAGATGGGCCATCATCCACTTCATTTCGCCTTTGTGCAGGAGAAGACCGAGGGATTTCCGGAGAGCTAATAGGGGTAGAAGGGTCAGCGGGGCTAGTTCCAGTCCTCGATTTCTCCCGGGGGGAAGATTCGGTACGATGAAGTAGCGAATGATGTTCTTGTTTGCAAATATAGCAAACATTTGAGCTCTGGCATCTTTTGAACTCATGCGAGGCTGCCAAACAATTCGTGCAGCATTTATGTTTCCTAATGGTTGCCAAACGAGCATTAACCGTCATTCTCAAAAAGTCGGAACATAAACGAATGGGATGATTTTCGTTGCAAACTGGACATTTTCGTTGGGGTATGCTAGGGGCCACAGTGGTCCCAAAGGTTTTCAATTTTCGATGCGTAACAAAAAATATATATTTTTCCTTTAATTAAATCAGAAAATGTCTCAAACAAACTCAAAATAAATCGAAAAATATAAAATAATATAATTCGCTTATTATATTGGTGAAAGAATATAAGATATTTGAAACAGCGGCCACCTTATTCTGTGACAACCATCCAGCTGTTTATAAAGCAAGTACACAACAACAACACGCAAGATCAATTTATTCTGTGTTGTTTGTGTATCTTTTTTCCGTCTGTTTCGATTATCTTGCTTTATATTTCTCTTATATTCTTACACTTCACTGAGACACTTCACTAATTTTTATATCTTTTTACCTGATGTAGCCTACGGGCAACAGTCTTTAATTGCCAAAAAAAAAACACCAAAAACTTCAAATTTTTACAAAAATGCTGCTTCAAGATAAAATTTAAATATATATCTCCAAATTATAAAGAGAGTACATTCAAGACAAAAGCACAACACTTCAATATTACTCTATGAAATCGCAGAAAACAAATGTCAATTTTCAGCAAATGTTGCCAACTAATTTATTTTTTTATTTACGTTTGTTAGTTCAGGTTGTAAACTATAGGCTACAATGAGCGATTATAATAAAAAAATATATTTAAATTAAATTTGAGGTATGTCAACAGTTTGTTGCCTATAGTCTACACTATGCTACAAAGGGTTAATTGTTTCCTCGTCTTTCTATTAGTAACCTCCTCCATCCATTCCTATTAATTTCCAATATTTGGTCAACCATACCAAATATTTATCATTGGAAATTTTTGGTTTTGTCTGTGAAATATCCTCAATCGGATTCGTAGATCTAATTTTTACCCTATTCATACTAAAGGGATCTTTTACAAGTATTTAATAATTCAAAATGTGGGGGTGAACGGGGAAAACAAATAAAATAAAATATTTGGCAAAATAAATAAAATACGAAAATATTAGTTTTCTATACACAATGTATTTAATACGATAAGACGTACCTTTCGGGTTGGGGGCTGTTTGGATATTAAAATATCTCTTTTCTTTTATGTATGTTTATAACAAGTCACAATTAACTTCATTTAGTACACACAGTTGTACATTAGACGCCTTTTGCACGTTGAAATTTGTTTCGAAACAAATTTCAAAACTCTTGAGTTTGTTGGAGAGAGGGGAAAAACGAGCGGGGGTGATTTCACAATTTCATGTACTCGCAAAACTTGCTTTGTTCTTTATTCGTACATACACAGAGTTGTATTTGATTTCACATTTTCTTTTATTTTTTGTTTCGCATAGCGAAGTTAACATGCTGACTGCCGCTGCAACTTTCAGAAAACTGGATAAAAACGACAATTTGATATTTTCACATTGTATTACTTAAAAACTCTATTTTTAGATCGTAGGTATCATCAAAAATAAAAATTATGTTTTTTTAGGAGAAAAAGTGGTTTAATGAGTACGAGATAACTCGTAGATTGCGTTCCGTTCTAGGGAGCCAACTATGAATTATCTCGTAGTGGGCAGTCAACGTGTTAATATAAATTTTCCTTATTTAAAATAACATTACTTTTTGTTTATTTTGTATTTGAAATCAAAACATTTGCAAAAGAAAATTTTTAGTACCAAACAATTAATTATAAAAATGAAAAAATAAAAATCAAAAAGAATATAATTTAATTTTTTAATTTATAAAAATCAATAAATAAGGTAAATATATTAAAAAATAATAATACATACATAAATATATGTATAATATATTATAATATTATAAAAAAATATAATATTCATATAATATTCATTTTTAAAGAATTGTATGGCGTTGTTTGAACCTAATCACAATGCCAAATAAAGTTATAACTGTCAAAAACAGCAGAATGACGCGATAAAAGAAAACAAAATTTGTGAAATTAATTTTTTACGTGCAAAAGCGAAAGAAATTTTAAAAGAAAATGCAAAAAAGTTTTTGAAACTTGTTTCGACACTAATTTCAACGTGCAAAAGGCGTCTTACTTAAAACTAAAACATTACATTAGGGTGGCCAGCGTGAATAATCACTCTTGCCAACAGGTGCTACTATGGTCTCAATAGGCAATTGAGTAGCAGAGACCTCTCTCGTACGACAAAACTAAAACTCTAAAGACACTCATCCCACCCGTGCTTCTTTATGGCGCAGAGGCATGGACCCTATTAAGAACTGATGCAGCTGCCTTTATAGTGTTCGAGAGAAAAGTCCTACGTAAGATCTTCGGTCCTGTACGAGTTGGCGATGATTTCCGTATCCGATCCAAAAGTGAGCTGTATAAGCTCCTGAACGACATTGACGTTGTACAGCGTATTAATATCCAACGGCTGCGCTGGCTCGGCCATGTCGTTCGAATGGAGGAGGATTTTTCGGCGAGACGAAGTCGGCGAAGAGGACGACCTTGTATCCGTTGGAAGGACCAAATCGAGGAAGCCCTGTCATCGATTGGTGTAACCAACTGGCGTAGGCGCGCAAGAAGCAGAGGCGCCTGGAAGGATGTGTTGCGGCAGGCCGAAATCTGCTAAATGGGTTGTTATGGCCAATTAAGTAAGTAAGTATTATTATTTGTATTTAATTTTTTATAATTATAATATAATTATATAATTTTCTTAAATTGTTAACTGTTAACAAAACACCGTTTCTTTTACAAAAAAATGTCACGGTCGCCATGTAAGCTTTCCGTTTAAAATAAAACACAAGTTTACTCTTCAATGTCCAATTCTAGAACACAATATAACCAGTAACGAAAATTATGACATTTGAAAAACGCTCATAACATAAAAGCAGAGGCCAATTTAGAGGGAGAAAAAAGTTATAAGTTTTGCGAAGCAACAGATATACTGAGTGAAAACTGGCGGATAAAGTAGAAAAATTAAATGTAAATAAACATTTATTTTGTGTTAAAAAAGGGAAAATTTGGAATATTTTTTAATTTCTTCAATTAAAAGTTTAAAGTTTCTTAAATATTTAATTATTAATCGAAATGTGGGTGATTTTCGGTCACAATGAATATAATTTCTTGTGCAAGAGGTAATTAAGAAGCTAAATATTACAAGATCGAAATAAGACGTACTGCCCATAAAAAAATTTTCTTGCTGAAAGTTGCCAATATTTTTTAATGTCTTAAAAGAAAAAGTAAAAAATTGTTATTGTTATTAGTTGTTTTTATTATTTATTAATAGTTTTAATAGTTGAAGTCACCGTAGTCTAGTAGGTAGTGTGTTGGCTTATTAGACGAAAAGCCCGGGTTCGTATCCCAGGTCAGGCACCAAAAGGAAATATGAAAAAAAAAATATTTCTTCGGCGATTTTTTCTCAGCAGATTTCTGGCAAAAGCTCTGAGAGTAAATAAATCTGCCATGAAAAATTTTCTCAAAAATCTGTCGTTCGGAGTCGACGTTAAACTGTATGTCCCGCCACTCACGTATAAAATTAACGCACACAACATGAGTGGTGTGAGAAGCCAGGCCGTAATCCTGACTGAAGGGTTGTAATGGTCAATTATGTATGTATGTAATAGTTTTAAACAAAAATTAAATTTTTTATTAACTCTCGCCAATATAAAAAACCCACACGGAAAACTAAAAAACATAAATAAACAAAAGAGAGTTACAAACAGACAGGGACAGAAATACTTTTTGGTAATATTTGCTGTCCTTTTCACGTTTCGCCTGTGCGCTGTCAAATTCCATTTCGTTACTGGTTGTATTGTGTTCTAGAATGTCTTCTTTATTATTCTTTAGTTCTTACCCGTACATCTGAGGAAACCGGACTGCTGCAAACAGTGCTCGACGGAACACTTTGGAATTCTGAACGTCGTCTTTCCTGAGATAACGAACGGACCTTTGGAAAAAGTTACCGACTATATTGTGCCTGAGGATATGTTCCTGTCGGGTTTAAGTATACTAATACCAGATAAGACAGATAGGTATATCCAACTTAATGGGTTGAACTTAGATGGAGAAACAGGTGCTGGGGTTTACTGTAAAGATCTCGGTCTTTAACTTCTCTTTGGATTAAAGTATGACTGCAGCGTGTTTCACGCAGAAATTTTTGCTATCTTGAAGGCTATTGCTATCCTGATCCCCCAATCTCCCACTTCTACGGCCTCATCAATGAATGGGTCAGGGAGGAAGAGCAGAGGCTTTGGGGGGATGGATCGAGATGTTATTTGATTAGTAGTCTATGGCCTGCTATAGATAGTGCTAGAAAAGTTTTGCTATTGGGCTTGGAAAAGTCCAGCCTGAGGTTAGTTATTGGTTTTCTTACAGGGCACTGCGAGATTAGATCGCTGAGAAAGATCTGGAAGAGATCCCAGCAGGGTATGTTATAATGACAAGGAGCTTTAAATCATCGAACACCTCCTCTGCAACTGTCCAGTGAGATTTTTTACACCGTTTGTAAAAATTATTATGCAATTTATAATTGTAGTGTAATAAATAATAGTTTTTTATTATTTTCTTAATTGGTCATTACAGCCTTTCAGTCAGGTTTGCGACCTAGTCTAATCCATAAGGGAACCTACAGTTTAAAGTTGACTTCTAACGGCAGATGTGTTAGAAACTTTTCTTGACAATTTCATACGCTCTTAGGGTTTTTGTTAGAAATCTGCTGAGAGTAGTCGCCGAAGAAATTGGTTTTTAATATTTCGTTTTGTTCGAAATATTTGAGTCAGGGGTTGAACGAGTTCTCATCTAATAAGCCGACACACTACCTACTACACTACGCCGACCTAATTTTGTTTAATATTATACGCAAATCCGAAATGTTATTTCGTTAGATTTTGACTAAGATCTTAAATCTAATTTACCGGACATTATTTCGTCTTAAAGGTAAATAATTTTAACTCGGCTGTTTCACATCGATATGCTCATTAAATTTTTTTACGCCAATATTCTAAGAAATTGAGAGTTCTGTCTTTAGCTTAATCCTCACGCAATTTTACATTCAATGTCGGTCGTCATTAAAGCAACAAATTACAGCGGCAAAATTTTGTATAGCATTTTCAGTTTAAATTAAACCTTTTTCACAATAAATGAAACCTTTTTCAAACTGAACGAAACCTTTTTCAGATTAAACGAAACTCTTTTTAAATTAAACGAAACTTTTTTCAAAATAAATGAAACTCTTTTCAGAATAAATTAAACTTTATTCAAATTCAATTAAACATTTTTCAAATTAAATTAAACCAGTTATAGAATTTAATAGAAAACAAACATATTCATTTTTATATAATACTTGTTAAAATTAATGAAGAATTTGTCCATTGACCGCTTTAGGAATTGTCATTATCATATCCATAACATAGTTCGCACAATCATTTTGATTAATTTGTGCGACACTTTTCTCAATTACACTTACTATGTTATGCCAAAGAAAATGAAGTATAAAGAATGTGCATTTTAACATATTTTGGAATATTTTTCAAAAATATTTCATGACGCGGGGGGAAAGATAGAAGGGAAGGTTGCAGAAACCAAGAGCGTAACAATGCGTTGTTCTCATCATGCGTTGTTCTCATCGTGCGTTTTTGTTGTTTGACCACTTTTTTATTTATTTTTCTGGTGTTAAAAACAGACGTCGGCACCAATGACCCTCAGGGTAAGAACATCTTCGGCTTTTTACATACATAGGACACGAACATCAAGAATATTCGTTAAAAAGAGCGTAAAAATCTTGTCAGTTTTTAAAGAAGAAGGTTCATGTCGCTTTTTTCAGACTTCAATGATACACCCAAAGAAATATCACAATAGTATTCACTAATGTCAATGAGAAATGATTTCGATTTTTGGAAGAATACTTGCCAAGTTAAATACGGTGTCTTAGTGTCTTAGTGCAGTAAAATTTTTCTATATTTTCCGATCATATATACATATCATTGGGTTAATAAGTAGACTTGACATTATTACTAACAATTTTCCTCTAGGTTAACACATGCCTATGGTTATGGATTAGTGAGTGAGAGAGAGAAACTAAGTTGAGAGAATTTATTTATTTACAGCCATATAAAAGTGTTAGTAATATACTCTATTTTTATTTTCATTTCATCAACATACATATGTAAAGCTGTCTATCTTTGGCTTAATAATTTTGGATAAATAAAAATAAAATAAAACATCGATTTTATTATTAAAAGAACATAAAGCTATCCATCTTTGGCTTAAAAATTAGGCCATGTTTTTTATAAATAAAAATAAAAAGAATAAAAAACCATTTTTTATTAAAAGAAAAAAAACGAGCATTCCAAAGCATTTAAAAAAATATACTATGGGACAAAATAAAATACGCCCAGATAATGACATAGAACATTTTTAACACAAAATATTCTTCGAGTGTTATTCTGAAATAAAATGATAAAGCATCCGCAGCACATGTATTCTTGTCGCAGTCTGATCGACAACTAAATCAAAAAATACAAGAATACATACACATGTACATACGCACGATGAGAGCAACACATTGTTACGCTCTTTGATTGTGTTCATTTCCCTTCTGTCTTCCTCTCCCCTCACCCAGAAATGATTTTAAAAAAAATTTGGTGAGAGCGGGTCGTGATATTACGACCCGCCATAAGAAATTTTACTTCTACATGATGCGCATTCTTTATATCCATATTCTTTGGTTATGCTCTGTGGTAATGTCACTTAATAATGATCGGGCGTGAAATTTTATCTTAGAAAATGTTTTCTCTATCGGGTTCAACATAGGAGAATAAGGTGGTAAAAATTTAAGTGTACAGACACTATTATCCACCATATTTCGAATTTCCTGGGTTTTATGGATTCTGGCATTATCAATAATTAAAAATGAATTTTGTAACTCTGGACTGCTTTCAATTTTATCCAGGAGCTCCCTAAGAAATATTTGGAAACGGGCTGAATTTACAGTGGAAAGGGAAAAAACTTTATGGTAAACAACACCAGCATTATTTATCGCAGCAATTAAAGTAACGTCCCTTCCCCTTACGGTTGTCACAACAACATGAGCTCTTTTACCTACCTTAGCACGTGCTTGTGAACGCCGTAAATGTAAGTTAAACCCGCACACATCTATAAAAATCATTTTTTTCTTTTTTTTGAGGAGACCAAATTGAAAATTCTGAGGCATACTCTCGACGGTTTTCAATAGTCGATGCGCTATTCATACGGTCCATTTCGATGGAAGGTCGGGGTCAAATAGCTTCGCTATTTGAGACAAGACGGAGCGTTTTGTGACTACAGAGAAATCGGGCGTTGGAGCTGGCTTGAAGAAAAATGTATCAATGCTCGCATTCCAACGTAAACCCAGAGTTTTAGCGGTGTGAATCCAATAGATGAGCGGGTGGCAGATCCTCAATAAGGCCTCTATCATTCGAAGTCAATTTGCGAAGGGAAAAGCCAGCAGAATTCAGAACATGAATTATCTCATCACGATTATGAGTAGCTTCCGCAAAGGAATGCGAAGCAGCCAAAATGTCATCCACATACATTTGGTTTCGCAAAATCTCAGAAGCAAAGGGGTGATCCGTTTCACAATCATCAGCTAACTGATGTAGGGTTCTTATGGCCAAATAGGGGGCACAGTTAACACCAAATGTAACTGTGTTTAATTCAAAATCCTGGACATCTTCCTGGGAGTTCCGACGGAATAATATCCTTTGAAAAGGGGTGTGATCTGGCACGACCAGTATTTGCCTATACATCTTCTGTATGTCCGCATTGAAAACAAATCTAAACAGTCTCCATCGGAGAATCAAAATAGTCAAATCGGCTTGTAAAATCGGGTCAGTGTGCAAGACACTGTTAAAGCTTAAGCCATTAAATGAGAGGCAAGAGGCGTTAAAAACGACACGCAACTTGGTGGTGGTGCTATCAGGCTTAAAAACTGCATGATGGGGTAGGTAGTAACTGGGTTTAGGAGAATAAACAGCGTCGCGATCGATCTTCGACATGTGGCCTAGAGTAAGGTACTCCTCAATAACTTGATCATATTGATCCTTAAGTTCAGGGTTCCTCACCATACGAGACTCATTTCTCAAAAATTGGCCGAGAGCACCTTTTCGAGATGGACCGAGATTCAAGTCCATCGTAAATTCGGGTTTAAAAGATAGAGCAACTACATATCTACCCTCTCTAGTCCTATAAGTCGTGCGACGATACAGATCCTCACAAAAGCGTTCTTCAGGCGACAATATCTTCGACTTCGGTATTTCCTCTACTTCCCAGAACCGACTAATTTTCGCATCTAAATCCAGTTGCCCAAAGAAGGAAGCAACGGAATCCAACGGGTTCGACTGAGGTATTTTACCAGTTACTATCCAACCGAAGACAGTTCGCTGAGCGATTAAGGGGTTTTTAGAATCCTTCCTAACCTCAGGAAGCATGATTTGAGAGTATATATCTCCGCCCAATAGCAAATCCATATGGGCACATTTCAAGTCTGTCAACGGAAGTTCGGGAGTGTTGAGGTCAACAAACTTCGCCAAGGAGTAGGTGGGTAATCGACCAGTTAGCTTGTCAACCACATATGCCTCCGTAGTCAGACTAAATGCTGGGTCAATGGAAGACCCCAGCGAAACAACACAGACCTTAGTCGAGTTTGCTGCTACTGCGCCATTAAGGCCCACAACCGTGGCAGCCGGTGCTAAAAGGGTTGGAAGATCTAGCTTCCGTTGCAGCTTTCTGGAGATGAAAGTAGCCTGAGATGCCGGGTCGATTAGAGCTCTAGCAGGAAAAACTACACCATTATGCACTACATTCACCTGGATAGTTGCCAATAAAACTGTCGAGTACGGGGTGGACTGTATACGAGTGGCGAACTTTTGAAAAGATCGAGCAGCAGCAGATGTAGATGGGCCATCATCCACTTCATTTCGCCTTTGTGCAGGAGAAGACCGAGGGATTTCCGGAGAGCTAATAGGGGTAGAAGGGTCAGCGGGACTAGTTCCAGTCCTCGATTTCTCCCGGGGGGAAGATTCGGTACGATGAAGTAGCGAATGATGTTCTTGTTTGCAAATATAGCAAACATTTGAGCTCTGGCATCTTTTGAACTCATGCGAGGCTGCCAAACAATTCGTGCAGCATTTATGTTTCCTAATGGTTGCCAAACGAGCATTAACCGTCATTCTCAAAAAGTCGGAACATAAACGAATGGGATGATTTTCGTTGCAAACTGGACATTTTCGTTGGGGTATGCTAGGGGCCACAGTGGTCCCAAAGGTTTTCAATTTTCGATGCGTAACAAAAAATATATATTTTTCCTTTAATTAAATCAGAAAATGTCTCAAACAAACTCAAAATAAATCGAAAAATATAAAATAATATAATTCGCTTATTATATTGGTGAAAGAATATAAGATATTTGAAACAGCGGCCACCTTATTCTGTGACAACCATCCAGCTGTTTATAAAGCAAGTACACAACAACAACACGCAAGATCAATTTATTCTGTGTTGTTTGTGTATCTTTTTTCCGTCTGTTTCGATTATCTTGCTTTATATTTCTCTTATATTCTTACACTTCACTGAGACACTTCACTAATTTTTATATCTTTTTACCTGATGTAGCCTACGGGCAACAGTCTTTAATTGCCAAAAAAAAAACACCAAAAACTTCAAATTTTTACAAAAATGCTGCTTCAAGATAAAATTTAAATATATATCTCCAAATTATAAAGAGAGTACATTCAAGGCAAAAGCACAACACTTCAATATTACTCTATGAAATCGCAGAAAATATGTGGTGACGACGAAACACAGCAGTCAGAAAACAAATGTCAATTTTCAGCAAATGTTGCCAACTAATTTATTTTTTTATTTACGTTTGTGTCAGGTTGTAAACTATAGGCTACAATGAGCGATTATAATAAAAAAAATATATTTAAATTAAATTTGAGGTATGTCAACAGTTTGTTGCCTATAGTCTACACTATGCTACAAAGGGTTAATTGTTTCCTCTTCTATTGAATTTCTATTAGTAACCTCCTCCATAGTTGGGGTCCTATCCATTCCTATTAATTTCCAATATTTGGTCAACCATACCAAATATTTATCATTGGAAATTTTTGGTTTTGTCTGTGAAATATCCTCAATCGGATTCCTAGATCTAACTTTTACCCTATTCATACTAAAGGGATCTTTTACAAGTATTTAATAATTCAAAATGTGGGGGTGAACGGGGAAAACAAATAAAATAAAATATTTGGCAAAATAAATAAAATACGAAAATATTAGTTTTCTATACACAATGTATTTAATACGATAAGACGTACCTTTCGGGTTGGGGGCTGTTTGGATATTAAAATATCTCTTTTCTTTTATGTATGTTTATAACAAGTCACAATTAACTTCATTTAGTACACACAGTTGTACATTACTTAAAACTAAAACCTTACATTGGGGTGGCCAGTGTGAATAATCACTCTTGCCAACAGGTGCTACTATGGTCTCAATAGGCAATTGAGTAGCAGAGACCTCTCTCGTACGACAAAACTAACACTCTACAAGACACTCATCCTACCCGTGCTTCTTTATGGCGCAGAGGCATGGACCCTATTAAGAACTGATGCAGCTGCCTTGAGAGTGTTCGAGAGAAAAGTCCTACGTAAGATCTTCGGTCCTGTACGAGTTGGCGATGATTTCCGTATCCGTTCGAAAAGTGAGCTGTATAAGCTCCTCAACGACATTGACGTTGTACAGCGTATTAATAGCCAACGTCTGCGCTGGTTCGGCCATGTCGTTCGAATGGAGGAGGATTTTTCGGCGAGACGAAGTCGGCGAAGAGGACGACCTTGTATCAGTTGGAAGGACCAAATCGAGGAAGCCCTGTCATCGATTGGTGTAACCAACTGGCGTAGGCGCGCAAGAAGCAGAGGCGCCTGGAAGGATGTGTTGCGGCAGGCCGAAATCTGTTAAATGGGTTGTTATGGCCAATTAAGTAAGTAAGTATTATTATTTGTATTTAATTTTTTATAATTATAATATAATTATATAATTTTCTTAAATTGTTAACTGTTAACAAAACACCGTTTCTTTTACAAAAAAATGTCACGGTCGCCATGTAAGCTTTCCGTTTAAAATAAAACACAAGTTTACTCTTCAATGTCCAATTCTAGAACACAATATAACCAGTAACGAAAATTATGACATTCGAAAAACGCTCATAACATAAAAGCACAGGCCAATTTAGAGGGAGAAAAAAGTTATAAGTTTTGCGAAGCAACAGATATACAGAGTGAAAACTGGCGGATAAAGTAGAAAAATTAAATGTAAATAAACATTTATTTTGTGTTAAAAAAGGGAAAATTTGGAATATTTTTTAATTTCTTCAATTAAAAGTTTAAAGTTTCTTAAATATTTAATTATTAATCGAAATGTGGGTGATTTTCGGTCACAATGAATATAATTTCTTGTGCAAGAGGTAATTAAGAAGCTAAATATTACAAGATCGAAATAAGACGTACTGCCCATAAAAAATTTTTCTTGCTGAAAGTTGCCAATATTTTTTAATGTCTTAAAAGAAAAAGTAAAAATTGTTATTGTTATTAGTTGTTTTTATTATTTATTAATAGTTTTAATAGTTGAAGTCACCGTAGTCTAGTAGGTAGTGTGTTGGCTTATTAGACGAAAAGCCCGGGTTCGTATCCCAGGTCAGGCACCAAAAGGAAATATGAAAAAAAAATATTTCTTCGGTGATTTTTTCTCAGCAGATTTCTGGCATAAGCTCTGAGAGTAAATAAATCTGCCATGAAAAATTTTCTCAAAAATCTGTCGTTCGGAGTCCACGTTAAACTGTATGTCCCGCCACTCACGTATAAAATTAACGCACACAACATGAGTGGTGTGAGAAGCCAGGCCGTAATCCTGACTGAAGGGTTGTAATGGTCAATTATGTATGTATGTAATAGTTTTAAACAAAAATTAAATTTTTTATTAACTCTCGCCAATATAAAAAACCCACACGGAAAACTAAAAAACATAAATAAACAAAAGAGAGTTACAAACAGACAGGGACAGAAATACTTTTTGGTAATATTTGCTGTCCTTTTCACGTTTCGCCTGTGCGCTGTCAAATTCCATTTCGTTACTGGTTGTATTGTGTTCTAGAATGTCTTCTTTATTATTCTTTAGTTCTTACATCGAGTTCTTACTTCTAATTCTTACTTCCAGTTTTTACTTACATATCTTTAGTGCAGGGTTGTATAAACCCAGTAGTGCAGTGTTGCCACTATACTAGGTCATGTGAGAACTCTCAGCAAAGAGCTTGCGTGGAGCTTCCATTCCGTTAATGGGACCTGACATATTCTATGGAAGCGGATGAATGGAAATGGATGATCAACGAAGGAAAAAATAAAGAGGCAAATACTCTTTTCAAATCAGGTAGGTATGATTTAATCAAAACTTTTGATGGACGGGTACAATAAGAAAATATTCGAGCCTTGCATAAGACTATTAAGAAATAACCTGAGGTTAATAACCGATATTTTTATAGGACAGCATGAGCCCGACATGTAGATTCTGTGCGGTTGAGAATGAATCAGCGGGACACATTCTTGGAACTTGTAAGGCATTTATGCATCCAAAAAGGAAACACCTGAGTGCATTTTAGTGTTAGGTAGAGAATAGTTCTTGTTGACTCAGGGAAATAGGCTTGAATCTAGTAATTGAACCTGTACATGACCCGTCCCTTCTAATGCCTGTATTTAGGAGAGCATTGTTGAAAACAACAACGAGATATTGAGTTTCGCCCCAAGTGGTATGAAGGCCACAACTGTGAAGCCGTACGTCTGAGGAAACCGAACTGCTGGAAACAGTGCTCGACGGAACACTTTGGAATTCTGAACATCGTCTTTCCTGAGAGAACGAACGGACCTTTGGAAAAAGTTACCGACTATATTGTGCCTGAGGCTATGTTCCTGTCGGGTTTAAGGATACTAATACCAGATAAGACAGATAGGTATATCCAACTTAATGGGTTGAACTTAGATGGAGAAACAGGTGCTGGGGTTTACTGTAAAGATCTCGGTCTTTAACTTCTCTTTGGATTAAAGTATGACTGCAGCGTGTTTCACGCAGAAATTTTTGCTATCTTGAAGGCTATTGCTATCCTGATCCCCCAATCTCCCACTTCTACGGCCTCATCAATGAATGGGTCAGGGAGGAAGAGCAGAGTCTTTGGGGGGATGGATCGAGATGTTATTTGATTAGTAGTCTATGGCCTGCTATAGATAGTGCTAGAAAAGTTTTGCTATTGGGCTTGGAAAAGTCCAGCCTGAGGTTAGTTATTGGTTTTCTTACAGGGCACTGCGAGATTAGATCGCTGAGAAGGATCTGGAAGAGATCCCAGCAGGGTATGTTATAATGACAAGGAGCTTTAAATCATCGAACACCTCCTCTGCAACTGTCCAGTGAGATTTTTTACAGCGTTTGTAAAAATTATTATGCAATTTATAATTGTATTGTAATAAATAATAGTTTTTTATTATTTTCTTAATTGGTCATTACAGCCTTTCAGTCAGGTTTTCGACCCAGTCTAATCCATAAGGGAACCTACAGTTTAAAGTTGACTTCTACCGGCAGATGTGTTAGAAACTTTTCTTGACAATTTCAAACGCTCTTAGGGTTTTTGTTAGAAATCTGCTGAGAGTAGTCGCCGAAGAAATTGGTTTTTAATATTTCGTTTTGTTCGAAATATTTGAGTCAGGGGTTGAACGAGTTCTCATCTAATAAGCCGACACACTACCTACTACACTACGCCGACCTAATTTTTTTAAATATTATACGCAAATCCGAAATGTTATTTCGTTAGATTTTGACTAAGATCTCAAATCTAATTTACCGGACATTATTTCGTCTTAAAGGTAAATAATTTTAACTCGGCTGTTTCACATCGATATGCTCATTAAATTTTTTTACGCCAATATTCTAAGAAATTGAGAGTTCTGTCTTTAGCTTAATCCTAACGCAATTTTACATTCAATGTCGGTCGTCATTAAAGCAACAAATTACAGCGGCAAAATTTGGTATAGCATTTTCAGTTTAAATTAAACTTTTGTAAAATAAATTAAACTCTTTTCAGAATAAATTAAACTTTATTCAAATTCAATTAAACATTTTTCAAATTAAATTAAACCAGTTATAGAATTTAATAGAAAACAAACATATTCATTTTTATATAATACTTGTTAAAATTAATGAAGAATTTGTCCATTGACCGCTTTAGGAATTGTCATTATCATATCCATAACATAGTTCGCACAATCATTTTGATTAATTTGTGCGAGACTTTTCTCAATTACACTTACTATGTTATGCTCTGTGGTAATGTCACTTAATAATGAGCGGGCGTGAAATTTTATCTTAGAAAATGTTTTCTCTATCGGGTTCAACATAGGAGAATAAGGTGGTAAAAATTTAAGTGTACAGACACTATTATCCACCATATTTCGAATTTCCTGGGCTTTATGGATTCTGGCATTATCCATAATTAAAAATGAATTTTGTAACTCTGTGCTGCTTTCAATTTTATCCAGGAGCTCCCTAAGAAATATTTGGAAACGGGCTGAATTTACAGTGGAAAGGGAAAAAACTTTATGGTAAACAACACCAGCATTATTTATCGCAGCAATTAAAGTAACGTTCCTTCCCCTTACGGTTGTCACAACAACATGAGCTCGTTCACCTACCTTAGCACGTGCTTGTGAATGCCGTAAATGTAAGTTAAACCCACACTCATCTATAAAAATCATTTTTTTCTTTTTTTTGAGGAGACCAAATTGCAAATTCTGAGGCATACTCTCGACGGTTTTCAATAGTCGATGCGCTATTCATACGGTCCATTTCGATGGAAGCCATTTTCAGCGTTATTTTAAGTTCTTTTAATCCGTTGAAAATTGTAGACAATGCAAGCGTTACATTAAATTGTTCAAATAACTTTTTGCGAATATTTCTCAAAGTTATTTCCGGCTCACTCTCCACAATCGTCTCAATTTTTCCGGGATTTGGGGAATTAATTAAAAAAAAATACAACAAAATATGATAAACCTACAAATTCTATAACTGGTTTAATTTAATTTGAAAAATGTTTAATTGAATTTGAATAAAGTTTAATTTATTCTGAAAAGAGTTTCATTTATTTTGAAAAAGGTTTCGTTTAATTTAAAAAGAGTTTCGTTAAATCTGAAAAATGTTTCGTTCATTTTGAAAAAGGTTTCATTTATTTTGAAAAAGGTTTAATTTAAACTGAAAACTAGTTTACATTTTCTTGACCAAAAATTGATACTCTGAAAGCAAAATTGGTTACCAACCATATTTCAATTTTTGTATTTGTTAGTGCGATAGTAAAAAACTGTGGTACTTAAAAACCCTAGTTACATAAAAATTCCTAGTGTGTTCTTTTGACGCTTTTTACACCTTCAAATTAGTTTTCAAACTAGTTTGAAAACTCTTCAGTTTGTATGAGGAGAAAACGAGCGAGGGTGAGTTCACACTTTGATGTACTCGCAAACTTGCTTTGTTCTTTATTCGTATATACACATAATTGTATTTGATTTCACATTTTATTTGACATTTTCTTTTATTTTTTTGTTTCGCATAGTGAAGTTAACACGTTGACTGCCGCTGCAACTTTCAGAAAACTGGATAAAAACGACAATTTGATTTTTTCACATTATATTACTAAAAACTCTATTTTTAGATCGTAGGTATAATCAAAAAGCAAAAGTGATGATGATTTTAAGGAGAAAAAGTGGTTTAGTGAGTACGAGATAACTCGTAGTTGGCTCCCTAGAAAGGAACGCAATCTACGAGTTATTATTATTTCTTTATTAGTATTAAGAAATAGTTTTTAAAAGCAATTGTACTACAATTAAATCACATATAAAATTTTCTAATACTACATATTTTTACATGACATATATAACAAAAAAAACAATATGTTTCTTATATATATTAAAATTACGTTCCATTTTTACATTATTTGGTAGGGAGTTGTAAAGTTGAAAACCCTTATAAAATAGTGACCGCTGCATTGCAGATGATGATGCTCTTTCAATTCTAAAATGTTCCGCATTTCTAAGGTGGTAAGGTTGAGAATTTCTCACGTACGATACTTGATCGGTTAGATATTCTGGTGCTTCACCGTTTTTAATTCCGTGTTATACATTTAACCATTTAAGTGATTCAAGCATGAAGTGGATCGAGGTATATCTGTTGACTTTAAGTATGATTCTCATTGCTCTATTTTGTAGTTTTGCAATCTTTCGATTTTATGAGCTGTGCAACATGTGAATAATATTGTCGAACCGTATTCGAAATGAGGCTTTATCATTGTGTTGTATATATTAACCGCCGTTGAAATTGAGACTTGGTTTCTTATTCGCTTAAAAAAACTAATCTTTTTGCCGATCTTCTTACATATGTAATCAATATGATTTTTAAATTTTAAGTTTTTATCAATTATAATTTATCAAATATAAATTATCCTCCATTATTTTCGTTTTACTTTCATTTAATTTAAGTTTATTCATTTTTAGCCATATACTAACATTATTCATATCCTCGTTGGGATTATTATAACATATTTGTTCAGATTCTCCTTCCGTAAAAATAAGCGTATCGTCAGCGTATAGAACTATTTCGCACTTGTTCAATATGTTTGGCATATCATTTATATATAAAACAAATAGTAGTGCTCCCAATATCGATCCTTGTGGCACACCGTATTCGTTGTAATGTATGTGTGACTTAATGTCATTTACTTTCGTTATTTGCTTCCTGTTTGTTAAATATGATTCAAACCATTTTAATTCTATGTCTTCGATGCCATATGCTTGTAATTTTTGCAAAAGTTTTTTCTATCTATGGTCTCGAAAGCTCTTTTAAAATCCAGGAAAATACCCAATATTTTAATATTCTTGTCTGTCTTTTTCCATCTGTTAATTAAATAATTAATTGCTGTTTCACATGAGAATTTTTTCCTGAAACCGGACTAATATTTCGATAGTATTTTCTTAGATTCTAAGTACTGCTCCAACTGTTCCTTAACCACTTTTTCCTTAAGAGTATTTATTGGTCGATATTCATCACATCTTTCTGTTTTTGCAACCTTCTCCATTGGTGTTACCATCGCTGTTTTCCAATTTTCTGGAAACACAACTGTTTGTAGTGATTTGTTCACTATCCTTAGCATTATTCTGCCGACGATATGCCAACTATTTATAATCATGTCACTTGATACTTTATTATAGTCCGATTTTTTTCTTTAGGCTTTTAAAAATTGTTTTTAATTCTTCTAATGTTATTTCTCGAAATTTAAATTTGGATTTTATCACAGTTATTCTATTGACATATTGCACATTATCTATCCCATCTCTTATTTTAATACTATTTATAAAATATTTATTAAAATTATTTGCTATATCAAAATTGTCTTTACTTTCTGCCTGATCAAATATTACAGTTTCTATTGCACTCCGATTTTTTTTAAAAATAAGATTTTTATCTCCTTCCACATTTCTTTTTGGTCAGTAACATTATTAATTTTGTTATTAATATAACTTTTTTTAGCTCATGCTTCACTAGAGTTTTCTATTTTTCTGTATTTTATTTATAAATTTTTTCTCTTTTTAAACGTCTTACTTCCTCATTAAATCAATTTATATTGAAACAGCGGCCACCTTATTCTGTGACAACCATCCAGCTGTTTATAAAGCAAGTACACAACAACAACACGCAAGATCAATTTATTCTGTGTTGTTTGTGTATCTTTTTTCCGTCTGTTTCGATTATCTTGCTTTATATTTCTCTTATATTCTTACACTTCACTGAGACACTTCACTAATTTTTATATCTTTTTACCTGATGTAGCCTACGGGCAACAGTCTTTAATTGCCAAAAAAAAACACCAAAAAACTTCAAATTTTTACAAAAATGCTGCTTCAAGATAAAATTTAAATATATATCTCCAAATTATAAAGAGAGTACATTCAAGACAAAAGCACAACACTTCAATATTACTCTATGAAATCGCAGAAAATATGTGGTGACGACGAAACACAGCAGTCAGAAAACAAATGTCAATTTTCAGCAAATGTTGCCAACTAATTTATTTTTTATTTACGTTTGTTAGTTCAGGTTGTAAACTATAGGCTACAATGAGCGATTATAATAAAAATATATTTAAATTAAATTTGAGGTATGTCAACAGTTTGTTGCCTATAGTCTACACTATGCTACAAAGGGTTAATTGTTTCCTCTTCTATTGAATTTCTATTAGTAACCTCCTCCATAGTTGGGGTCCTATCCATTCCTATTAATTTCCAATATTTGGTCAACCATACCAAATATTTATCATTGGAAATTTTTGGTTTTGTCTGTGAAATATCCTCAATCGGATTCCTAGATCTAATTTTTACCCTATTCATACTAAAGGGATCTTTTACAAGTATTTAATAATTCAAAATGTGGGGGTGAACGGGGAAAACAAATAAAATAAAATATTTGGCAAAATAAATAAAATACGAAAATATTAGTTTTCTATACACAATGTATTTAATACGATAAGACGTACCTTTCGGGTTGGGGGCTGTTTGAATATTAAAATATCTCTTTTCTTTTAAGTATGTTTATAACAAGTCACAATTAACTTCATTTAGTACACACAGTTGTACATTACTTAAAACTAAAACATGACATTAGGGTGGCCAGAGTGAATAATCACTCTTGCCAACAGGTGCTACTGTGGTCTCAATAGGCAATTGAGTAGCAGAGACCTCTCTCGTACGACAAAACTAACACTCTACAAGACACTCATCCTACCCGTGCTTCTTTATGGCGCAGAGGCATGGATCCTATTAAGAACTGATGCAGCTGCCTTGAGAGTGTTCGAGAGAAAAGTCCTACGTAAGATCTTCGGTCCTGTACGAGTTGGCAATGATTTCCGTATCCGATCCCAAAAGTGAGCTGTATAAGCTCCTCAACGACATTGACGTTGTACAGCATATTAATATCCAACGGCTGCGCTGGCTCGGCCATGTCGTTCGAATGGAGGAGGATTCTCCGGCGAGACGGGTATTTGATGCGGGAATCTGCGGAAGTCGGCGAAGAGGACGACCTTGTATCCTTTGGAAGGACCTAATCGAGGAAGCCCTGTCATCGATTGGTGTAACCAACTGGCGTAGGCGCGGAAGAAGCAGAGGCGCCTGGAAGGATGTGTTGCGGCAGGCCGAAATCTGTTAAATGGGTTGTTATGGCCAATTAAGTAAGTAAGTATTATTATTTGTATTTAATTTTTTATAATTATAATATAATTATATAATTTTCTTAAATTGTTAACTGTTAAGAAAACACCGTTTCTTTTACAATAAAATGTCACGGTCGTCATGTAAGCTTTCCGTTTAAAATAAAACACAAGTTTACTCTTCAATGTCCAATTCTAGAACACAATATAACCAGTAACGAAAATTATGACATTTGAAAAACGCTCATAACATAAAAGCACAGGCCAATTTAGAGGGAGAAAAAAGTTATAAGTTTTGCGAAGCAACAGATATACAGAGTGAAAACTGGCGGATAAAGTAGAAAAATTAAATGTAAATAAACATTTATTTTCTGTTAAAAAGGGAAAATTTGGAATATTTTTTAATTTCTTCAATTAAAAGTTTAAAGTTTCTTAAATATTTAATTATTAATCGAAATGTGGGTGATTTTCGGTCACAACGAATATAATTTCTTGTGCAAGAGGTAATTAAGAAGCTAAATATTACAAGATCAAAATAAGACGTACTGCCCATAAAAAATTTTTCTTGCTGAAAGTTGCCAATATTTTTTAATGTCTTAAAAGAAAAAGTAAAAAATTGTTATTGTTATTAGTTGTTTTTATTATTTATTAATAGTTTTAATAGTTGAAGTCACCGTAGTCTAGTAGGTAGTGTGTTGGCTTATTAGACGAAAAGCCCGGGTTCGTATCCCAGGTCAGGCACCAAGAGGAAATATGAAAAAAAAAATATTTCTTCGGCGATTTTTTCTCAGCAGATTTCTGGCAAAAGCTCTGAGAGTAAATAAATCTGCCATGAAAAATTTTCTCAAAAATCTGTCGTTCGGAGTCGACGTTAAACTGTATGTCCCGCCACTCACGTATAAAATTAACGCACACAACATGAGTGGTATGAGAAGCCAGGCCGTAATCCTGACTGAAGGGTTGTAATGGTCAATTATGTATGTATGTAATAGTTTTAAACAAAAATTAAATTTTTTATTAACTCTCGCCACTATAAAAAACCCACACGGAAAACTAAAAAAACATAAATAAACAAAAGAGAGTTACAAACAGACAGGGACAGAAATACTGTTTGATAATATTTGCTGTCCTTTTCACGTTTCGCCTGTGCGCTGTCAAATTCCGTTTCGTTACTGGTTGTATTGTGTTCTAGAATGTTTTCTTTATTATTCTTTAGTTCTTACATCGAGTTCTTACATCTAGTTCTTACTTCCAGTTTTTACTTACATACCTTTAGTGCAGGGTTGTATAAACCCAGTAGTGCAGTGTTGCCACTATACTAGGTCATGTGAGAACTCTCAGCAAAGAGCTTGCGTGGAGCTTCCATTCCGTCAATGGGACCTGAAATATTCTATGGAAGCGGATGAATGGAAATGGATGATCAACGAAGGAAAAAATAAAGAGGAAAATACACTTTTCAAATCAGGTAGGTATGATTTAATCAAAACTTTTGATGGACGGGTACAATAAGAAAATAATCGAGCCTTGCATAAGACTATTAAGAAATAACCTGAGGTTGATAACCGATATTTTTATAGGACAGCATGAGCCCGACATGTAGATTCTGTGCGGTTGAGAATGAATCAGCGGGACACATTCTTGGAACTTGTAAGGCATTTATGCATCCAAAAAGGAAACACCTGAGTGCATTTTAGTGTTAGGTAGAGAATAGTTCTTGTTGACTCAGGGAAATAGGCTTGAATCTAGTAATTGAACCTGGACATGACCCGTCCCTTCTAACTGCCTGTATTTAGGAGAGCATTGTTGAAAACAACAACGAGATATTGAGTTTCGCCCCAAGTGGTATGAAGGCCACAACTGTGAAGGAGTCCTTTAGTGAGGCTGCTCTTGATACTATGTCCTGCCTGATTCTGCTTGATTTGTATGTCAAGCAGTGTGTAGCGCGCAGTGCCGTACGTCTGAGGAAACCGGACTGCTGGAAACAGTGCTCGACGGAACACTTTGGAATTCTGAACGTCGTCTTTCCTGAGAGAACGAACGGACCTTTGGAAAAAGTTACCGATTATATTGTGCCTGAGGCTATGTTCCTGTCGGGTTTAAGGATACTAATACCAGATAAGACAGATAGGTATATCCAACTTAATGGGTTGAACTTAGATGGAGAAACAGGTGCTGGGGTTTACTGTCTTTAACTTCTTTTTGGATTAAAGTATGACTGCAGCGTGTTTCACGCAGAAATTTTTGCTATCTTGAAGGCTATTGCTATCCTGATCCCCCAATCTCCCACTTCTACGGCCTCATCAATGAATGGGTCAGGGAGGAAGAGCAGAGGCTTTGGGGGGATGGATCGAGATATTATTTGATTAGTAGTCTATGACCTGCTATAGATAGTACTAGAAAAGTTTTGCTATTGGGCTTGGAAAAGTCCAGCCTGAGGTTAGTTATTGGTTTTCTTACAGGGCACTGCGAGATTATATCGCTGAGAAAGATCTGGAAGAGATCCCAGCAGGGTATGTTATAATGACAAGGAGCTTTAAATCATCGAACACCTCCTCTGCAAATGTCCAGTGAGATTTTTTACACCGTTTGTAAAAATTATTATGCAATTTATAATTGTATTGTAATAAATAATAGTTTTTTATTATTTTCTTAATTGGTCATTACAGCCTTTCAGTCAGGTTTGCGACCTAGTCTAATCCATAAGGGAACCTACAGTTTAAAGTTGACTTCTAACGGCAGATGTGTTAGAAACTTTTCTTGACAATTTCATACGCTCTTAGGGTTTTTGTTAGAAATCTGCTGAGAGTAGTCGCCGAAGAAATTGGTTTTTAATATTTCGTTTTGTTCGAAATATTTGAGTCAGGGGTTGAACGAGTTCTCATCTAATAAGCCGACACACTACCTACTACACTACGCCGACCTAATTTTTTTTAATATTATACGCAAATCCGAAATGTTATTTCGTTAGATTTTGACTAAGATCTTAAATCTAATTTACCGGACATTATTTCGTCTTAAAGGTAAATAATTTTAACTCGGCTGTTTCACATCGATATGCTCATTAAATTTTTTTACGCCAATATTCTAAGAAATTGAGAGTTCTGTCTTTAGCTTAATCCTAACGCAATTTTACATTCAATGTCGGTCGTCATTAAAGCAACAAATTACAGCGGCAAAATTTTGTATAGCATTTTCAGTTTAAATTAAACCTTTTTCACAATAAATGAAACCTTTTTCAAACTGAACGAAACCTTTTTCAGATTAAACGAAACTCTTTTTAAATTAAACGAAACTTTTTTCAAAATAAATGAAACTCTTTTCAGAATAAATTAAACTTATTCAAATTCAATTAAACATTTTTCAAATTAAATTAAACCAGTTATAGAATTTAATAGAAAACAAACATATTCATTTTTATATAATACTTGTTAAAATTAATGAAGAATTTGTCCATTGACCGCTTTAGGAATTGTCATTATCATATCCATAACATAGTTCGCACAATCATTTTGATTAATTTGTGCGACACTTTTCTCAATTACACTTACTATGTTATGCCAAAGAAAATGAAGTATAAAGAATGTGCATTTTAACATATTTTGGAATATTTTTCAAAAATATTTCATGACGCGGGGGGAAAGATAGAAGGGAAGGTTGCAGAAACCAAGAGCGTAACAATGCGTTGTTCTCATCATGCGTTGTTCTCATCGTGCGTTTTTGTTGTTTGACCACTTTTTTATTTATTTTTCTGGTGTTAAAAACAGACGTCGGCACCAATGACCCTCAGGGTAAGAACATCTTCGGCTTTTTACATACATAGGACACGAACATCAAGAATATTCGTTAAAAAGAGCGTAAAAATCTTGTCAGTTTTTAAAGAAGAAGGTTCATGTCGCTTTTTTCAGACTTCAATGATACACCCAAAGAAATATCACAGTAGTATTCACTAATGTCAATGAGAAATGATTTCGATTTTTGGAAGAATACTTGCCAAGTTAAATACGGTGTCTTAGTGTCTTAGTGCAGTACAATTTTTCTATATTTTCCGATCATATATACATATCATTGGGTTAATAAGTAGACTTGACATTATTACTAACAATTTTCCTCTAGGTTAACACATGCCTATGGTTATGGATTAGTGAGTGAGAGAGAGAAACTAAGTTGAGAGAATTTATTTATTTACAGCCATATAAAAGTGTTAGTAATATACTCTATTTTTATTTTCATTTCATCAACATACATATGTAAAGCTGTCTATCTTTGGCTTAATAATTTTGGATAAATAAAAATAAAATAAAACATCGATTTTATTATTAAAAGAACATAAAGCTATCCATCTTTGGCTTAAAAATTAGGCAAGGTTTTTATAAATAAAAATAAAAAGAATAAAAAACCATTTTTTATTAAAAGAAAAAAAACGAGCATTCCAAAGCATTTAAAAAAAATATACTATGGGACAAAATAAAATACGCCCAGATAATGACATAGAACATTTTTAACACAAAATATTCTTCGAGTGTTATTCTGAAATAAAATGATAAAGCATCCGCAGCACATGTATTCTTGTCGCAGTCTGATCGACAACTAAATCAAACAATACAAGAATACATACACATGTACATACGCACGATGAGAGCAACACATTGTTACGCTCTTTGATTGTGTTCATTTCCCTTCTGTCTTCCTCTCCCCTCACCCAGAAATGATTTTTAAAAAAAATTTGGTGAGAGCGGGTCGTGATATTACGACCCGCCATAAGAAATTTTACTTCTACATGATGCGCATTCTTTATATCCATATTCTTTGGTTATGCTCTGTGGTAATGTCACTTAATAATGATCGGGCGTGAAATTTTATCTTAGAAAATGTTTTCTCTATCGGGTTCAACATAGGAGAATAAGGTGGTAAAAATGTAAGTGTACAGACACTATTATCCACCATATTTCGAATTTCCTGGGTTTTATGGATTCTGGCATTATCCATAATTAAAAATGAATTTTGTAACTCTGGGCTGCTTTCAATTTTATCCAGGAGCTCCCTAAGAAATAATTGGAAACGGGCTGAATTTACAGTGGAAAGGGAAAAAACTTTATGGTAAACAACACCAGCATTATTTATCGCAGCAATTAAAGTAACGTTCCTTCCCCTTACGGTTGTCACAACAACATGAGCTCTTTCACCTACCTTAGCACGTGCTTGTGAACGCCGTAAATGTAAGTTAAGCCCGCACTCATCTATAAAAATCATTTTTTTTCTTTTTTTTGAGGAGACCAAATTGCAAATTCTGAGGCATACTCTCGACGCTATTCATACGGTCCATTTCGATGGAAGCCATTTTCAGCGTTATTTTAAGTTCTTTTAATCCGTTGAAAATTGTAGACAATGCAAGCGTTACATTAAATTGTTCAAATAACTTTTTGCGAATATTTCTCAAAGTTATTCCCGGCTCACTCTCCACAATCGTCTCAATTTTTCCGGGATTTGGGGAATTAATTAAAAAAAATACAACAAAATATGATAAACCTACAAATTCTATAACTGATTTAATTTAATTTGAAAAATGTTTAATTGAATTTGAATAAAGTTTACTTTATTCTGAAAAGAGTTTCATTTATTTTGAAAAAGGTTTCGTTTAATTTAAAAAGAGTTTCGTTAAATCTGAAAAATGTTTCGTTCATTTTGAAAAAGGTTTCATTTATTTTGAAAAAGGTTTAATTTAAACTGAAAACTAGTTTACATTTTCTTGACCAAAAATTGTTACTCTGAAAGCAAAATTGGTTACCAACCATATTTCAATTTTTGTATTTGTTAGTGCGATAGTAAAAAACTGTGGTACTTAAAAACCCTAGTTACATAAAAATTCCTAGTGTGTTCTTTTGACGCTTTTTACACCTTCAAATTAGTTTTCAAACTAGTTTGAAAACTCTTCAGTTTGTATGAGGAGAAAACGAGCGAGGGTGAGTTCACACTTTGATGTACTCGCAAACTTGCTTTGTTCTTTATTCGTATATACACATAATTGTATTTGATTTCACATTTTATTTGACATTTTCTTTTATTTTTTTGTTTCGCATAGTGAAGTTAACACGTTGACTGCCGCTGCAACTTTCAGAAAACTGGATAAAAACGACAATTTGATTTTTTCACATTATATTACTAAAAACTCTATTTTTAGATCGTAGGTATAATCAAAAAGCAAAAGTGATGATGATTTTAAGGAGAAAAAGTGGTTTAGTGAGTACGAGATAACTCGTAGTTGGCTCCCTAGAAAGGAACGCAATTTACGAGTTATTATTATTTCTTTATTAGTATTAAAAAATAGTTTTTAAAAGCAATTGTACTACAATTAAATCACATATAAAATTTTATAATACTACATATTTTTACATGACATATATAACAAAAAAAACAATATGTTTCTTATATATATTAAAATTACGTTCCATTTTTACATTATTTGGTAGGGAGTTGTAAAGTTGAAAACCCTTATAAAATAGTGACCGCTGCATTGCAGATGATGATGCTCTTTCAATTCTAAAATGTTCCGCATTTCTAAGGTGGTAAGGTTGAGAATTTCTCACGTACGATACTTGATCGGTTAGATATTCTGGTGCTTCACCGTTTTTAATTCCGTGTTATACATTTAACCATTTAAGTGATTCAAGCATGAAGTGGATCGAGGTATATCTGTTGACTTTAAGTATGATTCTCATTGCTCTATTTTGTAGTTTTGAACCGTATTCGAAATGAGGCTTTATCATTGTGTTGTATATATTAACCGCCGTTGAAATTGAGACTTGGTTTCTTATTCGCTTAAAAAAACTAATCTTTTTGCCGATCTTCTTACATATGTAATCAATATGATTTTTAAATTTTAAGTTTTTATCAATTATAATTTATCAAATATAAATTATCCTCCATTATTTTCGTTTTACTTTCATTTAATTTAAGTTTATTCATTTTTAGCCATATACTAACATTATTCATATCCTCGTTGGGATTATTATAACATATTTGTTCAGATTCTCCTTCCGTAAAAATAAGCGTATCGTCAGCGTATAGAACTATTTCGCACTTGTTCAATATGTTTGGCATATCATTTATATATAAAACAAATAGTAGTGCTCCCAATATCGATCCTTGTGGCACACCGTATTCGTTGTAATGTATGTGTGACTTAATGTCATTTACTTTCGTTATTTGCTTCCTGTTTGTTAAATATGATTCAAACCATTTTAATTCTATGTCTTCGATGCCATATGCTTGTAATTTTTGCAAAAGTTTTTTCTATCGATGGTCTCGAAAGCTCTTTTAAAATCCAGGAAAATACCCAATATTTTAATATTCTTGTCTGTCTTTTTCCATCTGTTAATTAAATAATTAATTGCTGTTTCACATGAGAATTTTTTCCTGAAACCGGACTAATATTTCGATAGTATTTTCTTAGATTCTAAGTACTGCTCCAACTGTTCCTTAACCACTTTTTCCTTAAGAGTATTTATTGGTCGATATTCATCACATCTTTCTGTTTTTGCAACCTTCTCCATTGGTGTTACCATCGCTGTTTTCCAATTTTCTGGAAACACAACTGTTTGTAGTGATTTGTTCACTATCCTTAGCATTATTCTGCCGACGATATGCCAACTATTTATAATCATGTCACTTGATACTTTATTATAGTCCGATTTTTTTCTTTAGGCTTTTAAAAATTGTTTTTAATTCTTCTAATGTTATTTCTCGAAATTTAAATTTGGATTTTATCACAGTTATTCTATTGACATATTGCACATTATCTATCCCATCTCTTATTTTAATACTATTTATAAAATATTTATTAAAATTATTTGCTATATCAAAATTGTCTTTACTTTCTGCCTGATCAAATATTACAGTTTCTATTGCACTCCGATTTTTTTTAAAAATAAGATTTTTATCTCCTTCCACATTTCTTTTTGGTCAGTAACATTATTAATTTTGTTATTAATATAACTTTTTTTAGCTCATGCTTCACTAGAGTTTTCTATTTTTCTGTATTTTATTTATAAATTTTTTCTCTTTTTAAACGTCTTACTTCCTCATTAAATCAATTTATATTGAAACAGCGGCCACCTTATTCTGTGACAACCATCCAGCTGTTTATAAAGCAAGTACACAACAACAACACGCAAGATCAATTTATTCTGTGTTGTTTGTGTATCTTTTTTCCGTCTGTTTCGATTATCTTGCTTTATATTTCTCTTATATTCTTACACTTCACTGAGACACTTCACTAATTTTTATATCTTTTTACCTGATGTAGCCTACGGGCAACAGTCTTTAATTGCCAAAAAAAAACACCAAAAAACTTCAAATTTTTACAAAAATGCTGCTTCAAGATAAAATTTAAATATATATCTCCAAATTATAAAGAGAGTACATTCAAGACAAAAGCACAACACATCAATATTACTCTATGAAATCGCAGAAAATATGTGGTGACGACGAAACACAGCAGTCAGAAAACAAATGTCAATTTTCAGCAAATGTTGCCAACTAATTTATTTTTTTATTTACGTTTGTGTCAGGTTGTAAACTATAGACTACAATGAGCGATTATAATAAAAAAATATATTTAAATTAAATTTGAGGTATGTCAACAGTTTGTTGCCTATAGTCTACACTATGCTACAAAGGGTTAATTGTTTCCTCTTCTATTGAATTTCTATTAGTAACCTCCTCCATAGTTGGGGTCCTATCCATTCCTATTAATTTCCAATATTTGGTCAACCATACCAAATATTTATCATTGGAAATTTTTGGTTTTGTCTGTGAAATATCCTCAATCGGATTCCTAGATCTAACTTTTACCCTATTCATACTAAAGGGATCTTTTACAAGTATTTAATAATTCAAAATGTGGGGGTGAACGGGGAAAACAAATAAAATAAAATATTTGGCAAAATAAATAAAATACGAAAATATTAGTTTTCTATACACAATGTATTTAATACGATAAGACGTACCTTTCGGGTTGGGGGCTGTTTGGATATTAAAATATCTCTTTTCTTTTATGTATGTTTATAACAAGTCACAATTAACTTCATTTAGTACACACAGTTGTACATTACTTAAAACTAAAACCTTACATTAGGGTGGCCAGTGTGAATAATCACTCTTGCCAACAGGTGCTACTATGGTCTCAATAGGCAATTGAGTAGCAGAGACCTCTCTCGTACGACAAAACTAACACTCTACAAGACACTCATCCTACCCGTGCTTCTTTATGGCGCAGAGGCATGGACCCTATTAAGAACAGATGCAGCTGCCTTGAGAGTGTTCGAGAGAAAAGTCCTACGTAAGATCTTCGGTCCTGTACGAGTTGGCGATGATTTCCGTATCCGTTCGAAAAGTGAGCTGTATAAGCTCCTCAACGACATTGACGTTGTACAGCGTATTAATAGCCAACGTCTGCGCTGGCTCGGCCATGTCGTTCGAATGGAGGAGGATTCTCCGGCGAGACGGGTATTTGATGCGGGAATCTGCGGAAGTCGGCGAAGAGGACGACCTTGTATCCGTTGGAAGGACCAAATCGAGGAAGCCCTGTCATCGATTGGTGTAACCAACTGGCGTAGGCGCGCAAGAAGCAGAGGCGCCTGGAAGGATGTGTTGCGGCAGGCCGAAATCTGTTAAATGGGTTGTTATGGCCAATTAAGTAAGTAGGTATTATTATTTGTATTTAATTTTTTATAATTATAATATAATTATATAATTTTCTTAAATTGTTAACTGTTAACTTAACACCGTTTCTTTTACAAAAAAAATGTCACGGTCGCCATGTAAGCTTTCCGTTTAAAATAAAACACAAGTTTACTCTTCAATGTCCAATTCTAGAACACAATATAACCAGTAACGAAAATTATGACATTTGAAAAACGCTCATAACATAAAAGCACAGGCCAATTTAGAGGGAGAAAAAAGTTATAAGTTTTGCGAAGCAACAGATATACAGAGTGAAAACTGGCGGATAAAGTAGAAAAATTAAATGTAAATAAACATTTATTTTGTGTTAAAAAAGGGAAAATTTGGAATATTTTTTAATTTCCTCAATTAAAAGTTTAAAGTTTCTTAAATATTTAATTATTAATCGAAATGTGGGTGATTTTCGGTCACAATGAATATAATTTCTAGTGCAAGAGGTAATTAAGAAGCTAAATATTACAAGATCAAAATAAGACGTACTGCCCATAAAAAATTTTTCTTGCTGAAAGTTGCCAATATTTTTTAATGTCTTAAAAGAAAAAGTAAAAAATTGTTACTGTTATTAGTTGTTTTTATTATTTATTAATAGTTTTAATAGTTGAAGTCACCGTAGTCTAGTAGGTAGTGTGTTGGCTTATTAGACGAAAAGCCCGGGTTCGTATCCCAGGTCAGGCACCAAAAGGAAATATGAAAAAAAAAATATTTCTTCGGCGATTTTTTCTCAGCAGATTTCTGGCAAAAGCTCTGAGAGTAAATAAATCTGCCATGAAAAATTTTCTCAAAAATCTGTCGTTCGGAGTCGACGTTAAACTGTATGTCCCGCCACTCACGTATAAAATTAACGCACACAACATGAGTGGTGTGAGAAGCCAGGCCGTAATCCTGACTGAAGGGTTGTAATGGTCAATTATGTATGTATGTAATAGTTTTAAACAAAAATTAAATTTTTTATTAACTCTCGCCAATATAAAAAACCCACACGGAAAACTAAAAAAACATAAATAAACAAAAAAGAGTTACAAAAAGACAGGGACAGAAATACTTTTTGGCAATATTTGCTGTCCTTTTCACGTTTCGCCTGTGCGCTGTCAAATTCCGTTTCGTTACTGGTTGTATTGTGTTCTAGAATGTCTTCTTTATTATTCTTTAGTTCTTACATCGAGTTCTTACTTCTAGTTCTTATTTCCAGTTTTTACTTACATATCTTTAGTGCAGGGTTGTATAAACCCAGTAGTGCAGTGTTGCCACTATACTAGGTCATGTGAGAACTCTCAGCAAAGAGCTTGCGTGCAGCTTCCATTCCGTTAATGGGACCTCAAATATTCTATGGAAGCGGATGAATGGAAATGGATGATCAACGAAGGAAAAAATAAAGAGGCAAATACTCTTTTCAAATCAGGTAGGTATGATTTAATCAAAACTTTTGATGGACGGGTACAATAAGAAAATATTCGAGCCTTGCATAAGACTATTAAGAAATAACCTGAGGTTAATAACCGATATTTTTATAGGACAGCATGAGCCCGACATGTAGATTCTGTGCGGTTGAGAATGAATCAGCGGGACACATTCTTGGAACTTGTAAGGCATTTATGCATCCAAAAAGGAAACACCTGAGTGCATTTTAGTGTTAGGTAGAGAATAGTTCTTGTTGACTCAGGGAAATAGGCTTGAATCTAGTAATTGAACCTGGACATGACCCGTCCCTTCTAAATGCCTGTATTTAGGAGAGCATTGTTGAAAACAACAACGAGATATTGAGTTTCGCCCCAAGTGGTATGAAGGCCACAACTGTGAAGGAGTCCTTTAGTGAGGCTGCTCTTGATACTATGTCATGCCTGATTCTGCTTGATTTGTATGCCGTACGTCTGAGGAAACCGGACTGCTGGAAACAGTGCTCGACGGAACACTTTGGAATTCTGAACGTCGTCTTTCCTGAGAGAACGAACGGACCTTTGGAAAAAGTTACCGATTATATTGTGCCTGAGGCTATGTTCCTGTCGGGTTTAAGGATACTAATACCAGATAAGACAGATAGGTATATCCAACTTAATGGGTTGAATTTAGATGGAGAAACAGGTGCTGGGGTTTACTGTAAAGATATCGGTCTTTAACTTCTCTTTGGATTAAAGTATGACTGCAGTGTGTTTCACGCAGAAATTTTTGCTATCTTGAAGGCTATTGCTATCCTGATCCCCCAATCTCCCACTTCTACGGCCTCATCAATGAATGGGTCAGGGAGGAAGAGCAGAGGCTTTGGGGGGATGGATCGAGATGTTATTTGATTAGTAGTCTATGGCCTGCTATAGATAGTGCTAGAAAAGTTTTGCTATTGGGCTTGGAAAAGTCCAGCCTGAGGTTAGTTATTGGTCTTCTTACAGGGCACTGCGAGATTAGATCGCTGAGAAAGATCTGGAAGAGATCCCAGCAGGGTATGTTATAATGACAAGGAGCTTTAAATCATCGAACACCTCCTCTGCAACTGTCCAGTGAGATTTTTTACACCGTTTGTAAAAATTATTATGCAATTTATAATTGTATTGTAATAAATAATAGTTTTTTATTATTTTCTTAATTGGTCATTACAGCCTTTCAGTCAGGTTTGCGACCTAGTCTAATCCATAAGGGAACCTACAGTTTATTTTTTTTTTTTTTTTTTTTTTTTTTTTTATTTATTTATTTTATTTGCCTATGGAAATATTCCTTACAGGCAATTTATTAAAGTTACAATTGTAAATTTAAATTTATATCAATTTTAAAAACTATGAATTTAAATATATAATTACATTATTTTTTATAACATTATTTGATGACGAAAAATCTATTAGCATATACAATTTATTAAATTCTTTACACATTCTCCTTATTGGATCAGCACCAGCGTAGTTGGATCTAAAAAATTGTATTGATAATGGGGAAAAATGACGTGACGGACGTTGAGGAACATTAAACGTGATATTATGGATTAAAAAACTGGAGCCTATATCACCAGTAATTACATTGAATATGAATGAGATATTTAACATAGTTCTGCGGCTTTTAAGTGTCGGAAGTTTAATTAAAGCTAGTCTGGCAGAATAAGAAGGTAAACTTGTAGGATTAAAATTCAGTCCTCGGAGACAAAACATCAGAAATTGCTTTTGTACAGATTCGATGACGTCGGAATATTTTTTATATAGAGGATCCCATATTATGGAACCATATTCGAGTATAGGCCTTACAAGAGATGTGTAGAGCGATTTAGTAACATAAGGATCGTTAAATTCTTTTGCCCACCGTTTTATAAAACCAAGAACGCTTCTAGCTTTATTTACAGTCATAGTTATGTGCGGGATAAAATTTAGTTTGGGATCAAGTAGAACTCCTAGATCCAGGAAGTTATCTACAAGCTCAAGCTCGTATCCATCAAAAGCATAGTTTGCAGGAATCGGATTCTTTCTTACAAATCTCATGTATTTACATTTTTTGAGATTAAGCTGCATTAGATTTAAATTACACCATAAATGAAACGAATTTAGGTCATTTTGAAGAAGTTTCTGATCGGAACTTTGGCGATAACTTAAGAAAATTTTTACGTCATCAGCGTACATTAGGATATTGGAATAGTGAATCGTTTCAGGTAAGTCGTTAATAAACAATGAAAACAGAAGCGGTCCAAGATGGCTACCCTGAGGTACCCCAGAAAGGACATCAATACTTCTGGAGCAGCAGTTTTTAAAAAGTACGGTTTGTTTTCTGTTAGTTAAATACGAGTAAATCCATTTTAGACTAAGATCGGAAAATCCCAATAAATAAAGTTTCTTCCTCAAAAGTACATGATTGACTTTATCGAAGGCCTTGCTGAAATCCGTATAGATAACGTCTGTTTTTTGCTGATGAAAAAATCCTTGATACACAACTGTTGAGAGATGAAGCAGGTTTGTTGTAGTAGAACACTTTTTCCTAAAACCGTGCTGATAAGGAGATATCAAGTTAGAAACTTGATAACATAAATCATCTGTAACCATTTTTTCAAACAGTTTTGGAATTATGCTCAGTTTTGCAATACCACGATAATTTGTAACATCGGATCTATTTCCTGATTTGAACAAAGGAATAATGAATGAATCCTTCCAAACATTAGGAAAATAACCACATATAATCGATTTATTAAATAAGTATGATAGTGGAACAGCTATAGAGTCGGCACAATTAATTAAGATGCTACTAGGAATGTTATCAGGTCCAAAGTTATAGGAGAATTTTAGTTTTCTCAATTCCATAGAAATAGTAGGAACGTTGATTAAATTTATTGATACTGTGGAATTTGTATTTATTTTAATGTGATAATCAGTGGAATCATTATAAGTTGCATCCGAATAAGTTGTGGAAAAGAAGCTGGCAAATAAATTGCTTATAATGCTGTCATCACTAGATTCAATCTGCTGAAATCTCATAGAAGATGGAAAACCAGTTACTTTTTTCTTTGAGTTCACAAATTTAAAAAACGATTTTGGATTACGCTTAAAGTTGTATTTCATTGTATTTACATATTTATCGTAACATGATTTATTAAGTATTGTGTATTCCGCCCGGGTAACAGAATATCTTATATAATCCATATAACAACCAGATTGTTTAAACTTTTTATAGTATTTATTCTTCTTATTTTTTACACGAGCCAGTTGTTTATTATTCCATGGAGGACCGGATAATTGTCTAGATATTTGCTTTGGAACACATAAATTCAAAAAGGTATTAACCTTAGAGTAAAAGGCTTTAGACATATCATCAACATTAGTATAGCATGAAAAAAAGGAGTGCCAATCCGTATTGATTAGGAGTTCATTTAACATATTATAGTTGGTGTGCTTAAATGAAAAAACTTTCTCATTTTTGCTACACGAAGGCATCGATAAATTAAGTGGAATGGATGTTTTTAATACGAGCGTTGGATGATAACAATCTTCTGGACTGGTAATAGGGAACGAGCGTTTAATAAAGCTATTAGTCACCTCATTTACGAATATTAAATCCAATATTTTGAAATTAATGTTTGGAATGCCATTAATTTGGAACAGACCCAAATCATACAAAATATTAAAAAATTCGTCGAAATTTGAATTCTGCTTCATTTGAATGAAATAACCATCGTCTGGTAAGTATTTCCATTGAATTGAAGGTAGATTAAAATCACCGAGGACAAAAATAAAATCACCGTCTTTTGAAGAATGAGCAACAGTACTTATAGCTTCTGCATGTTTTATGTATACAGCTTGTGGAGAAGATGGCGGAATATATGAACAGGTAATAAAAATATGATGACCATTCATTTTTATAGAAACAGCTATAAATTCAATATCGTGAGGTGTATCAGTTACTAAAAGCTCAGATGGTAAATTACATGAAATAGCAATAAGGACACCTCCTCCTGTAGTTTCATTGCCACGATCACGACGAAAGATGTTAAATTTGTTACAAAGTATTTCAGTATTCAAAAAATTATCATTTAACCACGTCTCCGTAAATACTAATATTTGCTGATCGATGTTAAAACTATTCGTGTATAATGTAGTAAGTTTTGTTCTCAAGCCACGAACATTTTGATAAGCGATGGACATAAAATCATCAGTTAGTTTTTTGGAACAAACGATTCACGTTGTGGAAGTACGGCAATACTTTGGGGTCTAGCTTTATAGATATATTCCCGAACTAGAGTATTTGTTGGCCAGAAATTCGGATTAATTAGAGTCTCAAAAATATCCGTAGAAATAGTAATTTTAAATGATGAGATAGATCTAGGTTGAGAAAAATTAAATTTCTGTATTGATATATCCGCATCACTACCAATAGCATTTCTTATGTAAAAATCAACAGATTCCGATGTTATATCGTAATGTAAGCGCGAAACGAAAATTGTCTTTTTTGGAGGAACTGCTCGTAGAGGAATATACCTGGAATCACTATTTATGGATCCGGGAGGATTAATATTTATAGATTGTGGAGGATTGATTACATTAGGATATAAATTAGTACTATTTAATTCAGTAATATTGGAAGAAGGAACAATGCAATCGGATTCACGATATAAATTATTACTATTCAATTCAGTAATATTGGAGAATTGAACATTACCATCGGATGCAGAATTACATGGGGGCGCAGAAACATTTTCTTGGTCGTCACGTTTATCTTTATTCATATTTCTTGCCGACTTACGACGTTTTGGAGAGGACTGTGGGGGAGATTTTAAATTATCCAAAGATTTAAAATCATCAAATAATTTTCCATATGCCGAAATGCGGTCATTTAATTTAATTGCCTCTTTTTGAAGTTCGGTGAATTTGTTTTTAGTCTCTTGAAAAAAACGGTAATAATTTACTCCGATTTTTCTACAGTTTTCGCAACACCAATGCAGACCTTTATTTTTAGAAACGGCTTCAGCAACGAGTCCTGAAAGACCACTACATTTAAAATGACAACATTCGTGACACACAAACAATCTTTCATCATCGTTTTTTATATTACAATTTTTTACTAAGCAAGCCATTTTCAAAATTAATTATATAATGTTTCGCTCAGTGTAGAATAAGTATGAAGTAGATGGCAACTCTATTATTCAGCTGTAGTTATTGTTTCTATGTTCAATTGGTGTAAAAAAAACGGTTTAAACTGTTCCGATCTTAGTTATTGTTTGTGTATTTGATTTTGTTTTGATCTTTATTTCAATTTCTTTTCTTTTCTTTATATTCAATTTGCATATGTTTCGTATTGTTTTGTTTTAAATTTTTATTGTTTGTTTATTTGTATGTTTTTTTGTTCGGAGAAATCAGCTGACTGTGAATTGTTGTTATTGTTTTGAATTTATTGTTGTCCTTTTGTAATTCTGTTTTGTTTATTGTTATCGTTTTGTATTTCTGTTTTATTAAATATTATCACATTGGCGCGAACTGTTTTTACACAAAATTGTTGTTTCAATTGTTTTATATATTGTTTATGTTTTGTTTAGTATATAGAATTAATCTTTAATCTTTTTTTAATGTTGTTATGTAGGTGTTAGGATTAATAGGATTAAAAATACTGTGTAAGTTTGTTGTTGTTTTAATTGCAGTTGTCTGATTTTGTAGATAAGTCATCAAAAATAAGAATAAGAATAAGTTGACTTCTAACGGCAGATGTGTTAGAAACTTTTCTTGACAATTTCATACGCTCTTAGGGTTTTTGTTAGAAATCTGCTGAGAGTAGTCGCCGAAGAAATTGGTTTTTAATATTTCGTTTTGTTCGAAATATTTGAGTCAGGGGTTGAACGAGTTCTCATCTAATAAGCCGACACACTACCTACTACACTACGCCGACCTAATTTTTTTAATATTATACGCAAATCCGAAATGTTATTTCGTTAGATTTTGACTAAGATCTTAAATCTAATTTACCGGACATTATTTCGTCTTAAACGTAAATAAATTTTAACTCGGCTGTTTCACATCGATATGCTCATTAAATTTTTTACGCCAATATTCTAAGAAATTGAGAGTTCTGTCTTTAGCTTAATCCTAACGCAATTTTACATTCAATGTCGGTCGTCATTAAAGCAACAAATTACAGCGGCAAAATTTGGTATAGCATTTTCAGTTTAAATTAAACCTTTTTCAAAATAAATGAAACCTTTTTCAAAATGAACGAAACCTTTTTCAGATTAAACGAAACTTTTTTCAAAATAAATGAAACTCTTTTCAGAATAAATTAAACTTTATTCAAATTCAATTAAACATTTTTCAAATTAAATTAAACCAGTTATAGAATTCAATAGGAAACAAACATTCATTTTTATATAATACTTGTTAAAATTAATGAAGAATTTGTCCATTGACCGCTTTAGGAATTGTCATTATCATATCCATAACATAGTTCGCACAATCATTTTGATTAATTTGTGCGACACTTTTCTCAATTACACTTACTATGTTATGCTCTGTGGTAATGTCACTTAATAATGATCGGGCGTGAAATTTTATCTTAGAACATGTTTTCTCTATCGGGTTCAACATAGGAGAATAAGGTGGTAAAAATTTAAGTGTACAGACACTATTATCCACCATATTTCGAATTTCCTGGGTTTTATGGATTCTGGCATTATCCATAATTAAAAATGAATTTTGTAACTCTGGGCTGCTTTCCATTTTATCCAGGAGCTCCCTAAGAAATAATTGGAAACGGGATGAATTTACAGTGGAAAGGGAAAAAACTTTATGGTAAACAACACCAGCATTATTTATCGCAGCAATTAAAGTAACGTTCCTTCCCCTTACGGTTGTCACAACAACATGAGCTCTTTCACCTACCTTAGCACGTGCTTGTGAACGCCGTAAATGTAAGTTAAGCCCGCACTCATCTATAAAAATCATTTTTTTTCTTTTTTTTGAGGAGACCAAATTGCAAATTCTGAGGCATACTCTCGACGCTATTCATACGGTCCATTTCGATGGAAGCCATTTTCAGCGTTATTTTAAGTTCTTTTAATCCGTTGAAAATTGTAGACAATGCAAGCGTTACATTAAATTGTTCAAATAACTTTTTGCGAATATTTCTCAAAGTTATTCCCGGCTCACTCTCCACAATCGTCTCAATTTTTCCGGGATTTGGGGAATTAATTAAAAAAAATACAACAAAATATGATAAACCTACAAATTCTATAACTGGTTTAATTTAATTTGAAAAATGTTTAATTGAATTTGAATAAAGTTTACTTTATTCTGAAAAGAGTTTCATTTATTTTGAAAAAGGTTTCGTTTAATTTAAAAAGAGTTTCGTTAAATCTGAAAAATGTTTCGTTCATTTTGAAAAAGGTTTCATTTATTTTGAAAAAGGTTTAATTTAAACTGAAAACTAGTTTACATTTTCTTGACCAAAAATTGTTACTCTGAAAGCAAAATTGGTTACCAACCATATTTCAATTTTTGTATTTGTTAGTGCGATAGTAAAAAACTGTGGTACTTAAAAACCCTAGTTACATAAAAATTCCTAGTGTGATCTTTTGACGCTTTTTACACCTTCAAATTAGTTTTCAAACTAGTTTGAAAACTCTTCAGTTTGTATGAGGAGAAAACGAGCGAGGGTGAGTTCACACTTTGATGTACTCGCAAACTTGCTTTGTTCTTTATTCGTATTTACACATAATTGTATTTGATTTCACATTTTATTTGACATTTTCTTTTATTTTTTTGTTTCGCATAGTGAAGTTAACACGTTGACTGCCGCTGCAACTTTCAGAAAACTGGATAAAAACGACAATTTGATTTTTTCACATTATATTACTAAAAACTCTATTTTTAGATCGTAGGTATAATCAAAAAGCAAAAGTGATGATGATTTTAAGGAGAAAAAGTGGTTTAGTGAGTACGAGATAACTCGTAGTTGGCTCCCTAGAAAGGAGCGCAATTTACGAGTTATTATTATTTCTTTATTAGTATTAAAAAATAGTTTTTAAAAGCAATTGTACTACAATTAAATCACATATATCGGGTTCAACATAGGAGAATAAGGTGGTAAAAATTTAAGTGTACAGACACTATTATCCACCATATTTCGAATTTCCTGGGCTTTATGGATTCTGGCATTATCCATAATTAAAAATGAATTTTGTAACTCTGTGCTGCTTTCAATTTTATCCAGGAGCTCCCTAAGAAATATTTGGAAACGGGCTGAATTTACAGTGGAAAGGGAAAAAACTTTATGGTAAACAACACCAGCATTATTTATCGCAGCAATTAAAGTAACGTTCCTTCCCCTTACGGTTGTCACAACAACATGAGCTCGTTCACCTACCTTAGCACGTGCTTGTGAACGCCGTAAATGTAAGTTAAACCCGTACTCATCTATAAAAATCATTTTTTTCTTTTTTTTGAGGAGACCAAATTGCAAATTCTGAGGCATACTCTCGACGGTTTTCAATAGTCGATGCGCTATTCATACGGTCCATTTCGATGGAAGCCATTTTCAGCGTTATTTTAAGTTCTTTTAATCCGTTGAAAGTTGTAGACAATGCAAGCGTTACATTAAATTGTTCAAATAACTTTTTGCGAATATTTCTCAAAGTTATTCCCGGCTCACTCTCCACAATCGTCTCAATTTTTCCGGGATTTGGGGAATTAATTAAAAAAAATACAACAAAATATGATAAACCTACAAATTCTATAACTGGTTTAATTTAATTTGAAAAATGTTTAATTGAATTTGAATAAAGTTTACTTTATTCTGAAAAGAGTTTCATTTATTTTGAAAAAGGTTTCGTTTAATTTAAAAAGAGTTTCGTTAAATCTGAAAAATGTTTCGTTCATTTTGAAAAAGGTTTCATTTATTTTGAAAAAGGTTTAATTTAAACTGAAAACTAGTTTACATTTTCTTGACCAAAAATTGTTACTCTGAAAGCAAAATTGGTTACCAACCATATTTCAATTTTTGTATTTGTTAGTGCGATAGTAAAAAACTGTGGTACTTAAAAACCCTAGTTACATAAAAATTCCTAGTGTGTTCTTTTGACGCTTTTTACACCTTCAAATTAGTTTTCAAACTAGTTTGAAAACTCTTCAGTTTGTATGATGAGAAAACGAGCGAGGGTGAGTTCACACTTTGATGTACTCGCAAACTTGCTTTGTTCTTTATTCGTATATACACATAATTGTATTTGATTTCACATTTTATTTGACATTTTCTTTTATTTTTTTGTTTCGCATAGTGAAGTTAACACGTTGACTGCCGCTGCAACTTTCAGAAAACTGGATAAAAACGACAATTTGATTTTTTCACATTATATTACTAAAAACTCTATTTTTAGATCGTAGGTATAATCAAAAAGCAAAAGTGATGATGATTTTAAGGAGAAAAAGTGGTTTAGTGAGTACGAGATAACTCGTAGTTGGCTCCCTAGAAAGGAACGCAATCTACGAGTTATTATTATTTCTTTATTAGTATTAAGAAATAGTTTTTAAAAGCAATTGTACTACAATTAAATCACATATAAAATTTTCTAATACTACATATTTTTACATGTCATATATAACAAAAAAAAAAAAACAATATGTTTCTTATATATATTAAAATTACGTTCCATTTTTACATTATTTGGTAGGGAGTTGTAAAGTTGAAAACCCTTATAAAATAGTGACCGCTGCATTGCAGATGATGATGCTCTTTCAATTCTAAAATGTTCCGCATTTCTAAGGTGGTAAGGTTGAGAATTTCTCACGTACGATACTTGATCGGTTAGATATTCTGGTGCTTCACCGTTTTTAATTCCGTGTATGAAATTTACATATATACATAATTGGTCATTACAGCCCTTCAGTCAGGATTACGACCTAGTTTCTCACACCACTTATGTTGTGTGTGTTAATTTTATACATGAGTGGCGGGACCTACAGTTTAAAGTCGACTCCGAACGACAGATTTTTGAGAAACTTTTCATGTCAATTTAATTTATTCTCAGAGTTTTTGCCAGAAATCTGCTGAGAGGAAGTCACCGAAGAAATACTTTTTGTATTTTATTTGATGTCTGGCCTGGGGCTCGAACCCTGGCTTTTCGTCTAATAAGCCAACACACTACCTACTAGACCACGGCGATGTATGAAATTTAGTGTGTTCAATTTAAGCCGTTGTTCTACATTTAACCATTTAAGTGATTCAAGCATGAAGTGGATCGAGGTATATCTGTTGACTTTAAGTATGATTCTCATTGCTCTATTTTGTAGTTTTGCAATCTTTCGATTTGATGAGCTGTGCAACATGTGAATAATATTGTCGAACCGTATTCGAAATGAGGCTTTATCATTGTGTTGTGTATATTAACCGCCGTTGAAATTGAGACTTGGTTTCTTATTCGCTTAAAAAAACTAATCTTTTTGCCGATCTTCTTACATATGTAATCAATATGATTTTTAAATTTTAAGTTTTTATCAATTATAATTTATCAAATATAAATTATCCTCCATTATTTTCGTTTTACTTTCATTTAATTTAAGTTTATTCATTTTTAGCCATATACTAACATTATTCATATCCTCGTTGGGATTATTATAACATATTTGTTCAGATTCTCCTTCCGTAAAAATAAGCGTATCGTCAGCGTATAGGACTATTTCGCACTTGTTCAATATGTTTGGCATATCATTTATATATAAAACAAATAGTAGTGCTCCCAATATCGATCCTTGTGGCACACCGTATTCCTTGTAATGTATGTGTGACTTAATGTCATTTACTTTCGTTATTTGCTTCCTGTTTGTTAAATATGATTCAAACCATTTTAATTCTATGTCTTCGATGCCATATGCTTGTAATTTTTGCAAAAGTATTTTTCTATCGATGGTCTCGAAAGCTCTTTTAAAATCCAGGAAGATACCCAATATTTTAATATTCTTGTCTGTCTTTTTCCATCTGTTAATTAAATAATTAATTGCTGTTTCACATGAGAATTTTTTCCTGAAACCGGACTAATATTTCGATAGTATTTTCTTAGATTCTAAGTACTGCTCCAACTGTTCCTTAACCACTTTTTCCTTAAGAGTATTTATTGGTCGATATTCATCACATCTTTCTGTTTTTGCAACCTTCTCCATTGGTGTTACCATCGCTGTTTTCCAATTTTCTGGAAACACAACTGTTTGTAGTGATTTGTTCACTATCCTTAGCATTATTCTGCCGACGATATGCCAACTATTTATAATCATGTCACTTGATACTTTATTATAGTCCGATTTTTTTCTTTAGGCTTTTAAAAATTGTTTTTAATTCTTCTAATGTTATTTCTCGAAATTTAAATTTGGATTTTATCACAGTTATTCTATTGACATATTGCACATTATCTATCCCATCTCTTATTTTAATACTATTTATAAAATATTTATTAAAATTATTTGCTATATCAAAATTGTCTTTACTTTCTGCCTGATCAAATATTACAGTTTCTATTGCACTCCGATTTTTTTTAAAAATAAGATTTTTATCTCCTTCCACATTTCTTTTTGGTCAGTAACATTATTAATTTTGTTATTAATATAACTTTTTTTGCGTTTTAAATTTTAACTTTATATAAATTTCGCATCGCTTTATATATAGCTCATGCTTCACTAGAGTTTTCTATTTTTCTGTATTTTATTTATACATTTTTTTTCTTTTTAAACGTCTTACTTCTTCATTAAATCAATTTATATTACAATTTTCTTTAATTTTTCGCCTTCTTGTCATATTTTTAATTGCATTTTCTAGCTAACTATCAAACACAATCACGATGTCATTTAAATCTATATTCATTTCTTGGATGCTCCATATTTCTCTATTATATTGCTGTTTATTATATTTAAAAATATCGATTTCTTTATAATCAATGCTGTTAGTGTTGTGTCTCATATTACCAATTATTATGTCTATTGCTTCATGATTCGAAATTTTATTTGAACTATTGGCCTTTGGCGATATATTGTTGTTATCTGTTATGACAAAATCAATTAATGTTTTTAAACTCTGTGTAATTCGTGTAAACTCTCCTATTACTTGTTTAAGGCCATTATCATCCAGCAAACATTGCATTTTATTTTTATAAAAACCGTCCTTACACCAATCTATATTAAAATCACCAGCTATTATTACATCGCAGTTTAATTCACTCATTTCTTCTTCACTCCCAAAAATTCCGTTTCAGCACTATTAGGTGATCTATATATAGATATAATTGCAATTGTGTAGTTATTATGTTTCGCCATATCCATATTTTTGCGTCTATAATTTTTTCAAAGATTTTTTTCGCATTCCAACTCTTTTTGAAATATGATATTACTCCACCTGTTCTTGTTGAATTTGATACCGTTATAAATTGGTTGTAACCAATGAGCTGCGTTTCTTCCTCATTAATTTCTTTGGTTGGGTTTCCGAAAGTATTATAAATTCAGGCTTTTTTATTTCTGCTAATATATCTAATTGCTTATAGTTATTTAATATTCCTTTTTATATTTGTGTATATGCCTGGTATTTTCCGTGATTGTTATGCCACTAAACCACTTCTTGATTACATTCCTTCGATTTATGACTTCCATGACATTTAATGCAGACCTCTTCATATTTACAATCAGATGCTTTATGGTTGTATCCTTTACATTTAAAACAATCTATAATGTGAGTACCATCGAAAACTCTGCATTTCTCCCAACCAATATTAACTTTTTGTGCAATCATTACTTTCATATATGACTCGTTATCTAATTTGAGTATAGCGTTGTATATTGTATCACCATTTCTATTATACTCCAAAAACTTTATGACTTCTATTAGGCTATCATTAAGAAAATTGTTTTGCCTTCTCAATTTTCCGGTAATTTCAGTTTCCGCTAGTTTAACGACATACCAGTTATTTTAATTTTAATATCACCTTGATTAGGAACATTAATTTGGGAGTAGTCACCAATTTTCTTTTACATTGTTTCTTTTATTTTGTCTCTTTCTTCATTACTTTCGCTCTGTATAACTACCGAAGCATTTTTTCGCTGTTCTATATTAACAATTTTGAAGTTCATAGGATCAACTTTTTTATTTAAATCCTCCTTAGTTTTTACGACATCTTGTTTTCCTTTTGGTTTAAAAATAAGCTTGTTTTGTTTATTTTTGTCTGGCATCCTTATATTACTTTTTAATGTATCGGCAAATGATAGCTTACTTGTTTTGACACTTGTTTCCTCAATTGTTTTTTTTATTTCATACATACATAATTGGTCATTACAACCCTTCAGTCAGAATTATGACCTAGCTTCCCACACCAGTTATGTTGTGTGTGTTAATTTTATACATGAGTGGCGGGACCTACAGTTTAAAGTCGACTCCGAACGACAGATTTTTGAGAAACTTCATGGCAATTTGAATTACTCTCAGAGTTTTTGCCATTATTTCATTACACATTATTTTGTTTTTCTCTTCAATTATATTACACTTCTCTTTACTTTTATTTTGATTTTCGTTTATCACTCCCTACATCTTACTTATTTCCTTTACATTTACATCGCATTGCCTTTGAGCTTCATATAATTTTCTCAATCTCTCTTCATACCTTTTTTCGATAGCTTCAAGAAGCGCTTAAATTTTATTTTGTTTTAAAGATTATTTGAATTCGCCCTTACATTCAGCCAGGTGTTGTTTGTTTTTTCACACTTTCTTGAATATCTCCGACCGCCATATCCACATTATGAATATATTGAACACAGTCATCACACATAAAACGGATGAAGCCACCAGCCTCCAATATTCCACGAGAATTTTGATCGATTCCCGAGCACTTTTTTGCACAGTGATAAACTTTTTTGCATAGTCCTTCACACGCCAAGCCAGATTCGCCGCGTAGTGACGTTTTACAATGATGGCATGCCGACATATCTATGCTTCAACTTTTATTTTGTTTTTTCCTATCAATAAATAGCTTTTTTGTCTGTATTTAACCACCCGAAAATGAAAAACCACTTTGTTTATGATTTTAATATAGTCCTGTCTATTTAAATAGTCTTTAAATATTTTATTTTTCAAAAAATTTGCGGAGCCTTTTTTTGCTCAATACCGTTATAATATAAAAACAATAGTTATCTGGTAGCTGGCAGTCAACGTGTCAATATAAAGTCCCCTTATCTAAAAGAACATTACTTTTTGTTTATTTTGTTTTTGAAAGCAAAACATTTGCAAACGAAAAATTTTAGTGCCAAACAATTAATCAAAAAAAGTGAAAAAAAAAAATTAAAAAAAAAAAATCAAAAAGAATATAATTTAAATAAGGTAAATATTAAAAAATAATAATACTTAAATATATAATATATTATAATATAATAACAAATATAATATTCATATAATATTCATGTCTTGTGTTTGAACCTAAATCACAATGCTAAATAAAGTTACAACTGTCAAAAACACTAGAACAACGAGATAAAAGAAAACAAAATTTGTCAAAGTAATTTTTTATGTGCAAAAGCGAAACAAAGTCTAAAAAAAATTCAATAGAGTTTGTGAAACTAATAATCAAAATACTTTGAAGGTGCAAAAGGCGTCTTTCTTAGTACCTTTTGCGAACAATTTTTTTAAAATAAAGTCGTACCTTTAAGTAGAAAAGCATACTACTTTTGTGATCAACCTTGGCAGCTCTGTATTTTAATAAATAGAAGAAAATTTTGCAACAAAGAAGATTATTAAAAAATAGTTATTTAAGATGTCTGAAATAAAATCTTTAGAACATTCAACTTTAAAAGTTCCGTATGAAATAATTAATAAAAAATTTCGAACAACTCAAAAAGCTATAGATAGAGAAGTTGACCAAATTCTAAATGTGTCGAAAGAAGTTGAAAAAGTGTTATTAGTTCGCCCAGTTGTTTCGGATGTTAGCAAAATTGTTGGGAACGTCGTTCAACGTCTTCACATTTTAAAAAGAAAGTCGGATGAGTGCATAAATGAGGAATTAAAAGCAGCATATATTTGCAAAAGGAAACTTGATCATCTTAAAGGCATAGGTCAAGCAGAATCAAACTCAGATATGGAAATTTGTCACGCTTCAATAGACCAATGGAAAAGGGTATATATATATACTGTTTAATTATACTAATTTTAGCAATATTGGTGGTTAAGACGCAAAGTTTAAAAACTTGCATTATCCTAGTTCTTGTTTGGATTTATAAATGTTCAACAAAATAGTTTTGAGATTGTAATTTTTTAATTTATTTATTGGACCATGCTTCGTCTTATTTCCTATTATTTATTTTGCTAACCATTGAAGCAAAAAATGAAAAATGAATTTGAATTCAGAATTGCTTGCTTTGTTAATGTCAAAAGATAAAAATTACATGATTTCTTTGAAATAAGCTAAATCGACATCACTCGATTCTGTGATTCATAATTTTCTTGTGCGGGATGCTTTCGTCGCTAAAAATAAACTATTTAAAATATTTTTTTTTAATTGAAAAAAATTTGATTTATGATTTTGCCACTTTAAATAAAGTAATAGGTTAAAAATCAAAATTAATTAACTTTATCTGGTTTATCTCAGTTGTAGTTCGTAAAAGGAATTGGAAAGAACTCTTAAGTTCTTGATTTGCATCGTTTGATGCAAATACACAAGCAAATGCTCTATTATAGTATTTGAAATATGAAATATTTACATCAACATTTTAGTCCATTTAGAACCAATCTAAAAAATAAACTAGTCTATGAATAATAAGAATAATGTAATTAATGTGCCAACGACGGTGCAGTGATGTGAAAAATAGTTTGGAGACAGAGATGGTTTTCTTCATTTTTTTTATTAGTATTTATAATAATTCCAGAATTCCTATTTACATTTATACAATATACTAATATTTTATAAATTCTTTATATTTATAATTTGTGTTTACAAAATTTGCACATTTTCTTCTAAATACGTCATAATTTTTTCTGTTTTAATATCGCCCGAAAGAGTGTTGAATACTTGAAGACCTTTATAAAAAAAAGATTTTTGTGCTGCTTGTACTTGCTTTCTTGAACCTGAAGTTCTCTGCACTTCTCAGTCGATTGCAGCTATATCACCTACGTATCTGATTTGATTGCACAGATATTTAGGAGTATAACCATGTTTGATTTTGTTTATAAGCCTTAGAGTATTAAATTCATGTTGTTTTTCAAGATTCAGTCATTAATATAAGTATATCGAGTATATCCTGTATTGATATATATCTATTGTATTTTAAAATAATCCGCACTTCTTCATTCTGTAGTTTTTGTAATCTTTCCAATTGTAATTCACTGCAATGTATGTATATATTGTTGATTCGAATTCAAAGTGATACTTTATTATCTTATTGTAAATATTATTATTATTTATATTAGATTTATAATTAAATTATAAGATCTAAGTAAGAAATTAAGAAGCACTAGCGACAGGGCCAACGGCTCTAGGTAATAGTGTTTTCACACCAAAATTTAAAACCTGATTTTAGCATTAAAACCATAATCAGCTGATTTTGCGTTCACACTGCAAGTTTTATTAAAATTGGTTTTAAATTCATGACATTTATGACTACGAGAAAAAAATTTGATGAGCAATATGCCTTATTTCATCTTGATATATTTAGCTTCTGACTTACCTTTTGCAAAAAGAAACTCTATTCATTGTGACCAGAAACCACACACATTTCGATTAATAATTAAATATTTACAAGGTTTTAAAATTTTCATTGAATAAATTTAAAATATTCCAAATTTTCCCTTTTTTAATACAAAATAAATGATTATTTACATTTATTTATTTATTTACAGTTGTTTTTGTTTTTATTTTGTTTTTATCAGCTGTTTTCAAGTTTTCAGAGCTGGTAGCTCTGATTTAGTACATTTAGTACAAGGTTGTATTTCATAAAACCTACTTAAAACCAATTCAAAAAAGGTTTTATTTTGGTTTTAACACAATAATTTTGTATGGTAAAAACAGGTTTTATTTTTGGTTTTAACGTTAAAACCAACTTTTGCGTTAAAACCACTCGGTGTGAAAACACTATAATATTTATAAATAACTTAGATAATAAATGAAATACGTATTTTGCATAGTATAATAATTCTTAACTAAATATAGATTCCGATTTTCTTGATAAAATTGTTAATTTTAAAATGTGGGTTTCGTAGAAGATTTTAACAGTGAGATAGGATAATGAGAACTAAACTCATCTATCTTTGCCGAGTGATAAAGGGGGCAGTCCAGGAGGAAGTGTTTTACGGATATACTAGTATTAAATCTCGAACATAGGGGAGCTGCATCTTTCCGGAGAAGATAATTGTGGGTGATAAACGTCCAAGGCGCAGTCGGGAAAATATTTTAATTTGGTGCCTGTCTATATCTGTGGGATACATAGGTGGATTGCGATCGTTGATTAGAATCAGAGTTGGAATTATTTTTGCAGAAAATGTAGAGATCATCAGCATACATGCAATGGTCTAAGTGCTTGTAATTATTTATTATTTGATGAATCTCATGCGTGACCAAAATGGGGAAAAAACTAAAAAAAGATTTAAATAAAGTTAATCCGGAAAATTTAAAATTATCTAATGTTATTACAAAAAATAGTGGAACGGTCGTTATCGAAGTAGAAAATAGCACAGAAAGAGAAAAAGCAAAACATTTAATTAAAGAAAAATTAGGTGAAGAATACGAAATAAGAATTCCTACCTCTTTATATCCGAATATTTTAATAACTGGAATTAGTTTTGAATATGATGATACGCGACTATTGGAGTTAATCAAGAAACAAAATCAATGTATGAACAATACCAATGTGAAAATGATCAAACAATATGAAATAAGGAAAAATAATAGAACTTATAATGCGATTGCAGAAATTGAACCGAATGTATTTACTAATATATTAGCAGCGGAAAAAATTAACATTGGCTAGGAACGTTGTAAGGTGTACGATGGAATCAAGGTACTACAATGTTTGAGATGTAAAGGGTTTAATCATAAGGCAGCAAATTGTACAAGCGATGAAGTATGTGTTAAATGTCATGGTCAACATAGGCATTCCGAATGTAGTGAAAGCCAATTAAATAAGTGTATCAATTGTATACGTGCGAATAGAAAATTTAATTTAGGTTTAAATGAAGATCATGATACGATGAGTAAATCCTGTCCATCTTATTTAAACAGGCTTGATGCAAAGAAAAATAGAATTGGATATTAACAATTAAGGAATTATGACAATGCCAAAACAAAAGATAATACAGAAAATATTAAAAAATATAATAGCAATGTGATCAAGTGTATATATGTTAATATAAGTAGTATATTAGCGAATAAAGAGGAGTTAGAAAGAATTATTGAACTTCAAGAAGCAAATATCGTACTTTGTTCCGAAACATGCACAACTAATAACATAGAGGACGCTGAAATTAGCATTGCTACATTCAATATGATTCGTCATACTGGTTGTGTATGAATGTATATAAAAAAATCTATTAAATACAGCTTAATTTGTAATAAAACATTTGATCAAAATATGTGGTTTATTATAATTAAATTGAAGGATTTTCAAACAAATGGCAGATTGGGGTACTGTATCATTCTCCAAGTGCTGACAAGTCGGAATTTTTAACGTACTTAAAAAGTACGATAGAGACATATTTTGAAAGATATAATAATATAATTATTGGTGATTTCAACATAAATATTAATAATGACACAGTTTATACAACATAATTAAATAATATTTTCTCATCCAAGGCCATGAAACAGCTTATAAGTTTTGATACTCGCGTTACGGAATTTTCCAGTACTAAAATATACCTTCTTTATTCAACATCTGATAAAATGAAAACTAAATGCTTAAATAGTTGTAATATAACGGACCATGAGACTATAGAATTCTCTGTGCCGGTGGAAAAAGAAGTAAGGATGAGACTTGCAATAAACATTACGTGTTGGGAATATTATAATGAGGACAATTTAATGGCATTGTTAAGACTTATTAATTTAACCGAGCTTAATTATGGTAACTTGGATGAAAGAGTGGAAAATTTTAACGCTGCACTATGTGGCATTTACCCTGAAAAGCTGGCAAAAAAAGGCAAAAATGAATTTAAAGATTTTAAGAAACTGGGTATGTAGTTCGATAGACAACAACATTCTGCATTATATAGCGAATTTTCACGACTTTGAGTTGAGATTTGTAGATTTGAGACGATGTCAAAGTCAGGAAAGTGAAGAAAATTAAATGCGTTTTTGGTGTTTTTTTTTTTTTTTGAAATTTTAATAGGTTTATATGATATTTTTTGTGGCTAAATGAATAGAGGTTTTATATTGATTTATCTTTTTTTTTTTTTTGAAAGGTATAAGCCACTGCTACTTTCAGTTTATTTTTAAATATATATCTCATATATTAATGTTAAAATTATACGTTCAAAATTTAAAAAGGATAAAAATTTAACATTTTTTTACCCTTCCTAAAAAAAGATAAGGATTTTAAAGGTGACTCTAGTTTTTAGTAGTTTAATGTTATATACCACAAGAAAATACGAACTCTACATTCAGGAACAAAAAAAAAGTTTGCGCAAATTTGCGCAATTATTTTTGGCGATTTTTTTGAAAATTTTAGTTTTTTTGAAAAATTAAAAAAATTAGACGCAGTGTAATAAAGCCATAGGCAATAAAGCCATATGGCCTTATTTCTCAATAGAATGAGAAATAAAACTATATGGATTCAGTAGAAGCGATACCAATCGAGATGTCCTGAATAGGTTACTTTTAAGCAGTGACCCTTTTATAAGCTGTAGTACACAAAAATCGCGAAGGCATAGAAAAGCATTTTCATCAGATACTATTAAATTACACCTTCCTGACATTGATGATGAAAATGATAACGATTTTAACGATTGTATTTAATTTCACTTTTTAAGTATTTTTAAGTTAAGTATTAAATAATGTAAAATAAATATTATGAATAAATATTAATTATCATAGAGCTTTAAAAACTTAATTACCTATGATCCGATCATAATAAAATCAGGTAAAATGATTCACATTCATATTAAACATGTTCATGTCGAATTTCACCGAGGTAATAAAATTTTTAAGCCAATTATAATTGCTAAACATATTTTCTTAAGGGGTCCTATTTTGGACTCCGGGGCAATTATGGACCGACCATAACAAAATTTGGTAATATGATTTAGATTTACAAAATACACGTTCATACCGAATTTCATCACGATACCGATGTTTTTAAGCCATTTATAAGCGCAAACGTGAATTTCTAAAGGGGACTTTATATGGGGACTAGGGTCAAATGTGATCCGAATTTCACCAAACTTTACACCATGATTTCTTAGTACACAGAACTGATCCATGCTAAATTTTGTAATGAGTGTTGTATAATTACCATAGTTATGTGTAAATAAGTGCAATTTCGAGGGGAGTTTGTATGGGGGCTAGGCGAAATCACGGACCGATTTGAACCAAAATCAGTTGGGTTCATCCTTGGGCCTAATTATCACTAACACTATCAAAAAATTCAAGCCATTAACTCATAAAACACTTCTATTAATTTTGGCCACGTTTTCAGGGTAAAACGTGTGCTAGTAAATATAATGAATACCCTTTTTTTGTCTTGAGCCGGAGGTGGGAATCTTCGAAAGACATTTTTGTTCCAACAAAAGAGTGCACGATTCACCATCACTGTTGCCTACGTACTAAACCCACCCCCTACGCACTTCAACCACTCTCCCTCCGCGGGACTGCCGTAAGGTATTACTTCGCGGAGAGCTGGTTAGCTTGAAAGCTTTATCTCGTTAATTCAAATTTCGCCTCCGTTCCTCCAGTCTTCGGAGTACTATCAAAACTTCAGCCATTCTCTGGCTATATTGACTCCATAGAATCCTACGATTCAACAGCTCTTCCATTAGCCGGTTTGGCCCTAAACTCGTTTCCCCGGGCCATCTAAATCTGGGACAGCATATTAGAATATGCTCCGCATCTTCCTCCTCATCTACACAGTTTGGGCAAATAGGGGAAGTGTCATGACCAAATATGTGCAGGTACTTCCTGAAGCACCCATGACCAGTTAGGAACTGGGTCACGTAGTAGTTCAACTCGCAATGTCCGTTCTTCATCCAAGGGGTTACATCAGGGACAAGACGAAATGTCCATCTTCCCTTTAGAATGCTCTCCCATCGTGACTGCCATTTGTGCATGGAAGTCCTTCGTTCCTCCGCTTTTATAGCCGCTATTTGTCCCGGGTACTCGAGACGGCGAAGGTATATCCTTCTCATCTCATCCGCCAGTATATCTTTTGACGACAAAAGGCGAGAGCTTGTTTTTGTCCACACCATATTGCCATATTTCTACCCATTATTATATTATATACTTATAATTGTTTATTATTGAAAATACAATTTTTGTTCTTATTATTATTATTATTATTATATTATATACTTTATAATTGTTTTTAAACCTGAATTATTGAACATACAATTTTTGTTTCTCAAAATATTTTAGCATTTAAGTTCATAATAAGCTCCACTGTGCCTAAAATATGTCATAAAATCGTTGTGTAGATTTTGTAATCTATTTTTTAGCAAAATTTTATAACGGTAGTTGTACGACTTAAATATTACATATATTTGTACTCTCTGTTCAATTCCATTATCGCTTGTTCTCCAATTCGTAATGTGTAGAGTATGACGCAACATGTTCGATGTTGCTAATTGTTCGATCATGTTTGATCTGTCACTCGTTACTTTTGGGTATAAAGGCGGGTATGATTTGAACAGTGGGGGCAGTTGGTGATGAGTGGCTGGTAGGTGAGGCCGATTTTATTTATTAACATTGGCTCTCGCTTAGTAAAATAAACTAACTAATTAGTGGTGTGGTTGACCACACTAGTGAGAGGTTTATTCACAGCCGACATTAGCAACTGACGAGAAGGCCGGTACAACAACTGTTCTGTGCGTAGGCCGTTCAATTGTTGTACTGGGATTTCTTCCTAAGGACGGACACTGGAGGCCTCAGAGCCACAATCATCCCGTGCGTAGGCCGTTTGATTGTCGTTCTGATATCCTCCTTTGGTTGACGTGACGACGGTGCCGAGGAAAGATCATCGGGACAGTAGGAATCATTCTGTGCGTAGGCCGTTTGACTGTTGTTCTGACCACCTTTGACACACTCAGCACTGTCGCTTGACGGACAATAGTGTGGCCGGCCAAGTTATTTACTTTTTTTCTTTTTTTCCCTTTCTTTAATTAATTGTAAATTCAATCTTTTTTTGCGTCTAGTTATCTTAAGGTAGCAAATAAGTTATTTCAGTATTTATAAATAAATAGAATTTCGTCGAAAAACAATTGTGTTTGTATGTAACCACTGGACGCCGCTGATCTACCCCAGCACTCAAGCGGAAACGTGTCGTTACAATCTATTGGTATTGTCTTTGCCAATACCAAAACTGCATCATCAGACACTGTCCTGAAGCCACTTATCCGTCTAATCGCGCTTAGACGATACACCGAGGACAGTATCCTCCTTATCGTCCCCACGGAGAGTGCCTCCGACCATATTGGGCAAGCATACAGCATTATCGACGTTATTACCGCCGAAATTATCCTCCTTTTGAATGGACCTGGTCCTCCAATATTTGGCATCATCCTCCCCAGTGCTCCCTGTGTTACAGATGCTTTTTCGCCGATGTATTTCCCGTGCTCCTTGAAGTTCAACCTGTCGTCGATAATCACTCCCAGGTATTTTATCGCCCTCTTCGATTCGACCCTTGTGCCTCCAACGGTCACTTCCATCTTCTCCACTATCTTCCGGCTGCTTATCAAGACGGCCTCCGTTTTATGCGCAGCAAGTTTCAAACCTGCTTCATCCAGCCATGCTCCAACCTTTCGAATCGCTGTGTTCGTTTTCTCCTCTATTTCCCTTACCGTCTTAGCTACCGAGACTGGCAATGTCATCTGCAAAGCCCACAATTGTAGTCCCGTTCGGCAATCGCAATCGAAGTACTCCATCGTACATAATGTTCCATAGTAGTGGCCCAAGTACAGAGTCCTGCGGGACACCCGCCGTCACTACGTATTCCTGCTCTCCTTCATCCGTTAGGTATATTACCTTCCTGTCCTGAAAGTAATTGTTCAATATCTCCATTAAGTATGGCGGCGTAGCCATGTTAAAGAGGGCTCTCATAATCCGCCCCCAATTCGCTGAGTTGAACGCGTTTCTAACGTCAAGTGTGACAACCGCGCAGTATTCCTTGGTGCCAAATCTCCATCTTTCGCCCTCTATTGCATCTCTTGCAATGTCGACCACTCTTCTTATCGCGTCAATAGTGGACCGTCCTTTCCTAAATCCGTATTGCAGGTCCGAGAGAGCTCGGCACACGTCAGTAGTCGATTGTATATTATCCTCCAGTATTTTTCCCATCGTGTCAAGTAGACAGATGGGCCGATACGACGATGGTTCCCCTGGTGGTTTGCCAGGTTTTGGAATGAGAACCAATTTCTGCTTCTTCCATTTACGTGGAAAAACACCCTCGACGAAGCACTTGTGGAACACCTTGGCGAACATATCCGGTCTGAGCCGGATAGCCACCTTAAGTGCCCTATTTGGGATTCCGTCTGGCCCCGGTGTCTTCCTATCTCCTATTCCAGTGCATGCTGGCCTCCGGCTCCCTACTTATAAAAGTGTAGGGCTGGCCCCGTGGGAATAATGTACAAATGATCTCCCGTAGCAAAATTGGACAACCTAGTTTAGGCTGTTCTCGAGCACCGATTCTCTTGCAGACGACTCTGTACGCCGTCCCAAAAGGATTAATGTCAGCTTCCTGGCATATCCGCTGAAAGGATAGTTTCTTGCTCCTTTTAATGGCTCTTCTAGGTTGATGCCTTAGATCCTCATAGGAAGCCCGTTCGGCTTCCCATGTCGGTCTTCCTCTCGTGCGCTGGGCCCGTCTTTTCGCCCCAAAGCATGCCGACCGCAGTCTTCGAATCTCGTCATTCCACCAGTAGCAGGGGGAACGTCCCCTACACACAGTTCTCCTAGGCATAGCAGCATCACATGCAGTGTTGAGCATTTCGTATACGCCGCTCACTAATTCTTCGACCGTGCTGCCAGTCGTATGAAAAGACGACAACATCAATCTATACGTCTCCTCGTCAAAGCGGGAGTCCTTCCATTTAGGTCCCGTAAACTTCGGCAATCCGTTTCCTCTCGTGTTGCGCCCAGTAACCGTCACCACGATTGCCTGATGGTCACTATTCGTAAAGTCCTCAGTTAGCCTCCACGCTGTCCGCGAAACAAGGCCATCGCTCACAAACGACAAATCTATTATCGAGCTCGATCCAGCTCTCCTAAATGTGCTTTCTCTGCCGTCATTCATCAGCGCCACAGGAAGGGAAGCGAACGTTTCCAAGAGGCAGCGACCCCTGGCGTTAGTATATCTACTACCCCATTCAGTCTCCTCCTATAATAACGGGGGTGTTCAAGCGTACGTGTGACGCCAGCCTCTCCAGCATATGTTGGAAGTCATCCATTGACCACCTCGGGGGAGCGTAACAGCTGTAGACGAAAACTCCCTTATCCTGGCCATAACGAAACCAATGTCCCGCGCATAGGTTTGCTGGAAGGGTAATGAACCACAAATCCATATAGCCGCAGTACTAGATCCGTCCGTGATCCAAGTACTATTCCTCGGTACCCTATAAGGTTCGCTTATGATTGCGACATCGATATTCTCATCCTTTACCCTCTGGACCAATAGGTCCTGGGCTGCTTCGCAATGGTTCAGATTAATCTGTATTAACCTCATCTCCTAGAACGTGATTTAAGAGCGCTAAGAAATTGCGGACACTTTCCGCTCCCCGCGATATGGTTGGCGGATTTCGGGTCGTGCACTTTGCAGAACATGCAAAGAGGTTCCCTTTCGCAATTTCTGGCAATATGCCCCTCCTGTCCGCACTTACGGCAAGTTCCAGAGCGGTCAACCTTACTCCTACACAGACGAGCCATGTGCCCAAACTGCAAGCACCGGGAGCATTTCGTCGGTATGTTTCTCTCGCGAATCCTGCATATGACCCAGCCGATCCTAATTCTTCCTTCCTTCAGGAGAATAGCTGCAGCGTCCGCGTCAAGGCTCACTGTGGCAGTTTGCGTCCCACCATATGCCCTCCTAAGGGCAGCTACGTCGGGCTTACCGAAAGTCTCGAGGGCTGGAATCTTCCGTAAAGCCTCATATACATCCTCCTTTTCCGTGATCTCGTCGATGTCCTTGATCTCAATTGTCCTCATATCCTTCAGAGTGCGGACGGACGCGCTATCTCCTAAGAGCTCTCCAATGGCTCCCCTAAAGTTCTCCGTGTGCTCCCCGCTCCTGCTTAGTTGGAGTAGTAAGCCACCCTTGACGGTTCTCCGAATTTTGAATTTTCACGATCGCATCCGGCTTCGTTTTCTTCTCCTGTAGTTTCTTCTTCCTCCTTTTTCTTTTCGTGACTTTCTGCCACCCTGGTTCTTCACTTACTACCTTAGTATCCGGCTCAAGGTCACATCTGTAGTTTCCCTCGTTGGAGCCCTTGGTGCAGGATTCGGAGTTCTCCTTTTTGGCGCAGAAATTTCAGAAGTCTCCTCATGTTTCCTCTTCGCCTCCTGGTTCCTCAACAAAGGCGATGTTTGTGTAGCAGAACTACTGCGGTCAGTCGCCTTGGTAGTTTGCCCCTGCAGCTCGCTTGCGTACAGGTCGTATAGGGTTTTGATAGAGTCAATCGCATCCCTCATCGGCTGATGAATTGACCTCCTTTTCCCATCCTCTAACATTTCAATCAGATTCCTGATTTGGTCGCCGAGTTGACCAAAAACACCACTGGCCGCTGACTTCGTGTCGCCTCGCGACGGTTCCGATCTCAGGACCACTAATTCCGAATCCTTCCCCTTAACTGGGGATCTCGGAGTTCGCGTGCTCTGTCCAAACGGGCTTATTTCCCGATTTCGCACCGGAGACCTCTGTATTTTCGAGCTCTGCCCAAAAGCATTTAGCTCCAAAGCGTTCATCTCACATGAACTCGTAGATTTATTCGTAGTTTTATTCTTGTTCATTTCATTTGAGCCCCAACTCTCGGCCGCTGTCCTAATCCATCGTTGTAGTCGTCACAAGATACCCCGTGGTTATCTATGCATAATCAGGGAGGCCACGCGAGGGTTGACACATAACCTCATGGGAATACGTGTTCAGAGCCAGGTCGACGTAAACCAGGGATTCGCATCTGGTCCTACAACACCAATTTAACGGTAATAAATCAGGAACGTACCGACAGACTTGCCATCATTTTAACGGGGCGGGGGCAATGACAGCATTAGCCCGACAGCCATTTCAGCCAGCTATCACACCGCCTACTAAAGTGCCGGAATACTGTCATCGTCAGCCTATATCACCAATTCAAATCCATTTTCCGGTATTCCATAATTAGAACCTTACCGGGCTCGGTTCTAATGCCCCAATCAAGGGCGTCGTAGTTCGCCGCTTCGGTGGAACTGAGGGAACCACGGAGTCGTTACTCTCCTATTTTCCCATCTCTTGAGGGAACCCCCTGTGGGATGATGCCTAGTTAATGGCGGCATCGATTCGCCATGTCGCAGATAACGTCTTCGGTCACTTGTACCTTTTTGTAGTACGCTTCCGTATCTGCCGCTTTTGGTCGGGGACTGCTTATTGGTTATTCGCAGCTAGCCTACCTGAGATAGGCCGTCCAGTTATCCGCCACCTACTGACCCCCCTGGTAGCCTGAAGCTAAGCCCCATGTATAATGAATACCCTAACCTTTAATAAATGTGTGTACAAGAAACTTATTAATAAATGGAATGATCACGAACTAGCGCATCTGAATAGGAAAAAATATGAACTCCTTCACATAGCTAAAAGAACAGGTGAATGGACTGAGTATAATGTTACAAAAAAGGCATACAAAAAACTAATAAAAATAAAAAAGAAACAATATTTAGAAAGTAAAATCAACTTGGCGTATGCCGATCAAAAACTTATGTGGAAATATTTAAAAGAAACAGTTAACATGATACAAATAAACCAGCCAATAAGGAAAATTTATATGAATAATCGGTAGATGGAAAATGAACTTGAACTTGCGGAATCGTTGAACAGCTATTTTATAGACAGTATCACTAAAATCAATAATGAAATTGAGAAAATAGATTTTGAAGAATCTGAAATAAATACATATGGCAACGAATTTAAATTTAAACAATTAGATACTACAAACATACTAAATATTGTAAAGGCTTTTAAAAACAAGACAGGAGGTAAAAAAACTGCTTTCTAAAGGTGTCACAAAAAGAGTCAATGAAGTATACGGCATACTTTTTTGCCGGCATTGTAAATGATTGCTTACGGCTTGCTTACGTTCCTGAAATATGGAAGATATCTACAGTGGTACCTATAGAACAAATTTAAAACACAACACGTCCAGAAGAATTGCGACCGATTAATACATTACCATCAGATGAAAAAATTTTAGAGAGCATAGTGAAAGAGCAATTGTTAGAGTACCTAAACCAACACGATGTAATTATTAATCAACAGTCTGGTTTTCGAGCTAAACACTCTTGCGAAACTGCGTTGAATATGGTTGTAGCGGATTGAAAAGATTTGATGGCAGATAAACAAGCAGTGGTAGCCGTTTTCTTAGATTTGAAGCTAGCATTTGAAACTGTGGATAGACGTATATTGCTGATAAAATTGAAGCGGGTCTGTATAAGAGGCCAAAAACTAAAATGGTTTGAGAACTACTTAAGGAATAGAAAACAACGCACGGCAATAGGAAATGTGATATTATAGCCACAGATGGTGGATATTGATCTGCCACAAGGGTCTGTTCTGGCACCATTACTTTTTTTGATTTATATTAACGATATACCGAAATGTTTAAGTAATTGTAAAATTGTTTTGTTTGCTGATGAAGCTCTTTTATATATTAGTCACTTAAATCTCGTTGATGCTGTAAATTATATTATGTAAAAATAAGCTAAAATTAAACTGTGATAAAACTAAGTATATGATATTTAATAGAAATTATGAAGAATGTAATAATATAAGGCTGAAAATTAAGGAGCATGAAATGAAATATTTAGGCATCATTATTGATAGAAAACTTAAATGGGACGATCATGTTGATTATGCTGAAAGTAACATCGCTAAGAAGATAGGGTTTATGTATAGATCATGTAAATATGTTAGCAAACGGCATAAATTAACTATTTATCGGTCGATAATTGAACCTTATTTTGTTTATAGTTCTACAATTCTATTTACACTTGATACTGCCCAAATGAATAGGTTTCAAATACAACAAAATAAAATTATGAGATTTATTCTGAATAAGGGGTACGATACTCCGGTTGCCGAAATGATTGAAAGTTTGGATTGGCTAAATGTAAAACAATTAATAACGTACCACTTTGAAATTTATTAACAAATTAAGGTTAGGTCAATTACCAAGTTATTTATATGAAAGAATTCAATATAACTGAGGTACATGATTATAATACTAGAAATAGGAATAATATGAGACTGCCGAGGATTAAGTCTGATCTTCAAAAAAAAAATTTTATTTTTTGAAGGGTTCAAAATGTTTAATGAGTTACCAGCTGAAATTAAGGAATGTCAGAGTGAAGATATTTTCAAAAGGCTATTGAAAATACATTGTAAAACATTTGTCAAGTTAAGGTGACTCTGATACATCTCTATTAATAAGGCAACTCTACAATTCTATTAATAAGGCAACTTTGTTGTGCTTGACATAAGGATCAACGGGATAACTTTTTAAAAATTCATTCGATAAATACCCAGCGAAGCGACCACACCCTTCTTCTAGGAAAAGCAACGAATATTACATTTTTTACGAGAAATAGAATAATCTGTACCTTGTGTAATTTTTTTTGTAATAATAAAAAGACTAACTTAAATTAAATTTCGGCTATCCTTTGTGACATCTCAGAAGTGGGATAAAGAATTCGTCCACCGTTTTTTTTAATGTAATTTTGGTTACAATGGAAAACTTACGCTCACTCACGGTGAAAAGGCTGCAAGCTAAATATAAAGAGATGGGGATATCGAGTTCTGGCAATAAGAAACAACTTATCGAACGCATCGAAAGTTCCAACGAAATGGAATCTCGAAAATCATCGGAATTGTCTTGTCGTGATATGCAACAACGTATACTGGCATTGGAAAGTCGAATAGCCAACACGCAGTCGTTGGTGCAGCGATATGGTTCGTACGAATTTAACCCAATGGAGGTATCATCCACATTGCAAACGATCATGCCACCAGAAGTCTCACCCAAACGTTTACATTTACACGAAAATGCAGCGACGTCTCCAATATTACAACTACGGAACCACCCACCTGAAACAACGAGTATAACAACATATAACAACGTACCACAAACATCATCAACCACAGCTCATGTCCAAAGCTATCCACGATCAACGTCTATTTTGCCTACACACTACGTAACCAACGAACCGCCAACGTCCAACTACGTCTATAATACTACGTCAACGGGAAACCAGAACGCACCTTACGTACAGTCAACGAATATTCAGTCGTCAATGGGAACAGCATCGTCAATTTACAACACGTCATATCCACAACAATTGAATTATGACGTCCACAACATACCATCGACTAATATTTTTTCGAAACCAATTACCCCAACATACGTCCAGGCAGCCCTAACAACCGGAAATTATATTCATCAAATAGAGCAACCATCAATTTATACACGCCGCGAACCAATGTGCACCCAATATAAGTTACCTACCACGAGTAATATAACGTCAACACCGTCTTTTTCAACTCAACCTGATTTTCTGTAGATGGGTCTCTTAACTCGATGCAGTTCGTTAAGAGAGTTGAACTTCTTAAATCGGCTTATGGATGGGACGATCGTTCTATTATATTTGGTGTACAGCAGAAGATGAAAGGCCCGGCTAAATATTGGGTCGATTCATTAGGGGAAGTATTTATGAATTGGTCTCAATTTACTTGTAAATTTCTTTTAGATTTCCCATACGTAGATAATGCAGCCGATGTTCACATAAAAATGACAGCAATGATCATGCCACAGTCAACGTCGCACGCGCAAAGAAGGATAACGGAGCCTCCATTAATAAAATCCAGTGCTATAATTGTTCTAATTACGGTCATTACTCGATCAAGTGTCCGGAACCTCAGAAAAAGCCTCGCTGTGAAATCTGTCATCGTAATTCTCATAAAACAGCAGAGTCGAACGAAACAAGATAGGCCCGTAAACGTAAACAAAATCACATACGAAAAACCAGAATCGATGGAGAGTCTTTCTAAGGTCGTCAAGATAAACAATGTCACCACGGAAGCTTTTATAGATTCTGGAAGTGATCGTTGTTTAATGAAAAGAACTTTTTCTACCCAATTTGGTCCGGCCGTGGAATGTGAAATCATTTTGAAGGGCTTTGCAGGAGGTACATATACCTGTGAATCTAAAGTCATTGAAAGCGTTCTAATGGATGACACTACGAGTAATATAGAGTTTTTTATTGTTGAAGATGAGATGATACCAGCAAACGTATTAATCGGTCGGGACCTACTGTGCCGCAAGGGAAAACGAACAATTATTGAAGGCGACCAATGTTGGGTACAGAACATTAATTCAATTGAATCTCAGGGTATCTCTACACGTGTCGAAACCGAACAGTTGAAAACGGTATTAGATGAGCATAAGAAAAGTTTCGCTAAATATACAAAGGAATTGGGAAAATGAAATTTAGTGCAGATGGAGATAAAATTGGTCACCACAGTACCGGTATGCACGAAACCGTACAGGATACCATTTGCGAAACGACCTATAGTGGCAAATATAATAAAAGAACTCCTCGAGAATCGTATCATCCGTAAATCTGACTCACATGCCTCCGGAATAGTTCTTGTAGATAAGAAGAATGGTGAACACCGTCTATGTGTGGACTACCGACAATTGAATAGAAGAGGGCATACATCGTCTTGATAAATTTTTTGCAGTACTTGAGCGTTACGGACTTACCTTGCGTTTAGACAAGTGCAAATTCTGGCGAAGGAGGTCTCGTATTTGTGTCACTTGGTAAACGAAAGCGGAATTACACCTGGAGTCGAGAAGATCAATGCCATTAGAAATTTCAAAACTCCAACGAATGTCACCGAAGTGCGACGATTTTTGGGTCTGACCGGATTTTTCCGTAAATTTGTGGAACGCTACTCCATTATCTCAAAACCACTCACGGAGCTATTACGTAAGAGTGAGTCGGATAGATTCAAATGGGGCGCTTCTCAGGAGCAATCGTTTAGGGAGCTGATTGAGATCCTATGCAATAAACCTGTATTGGCTATATATAGCTTGTCTGCGCAACACGAGGTACGTACCGACGCAAGTAGTTTAGGATTGGCTGGAGTTCTACAAAACTCAGGTGATGGCAAGTGGCATCCGGTATTTTATTTTAGCAGCCATTGTTCTGACACTGAAGCGCTGTATCATAGCTACGAACTGGAAGTATTGGCCGTTGTGGAAACTTTGGAACGTTTTCGTATATACCTATCGGGGAAACATTTTCGAGTGGTTACAGATTGTGCAGCAATAACGAGAACTAAGGCAAAGAAAGAGCTTCAACCCAGAGTTGCACGATGGTTGCTGAAGTTGTTAGAATTTGATTGTGAGTTCGTGCATCGCGAGGGTACTCGGATGGCCCACGTTGATGCTTTTAGCAGAGCACCTGATTTGCCAGCAGCTGAACCCGAACCCGCTGGTTTCGTTATGAATGTAAAGGTGGGTAGTGATGACTGGGTATTGATAATGCAGCTTAAGGACGAAAAACTTATGAACATCAACAGAATACTGCGTGGAGAAGAGGGACCCGATCCCCAGATTGAAAATGAGTACATATTGAGGAACAACCGCCTATACCGAAGAACACAACAAGGAGCGAAACTCGTTATCCCCAAAGCAGTAAGGTGGCGAATTGAAAAATACTGCCACGATGATGTCGGCCACTACGGATTGGAGAAAAGTTTGGAACGTGTGCAGCAGAATTTTTGGTTTTCTCGTATGCGAAAGTACATGCGGGAATATATAGCTGCCTGCGTCGAGTGCTCTTACAATAAAGTGAAAGGTGGTAAGCCAGAGGGTAACTTGCATTATGGTGATCTGAAGCCATTACCTTTTCGTCAAATTCATCTGGATCATTTGGGACCATTTATCAAGAGCAAGAGAGGTAACACACACATCCTGGCTATCTCCGATGCTTTCACGAAATATGCAGTTATCAAGGCGGTCCGAAATACGAAATCGGTTCCTGTGATAAATTGTTTAAATAAGTTAGCCAGCTATTTTGGCTTACCTAAGCGACTGATCTCAGACCGTGGCACAGCTTTTACCTCCAAGATTTTCGAACAATATTGTGGCGACAACTGTATTCAACATATCAAAAATGCTGTACATACGCCAAGAGCCAACGGGCAAGTTGAACGAGTCAACCAAACCATTTTGTCATATCTACGTACCACCACAGAAGATCTAAGAGACTGGGACCAAACATTACATAGACTACAGTGGTCTATCAATTCCCAAAGGAGTTCGACTACAGGTTTCTGCCCTAACGAGCTGATATTCGATTACAAGCCAATAGGCGTCACACAGAATCGCCTAGTATCAGCTATACAGGGTGATGAATGTTCTCCAACGGTTATACCATTACATGAAAAAGGCAATTGGCTATCGACAACATTGAACGGGAAAGGCAACGATGGAAGAAAAGATTTTACGAGAAACATAGCCGGCCTACTACGTATGACGAAGGTGATTTAGTGCTGATTAAAAACGATAACCAGGCAACCGGTGAATTACGTAAGCTGTTACCCAAATATCGCGGTCCCTATATTGTGAAACGTGTGATTGGAAAGGACCGGTACCTAATTGAGGACATACCTGGTGTTCAGATTACGGCGCGCAAGTTCTGTTCGGTGTTTAGTTCGGACAGAATGAAGACATGGTGCAACGGTTCGCCTGAACTTGATGACTGATGATTGATAACTGTTTTTAGTTTTATTATATAATTAATTTATATTAATTTATTATATATAATATAAGGATAATTTTGTATCTAGGTCTAGGAGACCGTAATAATAATAAAAATCATTTGGTATGAAATTCTGTCAAAGCCAGGTGTTGAACCCTTAACTTTAGATAGAGCTAGTTGTAGTTCTGAGATTGTAATTGCGTTCTCTATAAATTTAGCATTCTTATTAATACTATCACTATGGCTCTGTGGAATATTTTTTGATTGGAGGAATAGATTAGAAAAGTTCTGATCTGTTGAGTATTCAGACCAGTTGTCCGCAAAAAATCAGCTATCTGGGAAGCGTCTGTGATGGTATTATAAGACTTCTTATGGCTAAAATCTTGTTATTTGTTCCATTTCTAGAAAGTCGATTCACTTTGCTCCAAATATCCTTGATCGATGAATTTTTATTAATGGTTGCAGTAAAATTTTCAAAGGTGATTTCTTGAGATTTTTTATTTCTCTACGAAAAATGGAATTTTCTTTTTTAAACTGATAAAGTATATGGTAACCCTGATACAACATGTATGATGTAATTTAAGCCTACTTTACACGGTCCCACAAGTAATATGATCTGTCAAAATTTTGTGTAGAAGAGTACGGATGTGATCGTCTAAACGTACTATGTAATGAAACCATCACACATTGAGAGAAAATACTGATGAAAAGTTTGACAGGCGTATGGCTCTCTTCATTTTTAGAAATGATTCAAAAAACAAGCAAGTCGCATTAGATCAGGGATGTATTTTTATGTAAACACATAGAAAAAAAGTGTAACAGCTGTTTTCATTTTACTTTGTTATTGTCTTATACCGATCATGTAAACGCCAAAAATATAAATCATACGACTTTTATTCTCTTTTTTGTCATACGGATGGAATTTCATTTTACTTTTTCATTAGACTTTACGTACGTAAAGTATTACCGTGTGAAGTGGGCTTTAGAGGTTTCCTTATAAAGTAGAATCAGTGTAGTTGATTCTGGCAAGTTACAGAAGAAAACGCATAGAATGCATAGACGCATAGCATGCATCAAGTACTACTACTTTTCTATGCGACTTATGTTGGAAAAAGTTAGCAGTTTTTTAAACTTGGCATGCCAAATTATATGCTATTGTGAACGGTTTCTATAAATATGTTTAAATAGTGCATTACTATTTTCGCATTTTTCTTTTTGCATTACAAAAATATTAATAAAAACATATTTCATAATAAAGTTTATTACTAATTTAAGAGGAAAATACATTTTTTAACACATTTCTTTCGTGAACAAAATATGTATATGATGATTGTTTATATGTATATATGATTGCTTATATGTACTGAGTGTCATCTATTTTCAATTTATTAATTTGTAAACAAGAAAAATGGACGATAAATTAACTGAAAACACTCGTCTTGTGTTCTTTTGAGGATTTTCGTAGGCCTTAAGAGCACAAAATATTACAATTTTTAAACTCATAAATTTGTAATTAATGCCATAAATTCTTTTAAAATTACAATTTGGTTTTCTATTTCTTCCAAAAATTTTCTTGTTCGCTTGTTTGTTGTTTACCACAACAGCTGATCAAAACAAAAAACCAGTCGCATAAAACGCATTGTGTGTAACTTGCAATAAAAACGGCATAGAATGCAAGAATCGCATGTAAGGCGCATGAAACGGATGGTATGGACTTAAGTATCAGCTGAGAATTAATTTATTATCTGTGTAGCGTTCAGTAGAATAAAAAGTGTACTGTCTTGTAAATAAACAAATGTAAATAAAGCAAAATTTATCAGGTTATGGGCCCAGAGCTTAATTGTGTATATAAGTTTATAAGTATTCCAAATTAAAAAATTGGATGAGAATAACTATGACACATGGTGCATTCAAATGCGCAGCGTGTTAATATATAATGGATTTTGGAAAATTGTGAGTGGTGCAATTTAAAACCAACTGCGGATGAAGATGCATCCGTGTGGGAATCCGATGACGAAAAGGCTCTTTCATTTATAATTTTAAGCGTGAAACCAACACAGTTGGGTTACATAAAAAATTCCGCAACATCCCATGATGCGTGGAAGAAATTGGAGGAAATATATATGCCTCGTGGTCCAATTCAAAAAGTGTCTCTATATAAGATATTGGTTAACCTGAAGTTACAAGAGAATGGTAATTTGGTTCAGCATTTAAATGAGTTCACAGAAATATATGAGAAACTTGGAGAAGTGAACATTAAAATTCAAGAGGTATTACTTGTCATCATGTTACTATCAATACTTTCTAGAGACTTTGATCATTTTGTAATAGCAATCGAGACGCGTGATGAGTTACCCAATATAACTGTACTTAAACAGAAGCTGCTAGAAGAAAGCAAAAGAAGACGTGAAAAAGACGAAGAAGAAAAACCAACACAACAGGCATTTACAGCAAAGGCATCTACAACCAAGCCAGACAAGAGGTCGAAGAACAACAATAACAAGAACTTCAAAGGCAAATGCTTTGTTTGTGGCATAACGGGATACAACGCTAGCAAATGTAAGAAGGGCAAACAAAATGAGAATACACAGGCAATGACAATGCAGGCAACGGCAGACGCGTCGGCGTATAATAATAATAAATGGTATGTCGACAGTGGTGCTACTTCGCACATATGTAGCAATCGCCAGATGTTTCATAAATTCGTAGAACACATAGAAATAATTACATTGGCAGGCAATAAACACATAAATGCCGTTGGAAAAAGTGATGTATACATTAGACATAATAATTATAATATTTTGCTTCAAAATGTAAGTAAATTTCATTTCTGTAAGCATGGCAGTTGGTCGAGGTTTGACTGTACATTTCAATGCAAAAATGGCTACCATTAAGAGAGCAGATGGAGATGTAATTTTGAAAGCTGTGTGCAAGAGCAATATGTTTGAGTTCAACAACAATGCAAAACAAGGTTTGTTTTATACACAACAATGAGAAGTTGAAGTTGGATAGAGCAGATGCAACAAGTTGCAAAACTTGTATGTTGAGTAAGATTCATGTTTTACCATTTCCTAAAGAGTCACAAACAAAATCGAAGAAGTTGTTAGAACTTGTTCATTGTGATGATTGTGGACCATTTCGCGAAAAATCTGTAGGAGGTTCGAAATACTTTGTTTCTTTTATTGAACATCGACATCGACTTGTCCAGAAGAATTATTGTGTATTTTATGGCAAACAAAGGCGAAGTATTTGAGAAATTTAAATCATTTAAGTCGAACGTTAGACGGGTTGTAAGATAAAGAACGTGAGGCAGATAATGGTAAAGAATTCGGGAGTAATGATTTCAACGCATTTTTGGAGAAAGAAGGAATTTGTCGACAACTAACAGTGCCGTATACACTACAACAGAATGGGGTTGCAGAGCGTGGGAACAGAACTCTGGTAGAAATGGCAAGATCGATGACGAAGCGATTAATACGGCAGTGTACATAAGAAATAGATGTCCAAGTCGAACTCTCAATAACATGACACCGTATGAAATGTGGTCTAGAAGAAAGCCTAGTGTTCAACATTTTACAGTTTTTGGTTGTATGGCTATTGGTCTTGATAAAGCTGGTTCCAAATCAAAGTTTGATGCTAAGGGTAACGAAATGATTATGGTTGGATACTCAAATGTAGCTAAGGCATATAGATTGTATGACGTAAGGATGAACAGAATATCCGAACATCGCGATGTCCTTTTTAATGACAACGCATTCAATAATAATGACGTCACAGAAGAAGAAAAGGAACTTTATGCCAATGAATTGTTGAGTATTACGTTCGGTTGTCAAACAGAGCAAGCAGTTGAAGGTACAGAAAATAAAATCAATGCGGTAAATGAAGATGAACACCATAGTGAGAATACCAGCACAGATGATGAGGATAATGAAGAAGCTAACGACATCAAACAAGAGCCAATCCGAGGACCAGGTAGACCTAGAATTATACGCAGTGGTAAACCTGGAAGACTTAGGAAACAATACAATGAATTGTGTACTGCTGCAGATGAGGACATACCACAATCTGTTGAACAGGCAATTTCTTGTGGAAACAGCAACAAATGGATTAATGCAATGACTGTTGAAATTGAAGCTCTTCAAAGGAATAAAACGCGGTCTTAGGTTGATTTACCAAGCGGTCATACGGCCATGCCCTGTAAATGAGTCTATGCAATAAAAAGAAATGCTAAAGGTAAAGTCGAAAGGTATAAGGCGCGTTTAGCGGCAAAAGTTGCATGCATCGGTTTGGAATAAATTTTCATAAGACTTTTTCACCAGTTATAACGTATTCGACAATTCGAATTGTATTGGCACTGGCAATTAAGAAGAAGATGCACCTGCATCAACTTGATGTTAGTACAGCGTATTTGAACAGCTATTTAGATGAAGAGGTATATATGGAGCAACCAAAAGTATTTGAAGACAAAGATAACCCGAACAAAGTTTTACGACTTTATAAGGCGATTTATGGCCTGAAACAAAGCGGTAAATAATGGAATGCAAAACTAGACGCAACTCTTCGGCAACTGAATTTATCACCATGCGATAATGAACCTTGTTTATATAAAGGAAAGCGAAATAGAAAACTTACTCTCGTTACAGTATACGTTGACGATTTAATAGTGGGTTGCGCTGATAAGTCAATTGTCTTAGATATAAAGAAAAGTATTTCACAAGCATTTGATATCAGTGACAAAGGCCAACTAAGGCACTTTTTGGGCATGGAAATAGAACCCGAAAGTCGGACGAATTAAATTATCTCAAAGCTAGTATATTCGCGACACGTCAATATGGCAAGGAAAACTGCAAACCAGTGGCCGTTCCTTTGGAAACAGGATATCAAGTTAACTGCAATAAAGAGTGTGAAAAAGCCGACCAACATGCGTATCAATCATTGGTTAGGACATTGATGTATCTTGCAGTTTCTACGCGTCCTGACATCTTGCACTCGATATGTAAAATGGCTCAAAGAAACAATAATCCACATAAGGAACATATGGTCACACTTAAGCATATATTTCGGTACCTGGCTGGGACTATAAACTTAAAATTCCAGTTCAATGAAAGTAGTAACAACTTGGAAGGATTTCTTGATGCCGATTGGGGTGAAGACTACGTGGACCGAAAATCATATACAGGCTTAAATTTTTAATTTTCTGGCTGCTAGATTACATGGGAATCGAGGAAACGGTCAACAGTGGCTCTCTGACGCGTCAAAGGAGGCAGTTTATTTGAAACGTCTCTTACAGGAAATTTGTGCAGTGGAGGATGGACCGGTGATTATTCGAGTTGATAACCAAGGGGCGGAAAAGTTAGCCGGAAATCCCATACATCACAAAAGAAACAAACACATAGATATAAGGTTTCATCACAAACCAATTGGTACAGAACAAAGAGGTGAAGCTGGAATATTGTCCAACAAGTGACATGATAGCAGATGTGATGACGAAAAACTTGCCAAAAATTAAACATTATAACTTTTTGCGATTAATGAATTTGAAATGATTTATAATATTTCATTTTGTAAAACAACATCCATGTTGAGAGGGGGTGATGAAGTATATGGTAACCCTGATACAACATGTATGATGTTATTCAGAGGTTTCCTTATAAGTATCAACTGAGAATTGATTTATTATCTGTGTCACAAAATAATACAGAATTGAAACCACAATATAAACAGTAACGAAACACGATTTGACAGCGCATAGGCCAAACATGAAAGGGACAGCAAATATTACCAAAAAGTATTTCTGTCCTTCTCTGATTGTAACTCTGTTTTGTTTATTTATGTTTTGTTTAGTTTTCGGGGTGGGTTTTTTAGTTAATAAAAAATGTAATTTTTGTCTAAAACTATTAATAAATAATAAAAACAACTAATAACAATAACAATTTTTACTTTTTCTTTCAAGAAATTAAAAAATATTGGCAACTTTCAGCTAGAAACATTTTTTATGAGCAATACGTCCTATTTTGATCTAACACATTTGATTCGCAAACCATTATAACATTTTTTTTCTCCCTCTAAATTTACCTATGCTTTTATGTTATGAAGGTTTTTCATCTGTCAAACCTTTCGTATCTGTGTGCCTGTGATTGAAACCTTTGACGTTTAAAAACGATCAAAGCAGCACTTTAACCTACCTCGTAGAGGGAGAATGAATGTTTTGCGAATCAAATGTGTTAGAAGCAACAGATATACAGAGTGAAAACTGGCGGTTAAAGTAGAAAAACTAAATGTAAATAAACATTTATTTTGTGTTAAAAAAGGGATAATTTGGAATATTTTTTAATTTCTTCAATGAAAAGTTTAAAGATTCTTAAATATTTAAATATTAATCGAAATGTGTGTCATTTTCGGTCACAATGAATATAGTTTCTTGTGCAAGAGATAATTAAGAAGCTAAATATTACAAGATCAAAATAAGACGTACTGCTCATAAAAAATTTTTCTTGCTGAAAGTTGCCAATATTATTTAATTTCTTGAAAGAAAAAGTTAAAAATTGTTATTGTTATTAGTTGTTTTTATTATTTATTAATAGTTTTAGACAAAAATTACATTTTTTATTAACTCTCGCCAATATAAAAAACCCACCCTGAAAACTAAAAAAAAACATAAATAAACAAAACAGAGTTGCAAACAGAGAGAGACAGAAATACTTTTTGGTAATATTTGCTGTCTCTTTCTCCATGGAAAGTTAAATGTCAAACTCTTGTTTCTATTCTGTATTATTTTGTGATCTCTGTAGCGTTCAGTAAAATGTCTTGTAAATAAACAAATGTAAATAAAGCAAAATAGAAAACACAAAATTTATCAAACTTTACAAAGTTTCCAACAGTTGGAGATTTTTTAAAAGTTTTCCAAGCAATTATTTTATTATTTCGTAAATATTCCAATTGATTATTCAACCAAGGCACATTCTTGCACTTTCTAACCGAAGACTGAGGGATTGATATATTAGCAGCTGATCTCAGTGCCTTTGTTATTATAGAAACTTTCTTGTGAGCATTTGAGTAATACTGGTTATTTAATAATTTATCATCAACTAATTTACTAAATTTCGGCCAATTAGCGCGGTCTAACCAGAATTTACGAATAAAATTATATCTAGTTGTCCTACTAAGTGTCATATTAATTAAATTTGGGAAATGATCACTACAGAACGTCTCTTCCAAAATATCCCATGACGTTATGACAAGTTGAGAAGATGAACAAAAAGATACATCAATGCGGGTTAGAGTGCCATGTGAAGAGAGGTGTGTAGGTCGACCATAATTTAGTACGAATAAGTCAGATAAAAGTATAACATTGACCATTGTGATTAGTGACAGTTGAACCCCAAAGTGTGTTTCATATATTAAAGTCGCCTATGACAAGTTTTGGGTTCGTGAATGAGTTAAATATATTTGAAAGATCCTGACTGGAAAAAGTTAAAGATGGCGGAAGATGCAGTGATAGTATAGTAATTGTAATATAGAGGTAGATTTCTATAGCTATTACTTGTAAAGTCGAATTAATATGGATTCTCGTCATCGGATAGCACTCGTTCTGATCGGACGTTCTTTTTACAACGCGTTTACTATTTGAACATATGCAGCGGTTGAATTCTTTTTGTAATTGTTTTTGTACTTTTTCCCGTTATTTTTGTTAATCTTCTCATTGTTGTAAAAGAAGAAAAGTGCAAAAGTGTTTAATATGGCTACCGGGCCACCTGACAAACAATCGAATAGGTTTGCTATTCTGGGCGACTTTATCGACCAAACTTTTCAAGAAAAGTTTCCTACTCTACCGCAATCGAGATCAAATGTGTTAAGCGATCCAAGATACCTCATTATTTCGTCAGAAAAAACCAATTGAAAAAACTAAGTCCATTTATCATATACAAGGGTTTACATGCAATCTCTACCTTAATAGACTCAATCACCCAGCTAAGAGACGGAAACCTCCTAGTACTTGTCCGTAATCAGGTTATTGCGAATAAATTCCTTAAAAGTAAAACTCTGGCTAATATTTACACATTTTCCGTAAAATTACACGAAACTCTAAACTATGTTAAAGGTGTAATATATGCCCCTTGCCTCATAGATGTTTCGGAAGAAGAAATAGTTAAAGAATTGCGTACCCAGGGAGTAGTCTCAGTGTACAAATTTGCTGCTAGCAAAAATAACAACACAAAAGAGAATGAAAAATAGTTATAGATAACAATAACAAAAACTCAACGAACTATTCTGGTTTTATGATTTTAACATTTAACCTTTATAACTTACCAAAGGTCATTGACATTGCTTGGTACAAAGTGAAGGTCAAAATGTATTTCCCTAATCCTATGAGGTGCAGAAAATGTCAACTTCTTGGTCACACAACAAAGAAATGTAATAATCCAGCAACATGTGAAATTTGTAATCTTCCACCTCATTCACCGGATGATTGTTCAAGATTACAATGCGTAAACTGCTTTGAAAAACATCCCGCAACGGATAAAAATTGTCCCAGGTATCTCCAACAAAAGGAAATAATAAAAATAAAAACCTTAGATAAGTGCTCTTATAATGCGGCCAAAGGGAAATACGAAGCAAGTATAACCCCACCCCAGCAAAAAATAAGCCAATCATACTCTGAAATATCAAAAAATGGTAATGTAGACCCCAAAAATAAAGAAAATAACCCAATGCAGAAGAGACCAGCTGTGTCACCCGTTCAAAACAAAGAAAACAAAAAACCAATGCGCCGAGATTCATTACTTAGTACCTTATCAAGGGAAACAGATATGGAGTTACCAACTTGTTCAATATCATTAAAAAGTAATAATCTAGAAAGCATCTCATCAAAGAAGAAATTATCCCATCGACAAAAAACAAAAGAACAAAAAATTCTACCCAATGAACCTAAACAAATACCTAAAAATTTAGAACCTTCCCCTACACCATCCGTAACAACAAAACAAAAAACTATAAAGCAAAATAAATCTAACAAATCAGAAAATAATATAGATATAAATCCAACTAATTTATCTAAACACTTACCTCATCAGAATAAAGACTACCTAAGCAACCTTACCCAGAAATTGATTTCTGATAATAACTATTTTTACCTGTAATGGACACCAATTCAGACAGCTAAGATTTCAAACAAATCACCGGGCTCGCTTCTATCAGTTGTAAATTTTAGTTTACAACTTGTTATGAATGCATTTGTGATGACAGGCTTTAAGATATTGCAATGGAACATGAATGGCTTCATTAACAATTTCAGTGAGCTGCAACTTTTGATAAAAGAACACAATCCAGATTTCCTGTCAATACAAGAAACACATTGTAAGTTTGATTTTACACCTATACCGCCTAAGGGTTATATTGCTTATTTCTACAACATTCAATCCAACACAACCTCTAAACAAGGCATATGTGTCCTAATAAAGAATAACATCCCACACAGACGGATTCAGATTAACTCCACACTTCAAACAATTATTATCGAAATACATCTTAATATTAAATTTTCAATTGTATCCCTTTATATTCCACCAACCCAAAATTTTTCTGTACATGACCTTTCAAATATCTTCGACTCTGTAGCAACCCCTAAATTTATTCTGGGGGATTTAAATTCTTGGAATACATCATGGGGCTCCCCTTCTACTAACCAAAAAGGATATATACTGGAAAATGCCGTACTGGCTTCGGATTTATATATACCAAATGATGGCCGTCCTACCCATCTCTCTACACACTCAACTCTAACACATGTTGCTATATCCTTTTGTTCACCTTCGTTGCTTAATATCACTTCATGGGATATTTTGAATGAAACGTACAGCAGTGACCATTTCCCAATTGTCATCGATATAACATTATCCAGATCAAGAAAATATCCACAATTTATTACAAAATATCTGCTGGACACTGCAAATTGGTCAAAATTTGCTGATGGAGTGGACAGTGAATTACGGAAAAGAACTTACTCATCGAATATTAATAAAGAAGCAGCAACTCTAATAAAGGCAATACGAACATCTGCAAATAGTTCAATCCCTCAATCGTCCTTAAATATTAAAAACAACGTGCCTTGGTGGAATAAGCAGTTGGCTTTAGGTTAGGTTAGGTTAGAGGACGTGTACCTGTCAGTCAAGACAGGTACAGTACCCGGAGGTCAGATTGACCCATTGTACAACGTCCTAAAGGAGGGAAGGATAGTATGGGGGGTAGGATGAAAGGAGGGTATATGGGAAAGGGGGAGTGGGAGGCGGAGGAATCACACAGACCAGACAACAAAAGGATGGGAGAGCGCGACTACACCGATGAAGTCCTAGCCTCTCAACCAGCCTAAGCCACTAATGAATCTGTGGAGAGCCTTGATGTCGGCTCTCGACACAGAATTCAAACTCTCAAAGAAGGGCCTACCAAGGGTCCTCAACCTCAATCTACCAAGGGCTGGGCAGTTACAGAGGTGGTGTTCGATAGTCTCCAACTCCTCCTCATCGCAACACGCCCTGCAATAGTCCGACTGGGATCTGTTCCAGATCCCCGTCAGTGACCTAATCTCGCAGTGCCCCGTGATAAAACCGACAAACAACCTTAAGCTGGCCTTATTCAAGCCCAGCAGCCAACCTGTTCTCTTACTGTCCACAGCAGGTCATAGACACCTAGAAACAAAAGCAGTTGGCTTTACTACGTAAAAGCAAAATAAATGCATGGAAGTTATTTAAAAATTCACCTACAACAGAAAACCTCATTAAATACAAAAAAGAGAATGCCATATTAGGCAGAGAAATGAAAAAATATAAAAAAATTAGTTTTGAAAAATTTACCAGCACCATCAATAAAAATTCCTCAATAAGTACAATTTGGAACAAAATAAGAGCTCTTACTAGCAACGCAACAATTAATAAAATAATAGCAGTCGAAAGTTCTAATACAATTCTAACCGATTCATCGTTAATAGGGGAGGCTTTTGCAGATACGTGGTCGAAATATTCCTCCGATAATAACTTTTCACAGTCTTTCATACAGTCTAAAAATGAATCTCATAATATGGCCCCTGCCTTGCGAATTAAGAAAAATGCCGCCTATATAGAGAAAGATGTTACATTAACTGAATTGCTCCTCTGCTTATCAAAAGTTAAGGGCTCCACACCTGGTTTTGACCGCGTGTCTTATATTATGCTAAAAAACATTAGTCTTCAAGCCAAACATCGTCTTATAACGCTTTACAACATCCTTCACAGTAGCATAATTCCAACGGACTGGAAAACTGGTTTAATTATTCCAATACCAAAGAATAACAATAAAAGCTCCTTGAAATTAAATGAATATCGTCCAATTTCGCTATTGCCATGCATAAGCAAGAAAAAAACCACCTTACGTCTCGCAATCAGGTTGCATTCAAAACGGGTGGAGGCTGTACAGATGCACTATTACATATTGACTATTATGTAACTAAATCCCTCTCATGCCGCAATTATGTATCTATTCTTTCCATAGATTTTGAGAATGCTTTTAACAGAATTGGTTTACACGTAATTTTAGATACCCTTAGCAATTGGAAGGTTGGTCCAAAGATTTATAACTACATAAAATCATATTTAAGACAACGTAAATTTCGTGTAAGAGTGAATGATGTCTGCTCATCTGTACATACACTATACAACGGCATACCACAAGGTTCACCCCTTTCGGTGATCCTTTTCTCAATTGCTTTTAATGAAATTAACCGGATAATAAGTAAGTTCAAATTCTTAGATCATTGCATCTACGCGGATGATCTCTACATTTTCTGTGAAAGCAATTGCAATACTGAAGCTAATAATCTACTACAAGGGGCTTTAAATGAAATCAACACCTGGTGTATAAAATCTGGTGCCAAAATATCCACAGCTAAAACAAAAAGGCTACACATCTGTAAAAAGAAATCATGTGACTATAACTCTCACAATTTGAGTGTTAACGGCGTTCTTATTAGTAACATTGATAAACTGAAAATTCTGGGACTTATTTTTACAAAAAAAACTGTGATTTAATCACGGTGATTGATAATTCACTGGTAACTACAGTGATTGAAATTGCCAAATAACAGATACTAATAATGTCGTTCTTTCAAAATTGTTACATACTCAAATTTATTTCATTTTATTTTGAGCGAGGCAGAATTACTATTAGATGATGATGATTATTTACTTTTGTCTTTTATACATGAACTTTCTGTGAAACTTAATTGTCAAACTTCATATAAAAAAAAAATACATTAAAAATAATAACATTGATGACACCACTTTGATTTTGTTTAGTAGTCTTTTCGTAGTATGTATCTAGTTGTCTCTTTCTTACGACTTAATAAAATACGTTATTGTCATTATTGTTTTCTTTTGGAATACTGTGATCACAATCACTGTTTTAAAGAACAGCGATTAACAAATCACGTTCACTGAGAACAACGTTCTTCAAAAATCACTGGATCGCTCATCTCTACATTGACTTATCTTGTAAGAACTTTAGTTCTTAGTAAAATTGATTATGGTCTTTTCCTATTTGGTAATGCGCCCAAATCAACTATAAATACTATTAAATGTTTATATCATCCAGCAATTAGAGCGACTATTTATGCTTTCCGCACAACACCTTTGGAAAATTCGTTTGCTGAGTCAGGTTTGCCATCCCTGGAATTTCGTATTAAGGAAATGAAACTAAAACTGTTTAAGAAACTAATTTTCTCTAATAATTCTGTAATTGATGGTGACATCAAAGGACACTTCACAGCAACAAGTACATACAAATACACTTCCGCAATACATGAATCTATCCAACTAGCAAATAAGCTTAACATAAATATTAATACATCAATTTATACTCCTAACCTTCCAAACTGGTTCTTTAAACAAGACACATGCAACTTAACTCTCGAAAAATATGCTAAAACCAACACTTCGGACGAAATATTTTTGAAATCGTTTTTGGAAATACAACAAGTCCTTCTGAAGGAGGGTTGGTCTTTTCTTTTTACTGACGGTTCAAAAAGTGAAAATGGTGTGTCCTATGCTATTGTTGATAATCATGAGAATGTACTTATGCTCAAAACGCTACCGAATTACACATCAATATTTACAGCCGAGGCTTGTGCAGTAGTTAATGCAATCTACATTGCCGTTAAAACTCGGCAAAGGACAGTAATATGTACTGATAGTTTATCAGTCATGAAGTCAGTCTGTAATCCGGCTAATCAAAAATGGGACACAATTAATGAAATCCGAGAACTTTAAAATTAATCTGGATACCAGGACACAGCAGAATAAAAGGAAACGTCCAAGCGGATGAGGCTGCAAAATTTGCATGTCTGGCCCCTATAATCGGCGAAATCAGAACAAAAAAAAGTGATATCTACAATTTAATCAAAAGCCACCTGCGTCAAACTCAACTTAATTCATGGTCTGATTACTAACATCCGCATTATAAAAACCTGAATGAAGATCTTATTGCACCTATTTATCCAACTACTATCAGTAAAAGCCAAATTAGAGTTTTCTCCCGTCTACGTCTGGGTCATACTTCCGCTACTCACTGTAATATTTTACGCAAGGAACCAACCTGTACAAACTGTGGTAGAATTATCACAGTTAATCACATTCTACTTGACTGTAGTTTATACCAATCGATGAGGCATTCCATTTTTGGATCTACTGACCCCAAAAACCTACTCAAGGTCCCTACCGAGGATAACATCAGAAAGATTTTCGATTTTATCAATAGAATTAACATTATAATTTAACCAAGCAATGTACATAATTATTTTAAGTTTAAATATTCTCATTCAATGTAAATATAAAATTTAGTTTTACACCAAGAGCTGATGGCCTAGTTGCCAATGCTCCTAAAATTTTATATTAGATTTGTAATTAATTTATAAGTCTAATAAATAATAATAATAATAATAATAATATGGATTCGTTTATGTGGGATGTTATTTTTTATAAGAATGTTTTTGTTTTGAAGTTATATTGTTGTTGTTGTTATAAAAGTAAGTAGTGTATCCCTTAATTAATTTTAATTAATTTACAATGAGTTTCTTGTAGAGAAATGAAAGCGGGGTTATGCTCCCTTATTAGCAGTTGAAGCTCATTAAAATTATTAATGAAGCCATTTATAATCCATTGTAGTATCGTAAAACTATCCATTGCAGAATTTCCACATGATGTTGTATTCTGTAGTTACAGTAAATTGTAGGCAGGAGCAGCATAATTGTGTTAACTTTGTATTGTAATTAATTTAACTATCATAATTGATATCTGTGGAGGAATTTGGAATGTAGTATTCATTTTTTGAGATTAGATCTTGGGTCAATGTGCTTAGAGGGGAATTTTGGATGGACGAATTCAGATCGGAAAAACTGCTATTTGCTGATCTGTTGTTAGATAATTTGTTTGAGTTTTTTAGGTTTTTTTGGTTCTTTTGTTTTTTGTTTATTATTTGACTTTGTTTGATTGTTTGATGTGGTAGGAATGTAGAAGGTTGAAGGTTCGTTATTAATAGTTAATTTGTTTTGGAGTTTTTGTTTGCTTAGCCGAGTATTGCTTGAAGAAGGTGTACTTATATGTTGGTTATTTTTTTGTTTTGAGTTGAAGGATGGCATATCAGCTTCTAAGTCGGTAGATAGTGAAGTGATGGACGGTTCACGTCGAAGAAATTTTTTATTAGTATTAGTATTCGGTGATGTTGGAGGTCGTTTTAGAGATTGATTTGTTGATTGGTTTGATAAAGTGACTTTTGCAATTGGGGAGGGAGTACGGTTGTGTTATGTTTTGTACAGTTTTTGTTGTTGTGTCTATTTCATATATACGCTTAGCGGCACCATAGGAACATTTTTGAATAATTTTGTTTTTTATTATCTCTTTTTGTTGGATGTATCTGAGACAATTTCTATCAGACGCAGGATGTTTTTGAAAACAGTTGGCGCATTGGATTCTAGTACATTGGATATCAGTATGAGGAGGTAGATTGCAAGTATTACACGTTTCAGGGTTATTGCACTTGTTTTTTGTATGATCGAGAAATTGATTTTTGCACCACATTGGGTTTGGGAAATACGTTCTTACTTAACTTTGTACCATGCTACATCAATTATTTTTGGCAAATTGTATAGGTTAAAAGTCAAAACCATGTATCCTGAATATACTTGTTTCGTGGCATTTGTATTACGATCATCATCAATACGGTCATTGTCTGCCATAGAATTGTCCAGTTTCTTCATAAACTTGTAGACAAAAACAACGCCTTGAGGGCGAAGTTCTTTTACTATCTCTTCCTCTGACACATCATTGAGACAAGGAGCGTAAATTATACCTTTAATTTAATTAAGTGTATCGTGTAATTTAACAGATATTGGGCAGATATCCAAAAGGGATTTTGCTTTTAGGAATTTGTCAGCAACGATTTGATTACGAACCAATAATAATAAATTACCATCTGTTTGTTGGCTAAGGTAGTCGATTAATTTAGAAATTTCATGTAAGCCTTTATGAATTACAAATGAACTTAGTTTTCTTAATTTATTTTCCTCAGATGAGACCAGTAAGTATTTGGGATTGGTTGATAAGTTACTTTGAGCATTTGGTAGAATAGGAAAATTATTTTTGTATGGTTGATCAATGAAATCACTTAGTACAGCAAATCTATTTGATTGCTGTTTATCCAGAGGCCCAGGGGCCATAATGATTTGATTAAACTTTTTCACTTTTAGTCTTTTTATGTAAATATTACAAATTGCAACATATAAAGAATAACACAATAATCACTCTCAACGAAAAGAGAAAGAAAGGAATGTAGGAACCGTTATTTAAGAAGCTTAGTTTTTGTTTTTGTTTTTTTTTTTATAATAATAGATCTAATAAGATAGAAAAACAACCGCTGGATTTGAGTGTTAGTCGATGACTGTTATTGTAAATATTTATTGCCGTCATTATAGGAATTTTATTCCTAATTGCTTTAAGAAAAACAATTAATTACCAATCTTTTTGCATATACGTTCTATATGATCCTAAATTTATGTTCTTTATCTACTTTGATCCCAAGGTATTTTACATTATTAACTTTCTCTATAACATCATCGTTAATTCTGAATATTGTTTCGCTATTCAAACTGTCGAACATCAAAGCTATTAATAATTAGATCAGATTTAATTCTATTGACTCTAGTAATTTGCTCTTTGCCTTGGATGTTATTCCTAATTTTTTGATTAATATTTTCCGGTCGATCATTTTAAAAGCTCTCTTTAAGTCCAACAATATTGCTATGATTTTTCTATTTTTGTTTCAACGCTCTTCTACTAAAGCCAGACTGATGTTTTGAAAATACATTATTGTCTTCCATATATTGTATCAAATGTTGCTTTATGATTTTTTCTAATATTTTGTAACAAGTTTTCAACGTATTCTCGTTTTTGCCACTTTCTCAACTGGGATAACTATAGTTTCTTTCCGCTTTTCAGGGACCTGACTTGTTCTAATGAATTATTCAAACCTTCATGCAAAGTTTTTCTATTATATACCAAATATGAAGAACGCTTTTTGTGGATATTCTACAGTAGTTTGATTTGTAAAATTCGTTACTAAATTTTAACTACCGTAATTGTTATTGCACAAAAATTGAATATTTGGTTAGCCATAAGCATTTGAATTTGACTTCAATTTCAGATATTATCTTAATCTACAAAATATCTGTTGAAATTATTATATTTTCTTTTAATTCTACGTTGTTAAATATCACACATTTTATAAATTGTTTTTTTTTTATCACCAAGTCCTTTATTTCCCTCCATCTTTTCTTCTCAAATTGTGCATTATTTATTTGATTCTCAATATATTTACATTTTTCATTTTTAACTTTAACTTTGTAAAAATTTCTTATCGATTTGTAATCACTGGCGTTCAAATTTTACAAATTCATTTTCGCAGTTTTATCCCTTTCTATACCATATAATTCATCATTAAACCGTTATTAACTTTCTTTTTTCCATTATTCGTCTTCACATTTTCATTGACTTCTATTTTCCCGAAAACTAATTTATTCAGTTCCTTTGTAAATTGGAGTTGTTTATATTTAAAAAACAATTCATTTGGGCATATTCTGAAAACCATTTCGAATCACTTGTGATTTTAAAATCACAATTGGAACTAAGGGGTGTTCTGAAAACCACAAAGCATTTTATTTTTCGCTTTGATTTTAACTTTTCGAAAACACAAGAAAACAGATGATTTTTGTTTAGAATTCATGACGCTTTATAGGTGCGAAAAATTATTTAGTGTTGTACTAAAAATATCGAGAGAAAATAAACTAAAATTATTTATTTTTATAAATATTAAAACATATTGAAATGCATTTAGCTTTATTGTTATCAGTAAAATATCAAAGGAACTAAATTATTGAATGTGGAACTAATAAAATAAAATTTGTCTAAACAAAGTATGAGCCACAGTTCACTCCGAAGCTGCCATTGTTTGTAATTACTTGAGCCGTTTATTTTGAAAGTAGTTTACGTCCATTTTTAAAAAAAATTAGTTAATGAATTGAATTGAATAACAATAATCACAATACTATATAGACTTTTTGTATAAACAATTTAAGTCTAGTATCATTAAAATCGCTATGATTTGGAGCACTTGAAAATTAACTAGTTAACGAAATGCAAAAAAATTTATTTTGAAACTGGTCCATTGAAAGAAATAATTTAATTTTGATATGGAATGTGTTGTTACAAAATTTTGAACATAGGTTGTCATAATTTTCACGATAATGAAGTTATTCAAGTTATACAAGATTCATCCCAGGCATATTACATGTATGCCTGGGATGAATCTTGTATTTTAAAACGCCTCCGAAATCTTAGAAATCAGAAACATATCATAGCTTACAGCGATATGTGCACTAGGCAGAACAGGAATATAAAATTGGCTGTAACATGGTTGAAAATTGTGCGATCGGCAGAAAATAATGCAGATTATTGACCATACGTTTTTACTATCAGGACTTTGAGGAAAAATTATTTAATGTATGTCCCCCAGGGTTACTATGAAACCATAAAAACATGTCGAAAGAGTAACAAATTTATATTAACTATAATGAAACGTGCAGTTTTTTTTTTTCTACAAAACCTGTGGAAGAAGCAATTCATAAAAGATTAAAAACACTAGTGGGGAACCTGTAAATTGGCTAAGGATACGTTGGATGCGATTTATAAAAAGTGAACCTTATAAAATGTTTTATAAAGAATCTATGGAAGTGGATACACAGTTCTAAATACTTGATTTATTACCTTATCGGGGAAGATCAAGGAATTTCAACAAAATAAAATTAACACCATTATACGAAAATGTACGTCCCATTTCAACGCCTAAGTATAAGGATATGATGGAGTTATTTTAACAACCTCACACATAATCTAAATGAGCAGAAATGATATTGCAAAATCTTTAATATTATTCTTAATAAGTGAATGTTAGTTTAATTTTTTAATAAATTAATTAATATTTATTTTTAAATATATGTTTTTCTAATTACATAAATAAAAATTTGTATCTAAATTGAAAGCTTCCCTATTTATTTTAAGGCTATTACATTCATCTACATCAAAAACAAATTATTTACAATTTCTATTATTTAATTTCTTTAAAATAATAATTTCAAGAACTTAACTTAAAAACCCAACTATTTAGAAGAATCAGTAGAAATACATTGCTTTTGGATAATTTGTTCAATATTATTCTGAAACTAAAGTATTTTGTTTGTTAATCAAGCCCATGTAATAAATATATTGGAATTATATAAACGTAGTGGAGTTACTTTAAGTGAAAAAATTAACTTATAATAATACTGAACAAAGAACACAAAGTGGACTTATTCCTTTTCACAAACAAAAAAGTCATTTTATTAATTATGAAAGTGGTTTAAGTCCATTTTAGGTTCTGAAACACAGCTTATTTCTCTAGAAAAGTTTACAAAACGTATTATTACATTATATATTCTAACATGTTTAAAATCACAAAGCCATAAAAACAACTTAATACCAGTTAACAATATTATATAAGAATGCTCACTTGTTGTTGCCATTTGTTATTGCTTTATGCGTAACTATTTTTAAAATGAAGCAAATAATAGTTTATTAAAAAAATACATTCGTCTTTGGTAGAAATATTTTGCTTATCTGGCAGGAATATTTTCGAAGATCTGATACACTTGATACCTAAAAAGTAAATGCAATATCACATAACCAAATACAAACATTTTAGAGAGGAAACTGGCTTAAGGGTTTTATAATTTTAAAATTTTTTTGTGCAAACTTTTAAATTTTACTATAAAAATCAATTAAAAAAACATTTTAAGTTACTGATTTAATTCATTTAATGTGCTGTTCAAAGTAAAATGGCTGAAAAAATAAGCAAGTAATTCTAAATTAGTAATCAGTAAGATCTTGCAGTTATTTTTATAGAAATTATTATTTTTTCAATCTATGTTGAAATCTCCGGTTATAATTGAGGAGCTGGCGAACAAGATCGACAAGTCCCTTTTAATGTTTTTTACAGGAAAAGCCAATAAATGAACTATCGAGATAAAGACAAGGCAAAATTTTTCTTTCTTTTCACAGAAAAATTTAATCAAACCTTCAGCACAGGACTGGTTTTCGCTTTTTTAAACATTGGCTAGTTATTTTTTTAAATGGATATATCTGGTTTTGTTTTAAGGTAGGCTCGAACTGGTTTCAAATGAAAACATAAATGTGTACTTGAAGATCTCGAAAATAAAAATAAATAAAAATTGCCTGCGGACATGTCTAGTTTCGTTCGCCAGCTTCTCAATTATTTCATTAGTTTCTGACAAAAATTATCTAATATTTCTCGGAAGAGGTAGGAAAATTCCGTTCAGTTCTTGAATAATTCGAAAATTATACCATTTACTTATAATCTTGTACATCTATTTCATTTTCGTCAATATCTTCCAATGTTTTTATTCCTACCAAATAATTCACCACAAATACTTTTTTTTTTTGTTATAAATATTAATTTTTTTATTTCTTTATTTTGACAAAAATATAATTAACTTTCTTAAGTTTATGCACATTTGTATTTACGTCATTTTCAATTAAATATGGCAACACTGTTTTTACGAACAAAGTTTCTGAAATGGGTGAATCATGTTGCAGAAACTCTCAGTAAACAAAAAATTTCTCTAAACCAAAAATGTTTCAGAAACTTGTGGGTGATCCCGGCTTTACTGCTTTTGATTTTTGACACTTGTCTTTCTCTTTTACTTCTTTTTGTACGTATTCGTGTAATTTTAAATTAACCTACATTTCTTGATCATTCTACATAAACGTTTCGAAGTATAAACAACATTTAATTTTATGATCAATAAAATAGATAACCTTGGGTGTTCACATACAACTTATCACGCGGAGAGTTATAATTCTTGGAGACTTCAGATCAAAGCTATACTCATCGAGAACGATTGTTTGACCTACGTTTGTTGGACTAAGGAAGTTTCTCCAGTCACCGAACGTATGAAGGGACAGGAAAACGATCAAAAGGCAATTGTAGACATGTTGTTAGTGGCACCATCGGAATTGGACTTAATTGCAGACTGTTTGACGCCAAAGGAAATGTAGCAAAAATTGGAAACTACATTCCAATCTAAAGGACCGGCTATAAAAGCTACACTTTTGAAATGGGTTGCATTTAAAAGGAAAGTTAAAGAAGATCGAATAGAACATTACGTACTATATATGAAACAGGAAACAGGGAGGAACCAAAAATGAACGTTCATATGCTGAAAAATGAGAAGAATCCGATTCCGGAGTTCCATGAATTTTGCAAGAATCGTAATGCTTCACAATTTGATGGATAAATTCTATTGCGGATTGGACAATTTAAACGAACAAGATTCATAGTAAATTAGTGCGTTGTGTACAGATCAAGGAGAATTTCTCCAAGCGTGAAACTTGTATAAGTGAAAACAAGTTCGTTCGAATCTTCTAAAGGGTAGTGAGCAGCGTGCTGAAGGCCTGTTGAAAGAGTCTTCCCATTCTGGGGCAAAATATTTTATCACATTTTTCGATGATACTGCGAGGTTTTTGTAATTAAACAGAAGTCTGCTGTTAAAGGTATTCAGAAAATATAAGTGTTCACGCTGGCCCTACGTTTAAGTTTAGATATAAGTTTAGTTTAAGTGTATAAACCATCCCTGGATTAATATGAATTTATTGTGAATTATGAAATATAAACGAAAAGAGATCATTACCCGATCCACCCCCCAACCCGAAGGTACGTTTATGTACACCCAAATAAATATTAATAATATTTAAAACTAATACATTTTGTATTTTCATTTACCCCAACTCTAGCCCGCCGAATATTTTATTTTATTCTCTCTCTGCTCACCCCCACAATAAGAATTCTGTACAACCTTCAATGGTACAGAAATTAAAGAGCTTCAATCAGATATTGGCCGCAAATAGTTCAATAATGAATTTAACAAATATCTAGAAGAATGTGGCATTCAGAGACAATTAAGTGCTCCTTACACCCCTCAGCAAAATGGTGTTGCCGAACTTAAGAACAGGACATTAATAGAGATGGCTAGATCTATATTGAGACACGCTAGAGTACCATCAAAATTTCGGGCAGATGCTGTTAATACGGCCTGTTACTTCTGAAGTCGGTGTCCTACAAAACCACTAAATGGTAAAATCTCTTTCAAGCTGTGGGCAGAAGAGGTAAACTCATTTGACCACATGGGCATATGTGGTGCTAAAGTATATTGTATTGATTAAGGATAATTACGGTGGTAGATTTAGATTAAAATATGAGAAGTGTGTGTTAGTGGGATACTATAGCAAATCAAACGCTTATCATTTATGGCCAGGGTTCAGAAAAATTGATGTATGAACACATAAATTTAAACATTTATGATAAATATACACGAGTGTACTTTTCAAACTTTTTGTTTTATGCTCACTTTTCACAAATGAGTAGCTAAGAATTGTTTTCATTTTAAGCATTCATAAATGAATACTTAAATTTTTTTATATTGGTACATATTCGCGAATATGAATTGTGAGAAGTAAGAAATGTGAAATGTACAAATATGAGAGGCCTTCTCATCGCTCTCATTAATGTACATACTCATTTATGTTGTTTTTTTTTATCATGTGTACGGACTTTTTGTGGTTTGTTTCTTATTTTCATATGTGCGTTGTTTGTTTTATTTGCTACTTTACAAAAATGAATGAAAATAAAAATGAACATTTTTCGTGAACATTTATCATGAGAATTTTTCATTTTAATTTTTTCACAAACAAAAGATGTTTTCTCATTCTTTTGCATTCAATATGTATGTATGTAGAAAAATATTTTGATTTTATTAGTTGTTAGGCACAACTTGTGCCATGTGACTGATTTCTTTATACAATTTATACAATTGCCTGCCTGTTTGCATGGAAAACACAAACAAAATTGAAAGTCTGTTTATATGGGAAACACAAATAAAATTGAATGTTTTTTATGCTCGTTCATTTGTGAGATTTTTACAAAAATGTTATTTCTCAAAAATGTGCATGTTCATCTGTGAACACTCTCAACATTTTACATTTATGTATCAACAGAACTATAAAAAAATTTTCATATCATTTTCGAATGCTAGTGCAAAATAAAATTTTATGCTCGTTCATTTGTGAGATTTTTACAAAAATGTTATTTCTCAAAAATGTGCATGTGCATGAAAAAATGTTTTTCTTATTCTCTCAAATTTGAACGAAAATAAAAAACATTACTAACAGTGTCATACATGAATGAATAAAGCAAACTTTTATTTTTGTTTGTTTCTGTTCACGAATGAAAGATAACAAAACAAAATTCTTTTTCTTTTTCATGAGCGTGAGTGATAAGTGAGTGAATACCCTGTTTATGGCCCTCTCGGAAACGCTATGTTATCATTAGATGCGACGTCGAAATTTTGAACACAGATGTATTTTGAGAACGAATACCAGAACATTTGTGAAGAGCTTTTACAATCAATATTTACAGATGAGTGCAAAATCAAGAAGCAGCCGGAAGAAAATTTGGTACCATAACTCGACGATTACGCAAGTAATGACGTTTTTGATTTTGAAGGTTTTGAAGACTGTAATTTTGTTTTTCTGGTGAACCTATTACGGTTACTGAGATAATGCGAAGTGATGTTAGGTCGTGGGCTAAAGCCGTGGAAGATGAATAAGTTGCTCAGCTTCTAAACAACACGTGGGAAGGCACGTTTAGTAGCAAAAAGTTGCTCTTACGTCAAGGGAGAATTTTGCTGACGCTTACTCGCCAGTAGTTCGATCAACTTCAATTAGGTTACTGTCTGCGCTATCTGCAAAATAGAACCTACAGATACATCAAATGAATGTTGGTACTGCCTACCTTTTTGGTGAACTAGATGAGACAGTTTACATCTGAAAGCTAGATAAGTATTTTGGAAAAGTTAAATGCAGGTGGAACAATTGGTTAATTCACAGAAAGATGCAGATAAGTTGGTGAAGTGGCAAAAAGGAGCCTAAATGCATATAAAGCTTGCGAACAACTTGTATGTAGGATCAGGAAGTTGTTATATGTACTTCATCAATCCGGGTCGAAATGGTGTAGGAAATTAATAACAAAATTATGAGAATTAAATTTGAATCATCCTAAGTAGATCCATGCCTGTTCATTTTGAGGGAAATGAATGGCAACGTATACGATGATTTGTTGATTGCTGCAAAGATACTGTTCTTTTGAACAAAAATAGTAAATCATTTTCAGAATCCTTTGATATAAGGATCTTGGATCAATAAAACATTGTCTTGGAATTGAATTCGACCAGGAAATAAGAGATCATAAAATACAGTTGAGTCAAAGCAAGTACATAAAAATCATACTAGACAGATACAACATGAGTGACTGGAAACCTGTGCAAATTCCAATAATATCAAATTTTAAAGCAAGGAAAAAACCAAGCGAAGTTGATGAGACTATAATGCGTAAATGCTCCTCCCAGAACTTAATCGGCGCCCTTATGTATTTAAAAGTTAATACCGAATCGAATATAGCATACACTGTAAACTTTCTAAGCCAGTTTAATAATAATTTTAGTAAGGAACTTTGCCAGGCCGTCAAACGTTTGCTTACCTATTTAAAGGGCACGTTGTATTAATTGGGCGCCCTGATGGCCTAGTTGGTAGTGTGCTAAACTCCCACGGGTTTGATTCCCACCAGAGACCCTGGGTTTTTTATGATTGCCTGATTTGTCTACTAGTCATTAGAAAAGCAATGTTTTAAAAATAAAATTTGTGATATATAAAACAATATTTCTGTTATTATAACACAATACACTGCATGAGTAGGAGTTATCTCCTGAGTGTTGGTCTTAAAAAATCATAACGAAATGATAACAAACTACATGGTGTGTCAGATACTGACTGGGTTTGAAGTATAGCAGATCGCCGTTTGTATTCTGTATATCACAAACAGAGAACAGTTTCTTTGCTATATACCTTAAAGAAATTTATGTGAGATTAATCTGGAATTTGTTTATATGATATCCAGAGTGCTCAAAACTTAGCTGCTAGTTACTGTTTCCATTCCCGTACCAAACGCAGACGTACGACATCATTTTATTAGATCGAAGCTACAGGATGGTTTCATCAATCTACTATATATGTCAACTGAAAAGTTGACAGCTGATGTATCAACAAAAGGTCTGTGTACTCAGAAACGCACTACTTGTATTGCCGCTCTAGGTATCACCAATGCTGGTAGTTATTGATGTCATGATTCTCTCTACTTCTAAGATATGTGTTGGAAATAGCGAAGTATTTCGAATAAGCTGACATCACTATTTATTATTATTATTGCTTTTCTTTCGGCTGGCCTCACAGTACCTCATTCGATCGGACCAATTTTCTTGCACTTTTTCGAGTGTAAGGGGTCGTATCTCGGAAATGGCATCACGAATGTTGTCCTTCAAATGCTCAATTGTATCTGTTTTGTCATCATAACACAAATAATAATCGGTGTCAAATCGCAGCTTCTTGACGGCAAATTGACATCACCATGTCGGCTAATTAAACAACCATCAAACATTTGACGCAATAAATCGATTTTTTTATAGCTTTACGAGCTAAAGGCTGGGAATCTTCTAAAGACATTGGTAGCCCGGTCTACCCAATATGCACGATTCGCCTCAAGACTTACTCTCGGCTTGTTGAATGCCTACGTACTAAACCCAACTTCGTTCGTCACACTTCGAAACCACGTCCAAGGTGATGATAGCGCAATATTCCTTATCGCCTTCCAGCCAACGCTCACCGCTGATAGTGTCCTTTGCTATTGTCATTACTGTCTCTATTTCATACACGGTGGAACGTGCTTCCCGGAAACCAAATTGACGATTTGATAAGCCTTCTTTTAAGGTCGGTTCTGCACCTCATGCCTTTCCTGCAGTTCTGTAAAATCGTCACGATTCCAAGCCCTGGAATATCCGTCGTTCGTGGTTGCATTTCCGCCTTAAATCCGCTATATCCGCGTTCCACCATCAGGCAAATGACACCTCCTTGCCATAGACGCGTTGCAAGCCTCCGTTATGGAGCGCATGAGTTCACTTGAATTCCGGATAACCAAATGTCCCCCAATGCGAGGACAAAGGTTTGCCTGTCAAAGAAGGAGTCCTTCCAAAGAAGGTTCGGAGGAGCGGCAGAAATGTTATGTTCCGTAGAGCGTTCCGTGATCTTGAAAATGATAGCCTGCTGATCATTACGTGTGTAGATGTCCGACACCATCTAGTTAGATGAGGCCGCTAGGGAGTCGCGGACGAATGTCAGATCAATTTTAGAGCAGAGTCCATTTCTCGAAAATTTATCCTTGTGACCACGATTGAGCAAAACAACCTCCAGTGTTCCAAATACGTCAAGTGGGCATTCACCCCTTGGATTAGTGTATGCAAAGCTCCATTCAACAGCCCAAGCATTGAAATCCCCGGCAATTATCACAGGCCTCACGTTCCATGGCTCCTTAACGATGTCATCTAGCCTGCGTTTAAAGTCTTCCATTGATAGGCTAGGGGTAAGGTAGCAGCTGAAGAAATGTACCCCATCAACGGTGCATTTCACAAATCCCTCCCACCTGTTGTCGATATTTCCCACTGAGAATTTACTACAGGACCATATCGATGCTTTGTTGCATTTGCTGGTTATCCAACGTTGGTTTTCAGATGCTCTATAGTGCTCGCTCAGTATTGTCGAGTCTATTATCTGTTCCAGCACCGTCTGTTTAAGAAGTTCTTGCGCCGCTTCGCAATGGTTTAAGCTCAACTGCAAGACTCATTTACTCGCGTTCGTTAACTTTCGCCGTGTCGCCAGATAGTGTGTGCACTTACGTCCTCCAGTGATATGTTTAGCGTCAGCATCTGGATCGCCACTACAGAGAAGGCATGGCCACAAGCCTTGGCAAGGTGATCTTGCCCCCCCGCACTTGAAGCAGTGTTTGGACCAGTCACTTCGACACTTTCCCACTACATGCCGGTAATCTAAGCACTTGCACTACTTGAGGTCACCTTTCTCAATAAGCGGCAAAATGTCCACCCTACACGCAGTTTGGCAACTTCCTCGGCAATGCAAGTCAGCTTCATAAGGATTGCTATTATCGCCGTCCTGGTACCACCTGGAACGTTTCTGATCGTCTTGAGAGCCGACGGTTGCATTTCCACAATTTGGTCCTTCCATGCGGCGATTATTCCCTCCTCTCCTCCATCCTGGTATCTCAGTTCGAATGTACCCTCCTCAGTTATTATTCTGACCTCTATCTCTTCGACCAGTAAGCTCCTCAGTTTAGACCGGACTGATTTTCTAAACTCCAGAAGGATTTCGTCCCTCTGGAGGACGGATTGTCCTGGTCTTCTTCCCTGGTGTTCCCCTAAGTTTTTCCAATTCATTTTTCTGCCTCTTGGAAGCACAAGGTGTCTGCAGTTGTAGGACCGTCTGAGCTTCTATCATTGGTTCTGACCTTTTTCTCTTGTTCCGCAACTTTATCCTTAGCGGCTTGCTGGTATAGTGACGATATAGAAGCTACTAAATCGCGCATCGCTTAGTGTCTGGACCTCCTTCCTCCGCCCATCATCTGTACGTGTTCCGAAATTCTATCGCCTAGCTTGGTGAAATCATCCACCTCCTTTTCAGGAGCTTTGTTCCTCTGTAACTCCGGTGGTAACGAGTGAGATATCTCGGCGTTCTGCTTCAGCGGTGGTGAGTGGAGTAACCTCGAGGCCCACCGGAAAAGGTCCTTTGCACCTTCGGTGCCGGCTGAAGAAGTAGCGACTATAAAGTTATGTAAAACGTTTGTTGCCTTGTATTCCATTCTATTAGGTCCCAACTTGGAGCCGTTGGCTTGGATTCGTTGTGTAGTTACCCTTATTGGTGTCCCATGGTTATCTTCGAAATGCAGGGAGGTCATGCGAGGGTTGACACAAGTCATCATGAGCGCTTGTGTTCAGAACCAGACCGGGAGCTAAGCAGAAGAAATTCTTAACTGCCACTACACCCCAACTCAACGGGACGAGTCCAAGATCTTTTTCCAAGGCTTGCCAGGTTTTAACGGGACGGAGACAGATGGTGTATTAGCCTGAAAGCCATCTGGACCAGATTCGACTGTTAACAGAATACCCCATCCGCCAGTCCATGTCTTCAAATCCAAATATTGCAGTGTAGTTCAGTATACCATAATCAAAACCTTACTGGTGTCAATTCTGATCCCTATACGACTAGGCTCCGATCGGTCACATCCGTCAGGAGCGCATCCACACGCATGGGTTAGGTTAGGTTAGGTTAGAGGACGTGTACTTGTCAATTAAGACAAGTACAGTACCCGAAAGTCGAATGGACCCATTGTACAACGTCCTAGTTTCTCACACCACTTATGTTGTGTGTGTTAATTTTATACAGTTTAAAGTCGACTCCGAACGACAGATTTTTATTTATTGAGGAACTTTTCATGGCAATTTTTATTTACTCTCAGAGTTTTTGCCAGAAATCTACTGAGAGGAAGTCGCCGAAAAAATACTTTTTGTATTTTGTCTTTGATGCCTGGCCTGGGGCTCAAACCTAGGCTTTTGCGTCTAATAAGCCAACACACTACCTACTAGACTACGGCGACTTCAAAATCCACACGCATGCTGGTCTGTGATTCCCACTGTGCTATCGTGATACCCCAGTAGTTCAATACTTTGAGCGGCATTGTTTCGCTTTAAAGCATCAGTGTCATTGGGTATATGCCAGACTTCATCCGGACCCTTTACCGCTGCCCTCCCATTTAGTTGCCTTTTACGACAAGCAGGGAACCACTGTGGTAGAATTCTAATCCGCTACCAAATGGGCAATAAATCGATTGTGTCATGCAACGTGTGGAAAGTTGCACCATCCTATTGAAACCAAACATCACATCAATACCATGAAAAGCGGGTACAGAAAAATCGGTTATCATGGAGCGATAGGTGTCTCCATTGACCGAATGGAATGTCCCGTATATCAACATAAGTTAAAGATCAAAATGAGAAATATAGGCTTAACGATATAACAATTAAAATAAATACGCGCAATGTATACAAATGTACAACTGTAAGAAAAACAAAATTTCTGACCATGATGTTATTAACATATCTTTAGCACGAATGGGCAACATGAACAACGAAGCAAAAACCATAAATGTATTTAAATACGATAAGCATACGTTTAACGCAATGCTGAAAGACACCGTAAAATATGACGATTGCAAAGATTTCAATCAAAATGTTAATGTATTTGATAGCGGACTGAAAAGTGCAATACAGAGATTATCAATTAATAAAGTAAGTAAATGGTATAATTCAGAATTGCAAGCAATTAAAAAAGAGAGAAAATAATAAATTATTTCAAAACTAAAATTGAGAATTCTAGTCAAGCTTGGGCTCAATATAAAATAATTAGAAATCGATACAAAGTGCAGATTGAAAATAGTTAAAACAATTACATAAACACAAAAATTTACAATGGATGTACTCAGAGACAAATCCGGAAACAGATTAAAACCCTGGTACTTAATAAGAGAGAAAATTTAACTAAGTTTGTGATATTTGACCAGATCGCGATAACTGTGATATAGTAAATAAGTTTAATACATTTTTTATTGATAGTATAAGTAGGAAAAACAGTCAATCGATAAAGTGCAATTTTTTAGTCAAGGAACATGTGAACCGAATAATTTATTTAAATTTCATAAGATAAACTTTGCAGAACTTGAGAATATTGTGAAACAGATGAAGAATAAGCCTGACCATGAATGTGTCTCAAATTAAATTATAATTGATAATTGGAATGTATTAGGAAATGTTTTGCTCAGAATAATTAATACATCATTGTAGACTGGTATTTTTCCGGAAAATTGGAATGATAACACCGATTGAAAAATTGCCCAAGACAAGAAATGTGAGGAATTTCGACCTATAAATACACTTGAAGTATGTGAAAAAATAATGGAAAAAGTAGTCAAGATACAACTTGAGCAGTTTATTGAATATCACGGTATATTATCTAGACAATAATCAGGTTTATGAAAGAAGAATTCATGTGAAACTACAGTGAATTATGTTATAAGGGAATAGCTGTTGAAAAAGAAAATAGAATGATGACAATATTTCTTGATTTTAAAAGCGATTTCGGGACTATTGACAGAGATATCATGTGAAAGAAACTATATATATGGAATAATGAATTGGAATGGTTCAAGTCATACCTAGAGAACCGAACCCAAATTATAAAATTAAATAATACTGTGTATGAGGAAGCGATTAATAATTTCGGAGTACCGAAAGGTCCAATTTTAGGTGCTTTATTATTTACATTATATATAAATGACATGCCAAAAATATTGGAAAGATGCAAAGTTGTATTGTACGCGGATGACATCCTTATATATACAGTGGCAAAAAGTGATAACGAATGTCAAGATAACATGAAATACGATGTTCAAAAATAAATGAATGGCTTAAAATGAATAAATTAAAATTAAATGAGAACAAAATAAAAATAATAAATAAAACAAACCTAGGATTTGTAATTGAAAAAAAAAACTAAACTAAATTGGTTTCCTGAAGAGAATTAGAAAAAGAATTTCAAAAACTACAGCAGTAAATATATATAACACCACAATAAAACCGGACTTCGAATACGGTTCCACTATATTGTATACATACAGTACTGCAATTCGATTTGAAATGGATGAATATAAACCAAAGATTACAGTTTAATACCTTAATGTTTGTTAGAAAAATGAAGAAATGTGACGCGCCTGAATACCTATGCGAGCAGATTAAATACGTGGGAGAAAGCCAATCATATATTCTGAGGAATGCAGACGACTTGTGAGTGAAGTCAACCCAGATGCAGAAAACGTTGTTTTATAAAGGTCTACAGCTATACAATTTATTACCACCAAATATTAAAAATGAATTAAATGAAAATATTTTTGAACAAAAATGTATTAATTTTGTATTATTTAATGTTTTGTAATGGTTTTGTAAAATTAGTAGTAGTTTTTTATTTATTTATTTTTACGATTTTACAATCTAGATACTAAAATATATACATATAATACTTTATTAACAATTATTCTTGCAAAAATCTCTAAACAGTTTCCTAAATAAAGTCATATTTTTAAAATTTTTTATGCTACTTGGTAGCTCATTATATTTTTTTAAATAGTAGTAGTATTTTTAATGCTTATAAATAAAAATGCGGAGCATGGTGGAAGAATGTATCCCATGAATTGTGATCAGAATTGAGAATTATCTTTTAGACAATTTGTTTAAATGATGGCTATCAGTTTTAAACAACACCGGAGTTGTTACATAATATTAACCGCTCTAGAACAACATTAGAACTTAAATTAGTACAAATGTATTATTATATTTCATTAAAGCGATTGACTGGCTGACATTTCCATCTTTAGAGATGGTGTTATTGTCACCTGCCTTTCTTCTAATTTTTGCTTTTCTAATTTTGCTCCCCCCTTCCTGTTCCTTTCCATTCTCTCTTTTTCCTTTGCCTCTTTCCTTTTTTGTCCTAATTGAATACGTTTAACTGATAATGGTCTACCTTTCTTAACCTAACTATTATTATATTAATATTTTTTAATAATTATTTTGATTACAAAATGTTGTGTCCTTATGTTTTTTCCCAAGGTGAATTTCTATTTCAAATTTAATTAAAAGAAAATTTTTGAAAATAAATCAAAATTATTATAACCGCAATAAAATTTATATCTGTTATACACTCCTCAGCGTAAATCTACATACATGGTAGGGAATCGGGGACATGTGCCATTAAGTCAAGTACAATACCCAGAGGTTATAATGACCCTACGTAAATACGTCCTAGAAGAGAGAGAGGATAGTAAAGGAGAAAGAGAGAAGATAGTAAAGGAGAAAAGGAAAGGGAGAATATAGGAAATGGAGGAAAAAGATGAAGAACAAACACGCAAGAGATCACAACTATACCATGATGCCCTAGCACTTCTCAACCAGTCTAAGCTACTTATGAATCCGTGGAGAGCGCTAATGTCGGATCTCGATAGAAAGTCTAAACTTTTAAAGAAGCCCATGCCCAGGGTCCTCAACCTAAAGGCCGGACAGTTGCAGAGTAGGTGTTCGATAGTCTCTAAGTCCTCTTCGCATACCTTGCAATAGTCCTGCTGGGATCTGTTCCACATCCTTTTCAAAGACAATCTCGCAACGTCCTGTAATAAAACCAATAACTAACAACAGGTTGGCTTATCCAAACCCAGTAGCAAAACTGTTCTAGCACTATCTATAGCAGACCATAGACTCCTCATAGGCACATAACATCCCGATTCATCGCGCCAACGGGCCTGCTCTTCCTTCTATTAGCCACGGCCTCAATGGCCTCCATAATAGCAAAAATCTTTGCATGATAACGCTACAAACATCGTTTAACCTAAAGTGAAGCTCAAGACTGAGATTTTTATAGAAAATCCCATCATTTGTGCCTCCTGGAGTACATCACTATTCCATAGTGCTCTATCCGGTATGAAGATGATCAAACCGGGAGGAACATTGGCTCAGGTACAATATAGTCGGTCCGTTCCTCCCCTCAGAAAAGACGAATTTAGATTTCCGGAATATCATATTGAGCGCAGTTTCCAGTAGCCCGATTCCATCATACGTACGCCACTTCACGCTGCTCATTGTTTGACATACAAATCAGGCATAGTCATACAGAAGTTTTAATAGCCGCCTGAGGACAACTCTTCCTTGCTTCGGTGATACTCAAGGAGACAATCTGCTGAATCTTATCCAAGATTTTCCATTCGAAAGTCTCGTCTAAGGCATCCCACCAAACAACGCAACGCAACCATAAGTAATAAGCGGCCTAACAATTGCCAGATAAATCCAGTGAATGGCCATAGGCGGAAGACCCTAGCACTTACTTATGTAGTTTCTCCACTGATAAAGTGCATTTAGTCCTTTCTTCATTCTTACCTCTGGGTTCCTTTTCCAGCTCATTTTGCTGTCTGGAATAACGCCGAGATACTTGACCCCAGAAGACAAAGGAAGCTTCTTACCGCCTAAACTCAGTAACTTGAAGGTATAAATTTTGTACTTTTTCCCAGACCACAATTTGCAGCCCAAGAGGATAAATCCCCAACCGCAGATTCCATAAGTTCTTCGAATATTTGTATTCTTTCTTTTTTATATTCTATATAAGTAAAATACCAAATGATTTTTACTACTTTTTCGCAAAATCTATGTAAATTGTTTTATACCTACCTACTATATGATGACCTGTCATATTATAAAAGCGATTCACTCTGATTTAAAACACTCTTGTGACAGTATGAATAATTTAACATTCGTAAAGGTTTGCAATAGAAAATTTTAAACTATATGTTAAAATTTACCATTGCGAGTTCCTTCAATTACACTTTTTACGTTCTATATCCCATACCATTATAATTCCATTTAGTGCATAAAGTTGCTCAATTTTTAAGAACATTGGGTATGTGCTTCTTTATCTCTTACTATTTTATGGAATTTTTCTCCGCTTTGTCTATAATATTTTATTTTTTCTAAATTTCTGTTTATTATTATAGGAGCTTTTCAAATTCTTTTCTATATACCTGCTAAAAGTATTTCGCAGGTGTATTCCACTGAATCTGTTTTAAAATATAAGAAATTAACATAAATCTTGAAGTTTATTATTCAGAAGAAACGTTTATACCTCCATACTTTTATAATTTTATTTTGCTAATTATAGATACGAATGGACAGAATGGTGATTGAACACCTTCTTAGAATGGGTTTTTATGAGACCGCCGAGCGTCTTTCCCGTCATTCGGATATTCGACACTTAACCAATTTAGGTGAGTGAGTCAATTGTAATGGATGCTATAAGGATCATTTTAACAATGATGCTACAGCATTCAAATTTTGAAATCAATTTCTATTCATTTAATTTAAAAAAACCTTAATTTTTTGTAATTAATATACATTTTTAAGTAATAACCATTAAATTCATTAAGTGTATTGTATTGCAGTAAAAATAGGTTACAATATATGTGGTATTTTATTTCATTTTATTAACCGTTTGAGTGCTATGGGTTTGGGGTAAATTAATTGAAAATTGTTGTGAGAAATTGAAAAAAAATATTTTTTTTATTTATAACAGTCGCAGCAGTCCGCACTAACTGAACGCACAACTTTGACTGACGCAATCGTCGCTAAATCGACGAACCGCGATTTTTTCGCACGCAAACGGTTAAAATAAAGAATATAAAATACAAATTATTATTGATATTAACTGATTCATATTAAATTTAATGAATTAAGAGTTTTTTTTTAAACAAGGTGTTCTAGAATAAAAAAATAGAATCCTGGCTCCGTTGTACGTCTTAAGCTCGCGGCGTCTTCTTTTGAACTAACTCACTACTCGCCATCCTGCGGGTTCATTTCATCAGATTCTTCATTAGTTTAGTCTGGCCATTGATTCATAAATTCTGCACATGTTGTGGTACGTCTGGAATCTTTGCATTCACCGGCTTTAACAACATCATACGTATCTTTTTGCTTAACCTTAACAATTTGGTATGGACCCAGGTACTTCGGCTTGAGTTTGAAGACTCCTCCTAGTTGAGTCTTTTTAATGGTCATTCATATTGTATTGTTTGGGCGGTTTACGTCGGAGATCATATCTTCTCTTGTTTTCGGCTTGAACTTCGAGAATTTGTTGTTTTGCCGCTTGTATAAGTTTTTTCCTCTGTCCATCATAGTTGGCTGCTAATTTTTGCTCTACTAGTTCCTTTAGTTGGATATCGTCTTTGGTCTTCATTTTAGTGCCAACAAGCATCTCAAATTGGGTAGTGCCAATGCTTCTGTGGCACGTTGGTTTAATAATTTGCTGCACTCTTCCAACGAATTTGTACCATTTGGAGAGGTCATTAATAATAAGCTTCAACAAAACTGCGACGATTACGCTATTTAGCTTTTCGACTTGTCCATTTGCACGGGGAAGACCTGTTGTAATAAGGATGTGATTTATCTTTTCTTCAGCGCAATAAGTCTAGAAATCTTCATCGCTTCTTTGTTTAGTGGATGCAATTCACCTTCTTGTTTTCCTCGTTTTCTGTTTGTTATGATGCATTGGATACAATTAGATATGAGCCTATGTATCTTCTCTTCGAATTTCGGTATGAAATAGTCCTTACATACATACATATAAGTTCTTTGGTTTTATTGATTGAGAAATACCCCTTTTCGTGTGCTGTCTTTATAATTTTAGTGTACATACATCTCGAAATCACCAATAATTCATAATCATCTGCAATTTTATATAAGACATCTCCCTTCAAGAAATAATCATTATAAGATGATTTGTTCTTAAGGATTTCTCTAATAATCCTGAGATCTTCGTCCTGATTCTGCAATCGTTTAATTTTGGAAATAAGATTATCCTCGGCTATGACCATAATTGGATGTCGACTTAAAGCGTCTACATGTCGCATTTGTGTTCCAGGACGATGTTCAACGATATAATCGTATTCTTGCAAAAACAGTATCCATCGAGCAACTCTTGTACACAAATCCTTCTTGTTCGACGTCTTCGTAAAAGCATTGCAGTCGGTCAACAATTTGAATTTCAAACCAATCAGATATACTCGAAATTTTTTAAATACTTCAATGACTGCTAACACCTCCAACTCCGTAACTCGTATACTTGCGTTCTGGTTCAGTGGTTTTCTTGCTCATGTAGTATACAGGATGCAAAAGGTTGTCACTCGGCGATTTCTGAAGCAGTACTGCACCATAACCATCAATGGATGAGTCAGTGTGGACTTCAGTCTCATAATTTTGATTGAATAAACATAATACTGTACCATTACTTAAGACATTCTTTAGAGTAGTAAACGATTTCATTTGTTTATGTCCATATACAAACTTTGTATTCTGCTTCTTAAGGTCGGTAAGTGGTTTGGCAATAATCGAGAAATTAGGAATAAATTTTCTAAAATAGCCTGCGAGGCCAAAGAATATTTCCAACTGTTTGACATTTAAAGGTACTGGATAATTGACCATGGCGGTTGTCTTCTCAACTGATAGTGATACACGCTGATTTTCAATAATATAACCTAGAAATTGAATTATCTTCTTCAAGAAATTACATTTCTTAATATTTATATCCAGGCCATCGTCTCCACTGGGATCTAATACACGCCTTAAATTTACAAGTGCCCCTTTTTCATTCCTTTGCAGGAATGATGATGTCATCGATGTATGGTAGCGCTATTCCTTCACGGGTCAAATCAAGAAATATGGCATTGACATTTCGCTGAAACACGCCGGGAGAATTCGATAGACCAAATGGAACTTTCCGGAACTGGTATCGACCATTATGAGTGACGAAAAATGTATATTTTCGGTTTTCCGCTTTCACCGGAACATGAAGGAATCCGTTTCGTAGATCAATTGTACTAAAAATGCATGCGTTCAGCAAGTGATCGAGTTGATCTTCGATAAGAGGTAGATGATAACCGTCATTTACGATAACCTTGTTTATTCTTCTGAAATCAATACGAAATCTTGGAGTTGAATCCTTCTTCTTGGCTAAAACAACTGGACTGCAAAACTCTGATTCCGCAGGTTCTATAATTTCCTCTTCTAACCACTTTTCAATCTAATTGTCAATAATACATCTTTCCTGTATTGGTACTTCCTCAGCAATTTCGTCCTTAACTTTTCTTATCTTCAAGCCATCACAACACTGATTTAAAAAGCGCTGGTTTATTCAACGAATTGTATAAGTTATTTTGTTTAATAACATACAAACTTTATTTATTTCCAACTTAATAATTTAGCAAACTTTATTTATTTTCAACTTTGTTATTTTATTTAATAATTTGACAAACTTTATTTATTTTCAACTTAATTATTATTTTTAATAATTTAATAACTTTATTTGTTTTAAAACCGCTTAATCTCACTATGTGAGCCGACTACCTGTAATTTTACAAAATATTTTTAAGCTAATAGAGAAAACTCAAAACCACTTGCTGAGCCAGCAAATATCGGCATATAAAATTTTCACCCAATTGGCCAATCTTATAAAATCAGTTACCCAACACGATTTAAAATATCGCGTTAGCAAATATTGCAAGAGTTTTAAAAGAATAAAATTAATATTTGGGCGGAAATGCAGAGGTTTAAATCTGCCAAATGACGATGGACGTTATAACGGACATTAACTGCTTCCCCCTTTAAGACGAAGACGTCCACGTCTGTTCATAATTTTGAATTATATTGTTGATTTTTTACGTTGCCTTTTAGCAAAAGCGTATACAATACAAATTATCAAGATTAAGAGAAAAATAGAGGCGGAGGCGTACAGGGTTCCTCTCACCTTCAAGTGTAGGTGAGAGATATGATCTAAATTTTTAATATTTAACTCGTGAAGGTACTGGAGTGACAGTATAGTGGTGTGATCCGATAAGTTAACGGTGTCAGCCATTGGAATCTCAAGACTTAAAAGCGATTTTTCGGAAATTTTTAAACTCCGTTGAATTAACGGTCAATGTAGTGTCAAAAGTTATACGATATGTACCTCTTGGAAGATATTTTGTTAAATTTTGGGAAACAACTCTGGAGGGCTGGTTATTTATGATGACGATTCCATCGTCAATTTCCATAAAGGGTTATATATTGTGCGCGGAATTTGTGGCGCAAGGGGCTGCGTTATTGTTCAATAAATTGCTGAGGCACGAACAGTACTTATGGCTCAACAATTCACAAAATGAAGTTATGGATTTCCTCTTTCAATTTTTCAACATAATTCATTCTTAGCCACATTTTGCTACATCACTGGTCTCAAAAGATAATGCAATATCATTGTGAATAATTTATAAAATTAAAAATTTATTTATAATAATTTTATAGTGTTTTCACCAGGGTTCAGAAAAATCCATTTATGAACACATAAATTTAAACATTTATGATAAATATGCACGAGTGTACTTTTCAAACTTTTTGTTTTATGCTCACTTTTTACAAATGAGTAGCGAAGAATTGTTTTAATTTTACGCATTCATAAATGAAAACATTAATTTTTTTATTTTGGTACATATTCGCGAATATGAATTGTGAGAAGTAAGAAATGTGAAATGTACAAATATGAGAAGCCTTCTCATCGCTCTCATTAAAGTACATACTCATTTATGTTGTTGTTTTTTTTTATCATATGTGTTCGGACTTTTTGTGGTTTGTTTCTTATTTTCATATGTGCGTTGTTTGTTTTATTTTCTACTTTACAAATGAACAAACGGGTTATGGGATAGGGTTAGTATGAGGGTAAGAGGGGATAGAATATATAAATTTAAGCAACAAACCTTTTGGTATGTATATATATATATGTGTCTATATGTTAATAAGAAATATTATTTAGTTTTATATTTATGTATTTTCTGAAAACGTTATAAAGTATTTTATTTGTATTTGCGTATATATAAGTTCACAATTTATATTATTTGTATATTAGGAGTTCAGAATATTTAGATATAAATTATTAACAGTTCAAAAAATATAATTTCAAAATATTTATTAATTTTATTCACTGTAGTGCACTTGTGTTGTTTAGTGTCGCTTAAGGATCGATAATCAACTGATCTAAAAGGATATAAACAATCCTTTTGAACCTATTGAAGAATGTGTATACGTGATGTGTGTGGTGAATTTTGATATGTATGATGAATGTTGATGTGTGTTGGTGTTATTATTGTTATTGTTTTTTAAAGATGTTTGTGTTGTCCTATTGGAAGTCAGGGTTAGGCTTGTGTATTTGTTCACTCGTGTGAACAACAAAAATGAATGAAAATGAAAATGAAAATATTTCATGATAATTTTTCATGAAAATTTTTCATTTTAATTTTTTCACAAACAAAAGATGTTTTCTCATTCTTTTGCATTCAATATGTATCTATGTAGAAAAATATTTTGATTTTTTAGTTGTTAGGCACAACTTGTGCCATGTGACTCATTTCTTTATACAATTTATACAATTACCTGCCTGTTTGCATGGAAAACACAAACCAAATTAAATGTTTTTTATGCTCGTTCATTTGTGAGATTTTTACAAAAATGTTATTTCTCAAAAATGTGCATGTGCATGTGTGAACACTCTCAACATTTTACATTTATGTATCAACAGAACTATAAAAAATTTTCATATCATTTTCGAATGCTAGTGCAAAATAAAACTTTATGCTCGTTCATTTGTGAGATTTTTACAAAAATGTTATTTCTCAAAAATGTGCATGTGCATGAAAAAATGTTTTTCTTATTCTCTCAATTTTGAACGAAAATAAAAAACATTACTAACATTATCATACATGAATGAATAAAGCAAACTTTTATTTTTGTTTGTTTCTGTTCACGAATGAAAGATAACAAAACAAAATTCTTTTTCTTTTTCATGAGCGTGAGTGATAAGTGAGTGAATATTTTGTACCCTGGTTTTCACACCTAAAGTTAAAACCTGCTTTTAACATTAAAACCATAATCAGATGATTTTGCGTTCACACTTTAAGTTTTCTTAAATCTGGTTTAACATTCATGACCTTTATGACAGTGCAACAGCTGTTTTGTTTAGGAAAAATAAAAAATAAGAAATTAACAATAAATTAAAAATTATTCTAAATATTGTAAAAGAATACTTTAAAATAGTTGATCTATTTATAAAAACTATCTCTATTTTTATATTTGTTATTATTATTATTGTTTTTTCATCTGCTTTTTCAATGTTGGTAGATCTGATTTAGTACATCGAAAACAAGGTTGTATTTTATAAAACCTACTTAAAACCAATTCAAAAAAGGTTTTAAGATGGTTTTAACACAATAATTTTGTATGGTAAAACCAGGTTTTAATTATGGTTTTAACTTAAAACCAACTTTTGCATTAAAACCACTCAGTGTGAAAACACTAATAGGAAAGTTTATTAAAAATTTGATAATGTTCTCATTCTGTAGAACTTTTAATATTGCTCTGGACAGAGCTATATAGTTCCCTAAGCACCTCTCTATCCCTTTCGCCCAGCAGACTATATAGGTATCCTGAAGCTATTACCGGTGTTTTTATTTCCTCTACAAGTGTATTGACAGTTTTAGTTAAGTTATTTATTCTAGACTGTATTTTAGTGTTTATAATTAATTGAGTGTTACTTGCTGTATTTAATTCATTTTGCTTGTCATAGACCTTAGTGATATCATCGTGATCCGGAGTGCTAGCCACGTATTTCAAGGCAGTCCCAATAATATTAATGCTACGAGCGTGTCTTTGGTGCATACGTCAGGATTCTATTGCTTTTTCATCTGATTCCAGTAATTTACGCATATGTGATTTGGGCAATAGGTTTGTTAGGTTTCTAGTCTCTTCTACTATAGCTGTGAAATTTGACAGTTCCGTTACATGAGCCAGAGCACTATAAGCGTCAAAGATTGCTAAGTCTCTCAGTCTGCTATCGGGATATAGTGTGAGGCAGAATAATCCAAGATGGCAGCATAGTTGGTGGACAGAATTATTTTAAATATTAGGGCGCTGCAATAAGGAAACGAATATTATCTTTGTACACTATTCTATTATCAATTTTTGCGGTTGTATCTAAATCCTCCTGAACCACTTTTTCGGCAAACGTATTACTAAATTTATTTCCCAGGCCTTTATTCACTTTAACATAAACCTTTCCTCCAGGACTTTACGTTTTAACTACGGTTTTTCTATTGTGATAATTAAGATCAGCCTTTTGCTCTGCCAGTATTTTGCGTTGAACTTTTTCTCTTAAATCATCTGGTATAGACTGAATTATGTCAATTGGTCTAAGTTCGGTGGTTGAGTGAATTGACTTATTTGTAAAGAAAGAGGGTGAACGCCAGATTTCTTGCTGGCTATGTGATAATTTGTTTCACATTAAGTGTGTTGGTTTGCTTCCTCGTACCACGGACCAATTAGTGGATAGTTCCTTGGGTCTACGTTGGTGTTGTCCTAAGTGTAAGGTGGTGGACATCCAATTTTATAAATTTTTTATGGGGACTCGTCGTGAGTTCACTGAGATGCACACTGAATTTGCATCTCTTTCTGCTAGATTTCGTCGGTTTGATGAATTATTTTCAAAATATGGCCTTTTGAACGAATTGCTTGAATCGGAAAGGGTTCCAGGCCCTCTTTCTTCTGAGGCTTCTGGGCATGTGGCGCAAGTTTCTGTACCAAGGGAAACTGCGACAATCAACACATTGTCCACTGTTACTCCTATTGTGGACATTTGTCCATCTATTGCCGATAACCCAACTGGCAGCTCTATACTGAAGTCTGCAAATTTAGTTGAACTGAGTCCAAAGTCTACTCTATCTCCTTTACCTCTAGGTGATGTCACTTCTCATGCATCTTCTAAACCGTCTTCTGTTTCGTATTCATCTGTAGTGTCCGCTAGTTTAGATACTTCTGCTCCAAGGGAATTGGTTGTAGTCAAACCTAAAAGGACTATTTTTGTGTCTCGTCTTTCATGTAATACTTCGGTCGATGATATAAGATGTTTCGTTAAATCGAAGATTAGGGAACCTTTTGAGTTTGGTTGCTATAAGATGAGGCCATCTTTGAATAGCAGTATTTCTTCGTTTAAACTGTATGTTCCCGATGAAAAATTTGGTGAAATTGTTAATCCTGCGTTTTGGCCGCAGGGTGTATTGGTACGGGAATTCGTATTCAGGCTGGGCCAACGAAGGAAGGGTGCTAATTTGCCTGGTCCTATTTCTCAAAAAAACTAACTTCGAAATCGTCTTTTAATTTCAAAATTGCTTATCAGAATGTTCGCGGACTTAGGTCTAAACTTTCTTCGCTTTATAATAGTAGCTTTGATTTTGAATTTGATGGAATTGCTTTTACTGAAACTTGGCTGAATTGTAATATTTTTGATTCTGAGATTATGTCTGGTAATTTTAGTATTTATAGACGCGATAGGAGGTCTAAAAATGGTGGTGGTGTTCTTATTTCCATTTGCTCTAAATACACATCTGAATTGATTGACTTGTGCTCTTCTGAGGATATTGAGTTTATTTGCGTCAAGGTCTCTGATCGTGGGAAGTCTATATACATTACTTGCTCGTATATTCCTCCCTGTTCCGACATTCATATCTATAGGGCTCACTTCGATTTAATTTCTAGAGTAATTGATTCAATGGGGCATGAGGGGATTATAGTAGTCCTTGGTGATTTTAATCTTCCGCATACATCTTGGAATTTTTCACCTGAGACTGGCTCATTGGTGCCATGTTCTTCAGTTCCTTTCTATGATGAAATTCTGTCCGCTATGTGTGATCTGGGTCTTCTCCAGGTGAATGGTGTATTGAATTCAATGGGTAGAATTCTGGATCTTGTATTTTTAGAGGATCCAAGTATTTCTTCGTTATTTCGCATTGATCCTATATCTATTCCTGAGGATAGTTATCATCCTACGTTGTTACTTTCTATTGAAGTTGATCTTTGTTTACCTCCTTTAATAAATCGCTTATTTAGTGACGAGGGGCGTCTTAATTTCCATCGTACGGATTTTAGTCGTTTGAATACACTACTAGCCTCTGTAGATTGGTCGTCTGTGCTAATTTCACCACCATATGACTCTCTTTCACTTGACAGGATCTTGGATGGCTTTTATGAGGTATTATTTAAATGTTTTAGGGTGTGTGTTCCATTTGCAAATAGTCGTTTGGAGCGTTCTGGTCCTCCGTGGAATTCGGCTAGACTGTCAAGGTTGAGGAACAGAAAATCAAGATTATTTAAGAAGTTTGTTAGATCAGGTACTGATATTGATTATGCTCTTTACTCTAGGGCGCGTGCGGATTATCGTAGAATGAATCATTACTGTTATGAGGAATATATGATTAGGGTCAGGTCGAACTTCGCTAGCGATCCTAAGTCGTTTTATGACTTCGTTCGAGCTAAACGTAAATCATCTTTGTTTCCCACTGAGATGTTTTATGGGGACGTATCTTCCTCTAATTACCTTGATATTTCTAATATGTTTGCTGACTTTTTTCAGTCTACTTATAGGCAGTTGGACTCGGGACCTTATCTGAGTAGCGGCTTTTCGTATCCTTATTCAGTGGGAAGTGTCTCCATTTCTAATATATATTCATTTGATGAGGAATCTGTTCTTGAGTCTTTGTCTGGACTGAAACTTACATACTTGCCGGGCCCTGACGGTGTTCCGGCCTGTATTTTGAAAAAGTGCGCTGTTGTTTTGAGTGGTCCTTTGACCTTTATATTCAATGGGCTTCTGAGGGCTGGTCATTTTCCATCCATTTGGAAGAGTTCATTTATAATTCCTTTGCATAAGTCAGGTAATAAATCCAATGTCTCCAATTACAGGGGTATTGCCAAACTCAGTGCTATTCCCAAGTTAATGGAGAAACTGGTGACGGATTATCTCTCTTTTAATACGAGATCTTTAATATCCCCTTTCCAACATGGTTTTTTGAAAGGTAGGTCGACTGTCACTAATCTTCTTGAATTTACTACGCATGTTTTCAGGGGTTTTCTTGCCAGGGCTCGGACTGATGTAATTTATACTGATTTCAGTAAGGCTTTTGATAGGGTTGATCATAGAATTTTGCTTCTTAAACTTTCATTAATTGGTATTCCTGATATTATTCATCGTTGGCTAGACTCCTACCTCTCCCTTAGGACTCAGAGGGTAATGTTTAGGAATGTATTGTCTAAGACAGTATATGTTACTTCTGGTGTTCCGCAGGGTAGCCATTTGGGTCCTTTACTGTTCTTATTGTTTCTTAATGATCTTCCTTGTGCTATTCCTGATTGTAATATTCTGATGTATGCTGACGACGTCAAATTATTTTATACTTTTGATGATGATCATGGTCAGGCTGTTCTTCAGCGAAATATTGATTTGTTTGTAACTTGGTGTAGAATTAATTTAATGGATCTTAACTTGAAGAAATGTAAATGCATGGTTTTCTCTCGCGGGGGCGTAATTTCGTCCACTTATGTGATTAATTCTTGCCCCTTGGAAACTGTGACTACATTTCTTGATTTGGGAGTATTATTGGATATGAAATTGTCTTTTATTGATCATATTAGTATGATGATTGGGAAGGCTCGGGCTGTTCTTGGTTTTGTGAAAAGATGGGCTAGGGAATTCATTGATCCTTATATAACGAGACTGCTATACATTTCACTTGTTAGACCTATTTTAGAGTATGCGTCTATTATTTGGAATCCATACTATCGTTGTCATAGTGATTCAATAGAGTCTGTGCAGAAGCAGTTTTTATTATTCTGTTTACGTGGCTTAGGATGGGATTATGCCAATGGGTTTCCGTCATATGAGGCTAGATTAGGTTTGATAAAACTTCCAACTTTGGAACGTAGAAGGACTGTTTTAGGGATTTGTTTTGTTTTTAATCTAATTAAAGGTGATATCGATTCTGAGTTTTTGCTTTATAACCTGAATTTCAGTATTCCAGCAAGATTTTTACGACACTATCGTCCTCTTTCTTTAGATTTTTATAGAACTAACTATGGATTTAATTTTCCTTTTCGTAGATTATGTAACGATTTTAACATATATTATGATTTTATTGATTTTAATAGTAGTGTTTGTAATATAAAACGTAGCTTATATGCTGACGTAAATTTGTAAATTATTATATAAAAATGTATTATCGTTCTTGTTATACGTAGTTCATGTTTATTGTAACTTTATTTCAGCTTGTGATTAATTTCTGTAGCTGTTTTATGTTCTCGTTGCCAATATCTTGTGGTGGCCAACTCTTTTGTATCTTCAAAAGCACATTCCAATTTAAGACACCTAGCGATTTCAGTTAGTATTCCGTGGAACCTTTCAACTTGGCCGTTGGAAGAGCTGTGCATTGGTGGGGTTATGTATACTTCAATATCGAAGTTGTTTTTGACTAGTGATTTTATGGTTTGTGAATTGAGGGACTTTTCGTTATCACATATTATTGTTTTCGTTCCTTTAAAAAATTCAAAATTCCTAGGAGTGCTGGTTTGACATCAATTATGGCTCTTGAAGCAATAGGTTTTGCTATGGCAAAATTTGAAAATTTATCCAAGCAAGTCAAGAAAAAATTTTTGTCCTTGTAGTAGATGTCGATGTGAAGTATCTCACCTGGAAGGGAAGGTATAGGAGTTTCGCCCAGTTTATGTTTTTGAGGAAGTCTTTGATACTTTGCTAGGTGACAAATTTTGCAAATTTTCGTAATTGCTCTAGGTTTTTGTCGGAGATGTTGAATTTGACCTAACGTATGTAAGTCCCAATGAATAGCATTAACTACCTGCGGGTTTACACAATATTTTATCGTGACTAAGAGATTTTTAATTTTGTCGAATGTTACAAGGTGTCGAATACGGTCTTTGAAAATAATCTTCGTTACTTTCTTACATTCAGAACCTTCGGTAAGAAAATTTGGTTTCTGAAATACTTGATCGGATTTTCGACAGTGGGGATAACTTCAGTAAGCGAAATTGCGCTTCCGCATGCTTGGAGTGAAGTTGCAGATCCAGAATATTCCATAACATTAACAAATTGCCTGGAAAGAGCGTCGGCGACTACATTGTCCTTGGCAGGTTTATAAAAAAAAGTTGGAGAGTCTTCCTCGATGAAAGCTCTCCACCGTTTCAACTTTGAGTTTGGATTTTTGTCGGAAATCGAAAATGTGAGGGGTTGATGATCAGTAAATATGTTGAGGTTGTTAATCTCATAGAAATAATGTCTAAAACTTTTTAAAGCCCACACAATAGCGAGAAGTTCGAGCTCGTTCGTGGCATACTTTTCTGCGGTAGAGGACAAGGTTCGATATATCATTGTGATAGGACGTCCATTCTGTGAAAGGACAGCTCCGATGGTATGGGACGAGGCGTCCGTTGTGAGATCAAAGGGTTTTTCAAAGTTCGGATACAAGAGAGTGACATCCTCAGAGGATAAGATTCTCTTTAATTTTTCGAAAGCATTTATGGCGTCTTCATCTAAGTCTATTTGATGTGTTTTGAATGTTTAGTATCGACATGTCCATTTTCGCCTCGAAAAAATCTAGTAAGCTGCTTCGCGATGGCTGCATAGTCTTTGACGAATCTTCTGTAATAGCCTGCCAAACCTAAAAAGGACCTTAGGCTTCTTAGCGTTTTAGGGACTTCGTAGTTCACGATAGCTTCGACTTTCTTCGGATAGGTCCTTATACCGTCGGTTGAAACAATGAACCCCAATTACTCTACAGAGGTTTTGATAAACTTTGACTTTTCTAATGACACCCTTATGTTTGCGTGGACGAGCTTCTTCAGTATTCTATCGATATCATCAACATGTTTCTGCTCAGAGTCAGGGAATATTATGATATCATCGATGTAAACGTGACAGGATTTCCTCACGCAAAACGTCGTCAGACTGTCTTTGGAAAATACTAGGTGTGTTCTTAAGCCCGAACGGCAAACGACAAAACTCATATTTCCCGTTATTTACGGTAAAAGCGGTCTTTTCGCGATCACGCTCAACCAAATTAGTTTGGTGAAACTCACTTTTTAAATCCAAAGTTGTGAAAAATTTTGATCTTCCGTGATTTGATAAGATAATAGACGGGTCAGGTATCGGGTATTTATCTGGAATGGTTTTAGAGTTAAGCTTAGTAAAGTCAAATACTAGGGTTTGCCATTTTCGTCTTAACCTTTTTTATCCCAAACTGGGTTATTGGACTTTTATAAGGTGATCGAGACGAGTTTTTATTGATTTTTTTTCGAAAAATACTTGTTCAACGTTTTTTCGAATGCCAATCTTAACTTATTAAAGCATTAACCTAGTTATGTCTGAGGTACTTTAGCTTTTCTTTACCACCCACAAAGTAGATGATGCCGTGTTCGGTGTCGATAACCCCCTTTATGTTTTTATGAAACTAAATCCAATGATGCCGTCAAAAAGGGATGTTTGGAAGAATAAAAAAGGTTTCGGTTCTATTAAAGACGTTAACTGTTTATTTTATTGACTAAGTCAGCTCCGTGAATAGATTTTACTAAGAATGGAGTTTCTAATTAGTTCATGTTTTTAAGTTCTGTGAGGTTTGTAATATAGCTTTTAGATGCACCAGTGTCAATCAGGAGTTTTCTATTTTTACCGCCTATCATTCTTTCGACATAGGGGAGTACTGATCCTCCTCTAAAAAATTTACTTCATCTTCAAGGGTTGGTTCTGCATGGGCTTGGTTTTCTAGCAAATCTTGATAAGGTTGAATATTAGGGTTTCCTTGATAATCGTAAACTTCTTCAGAAAATTCATTTTGTGGGACTTCATGGCCAAGATTGTTGACTCTTTGGATCTTTCTGAGAATCTGTTACTTGGCTCATGCTTACATCAGAGCTGACTGACTGGGAAGTTGACTTAGGGTTGAACCCCTGTTGGTTCATATCCTGATCAGAATTCTGCATGAAAGCGCGAAAATTTGGATGGAACTTGAAATAAGAATTTGTGGTATTGTAATGTTGCGACTAATTAAACGGTTGCTGAGGCCAATTAAGAAAATGTGGCAAATTCGATTGCACGAAGTAACCTGGGGCGGCTTGTGGGTGGGTCAGATGCTGATTGAAAAAGTTTTGTCTAACATTTTGTTGGTTCTGCCTTGGAGGAAGTTGGGACAAAATATTTTGTATGTTGTTATTTAGGCCATGATTGTAGACAGCTGCGAAGTGGTATCGGTTTTGATTAGTTTCCAGCTCTTGGGATAGAGCCAACGTAGTCGGTAAATCTGAAGGCTTGCAGGAGAATAGTGTATCGCTTCCTAAGCCCAGAGACAAAAACTCGGAATGCGTCGTTCCGATATTTTTGGTTAAGCGACCTAATTAATGCATCATCGCCTTCATAGGACATTATGACTTTATTGACAATGGCAGTCAGCTTCCGCTCTATTTCATCGTAGAATTGAATAATTGACTTCCGATCTTGCCTGAGTGTGAAGAGTTTTTGTTCTAATGTAAATATGGACTTCTTGTCCATATAAGTGAAATCAAGTCTAGCTATGATGGCCTTGAAATTAAGTACCGTATTGTAGGCGCTTAGTGCAGCGTCTGCGCTTCCTATGACTTTATTTCTCAGGATTCCTACAGATTGATAATATTTAGAGCTACCCTGGTAAGGTTCAAACAGCTTGTGCGCTTGATGGCGGCCTGGCGCCAACAAACATATTTTTGTGATTCACCCCTGAACTCAGGTACCGACTGGACTATATCTAGAGTTTCATCACACTGTACTCCAGGTTTTATTTCTATTTCCCTATATTCTTCAACAGCGGACGGTGGTTGTAAACTATTAACTCTAGCAGTCAAATCATTAATAGAGGTTTGAAACTTCTCTTTAGTTCTTTGAACAGCTTGATTAATGCAGGAGCTATAAGCACTTTTAAATTTGCTGCGTCCATGTTATTACTATTTCTTACTGTGCCTATCTCTTGTCTATCAGAAATTGTCAAGGCTCTTATCCTAGTTGAGAGTTCTTCTGATCTCTTTAAAATTTCATTAGAGTCCATAAACATAGCAAAGATTATTAAAAAGAATTACAAAATTCTGAAAACTACTGTACGGTACTTTATCCAATTTTAAAAATAAAAATATTCATTTAAAATCCGAAATGTAGGCCGATATGAAATTTAATTTGAATTAAAATTTATTTTAAATCTTAACCAATATAGTAGAAAATACAGTAATAAAATAACACAAATTCTTAATTCTAATGCTTACAAATAGATGTTGTTATTAGCTGCAGCACGCTGTTTTTGGCACTTTCCCACTTTTTTCAGGTTAGTTTTCATCTCTGTTGCTTCTAACAGATATCACCTTTATTATTTGTATTTGTAAAACTGATTTAAAAGCTCTCTACTTGCTAATTTTTCGACTTAATCTTTATTTTTATTATTACAATTTATTAATCTTATGTTTTCTCTTTAATATTCGTATAAGTTTTCAGTTTTTATTTATCGAAACTTTTTAAACCTTCTTTTATTCGAAATTTTCTATTATGTAGAGCTTTAGTTTCTATTAAATTTAATTTCAAGTCTACTTTTATTATAATTATTTTATTTAATGTTTTATTGATATTAGATTTCAATTTTTTTATATTGAGTTTTTTCCACTTTGTAGGACTTTAGTTTTTATTAAATTTAATTTTAAGTCTACTTTTAATTTAATTATTTTATTTAATATTTTATTGATATTACATTTCAGCTTTTCTTTTATAGTTTTTTTTTTGCACTATGTAGAACTTTATTGTTTTTTTATTAAAATTAAATTTAAGTCTATATTTTTAAATCATAATTTTCAATAGTTTTTAGTAAATGATCCAGGGTTCAGAAAAATTCATGTCTTAACACATAAATTTAAATATTTATAATAAATAGACACGAGTGTACTTTTCAAACCTTTTGTTTTATGCTCACTTTCACAAATGAGTAGCTAAGAATTGTTTTCATTTTAAGCATTCTTAAATGTAAACATTTATTTTTTTATTTAGGTACATATTCGCGTATATGAATTGTTAGAAGTAAGAAATGTAAAATGTATAAATTTGAGAGGCCTTCTCATCGCTCTCATTAAAGTACATACTCATTAATGTTGTTGTTTTTTTAGGTACATATTTGCGTATATGAATTGTTAGAAGTAAGAAATGTAAAATGTATAAATTTGAGAGGCCTTCTCATCGCTCTCATTAAAGTACATACTCATTAATGTTGTTGTTTTTTTATAATACGTGTTCGGACTTTTTGTAGTTTGTTTCTTATTTTCATATGTGCGTCGTTTGTTTTATTTGCTACTTTACAGAAATGAGAAAACATTTTTTGTTTTTTGGTTATTTTAATTTTTTCACAAACAAAAGATGTTTTCTCATTCTTTTGCATTCAATAGGTATGTATGTAGAAAAATATTTTGATTTTTTAGTTTTTAGACACAACTTGTGCCTGTGTTTTTGTCATAACGGTTTACTTTAATGATGTTTTATTTTGTGTTGTCTTTCGTTTGTTGTTATCTTTAAGTTAATTGTACTGCTTTATTTGTTTTTATAACGATCACCCTGATATGTATATAAATAAAACTACAAAATGAAATGATTAGGTTTTTTTTTGAGTAACTCTTATTAAATCCAAACTAATTTTATATAGATAAGCTCTGTGATAGAGAATAAGATAATGTTTTTTGTTTTCCGTTCTTACTTATCCAACGCATCATAAAAAAGCACACAATTTTTGTTTTACCAGTCTGCACATATTCTTGTTTTATTCTTGCATGCAAAAACACGAACACTCTCAACATTTTACATTTATTTATCAACAGAACTATAAAAAATTTTACATTTCATTTTAGAATGCTAGTGCAAAATAAAACTTTGTGCTCTTTCAGTTGTGAGATTTTTACAAAAATTTTATTTCTCAAAAATGTCCATGTGCATGAAAAAAAGTTTTGCTTATTATCTCAATGTTATTAAATAACTTTATTTGTTTTAAACCTGCTTAATCTCACTATGTGAAAATATATATAAAATTTTCACCCAATTGGCCAATCAAATAAAAACAGTTACGCAACACGATATAAAATATTGCGTTAGCAAATATTGCAAGAGTTTTAAAAGAATAAAATTAACACTTGGCGGAAATGCAGAGGTTTAAATCTACCAAATTACGATGGACGTTATAAAGGACATACCTTTTCAGTCAAGACATTAAATTTGCTGCCAGTATCTAATACAGCCATCCAACTTTGTTCCGAGAATATGACATTCACCTTCATAATTTTTTCGACTACCAATTGCCTGACATTCGCTTTCTCAACTTTGTTTGGGCATTCCCTTGAAATGTGGACAAATTTATTACAGTTAAAGCATTTTATTCCCTTTTCCTTATCCTTGCAATTTTTGGAGCTATAACAAATTATAGCCTTTTCACTTTTAACCCTAGTCTTATTGGCCTTTGTTGATCTATCATCGACTTTTTGTTTAGAAGACCTTTCCTGCATTGCATCATAACATTTAAGTTCTTCCTTAGGTTAGATTGGGTTAGAGGACGTGTACTTGTCAATTTAGACAAGTACATAACCCAGGGGTCGATTTGACCCATGGTACATAACGTCCTTAAGAAGGAAGGATAAAAGAAGGGATAGGAAAAAGGAGCGGAAGTAGGAAGGGAGAATGGGAAACAAAGAATTACACACCAGAACAAAACAAAATGGGAGAACGCGACTACACCGGTGAAGCCCTAGCATTTCTCAACCAGCTCAAGTTACTAATGAATCTAGATGTCGACCCTCGACACAGAATTCAAACCATCAAAGAAGCCCCTGCCAAGTGTCCTCAACCTACTAAGGGCTGGGCAGTTACAGAGGAGGTGCCCGACAGTCTCCAACTCCTCCTCATCGCAACATACCCTGCAGTAGTCCGGCTGCGATCTGTTCCAGATCCCCGTCAGCGACCTAATCTCACAGTGCCCTGTTATAAACCCTATAATTAACCTTAAACTGGCCTTATCCAAGCCCAGTAGCCAACCTGTTCTTACACTGTCTATAGCAGGCCATATACATCGAGAAACATAACCTGATCCACTCCCCCAACTCCTCTGCTCTTCCTCCCTTGGAGGGTCAGGGCCAACTATTAAATCGCCCTCAGAAAGTGAACCTAACCTAGCGAGAGCATCCGCCGTCTCATTGCCCAGTATTCCGCTATGACCCGGAACCCAGCATAGGCGGATACGGTCTGGTCCAAAAGTCCTTAACGACTCCTTGCATTCGCGACCGAGCCGTGATTTGCACCATACCGCCACAATGGCCCTTAGGCCAGCCTGACTGTCAACGAAGATCACATATAATTCCGAATTCGAAGCGGGGGCACCCGCAATGGTCCCAACAGCCTTCAAGATTGCGAAAATCTCCGCCTGAAACACGCTACAGTCATCATTTAACCTGAAGTGAAGTTCAAGACTGAGTTCCCTACAGAAAACCCCAGCTCCTGTACTTCCACCTAACTTAGACCCATCTGCGAAGATGGGTATACATACCTCTCTGCCCCTGGAGTACCCCACCATTCCATTGTGCCCTTTTCGGTATAAGTATTCTTAAACCAGGCAGGAACATAGCCTCAGGCACAATATAATCAGTGGCTTTTTCCGAAAGTCCATACCTCCCATCAGGAAAGATGACATTCAGAATTCTGGAGTGACCTATCGAGCGCTGTTTCCAGCAGCCCGATTCCCTCAGACGTATGGCACTTCGCGCCGCACACCGCTTGACATACAAATCAAGCGGAGTCAGGCAGATGGTGTTAAGAGCAGCCTGAGGCAATCCGCAACAGTCAAAAAAAATGGGAAAATGAGTGCCCAATAGAACCTCTAGGGTTTCTTTTCTCGAGGCTATCCACGTGCCATCGTTCTTTTGGACGAAGCCTAGGATTTTGGGGTCCCTGGACAGCATCCTACGGAAACGAGCCACATCGGCAACAGCCAGGTGGTTCTCTTTGAGCGCTTAATTTGGCTCTTATAATCCGCATTCCACCAGGCTGGCTGGCTCCTCTTACCCGGGTAAGTGGGAGGACAAGCATCTCTATAACAAGACAACAAAATATCCTTCAAAGATCCAACGCGATCATTGATGCCAGGAGTGGAACGACCCCTAAGGGCCCTAAGTTCCTCCTCCACAGCCTTCTCATATCTGATCCAGTCGGTGCTTCTTGGATTCCTAAAAGGCTCGTTAAAGCCACCAGATAGATTAATACTGAAGGATATCATTTGGTGATCAGATAATGAACACTCATCTGAGACCCTCCAGTCTCTAATCATAGACCTATGCATGTTAGAGAGCGTAATGTCAATTACCGTCTCCCTAACATGGTTCCTAAACGTTGGCGTGTTACCAACGTTACAAATGTTAAGCCTATTAAGAATAATAAAATTCAAAATCGACTCACCCATAGTATTTATGTCAGCACTGCCCCATTGGGTGTGATGAGCATTCGCATCACAACCCAGGACAAGGCGACATCTTTTCCTCTTCACATGCTCCACCAGTAGTCCAATTAAGTCATCAGGAGGGGATGCAGCTCTGTACGCCACAGTTGTTACGTCACTTGTACAAAAGGAAGGAGTCCAAATTACCCCTAGCTATAATATAGGTTCTTACCTTCTCACTTGTCCTAGGAACAAGTAACCTATAATCAGGATCGCTCAAACCCAGAATCCTATCCCTAAGGATCCAAGGTTCCTGAATAAGAGCGATGCCAACTTCAAGGCTGCGCAGGGTGGTTAGTAGGTTGTGTGAGGCGGCTTCGCAGTGATGCAGATTAATCTGCACCACTTTTAGCCTCCTCTGAGTTCTTGGCACCACCTATGTCCGGATGATGGAATTTTAGGTGTGCCAACCCACACAATACTACGCCACCCCTTGCCCTAATCCACTGAAGTGAAGTCTGATATAGCGATCCGAAGATATCAACCTTTCTTACCATCACCAGTCAGGGAGTTGACAACTACCCATTCTGCTTTCCAATAAGTTTGGGTATGATACTCACCTGCCTAAAAGTAGGCGGGACCCATACCGTCACTATTGGACGTAGAGGGAGGTCGGATTGAGGGACCACCTCCAAGCTAGCACCGGGCCAGAGTTCACGAAGACGCTTCACTGCATCCACAAGGAACTTTACAGTTCCCTCGTTTTCACAGTCCACTACCTTGATGCCCTTAGACCAACCGATGGAAGCTATGCGAGCATTCCTGCCATCACAACTCTTCTCCGTCATGAACTTGATGAGCCTTTCTTCACATAGATCCCATCTTTCAGGAGAGATTTTGCCATCTAAATTCGACCTGTCGATGAAAGCCAGTTGAAGGGAAGGGTTAGTTCCTAGGCTCCCTTGTTTCTTAGGACGCTTGGAGCCGGAGGAAGGCACCTCGTCAGATCTGTTTCTCTTCATGTGTTTTCCCTTGCAAGAAATCTGCATAGAAGACTTATCCGCCGAAGTAACCCCCTCGCCTCCTTCGCCTCCAACCTTACATCCTTCTTCTGGGATAAAGGATTATCAGTAGTTTCTACCTCCTTTCCTTCATTCATTGTAGTAGAAACAACATCACCCTTTCTCTTCACCGGAGGTTTGAAAACCTGGCTGGTCTTCTTTGCTCCAGTTGGGAGTAAGAGTGTAGAACCTTCATGCCCCTTGCTTGCGGCTTGAGAGGTAGAAGGAATTGGCTCTACGCTCACGTCCGCACTCAAAGTTCCATCATTCTTACCAGAATCAGCGCCTCGTGAGAGGACACTGCCCGGGTATTTGGTCTCATGCCGCGAAACAGTGCCTCTGTGTCGAGCCAGCATCTTCTGCTCCTTGACAGAGAGGGAATCCACATCACAGCTTGCAAATCTCCTCAAGACAGTGCAAGCCCTGCGATATGAATTCCTCTCCTTATACATAGCGGAACGTTTCCGCCCAGTTTTACCCCCCTTGTCAGACGAGCTGCTTTTTCCCATGCAGTTCGAATCAGTAGATGATTGTACTAGTGGGTCCGAACCATCCTGTCTGACAAGTGGGTTCCTTGAAGGGGAAGTCACCGCCTCATTGCTCCCAGTAGCAATTTGGATTCGTATCCACAGCCTTTCGATGACCGTATTGTCACCGTCTTCATCCGATAGTGGGGAGACAGAGTCTGACTCCACGCACTTATCTTCCGTTGAAGTGAGGATCGCCGAAGCAGCAGCCTCACTAAACGTACCCTCTACGGTCGTAATGCTCAAACCACCTGGGACGAAATTCCTGACGAGATCATTATTGTTGTTAACAATGCTCGTCTGGATTCGCGCAATGAGCTGTGACGCATCTAGTCCTGTATCAGTAGCCATTTCGTCATCATCGTTCCTCATGTTCAAATCTTTGTTGTTGTGTTTTTTGTCCATTTAAGTCCCACGAGTGAGGGGAAAAGGAGGTCAATCATGCCATAGCCCCCGCTGGCATGACAAGGACTTGGTAGAAAACCTAATACTCACTGAGGCGCCCTGTTATCAGTGAGGCTCCTTTATAATACAGTCGACTGCAAACCATCCGATAAGCACGGGTCGCTTAACACTCCGGATTAGGGGTATAGAAGAAATATACGTGATCCGGCGAGTCGAAGAGATCACACACATCAATTCGAAAACAGTCCTCTCACGATATTAGGGCAACCTTTAGTCATGCACCACATCCCCAACAGGTTGGAGGTAGGTACACCACAGTCCCCACATCGCGGCCAGATTGTTACCCAGGTGGGGGGAACTATTACAATAAATTGGAAATAATTTCGAGTTATTACGTCTAACATTTTGATAAACAATGGAATTTAGTTTTTTGATTTGTGTCAGCAATGTATGGAAGACGAGCAATATTTCTTTTACTGTAAATAAATTCACGAACTAATGCGTTTTTTGGCCGAAATTCAGCATTAACGATTTGCTGGAATATATTTTCAGGAACAATTATTTTAAATGCTGCCCTTTTCTTGAATTTATTTTGAAAAGAAAAATTTCATCTGAGTTAAAATTTTTGATAGAATATAGAATTTCATATCTTCAGCATTCGTATCAACTTCGTATCAACTGCAAAGCGTGTAGCAAATATTGTTTTTAGGGGAAATAGTTCGCAACTCATTTGGATGATTTTCAGCTGTAGCATTTTGATTATTCACAGCAGAAGCATTTGTATTAAGGTTGATGGATCAGGAGACATAGCATCAAAATTAATTAAACGGGCAGAGTTGACTGGATCAGGTAATAAGGATACTGATTGTTTGGGGAGCGATTTATTTCGGTCAGTATCAGGTATATTATCAAAATGTTTAGGCATAGGAAAGACTTCTTTTGAAACCGATAACTGACTATAATTATAAATAAATCCTTACTTTTCGATAATATTTGGAGTTTTTTGTAGGTTGATTGCTGACCCAACGCAAGATGTAGAGGTATGTAGTAGCATTTTCGGTATTCACAAATCTGTTATTCAATTAATAATTACATTTATTGTTTAGTCCAGGGCTTAACGTGAGGATCGCCATGATGGCCCACCCACGGTGTTCTAACCACGGGTGTGAACAATGCGACCAGCGTCCCACGCACAATGATACAGCCTCATGGTAAGACTACCACAGATTGCATTACTGTATGTGAGTACCAATTCGAAGCCATGCATTTGACTACATGATGCAACCATGACTTCCCTCTTGGTTATGGGTCGGAGACTATCTAAACTCCTTTGTGAAAGTGGTTAAGACTGAACGCCACACCGAGCTTGCTCTCTCCGCGTGATTTGGGTATAAATCACAGCCATCACGTTGCTCCCACAAGGGGGCCTCATCGTAGTCGGATAGAGACGAGTCTCAGGAGCTCCCGACACCCGTGGTACCAGAGTGAAGCCCCCAGTCAGGCTTCGTAGTCCAGTATGCTACCAGTTGACCACAAACAGTTCGATACTGGTGACCCAACAACCTACAAGTGTAGGATGCGCACGCAAATTTCGAGCTTCTCGTGTAGTGCGTTTGACTAGTCTAAGTTTCCATACCCATTGTTTGCAACTTAATATCAACACATTCTTGTTGATATTGTCCGCACTGCATAAATGCTGGGACATGCTGTCTCAGCATATTCCCATAGCATATTGTAATACAGTTAGTTATTATACAATTAGTTTTTAAGTGATTATTATGAAAAATAACATACAAGGGAAAAATAACAGCCGCTTGTGCTGTTCGTAAATAAATAAAGCGAATTAATTTTAAATAAAGTAATTTTTGTTTTAATATTATACTGGGACCAACAACGGCAGGAAACCCACGACGAACGGCACCGAATTCTTCTCCTACTAAAGACAAGACGAACTCATTACTTTGTTTGATTCGGAGCTTAGGCTCCACTAAAGTCCACCATATCCCCCGTCTCGATGATACCCATCGCTTCTAAATCCCTAAGGTCATTGCAAAGCGGACATATAGTCAGTACATGCCGCCTAAGGTCCCAACCCACAACCACAGTCCTCTGTCTCACTAATGCCCCTTTTATGCAAAAAATGCATTGAGCGAACCGTGTCCCGTCATTAAGAATCCCAGACTTAAACTAAAGCCAAAGTCGGGGCGTTCCAGTACAAATGTCACGTCATTTATGAATTTATACGGTGTCCTCCCTTGTCGCTGTTCGTCTAACGTGATTTCCACTTATCGACGAGATACCCATTGCGAAGGAAAACTATACTCCTGACCCCTCTATTCGCCATATCATTAGCAGAAACCCAATCATGCGTTAGAAGTGGTAGTCCCTTCTTAATATTGGAAACAATACCTCGACATATTATTTCCAAGTCAAAGGGTGCTACGCCTTCCAATACCTAAAGAGTGTCCGTTAAGACTCCTACAAACTGGCACACAAGCCAGGAGAATAATCGTCTGACACATCAGAGCCTTACGTCGGCCAACAACAAACATGACCGTCTCGTACTTCACTGATGCATCATACGCCGCACAATCGACGAATATACCGCCGTGTATGGTGCGTACAGCACGGCACGTCTGCTGAGGCCCCAATTATTCCTAAGAATACGCCTAATTGAACCTACTACTTTGGTCAGCTTCTCCCTAACTCTCGATATGCACCAGAAAATTCATCCTTTCGGTCATAGAATTTCCCAGGTATTTGACCTCTGTTGCATACCTCAAACTAATATTTCCTGCTCTAATGAGTGGAGCGTGTCTGACTGACAAGTGGCCCTTAAGCAACATTGTCAGATACTTGTTCGTTGCCACATCGACACCGACATCTCTACCTCACTCACTTGCGATCCGGATGTCCTCCACCACATCTCCCCAGCGCAGCACGAGAATGGCCTTCAACAATGATGAGTAGGTCATCCTCATACGCACACACATTGGAGTAAGCCCGAGCTGAGGCAACAGAGGGTCTATCATGAAGTTCCAACGAATGGACCACATATGGAGCCCTGCGGATAACTCCGAACATCCTTCCAAACTGTGTCACTGGCACTCGCAACGCAGGCTCGTCTATCCTGGAAATAAATAGACCAGAGGCCTAATTCTCTGCAGCCTACCTGAGCTAATCAAACGCGCCTCTGAAATCAACAAATGTGCCTAGAAAATATTTGGAGGTACTTTGCTCTACACTACGATTGACGTAAGACCAAGAATCCTCAACACATCTACCTGTTCTAAAGCCGTACTGGTGCTCACATGTACCTTTGGTGTAGGCCTCCTTCATTCGAGACACCATAATCTTCTATAGTACTTTCCCAAGCACTTAAAGAAGACTGAGAAGTCGCCGTAGTCTAGTAGGTAGTGTGTTGGCTTATTAGACGCAAAAGCCTGGGTTCGAGCCCCAGGCCAGGCATCAAAGACAAAATACAAAAAGTATTTTTTCGGCGACTTCCTCTCATTAGATTTCTGGCAAAAACTCTGAGAGTAAATATAAATTGCCATGAAATGCTTTGCAACGCAACAGCCCAGTGTGTTGTATTTGGGGAAATTGTTTGTCTTTAATTGTGCATTTAATTTGAATTTTAATTCTTAAGAGTTCTTTTTGCCGCGTAAATTTGGTAAATTTATTAGGTGAAGATGGATGTGTATTAAGGCGATTGACACATTGAATGTATTGGTTTGGAGTATGCGTTATAAAATTACTTAGTTACTTTACTTAATTGGCTATCAAAAACCCGTCTATCGAAATTCGGTCAGCTGTAACGCATCCTTCCATGTGGCTTCGCTTCTTATAGGCCTTCGCGAGTTAGCCACACCAATCGATGACTGGGCTTCTTCAATTCAGCCCTTCCAGCGTAGGCAAGTCTCGCCGGGACATAAGTTTCATCAGGCGAGAGAGGTCGCTGACACTCAATTACCTACTGGGACCATAATAGAACCTGTTGGCAATAGTGATCATTCTTGATATACTTCGTTTTGCCCTCAATAGCACTAAAGGCTGCAGTAACATCTAGCTTGGTACTCCCAATGATGTCAAAGTCGTCAGCGTATGCAAGAAACTGGACACTTTTGTGTAAATAGTGTCATTGCGATACACTCCAACTTATTACAGAACACTTTGAATACGACGAAGTTGAAGAGGTCGCAAGCGACAGGGTAGTGGTCCGAGTCGATATTTGGACGTCTGATTGTGCTCACATTTAGTAACTTGAAAATGTGCAGCAAAGCAAGGATCGTTCTGGTGGTCGCCTTGTTGACCATAATCAGAAACTTTAACTTGTTTGCATATATTCCATCCCATTGGAAAATTACATTGAAGCCACATTGGATGATTTCTGCAATGATTTTGTATAGGTCTTACAACGCATAGGATTAGGGAAGTACTCTCGGACATTAACCAAATTCCAGGAGATTTTTATTTTTGTTTGTGGGTGATAAAAGTTAAATGTGATTCTATTCTTTTTTGAACATTTTCTACATGTTTTTGGAATTTATTCACATCTACAACGCCTTGATTGGCTAATTCTTTAATTGCTTGTTCCTCAGGGATGTCATTCAAATATGAGGCAAAAACAGTTCCTTTTTGTGTTGCTTAGTTCTAGCTTGATATGTCTAGTTCCAAATAATTCTTTTGCATTTAAGATAAACTGGGATTAATGTAGATGTGATATCTTTACTAATAATTTGAATTGCGCGATATACTGCGAAGCATGAACAGCTTGATAAAGGTTAATTAGGATTACTTTTTATCGCAATGTATTTTGGATTAGGTTGACTACGTTTTAGTAGTTCGAGAAAAGATTTTAATCTTTTTTTTTTAATGTCTGATTTTCTATGAGAAACCATTCACATTCTCACCATTTTCCTTTTCTCATCTTCAATATTTTCACATACATAAAAAACTTTTTGATTTTGTAATGAACACAAAAAGTGTTTAAATAACACAAAGATGGTCAATTCTCAAAGCACACACTTAAATGCTTTTACAGTTTTATTTAAGATGTGAACATTCTCTAAACATATATAATCAAGCAAAAAGTCGATAAATTGTCGCATCTGGCATCAATGGATTAACATATTGTTCGTGTCTCTGTTGGAGAAGATTCATTACAATCGTTTTAAACAATGAATTTTTGGCCTCATTGTTTAAAAAATATGATTTAAAATATTAGAATGAAATACAGATAATTTAAAATATAATAAGGGCTATTATTACAACTTGGCGTTAACTAAAGGGAAGATTTTCTGGGCAGATAAATTGTTTCTCATTATTATAAGTGGACGATAAGGTAGGAGTGAGCGTTAAGCTAAAGGGAAGATCATCCTACTGGTAACTTTTTTAGTTTATGTTTGAACTTGCCATATTATATATTATTTTCAATACGGCAACTTCAAATATAGACAAAGTGAGTAAATACAACAAAAAAGAGAAGCCCGTCGTTGCCACTGCGTTTAAATAAAACTTGTTTAATTTGAGCAGTGCTGTCGACATTGCTCCGACACTGCCATTTTTTTTTTTGAAAAAGTTAACTTTATTTTATCTGTAAGTTGTAATAACGAAAATATGTTAAAAGTAACTTTACAGTTCCCTTTAGCTAAAGGTACCTTCAACTAAATCCAAGTTTAACGGCAAGTTGTAATAATGGCCCTATGTATATTAACGCTTAATGCTATAATGCACATAAAAACTAATTTTCCTTCTATTCATTTGTAGATATTTTCCATACATCACGTGAGGTAGAAGAAGACTTGTTAAATTTTAGAACAGCTAAATGTATTTTATGGTGTACGGATAATAAATCGAAGTTAAGACGGATTAATTCTAATATAGAATTTAATCTCCGTGTACAGGAATTTGTTGAACTTGTTCGTAAAAATTTAAGGACTGAAGCTGTGTTACATGCCAGAAAATATTTTCCGGCATTTGAGAAATCACAAATTAAGGAAATTTGTGAATGTATGGCGCTTTTAGCATATCAACCTAATACAAGTAAGTAAAATTTATATAAGTACGCATATCAATTAATTTCTTCTTTCTGTTTGCAACATTGATTGTTTAATAAATAGTTTTAACTTAGAACTTAAACGTCAGCAAAATAGCGTTTTTTTTGTTTAGAAAACTGTGTATAAGTTTAATTTAGACCACACAAAATAACTGAAAATTGAGCCCCGTACATATTTTTGTAGTACTATGCAGATGACTAAGGGTCCACTGACGACCGGTGGTGGGCGGAAATTACCATCTGATTTTTGTGGGACATAATAGTATATGATGGTCATATGCACTCAAAACGTTGAATAGATACACCCTCATCTATTTTTAGAAACCGCCAGACAAGCCTCGGTATAGTGGCGTTGCGTTCCTTTTCTGTAAAGATGACCGAAACGCTCTTAAAGACAGAATAATAATGGTTAAAATGGAACAAAAACTTGAAGCATGACGTGTGTATAAGTTATACACCAATTTTAAAGCAATCTCTCAAACACCCTAAACCATTCAGTTGTATGGAATGCACCTCGCTTCAGGGAATTACTAGATCGACTCGTGTTACTGGTGGTATCCTTGTGTAGGAACACAACTTGCTGTATTGTGCCCGAGTGTTTGATAACCAGACCCATAAATATTAATTGCGTTCTGTCAGAGTAGGTATTATCGTCTTCACTCTTTAACGTGGTCAATGCAAGCGTTATTCATCTAAAGATGCGTGTTTTAGTCTTAATATACTCAGTAGCAGATTAAAAACATCCTATTGCTTTCAGAGCAATGTGTCTATTAAGTATTGTAACCAAACTTGAGTTGGGTTGCTGTTCTTGCTCTCTCTATCTTCCTTCGTGTAGAAACATACCGGGTTCCAGTTTTCGCATGATGTTAGCATCAGGTTAAGCACGTTATCGGTCGTTACCTGGGATCCTTTCGTCCTCTCCGGGAAATTTCGTCGGTATTCGTAGCGCGTGCAAGTAAAAAATATATGCTCCGCCGTTTCGCTTGCATTTCGACATGATGGACACGCTTCGTCCACGTCATGCCCATACTTGTAGAGGTATGCCCTATAGCATACTTCTTCTTACTGCTTGCCAATACGACATCCGTTTTATGATCAGCAAGTTACTATCTCTGCCAACTGTTGCATTGCACGTTCGTTCCAAATCATCAAGATGTTTACCCCTTACCACGAGGGCAATATCATCCGCAAATCCAAATATTTGTGAGCCCGTAGGAAGCTTAAGCCTGAGTACACTATCATACATGGCGTTCCATATTATTAGGCCCAGCACCGAACCCTGTGGTACCTCTGCTGTTACAGCGTATGTCTTTCTGCCTTCGTCCGTGTCATATAAAAGCACTCTATCCTTAAAGTAGTACATTATGAGTTGCATCAAATATCCAGGTACGTCCCTCTCATCGAGTGCAGCCAGGGTGGCGTCCCAATCTGCCGAATTGAAGGCGTTCTTGACGTCAAGAATGATAATGGCGCAAATCACCCTCAAATCAGCGATCACCGATGATGGCCTCTTGCGCCACGGTTATGACCGCCTCCATTGCATCCACCGTGGAACGACCTTTTCGGAAGCCAAATTGGCGATCCGACAAGTCATCTCTCTCCAATACCATTTCCAGTCTTCTGCAGATTATCTTCTCCAGGAATTTACGGACGGTATTAATCATACAAAGCGGGCGGTAACCTGTTGCACTATCGAGGAGTGTAAGCCACAATATGCTGCACAATATTCGTTCAAGCAGAGGGCTCTATGGGAAGCTGTATGCTCCGACATAATTCTCAATCCTGAACAGTGAACGATGATTGAAATAACTATTTATTGCCCGTAGTTGGTACTCAGGTACTCTGAAACCATTCAGCGACTTCAGAACGTTTTTCTAGTTCGCCGAATTGGAAGTTCGCTTTCGCGTTCTATTCTTGTGTGACCACCGTCATCAATGTTATTATTATTATTATTTATTTAGTAGTATTTAGAGTACTTTCTTATATACTATATTACATTACATTATCAATATTTTATTTGCTCTGATAAGTTAAATTTTTAACAAACTGAATACAATTTCTTTTAAATACTTTAGTATTTCTTTCAGTTTTTACGCTACTAGGTAGTGGATTAAATAATTGCAGTCCTTTATATAATAAGCACCTCTTAATTGCATTGTTTGTTGCTCGATGTATCCTAAAATCATTTGTACTTCTAAGGGCCATTATTACAACTTAACTAAAGGGAGGATTTTAACTGGCGGATAAATTGTTTTTCATTATTATGAGTACCCAATAAGATAGAAGTTGTTTTTTTTTATTATTATTATTAGTATCAAAAATACTTTAAATTTTCAACAAATTTACAATAAATGTATGTATTACAAATTATTATTAAATAATACAAAATTAGTACACTTTCGTCTAAAGACATTTTCATTTGTTTCATTCTTAATGTTGTTTGGCAATGAGTTAAACAGCTGTAGACCCTTGTAGAATAGCGTTTTCTGCATTTGTGTTGACCTCACTCTTTGGATCCTAAAGTCGCATGTATTTCTTAGTTGATATGGGTGGTTGTCTCCCACATAATGTATTTGATCACATATATATTTCGGGGCATCTCCTTGTTGTAATTTTCTAATAAACCTTAATGTGTTAAATTGGAGCCGTTGTGCTATGCTCATCCATTTTAGATTTGTTAACATTGTATTTATACGTGTGTAACGATCGCATTTTAGTATTATTCTCATAGCTCTATTTTGCAGTTTCTGCATCCTTGCTAATTGATTTGTGCTGCTGCATGTGAATAAAAATAGTGGAACCATATTCAAAGTGTGGTTTTATTATCGTGCTGTATATATTTATCGCTGTAGACTTGGATATTTTGCTTCTTATTCTTTTTAAAAAACTATTTTTTTTACCAACTTTTTTTCATAAGTAATCTATTTGTTCATTGAAATTTAATTTTTTATCGATTATAAAACCAAGGTATTTTATATATTCGACTTTTTCAATTACTGTGTCATTTATTTTAAATATTTCCTCTGAATTTAAGTTTATTTCCATTATTTTTGTTTTATTTTCATTTAGTTTGAGTTTATTCATTTTAAGTCATTCGTCTATTTTTTTCATATCATACTTGATATTTTCGCGACATTCTTCATCACAATCTGCTATAGTATATATCAGAGTGTCATCAGCGTACAGTACAATTTTACATTTTTCTAAAATACTTGGTATGTATGTCATTTATATAAATTATGAACAACAACGCTCCCAAAATGGAACCTTGTGGCACTCTGAAGTTATTTATTATTTCATCAGATTCTATGTCATTTAATTTTGTCGTTTGCCTTCTTCTTTTCAGGTACGATTTGAACCAATCTAGCTTGATTCCTCTTATTCCATACATATATAGTTTATTCAGTATTATTTCTCTATCGATCGTCTCAAAAGCTCTTTTGAAGTCAAGAAATATTGCTATAATCCTCTTATCTTTTCCTCTCCATTCACTTATGACATAGTTTACCGTGGTTTCACACGAATGTTTTTTACGGAATCCTGACTGGTATTTAGATAATATGTCGTGAATTTCTATATATTTTTCAAGCTGATCTTTAACTACTTTTTAAATTATTTTTTCGCAAGTTTTTAGAGAGTATAGGTCTAAACTCCTCGCATTTTTTGTTCTGGGCACTTTCTCAATTGGCGTTACGGTTGATTTTTTCCAATTATCAGGAAAAATTCCTGTTTTTGTTATTCACTTAGTTATTTATGTGCACTTGCTTTTCAAACGTAAATCCTTGTATTGTATTTTCCAGACAGGCATCAAACAATTTAACGTTTTCATTAAGATCTTTACTATCTTCGTATATCATATTCTTATTTAACACATTATTAAATATAGTCTTATCGTATTTAAATATCTTGATGGTTTTTGCCGTATTTAAAATGTTTTCATTCGATATCTCAAATTCTATGTTAATAACTTCATGGTCAGAAATTTTATTATCTTTACTCTTTGTACATTTTATCTTATAATTATTAGTTATTATGTAGTCAATTATTGTGCTCGAATTTCTTGTTACACGTGTGCTTTCGTTAACTATTTGTTTAAGGCCATTGTCATTGAGAGTATTCCTTATTCTATTCTTGTATAGAGTTTTTTCCAATCTATATTAAAATATCCTGCAATTAAAATATCACAGTTATTATCACAGATTTCTTCAATTATTTCGTCAAATATATCACAGAACTCAGCTTCGCTGTAACTAGGCGATCTATATATTACACCAATTAATATATAATGACCATTACAGCCTTGCAAAATAATATCCAATACTTCAAATCATCAGTTCTCTCTGTACATTCCAGTTCTTTTTATAGTATACGACAACTCCACCTGTTCTTGAGGATGTTGACACTGACCCGATGTTATCATATCCTTGTAACGTAATTTCCTGTTCATCAATATCTTTCGTCAAATGTGTTTCAGACAATGTTAAAAAGTCAGGTTTTTCTGTTGCTGCGATAATTTCAATTTGATTATAGTTGTTAACGAGACCTTGTACATTTGTATAGAGGGCACTCATTTCCTTTAGTTGTTAAATCGTCAAGCCTATATTTCTCATTTTGTTTTTCAGTTTATTTTTATAAACTGGACTTTCTCTATCGTTTGTAAAGTGGTTTTCATCTAAACCCATATTGAGCCTGCTGTTTACTTTTGAACAATTAATACACTTCATTATCTTCTCTTGACTTTCACAATTAACTGTTTTATGTTGACCTTGGCATTTTACACAAATTTCCTGATTTTTACATTCTTTGGCTATATGATTGTATCCTCTGCATATCATACATTGAACTAGTTCGGTTCCGTCATACACTCTACATCTTTTCCAACCGACATTTATTTTTTTTTTTTCATTTATAATTTTTCCGTAAACTTCATTATCAACTCTCAGTTTCACATTGAACAAAGTTTTATTTCCTCTTTTTGTTTCATATTTTCCCATAAACTTAATATTGGCATCAGTTAATTTAGGATTTTGTTTTCTTACTTTCTCAATTAAATCATTTTCACTATAGTTAAAAGACATGCCAATAATTTTGATATTTAGTCCCGACGAATTTGGAATTTTTACTTCATATTATTTAGATATTTTTTCCTGGATTGCACTTTTAATTTTTTCTCTATCTTCACAGCTCTCACTTTGAATAACAATTGTTCCACAGCTTCTACTTTCCACATTTGTTATCTTCAAATTGTCTGGATTTATCTTATTTAACTCTTCTTTAGTTTTTTCAGCCGATTGTTTTTCCTTAGGTTTAACAATTAGGGGTAATTGTTTACTTATACTTGGCAACCCTTTATTTTTTACTGCATCCTATGTATTTTTTGCACTTTGTTTACTTGTTTCATTTATTACTTTGTTTATTTCTTTGCACATATTTTCATTTTTCCCTTCTATTGTTTGGCACAACTCTTTGTTGTTGCATTCAAATTCTTTTAAACTACTAGATAATATTTTAATTTCTTCGACATTTTTTCAACACGATTTTTGATATTTTATCACTTTATTTATTCTTTCCTCGTACCGCTTTTCTATAGCCTCAAGTAGTTGTTTATTTTCATTTTCTTTAAGTGAAGCTTTAAATTCGTGCTTATACTCAACCAAATTTTGTTTGTTTTTATGCAGCTCATCTTGCACTTCTCTTAACACCAAATCAATATTTTGAATATATTGCATGCAGTCGTCGCATATAAATCTAATAAAATTGTGCTCATCCATCATCTTTGCCGAGTATTGATCTATTCCCGCGCATTTTTTGGTGAGATGATACACTTTATCACACACCCCGTTGAACCTGATTCCACTTTCTCCCCTTATTGCTGTTCTGCATTTACTGCAGTCAGCCATTTGTGTTTATTTATTATTATTTTTTGTTTTTGTTTTCTAATTTTTAATAAAATTTATTTTATTTAATTTTAAAATTATTGTTCTCAATGCAATTCAATTTCTAAGAATTGCTTTTTATTTTTTTATGGTTTTTAAATAGTCCTATCTATTTTTTACAACCAATTTTTATTAATTTTTTTAAATTTTCAAGATCTTTTTATTTTACAATTTACAATTTCTTTTATTGAGACTTTTAAGGAAGATTACAAAGGAGAGTTGATTGATAACATAAAATGATAAAAAACTTAAAACTATAAGTATTATTTTAAACATTTTTTTTTATTTATTCATTTATTTATTGTCTTCGAACTAATTTACATTGGGCCTCAGCGTCAAAGTGACATTATTGAGGCAAGTTGGCAAAACAAGTTAATTAACTAAATTACAAATTAATTTCTTATAATAATTACAAATTAATTTGTTATAATATTAAAAAAATCAAAATATTATTTAATTGTTAATGTATATTAAGAAATTTCAAGAAAATTCAATGTTTATACTAGAAGCATTTCAAGATTTTGCGATATATATTTTTTTAATTTTGTTTTAAATAACGAAATTCTCTGAATACTTTTTAAATCATTCGGTAATTTATTAAATTCAAAACCACCAATATATTCAATTTTTTGCTTTGTGATTTCTAATCTACACCTTGAGACACGTAAATTCGAGCTATTTCTTGTATTAAATGTATTTTGATTCCTGGGGAAAGTAATTGTATTGTGACCAATATTGTTTAGTGACTTAAAAACAAAAATAAGTAGTTGAAATATATACATACCCCTTAGAGGTAAGATATTTTTCGCAACATCTTGGTATAAGGACAATGTTGAATACAGCAATGGCAAATTAAACACAATTTTCAATGCTTTATTCTGAATTCGTTCCAAGGATTTTAGTGCTACAGTACTTTTACAGCCGTAAATCAGAGCTAAGTAATTTAGCTGGCTTTGAATCAACGCTTGATAGAGCATAATTTTTGTTTTGACGTTAAATTTGTTTTTGAATTTGTAAATAATACCGATTACATTAGATATTTTCGATTTTAATGATTCAATGTGTTGACCCCTAAATACCTTATTGACTGGCTTTCGAAAATTTCATCTCCATTAACAAAAATACTGAATTCTCCGTAATCTCTAGTCAATTGAGGGCGGAACCTGAGAACTTTTGTTTTCCTTGAGTTTATAACTAATTTGTTAAGTCTTGCAAATTCAAAAATCAGAGCTGCATCTCTTTCCATATAGGCCTTGAGTGCAATTTCATGTTTATATGGATACAGTACACAAATATCATCTGCATACATGTATATTTTCCCATGGAGATCAAGGTTAACAATGTCATTTACATATATAGTAAACAATAGCGGACCCAGAACACTACCTTGCGGCACACCATGCTCCACAGTTCCAAGTGTACTTTTGCAGCCATTTAATTCAACATATTGTTTTCTATTACTCAAGTAGTTTTTAAAAAGATTAAGTTCACTATCCCTTATCCCATAGTACTGAAGCTTCTGAATCAATATTTCGTGATCCACTAGATCAAATGCTTTCGAAAAGTCATAGAAAATTCCTGCTACCCCTCTAAATCCTTCATCCAAACCGTTACAGATGTAATTCACAACATTCGTAACTGCGTTCTCTGTTCCACTACCCTTTCTAAAACCATACTGGCACTCATATATTAGTTTATTTTTTTCTAAGTACGTTAATAGTTGCCTATGTATTATTTTTTCGAAAATTTTATCAACAATTGATAGTAAAGAGATAGGCCTGTAATTTTCTTCAACATTAGCACCAGATTCCTTCGGAATTGGAATAATTTTTGAAATTTTTAAAATATCAGGGTACTCCGAAGTCTGTACCATACAATTAAATATATTAACTAATCGTGGCGATATTTCTCTATTGCATTCAAAGAGAGTTTTTGGGGATAAGTTGTCATGACCACAGCTCTTATTAATTTTGAGATCAGAAATAATCTGCGAAATTTCATCAACAGTTGAGCTTTTAAGACGAAGGTAGTTTATATTATAACTAAGTGTCCTAAGACTATTAAATGTATCACAATGAAAAGTTCTGATCCGTTGCTTTAAAACTTTGGGTACTTGCAAAAAATACTGGTTAAAAAGTTCACATTTTACAGAATCCTCTGATATCAAATCACCATTTAAATTTTTCAAACTAACTTTCGTTTTCACACTTCTACCCAACGTTTCATTTAAGAACCTCCAGCATTTTTTTGGATCATGTTGAATGCTAATTATATTATTATGGTAGTAGTTATTCATAGATTCATTATACGCTTTTTTTATGACTTTGCTAAGTCTCTTTAGTCTATTCTGCACATCCATATTATTAGGTCTTCTGCGTCTTAGCTTCAACAAACGTTCTTTTAATGACATCAAGTTTTGCAAATTCTCATTAAACCATGGTGCAATTACATTCTTAAATAGCTTTGATTTTTTCCTGATAGATACAGAGTTATCGTACGCTTTTGACAAACAGTTTATTAAATTGGAAGTATCAACTGATGGATTATTAACAGTAGATATATTCCGTAAATTGTTCCGAAAATTTTCCCTTAACCTATTGTAATCACAAAATTTCACTTCAAAATCAAAATGTTCAATACTCTGGACACAATCTTTCAGTCTACAACAAATTATATTATGATCGGATAGATCACACTCGACCGAGTCTATAGATGAAATATTTGAAAGGTTGCTAAACACATTATCAATAGATTTACCAGAAGATGGACGCGTCACTAATGTATGACAGTTTTTAAAATCATAATGCAAAAGTAAATTTGAAAAATCATCTGCTATTCTTTCAAGAAAGTCAATGTTTGAATCGCCAACGGCAATGCAAGGGCCTCGACCGTTTAAATTAATAAAATTCTCAATAATATTTACAAACTTACTAATATCACATTTCTGAGACCTATAAAAAGACATCACCCTAAGTGGAGCACCTTGTATTCTATAATTTTGCAGGGATATTACAATTGAATCACAAAAATGTTTGGTTTCACAAATTTCAACAGTGTACTTAAAATCTTGCCGTATGTAAAAAGAAGTACCACCATAGCCATCACTCCTACAACAATGAACACAATTATACCCAGGAATATCACATATTTGAACTATCTTCGAATTGAACCAAGTTTCTTGAATAGCAATAATACAAGGCAGATTAGGAAAACTAGCAATTAGTGATTTAAATTTATTAAATTTGTTGACTGATGAAATGCTTCTAATATTGACAGAAACAATGTTGAAAAAAGAATAATTTTTTAAATAATGACAAAAATTATTAAAATTAGAAAAATATTTAGTATTGATCATAAAAAAGAAAAATAAAAAATTGTGTAAAACACATTATAAAAAAGAAATAATAATAATGGTGAGTATTTACGCTGGAGACAAAAATTCCGAATGATTACCATCAAATTCATCATTGGCTGCCGGAGGTCTATTTAATGATTTGCGCTTGGTACCGTAAGTTGCAACTTCTGATAAAATTTGATCAACTTCTTCTTCAGTTTTTATATATCTAGGCTTCGATATTTCGTTCCTCTTAGCATATACTCTGCCACCAGATGTGTACACAAAACTATATCCAATGCTTTTTAAAGCCTTAGCATAATTAAAAAGTTGGAGAGCTTCTCTACTCAAAAGATCGTTAATGTAGACAGATTTCGTACAATCCATCTCTTTAAGTTTAAGTTTTGACTTCATAAGTTTGTTTTTGAACTCTTATTGCTAAACTTAATAATCATTGTCTTCTTTTCATCCTTATCATTTCTACCTTTCTTGAGAAAATAAGCTTCCTCAATATTCTCCTCTTTTATTTCAATTCCAACTTTTTCTGATATATCTACTACAGTATCCATAGCACTTGCATTATTTTTCACTTCAACACCTCGAACAATACAATCATTTTTTACTCGTTGGGCATTCTAAATCTTTACTGATGTTTTCAAAGAAGCAATTTTGCTTTTCAAGGCACGATTTTCTTTTTGAACTAGTTCAACATTTTTATTATTTTCCGCAACACCTTTCAATAACTCGTCGTACTGTCGGGACATAAACTCTATGGAATCTTTTAAAGCTGTCAGCTGATCGAGCATATTTAATTTTGTTTTTATTTCTTTTAGTTCTTTCAATGTTTGATCACTTCCATCACACAAATGACAAACAAATTCTTCATCTTCATTATCTAAAAGATGTTTAAACTTACGTTTGTCAAGCTTTGTACATAATGTATGGAATAATTTTTTACATTTATCACATTGTATGTTTTCTTCTCTTTCTTCATCAATTTCCAATTTGCATTGTGCACAAATTATTTTTACAACAGCAGCTACAACACTTCTACGACCCTTAGGAGCCATACTTCAATATATTGAATTTAGCTGTAGTATTTTTAATTAGTTTTAACAACAATTGTTTATAAAAACACAATAATATTTTTATTTTAACAAATTAAAGAAATTCACTTGGCGGAGCTTTTATTTTTGACGTTCTTTCCGATAGGGTTGCCAACTCGAATTCGAGTTACGAATAACGCCACAAGCTTAGATGAATGAATAAGTACAAGATATTATATCAAACGCTCAAGATACAATAAAAGTTTACATTGACTGAGAATATGTCAAAATTGAGATCTTAAACAAAACTTAAAACTAAGTAACAAATATACATATACATAAACATAAACAAAATATAATATAAAGATATTATCCTCTATTCGATCCCGGACACGAAAGTCCATAAAACTGTGGTAAACGGTATTCATTTGCCCTCATTAAGGCCTCAATATCCTCATGAATGATTCCTACCGGCGATAAATATGTACAGTCCGACCAATTAAATTCGGATTGAACCCGGAGAACACTTGTCATCAAACGGTTCTCATGGCCCCCAAGACGATCTATATATTTTCTGAGTAATGATAAAGCGTACAAAGAAAAGGGTTTTACCCCGGCCTTTTCATAAATGGATGTATTTGAGAATTTTTTAACGAAGTTTTCATAATTTGCGTTAACGCAGAGTCTCAGGCAGCTCCGTTCCAGAATTTCCAGCTCCCTCATTACCGTTGGGGAGACTGAGAACCATATGGGAAATCCATAAAGCATTGTAGAACGGATACACACCTTGTAGATTAAGAGTTTGCACCTCTGACTCAAATGTCGATTTACCAATAACTTCGGAAACATGCCCTTGTTCTGCCATGTTGATTGAATTTAAATAGCTTGTTCATGGTTACCCCTAGGTATTTTATGTAATTTTTGAAAGAAGTATTCGAGCCTCGAAGAGAGAGATTCAATGTCCTACTCTTCCTGACAACATCGTGGGGACCCTTTCTCGAAGCGTTGCGAAAGCAAATGGCCTCTGATTTTGTTGTGTTTATTTTGATGCCCCAATTTCGGTAAAAATCTTCAATTAATAAAAGGTGACTTTTCACCAATTCTAACGCCTTCTCAGGGTCCGAGTCGTGTGCGTAAACAAAAAAATCGTCCGCATATAAAATACTTTTCCAACCATTAAATACATGTGGAAAATCATAAACTAAGATATTGTACAATAGAGGTGCCAATATTGCCCCCTGGGGGACCCCGCAATAAATATTCCCAATGACAGATCTTGTGTCATTAATCTCTACAAAAAATTTTCTATTCTCGAAATAGCTTCTAAGCAATTTAACGATAAAAACATTGCATCGTAATTGGATGAGTTTATAAAGAATACCGAAATGGTACGATCGGTCAAACGCTTTCTCATTATCCAACGAGACTGCTACGGTGCATCGCTTATTTCTTAAATTGACGACAACGTCGTTATACAAGAAAGTAAGCGCATCTATCGATGAGTGTCCAGGCTTAAAACCGAATTGGTAGATGGGAATTGCACTCAAATCCAATGATTTGTCTAATTTCAGTCTTATGATCCTTTCGAACAGTTTCCCTATGTTGGACAACATTGAAATTGGCCGCGCATTATTTATACTATAATCATTCGGCTTCTTAACGAGGGGATAAATTCTCGAAAGTTTCCATATGTTGGGGAAATACCCATTATTCAAACAGTTATTAAAGATAACTACTAAAAATTCTATTGCTGAGGGTGGTAATTTTTTAACTATGAAGTTAGACAAATTGTCCGAACCGGAGGATTTTTTGGCGTTAAGAATTCTTATGCAATCATTAACTTCGGAAATATTTGTGAGATTAATACTGTCCGTGTTATGCAAAGCGTTGGAGGTCTCATTAAAAACTCTTTGGGTCCAAGGGCAACTATTTAGGTGGGCGTAAACGGTGGATGAAACTTCCTCAATATAAGGTCTATCGGGGGCAGCAGGTCCGTAGACGTTTGCAAAATGTCTCCTAAAATGTTCAACCTTATCAATGTCCTCATGGTACATAATATCACCTACTTGAAGTTTCTCAAAGCCCTTAGACCTTCTGCAACCGACAAACCTAAAAACCTCCCTAAATGCCCTAGGGCCCGGTTTGATATTCGCCACTCTTCTGTTTACTTCCTTAGCTTGGTGTAGTTCCACTTGTTCCTTGATTATTGTCTTAAGTAGCTGAATTTGACAACTCAACAATTTGTATTCATCCGAAGTTCTGTTACCATTTCGATGAAATAATTTCTAAAGATCCCTCTGCCAACCGTATTTTAAATAGTTTTCGAATATTTTCTGGTACTATAAATTTACTGTTTTTCACTTCCACCTTTCTGGAATTCCTTGTTATTTCGGAATTAATGCAATCATTAAATAGCGAAATATTAGCATCAACTTCATCATTATCCAAATCCCTATTCGAAGGCACGCAGATGCGTAACATGTTAAAATGGACGCCCTCCCGGAATTCTTCCCAGTTAGTTTCATCGAAACATATAAAAAATTTTGGGGCGGATAAGACTAAGTTAAATTCGGGGAATTTAAAATTCAATTTTAAAGGAAAATGATCAGAAAATGATGAAAGTGTGTCCAAATGAAAACTTGTAATTACCGTATCTATTAAATCTGTCGTTAGTAAAAAGTGATCCAAATATGATGAAGCTCCCGGGAAGGAAGGGGAGATGCCACATAATCTAGTTAATTTAGTACCAGATGTATTCAACCATTCATTGAAGCATTAACCGTTTAGATTTACCATTGTATCACCCCACGATATATGTCTCGCATTAAAATCGCCTCCTATAAACACTCCATCATACAATAATGAATTGTTTTCAATACTCTCGAGGCTTCATTTAAATTCGGCACGTGGAAAATTAGTGGGTACATAAATACTTCCCAATAAGAAACGTTTGTTAACACCATTGAACGACAAGTTAATTGCAATAAAACAATTTGGAAATCTTATATCTGGCATGTAAATGGGAGTAAATGTTATGTATTTTTTAATAAATATAGCGGTACCTTGACTAGAGTTGTCTCTAATAATATTATAGTCCTCGAAGGCGACTCTTGAATTGACACGTAAGTGAGTCTCCTGCACAAAGCAAATGTCTACATTATTATAATTTAAAATCTTAATTAATTCAACACGTCTACTCAATTCGACCAAGGATCTTGCATTAAAGGTTACAAATATTAAATTATTTCGGACCATACTTAACTAGTACTTCGTTCAATAAGACCCCATATTCCCGCTTGGCAACTTCTATTGGCAAGGTCTTATATGTCCTAATAAAATTCATAATTTTCGACTCCAAAGATACGACCTTTGGTTCATTAAAATATTCACCGAGCTTAATAAATTCCTCAATTAACGACTGCGTATTACCCTGATAATTTTTTTCCATATTATGGAACAGGCTGGCAAATAAGGTTTTTTGGTTGACTGGCTGACTATTCCGAATAGCATTATTAACATTGCTCCTAATTCGCTCCTCTATTCGCTCTTTGGTCCTAGCCAACAATTCCTTTTTCCTCTTGATGTAAATTTTGTAAGAGGGGCAACCCCTATAACTCGCAACATGCCCGTCTTCGTTGCAGTCGACACAAACTGGGGACATCTCTCCCTTATCAATGGAGCAAACGCCTGGCTCGTGATCTAAATTACATTTTACACATCTAAACTTTGAATTACAGTTGCGGGCTGAGTGTCCCCACGATTGACACCTAAAACATTGAATCTCCCTCCTTTTTGACTTAGGTGTTTCCCAGGTTATAGACTGGTTCAATAAATAACGAATCTTGTCAATTAACTTTTTACCAGACGCTAGGGTGACCACAAACAAGCCAGTATCATGTTTATTCTTAACCGAGTATTGCGTAATTTCGACTGTGTTTGGGACTACAATATCAAGAACAGTTTTAATGTCTGACACATCAGTCATATGGTACAAACCTCTAATTATCACCGAGACTCTTCTTAACTCAGGAGGTGTAAAAGAATATGAATGAATATTCTGAGACCGGAGCAACTCCATCATTTCTAAATGTACTTTAAGATCATTAAAGTAGAGTTTACTTTTATTTCTAGAAGAGTTTATAATTTTATAAACCACCTTGGGGGATAATTTATTCAACTGATCGACAAGTGCTTTCACGTTTACATTATGTAATATAATTGGAAGACAAAATTTGTTTCTTACCAGTTTACCACAGTTTTTACCGTTATCTTTATGTTCATCTGGAGCCGCCATTTTGCTTGCTGATGCACCTTCGTTTACTTCAATGTTGATTTGTCCCAATAGCTCGAAACGGTTGTGTGAGATGGTTGTGGAACCAAGGTTGGAGACATCTACCTTTGATTTCCTTGTATCGCCAGTCGACAATGGGGCATCACTGTCCCGATCTGTAATTATTCTGGGCCTCTTCGATGTGACCAGTTGGAAAGACAATTCCTTATTGGGAGCGATTACCATATTATCGGCAGCATTATGTGGGGAAATTCCACTCTGGGACATTAAGACCCCAATCTTGTCGCTAACAAGCGATTTGTCTCTGTCCGGAGGCCACTTCTCGGAGTTTGGTATCATGTCGATAGAATCATTCATTTCACTATCCATCGATATGGATAACAATAAAACTCTGAAAAGCTTCTATGAGAGAAATGTAATGTATTTCCCAAAACATTTATTTTATTTTAATTCAAATGTATAAAAAAAATTCCAAGCGCAAAAGGAAATCACGTGTTCTCAATCTACCGTTAATCGTCTCATGGCTTCTTTTTTAATTTTTCTTTTGAATTGGGTTAGCGTCACTTTTTTCCCCCTTTTCTTCTTCCAACGGTTCAATAATTATCACGTTGTCTTTAGAAAAGTCACTTAAAATGCTTGTTTTAATCGTAATATTCAATAATTTTAATAAAATTAATTTTTCGGGGTGTTTAAAGAAAAAACCAAAATGGCTGCTATATGTTCTACACCACAATTTTAATGTATCTCTCAATAGAAAATATGTATGAATTGTTTGGAGGAACACAACTTCACTCAACGAACGACAAACCAAGAATCAAGATCGTTTTATAAAACACTTCTATTACTTCACAGAGTTGCCAAAGTGATCGTTAAGCTAAAGGGAGGATCATCCTACCTTTAACATTTATAGGTCACTTTATGTTTGAACTTGCCATATTATATATTATTTTCATTATGGCAACTTCAAATTTTAACAAAATTAGCATATACAACAAAAAAACGACCTCATCGCCTTGTTCTGTTACTTTCGCAGTCTATCTATTTGTATGTTTGTACAGCATGTAGTATATAATATTGTAGAATATTCAAAGTGTGGCTTAATGATCGTGTTATACTATAGTGCCATCACTCATTTAGTGCTGTCACTGTTAATCTAAGTAGTTTATTCGTTAAGATAATTAAGTTTATTCGTTAAGTTTTAGTTATAAAAGCAATAATAAAATATATATCAGTTCAGTTAAACTTTCACAACAAACAAGATTCTTTCTTTTAAATGGCGACCATTTTTTAAAAATTTAAAAAAAATATATAAAAAAAGGACTATTAAATTAAAAAAGGACTAAAAAATTAAAAAAAGGACTAAAAATTTAAAAAAAGGACTAAAAATTATAAAAAAGGACTAAAAAAAATTTTTAAAAGGAATATTAAAAAAAGGATGTTTAAAAAAGAAGGATTTATGAAAAAAAGGATTTGTGGAAAAAGGATATTAAAAAATTATTTCATTTAAAGAAATAAATAAAAATTATTCATATTTAAGTGGTATAAAAGCAATTATTATTGCATTTTGCATTTTTGTGGATTAAATAAAAATAAAATGATTAAAATCGTATCCTATGTGGAAAATATAGAAAAGGTACAAACTGAAACCACCAAGAAATAAATTCAAAGAGTTCTCTATTTTGGATTACAAGTGTAAAAGAAAAACAATTAGTTTGTTTTTGTATAAAAAAAACAACTAAAAAAATTTTATAAAATAAAATGACATGCCTTGAAAAATATAATATCGAAAAGAACAATGTTGAACTGGAAGTGTGTGTGAGTGAAGATAAAATAAAAACATTTAGTTTTCTATATGAACTATAAAGAAAAATAGAGACAAATGTAATAAAAAAATATTCGAAATTTCGAAAACAAATTTTGAAAAAAAAAGAAAGGAGACAACTATAAAAAATTAAAACAGTTTAAAGAGAGGTACAAAATTTAAAAAAAAAGAAGCATGAATAAAATATAATATGTGTGAATATAAAATACTACAAAAGGAAAAAAACATTGTGTAATTATTGTCAGAGAAAAGAATTTCTGATCAAAAAAAAAAAAAAAATAGAAAACTGTTGAAAAAAAATATCAATTACTTTTATTAATTCGATTTAAAAAAAGTATAAGAATTGTGAACTTAATTTTTCTTAAATAAATCAATATTCTTAAAAAAAAAAATACCTACAAATATTTAGACGAAATGAGTCAAATTGTGAATTTTACTAAACAAACTAGCCGCTTGCTGCCCCAAATAACCAAACAAGGCAAAACACCTTTAGGCAAATTAGATGAATTCTCACGTCATCCCTTTCAAAAAGTCGAACCATTGAGCCCATGGCCCAACAATGTCAACCTTCACATTGGTGAAATTGGAAAAATGAAAATATATATATAAAAACGAAAAGTTATAATAAACTTGATACAAAAAAAAAGAAGAAAATAAAATATAAAATGACACTATTTAAAACAAACAAAAATACAATGTGATGTGATATAGACTTAAAAATAAACAAAATGAAAATGATTTAAGCAAAGCAAACAATATAAAGAAAATAAAAAAACAGTTTTTTTGGAAATGAATTTTTACAAAAAAAGAAAAAGATAAATATATTCATATATACAGTGCTGGACAATTCAATGGAAACTTTTCAGAACTCAATTGAAACACAAGAAAAAGAGCTATGTTAAAAAAAAAGAAAAGACAACTATATAAAAGAAATAAAAATAAGGGATGAAAATGGAATTCAATGGAATGAAATCAAGCAATCAATTCAATCAACATTCAACATGGAATTCAATGGAATGAAATCAATCAATTAATTCAATTAACATTCAACACTTAAAGAAAATATTGTCAAAGCAAGTTCAATTTTTTTTAATTACTGTATTATATTATTATTTTATTTATTTAATTAATTATTATTAAGTTATTATTATTATTTTTATTATTTAATTAATTATTATTAAATTAAATTATTATTATTATTATTGAATTGTTTACTATAAATAAATATATATTAACCTTTTTTTATATTAAAAAAAAAAAAACATGGGGACATATCATGAATTTTAAATAAAAGGCAAAAATTATGTTTTTAATTTCTATTTCTCTGTGTTAATTGTTGTCGGGTGAAGCAACCCAAGCTCGTTAAAAATTTACATATTAAATAAATTCGTAAAATAATATAATTTTTTTTACTAATTTATTTAGTATGAACTTTAGCAAACTTTTTATTACAAAATATAAGTACTCTCTTTACAGACAGTATTGTGCAAGTAATTAATTAAAAGCCTAGGTTTGGCACTTGGAATAATATTTTTCCTTTTTCCATTTCACATTAGTTTGACAGGCGTCAGTTTAATAAATTAAAATTATTGTATATACATATATTACGATTGTAGTGGTGGTAACGATAAATCTAATAAAATTTTTATTGATGTTTTTGAAAAATTAATTACCGAATTTTGTGCTGTGAAAAAACGGGTTTTACAGAGTAGAGTTTTATCGAAAAATTCAGAAAAAATAAGTGAATACATAACACTTCTAATTGAAAATTATAATGCCATTTTAGGGTATACAAAAACAAATACAGATAGTTTATTGGAGAATAATAAAGCTTTAATTTTTTCTAAAATCGAAAGTTGTAGGTTAATTTTATTAAAGTGTTTCGAAAAACTTAATTGTAATATAGAAATTCCGGAAAAATTAGATTTGGTAGTTCATTTAAATAACAACTTTGTAATAGAAGGTGAAATTGAAATCAATATGGCAACCGTTGATTAGAAGAGGCCATACATTACTATGTGTGCTTCAATGATTCGAGAAAACTATGGTGGTAATACATTAACTTTACAATCATTTTTGGATAAAATCGAACTTATTGAAGATCTCACTGAACCAAATTTACAAACTACTTTCATAAACTTTGTTAAATCAAAACTTGAGGGAAAAGCGCGTGAGGCACTACCCGATAGAATTGAAAGAATAGGTGATATCAAAACAGCTTTCAAAAACGGAATAAACCCAGAGAATTCGAAGGTAATTGCGGGCAAGATTGCTGCTCTTAATGTTAGAAACAATGATTTTACGGAATTTGCTAAACAAGCTGAAGAGCTGGCTGATTCCTTAAAACGTTCTTTGGTTGTGGAAGGTATTACACAGAACAAAACTCATGAGATGGCAGTTGAACAAACAATTAGTGTCAAATCAATTTTAGCATCATCAGTTTTTAAAGACCCTAAGGAAGTTGTTGCAAAACTATTAGTTGAGCAAACAACTGAAGTAAAGGAACAACAAGTTTTATCAATCCAAGGTCAGGCCAGAAATAGAAATAGTAATGTACGTTTTCATAATAATGATTTTCAAGCAAATCACTTTAGACAATTTCGGACCAATGCTTATCGAGGCAATAGTTTTAATCAATTTCGTAATAATTCTCATCAAAGGAACTATCGTGGAGATTATAACACCCATAATTACTCCAGAACAAACTATGGACATAATAACAATAATCAATTTCGGAATAATCCAGGGAATTACACAAGTCGCTTTCCGCGAAATAACAATTCAAGGGCTTCTGTTAGGACTTTAAACTCAGAAGTCCCTCAACAACAGCTCTTGTTGAGGGAAGAGCAACAAATGGAACAGCAACAAATGGAACAGCTTTAAAGCAAAATACAATTACTTCTTCACTCGATATTTTTAACAAACAATCTGTTCAAAAGTCTGTTTACAGTTTAAATTTAAATTATGCTGATTTCATTAAACTAAATTGTATAGATACAATTAAATCAGCTACTTTTCTTGTAGATACTCAAGCAGATGTCTCATTAATAAAAATTTCAAATTTACAACCCAATATTATTTTAAATCAGAATGAAATTTTAAGTATTACCGGAATTACATCTGACGCAAAATCAACTTTAGGAACTGTATATACAAATTTGATTATTTCAAATAATATAATTCAACAGGTATTTCATGTTGTTAATGATGATTTCAATATACAAGCCGATGGTATTTTAGGTAAAGATTTTCTTAAAAACAATAAGTGTTACATTGACTACGAAAACATGATTTTATCTGTTACTACTCATATTAAAAGATTACAAATACCTATATTTCAAGGAACAAATAACTTTACTTGTATTATACCACCAAGATGTGAGGTATTTAGAATTTTTAAATTACATGATATTAAGGAACCTATGTTTGTTAATTCGCGGGAAATTGAAAAGGGAATTTTACGAATAGTTAATATTACCGATGAAGTTAAATATGTTTGGAATGATAAAGTAAAGATGGAAAAATTACAAAATTATTACATATATTCAATTAACAAGCAGGACGTAAATAACCAACATGTTCAGGAATTAAAGGACATTTTAGAGAATCAAATGCCGAAGAAAATCCAAAATGATTTAATGCCACTATGTGAATCTTATTCGGACATTTTTGCACTCAAAGAGGACAAAATGACAATAAACAATTTTTATGAGCAGAAACTCAGATTAGTTGATTCATCACCAGTCTATATTAAGAATTACAGGCTTGCCATGTCTCAAAGAGAGGAAATAAATAGACAGGTTAAGCATTTATTAGACAATGATTTAATCGAACCAAGTAGCTCGAATTTCAATAGTCCACTAATTTTTGTTTCTAAGAAGAGCACGAATAATCAGAAATCTTATAGAATGTGTGTAGATTACCGTGCAGTGAATAAAAACTTATTGCGGATAAGTTTCCCTTGCCTCGTATTGATGATATTTTAGACAATCTAGGACGTGCGAAACATTTTTCAGTAATTGATCTGTCCGCTGGATTTCATCAAATTCCATTACACTCAGATTCAAGGGACGTTACAGCATTTAGCACTGATAAAGGATCTTTTAGATGGAAAGTTTTACCTTTTGGTCTTAACATAGCACCTAATTCTTTTTCACGAATGATGCCTATTGCATTTTCTGGCCTTACGCCCAATAAAGCATTTTTATATGTTGATGATATTATTATTATTGGTTGTAGTAAACAACATCACTTGAATAATTTGAAAGACGTTTTTGATAGTGTAGTAGTAGGTAGTGTGTTGGCTTACTATTCGTAAAGCCCGGGTTCGTATCCCAGGTCAGACATCAAAAAAATGAAATATGAAAAAAAATATTTCTTCGGCGACTTCCTCTCAGCAGATTTCTGGCAAAAACTCTGAGAGTAAAATAAACTGCCATGAAAAAGTTTCTCAAAATTCTGTCGTTCGGAGTCGACGTTAAACTGTAGGTCCCGCCACTCACGTATAAAATTAACGCACACAACATGAGTGGTGTGAGAAGCTAGGCCGTAATCCTGACTGAAGGGTTGTAATGGCCAATTATGTATGTTTTGATATTTTAAGGCATTATAATTTAAAAGTAAATCCTTATAAATGTAATTTTTTCCGATCTGAAGTTACCTTTTTAGGACATAAATGTACCGCTAATGGTCTTTTGCCAGATGATTCAAAAATAAAAGCAGTAGAAAATTATTAGTTAGACGTTTTGTTGCATTTGTTAATTATTATCGACGTTTTATTCCAAATTTTGCTACGATAGCAGCACCATTAAATTACTTGACCAGAAAAACGTTTAGTTTAATTGGAATGATCAATGTCAAACTTCTTTTGAAAAATTGAAAGCTGCACTACTTTCTCCTCAAATTTTACAATATTCTGACTACGAAACAATTTATAATAACTGTAGATGCATCAAAACTAGGTTGTGGTGCAATATTAAGTCAAAATTTTAATGGTAATGATTTACCTATATACTTTGCTTCAAAATCTTTTTCACTTTCTGAACAGAAAAAACCTATAATTGAACTTGAACTTCTTGCTATTCATTTTGCTATAATTCAGTTTAGACCCTATGTCTATGGAACTTCATTTATTGTCAGATCAGATCACAAACCTTTAGTTTATCTCGTCAATATTAAAGACCCTTCTTCTAAATTAACACATATTAGACTTCAGCTGTCAGAATATAATTTCACTGTCGAATACATTAAAGGAAAATCGAATGTGGGAGCAGACGCTCTATCTAGAATATCAATAGACGAATTAAAGAATAATGATAACAATCAAGTACTAGTTATGCCCCGAGCTATGTCAAAAGGACAAAATAATGAAAAAATTAAATTTAACCAATCTTTCAATAATGAAGACATTGAACTAAAAATTTATGATAAATTTTCTCAGGAATTCAGTAAGAATATGCCAAAAATTAGAACTGAAATAATTGATCAGAATAATTATAAAAAACTACGTATAAATATTTATAAAAAATTTAAGAAACTGCTATCTGTTGAATTCGAAATTGTGAACGAAACACTTAGTTTAGACTATATGCTTTCGAGGTTACAAACTGAAGCCAACAATGGAAAAATTTACAGAGCAGAATGGCCAAAAATGATGTAATTTTTACAATTTCCTCAATGCAGGAATTTTAAAACCATGGTATAAAGATATTGAAAACTTTTGAAATTATTCTTACGGAACCGATTGAAATAATAATAGAAGAAGATAAAAACAGAAATTAATGGAAATTTACCATAATGACCCAATTTTAGGAGGACATTGCGGTCAGAAATGATTATATGCGAAACTTAAGACGAAAGAAAATGACTAGAGACATAGCAAAATTTGGTAGAATCTGTGAAAAATGTATATTGAATAAAGTTAAACCTCAAAATATAGAGAAACTCGTACTTACTCCAACACCCACTAACGTTTTTGATATAGTTGTAATAGATACAATCGGTCCATTACCGGAATCGAACTTTGGTAATAAATACGCTTTGACTTTAATGTGTGATCTTTCTAAATATTTAGTGACTATAGCCATACCGGACAAATCAGCTCGAACAGTTGCGCGTGCTATATTCGAAAATTTCATTCTTGTTTACGGAAAAATGAAAGTCATAAAATCCGATTTAGGTACGGAATTTAAGAATGAAGTTTTGTCAGAACTTTGTAAATTTTTGGAAATCGATGTAAAATTCTCGACTAGTTACCATCATCAAACATTAGGAACAATAGAACGGAATCATACAGTTTTTAATGAATATATCAGGACATACATTGGTGAAAACTTGTCTGATTGGGTTACATATTTAAAGTACTTCACATTTTATCATAATACTTCCTCAAATACTGTTTTCGATAATAAATTCACTCCTTTTGAACTAGTTTTTGGAAAAAAAGTATCAATAATGAATGAAACAAATATGAATCTAGAACCAATTTATAATATTGATAATTATAAAACAGAAATTAAACACAGATTGCAAAAGACAAACATATTAGCTAGGACTTTAATAGTAAAACACAAAAAAAGAAATAAAAGTTTTTATGACAAATATGCTAAACCTATTGAATTAAAAATTGGTGATAATGTTTTGTTGAAAAAAGAACCTTATGACAAATTTAACAATATTTATGATGGTCCCTATATTGTACAAAATATAAATGATGTTAATGTTACAATTTATAATAATAAAAAAATTAGAAAGAAACTGTTCATAAAAACAGATTGAGAAAAATGTAAAAAATGTATAAAGTATATACTCCATAAATATTTAAATATTAAGTAAATTAATAAATAATTGATAATTTTTTTTATTTTCTCTAAAAGGGAAGGAAATCTCTATAAATGTATTTATTTAAATTTAGTAATAAGATAGTTTAAAAAAATATATAATTATAAATTAATTTTTATCTCTATAAATGTATTTATTTAAATTTAGTAATAAGATAGTTTAAAAAAAAATATAATTATAAATTAATTTTTTTTATATAAAAACTGGGGTATAGTGCCATCAGTTATTTAGTGTTGTCACAGTTAATCTAAGTAGTTTATTCGTTAAGATAGTTAAGTTTATTCGTTAAATTTTAGTTATAAAAGCAATAATAAAATATTTATCAGTTCAGTTAAACTTTCACAACAAACAAGATTCTTTCTTTTAAAATACATATGTATTAATTGCAGTGATTGTTCCTTTTTTTATTTCTTATTATTTTGAAGAATCCAATTTTTCCCCTATTTTTTACATATATAATTTAAATGATCTTTAAAATTCAATCAATCCATTCAATTCAATAAATCCCAAATATTTTATATTTTCAACTTTCTCAATTATTTTATTATTAATTTTAAAAGCTGTTTCACTGTTCATGTTTATTTGTAATATTTTTATTTTATTTTCATTTAATTTTAGTTTATTCATTTTAAACCAATTATTTACAATTGTCATATCATGTTCTAAGTTTATCTAGCACTGTTCATCAGTTTCGGATTCATTAAAAATTAGAGTATCATCGGCATATAAAACTATTTCAAACTTTTCTATTATATTAGGTAGATCATTTATATATATAATAAATAAGAGCCCCCAGAATCGATTCTTGAGGTACTCCATAATCATTGTTTAAAGCACTAGATATAGTATTGTTCACTTTAGTCATTTGTTTTCTATCTGATAGATAAGATTTAAACCAATTTAATTCTTTATCATGTATTCTATATTTCTACATCTGTTAAGGAACATATTAAGTGTGCTAAATTGTATATCTTCACTGTATGATCTTCATAAATAAAATTAGCTGAATACATATTTTAAGATCATACGAGATTACGGTACATACATTCCAATCATATTTCCTTTCTTATGTTAACTAAATTGTTCTAGTAACTATTGTTTACATTGATTTACAATTGCTTTTAGTACTTCTCTCTTGTACTTATTTTCTCTTATACGCTGTAAGTTAAGCATTAATTCTTTTGGTACATTATATTTAAAACATTTGTTCCAACTTTACTTTAGCTTCGCTTTTGGTAGAAGTAAGAGATAACGCTCGCGAATAAAGTCACGGGAAAAAACAAAAAATAAGTTACAAAATATTTGAAGAATAAAATTTCCTTATTTTGATGAAATAAACAAAAGAAAGAATTGTTTTATTTCTCATCATAGGAGCTGGCCCTTCGAACCGGATAGAATCCAGTCTACCTGGAATTATAATTATTATAATTAACTTCAAGAAAATTAAATTCATTTTTTTTTCGGGAAAGAATCGATCAATTAATACGGGTAACACAATAATGGCCGAAGATATGAGCACGCTTATAGCCTACAGATGTCGCTTAAAAGGATCCTTGACCAGATTGCTTTCCTTTGCTGAAGCTCCTCTAGATGATTGTACTATAGAGATGTTAATATGTCGGTTGGAGCGCTTAGAAACTGTATGGCAGGAATTTCTTAAATCGACGGATGACATTTATCAGTTTAGTAATCAAGAAGGCTTTGCTGACCCAGATGTGGATTTCGAAACGTACGAAGAGAAATATTTAGCTGCTCGCGGTAAGTTTTACAGCCTTAAAACTAAACATAGCCCGAAACCAGCAGAACACCAGAATAATACTGAGGCTATCGAGAAGCTGGCAGAACAACAAACAGATTTCCTTCAAAAGATGGCTGTAACTACCACACCGAGGGAAAACGAATTACCACGGATTAATATTCCTGTATTCACTGGTTCATACAAAGATTGGCCCAGTTTTAAGGATTTATTTGAGAAAACAATTGATTCAAAACGAACGTTGTCAAACACCCATAAATTCTACTACCTGAAGTCGTCATTGAGGGAGGACGCTGCCACAATTATTCAACACATTCCTGTTACGAAAACTGCTTACAAAACTGCATGGATTCGTCTTAATGACCGACGTGATCGTCCGAAGCATATAATTAACTCCTTCATGAAATAATACGTGGTCTGGATGCAATTGGGAAAGCTGAACGTGATTGGTGGATCATTTATCTGCTACTTGCCAAGATTGACCCTGAATCAAAAGCCTGATGGATTTCTACCAGCAGTAACAACCCTTGTCCCTCAATAGCAGATTTTTTTAAATTTTTGGATAATCGGTGTGAGGAATTGGAGCTTTGTTATCGTAAGTCAGCACAGCAAATTAAACAAGGCACCCCAAATAAAAGTCATGCTATCAAATGTCTGGTGAGTACGAATAGTAAATTTACCTCTTGCCCCAAGTGTAAATCAGTAGAACACTCAAATCACAAATGTCCATTATTTCTGCAACTGGGACTAATTGAACGTCGTACTTTTGTGAAAGATGCTAATATGTGCTATAATTACCTAGGACGTGGTCATTCTGTTTTAAACTGCCCATCAAAACATAGATGTAAAGATTGCCGTAGACGTCATCATTCATTGCTACATACATCTCCCACTGCTGCTGATGAAGGGCCTATTACCAATACAACCGAGACGCTTTTGCCCTGTACCCCCACATCGTCAACTGGAAATTGGTCAACTATTGCTAATGTCGCGTGTCCAGTCTCATTCCATTCATTGACTCTAAAGCCACATATACAAAACAAAGTACAAATATGGAATTCATTATGCCTACAGCACTAATGTACGTTAACAATAAAAACGGTCAACTGATAGTCTGTCGTGCCTTACTGGATTCTGTATCAAAATTGTCATATATAACCGAAAGTTGTGCCCAACGCATAGGACTTGCACGGCAGCCCTCAAAGATTTTGGTAAGCGGTATTTCATCAGTAAAAGCAGAAACTACTCGAGGGTCTTGCTATATTATGGTACAATCTCGTATTTCAAAGCACGCATTTGACGCAGTGGTGCATATTTTGCCAAACATAACGACATCGCTTCCCCAACAGTGTTTTGACAATCTATCTGCACATCAGTTAAAGGACTTGGCCCTGGCTGACCCATACTATAATGTGTCATCACAGATAGATATTTTATTTGGTATTGAGCACATTTGGAATATATTCACGTTTAATAAACATCTTGATTCCCAAGGAAACGTTCTTGCGGTTTCTACAATTTTCGGATGGGTCGTTACCTCCGCTGAAACAAGCCAGGTTAGTAACCGTACTATATCTCTCATTTCTACCGTAGATATCGACCGAAGTCTTCAAATTTTTGGGAAATGGAAGAGCGTGAACACCATGTACGGATAAATCCTGATGATGAGTATGTCGAATCTCATTTCAAATTAACTCACTCACGTGCGAGCGATGGTAAATATTTGGTCCAGTTACCATTCAAATTAGAAAATCCTACTTTTGGAAATACGCTCAATGGAGCTTTGTCTCGATTATACGCCGTAGAGAGACGGTTACAAAGAAACGCGAGCCTGCGAAAAGAATATTAAACATTCATGCGCGAATATGAGCGACTGGGACATATGCGTGAACTTACGCCTCGTGAAATAAACCTTAGCGATGATAAGGTTTTCTACTTGCCTCATCATCCACTTATTGGTGAAAAATTCGTGTTGTTTTCGATGGATCTTTCCTTGATTCTAATGGAGTGTCACTCAACAACAAGCTGCATATTGGACCGAGTATTCAAAGGGATTTATTTTCTGTTTGCTTACGTTTTCGCTTTCATCGGTATGTTTTTTCGGCCGACATGGTAAAAATGTTTCAACAAATATGGATTTTCGAGAAGCACAGAAATTATCAACGCATAATTTGGAGAGAATCCCCTACAGAAGCCATGAAACATTATCAGTTATGTACTGTGACATATGGTACGATCCAATGGGACTGTTAGCTCCAGTAGTCGTTCGGTTCAAAATTTTACTCCTTTTTTTATTTCTTATTATTTTGAAGAATCCAATTTTTCCCCTATTTTTTACATATATAATTTAAATGATCTTTAAAATTCAATCAATCCATTCAATTCAATAAATCCCAAATATTTTATATTTTCAACTTTCTCAATTATTTTATTATTAATTTTAAAAGCTGTTTCACTGTTCATGTTTATTTGTAATATTTTTATTTTATTTTCATTTAATTTTAGTTTATTCATTTTAAACCAATTATTTACAATTGTCATATCATGTTCTAAGTTTATCTAGCACTGTTCATCAGTTTCGGATTCATTAAAAATTAGAGTATCATCGGCATATAAAACTATTTCAAACTTTTCTATTATATTAGGTAGATCATTTATATATATAATAAATAAGAGCCCCCAGAATCGATTCTTGAGGTACTCCATAATCATTGTTTAAAGCACTAGATATAGTATTGTTCACTTTAGTCATTTGTTTTCTATCTGATAGATAAGATTTAAACCAATTTAATTCTTTATCATGTATTCTATATTTCTACATCTGTTAAGGAACATATTAAGTGTGCTAAATTGTATATCTTCACTGTATGATCTTCATAAATAAAATTAGCTGAATACATATTTTAAGATCATACGAGATTACGGTACATACATTCCAATCATATTTCCTTTCTTATGTTAACTAAATTGTTCTAGTAACTATTGTTTACATTGATTTACAATTGCTTTTAGTACTTCTCTCTTGTACTTATTTTCTCTTATACGCTGTAAGTTAAGCATTAATTCTTTTGGTACATTATATTTAAAACATTTGTTCCAACTTTACTTTAGCTTCGCTTTTGGTAGAAGTAAGAGATAACGCTCGCGAATAAAGTCACGGGAAAAAACAAAAAATAAGTTACAAAATATTTGAAGAATAAAATTTCCTTATTTTGATGAAATAAACAAAAGAAAGAATTGTTTTATTTCTCATCATAGGAGCTGGCCCTTCGAACCGGATAGAATCCAGTCTACCTGGAATTATAATTATTATAATTAACTTCAAGAAAATTAAATTCATTTTTTTTTCGGGAAAGAATCGATCAATTAATACGGGTAACACAATAATGGCCGAAGATATGAGCACGCTTATAGCCTACAGATGTCGCTTAAAAGGATCCTTGACCAGATTGCTTTCCTTTGCTGAAGCTCCTCTAGATGATTGTACTATAGAGATGTTAATATGTCGGTTGGAGCGCTTAGAAACTGTATGGCAGGAATTTCTTAAATCGACGGATGACATTTATCAGTTTAGTAATCAAGAAGGCTTTGCTGACCCAGATGTGGATTTCGAAACGTACGAAGAGAAATATTTAGCTGCTCGCGGTAAGTTTTACAGCCTTAAAACTAAACATAGCCCGAAACCAGCAGAACACCAGAATAATACTGAGGCTATCGAGAAGCTGGCAGAACAACAAACAGATTTCCTTCAAAAGATGGCTGTAACTACCACACCGAGGGAAAACGAATTACCACGGATTAATATTCCTGTATTCACTGGTTCATACAAAGATTGGCCCAGTTTTAAGGATTTATTTGAGAAAACAATTGATTCAAAACGAACGTTGTCAAACACCCATAAATTCTACTACCTGAAGTCGTCATTGAGGGAGGACGCTGCCACAATTATTCAACACATTCCTGTTACGAAAACTGCTTACAAAACTGCATGGATTCGTCTTAATGACCGACGTGATCGTCCGAAGCATATAATTAACTCCTTCATGAAATAATACGTGGTCTGGATGCAATTGGGAAAGCTGAACGTGATTGGTGGATCATTTATCTGCTACTTGCCAAGATTGACCCTGAATCAAAAGCCTGATGGATTTCTACCAGCAGTAACAACCCTTGTCCCTCAATAGCAGATTTTTTTAAATTTTTGGATAATCGGTGTGAGGAATTGGAGCTTTGTTATCGTAAGTCAGCACAGCAAATTAAACAAGGCACCCCAAATAAAAGTCATGCTATCAAATGTCTGGTGAGTACGAATAGTAAATTTACCTCTTGCCCCAAGTGTAAATCAGTAGAACACTCAAATCACAAATGTCCATTATTTCTGCAACTGGGACTAATTGAACGTCGTACTTTTGTGAAAGATGCTAATATGTGCTATAATTACCTAGGACGTGGTCATTCTGTTTTAAACTGCCCATCAAAACATAGATGTAAAGATTGCCGTAGACGTCATCATTCATTGCTACATACATCTCCCACTGCTGCTGATGAAGGGCCTATTACCAATACAACCGAGACGCTTTTGCCCTGTACCCCCACATCGTCAACTGGAAATTGGTCAACTATTGCTAATGTCGCGTGTCCAGTCTCATTCCATTCATTGACTCTAAAGCCACATATACAAAACAAAGTACAAATATGGAATTCATTATGCCTACAGCACTAATGTACGTTAACAATAAAAACGGTCAACTGATAGTCTGTCGTGCCTTACTGGATTCTGTATCAAAATTGTCATATATAACCGAAAGTTGTGCCCAACGCATAGGACTTGCACGGCAGCCCTCAAAGATTTTGGTAAGCGGTATTTCATCAGTAAAAGCAGAAACTACTCGAGGGTCTTGCTATATTATGGTACAATCTCGTATTTCAAAGCACGCATTTGACGCAGTGGTGCATATTTTGCCAAACATAACGACATCGCTTCCCCAACAGTGTTTTGACAATCTATCTGCACATCAGTTAAAGGACTTGGCCCTGGCTGACCCATACTATAATGTGTCATCACAGATAGATATTTTATTTGGTATTGAGCACATTTGGAATATATTCACGTTTAATAAACATCTTGATTCCCAAGGAAACGTTCTTGCGGTTTCTACAATTTTCGGATGGGTCGTTACCTCCGCTGAAACAAGCCAGGTTAGTAACCGTACTATATCTCTCATTTCTACCGTAGATATCGACCGAAGTCTTCAAATTTTTGGGAAATGGAAGAGCGTGAACACCATGTACGGATAAATCCTGATGATGAGTATGTCGAATCTCATTTCAAATTAACTCACTCACGTGCGAGCGATGGTAAATATTTGGTCCAGTTACCATTCAAATTAGAAAATCCTACTTTTGGAAATACGCTCAATGGAGCTTTGTCTCGATTATACGCCGTAGAGAGACGGTTACAAAGAAACGCGAGCCTGCGAAAAGAATATTAAACATTCATGCGCGAATATGAGCGACTGGGACATATGCGTGAACTTACGCCTCGTGAAATAAACCTTAGCGATGATAAGGTTTTCTACTTGCCTCATCATCCACTTATTGGTGAAAAATTCGTGTTGTTTTCGATGGATCTTTCCTTGATTCTAATGGAGTGTCACTCAACAACAAGCTGCATATTGGACCGAGTATTCAAAGGGATTTATTTTCTGTTTGCTTACGTTTTCGCTTTCATCGGTATGTTTTTTCGGCCGACATGGTAAAAATGTTTCAACAAATATGGATTTTCGAGAAGCACAGAAATTATCAACGCATAATTTGGAGAGAATCCCCTACAGAAGCCATGAAACATTATCAGTTATGTACTGTGACATATGGTACGATCCAATGGGACTGTTAGCTCCAGTAGTCGTTCGGTTCAAAATTTTACTCCGAGAACTATCTTCACAAAATTTATCATGGGATGAACCTCTACCAAATGATCTTGCAATGTTATGGGCTCAATATCGGGAAGATTTACATGTAATAGAAGATCTTCATTTGCCCCGATACGTGCCTCATAGGAATAAAAACCTGGAACTACATGCATTTTCCGACGCCTCCATTCAAGCCTATTCCGCAGTAGTCTACTCAAAATATGTTGATGATTCTGGAGGTAATCAGGTGACAATAATTGCTTCAAAAACACGTGTAGCACCTATTAAACAAAAATCATTGCCACGATTAGAGTTATGCGGCGCTTTGCTTTTGTCACGCCTACTTAAACGTATTCGCGATTCATTACCCTACAGTATAAAAATTCGAGCTTGGTGTGACTCAACGATTGTATTGTCTTGGCTCTCCCAACCGCCTCTAAAATTAAAAACGTTTGAGGCCAATCGAACATCTGAAATCTTGGACAATTTGCTCGAAGATTCTGGGATCATGTTGCTTCCAAAGAGAATGCAGCTGATTGCGCCTCTCGGGGAATGTCTGCGTCAAAACTACTTAGCTTTGAGCTTTGGTGGAAGGGACCTAATTGGCTAAGCGACAGCTTGAAATACAATTCTAAGCTAAGCAATTCTAATAACTTTGATTTTATTACAGACCTACAAGCTCTTGATGCATTGAAGTCTAATTCCAGCGGAATGGTTAGTACCGTTGAGGACTATAATCCCCTCGAATCGATTGTCGCTCGGATATCGAAATGGACGAAACTAGTTCGTGTAGTGGGCTATATGTTGAATTTTTTTTATAAGACTACACATCAACGCAGTTCTCAGACATTAGGTCTTTCCTTTCATGAAATTCAACATGCTAAAATAATCTTGCTGAAATACGCACAAAATTGTTTTTGTAATGAGCGAGTTCAGTTGAAGAAATAGGGATCAATTTCTTCCCGCTCATCTTTATTAAATCTTCACCCATTCTTGGACATAAATGGGTTATTGCGTGTCGGTGGCCGTTTATGCAATTCAGAACTGGATATTGCCACTAAGAATCCCATAATATTGCCGAAGAGTAGTCGAATTACTACATTAATTCTTGAGGACTTACATGAACGAAATTTACACCCAGATGTTTCAGCTTTATTTGTTATTGCTCGACAGACATACTGGATTATTGGCGCTCGAAATCTCATTTGGAAGTTGATGTTCAAATGCCTAAAATGTTTTCGCCAACGTCAAACTATAACCGAGCAACTAATGGCAGACCTTCCTAAAATTCGTGTACGACAAGCTTTTCCGTTCGAAAATTCAGGTTGTGACTATGCTGGCCCTCTGTTATTAAAACAGTTTGCTGGAAGAAACCCTAGAAGGTCGAAGGGATATATATATGCAAGAAGAGGAAAATGTCGTCTTCTATAGTGACAACGGGAGAAATTTTATTGGTGCCTCGATAACTGGATGAAATGCGTGAATTACTAATGTCACAAGCTCAACGAAATTGTCTCCGCATCTTTAGCTGAAGACGGAATACAATGGAAATTTATTCCACCAATAGCGCCCCATTGGGGTAGAATATGGGAATCGGCAGTACGATCAGTGAAGCTGCACCTTAGACGAGTAATCAGGAACACAGAATTGACATTCGAACAGATGCATACATTGTTGACACAAATCGAAGCAGTGGTTAACTCGAGACCCCTTGGTGTTGTCCCAGACACTGAATTTGGCCATCTCTCTCCTGCGCATTTTCTGATTGGACGTCCATATACTTCGGTGCCATCTTACGGAAGTACCCGTTAATAAACTTGGCTATTGGCAACATGTACAAAACATGTTTCAAGGCTTTTGGCGGCGATGGAATAAAGAATACATGACTTCCCTGCAACAACGGCCAAAATGGAACAAAGCACAATAATTTAGCAGAAGGCAATATAGTACTAGTGAAGGAAAAACATCAACCCCCAGCAAAATGGCTGATGGCTAGGGTAATCAAGGCATACCCTGGCGACGATGGCAATGTTCGTGTGGTTAGACTTAAGACTCGATATGGTTAGACAACAAGACCAATCACCACATTAGTAAAGCTACCTGTATTCTGAAACCATGTTTCAGGGCGGCGCGGGATGTTAAGGAACAGATTAAATGTGCTAAATTGTATATCTTCACTGTATGATCTTCATAAATAAAATTAGCTTAATACATATTTTAAGATCATATGAGGTTACGGTACATACATTCCAATCATATTTGCTTTCTTATGTTAACTAAATTGTTCTTGTAGCTATTGTTTACATTGATTTACAATTGCTTTTAGTACTTCTCTCTTGTACTTATTTTCTCTTACACGCTGTAAGTTAAGCAGTAATTCTTTTGGTACATTATATTTAAAACATTTGTTACAACTTTACTTAAGTTACAAAATATTTGAATAAAATTTTCTTATTTTGATGAAATAAACAAAAGAAAGACTTGTTTTATTTCTCATCAACATCTTTCACAGTAATATATCTCTTATCAATTGATTCAAAAGCTCGTTTAAAGTCAAGAGAAATTGCCATTATATTTTTATTTCTGTCAATTTTTTTCCACCTATTAATAACATAGTTTACCGCTGTTTCACACGAAAAGTTTTTCCGAAAACCCCATTGATATTTCGATAATAAGTTATTTTTTTCCATGTAGTCTCCAAGCTGTTGTTTAACGATTTTCTCTAAGATTATTTCCAACATTGTTGAGTGTTTATTGGACGAGATTCTTCACATTTATTTGTTTATGCTATTTTCTCAATTGGTTTAATCATTGAAGTTTTCCAATTATATTTATTACAGTCTGGTATTTTCTTTATGGTTTTACAAATTGTTTTAAGTTCTGAAATAGTTATTGCACGAAAAATAAATCTATTACTTATCACGTTTATCTGATTATCGTATTGCACATCTTCTATACATTCTCTTATTCATTTAATTGGTAGCTATATCGGAGCTGTTATTATATTCTACATTATTAAATATCACATTTTTTATCACAGATTTATTCTTTTTAAGAACTAATTCTTTTATATTATTCCACATTCGTTTTTTATCCCTGGTATTTCCTATTTTTTTTTTTTTTGTTAATATATCAATTTTTTCATTTTATAGTTTTATTTTATATATATTTCTGGCATTTTTATAATTATTCCATGATACAGTAGTATTTTCACATTTTGCTATATGGTACTTCACTATTTTATCTTTTTTAATGCTTGTCTGTTAAACCAGTTATTTACTCTAGTTTTTCTCGTATCGTTTTTCGCACTGTAAGTTTTTTAATTGTATTATTTACATACATAATTGGTCATTACAACCCTTCAGTCAGGATTACGACCTAGTTTCTCACACCACTTTGTTGTGTTTTTAAAGTGTTTTTTTTAAAGTCGACTCCGAACGACAGATTTTTGAGAAACTCTTCATGGCAATTTTATTTACTCAGAGTTTTTGCCAGAAATCTGCTGAGAGGAAGTCGCCGAAGATATATTTTTTGTAATATGTTTTGATGTCTGGCCTGGGACTCGAACCCTGGCTTTACGTCTAATAAGCCAACACACTACCTACTAGACTACGGTGTTATTTACATTATAATTTAATTCCACGTTTTCATCAAATTTTAATATTTCACTAATCTCTCTTCTAAATTTTTGTTTTTCATATTTAAAGAATTCTATTTGTTTTTCACTTTCATGCTCTTTATTCACTTTGGTTTCAGTATAAATTTCCACTATTTCATGATCAGATATTTTATTTATTCTAATGTATTTACCTTTATATTGAGATTGTTTATTATAACATATTCTGTTATAGTTTTTGAATTTCGCGTAATTCTTGTATAATCGGCAAAAAGTTGTACAAGTCCATTATCGTTTATGATTTGTTGCACTTTTTGTTTATAAAAACTTTCCTTCGACCAATCAACATTAAAATCCCCGGCGACAATTATGTCTATGTTTTTATCACAAAACTCTTCAATTGTTTGTTAAAAACTTCATTCAAATTCTGATTCTTGACTGCTTGGTGATCGATACACAGCTGCAATTATCATTGATGTATTTCTTATTTTAATATTATAGGCACTAATCCAATTTTTAAAGTTTCTTATCTTTTCACATATTATATTCACCTGCCACTTTTGATTAAAATATACAATTATTCCACCCGTTCTTGAAGAGTTGGATAATGTACCATATGCATTGTATCTCAGATTCATCTACTCTATCGGTTAAGTGTGTTTCAGACAGTATAATGAAATCCGGCTTGTCTGTATCAACAATTACTTCAATTTGGTTAAAATTGTTAATCAATCCTTGTACATTTGTGTAAACTGCTTGTATGTTCTTTAGTTGTGAATCTAACAGTCCCATTCTTTAACTGTAATTTATTTTGATACACTGGACACCATTTACTTGTTGTAGCATGATTCTCAGCAAGACCCAAATTTAGCTTTTTGTTCGAATTTATACAGTTAATGCATTTATTCATATATTTAATACAGTCTTTTGTTGCATGATTTTCGTGGCATTTTAGGCACACTTCATTATTTTTACAATCCTTAGATTTATGGTTAAATCTATCCTCTACATTTAAGGCATTGTAGTATTTAAGTACCATCAAAAACTCGACATTTTTCCCAACCAATGTTTATTTTTTGCTTCGCTAAGATTTGCGGATGTTTCGTCATCAATCAAAAACTTTGCACCATACATTTTTCGATTGTACCTTTTAATTTCATATATTTTTATTAGTTCGATTTTACTATTTTCAAGAAATTGAGTTTGTTTTTTAATTTTTTCTATTATTTCCTTATCCTCGTATTTAAAGTTCATATCTGTTACTACAATCGACTTTTCAATTTTATTTGAAACCTTTACTATATAGCTTTCACTCATTTTATTCTATTGCCGATTTTGTTTTTTCTCTTTCAATAACATTTTCACTTTGAATAACCACTGTCCCATTTTTTCTATTTTCAAAGTTAGTTATTTTGAAATTTACCGGATCTACCGTTTTATTTAAATCATCTTTTGTTTTGCTTTTGGTTTTATTATTAGTCAAGGCGAATTCATAGAAGGTGACCGTAACTCTACAACAAGTACAACAATGCAAAAAGAACAGCCATTTTGTTTTTGTTAAAGAGTACTCGGCTTGTCAAAAACAGCTGACTGAAGAATAACAATAGGAAGAAAAATTCATAAAAGGGCACGCGGCTTGTCAAAAACAGCAAGAAGAATAACAATAGGAAGAAAAATGTTAAAAAATTTATAAAAATGATTACTATAAATTAAATTAAATGAAAATATTTGGAAAAAAGTAAAATAAACAATAAAAACTTTTAAATTATTTAACACAAAATTAAAAACATATTTGAATTTTTAAATATAATATAAAAACACTCTTATATAATAGCTGTAAGACTTTACTTGCCGATGGCACAACACAGAATGAATTCTGTTCTTTATTTCAAATAATGCTTAGCCTAATTTACAGAGGATGATGCAATCGCTATACAGTATTACATTATATAAAAGAGAACAAACATGCATTGAGAGAACATAAGACAAATTTGCTTAAACTAACAGAAAATATCGTAGCTTAACATAGCGTGAGAGAGAGTGCTTATGTGCTAGCTTAAATTATGTTACATAAACATCCTCCAACAAATAGCTGTCATTCCTAAGAATCTTGGCTATCCTATACGGTCCCCTAAACTTAGGAATCAACTTCCTCGACACACCCACATGTGAATCGAAATTCCTAATCATCACGTAGTCCCCCTCCGAATACTCCCTCCTCGGCCTCCTACGCTTGTCGACATATCGCTTGTTGTAGTCCTGCAAAGATTTCTGCCTCCCAAAAGCCGCCTCCCTTACACGATTGTGGTCGACCTGTGTCCTGTGCTGAAGATTATCCAGCACACACTCCCTAAGTGTATCCGGCACCGGACCCCTCTGTCCTAAACCAAACAGCATCACACTCGGGTGCTGTCCAGTTGCTCTTTGAACAGTGTTATTCAAGGCATGCTCCACACTGTCTAAGACCGTATCCCAATAAACGCCAAATTAAATCTCTCCACCCGTCCATTAGCCTGCGGAGAACCAGTCGCAACTTTTACGTGCCGTACACCCCACTCATTCAAAAAATCCTGAAATTCCGAAGAGGTGAATGCGGCTCCGCTATCACTAATAATGCATTTCGGGCGACTATATGCCCTAAAGTAATCCCTCAAGTGTTGCACCACCTCCTTTGTCCTGGTGGTCTTTGTAGGATAAAGCCTCACTAACTTCGTACTCGCATCGACAACAACCAATATGTGCTTCAAAAGTTTTCCATTATCAACAGGGCCGTAATGATCAATGTGTATGACATCAAATGGAACCGTAGACTTGGGAATACTTTCAGAAAACCCTCCTCTTTCCCATGTTTATCCGAGTAAGAGATACATTTCAAACAATTTTGAATATGTTCGGAAGCCTTTTTCCTCATGTGTGGAAACCAATAACTGCCCGATATAAGATCCGTCCTCTTATCAACGCCAACGTGTCCCATCTCGTCATGGTATCTATACAATACGTGACTCTCCAACGCCTCCGGTACGCAAAATACCACATCGTCCTTATTAGTCTTCCTATATAAGATCCCATTCCTCATCTCGAACATCTTACTCTGCCTGCTCTGAAGCTCTTCTTTCAGCTTCGGCAGGTTCGGGTCCCTGTTCTGGCATATTACCAAATTCTCCTCAAAACTATTACTCTCCATCACCATCACATGCAAACTCCTGCTCAACGCATCCACATGTTGTATGCGAGACCCAGCCCTATGTTCCAGTACATGATCGTAATCCTGAAATTCTAAAGTCCACCTTGCTATCCTCGGATTCATCTCCCTCCGGCCCAAGGTCATTGTGAGCGAGTTGCAATCAGTAACAATCTTGAATTTCTTCCCGTGTAAGTAAACCCTAAAACGTCTCAAAGCGTACAAAATAGCGTCACAGTGCAGTTCCATCTCATCCCCTGTATCAAATAGTGCCAGCACATGAGATTTCAATAGCTCCTCCTTCAGTGTCTCAAAGGCCCTCAATTCATCCGGTCCAAACTCGAAAACCTTATCCTTCCTTGTCAAATCCGTCAAAGGCTTAGCAATAGTAGAGAAATTCCTTACCAACCTCCTAAAATACGAAGTGAGGCCAAGAAAACTGTGAACAGAATGTACACTAGTAAGGACAGGGAAATCCCTCACAGCGCGCGGACCCGTACCGTCAGCCTTTATACCCTCACCACTATTCTCGTATCCCAAATACCTAACAGTAGTCCTCATAAACTCGCATTTATCCAACCGCAACTCCAGTTTGTTCTCCACCACACGCATGAACACCTCAAGAATTCGAAAATGTTCCTCAATATTCCTAGTAGCTATCATTATGTCGTCCATATAAACAATCAACCTTCCATCCCTACCCATATCCGCAAAGACTTTATTCACAAACCGCTGGAACACTGATGGGGCATTCTTCAACCCGAACGGCATTCTCAAAAATTCATGCTGTCCAAGTGGGGTAATAAAGGACGTGTACTTCACAGAACTCTCCTCAACAAAAACGTGGTAAAATCCATTCCTCAAATCCAATTTCGTAAAGTACTGCTTTCCCGACAATCGGTCCAATAGCTCGTCAATAAGGGGAATCGGCTAATTATCCCTAAGCGTCATCTTATTCAGGGTTCTGTAATCCACGCACATACGTATCTCCCCAGTCTTCTTTCTCACAAGTACAATAGGCAAATTCCGACTCACTCGGCCCTTCTCCAATAATTCGTCAAGAATTGCCTGCAGTTTCCCCCTCTCGTCATATGATAGCCTCCTAGGTGCGCAGCCGAACGGCTTCGGCTTCTCCAAATTAAGTTTAATTTCACTTCTCGTCCTAGGTTCAGATAGTCTCTCCGGCAACAAGTATGCACGAGTAAACGACCGCATCAGTCTTTCCCTACAATCTTCCCCAATCTGCTCACCCATCCTCAAATCTTCAACTTCAGACACATTCCCACACTCAATAGACATAATCGCACTCACGAAATCGTCAGCCTCCACACAACCATCCGACCCCAAATCCCTTACCAAAGATCTCTTGTCCGCCAATACCAATCCTACCTCATCAAGAAAGTTCCTCCCAAGGATGCAATCAAATACCATCGCAGAATCATCAACCACAAATACTTCAAGCTCAACACATTTATTTTCAAAATTCAAGTACAACAAAATTCTGCCAAAAGTTTTAATCTCAGTAGCATTCAAGCCATAAAAAGAAATATTATTATGAATTTCGCGTTTAAAACGAATCATTCGAGGTAGAAGAGACTCCCGTAGAAAACAAGCAGGGCTCTCTGTATCCAACAAGCATTCTACATAAAAAGAATTTGCAAAATTGTTTTCTAAACTACACTTAAAATACCTTAAATATTTATTTTCTACCTTCTATCCATTTGTCTTCAGCCCTGGACAGGCTGCAACAAGGTTTAGGCTTCCACAACCATAGCAGGAACATAACATAGCGTGAGAGAGAGTGCTTATTATATAAAATTAGAAATTATATAAAAGAGAACAAACATGCATTGAGAGAACATAAGACAAATTTGCTTAAACTAACAGAAAATATCGTAACTTAACATAGCGTGAGAGAGAGTGCTTAAATTATGTTACATAAACAAAAGATGAAGCAATAGTTGCTTAATGTTACGTATGAATACTTGACAGTTACAAGAAAGAGAGAGTAGAGATAAACATTTAACATTTAAGCATAACATAACATTTGTTAACATAGAGAGAGGAAGAGTACTTATGGATTAGCTTAAATTATGTTACATAAATAGATGATGCAATATCGCTTAACATTGCGTATGTAAAAGAATGTACAAATGAGAATAAGGAAATATAACTGTTGTTTAACAATGACAATGTGTATCAAGAAAAAGATGATGCAATACTTAAACAATATACATGTATACGTATATAAAACGCTGTACAAATGAGAATAAGGAAATATAACTGTTGTTTAACAATGACAATGTGTATCAAGAAAAAGATGTGCAATGCTTAAACAATATTTGTTACATGTATATTAATTCATAGTAATGCTTGTTGGACATAGGGAAATATGCCAAATAGGGGAGTATACCACATATATTGGCTATATAACACTCTTATGTAATAATATATTCATATAATATATTTAAATTAATTTTCAAAAATATTAAAAATTAAAACCTTACATGAATGTAAGAAAACTCGAAAATGATTTCTAAGAAAAATAAACATACTTTTGACATATAAAACACAGAATAAGAAAATTAATAATCAAAACAAAACACTAAAAAACAAAAAAATTTTGACACTCCAAAACTCCTCAGCTGTTGAGATAAGGTCAACTCCTATGAATTCGCCTTGATTATTAGTGGCACTTGATCTTTCACCTCTGGAAACACCATATTACTTTTTAATGCATCAGAAAATGATATCTTATATTGCTTGACGTTTGTCTCTTTTATCACTTTTCTTATTTCGTTACACATCTTAGTATTGTTTTGTTCAATATTTTCGCATATTTCGTTAGTTTTATTTTCGTGATCTTTAACAGCGCCAAAAAGTTTTTTAATTTCAATTACATTTTTCTCACAATCTTTTTGAGTTGTATTTAAAATCTTAAGTCTTTCTTCATACCGGTTTCCAATGGCTTTCAATAATTGTGTAATATCGCCCTCGTTTAGTCTCACTGATGTTTCAAATTCGTGTTTATATTCTTTTAAGTTTTGTTTATTAACCCATACACTCTTGAATTTCACCCAGCACCAGGTCGATATTTTTTATATATTGCATACAATCTTCGCATATGAATCTAATGAAATTGTTTGATTCCAACACTCCAACGGAATATTGGTCAACACCCGAACATTTTTGGTGCAGTGATATATCTTATCACAAACACCATTGCATCTTATGCCTGTTTCTCCCCTAATTACTGATTTGCATGTACTGCACTCAGTCATTGTCGGGGTTTACAGTTTTTTTTCATTTTGTTTGTTTTAGAGTTCAATAACCGTTTTGGCAATGTGAAGAAAAATATGAAAAATTATTGCCCCAAAACACTTGAAAACGATCGAAATTTATTAAAATTCCAGCAACCTTCTATAATATCTTGGGGAGAATAAGAATTTACAATTTTTCGTTAAAATTTAACATTTAAAAAACACTTTTTACACAAAAATTCAGCACTATCCCTTCACATACGTCCAACTCTCTCAAAATTTTTTTAACATTTAATGTACGGAGAGCGTCGACAAGTTGTCTTTCGGAGAGCTTTCGAGCCTTCAAGGTATTCCTGGTATTCAAATAACCCGCGATGTTTTGCCTTTGTTCAATGATTTATTTTACAATACAATTATTTCGGTTATTATACATCAAAACAGACATTATATTAACGTTATGGTGTTCAGTTGAAGGTATTGCCGCCTACTTTTAACATAACGGTAATCGTATAATACCAACTGTGTTGGTCGTATTTAATGAGTTTGTGTCAACTTACTTCACACTTGGTTGTTGCTGTGCTCACAACACAAGAGTATAGAGTACTATCGCAAGTAAAGCGTACTTTGTTAATATTACTTTAAAAAACGTTGTTGACAATGTATGTTATCTCTCCGGAAGAACTCTTTTGTACATTCTCGTAAGCATACTCAACTTCGCCCGTACGGCTTTAAAAGTGATATCATTGATTTATGGTATTCAACACCTCTGGATATATTTAGAACATTCTTCAAAACTCTTCGCATTAATAGCTATTCCTTAGGCGGAAAGAATGCTGAAATAATGTGTTCCAATTAATCGGTTACTTTCGACCGCCAGCAACACATTTCTCATCATGCTAGATGCTTGATACTTTTCTTTGCCACATTTCCAGTAGAGTTTGTTTCAATCTGGGCCCTCGGCCGCTACATTTTCGAAAGTCCTGCTTTAAAAACTCTTCCTATGAGAAGTAGCCTCTGTCACTCTTCTTCGTACCCAACTAACCTTAATGGCTCCTATTAGTATCATCTGCCGTTACACTCAATTACGTTTTTAAATATCATATCTTGTGCGACCTTCTCAGGCCTGTTGCAGTATCACCATTTGCTCTTGTTGACACAGCTCAATTGCTCCCATCTATTCATCACCCATCATTTGCAGGTGAAGAATGGAGGTGAATGTGTGCCTCGTGTAGAAAATCTACTGTCAGTTCCGTTTTCACCTAGAATTAAGATTTTTTGTTGCCTCAGTTGTTCCTTAAAATTTTCAAGTTAGCAGTAACAAAATTTCAATTGGGTCCCCTCTCGAAGCAGCTGTTTCCACTCGAAAGTGCTGTCTCTCATGGATCGCGGTGGTTGTTTATATAAAAGTGCAGGGGGCCACGCAAGGATTGACTCACATCCTTGTTTGAGTATGCGTTCAGTGTTGGGATCGAACTCTGTACCAACAACATAGCGGCGATGAGTTTCGAACGCGTTTGGAGTCCTGATATATTTTATCTGAATGGAGGCGGAAATCATTTGCCTAAGATGTAACTTCGTCGTAGTTAAGTTAAGAAACACCGTTTGCATCTACCAACAAGCCCACTGGGCTTGGTGTTAATTTCAGTTCAATCTCCGAAAACATAGTCAACATGTATAGCGAATTGTATTCATAACCAGCAGAGACCACACAGGGTGCTTTACAGAATGCAACATCTTACTCCCCTTCCTTCGGTTTGGCCGGTGTTTGTCGCTTTAACACTGACACTAGTAATTGCCATAGAAAGGCTCTATATTAACATTTACGGCTTTTAAAGTTTGTTGTTTGATAAAGTTTGTTTGAGAGGGATGTCAACCGATCTTCATCATTCAGTTTCACCGATTTTCTAAGAATTCAAATTGTTGTGTTACGTTGTCCTTGATGCAGTAGATGCCTTTGTATCCCAGTTCGATCTAACGGTTTTAAATGATCGACTCCTTTTCTCTTAGTTTCTCAAATCTTTTTGGGTTGACATTTGGAATTAAAGGAATAGATCGCAATGATGTCCAATTTAAAAAAAATTTTGATAGTCCATATTCAATGGTTTTAATTTCAATACTTTATTGTAGTGAGTCTGATCAAAATATAATGCTAGTTGGCAGGCAATATTTTCTTGTGCAATAAATAATTGATTTGGCGATCTCCTATCGACTTTATCAAAATCAGAAATTCGTTGTATTCATTATTTGTAATAGAGAAATAGGCAACGTTCTCCCATCTAAAAGTTGATGAGACGAGAAATATCGTGGGCTATTATAACATGACGCTATCAAGCCAAAAAAGAATTGCTGCGCAATGCCATGTAAGCTCTATGGCTAACATTTTCTGCTGAGAACCGACCATTCTGAGCTAAGAAACCTGAAGGACAATTAATATGTTCGTTACAGAGTCTGGAAATCTGTGATATCAGCATCTAATATAGAAGAATATCAAACACAATAATGCGTATGATGTCTTGCGTTATTCCTGCAGTTTGGAGTATCTACAGTGCACGAAAACATAAAGAGAAAGGGGCTCATTTGTTGATTTCCGAATAAGAAGATAGTATAATAACACTGATAATAATTATATTAATAATAATAATTATATTAATACTAATAATAATAAAAAAGGGTGCCCTGGTAGTCTAATGGGCAGTGCTCTGAAGTGTTAGCGTAAGGGTTGTGGGTTACATTGCGCCACCTAAAACTCTGGCCTGTTACACTACCTCGAGCATTTGGTCGAAGTCACTCAGTTCGTAAGTAATTAAATATAATTATATAATAACATGTAATAAATAAATAATAAAAATTTAATAACGGTCCTAGTTGGAGCCACCTTGCAGTAACCAATAATCTGGAAAAACTTACACAGTGGCTCTTATTGGATTGGATGATAACAAAAAGCAATAACAATACGGGAATGCCAGACCTCAATAAATGGTCAGAAGTGATTGCGTTCCCCAACCAGGAAGTTCTAACTGTTGTAAATGAATTCGTGATTAATTTAGTGTGCTCCATTAGAGCAAGTGGATGCAAATAAAATAAAGAGAGGTCGGCTGACAATTTTATCCGCCCTGAAAATATAAAAAGAGAGAAAGGAGATAAGAATAAGGATATGTATTGGAAAAAATGAAAAAACGACCACATCAAGAGAGCACAGAAAAATACTACCGCTTTGATGTCCTAGCCCCTCTCAACCAGCTTAATCCTTTTATAAATATCAGGAGAGCCCTAATGTCGGCTCTCGATTGAGAATATAAATCTAAACAGTTACTAAGATCAGGATAGTTATAAATGAGGTGTCCGATAGTCTAACTCCTCATCGCAACAAAACCTTCAATAGTCCGGCTTAAATCTAATCCAGATTTGCACTTTCTTCTAGAGCCTTAGAATCGACTATCAATTTTCCCTAAGAAAGTGTACATCACAATGTAACCAGTGATGACAATTATGACGTTTGAAAAACGCTAAAATCAGCTGCCTTAACCTTTTTCTTGGAGGGAGAAAGAAAATGTTAAAAGTTTTGCGAAGCAAATGTGTTAAAAGCAACAGATAGACAGAGTGAAAACTGGCGGATAAAGTAGAAAAATTAAATGTAAACAAACATTTATTTTGTGTTAAAAAAGGGAAAATTTAGAATATTGTTTAATTTCTTCAATGAAAAGTTTAAAGATTCTTATATATTTAAATATTAATCGAAATGTGTGTAATTTTCGGTCACAATGAATATAGTTTCTTGTGTAAGAGGTAATTAAGAAGCTAAATATTACAAGACCAAAATAAGACGTACTACTCATAAAAAGTTTTTCTTGATTAAAGTTGCCAATATTTTTTAATTTCTTGAAAGAAAAAGATAAAAATTGTTATTGTTATTAGTTGTTTTTATTATTTATTAATAGTTTTACCCAAAAATTACATTTTTTATTAACTCTCGCCAATATAAAAAACCCACCCCAAAAACTAAAAAAACATAAATAAACAAAACAGACAGACAATCAGAAAGGGACAGAAATACTTTTTGGTAATATTTGCTGTCCCTTTCTTAGTATACGGTTAAATGTCAAAACCTCGTGTCGCCACTGTGTACATTGTGGTGTACATAAACTAGCGAGAGCATCTGGTTCCCAGGTACACCGCTATGTACTTTCTGGCAGCCTTGCTCAACGAAAATCACATAAGATTCTGGAGCTGAAGAGACCATACTAGTTATGGCCTCAAGAGCCTTTTAGACGGAAAAAATCTAAAAAAGTCTTCAAAACGTTACAGTTATCAGTCAGCCAACAGCGCGGCTCAAGTTGGAGACCTTTACAGAGTGTTGTCTCCATAAACTCAGTATCCCATGCGAAACTGTCACTAATTTTCGGTTTTCATCCTTGCAGGTAAATGCTTCGGGCTTGAAACCTTCGGTTAGACGTTTAACCCTTTGAGAGAAAAGGACTCTCTTCTCCGTTCTCTCTCTGTAGTTCTCGTCTATGACTCGCGTAGCGGTGGACTGCAACGTTTTCTTGTATGCGGCGTTATTCGCTGCAACTGTCTCGCTCCTCATCATACGATTGTGTTCGTTGGGGTGGGAGCTCGAAACCAAGGAATGCTTCCGCAGTGTTGAGCAATAGTGGGAGGTTTTGGCCCCTAAAATTGCTGAGATTATACGGACATCGACGGAGCTTTTCCGAGAGTTAAGTGGAGAACGCCTAAGCTGTCCTTTGCACTAGATTGCGCGGACCTCAAATTGCTTATGCGCAATCGAAATTTGACTACGACAAGGTAGTGGTCCGAATCAACATTTGGATTTTTGAACGTACTCACATCTAGTACATTGGAAACGTTCCTTTCATCAACCACAATGTGAACAATCTGATTAAATGTTGACCAATTAGTGGACAAACAAACTTTGTTTTGAAACTTAGTGCTGCATACTACTACTACTATGTTCCGGGTTATATGTTATAAAATCATAATTTGAATATCATTTAATATTAATTAAATAAAAGAAAATTATAATTCTTTAAAACTACAAAAAATAGTGATATTTATTCATTTATACAAGTAATTGAACAATAGTTACAATTAGATGAAAACAACTCGATTTAATTTATTAATAAGACCCAGGGAAGAGGTGGTGTGAGTAATTAATTACGTTGATGGAATAAACTTTACGACGTTTGCCAGGGGATACGCCTTAACAGTTAAAAAACTACGAATAATGGACTTGAAAACAATAATAATAAATCAGCAGTAACAAATGGAAAATGAATGTAGTATAACACGTAGACAAAATGTTAGATCTGAAGGACTCTAAGTTTGAGGATCTATTGGGGATTGTGACCGGGAGTGAATGGCCCCGATAGTTAAGAAGACGTTTTCGTTTTTTATTTCACTTTTTAATTTTTCTTATTTTCTCCTTCCTCACTTTTGTTTTACTTTCATTACTACATTTATTTGCATAACTACTCTCCTCCTTTGCTTTTTTTTTGTTCTACTTTATTTCTTTTCTTTTCCTTTAATAGGTTTTCGAACAAAGACGTATCGCTAACAATACAGTGGTACTTTAGCTATCTTAACCTAACTTAAATACTGTTGTATTTTACGCCGAAAATCTTTATAGTTATAGTAAAAGGTTAATGTAATAAAATTTATTTTTTATTTTATTTATTTAATAAATTTAGCACTACAAGATTAATATCTTGTAAATTAAAGTGCCAAAGCGAACATTAATATAACAGTATAATACATATAACAAATTTAAATTTTTACAATATCATCATAATCATAATTGGTCATTACAGCCCTTCAGTCAGGATTACGACCTAGTTTCTCACACCACTTTTGTTATGTGTGTTAGTTTTATACATGAGTGGCGGGACCCTACAGTTTAAAGTCGACTCCGAACGACAGATTTTTTGAGAAACTTTTTCATGGCAATTTTTACTCTCAGAGTTTTTGCCAGAAATCTGCTGAGAGGAAGTCGCCGAAGAAATACTTTTTGTATTTTTATTTTGATGTCTGGCCTGGGGCTCGAACCCTGGCTTTTCATCTAATAAGCCAACACACTACCTACTAGACCACGGCGACTTCAATATACATTATTAAAAATTAAATTAAATATATACAGATTACATTACATTGTTTGGATATGAGTAGTTGGTTTCAAAGATAAATGGTGTAATTAAGGAACTGGCGCTGGGAGAAAGTTCTATTATGTTTGAATTAAGTAAATGTTTTTTGCCTTGTTGATCTTCCTAACCTGATGCCAAACTAGAGTAGGCCGCTGCGTAATTAAAAAAATAATAAAAATAAATTATTGTGATAAATGCGCAAAAAACTTTCATTCTCAATATATTAAATTGAGTAAAAGAGAATTTGAGCAAAGAGGGAGATAAAGAGATAAGAAATGAATTAACCACAATAAAAACTGAATTAAAAAACTCGAAAAATTGGAAATGTTGGATCAGCTGACTGAATCTATTAAGATGTTGCAGAAAATAAGAAGAAAACAGAAATACAAACTCTTAAAACTTCAATGAAAGTATTAAATGATTTTAAACTGAAAAATGTTTGCGCTAAAAGCAATATAACAGTTAATGATAAAGTAAGTGCTATTGATGCTGTTGTTAATTCGGCTAAAGATGTGGGTGTTGTATTTGAACCTACTGGTTTTGTTATATATAAATAAAATATTGGCTATTTCCTCAAAACCAAAAAATAATCTAAGGATGGTAGTAAAATTTTCATTAAAAATGCATGACTAAACTGATGTTATCGAAATTTAAATTAAAAGAAAATGAAAACACGAAAAAAGTTCATGTGCTTGATTTCCACAGTAAAGAGACGCTAAGCCTATTGTATTACGCAAAGTCGTTAAAATCAATTGGGTTTCAGCAAATTTATGCTAGCAACGGACGAGTTTATTGCAAAAAGAGTGATCTGGGAAAGCAACAAATGATTAGCTGTGAAGATGATGTTGATCGAATGTTATTAGAAACAACAACTAATAAACATTTTAAAAGAGGTCTATAATTAACAACAAAGAAGCAGGTATGGTAAATACAAGCGATGATGATGGTGTCGGCGACATTTCGTTTGTAATTTAACTGTTTTTATGATTAAAAATCAATATTTTAAAAAAATTTTAAAATTACATTTGTAATTTGAATTCGAATTTTTTTAATATATTAAATTGTAACATTAGAAGTGTTTCAGCTATTGGTAAATTCAATCAATTTAAAGTTTTAATAGTTAGGCTACCTAAATTGCCAGATGTAATTGCAATCCAAGAAACATGGTTTCATAATTACTTATCACAAATTTATGTAATTCATGGGTATACTAATATACATTGTTGTAGAGAGGATGGTTATGGTGGTACATCTCTGTATGTAAAAGAAAGAAATTACTTTTAGTAATTTTAAGGTATCCGTTAGTGATTCAAATGTTGGTGCTTTTCAAAATGCACATTATGTTAATTTGTATACAATGTTTCAAAATTTTGATGGTGATAGCGCGCATAGTTTGATAATGAGAACCCCAAAGTAAAACAAGTATTGACCAGGTAGTAAAATAAAAATAAAATTTGTGTTGATTCGGCTGAATGCAATCTGTCAGATCATAATGTGGTCTACTGTAGGTTCGATATCAATGTGGAGAACAAACAATATACAGAGAATGAAGCAGTATGATTACGTAAAAGTAAGATGAATTTTGCGAAATCGTTTACTTGAGAATTTTTTATCTTTTAAAGCATCAGAATTAACAAATATTTTTGTTTCTGGTATGAAATATGCTATTAAGGAATCAACCATAACACAGTGTAAGATTTTGCTAATCTAGCTGAACAAAAGTCGTTTTTTGAGTTTCAATTTGAGTAACTATTTTTATCCATTATGAAGGAGCACTTGTTAGGTTAGGTTAGAGGACGTGTACTTGTCAAGACAAGTACAGTACCCGGAGGTCGAATTAACCCATTGTACAACGTCCTTAAAGAGCGAAGGATAATAGAGGGAATATGATAAAAAGGAGAGGATGTAGGAAAGGGGAGAATGGTAAGCGGAGGAATTACACAGACCAGGCACAACAAAAAGGGAGAGCGCGACTACAATGATGAAGCCCTAGCACCTCTCAACCAGCCCAAGCCACTAATGAATCTGTGGAGAACCTTGGTGTTGGCTCTCGACACAGAATTCAAACTCAAAGAAGGCCCTGCCAAGGGTCCTCAAACTCAACCTACCAAGGGCTAGGCAGTGACAGAGGAGGTGTTCGATAGTCTCCCACTCATCATCGCAACATGTCCTGCAATAGGCCGGTTGGGATCTGTTTCAGATCCCCGTCAGCGACCTAATCTTGCAGTCCCCCGTGATAAAACCGACAACCAACCTTAAGCTGGTCTTATCCAAGCCCACCTGCCAATCTGTTCTCCTACTGTCCACAGCAGGCCATAAACATCTAGAGACAAAACAACCCGATCCGTTCCCCCTCAGCCTCAGGAACAATATAATCGGTGGCTTTTACCGAAAGTCCATACCTCCCGGCAGGCAAGACGACATTCAGAACTCTGGAGTGACCTATCGAGCGCTGTTTCCAGCAGCCCGATTCCCTCAGACGTATGACACTACGCGCTGCACACCGCTTGACATACAAATCAAGCGGAGTCAGGCAGAGTATAGTGTCAAAAGCAGCCTGAGGGCAACTCTTCCTCACTCCAGTGATACTCAAGGAGGCAATCCGCTGAACCTTATCTAAGATTTTCCGTTGAAAACTCTTATCCAAGGCACTCCACCATACAACGCAGCCATAGCTAATAACCGGTCTAACAATCGCCGTATATATCCAGCGAATGGCCCTAGGCGGAAGACCCCAGCTCTTACCTATGGAGTTCCTACACTGGTAGAAAGCATTCAGTCCCTTCTTCATTCTTTCCTCGGTGTTTCGTTTCCAGTTCAGCTTGCTGTGCAGGACAACACCCAAGTACTTGACCTCAGAAGACAACGGAAGCTCCCTACCAGCTAACCTCGGCAATCCTTAAGTTTCAATCTTGTACCGACGCTAGAGCAAAACGAGGTCCGTCTTATTTGGATTTATACCCAGACACATTTTGTAGCCCAAGAGGATAAAATTCCAAGAGCAGACTCCATCAGTTCCCCCAGCGTCGGCAAACTTTTTCCACCAACCAGAATAGCCCACATCGTCGGCATATGCCACAATCCTTAAGCCCATACTTTCCAGAAGACTCAGACCAACATTAGCAACCAAGAGCCACAAGAGAGGGGATAGGACACCCCCCTGCGGTGTACACCTGGTCGCATGCTTGACGATAGAACATCCACCCAGATTCGATCGGATTAGTCTATTACCCAACATGTGGGTGATAAACCGCACCAGAAAATCTGGGGCATGTATATCCCTTAGTGAATTCTCAATAGAAGAAGTGGTAAAATTGTTAAAGGCCCCCTCTATTTCAAGGAAAGCCGACAGTGTGTACTCACCCGTAGCCAAATTCGCCTCAACAAAACATGTCACATCATGAAGAGCGCTCTCAACTGACTTACCCTTAATGTAAGCATATTGCGACCTACCCAACAGAGACCGGTCCATGTTTGACCTCAAATATAGATCGATAAGTCTCTCCAAAGCTTTCAAAAGAAAGGATGAGAGCGATATCGGTCTATAATCCTTAGGGCCGATGTGACTGGGTTTACCAGCTTTCGGTATAAACACCACAAGCACATCTTTCCAACCATCAGGTATATCACACCACCGGAGACAGTCCTTATACACGTCCACCAGATATTCGTGTAATATATCACCAGCATCCTGCAGCAGAGCCGGAAGGATACCATCCGGACCAGGTGACTTAAAGGGCTCAAAGCTACATATAGCTCATTCGGCCTTATCTCTGTTAATGATATCCTCCAAATCGGGCATAATGCCAGCATCACAGAAGGGATCAGCTACACCCAACGGATAGCTTTCTGGATCCACACAGTTGGGAAAATGAGTACCCAATAGAATTAATCTGCACCACTTTTAGCCTCCTCTGGGTTCATGGCACCACCTATGTCCGGATGACGGAATTTTAGGTGTGCCAACCCACACAATACTACGCCACCCCTTGCCCCTATCCACTGAAGCGAAGTCTGATCAATAGCGATCCGAAGATCGCAACCTTTCTTACCATCACCTGTCAGGGAGTTGACAACTACCCACGAGCTGGTGTTCAATCCATCATTCTGCTTTCCAATAAGTTTGGGTATGATACTCACCTGCCTAAAAGTATGCGGGACCCATACCGTCACTATTGGACGTAGAGGGAGGTCGGATTGAGGGACCACCTCCAAGCGAGCACCGGGCCAGAGTTCACCAAGGCGCTTCACTGCTTCCACAAGGAATTTTACAGTTCCCTCGTTTTCACAGCCCACTACCTTGATGCCCTTGAACAAACCGATGGAAGATATGCGAGCATTCCTGCCATTACAACTCTCCTCCGTCATAAACTCGATGAGCCTTTCTTCAACTAGATCCCATCTTTCAGGAGAGATTTTGCTATCTAAATCCGACCTGTCGATGAAAGCCAGTTAAAGGGAAGGGTTAGTTCCTTGACTCCCTTGTTTCTTAGGACGCTTGGAGCCGGAGGAAGGTACCTCATGAGATCTGTTTCTCTTCACGTGATTTCCCTTGCAAGAAACCTGCATAGAAGACTTATCCGCCGAAGTAACCCCCTCGCCTCCTTCGCCTCCAACCTTACATCCTTCTTCTGGGATAAAGGATTATCAGTAGTTTCTACCTCCTTTCCTTCATTCATTGTAGTAGAAACAACATCACCCTTTCTCTTCACCGGAGGTTTGAAAACCTGGCTGGTCCTCTTTGCTCCAGTTGGGAGTAAGAGTAGAACCTTCATGCCCCTTGCTTGCGGCTAGAGAGGTAGAAGGAATTGGCTCTACGCTCCCGTCCGCACTTAAGGGTCCATCCTTACCAGAATCAGCGCCTCGTGAGAGGACACTTTCCGGGTATTTGGTCTCATACCGCGAAACAGTGCCTCTGTGTCGAGCCAGGATCTTCTGCTCCTTGACAGAGAGGGAATCCACATCACATTTTGCAAATCTCCTCAAGACAGTGCAAGCCCTGCGATATGAATTCCTCTACTTATACATAGCGGAAAGTTTCCGCCCAGTTTTATACGCCTTGTCAGACGAGCTAGTTTTTCGCATGCAGTCCGAATCAGTAGATGATTGTACTATTGGGTCCGAACCATCCTGTCTGACAAGTGGGTTCCTTGAAGGGGAAGTCACCACCTCATTGCTCCCAGTAGCAATTTCCATTCGATGACCGTATTGTCACCGTCTTCATCCGATAGTGGGGAGACAGAGTCTGACTCCACGCACATATCTTCCGTTGAAGTGGGAATCGCCAAAGCAGTCGCCTCACTAAGGGTATCCTCTACAGTCGTAATCCTCAAACCACCTGGGGCGAAATTCCTGACGATATCATTGTTGTTGTCAACAATGCTCGCCTGGATTCGCGCAATGTGCTGGGACGCGTTTAGTCCACTATCAGTAGCCATCTCGTCATCATCATTCGTTATGTTCAAATCTTTGTTGCTGTGTTCTTTGCCCATATAAGTCCCACGAGTGAGGGGGAAAGGAAGTCAATCATGCCATAGCCCCCGCTAGCATGACAAGGACTTGGTAGAAAACCTAATACTCACTGAGGCGCCCAGGTATCAGTGAGGCTCCGTTATAATACAGTCGGATTAGACCCCCGACTGCAAACCATCCGATAAGCACGGGTCGCTTAACACTCCGGATTAGGGGTATAGAAGAAATATATGTGATCGGGTGCGTCGAAGAGATCACACAGACATCAACTCGAAGACAGTCCTCTCACGATATTAGGGTAACCTTTAGTCATGCACCACATCCCCAACATGTTGGGGATAGGTACACTTAAGCCCCCACATCGCGACAAGATTGTTACCCAGGTGGGGAAAAGAGCACTTGTTATAAAAGAAGAAAATGCAAAAACTTTGCCTAATTTGTCAACAATAACATTATAACGGTACTTTATGCTCATTCTTAAAAGTTTGTCACTTTTTATTTGAATGAAATTTTTTGACTATTTTTGTTTGTTTTGAAGCTCAACTTATTCACTGTTAATATCACTAGAATTTACTTTTAGAACCTGAACTATTCTTTTCGTTCTATTTCGTTTAAACAATTATTCTTTTTGTTAAGTTAGGAAAACAATTCTATATTCGATAAATTCTTTTCTTTATAACGGTTCAACACCAAATTAGTTGTATACGAACGTCTGAAGTACCTACTTTAAGGCACGCATACATTTATCTGCCGAGATCTGCCGTATAAAAAAAAAACAAATGAGTGATAATACCACATACCACGAACTTTTTGATATGTATATGGCTTAAAACACCCCTGAAGTACTACATTTATTGAAATTTCCAGAAATACCAGAAGAAAGCCATGAATTTTAACATTTTATTCTTACTTTAATTTATATGTATGTACATATGAAATATATTCTTATTTAAAAATTAATAAAAAATAAAAAAATAAATTAAAAAATAAAAATTAAAAAAATTGTTACTTCACCTCTTTATTATTTATTTTAAACATTATCATGCATACACACTGCTTTTTTACTTTTTGATTATCCAACGCGAATAATATCAGAAATAAATTTTTGCAGTTGTATGGGAGGTGGGCGTGGCAGTGGTCCAATGTCGCCCATTTTTCGACAATGGTAAATATTGGCCTAGTAATACCTTGTACCAAAATTCATAAGTATAGCATAATTTTTTCCAAGATATTTAATTCTATCTCCCTAGAATGGTTAGATCTTGCACTGTGCATAGTTAGCAAATGTAAAAACCAAGATTTGAACTTACTCCATGGGTTAATCAATATCTACAGAAATTCATTTTACTAGAGAAAAAATTAGTAATAAAAAGAAGAAAATATAGAAGTAAACAGAGCTTAGATAATAGTCTAAAGCGACTAAGTAAAGTGATAAAAATTGTTATAAGAAAGTGTAGAGATAATTATTATTCTGACTGTTTATTCAAAGTTGGTAAGGACCCAAAGAAATCTTGGAAATTTATTAATTATAATTGGTCGTCAAGGAAATTCTTTCAAATGATGCTCAAGGAGAGCTAATCACTTGTGATCAAACTAAAGCAGATTGTTTTAATAACTATTTTATAACAGCCATGAGAAACCTCAAGAGTAGAATTGAAATTTATCATAATGATAATTGTAATGTACTAAGGTCGCTTTCTCAATCATTCAGTGTGATTGAAACATGACAACATTTTGAAAGCTCACAAATTGCTTCTAATACCGAAGGAAATAAATGTATCTACTGTAGACAAATATCGACCGATTGCTGTACTATCTTCAATTGATAAAATTTTTGAAAAATTTTTGTGTGATAAATTGCTTTCATACATGGAAGATAACTTTTTGTATGATTATCACTATGGATTTAGAAGAGGGTGTCGTACTGAGGCCGCAGTCATCAACGTGGTTAAAACTATTTGCAAAGGTCTTGATTAAGGTTTTTCTGGAGTTGCGGGAAGGTTTTTTGATTTTTCTAAGGGTTTTGACCTTGTAGATCAGCAAATAATGCTACATAATGTTTTATGGTATTAAGGATTGGGAACTTTTATTTTTGAAATCTACTTTGCAAGCAGAAAACAATATGTAAATATCAATAATGCAAAAAGTTTTTGTAGTTCTGTCGAATATAGAGTTCCACAGGGAAGTGGACTAGGACCGTTATTGCTTTCAATTTATATAAACGATATAAAAAACCTTAATTTAAGTGGTCAGCTGTGTATGTTTGCAGACGATGTACAGTGGTGGCCACGAATTTAAGACACGGCATTTTACTTCTACATTTGTGATAATTTTTACATCTTATCAAAAATATTTTAGGTCCATGATATTTTTCTTAAGATTTTAGTAATATTAGGAAGAATAATTAATAATATTTTGCTGCCTATATTTGGTTAAGAATTTTTATTTACATATTATATAGATCAAGACAAAATGCTAGTCGGGATTTGATATTTTTTTGGCACAAGTGGTTTACGATGGGCAATACACCCACGCAAGTTTTTTTCATTTAGACATCTTATCGCCCTAGACGAAATATCAATACCAAAATCCAATACAATTTTATTTTTTATTTTACTTGAGCTCGTGAAAGGATTATTAGCAGCTACTTTAGGGTGTGGTTTTTCGGGCTCTAGGTTGCTGTTTGACATTTTTGGTGGTACTATGTTGCTTTATGTGTTCCAGCGCGTTGTAAATCTTGCATGTAGAACATTTAAGCAGCTTGGATATCTCCATTATTATTTTTCCATCAAATTTTAGTTGTTGGATCAGTTTTCGCTCGGCATCGGTATTCCAGTACCTCTGACCATTTATAATTAAATATTTCTATGTATTCCAACATAAAATAAAATAAAACATTCGTTGCTCAACATTTAGCTTCAAAAAACACCAAAAAATCACTTAAAAGCCAGATATTTCTGAAATGTCTTAAATTCGTGGCCAATTTCAAATAAACGTTTTTACAATAATATGATCAAAAAGCAACAAAATGTAAAAAGAAACAAAATAAAATAATGGTACTTTTTCTTAACATTACAGAGTACATAGAAGAATAAAGAATATCAATTTTGATATTACAGGATTGTAAATATTATCATAACCAAGTCAGTCATATGTCGTGTCTTAAATTCGTGGCCACCACTGTATGTTTTTTGTATCCACACAAGCACGATTTGGTGCTAAAAACTCAGATCGAAAAGATGCTTCGCTTATTTTTGAATTTGGGAGATAAAATCGATTATTACTCAATTCGGATAAAATTAGTCTAATCCTGTTTAGACCATATTCTTTGAGTATCCACAACTATTTTAACGTTTGTAGATGGAAAAATTGTGCCTGAAACACATTCAGTAAAATACTTATGAATTTTTCTTCAAAGCAATCTATACCGGAACCTGCATGTCAATGCTGTAAAAAGGAAGATAGCTCCAGCAATTGGTATATTATACAAGTTAAAGAACAAATTGGATAAAAAATTGAAGCTAATGATATATCAATCCTTAATTCAGTCCCTTTTAAATTACTTGGCTATGACTTACGCTTACAATAAACATAATAACACACTGAGATCTCTACAATGTATGCAGAACAAAGCAACAAAAATTGTATACAATTTACCCTTGTTGTATTCCACCGTAATTTATATAAGGAAGTTACTAGGTTAATATTTCCAATTTATGGATTACATGAATATTAAGTTTTCATATTTGTTTTTAAATGCATTAATAGCACCATACTATACCTTTCAGACAAAACCACGGATATTTCAATATTCGAAACAAGTCATATCTTAGAGTTCCTCTATGCAGGTTAGAACTAACCAAACAGAGAATAGATTATGTAGGAGGAGTAAAGTTTAATAATTTGCTAACGACTTAAAGCTTATTTAAAGAATTTCTATGTTTTAGTCCTCTTGTAAAGAATTTTTATCAAATTCAATTGAAACGCTTTTGATGTAATAAAATTTGGAGATAATTAAATTTAAAATATTTTTTTCCTTATTTTTTAATTTTATTCCTTTTTAAATAGGTATTTAATACTTATATAAGCTCTTTTTTACAATTCACTTTTATTTGTACATACATTATGTCAAATTAGTTTGTCAATTTGCCTTAATAATGCCTTTTAGGTGCTGAGGCTTAATTAAGATTGTAAAATGAATTTTGTGCAAATAAAATATACAACTACATACGTAGTTGAATTAAAAAAGTAAAAATCAACCCTATCTTCAAAAAATTTCAAAGTTCTTCCATTAGTATCGCACTATGTCTTTCAAGTGGAAAGAGGACTAGAAAACATTTCACGCCACCGACTTGAAGTTAAGGAAATGCGTAGTGGCTGATTAAAGTAGAAGTAGACAAGTAGACATCGACTGTATCGCCGTCAAAATCTCATAAGACTTTGAATACAGTACTAGGTAAAATTTTTTAAGAAATATTAAGGCTTCCAAAAAGTAAAAAATATTAACAGTTTATTAGGAAATTTGGAAAATTATATAAATAACTCTCTAAGTAAAAAAAAACACTGTCTTGTATTGTTTATAGATTTCAGTAAAGCCTTTGACAACAGACTTCTTCAAATATTGGAGAATAATGGAATAAGAGAAAAGATGAAGATAAAAAAATACATTTAGTGATGAAGTACTAACCTAAACCAATCCTCTATATACACTGTCGGACAAAATAAAGTGCGGTTTGAAATATTTTCTGTTTTTTGATTAAAGCATATGTTTATTGCTCCACCATGTTTTCCAGTATGGATAAGGTTTTTCGATTTAAGCCTTTGTGTTGGTTCACAGCACACTCTTTTCCGAGTTTTGTAATTTTTTAGTTCATATTTTGACTCGTCTGTTCAAATAATTTTGTTCCAAAATGATTCAGACATATTTATGTAAATATTTATTTATATAAATATTTATAGTGGAGGCAGCCTCATCGTGTGGGGACGTTTTTCCTCTTCAGGAGTAGGTAGACGCATTAAAATTGATTCCAAAATGAAGAAAAGAAGAAAATCTTTACAGCAGTGAGGAGGAAATGGGCTTGGGGGAGTTTATCTTTCGATAAGACAACGACCCCAAGCACACGAGTAAGGTCGCTAAAACATATTTTGAAGAAAATAATGTTGAAAAATTTGAATGGCCTGCTCAAAGCCCAGATTTAAACCTCATAGAGCATCTTTGGGCTATCTCAGATGACAAAAACCCAATGGAGTCCAGAACAAATATTCAAACATTTTGGGAAAAACTGCAAAGTGAATGGAGGGCAATTCCTAAAAGTACTTTGAAGAACCTTGCGCTAAGTATGCCGAAAAGATTAAGAGAGGTCATAAATAACAAAGGAGGAGCAACTTCGTACTAAATTTTGAAGTTATTTAATTACAGTGCACTCGCGATAATATGAACACCCCAAAATATGTACACCCCAAAATATGAACACTGTACAAAGGCTTTAAAATTTGAACAGTTTTTTATTTTTAAAGCATACAAATATCAGTTACAAAGCATTAGAAATTGGGGAAATCCCGAGATATTTATGTTTATTTTAATACCAAATCTTAAAAAAACCACACATACATACATAAATATGTATATGCACGGTCAAGGTCTATTTTTTCGTTAGTTATTACATGTGGAAAAAGAAAAACAATGCGATCGTCGGAGTACCCAAGCATGGAAAAATCTTTGCATCGATGGTTTTTGCGTATGAGAGATACAAAGATTCCGATTAGTGGATTGATTTTAAAAGAAAAAGCCAAAGAACTTCATTATAAAATTAAAGAAAATTGTAGCTCAGATTTCAACGCCAGTGATGGGTGGCTTCAAAATTTTAAAAAGCGGTTCGAAGTACGAATTCTCAAAATTTCAGGTCAGAAGCTTTCTTCACAACCTCAGTTGGTTGATCCATTTAATATGGCTCTAAAAGCAAAGATTGAAGAGCTTGAATTAACTAATGATGAACATTACAACGCCGTGAATCGGGTTTATTTTGGAAGATTTTGCCACAAAAAACTTAAGTGTCGTCACAAGAAAAATCAGCTCCATTTATTTAATGAAAAAAATAACTTTTATTTAAGCAGGAAAAGTGTTTACCTCGCAAGAAAACAACATTTTTTTCAACAATTTAAGCCATTCGTAAATATGAACAATTTCGAAAATATGAACAGGCATTGTTTTAATTAGTTCATATTATTGCGAGTGCACTGTATTTATAATATTTTCTAGTGAAGTGTTGCTTTATTTTGTCACTTGAAATTCCTTATGTGCCATATAGTTTCTATTATAAATAGAAAATATAAAGAAAGAATTCAATGTTAAGATACTTTTTAGATAAAATATTATCCGAATTAAAAATGAAACTATAATTTATAAACATTTGAAACCAATAAACATATGCTTTAATCAAAAACAAAAAATATTTCAAACCGCACTTTATTTTGTCCGACAGTGTAATTCACACCAAAGATACGCATAACACTGCACGATAGTAGAACATTTGCATATTGTGATGACTGTCTCAAATTGTCTAAACAATATAAACTATAATAATGACAATTGTAAACACTAATAGAACTTGTGTTATCATATAAATACCTGAGAGTTAATTTTGTTAATAAGTTCAAGCGGAAAATTCATGTTGATAAACTGCAGCAGAAACTGAGAAAATCAGATTGTAGAGCCACAAATCATGCATATATTTGCGACATGAGGAAGTGCAGATTATTACAAAACACAGGACTGAATATTAATAATTTTACAGAAAAATGAACAATATCACTAAAATAATAACAACATTAAAAATAACAGTACAACATCGCAAGCAACATCAAAATCATTTACAACGACAACACCATCAACAACATCATTCAACACTACAACTTAAGCAACAGTAACAATAACACTTATAACAACAATATAATCAATAACAAAAACAGCACCCACCTCTACAACTTAAGTATCAACAGTTACAAAAGTACTCATATCAACAATTTAGTCAGTGACCAAAACGTTGTCTACAACTACAACATTGTCACCAGCAACAAAGACGTTAACACTTCAATAACTACAATAGTTACAAAGTAGTAGTAGTGTAAACGACGTTATTAACAACAACTCCGTCAACAACAACGCAGGCAACAACAAGACTGATAACAACAACAACAGCAACATCAACAACATCGTCCACAAGTGCAAAATTATAAATAACAACTATTTCAACTACAATGTCGGAAACAACTACAGTAGCAGAAATATCAGCCCCAACGTCAAGAACATTAACCCAGCGACAGAACAACGCGTATTAAACTTGAAGTCAATATATTATGCAACATTAGTTGTCGAATTTTACAATGACTCGAGGTTTCTTTGAACCATTAACCATCCTTACAAGGCGGAAGGCAGAACGCAGCTAAATGTGTGAAAGAATAGTTTGTGAGTAGCAATGTAAAAAGTCGTCAGCACAATTCCTTGATCTCAATCCCATAGAAAGTCTATGGGTATTAGGGATCGTAAAATATTATGCGAGTCCAGCAAAAATAAAGGCGACTTTTTCCAACAGGTAGAAATCGCGTGAAAAAACATTTCTAAAGAAGTTTTTTCTATATTAAGTCAGTCAATGCCACGCAAATATGCTGCAATTTTGAAAAATAATGAATACACAACTAAGTATTAAATATTTTTTATCAATTTTTATTAATTTAACTGAATATGGGCTTTAAATTTGTCGCGCAAGGAAAGCAAGTATTGTTATTTTTTAAGAATATTTTTATTTTTAAGAATATTGTTAACTTTTTTAAATTTAGTGAGCAAAGAGATAGTCCTAATATATCATTAACAAAAACTTAAGTCCATCAGAGTTTTAAAATTTTATTGAACTAAATTCTAGTAAACAAAACATCGTGCTTTAGTTTTGTCTGACACTGTATGTGCAAAGTACAAAACAGTTTCTTTTTATATCCCCTTCATATATTGTAATATTAAGTAAATGAATTGAAATAAAAATGAAAAAAGGAAATTTCGCAAGAAAAGCTAAAACTACAAATCCAAGATCAGAAAGTTATAAAGGCAATGAAGAATGAGATTAATCAAATAGTGCCAACAGGTGCAGCTACAATCGCCTTTGATTTTATTTATCGATGTACTGTATACCAAAACTACAAAAACTAAAGATTTTGGCACAACGCTACACATCTCGGAAAAAATGACTATTTACAAGAAGAGATTATACATATTGTTACGTTTTTACCTTTTAAAACTTTTAACCTATGAGCTCGTAGATTGCGAATAAAAACAAAAATAAATTTGTGGATCGTTTTAATTAAATTCTTTATTGTTCGCACAATTCTGTGTACCACTGTTCACAACTTGATGTAAACAACAACAATTGCTGTGTTTGTTATTCCTCTTTGCACTCTTTTGCTAGAAACGAATTTATGTCAATACTGCTGGGTGTTGCAGGGGCCTGTATCTCGCGTTCCTCCTCGTCTTCGAACGCGTAAGAATCGATATCTATGCCCTGATGCTGAAGTTCTTCCCTTAACCGCCTTTGAAGTTCATTCTTCGTGCCCGCAGCTCTAATTTACCCAACTCTCGTTTCAGCAGTTCCACTCTTAGTTCGAAGAGTTTCATTTTAATTTTTTTATCTATTTATTTTTTTTAAATTTTGCAATCCCACTTCTGATACCAATTGTTACGTTTTTATGTTTTAAAACATTTAAAATATGAGCTCATAGATTGCAAATGAAAATAAATTTGTATTTAGTTTTAATTAAATTCTTTATTATTCGCACAATTCTGTATGCCACTGTTCACAACTTGATGTAAACAACAACAATTGCTTTGCTTGTTATTCCTCTTTGCACTCTTTTGCATAAACAATAGCAAATCATTAGATAATTGTTCGACAGATTTTTATAACGGAGATCTTCAAACCACGATTATTCTCTTAAACACACCGCGTCTTCACACAAGACTGACTGAAATTTTTTCTGACTCTTGCCTTTTATATCGCAGGGTATACAGTTTGATGAATGCTCTTGAAGGCAAATGACCGCCTTATCGAAAACTTCCATGTTTGCATTTATTTTTGTTTGTTGTTATATTTTTCTTTACATTTATTCTTGCAGTATTTGTTGTTGCATTTTTGTTTACTTGTTTTTCACTTTTTTATGCTAGTATTTGTTGGTATATTGTTGTTTACTTGTTTATCGCTTTTGTTTTTGCAGCTTCTCTTTACAATTTTAAGGTTAAAATTGCAAAAGCAAGAAACAAACCACCATTTTCGTAACAATATATTGTAATATATATTTTAATGTGTAATATCATTTCACATTAAAATAATAAGCAAAAGCTACAAAAACGAAGACCATGAGTGTTGAAGCACTCTTCAATTAATTACTTTATTTTTAGTAATTTATTTTCCTTGGATTTTCTGTCAATTCTTTTATTGTAAAATATGTATATGGAAATGAAACATAATTAATTTCTTTTTCTTTGCATTTTCTGTCATTTCTTTTATTGTAAAATATATTAAAACAAAACATTATTAGCTTTATAAATTCTGTAAAATTTTTCAAATAAACAGTTCGTTAAAACTCATTGAATAGATCGAATCTTCCAGCTTTTTTATTTTCAAAAGTAGCCACAAGTTCTACATTTTTCTGGCGCCCAATGTGGGGCAAATCCTCAAAACTCGACAAAGGCTAAATACAATTCAATTCGTTAGTCGTGAAATTAGACTCATTGCTCGAAAGAAACCTATCGTTACCAGGATAAACGTTTGTCATCCGCACGAGGAATAAATAGAGGGCAGACCCTGGAAAAACTTATCGTCACCAGGAGAAGCAATTGGTGTTCACAAAAGAAACATACCAGCCGGAACAACCACCAAGGAATTCAAAAAACCAACCTACTGGAATACGCCTGAAACAAAATAGCACTGTAAGCCCGTCATACAGGTATTTATTATCAGATCAAATTGATAACAACAATAAGCGCAACAGCCTTTAAATATTTGTACAAAAAATCAAATTGCTGTATTTCGTTCGCAGTCAATACGACAGTTCTGCCTACGCTTGCTGCTGCCGTCGCTGCATCACAACTCTGCAAGCATAAGCAAAACCACAAGAGCATATTTCTATAACTGCTGAATTATAACAATTAAAGTTTTTAATTTTTGGTGTTTTTCTGTTATTACTCGTAAATTTTTAAAATGAGTGATTTAGAGTCTCTTCAAAGACAACGTTCGTCTGTAAAGGGAAACATAACCCGAATTAAAAATTTGGTGAGTGACACAATGTCTATGTCAGAACTTGAATGCCGGTTAAGTTTAGTAGAGGCATATTTCAAGCAACTACTTTCCATACAAAATGACAGAAACTCAAAACCAAATAGATAATGCACGGGCAGACATAGAAGAATTATGTATTCTTTCAAAATCGAAAATAATTGATCTTATGGGCGACAGTTATAAGCGATCTTCGGAAGCTTCATTTGCCATCCCAGCATCCAATAATTCCAAATTACCCAAATTACATTTACCACACTTTGACGGCAAATATGCTGCGTACAACAATTTTATTTCAATTTTTAAGCAGTTAGAACATAATGATACTTCACTCTCAGACATTAAGAGATTTAATCATTTGTTGCATTGCTTGTCGGGACCAGCCCTTGATACAGTACGTGCTTTTGAAGTTACCACAGAAAACTACAAAAAGACTATCAAACGGCTTGATGAACGCTACAACAACAAAACCTTGATATTTCTTGAGCATATTTCGGATATTTATGAATTGCCATCTGTTGAAAAACCATGCGCTATGCAACTTCGAGCTTTAATCGACAATGCTTCAGATCATTGGAGCAGCAGCTGCCCAAACTTCAAATCCATGGGTTCAACTTGCAGATACGATACATTTAAAAAACTTGGTGCTTGTATTAGTTGTCTTTCACTCGGACACAACTTATCTAACTGTTCATCAAAACATCTTTGCAAGTCATGTGCTCTCGCTCACCATACATTGCTTCATCGCGATTTACCTACGACTAGCAATCGTTCCACTGCTAATACTACCCAAGTTCCTCAAGCAGCCGTTAACACTCACGTTGACAACGAATCAAGCAGTGTAATTCTTGCCACAGCCATTATTCTTATTTCGAAGGGAAAAGGGGGGTACAAATTAGGACGAGCACTTTTAGATTCATGTTCCGAGGTGAATTTAATAACCGAAAAATTTGCCAACATTTTAAATTTACCACGTAGAAAAATATCAGTAGACGTTTCTGGTGTTGGAGGAACATCATCCATCTTGAAGTACGAAGTCGCATCTACCATACGATCCCGGTTTAACTGTCATGAGTATTCTTTAAATATTTTGGTGAGAAATCGTATTTCCGGATATTTACCATCTGGAAACATAGATGTTAGAGGATGGAAGCTTCCCCAAATCGAAATGGCGGATGAATTTTTCTACAAACAACAACCGATCGATTTACTGCTTGGTACAGAATACTTTTTTGAGGTACTGTGTAGCGGAAAAATTAATCTTGGTATAAACATGCCCACTTTCCAAGAAACTAAAGCAGGTTGGATAGTTACGGGTCGATATACGCCAAACATTAAACCAACTGTGTAAAAATGTATGGTTGCTACTTCTCAAGACATCGGTCTTGATGAACAACTTAAGTTCTTATGGCAAATGGAGGAGGCGCATCGAACAACAAATAAGTGGACAACGGAGCAGCAATTGTGCGAATCACATTTCTTGCCAACTGTCGAAACTAATTCTTCAGGTAGAATAATCGTTAAATTGCCTTTTAAAGAACATTTTTCGACTCTAGGGTCCTCTTATAAGACAGCCTTAAAAAGATTTTATCTCCTTGAACGACGTTTAGCTCGTGATAGTAATGTAAAACGCAGTACGTACAATTCATGGCCGAATATGAACAAATGGGACATATGTCTTTCATAAAGAATCCGAACATGGATGCTCCGAATTACTTTATACCCCACCATTGCGTGCTTCGCCCAAACAGTACAAGCACTAAGATCAAAGTCGTGTTTGATGCTTCGGCAAACACCCCGTCGGAAAAATCCCTAAACGATATTCTTCTTGTAGGACCAACCATACAAGATGAATTATTTCTACAAGTTCTTCGTTTTCGTTTATATAAATATGTCTTCACAGCCGACATCGTTAAAATGTATCGAATGTTTTTGGTACATGAGTCGGATAGGCCCTTTCAGCAAATCTTGTGGAGGCCTAGTGAAAATCAGCCAGTTAATGTTTACCAACTGAACACCGTAACATACGGTATGTCGGCATCACCATCTTTAGCCATACGCAGCCTACAGTTTCTGGCTCTGCAGTAATTCGAAAAAATTTTTACGTCGACGACATGGTGACTGGTGCGAACACCCTAGAAGAACTACATATTATTAAAAATGAAGTCTCTCATATTTTATCTCAAGGTGGATTAGAAATTGCAAAACTTCAATCAAACCACAATCAATTTTTGTCTGATGAAACCACACCGAAAAATATGAACATGGAAAAACTTCAAACTCGAAGCACACTTGGTATAAGCTGGGATCCAGTAAACGATACTTTTCTTTTTGCTTTCAACTCAGAACCAAAGTTTTCAATGTATACGAAACGAGCAATTTTATCACTCACTGCGTCGATTTTTGATCCAATGGGGTTAATCAGTCCCCTAATAATACCAAGAGTCTTACTGCAAGACTTGTGGCTGCAGAAGTATGACTGGGACACTGAAGTTCCCGCAAACATAAAAACCTCATTCATCAATTGTCTGGAGGACTTACATAACTTAAACACGATTTCATTCCCCGTTTTGTCTTTGATGACAACCACACTGAAATACAACTACACGGTTTCAGCGACGCTTCTATCCGAGCATATGGTTGTTGCTTCTATGTATGTGCCAAAAATTCGTATAATAATAAAAAAAATCCCTTTTCGCAGCAAAGTGTAGAGTTGCACCAACAAAGAAACGAACAATGCCTCAGTTAGAGTTATGTAGTGCACATCTTTTGTCAATTTTATACAGAAAAATTGCTCCTTTGTTTGCAGCATTCAACCCCCGTGTGTTCTTTTGGACTGATTCGTCAGTAGTATTAAGATGGTTACAGTTACATTCTTCAACACTAACTACGTTCGTTGGGAATCGCATTTCTGAGGTTCAGGAAATTACAGTAAATGGTTCGTGGCGGCGTGTACCTACTGCGCTGAATCCCGCCGACCTCATTTCAAAAGGTTGCTCTCTCGAAAAGTTAAAAGAGCCATTATGGTTTTCAGGACCAGAATTTTTAAAACGTGAAGAAACCCAATGGCCAAAACCTCTAGATGAATATGATGAAGAAGTCGTCAAATCAGCCGTTCGAGTATCGCTTTTCAAGTGCGAAATTCAAGACAACAGTATTCTAAATTTATGCGATAAATTAAGCTCTTATACAAAAACCGTGCGTGTAGTAGCGTTGTTATTTCGTTTTTTTTTTTCGTGGCACCACATATATTTCGGCCGAAGCTCAACAGCATGCTTTGGAGTGTATTGCATGGAGTTTGCAGCAACACTACTTTGTTGAAAAAATCCATTGCCTCGAATACAATTTGGATATTAAAACATCGCTTAAGTCGCTTGGTTTATTCATCGACAAAAGTATGCATGTCCCCCTAGTTCGAGTGGGAGGCAGACTAGAAAACGCAAACATCCCTTAAAAGCGAAAACATCCTATTTTGCTGCCGAATTGTAACTTTGTTTTAAATTATATCAGACATCTCCATGTGTCCAATTAACATGCTGGAGCGAAAGCACTGATAGCTTTCTCCCGACATACATTTTGGGTAGTCAACGTTCGAGCCATAACTAGAAAGGTAGTACGTTCGTGTGTAAGCTGTATTCGATATCGCCCAAAACTCATGGAACAAGTCATGGGTAATCTACCTCGAGAACTAATCACACCTGCGAGACCTTTTCAACGTTGTGGCGATGACTTTTACGGCCCCATAGATACTCATTTCAAAATAAGGGGAAATTGTCCTACAAAAAGTTATGGCGCTATTTTCATAAGTTTCGTGACCAAAGCGGTGCATATAGAACTGGCTTCCGATCTGTCATCGGATGCATTTATTGCGGCGCTAAAACGACTAATCGGCCGACGTGGCATTCCGTCTGATATATTCTGCGATAACGGAACTAATTTTGTAGGGGCAAACAACAAATTAATCGAATTGAAAAATTCTTTTTTAGACGAACAATTTCAATCATCATTAGACAACTTTTGTTCAAAAAATCTCATACATTTTCATTTTATTCCGCCAAGGGCTCCCCATTTCGGCGGTCTCTGGGAGGCCGCCGTAAAAACCACAAAGGGCCATCTATATCGAACTCTGATTGGAGCAAAAATGACATTTGAAGAACTTACGACTGTATTAATCGAAATAGAGGCTATCATGAATTCACGGCCGATTGCAGCATTATCAAGTGACCCCAATGATGTCCAAGCCCTAACACCTGGTCATTTCTTGGTTAACGGTCCTTTCAACTCGCTCCCGGAACGAGAAATTCAATGTGATGATATAAGTCTACTCGAAAGATGGCGCCGTATCAGTGCCGCAAAACAACAGTTCTGACGTTGCTGGTCTTCAGACTACTTAAACGAGATGTTGCAACGAAAAAAGTAGCTTAGAACAGCACCTAACCTAAAACCAGGAGTACTTGTCCTAATCCATGAAGATAATTTAACACCACTTCACTGGCTCATGGGACGTATTGTTGCCGCTATACCCGGAAAGGATGGCAAAATACGAGTAGCAGACATAAAAACCACAAGAGGAATCATGAGCAGACCAATTCATAAATTGGCAGTTCTTGTGGAATCTTGAAAGTAGATACTTGCAACGCCGCCAGGATGTTGAAGCACTCTTCAATTAATTACTTCATTTTTAGTAATTTTTTTTTTCTTGGAATTTCTGTCAATTCTTTTATTGTAAAATATATTAAAACGAAACATTATTAGCTTTATAAATTCTGTAAAAATTTTCAAATAAACAGTTCGTTAAAACTCATTGAAGAGATCGAATCTTCCAGCTTTTTTATTTTCAAAAGTAGCCACAAGTTCTACAATGAGTACGAAAGAGAAGGGGATAGATAACGAAACGCAACAGAAGCGAACGCAACAACAAACAACGTGAACAAAATACACAAACAACAATGGAGTCGCGATAGAATTCTCGAGAAGGCGAAAAGAAGAACCTTCTGCTTCAAGAACGTTCGTCAGACTGATTTTGTGGACATATAAAAAGGCAAGACAAAGCAGACAACGAGTAATAAGAATTCAGTCAGTCTTGTGTGAAGACGCGTTGCGTGCGTAGTAAACAGTCGTGGTTTGAAGATCGCTATTGTGAAGATCTATCGAAGAGTTGTTAGTTTTTGCGCTGACAGAAGTATAAAGTAGAATAGTGAACATGCAATTATTGTTGGAGTTGTAAAAGTGGCGCATAAAAGTAGAGCGAACAATAAAGACTTTAATTGAAACAAAACATATTTGTTTTTACTTTGTTTGCAATCAACGAACTCATATTGTGAACGTTTTTAAAAAGGTAAAAACGTAATAATATATAATTCTTTAACAGAAAATTACACCTCTGAAGTACATAATAAATCGTCTTGTCCACAGGTGTTTGAAAACATTTCGGAATTAAATGTACTCATTGCCCTTAAAATAATAAGAAACATAACGAAGCGGCATTAACTCAAAGTAAAATGTCATTTAACGTAAACATTTCTGTCCTCCAGTGGAACTTACAGGGTTTTATTAAATTTATTAGTTGGAACTCTTAGTCGCCAGACAAAAATCCAATATTATAGTGTTGTAGTATACACACATAATAAAAACCTTCAGCTACTGCACCCTCCAGAACGCAATCATCAATCTTCCTCGGATAAACGGTCACCGACAGGGCGTAGGGAGACCTATAACTCATGTAACAGCCTTTCGTCATCAACCGATCCGCCGACACTTCAAGGGGGAAAAACACTTTCCCCCTCTAATTAGGCCCACTAAATTCACATCGCTTTATATCCTGGCCCTACCTATTCCATATATGCCCTTACTCCAAAAATTTTTATAGCCTATTTTTTCAAAATTATTAATTTCTACATTCACTACACAGCAATCATCATATTCATTATTCCATACTATTCTGCCAAAATGCCATAAATTTCTAACAATACCAACAATTCATTTTCATCTAATTTACTATTTACTCATGTTCACAGAACTACTATTATTCTCAGTTGGCTCACTGTCAAACTATGAATATTTATTTCAATTGAATTGCCAGATGACAACCCAACTCAAATTCGGTTGCAATACATAATAGACACATAAGTCATCCGTCTGAAATTGGTCTGTAAGTTCCGATGAAGGTTTTGATTCTAACGTCAAACATATGTACATACATAATTGGTCATTACAACCCATCAGTCAATGTTATATACTCTCTGAGTTTTTGCCTGAAATCTGCTGAGAGGAAGCCGCCGAAAAAATATTTTTTCGTATTTTCGTTGCGATATCTGACCTGGGGTTTGAACCGTGGCCTTACGTCTAATAAGCCAACACACTGTATGTATGAAATTATGAATCAAGAAATTCTTCTTCCGGAACTAGATGAGAAAATACTGGCGGAATCCACCTCATCGCGTAACAAAATCACATTTGTCACGGTAAAAAAAAAGCCCTTTTTAGATCTTAAGATTCGCCTTTGTGAACTTTAAATCAACATTTTAACTCTGTCTGTAGACTGTCAAAATATACAGTTTCTTGCTCTGCAGAGTTTTAATTAATTTTTGATCTTAATTAAAGTAAATATGGTTACAAATTTTAAAATATTTATTATTGAATTGTACAAAATCTATTGGAGTTCATCACATTTATTTATTTCTTATGGTTTTTTAAACCTAGATATACATATATGTACAATACATTAACTACTTTTACAGTATACGATTAGATGTTTCTTCTCCCGTATGTGCTCAACTTTTTTTCTCGTAAAAACATTATTTTTTGTATTTATTGGAATCTATTTGGAATCGATTACATTCTCTTCTCTGATGTTCCGGCAAGTCAATTCTTTTCCACATTCTTTTTTCTACAACCTTCTTTTTTCAACTGCTTTTTAGCAGTAGTAATGGATGCGATAGAGGCAGGTTGCACTTGAGTCGTCTTGTCCAGTTATTTCTAAATGTAAGCCAGGACCTGATTTCCGCACACACTCGAGTTCTGCCTCAGCCCGGAGCTGGTTTCCTGATAAATTATTTAAATCTTTTACAACAGCATCTTATTTATTTATTTATTATTATTACGGTCTCCACGCCCTTATTATACAGTGGCGTGCAAAAGTGTTTTCATGTTGTTAAATTTTCTAGTAAAACGGCAATACAATTTTTTCTAGCTAAGATATTTTAACGAAAATTCGCATGTTTATTCATTACTGTTGGATTATATTATAGTGCAAAAAATGTATAAAATAACAATTACAACTCTGGTTATCTAGCATGATCGCAACATATGCCAACTCGAACACTTTTGCTCATATTTACAAGTGTCAATTTATAATTTACCGTTATTTTTTTTATCGAGTTATGGTTTAATATCAACTTTGTTTTTAAAAAAGTTTAAGAGCAGTTTCCAAAATATTAAAAATGGCATTTTTATTAAAATAAACATTAGTTATTTATTTGTAACTACAAAATGAAAAAAATAAGCGTGGAAATAGAAGATCGAATAGTAGTTATGACGGAAAATGGACAGTCATGCAGAGAAATAGCTAAATCTTTAAAAAATAGCCCATAGTACTGTGCAAAGTGTTCGTAAAAGACGAAATATATCATCCAAATGTATCATAAGTGGTCGTCCAAGGTTGTTAACAGACGCAGATGCTCGGCATATTGAGCGATTAATGAGAAATAGGGATACTAGAACAACAAAATTAGCCGCCAAGGCAATAAATAAACACGTTAGTGATTGGACTGTTCGTAGATCACTACGAAGAAGTGGTCTAGTGGCAGCAGTCAAGAAAAAGAAACCAGCTCTATCAAATAAAAATGTTAAGGCGCGCCTGCAATTTTGTAAAGAATACGAAAACTGGACAGCAGAAGATTGGAGACATGTGATTTGGTCTGATGAAACTAAAATTAATCGTTTCCAATCAGATGGGAAAGAATATTACTGGCGCCGCCCACATGAAAATCTTCAAAGACATCATGTAAAGCAAACAGTAAAACATGGCGGGGGAAGTTTGATGGTGTGAGGGTGTTTTACTTGGTGGAACGTTGGTCCACTGGTTAAAATAGAAGGTATAATAAAGAAGGAAGATTATCTCAATATTCTTCAGACTAATTTGCCAGAATATGTGGACAAAAGCGCATATCCCGAAGAGGAGATACACTTTCATCAAGATGGAGATCCTAAGCATACCTCCAAAATTATTAGAAATTGGTTGTCTAACCAAAAATTTAAATTACTTAAATGGCCAGCACAAAGCCCGGATCTCAATCCTATAGAAAATTTGTGGGCTCTTTTAAAAAGAAGACTGGCCGTGTATGAAAGAGCACCAACGAACATGGCAGAGTACAAGAGGAGTAGAACAGAATCCCGGATGAAATCATACAAAAATTGGTGGAGAGTATGCCAAAGCGCATTGAAAATATAAAAAAGAACAAAGGATTGTGGACAAAGTATTAAAAATCGCTTAATATTAAGGTATTTGAATATACGTGTAAAAGTGTTCGAATTGAGTTATTTTTAATTTTATTTATATTCTTGAAGTATTGTATATAATTTCTTTTAATTTTTTAACTTAAATATGTAATATAATAAACAAGTAATCAACCCTGAAACATTCATCTTGCGTTCTCATTCATTAAAGATTTTATTGTGGTTAAAGGGCGAAATCTGTCAACATGAATACACTTTTGCTCGCCACTGTACATTATACATACATTGATTATATAATAAATTAATATAAATTAATTATATAATAAAACTAGAAACAATTATCAATTTAAAATAAATAATGTTTTACAATGTCAATGTTTTCAATAGTCTTTTGAAAATATCTTCACTCTGACATTCATTAAACATTTTGAACCCTTCAAAAAATAAAATTTTTTTTTTGAAGATCAGACTTAATCCTCGGCAGTCTCATATTATACCTATTTCTAGTATTATAATCATGTACCTTAAAGATATATTGAATTCTTTCATATAAACAACTTGGTAATTGACCTAACCTTAATTTGTTAATAAATTTCAAAGTGTGGTATGTTATTAATTGTTTTACATTTAGCCAATCCAAAACTTTCAATCATTTCGGCAACCGGAGTATCGTACCCCTTATTCAAAATAAATCTTTTAATTTTATTTTGTTCTATTTGAAACCTACTCATTTGGGCATTATTAACTGTAAATAGAATTGTAGGACTATAAACAAAATAAGGTTCAATTATCGACTGATAAATAGTTAATTTATGCCGTTTGCTAACATATTTACATGATCGATACATAAACCCTATCTTCCTAGCGATGTTACTTTCAGCATAATCAACATGATCGTCCCATTTAAGTTTTCTATCAATAATGATGCCTAAATATTTCATTTTATCAACCCTTTCAATTTCATGCTCCTTAATTTTCAGCCTTATATTATTACATTCTTCATAATTTCTATTAAATATCATGTACTTAGTTTTATCACAGTTTAATTTTAGCTTATTTTTACATAACCATCTATATAATTCATTTAAGTCAGCTTGAATATAATTTACAGCATCAATGAGATTTAAATGACTAATATATAAAAGAGCATCATCAGCAAACAAAACAATTTTACAATTACTTAAGCATTTCGGTATATCGTTAATATATATCAAAAAAAGTAATGGTGCAAGAACAGACCCTTGTGGCATTTTTTTTCTACCATTTGTGGTGATGATATCACATTTCCTATTGCCGTGCGTTGTTTTCTAATGCTTAAGTAGTTCTCAAACCATTTTAGTTCTTGGCCTCTTACATCGATCCGCTTCAATTTTATCAACAATATACGCCTATCCACAGTTTCAAATGCTCGCTTCAAATCTAAGAAAACGGCCACCACTGCTTGTTTATCTGCCATCAAATCTTTTCAATCCGCTACAACCATATTCAACGCAGTTTCGCAAGAGTGTTTAGCTCGAAAATTAGACTGTTGATTAATAATTACATCGTGTTGGTTTAGATACTCTAACAATTGCTCTTTCACTATGCTCTCTAAAATTTTTTCATCTGATGATAATATATTAATCGATCGCAATTCTTCTGGACGTGTTGTGTTTTTAATTCTTTCTATAGGTACCACTGTAGATATTTTCCATATTTCAGGAACGAAGCAAGCCGTAAGCAATCATTTACAATGCCGGCAAAAAAGTATGCCGTATACTTCATTGACTCTTTTATGACACCTTCAGAAAGCAGTTTTTACCTCCAGTCTTGTTTTTAAAAGTCTTTACGATATTTAGTATGTTTGTAGTGTCTACTTGTTTAATTCAGATTCTTCAAAATCTATTTTCTCAATTTCATTATTGATATTAGTGATACTGTCTATAAAATAGCTGTTCAACGATTCCGTAAGTTCAAGTTCATTTTCCATCCACCGATTATTCATATAAATTTTCCTTATTGGCTGGTTTATTTGTATCATGTTAACTGTTTCTTTTAAATATTTCCACATAAGTTTTTGATCGGCATACGCCAAGTTGATTTTACTTTCTAAATATTGTTTATTTTTTATTTTTATTAGTTTTTTGTATGCCTTTTTTGTAACATTATAATACTCAGTCCATTCACCTATTCTTTTAGCTATGTGAAGGAGTTCATATTTTTTCCTATTTAGATGCGTTAGTTCGTGATCATACCATTTATTAATAAGTTTCTTGTACACACATTTATTAAAGGTTAGGGTATTCATTATATTTACTAGCACACGTTTTACCCTGAAAACGTGGCCAAAATTAATAGAAGTGTTTTATGAGTTAATGGCTTGAATTTTTTGATAGTGTTAGTGATAATTAGGCCCAAGGATGAATCCAACTGATTTTGGTTCAAATCGGTCCGTGATTTCGCCTAGCCCCATACAAACTCCCCTCGAAATTGCACTTATTTACACATAACTTTGGTAATTATACAACAATCATTACAAAATTTAGCATGGATCAGTTCGGTGTACTAAGAAATCACGGTGTAAAGTTTGGTGAAATTCGGATCACATTTGACCCTAGTCCCCATATAAAGTCCCCTTTAGAAATTCACGTTTGCGCTTATAAATGGCTTAAAAACATCTCTTATCGTGATGAAATTCGGTATAAACGTGTATTTTGTAAATCTAAATCATATTACCAAATTTTGTTATGGTCGGTCCATAATTGCCCTTAAGAAGATATGTTTAGCAATTATAATTGGCTTAAAAATTTTATTACATCGATGAAATTCGACATGAACATGTTTAATATGAATGTGAATCATTTTACCTGGTTTTATTATGATCGGATCATAGGTAATTAAGTTTTTGAAGCCCTATGATAATTAATATTTATTCATAATATTTATTTTACATTATTTAATACTTAACTTAAAAATACTTAAAAAGTGAAATTAAATACAATCGTTAAAATCGTTATCATTTTCATCATCAATGTCAGGAAGGAGTAATTTAATAGTATCTGATGAAAATGCTTTTCTATCTTTTCGCGATTTTTGTGTACTACAGCTTATAAAAGGGTCACTGCTTAAAAGTAACCTATTCAGGACATCTCGATTGGTATCGCTTCTACTGAATCCATATAGTTTTAATTCTCATTCTATTGAGAAATAAGGCCATATGGCTTTATTACACTGCGTCTAATTTTTTTAATTTTTCAAAAAAAATAAAATTTTCAAAAATAATTGCGCAAATTTGCGCAAACTTTTTTTTTTGTTCCTGAATTTAGAGTTCGTATTTTCTTGTGGTATATAACATTAAACTACTAAAACCTAGAGTCACCTTTAAAATCCTTATCTTTTTTTACGAAGGGCAAAAAAATGTTACATTTTATCCTTTTTAAATTTTGAACGAATAATTTTAACATTAATATATGAGATATATATTTAAAAATAAACTGAAAGTAGCAGTGGCTTATACCTTTCAAACAAAAAAAATCAATATAAAACCTGTATTCGTTTAGCCACAAAAAATATCATATAAACCTATTAAAATTTCAAAAAAAAAACACCAAAAACGCATTTAATTTTCTTCACTTTCCTGACTTTGACATCGTCTCAAATCTACAAATCTCAACTCAAAGTCGTGAAAATTCGCTATATAATGCAGAATGTTGTTGTCTATCGAACTGCATACCCAGTTTCTTAAAATCTTCAAATTAATTTTTGCCTTTTTCGCCAGCTTTTCAGGGTAAATGCCACATAGTGCAGCTTTAAAATTTTCCACTCTTTCATCCAAGTTACCATAATTAAGCTCGTTTAAATTAATAAGTCTTAACAATGCCATTAAATTGTCCTCATTATTCCCAACTCCATTATTCCCAACTCCTCCATATTCCCAACACGTAATGTTTATTGCAAGTCTCATCCTTACTTCTTTTTCCACCGGCACAGAGAATTCTATAGTCTCATGGTCCATTATATTACAACTATTTAAGCATTTAGTTTTCATTTTATCAGATGTTGAATAAAGAAGGTATATTTTAGTACTGGAAAATTCCGTAACGCGAGTATCAAAACTTATAAGCTGTTTCATGGCCTTGGATGAGAAAATATTATTTAATTCTGTTGTATAAGCAGTGTCATTATTAATATTTATGTTGAAATCACCAATAATTATATTATTATTACATCTTTCAAAATATGTCTCTACCGTACTTTTTAAGTACGTTAAAAATTCCGACTTGTCAGCACTTGGAGAATGATACAGTACCCCAATCTGCCATTTCGTTTGAAAATCCTTCAATTTAATTATAATAAACCACATATTTTGATCAAATGTTTTATTACAAATTAAGCTGTATTTAATAGATTTTTTATATACATTCATACACAACCAGTATGACGAATCATATTGAATGTAGCAATGCTAATTTCAGCGTCCTATATGTTATTAGTTGTGCATGTTTCGGAACAAAGTACGATATTTGCTTCTTGAAGTTCAATAATTCTTTCTAACTCCTCTTTATTCGCTACTATACTACTTATATTAACTGTATATACACTTGATCACATTGCTGTTATATTTTTTAATATTTTCTGTATTATCTTTTGTTTTGGCATTGTCATAATTCCGTAATTGTTAATATCCAATTTTATTTTTCTTTGCATCAAGCCTGTTTAAATAAGATGGACAGGATTTACTCATCGTATCATGATCTTCATTTAAACCTAAATTAAATTTTCTATTCGCACGTATACAATTGATACACTTATTTAATTGGCTTTCATTACATTCGGAATGTCTATGTTGACCATGACATTTAACACATACTTCATCGCTTGTACAATTTGCTGCCTTATGATTAAACCCTTTACATCTCAAACATCGTAGTACCCTGATTCCATCGTACACCTTACAACGTTCCCAGCCAATGTTAATTTTTTCCGCTGCTAATATATTGGTAAATGCATTCGGTTCAACTTCTGCAATCGCATTATAATAAGTTCTGTTATTTTTCCTTATTTCATATTGTTTGATAATTTTCACATTGGTTTGTTCATGCATTGATTTTGTTTCTTGATTAACTCCAATAGTCGCGTATCATCATATTCAAAACTAATTCCAGTTATTAAAATATTCAGATATAAAGAGGTAGGAATTCTTATTTCTTATTCGTCACCTAATTTTTCTTTGATTAAATTTTTTGCTTTTTCTTTCTGTGCTGTTTTCTACTTCGATAACGACTGTTCCACTATTTTTTGTAATAACATTTGATAATTTTAAATTTTCCGGATTAACTTCATTTAAATATTTTTTAGTTTTTTTCCCCATTTTGAGTAACTTTCGGTTTAACAATTAATGGCACTGAGTTTTTTATTTCTGTCAACTTTTTGTCATTGACATTGTGCTTCAGTACATCGGCGAATGACATTTGTTTTTTATTGTTTATTTTATCATTACTGTTTTTTTTTTTAATTCGTTACACATTCTTTGATTTTCTTTTGTGATCATTTCCAGTACTTTTTTGTTTTCATTTTTATTTTGTTCCAATTCACCACAAACTTTTTCGTTTTCTTCTTTTATAATATCTGCTATTTGCTGTATTTTTTTAATTTCCATTACACTATTTACACAAGTTTCTTTTTCGCCTTTTATATCGTCCATTCTTTTTGTAAACACTCCTTCCATAACTTTTAGCAGTTGTTTTATCTAATTCTCACTTTTCTTTAATGCTATTTCAAATTCATTTTTATATTCTTTTATATATTGACAATTTTTTTCCACTACCTTCCGAATATCATTTAAAACAAAATCAACATTGTGTATATATTGCATGCAGCCATCATAGATAAATTGAAGCATACAATTTTCATTTAAAACATTGGCACTGTAATCATCCAAACCAGAGCATTTTTTTTGTATTATGGAAATTTTTTCCACATACACCAGCACGTTTGATTCCACTTTCATTACGAATAGTTCCTTTATATTTATTGCACTTGTCTTCCATGACAATGCAAACCCCTATTTATTTTCAAATTTTCTATAATATTTAATTATTTTTCTTCTCAGTAAACTTTAATTAATTTGTTTAACTTTATTTTCACGTCCGACCGTATCAAGAGCCGTTACTATTATTCATCACTATCACCGTCGCTCAGCATATGATTGTTGGGTGGACAAGTGTAAATAGTGCCCTCAATAATGTCATCTACAGCATCTAAAATTTCAGCCAAACACAACCTAAAAAAACATATTGAGTATTATGTAAACATATTCAATGAATAAATAATTCAAAATATGTAACACAAATTTTGAAATCAATGTAGGAGTTGGTGCTCAGTGCTACAAAAATGGGGCGTAAGCAAAAACACCTCTCAAAAACAATATTTCACTAGAAACAAATGTTTTCTGTTACTGAACTCGTTAAAAAGATATCAATAAATAAAATAAAAATAATATATGTACATGATTGTGCTGAAAATAAAATAATAATAAACTTACTCCTTACTGCGCGACATTGCGATCACTATAGTAGCACTTTTTTATTTTATTGTTCTTATTCTCTACGTTGATACAATATAAATAACGGTAAACGCACGCTCAAAAAAATAATAAGTTATTTTTTAACCACACAGCTGATCAATATCTTAATGGGGCGATAAGCGCATATGGGTTAAATAAAATCATATTTTCACAATCTTTTATGTTATTTGGTAGTTTATTATACTTTTTAATTCCTTCACAATCCATATCTGTTGCAGTTTTGTAGATAATCTATAATTAGCTTTTCTCCTAGTATTATAATTATGAATTTCATGATTACACTGTAATTTCTCATTTAAATATTTAGGACATTTTCCAAATCTTATATTATGAATAAATTGCAAGCTGTGAAAAGTAATAATTTGTTTAATACTTAACGAATTTAGTTCATTCAGCATACTTCTTATATTTGTATCATAGTTTTTCTTTAAAATAATACGCATAGCCCTATTTTGCAACTTTTGAACTTTGTCCATCTAAGTTGTATGTAAAAGAAATAGTATTGAAGGGCAATAAAAAAATGTGGTAAATTTATACTGTTTTACACTTTAATCTTATACTTCTTATTTACTAATTTATTTGATCTAGCTAGTATTCCAATCTTCATTGTTATTTTGTTTACAATATACTTTAAATGATAATCAAAACTTAAATTTTCATCTATCATTATGCCCAAATATTTAATTACATTTACTCTACCAATAGCGTCATTCTTTATTTTTATTACACACTCATCTTTATTTATATGATTTCTTGTCTATACCATAAATTTAGTTTTACTAATATTCAATTTTAATTTATTTTCGCATAGCCATATATATAAATTGTCAATATCTTCCTGCATCTTTCTCATAGCACTATCAAGATTCCTATCCGCAACTATTAATAATGCGTCATCAGCAAATAATCTAATCTTTGTAAAGGGTGTTTTTTATAGAGGTATAGAACTTTAAGTTGGCATTACTTTTCAAGATGGCGACCGATTTAACAGCTGTCAAGTGATTTATTCTCAGTTTGGTTTGGCAATTCATCATGAATAGACTCACGCCTGAACAACGCTTGCAAATAGTGCAATTTTATTTCGAAAATAATGGTTCTGTGCGGAAAACGTATCGCGCACTACGTCCATTTTATCGTCGACGAAATCGTCCATCAGAGCAGTTAATTCGATTAACCATGGAACGTTTTCGCACCACGTTTACTCTTATTGATAACTCGCATCCCCAGAGACGCTGTACGGTGCGTACACAAGAAGCTATTGCTGCTGTAGAGCGTAGCATTGAGGAAGACCCGAATGAGTCCATCCGCCATCGAGCACAGGAATTGGATCTGTGTCCATCCACTTTATGGAAGATTTTGCGGAAGGATCTTGGTTTGCGTTCTTACAAAATCCAACTCGTGCAAGATTTGAAGCCAAACGATCATCAAGTAAGGCGTAGATTCGTCGAATGGGCTCAGAACGAGATTACCGTTGTTCCCGATTTTCGTAAGCGAATTTTGTTTAGCGATGAAGCGCACTTCTGGTTGAATGGCTACGTCAACAAACAAAACCGCATTTGGAGTGAAGGTAATCCTCAAGTGTATGTGGAAACACCGTTACATCCAGAAAAACTGATTGTTTGGTGCGCTTTATGGGCTGGTGGAATCATTGGTCCGTACTTTTTCAAAAACGATGGTGGCCAGAACGTTACAGTCAGTGGTGATCGGTATAGAGCCATGATTACTAACTTTTTCATTCCTGAATTGAATAACCATGACGTCCAGGGGATGTGGTTTCAACAAGACGGCGCAACATGTCACACAGCTCGTGCCACAATAGATTTATTGAAAGACACGTTTGGTGACCGCCTAATTTCACGTTTTGGACCTGTGAATTGGCCTCCAAGATCTTGTGATTTAACACCGCTAGACTACTTTCTGTGGGGCTATGTAAAGTCATTGGTCTATGCGGTAAAGCCACAAACGCTTGACCATTTGGAAGACAACATTCGCCGTATTATTGCCGATATACGGCCATAAATGTTGGAAACAGTCATCGAAAATTGGACGTCCAGATTGGACTACATCCGCGCCAGCCATGGCGGTCATATGCCAGAAATCATATTTAAAATGTAATGCCATTTTTATTATCTTTCGGATAAATAAAATTCGTGTCAATCCAATAATCCATCGTTGTTTTATTGCAACTTAAAGTTCTATACCTCTATAAAAAACACCCTTTATAATTTAAACATGATTTTATATCATTTATCATTTATAATGTTTATCATTACAGTTCCCTTTAGCTAAAGGTACCTTTAACTAAATCCAAGTTTAACGGCAAGTTGTAATAATAGCCCATAATGTTTACAATATTTGAGTTTCTAATTTAATAAATGTATATATGTATTTAATATGATTTCAATTTATGTTCAAAACGAGTCACTTTCCTTTTGCGCACACGCGTATGGCTAATTGGGTGCTTGTTTAGTTGCTCGATGTCGATAATCAACTGATTTACAAGGATCTAAACAATCCTTTTGAAGGTGTTGAAGAATGTGTATATGTTGATGTGTGTTGTGAATGTTGATATGTGTTGGTGATATTATTGTTATTATTTTTAGAGATGTTTGTGTTGTTAGATTGGAATGTGTGAACAATAGGCCTAAGTCCTTCTGCAAGTATAGTATTCACAACTTTTTGTACTGGAACAATAGTTGTTAATTTCCATTTCTTTGGCACTACACCCGCCGACAAACTTTCATTTATCATACAAGCATAAAAATAGGCTGTGTAATTTAGAGGGTCTTTCTAAAAAAAGGTTTTTACCACCAATTTTGTACTTTAATTTTCTTGAAATATCATATAAATCATTTGATGAAACCATTTTAAATCTAAACTGTTCCATTTTACTATTATCACTATATCTGGGGACAAGCCTTTATATTCATATCATTTATTTTTCTCACACTGTTTACAAAAACTTTATTCAGATTCTCTGCGATTTCTTGGTCATTATCATAAACAATACTATGTATTTTAATTGTTTTTATTTATCCCTTCTGTTCTTTTAAGTTAGTTAATTCTTTTAAATGTTTCCAAATTTCTACCATTATTTGCATTAATGTTTATTTTATTCTCCATGTACTTTATTTTCTTTGTTTTTATTTTATTATATTGTTTGTTAATAATATTATATTCATCCCAGTGACCACTTTTCATCGATATTCTATACAAATCATTCATATTTATAAGTTCTCTATCATACCAATTATCTGATATTCATCAAGTTTATCACAGTTTAAGTTTTTGTCACTAGAATATACAATAGTCGTGTCTATTTTTAAAAACCAAATTTTTATTTTTATTTGTAAGATAAATTTTGTTTATTAACGACTACACGTTTATACATTTGCACTCTATGACGTTTGGTTATGGGATACCAAACCTTATTTCTCAAAGACCTGCTATGTACTAAGGTGATGTTTGGTTGTTTGCAAGTTTTCTTTCAATCTATATAATTCACCGTTATAGCCATTTATTTGTTGTTATTGCTATCCATATATTTAATCTGGTTAGATACTGACTAAACGTATGCTTTATAACTGATGAATGATAAACGTGATAGACAGTGGTCAGAACAGGTGGTGGTAAATAGAAACAAAAATACAAAATATTACAACTAAACAGATCCAAAATGATATGGAAAATAGTAATAATAATTTCCCGGATGTTTTCTCATGGAACAAATTTTGTATTCTATTAGATGACAAACTTAAGGATATTGCCGAAAAAGACGATGTGTTATCGATAAAATCTGAAATAGACGAGCTTCGTGAGGAAAGTGAAAAACTTAGAAGTGAAGTTCAAACAATTTCTTCACGTATTGAACAAATTGATCGAAGAACCCGATACTCAAATATTGTTGTCAGGGGCACTAATGTATCTGAAGCCAAAAAAATGATCTGTTCTCCAAAAAACTAGGCATTAATGCTGATATAGTTACAGCTCAAGCACTGCCACAAACACATACTTTTTTATTCACTTTGGGATCATGTCAACAAGCCGTCAATATATTAGCTGCGAAGGATAAACTAAAATAAGGCTCGATTTTTATACAAAAGGACTGCACCAAAGATAAACAAAATACGCGTTATAATTTAAGACAAATAAACAAACAAATTACAAAACTCAATAGGAGCATAAGGGTAGGAGAGTTTTGCGCTTCTATCAGCAACAAAAAATACACCTGGTTGCTTGTTAAAGTTTTTGCCTCTTCACATGATGACGCTAAATATGTATGTATATAAAACAACTGTTGATTCAAGCGAACGTTTCCATTGATGTCATTATCAAAGAAATTGTTGCTAATCCTTTACCTTATAATGTTGCTAATCATGCTAACAGTAACAATTTTGGAAATTTTATAACATATATTTGGGCCGCCATCTAACGTTTTTTTTTTCAACTAGTGCTTATTTCGTGAATGGTAACCAGCGTTACCGTTGGAAATTTTGAAGAAGTCGCACAAAAAGGGGATTTTTGAAAAAAAAGTCCCACATAAAGGGTATTTTGGCAGTAAAAAGGGGCAACATTTTTAAAAGAAAAGAAAATGAACTAATATAGATAAAAAAATAAATTTTTATTGGATTTTGTAATGTACATTAGCAAACATATAATAAGTATATTTTTTAATAATTTTTCCAATTGTTATAATAGAAACAAATTTTTAGCCAAAAATTAATAAGCCCAAACAAAAATTCTATTTTTTTTTTAAATTATTTGTTCTGTTTTATTTCTTGATTGAATTTCATTCAAATTTATGAACGTTAGGACACTTAAACTTCAAAAATAAAAAATGCATTTTTAAATTTATAAAAATTACATTAAATAAAACTTTTTTTTTTGCTAACCCACTAGATACTAATACAAAACACAAAACAAAACTATTATTATAACTAAAAAACAGTTCATTAAAGATAAATAAAAAATTATACAAAATTGCGTATTTTGTAACAAATTAAAAAAAAATAGCAAAAAATATAATATATATATAAATTTTAAAATAAAAAAAACAATTCAAAATTATACAAAATTACTAATTATATTTCAAATAATTAATATGATAAGACTTAGAGTACATAGTATTTGGAAAATTTTTGTATTAAACAACCTAATATCATAAAGTTAAACATAAATACTAATTTTGTTACAACGGTTCATTTTAGAAGTAAATAGAAACATTTTGTAATAAATTAAATATGATATATAGTTGTACATTTTATATTATGTTATTTATTTATATGTCATAATATATCACAATTTTATGAAAAAATGTATCATAATGGCAGGCAAATTTTTTATAACTTTATTGTTCAGGCAGGGAAAATAAATATTCTGAAATTTAGATTTTTTTCAAAACAAAACAACAAAAATAATCAAATTACACAAACTAGATTATAGATTATTCAATAGACTAATCAATAGAATAGTTTATAAGTTATTTAATACACCAGTCCATAAACTAGTAGTAGTCTATAAAATAGTCGATCGAATAAACCATTGACTAATACAGTTGATTAATTCATGGTCTATTTAAAAAACTAGTTCAAATGCTATTTAAAAGACCACAGAAGTCAATAGACTGGTCAATATATTATATCATATACTAGTATAATATATTTACTACTCTATAGACTACTACACATATATGTGGACTGGTCTATTAAATAGCCTTTGAACTAGTTTCTTAAATAGTCTATGAACTAGTCTACTAGTCTTTGAACTGGTGTATTAAATAACCTATAAATCCACTCTATATTGACTAACAATCTACTCTATATTGTTCAACAACAATTGAACAAGTCTATAAACTAGTCTGTGTAATTTATTCGTAGTTCTATGAAATACTTAGAAATTAGGATGCAACGATATTTCTCAATGTCAAAAAGGACTATATTACTTAATTTTCCATGATTGTTTTGGTTTATATATTTTACAAAATAAGTTTTAATATATATTTCATAGTTATATTAGTATATTTACATTCGATTAAATTATTTTTTTGTTAAATTACTTCTGTACTTTTTTTATAAGTTCATCGTCAGGCCCCCAATTTTCCAGGTCCATGTGACCACTCTTAACTTATTTTTCATTAATGTTAGTTACGAAAAAATTTTTTCTGCCGACGCACTACTATGTGGCAGAGTAAATACGTAAGTAACAAATTCATATAAATTAGGATACAAATAATTATTAAGCATATTTTTTAAATTACCAATTTTATGCCAAAATTCTTCTGGATTTGTAATTTTAAAGATATTTTCATATGATTTGTCATTAATTTTGGTTTCTAATATTTTTAATTCTTGTATAAATATATCAGGTTTACTTTTTCTAAAAAAGGGGAAAAAAGGGTCAAAAATCTTGAAAAGTGTCAGATTTAGTTCATTTTAGTAAGGGGGCACAAAAAGTGGCGGGGTCGCTGAGAAAGTGTCAAATTGCGACTTTAGTCGCTCAACGGTAACGCTGATGGTAACACAGCTCTTGTCTGATTTGACAGATAATTAGTTTTATCCTTCCGCTGAACGAATATGGTTGTGTATACGCTTGAACAACGCTGGGAAATATTGCGACATTACTTTGAAAATCATGGTAATGTTGCAGAATGTGTGCGAAAATTGCGTACGGATTTTGGAAGAAGAGAAGCACCTTCAGCTCCGTATGTTCGTTATCTTGTGAAAAAAGTGAAAGAAACTGGCATCCTCATCGATAAACCAAAGCGTGAAAAGCCAAAAACAGTGCGTACACCGGGCGAATATTGGTGCTGTGGCAGAAAGTGTGCGCGAAGCGCCATCAACATCAATTCACCGTCGTGCTCAACAAATGAACATTTCGGAGACATCATTGAGACGAATTTTGCATAAAGACCTTGGTATGACGCCATACAAAGTCCAATTGGTTCAGGAGTTGAAGCCAATTGACCATCCAATGCGTTTTCGCTTCGCTAAGTGGGCCTGCGATCGAATTACAGAAGATGCCGATTTTGGCAAAAAATCATCTTTTCAGATGAAGCTCATTTTGATCTTGGCGGGTATGTAAACAAGCAAAATTGTCGCATTTGGGGCACAGAAAACCCGCACGCATACATTGATCGATCGTTATCGGGCCATGTTGAACGAATTTTTGTTCACAAACATTGAAGAGGAGAATATTGGCAACATTTCGTTTCAACAGGACGGCGCTAGGTGCCACACAGCATAAGCTACAATCGATGTTTTGCGCCCTGTTTTTGATGTCGTTTGGCCACCTCGGAGCTGCGATTTGACACCGTTGGACTATTATTTGTGGGGTGCCGTCAAAGATAAGTGTTACGCCGACAAGCCGGAGCCAATTGACGCTTTAAAGGACAATATTGTTGAATCCATTGGTGAAATACAGCTGCAAAATTGGACCGATCGTGTAGGCTACTGCATGGCCAGCCGAGGCAACCATTTGAATGAAATTATTTTCCATTACTAACCGGAAGGATTGTACTTTCAAATAAAAAAAGAAATTTGAGAAAATATTCAGTAGTTTTTTTTAAGCATTTTTTAAAAAAAAAAAGTTTTTTGGCGGGCCCTTTAGTAATAAATTTGATATATGTTTTCTGTTCGAAAACCATATTTTTTAAATTAAAAATTATACTGGATCGATACCAAAAAAAGTCAAAACACTGGTCGTGCTAGTGGGGGTGTTTATATGGATTCAAAAAGGAAATAGGAAAATTTTGTGAATTTAAATTTTCGGATTTTGCTAATGATAATATTGTGTTGACTGCAAGACTGAATAGTGATATTTTTCACGTTATCCCACAATATCTTACCTGCACAAACTGGAATAATGATTTTGAAGTATTGGAATGTTTCTTAAATAATCTGTGAATCCTATAATAATCCTACTAATTTTTGCATGGATGGCGATTTAAACGCGCGAATTGAAGAAGAACAAAGTATATTGAATACAAATCTATTAGCAGATCTACCACATATTAACGAAATTGGATGTTTTAATGACAAGGTTGAAGTCGCCGTGGTGTAGTAGGTAGTGTGTTGGCTTACTATTCGTAAAGCCCGGGTTCGTATCCTAGGTCAGACATCAAAAATGAAATATGAAAAAAAATATTTCTTCGGCGACTTCCTCTCAGCAGATTTCTGGCAAAAACTCTGAGAGTAAATAAAAATTGCCATGAAAAGTTTCTCAAAAATCTGTCGTTCGGAGTCGACGTTAAACTGTAGGTCCCGCCACTCACGTATAAAATTAACGCACACAACATGAGTGGTGTGAGAAGCTAGGCCGTAATCCTGACTGAAGGGTTGTAATGGCCAATTATGTATGTATGTAATGACAAGGTTGTTAATAGTCAATGAAAAAGATTAATGAATAGAGTTGAAAGCATGGTAGGTAGGTATAGTGTTGAATGGCAGAATGGATGGTGATGGTGAGGTAATGCAAGCTATGTCGAAAAATTAAACCAAATGCTATCCTCCTTCTGATGAAAATAATTCGGTCGATATGTTGGTTCTCTCAATTAAAAATAAAATATAAGACTTACGTAAAAACAGTGCATATGTTTAATTTTCAAAATAAACAAGATTTTTTTAATTGGAAGTGTGCTTAGGAAAATTATGGTGTATCTCTAGCAGTACAGAAAAAAATCATATAAATACCAAGAAAATAAAATACGCTTTAGCTAAGAGGAAGGATGTACATAAATATATGTCGCAGCAGCAAATTAGAATTTTACAACACTAACTTAAACAAATTGAACAATATTAAATGTGGAAAAGAATGGTGGAAATTGTCAAACGATTTAAAAGCTCGCTCTATACGTACTCGTTGTGACTTAAGGGCTGATGATTTTCTTCAACACTTTAGCAAAATTTTGGATAATACCATTAAGACGTTTCATTGGTGCTTGCCTTACAACGTGGATGCCTTCCTAGATTCTCCCATTGGATAGTGTGAACTTATTGCTGTTTTGTAAAATTTAAAGGACAATAAATCCCCTGGACAGAATGGTATCGGCTATGAATTTTACAAATATGCTCCTGTCAACTTTATTAATGAGATACTCGATGCTTCCAATACTATATTCCTGAAGGAATCTCTTCCAGAAAGTTTTAAATCTGCTTTTTAATTCCGCTTTGGAAAAAAGGTGAACCTAACTGTTCATCAAACTACTAAGTGATACGCTTTGCAAGATTTTCAATAGGTTAGGTTAGGTTAGGTTAGAGGGCTTGTACTTGTCAATTAAGACAAGTACAGTACCCGGAGGTCGAATTGACCCATTCTACAACGTCCTAGTTTCTCGCACCACTTATGTTGTGTGTGTTAATTTTATACATGAGTGGTGGGACCTACAGTTTAAAGTCGACTCCGAACGACAGACTTTTGAGAAACTTTTTCATGGCAATTTTATTTACTCTCAAAGTTTTTGCCAGAAATCTGCTGAGAGGAAGTCGCCGAAAAATACTTTTTGTATTTTGTGTTTGATGTCTGGCCTGGGGCTCAAACCCTGGCTTTGCGTCTAATAAGCCAACACACTACCTACTAGACTACGGCGACTTCAAGATTTTCAATAACATCTTTATGAATCATATTACGTACTCGATTAACAAACATAAAATCTTAAATGAATTCCAAGGTGGATTGAAAAATGTTTTCAATTTAATTAATATTGTACATTTAAATAAGAGAAATGGTAAAAATACTCAATACGCATTTTTTGAGCATTTCACCTGTGCTTTTGATTCGATTCCCAGAAATTCATTGTTTTATAAACTGGATTATTGGATTATCTTCGAAAATAATGTTGGCACTACCAGTGGAATATTTTTTGGTAATTCTTTCTCCAATTCTTTTGATGTTAATCTGGGAGCCAACAGGCTTTGTACTTGAATAATTTAGTCGATGCTCTTCCTATGGGAATGACTATTGGTGGCATCACAGTAAAAGTTCTCCTCTATGCTGACGATATTGTTTTGTTATCTGATTCGCCCGGCAATCTCCAAACCATGATTGATTCTCTCCATGAATACTGACTTATGGCACTTAAAAGCAAATCTTGCAAAATCTAAAGTATTAGTTTTCCGACACAAATGGAGCAAATGAAACGGAAATTGTAAATTCGTATAAATACTTGGGAATAGACTTGCGTTATAATTTGTCATTTAGTAAACATTAAAAAAAAATAACTACGTCGAAAATGGCAGTAGCTTTGTTTTGGTCTAAATATATAACCTCTTAAAATATTTACTGCTGTATTTACGATGCACAAATATGGAGATAAAAAGTTTGATGTAGTGGATAAATTATTTAGATTCCTCATTAAGAAGATGTTACTATTGCCTAAAAACACTCCAAACTATATGCTCTTTAGAAACTGATTTAAAACCATTAAATTAAAATTTATTTATTATTAATCATAGCGCAACAAGATAATAATCTTATAAATGAAAGTGCTATGGGAGTACATCAAAGAGGAAAAAGTGATAACAAATCATTGATTATATGAGTAATGAATTGTTTGAAGTACAGTCGAAATACAAATGAATAAGAACATGTTTTAACCTCAGGAAATAGCAATCGATATAAAAAATTAGGATAAGAAAATGAGTATATGTAAAAAAAATTTATTAGGAAAATACAAATATAATGAAAAATACAAACAAAGAAAAATATATACATATAATGAGATACAATGAAACTTAAATAATAAATTAGAAAAATGGAAATTATTAATCACTAATAGAAATAAAGAGTTAAAATGTATAAAACAATCAAAATATGTTAAAAACTCCAGTCTGCATAATAAGTTGCTATTGACAAGTCGTTGTTACATCGTGCGCATTAACAGTGTTCTTTCCTAATTGAGTCGTAATTTGGTTAAATTTGCTACATTTCCCTGGATTATTAAAATGAAAGATCCTCCGGACGAGGACGGTAAGATAAAATCGTCAATACCGGACGACAAAATAAAACCGCTCCCGCTTATCTCACCCGGTCCGAAATACCTAATTATGTGCCGCGTTAGAAGTGAAAAAACGCTTTCAGACGTGTCACCTTTTTTGATAAAAAAAAAGTCATTGATAACCGATGCTGTGGTGAGGTTGAAATTTGTAAAAAAATTAGAAATGGAACAATTCTTATAAAAACTAAAAATGAAACTCAAGCCAGAAGCTTAATCCAATTAACATCTCTCTCCCCAACAACAGAAGTTGAACTTAAAGTACATCGAACTCTTAATTACGCCAAAGGTGTCATTTACTCCAATGACCTTCGAGGAATTACAGAGGACGAAATTCAAAGAGAACTTAAAACACAAAACGTATGCAAAGTAAACAAAATATTAAAGAAAGTAAACAATGAACTAAAATAAACCGGTTTGATTATTGTAACATTTGCATCTACCTCCATCCCGCACGAATTACACGAATTATGTATCTATCGGCTATGAGAAAGTTATACTACGACCGTATATACCCCTACCCCTCAAATGTAAAAACTGCCTAAGATACGGTCACTTATCAAAATTTTGTAACAACATACAAATATGCTTCAACTGCGCCGAAGAATATCACTTAAAAGAAGAAAACGAAAAATGCTCTTACACACAACAATGTATCAATTGTAAAGATAATAACAACGTCAATACAAATCATTCAGTTAATGATAAATCATGCCCAATATTTTTAAAAGAGAAAGAAATACAAGCCATTGTAACGTTGGAAAAAACAAGTAGAAAAAATGCAATTAAAAAATATGAGCGTCATCATTCTCCTTCAACCTACTCCTTCGTATGTAAAAATAACAAGAACAACAAAGTAGAAAAGTCAGCTGCTTCCTATTCAAATTCTCGCAGTAATGTTAATAACTCTTATCATTCTGATAATAAAATGCTACCACCAGACAAACCAACAACAACACGCGAAATAAGAGATTACTCTGATGATATTTTATTTACTGAGCCCTCTGACTACGACAGACAAAAGCTTAATTCTTCCAAGAAACACACCGAAAAGAACAAGAAATCGATTGGCCAAACAAGCAGCTTTAGACAAGAATAACAAACGTCCCAAAAATTTATAAAACCTCACTCTATTTTTCAACTCAGCACCACTTTCCAATAAATAGTCTCATATTTTAACCTATTCCGATACCACGACGTTAAATATTATACAGTGGAACATTAATGGATTTAAAAACAATTATAATGAACTTTTACAACTTATTAAACTTTATTCACCAAAGATAATATCGCTTCAGGAAACCCACATTCACAATACAACTAACATTCCTATTCCAATAAACTTTAAACTACATTCCCATTATACATCTAACACAAGATTTGGAGGTGTTGCCCTTCTCATTCACAACTCCTTGCAACATAAGTTTTATAGTGTAAGTAACGAATTTGATACCTTATGCGTAGAAGTACACTCCAAAATAAAATTCAAAATAGCATCATCTGATATCCCACCTAACAAAACGTTCTCCCAACAAACCCTCTGCAATGTCTTTGATAATATCTCACCCCCATTACTAGTGACCGGTGACTTCAACAGTTGGCATGACAGTTGGGGCTCCACTGCCAATAATAGGAAAGGCATAATTTTATCATACTTTATCCATGATAATCACTTCATACTGCTAAATAATTCTTCACCAACGCATTTTAACACTCACTCCACGTTTTCCCACGTCGACTTATCGTTTTGTAGCCCAGCAATCTTCGTCCATGCCGACTGGAAGATAGAAACTAATCTATACGGTAGTGATCACTTCCCAATTATAATAGGTCTATTCCATCAACCGGGACAATCATCTACATCCTTTCGACCCATTTACAAATTTAATCAAGCAGATTGGAACTTATATAAAAAACAGTGCACAGCATCTCAGGCTAAAAGACCTATAAGTGAAAATTTAAATAAAGAAACTGCCAACATCTGCAAAATAATGAAAGAAGCCGCCAATATTTCCATACCTGAAACTCATCCCACTATAACTAAGAGGGTCCAATGTGGAATGCCCATTTGGAGAACCTCAATAAACAAAAAAATTCGTCCTGGCTTGCTTTTACACGAAATATGACAACACATAACCTTGTAATCTATAAAAAGAATAATGCTCGTCTTAAAAGAGAAATAAAAACTTCAAAAAGGCAATCAATTTACAATTTTACATCTACAATCAGTCCATCTTCAAAAACCGACAAAATTTGGAACACCTTACGCAATTTTACTGGATACAAAGCAAAACAATCCATTCATGAAATAACGTCTCAAACAGACTCCACAGAATAAATCACCGAAAATTCGATAATTGCATCCGAATTAGGAAAATTTTGGTCTGAAAATTCGTCCGACCTCAACTATTCAACTGAATTCCAATATCGGAAAAATAATCTACTTCTAAACAATGCAACACTACAACCAAGTACCTCAGCCCTAGAAATTGAAAACGATATAAATATGAGCGAACTTAATACAGTCCTAAAAAAGCTTAAAGGTAAAACACCCGGAATCGATAGGATTTCATATGAAATCATTAAGCAATCAACAGTAAAAGTAAAGCAACGTATTCTTAGACTCTTTAACATAATACTCAAAACATTCATACCACAACAATTTAAAATCAGCATCACCATCCCAATCCATAAAACTGGATCCGATAAAACATCCCGTAATTCTTATCGCCCCATATCACTCAACCCTTGCCTATCTAAAGTGCTAGACAAAATTGTTGCAAACAGATTATGGTGGCTTCTAACTACACAGAAATTATTGGACAGCAAAGAGCTTGGGTTTATGAAAGGTAAATCTACAATCGACAGTCTACTGTACATAGATCACCGAATTGCAGAGTATCTTTCGTTTCGCAACCACTTAAAATAATATCACTAGATTTTCAAAAAGCTTTTGCTAATATTGGTCCCCATCCCATCATTGATCAGTTAATAGCTTGGAAAGTTGGCCCAAGAATGATAAAGTACATAATAAACTTTATGAAAAATCGGAATTTTATAGTGAGAGTCGGACAGCATTACTCACAGACTTATCCTCTCTACAATGGAGTACCCCAAGGATCACCACTTTCCGTTGTCCTTTTTCTTATAGCCTACAATAAACTATGTAGAATAATTTCCATGCACCGAGAAATAGACTTCATGACATATGCCGACGACATCAATCTTTTAGTAAAATCAGGTAAAAGCAAAAATCCTACCATAAACTTTAATAGGCTCTTTACAGACATTACTGATTGGGGAAAATACGCTGGAGCTATGCTATCCCCAACAAACTGCAAATACATTCACATTTGTCACAAACACAACTGTAAGTGCCAAATAATCTCAGGACAAATACAACTAACAGAAGTTGGAAATCTTTGACTATTGGGGCTGCATATCAAGAAACGTTACAATTGGAACACACATATAAACGAACTATTAAAATCTCTTAACCATCAACTTAATGTTATTAAATGCCTTTCATCCCAAAAGTATAACTGCAGCACCAAAATATTAATACAGATTACAAAAGCTCTCATACTTTCAAAAATAAACTATGCTCTGCCAATATATGGACACGCTTCAAAATCATCCTTAAAAAACTTAGACAACAATTAACTCTTCAATCAAATATTCACTAGGAGCTTTTCCAACCTCAGGAATAAATTCCTTATATGCAGAAGCTAATATTCTACCTCTAGAAATTCAAAGAGATATATTAATTACAAAGCTTTATCGAACCCTCCTTGACACATCATCACCTCTGAACAAGCTTGCATTAGGAATTAAAAAACGCAGGAAAATAGCAAGAATACCGTCTACTATCTGCAGGATCAATGCCAATTGCAATTTACTCCGCATTCCAACTACTAAACCCTATAACAGAGAGAATCTTTGTCCACCATGGACCATGCATAAAGATGTCATCTTTACTCCAATTTTCCAAAAATAGAAACCCTGCTTTATTATCCGCACTATTTAAAGACATTAAGCAAAAACTGCAAAACCATTACTTTATATATACTGATGGTTCCAAAAACGAAAGTGTCATAGGATATAGTGTTACAACTGAAAATTCTGTCATTGAAACAGGAAATCTGCCACATTATAGTTCAATTCTCTCAGCAGAAATAATAGCAATTTCCAAAGCTCTCTATTAAGTCAGCAACAAAAAAGGTAACTTTGCTATATGCACTGACTCCCTTTCATCACTAAAATCCATTCTAAATTTTTCGAACAATAATATACTTATATACGGCCAAGATACGCAACCTAATCATCAAGAGACAACCTAGTATAAAACTAATTTGGGTTTCCAGTCATTGTAATATAAATGAAAATGAATATGCCGACACTGCTGCCAAACTTTCACTTAAATCACCTCTCATCACAGTAAATAACTTTAACCCAATAGATATTAACCTATATATTAAAACACATTATGTGGAGAAAAATACTAGTCAATTAAGAACATACGGTTGGTATAGGAAATTTAACTATAACAACAATTCTAGCATAGCTAACTTTTTTGACAAAATCAAGAATACGAACAGAGAGGATCTTTCCAAGATAATAAGACTTCGACTAGGTCACACAAGGATTACCCATGGCTGTATTTTAAATCTTCCTATAACCCACCATGCAACTGCAATATATCCTATCCGACCAACCCATCACATATTTTATCTTCGTGCCCCCTTTACGCCTCACAAAGAGCAAACATATTCAAAAATGAAAATCCAGAGCAACTATTGGCTTTCCCAACCGATAAGAATATAACATTAATAATAAAATACCTAAAATCAGTAAATCTCTATTAGTCTATTTAATTAATCTCGAAACTTGTTTATTAATACTTTATTTGTATGTATTTTATATTATATTGATTGCTTTATAAGTATATTTATATATTACATATATTTAGCTGAAGGCCCTAGTTGCTATTGCTTCATTATAATTAGCTTATAATTTTAATTGTAAGTTAATTCTAAATAAATAAATAAATAAATGTTAAAAACTACTTAAATAGAATGTATAGCTCCTTTTTGAACTTAGTTGCATTGCCTATGTTCTGAATATAATTATGTAGTGCATTCCAAAGACTGATGGTGTGTATAAAGAACTGTCGTTTCGACAAAAGAGTCCTATGCCTTAATTGGATAATTTTTCTACCGCGGTTGAATCTAGCAAATCTAATCCTGCTAAATAAGTATATTGGCTGTTTCAAAGTAGTAATATTATGGAGCAGAATTAGGCATTTAATATTTAATAGATTATTAAAATTAATACCATATATCTAATAAGAAAATTGTGATATATGGTCTCGACGTCCCTTAATAAATACATATCTGGCTATGTTATTATAAGCCAAGTTGAGTTTCCGCCTATCATCAGTATCACAGTTTGCGAAAATTTCCGATCCGTATAAAAGAACAGTAATCAAAAACGTTTTAGCCAGTTGCAGGCGAATGGCAAAAGGAGTCGAATCTATAACAGCCCATAAGTTCCTAAGCATACCGTAAATTTTACCAACGATGACATTAATGTGGTTAGACCACGTTACGCGAACATTAAAGATAGCACCCAGGATAGGTGCCGATTCAACAAAATCAATTTTATAATAATAAAAAAATCAAAATGAAATTTATGATAATAATTTCCGGCACATCAAATGCTCTCTTAGTCCTGGAGAGCAATAAACATTTAGATTTAGAGGGATTTATACAAAGTCCATTAGCACTAGCCCAGTTGTCAATTTTCCGTAAATCATCGTTGATCGTGTCTATACATAGTCCGATATTATCAATACAAGTGCTCCTATAAAACTGAACGCCATCATCGTACATATGAACGCTACAATTATCCAAAACATCAGGTAGGTCGTTAATGTATATACAGAACAAAAGAGACCCTAAAATTGATCCCTGAGGAATACCTCTTCTAACGTGTACTGTATTGGAGATGTTGCCGTTTGGGTAAACTCGTTGTGATCTGTTCATGAGATAGGAACGTATAAGACTACAAGCTGAATTAGAAAAATGAGGGTCTGTAGCTTGCTCAATAATATTTTGTGATCAACCGTATCAAAAGCCTTGGTGTGATCCAAAAGAACTAAAAACGCAATGTAATTTTCATCCAGTTTCAACCTATGGTCATCAACTACATTGACTCCTAGCTTTCATAAATCTCGACTGCTTATCAGATCAGAAATTATTACTTATGAGATAATTGTTCATCTGTCTAGCTATGAGGTTTTCCATAACTTTGGACAGGAATGGAAGAATGGCAATTGGCCTGAATTCATTGTTAGATTTAGGAATGGGAATGATTTTCGACTGTTTCCATTCATCAGGGAAGGAGGACATAGTTAAAACTGAATTGAATACATGAGTAAAATACGTCTAGGTGACAAAACTTTTAAAAACAGAGGATCCAAGTCATCAGAACCAACCGCATTCGATTTCACCGGAGATAAGCATTCCAAAACCTCGATCTGATTAACACAGCGAAAACTAAAGGGGTTTTCTAGCGGAACAAAACAAAGGTCATCATATATGTTACTGTCAGGGGTAGGAACATTAATATTAACAAATTTGTCGTTGAGACCGTTTACATCGACATCAGGAGAAGTATTATGACATTTTTGTCCAATACCAATATCGTGGATTACCTTCCATTTAGCTCTATTATCCAATGCGGAAGCGAACTTCCTGCCGTAAAACAATGTTTTTGCAATTTTAATGCGTTTGGTAACCTCACTACGAGCGGATTTATGAAGGGCTTTCAGATCATCCGTCCTGAACCTCTTCCATCGCCGATAGGCAATGTCGCGCTTATCAATTAATGCTTTAATTTCAGCATTAAACCACGGTTGGTGTTTGGCTTTAACAAGTTTTGTTTTGACAGGAACACAACTGTCATATAGCAGACGGACATTTTCCTGAATTAGTGCTACCTGGTCATTTATATTATCCATTGAGTAGATTTGATCCCAACACATATCATCAACACTACTGTTCAAAACTGTAAAATCGATACTTTTAAAATCACGGTATGTAATATACCTGTCCTCAGGACTCGTAGACAGATTATGAGTCAAGAATAGAAGATCATGATTGGAAAAGCAAGAGGCTGAAATTTGATCATATAACAGTACCTTAGTCATATCATTAACAAATACAAGATCGATTAGACTACTGCAAGTGGAATGGAAGTGAGTTGACAAGGCCACATTCACAGGATTAAGATGGAGAGACAACATTGAATCAGTTAACGTATTACCTAGTAGGAGATTATTATTAAAGTCACCAATAATAATAATGTCATCATAATGAATGGAAATTTCCTCATTATACGTGGATATATTAAAATTGCACTATAATTATATCAATAAGGTTTTACAACAGATTGCACCTCAAGCTCGCAGAAATGATAATTTCTAAGTAAAATTTTGGGATTGAGGATTGGTTGAGTTTATGCAATAAAATTAACTTTGTTCCTGAAAATAACTATGTGCCACTAAGCAAACAGTGTAAATCAATTTTACAGCTCATTAGAACGTATGAATATGGCATTTCAATTTCCAACGCCAGAAACTCGCAATTCCACGGCTTATATTCTCTACTAAATTATGCTTTGTTACGAATAACTTTTTCTGGACTTTCGTCTCGTAAGTTAAGTCTACTGATAAGAGCAAGAGGTGGACTTTTGATTATAAACGCTAGATCGTTTAAAACTTCTTCAATTGGAATCTGTAATCTATGCAACTTAGATTCTTCTGAAAATACGCTTCACTTCATTGGTATCTGCCCTGTTTTTAATGAATTTAAAATTCAATTTTTTTAACAAAAACCAATTAAACCAAACTGAGGTCATGAACATTCTAAACGGTAATATTCAGTTTTAGTTTACTTGTTAAAGTTTGCTTAAAATATAGAAAGCTTAAATGAATTTGTTTAGATTTGTATTTAAATTTATATATAAAATAAAAATGAAAAATATCAATATTTATGTACCTATATAAGTTCCCATTTCAATATGTGCGTAAGGTACCTAACCTAACCTGCTACCATAATGTTGTCTTTCTGGCTGACAATTATAGATCAATGTTATTTTTTAAAAACAGTTTATATTTAGTATAATGAATATCACCGAACGTGGAAGATTGTTTTTACTTTTTGGAATATAACTGAGTCAGAGAACTGTAAAATTTTTTATTGATTTATTCATGGTCACAAATTTTTATACACGATCAACCAAAACATTCGAACAACTTACTGCTAATGATCACACATGACGCATTCGAACTAATCATTTAGAATATTATTCAATGTTCGATTGACAGTCGTTCAACACTCGTTTGAAACGGACATTTTTTGCGGTGTCTGGATTGAAACTGGATTGAAACTAAAAACCAAAACACATTCTATGCAAAGATCAAAGATTGTTTTGCAATACTCAAACGGGTCTGATTGCAATCATATATATATATTTATATCTTTATATTTATGATTTTCTTTATACATTTTATGTATACATACATATTGTTACGAAAATGAAAACATCGTTTAACATCAACATGATTAACAATAGCTTTACTAACAAATACAACGAACATGTTACAAGTAAAGCAACAACATCGGTATAGGCAAGTTTGTGAGAATGCAACAACAAACAATGTGAACATAGTACACAAATATCAATGAAGTCGCTATAGAGTTGTCTAGAAGGCGAAACCTCGATCGTTCTGCTTCAAGAACCTTCATCAGACTGATTGCTTGCGCATATAAAAAGGCAAGACAAAGCAGGCAACGAGCAGTAGTAAATTCAGTCTTGTGTGAAGACGCGTTCCGTGTGAAGAAAACAGTCGTGGTTTAAAGATCGACATTCAAAAGATCTGCGTTGTAAGCAAGCAATTATTGTTGTATTCGTCACAAAAGTAGTGAGAACAATAATGAATTTATTTAAAACTAAACACAAATTTATTTTTATTTTGTTTGCAATCAACGAACTCATATTCTAAACGTTTTTAAAAAGGTAAAAACGTAACAATTGGTGTGAGAAGTGGGATTGCAAAATCAAAAAGTAAAAATAAATAAATTTAAAAAAAATTAAACTCTCCGAACTAAAAGGAACGACCTAAAAGGGAGTTGGGTAAATTAGAGCTGCCGACAACGAAAACTGAATAATGAACTGCAAAGGCGGTTAAGGGAACAACTGCAGTTTCAGGGCATTGAAATCGATTCTCACGAGTTCGAGGATGAAAAGGAATGAGAATTACAGGCCCCTGCAACCCCTAGCGGTGTTGACATAAATCCGTTGCTAGCCGCTATGATAGAGAAAATGCAAGCAGCAAATCAAAAGCTAATTGCTGATGTACGAGAAGCTTCTAGAGCCGAAAATAAAAAACTTCTGGTGGAGGTACAAGAAGCTTCTAGAGCCGAAAACCAAAAACTGCAAGCAGCAATTTTGTCAAAAATTGAAAAGGAGCTCGAAGCGACATCATTGAAGCTGCAGGAAATACATGAGTCAGTCAGCAAAAGCATCACTAGTGTCGAGGAAAGGGTGTCACATTTAGAAAAGACCGTTGACACGAAAGTGAACGATTTGAAAAAGACCGTTGACGAGAAAGTGAACGATTTGGAAAAGACCGTCGATTATTATTATTAAAGTCACCAATAATAATAATGTCATCATAATGAATGGAAATTTCCTCATTATACGTGGATATATTAAAATTGCACTATAATTATATCAATAAGGTTTTACAACAGATTGCACCTCAAGCTCGCAGAAATGATAATTTCTAAGTAAAATTTTGGGATTGAGGATTGGTTGAGTTTATGCAATAAAATTAACTTTGTTCCTGAAAATAACTATGTGCCACTAAGCAAACAGTGTAAATCAATTTTACAGCTCATTAGAACGTATGAATATGGCATTTCAATTTCCAACGCCAGAAACTCGCAATTCCACGGCTTATATTCTCTACTAAATTATGCTTTGTTACGAATAACTTTTTCTGGACTTTCGTCTCGTAAGTTAAGTCTACTGATAAGAGCAAGAGGTGGACTTTTGATTATAAACGCTAGATCGTTTAAAACTTCTTCAATTGGAATCTGTAATCTATGCAACTTAGATTCTTCTGAAAATACGCTTCACTTCATTGGTATCTGCCCTGTTTTTAATGAATTTAAAATTCAATTTTTTTAACAAAAACCAATTAAACCAAACTGAGGTCATGAACATTCTAAACGGTAATATTCAGTTTTAGTTTACTTGTTAAAGTTTGCTTAAAATATAGAAAGCTTAAATGAATTTGTTTAGATTTGTATTTAAATTTATATATAAAATAAAAATGAAAAATATCAATATTTATGTACCTATATAAGTTCCCATTTCAATATGTGCGTAAGGTACCTAACCTAACCTGCTACCATAATGTTGTCTTTCTGGCTGACAATTATAGATCAATGTTATTTTTTAAAAACAGTTTATATTTAGTATAATGAATATCACCGAACGTGGAAGATTGTTTTTACTTTTTGGAATATAACTGAGTCAGAGAACTGTAAAATTTTTTATTGATTTATTCATGGTCACAAATTTTTATACACGATCAACCAAAACATTCGAACAACTTACTGCTAATGATCACACATGACGCATTCGAACTAATCATTTAGAATATTATTCAATGTTCGATTGACAGTCGTTCAACACTCGTTTGAAACGGACATTTTTTGCGGTGTCTGGATTGAAACTGGATTGAAACTAAAAACCAAAACACATTCTATGCAAAGATCAAAGATTGTTTTGCAATACTCAAACGGGTCTGATTGCAATCATATATATATATTTATATCTTTATATTTATGATTTTCTTTATACATTTTATGTATACATACATATTGTTACGAAAATGAAAACATCGTTTAACATCAACATGATTAACAATAGCTTTACTAACAAATACAACGAACATGTTACAAGTAAAGCAACAACATCGGTATAGGCAAGTTTGTGAGAATGCAACAACAAACAATGTGAACATAGTACACAAATATCAATGAAGTCGCTATAGAGTTGTCTAGAAGGCGAAACCTCGATCGTTCTGCTTCAAGAACCTTCATCAGACTGATTGCTTGCGCATATAAAAAGGCAAGACAAAGCAGGCAACGAGCAGTAGTAAATTCAGTCTTGTGTGAAGACGCGTTCCGTGTGAAGAAAACAGTCGTGGTTTAAAGATCGACATTCAAAAGATCTGCGTTGTAAGCAAGCAATTATTGTTGTATTCGTCACAAAAGTAGTGAGAACAATAATGAATTTATTTAAAACTAAACACAAATTTATTTTTATTTTGTTTGCAATCAACGAACTCATATTCTAAACGTTTTTAAAAAGGTAAAAACGTAACAATTGGTGTGAGAAGTGGGATTGCAAAATCAAAAAGTAAAAATAAATAAATTTAAAAAAAATTAAATTCTCCGAACTAAAAGGAACGACCTAAAAGGGAGTTGGGTAAATTAGAGCTGCCGACAACGAAAACTGAATAATGAACTGCAAAGGCGGTTAAGGGAACAACTGCAGTTTCAGGGCATTGAAATCGATTCTCACGAGTTCGAGGATGAAAAGGAATGAGAATTACAGGCCCCTGCAACCCCTAGCGGTGTTGACATAAATCCGTTGCTAGCCGCTATGATAGAGAAAATGCAAGCAGCAAATCAAAAGCTAATTGCTGATGTACGAGAAGCTTCTAGAGCCGAAAATAAAAAACTTCTGGTGGAGGTACAAGAAGCTTCTAGAGCCGAAAACCAAAAACTGCAAGCAGCAATTTTGTCAAAAATTGAAAAGGAGCTCGAAGCGACATCATTGAAGCTGCAGGAAATACATGAGTCAGTCAGCAAAAGCATCACTAGTGTCGAGGAAAGGGTGTCACATTTAGAAAAGACCGTTGACACGAAAGTGAACGATTTGAAAAAGACCGTTGACGAGAAAGTGAACGATTTGGAAAAGACCGTCGACGGAAAACTCGTTATGATGAAGGAAAGGATCAACAGCCTCCGGAGCCAGCGACCGGAACCAGTGCGAGATACATCAGAGGGTACCGGCAGGATAAAGCCCCCTTTCTTTGATGGTAGCTCACCCCTATCCGTATTCAAATTCCAATTCGAGACAGTAGCCAGCAGAAATGGATGGGGCGATGAGGAGAAGGCTTTGGAATTAATTTTGGCGTTAAAAGGTGTCGTAGCCAAGATTCTAGAAACCATGCCAGCCAGCTGCCGTAACAACTACAACATTAATGGTGGCGTTAAAGCGTAAATTCGGCGACGAGAATAAATGAGAACTGTACCCTACGGAGTTAAGGTGCCGGACGCAAAAGGCAAACGAGTTACTTCAAGCCTTTGCAATGGAGATTGAGAGGTTAGTGCAGCTTACATACCCTGGAGAAAATCACCCGTTGATAGACAACTTTAAAACCGAGGCGTTTGTTAATGATATACGTTACCCAGACATCAAACTAGCGGTATGTTCCACACAGAAGTCAACCTTCGCAGAGACCGTGGCCTTCGCACTAGCCCAGGAGACCGCTCGCTCGATTTCTAGACCACAAGTTAGCAAAGTGCGAAAAAAGGAATTAGTGGAGGAAGAAGAATACCTTTAAAATAAAATTCAAGAGATGTTGAAGCGAGTTTTGGAAGAAACGGACAAAAGGCTAAACTTAAATGCTTCAACTGTGGAAAGAGTGGTCATTTCCAAAGAAAATGTAAAGCGCTACGGAAAAGGTCAAGATCCGTCTCACCAACGAGGAATAAACGGGCGAGCTACAAGCCATCTACACAGGAGTCTCCGTTAAACTAGGGGCAAGTGCTGGATCTAAAAAGCAAGGGCGGCCCCACAATCTTAATGTCAGTGATGCAACAAAACAACCTTACGGCGTACAGGTACATAAATGGCAGACAACACACCTTCACAATAGACACCGGTGCGACGCAGTCTATCATCATTGAGGCACTTAGCAATGTAAGACTTCGGACAGCTACTGGAGAGTCTGCCACCTTCCACGGAAAAATAGTGACTATAGCCAACATTAGTGTAAGGCACGTCTTTATTGTTGCCGATATTGTGGACGAGGTTATCATTGATCAATTTGTATATGGGGCTATGGGGCAACAGATAATGAGTTGGCAAAATGTGAAGATACCTCTTGACATGGGATACAAGCATCAAGTGCACACCAGAAGGATAGTTGCTGTCGAACAACAAGAATTACCACCTCAGAGTGAATCATTGATATGGGCGCGTGTGGAGGGAGATTGTGAGGAAAACCACTTGTGGGTTGTTGTACCAACAGAAATGCAGGCGAATTTTTTAGCAGCAAAAGCCCTCGTCAAATCCACCGAACAGAGAATAGTTCCGGTGAGAGTAAATCTATCAGGCCATGAAATAGTCATCTGTAAAAACTCAGAGGTGGGTCAATGTGCTCCAGTAGAGTCGGTAATAAACAGCGACTAATTGCCAGAATCGGCTGAAATGTCAGCCAAGGATCAACAGGAATTTGGTGAAAATGTGGAGAAATGAGTAGCAGATTTAGCAGAGGTATGCTTTCGCTTTCGCCACGAACAATAAAAGGGAAGAACAGTCATGGTCAAACATGAAATTGATACTGGCGAAGCGTAATGAGGTTAAGGAGTTAGTCGACGAAATAAGGAAGAGCGCTGTAATCGAACCATCATCGGGTCCATGCAGCTCACCTGTAGTCTTAGTTAAGAAAAAAAGATGGCAGTACAAGATTCTGCGTAGACTACAGGAAACTGAATGATTTCACTAAAAAGGACAGTTACCCGCTACCGAGAATTGACGACACATTCGACACGCTAGCCTGTACGAAGTACAGTTTAAAGTTATGCCATTTGGACTCTGTAATGCTTCGGCCACATTCGAGTGGCTTATGGAATGTGTACTAAAGGGGCTGCATTGGAAGACTTGCCTGGTGTACCTCGATGACATAATAGTGATGGGCAGAAATTTCGACGAACACCTCAAGAACCTGGGAGAAGTTCTGCAACGAATTTCAATGGCTGGACTAAAATTAAGCATAAAGAAATGTGAATTTTTCTAAAAACATGTGAAATATTTGGGGCATCTTGTTACAGCAGATGGCATATTAACGGATGTAGATAAAATAAGAGCTGTAAAGGACTGGCCTCGTCCACAGAATCTTCATGAACTACGCAACTTTTTGGGACTATGCACATACTACAGACGCTTTGTGCCTAACTTTGCTAGCGTGGTTGCAAGCTTGCGTGAGCTCACCAAGAAAGAAGTGTATCAATGGGGTGAGTCACAAGAAAAGGCCTTCCGGTCACTAAAATACCTACTGTGTGCTGCACTACTTTTGGCGTATCCAGTCTCAGCGAAAAATTCATTCTAGACAGTGATGATAGCGGATATGGTATCGGTGGTGTACTTTCCCAAGCGGTCAATGGTACAGAGAAAGTCGTAAGCTACTATAGCCGCACATTGTCAAAGCCTGAACGGAATTATTGTGTGACCCGATGAGAGCTACTTGCAGTGCTGGTATGCATAAAACATTACCATAAGTACCTGTATGGCCATCATTTCCTGCTAAGGACTGATCATTCCGCACTGAGATGGCAGTTGCAATTTAAGAACCCTTAAGGACAGTTAGCACGTTGGATTGAGCGCCTCCAGACTTGCGACTTCAGCATTTAAAACCGAAGATGCATAAAACATGGGAATGCTGATGCTCTCTCACGCCGACGCTGTAATTTGGAGTGTAAACATTGCGTGAAAGCTGAGAAGAAAGAATCCATTATTGATGTTCGACTAACGAAGATCGAAGCCAATGAAGACTGGTCCAAAGTACAAAGGACTGACCCAATACTGGCGAAGATTACAGCAGCTAAGGAAGAGGATAAACGACCTACCAGAAATGAGATATCCGCAGAAGGTCCTCTGACAAAAGCATATTGGGCACTATGGGACAGTTTAAGGTTGATAAACGGATGCCTATGTCGACATTGGGAAAGCGCTGATGGCAAGACCTCTTAGTAGTGCCTTCCTCCAAGATGAAAAAAGTGTTAAAGGAGTTCCATAATTGAGCTAACGGAGGACATCTTGGAGTGACAAAGACGCTGGAGAGGCTGAAATGTTTTTATTGGGTTGGACGTCAGCAAGCAGTGGCGGATTAGATAGCAAACTGTACCCAGTGTATTGCAGCTAAAGGTCCAGTAAGAAGAAGTTGAGGTCAGCTGCAACAATATAACTCGGGCGCACCATTCGAGCGGATAGGGATGGACGTAGCAGGCCCTTTTCCTGTCAACAATGCCGGAAATCGATATGTTCTCGTTGTGATGGACTATGGCCGGAAGTATATGCCATACCCCATCAAGAGGCGAACACAATAGCAAATGTTTTTGTGAACAACTAGGTATGCCGCTACGGGGTTCCAATAGAGCTACATTCCGATCAAGGCAGAAATTTGGAGTCAACTGTATTCAAGGAAATGTGTGAGGTATACGGCATTAAAAAGACTCGAACGTCACCGCTTTACCCACAGTCAGACCAAATGGTAGGACGATTTAACCGAACCCTGGAGGAATACTTGCGGAAAGTAGTGAGCGAGCAACAGAAGGACTGGGACGAACACATTCCAAGGTTTCTACTGGCGTACCGATCTGCGGTCCATGATTCAACATCTAGATCACCCGCCAAGGTTATTTTTGGGATGGAATGAAAGCTAGGTATGATCGTGCGGCAAACACGGAAGGCCTTCATGAGGGACAACTGATTCTACTCTACAACCCAAAGCGGAAGAAGGGATTATCTCCCAAGCTACAAACCAGCTGGGATGGACCATATAAAATAATAAAGAAGTTAAACGATGTCGTGTACAGAATACAGAAAGCTAGCAGCCCCCGAACAAAAATGAAGGTCGTACACATAGAGCGATTGGCAAAATATGTGAATACAGGTAGTGAGCCTATTCGGGACGAACAGGTAGTGAGCCTATTCGGGACGAACAGGCTTAAGTGGGCGGCAGTGTTAAGAAAATGAAAACATCGTTTAACATTAACATGATTAACAATACCTACACTAGCAAATACAACAAATATGTTACAAGTAAAGCAACAACATCGGTATAGGCAAGTTATGGAAAAAACAATGTGAATATAGTACACAAACAACAATGAATTCGCTATAGAGTTGTCTAGAAGGCGAAACCCCGATCGTTCTGCTTCAAGAACCTTCATCAGACTGATTGCGTGCTCATATAAAAAGGCAAGACAAAGCAGGCAACGAGCTGTAGTAAGAATTCAGTCAGTCTTGTATGAAGACGCGTTGCGTGTGAAGAAAACAGTCGTGGTTTAAAGATCGACGTTCAAAAGATCTGCGTTGTAAGCAAGCAATTATTGTTGTATTCGTCAAGTGTGAAAAGTGGCTCAAAAGTAGTGAGAACAATAAAGAATTTATCTAAAACTAAACACATATTTATTTTTATTTTGTTTGCAATCAACGAACTCATATTCTAAACATTTTTAAAAAGGTAAAAAGTTAACAATATATTAGTGTTATTAACGTCTCTTTGACAGAAATTCGAATTTTTCAATACAGGTAGGTCAAAATATGAAATGTCCCGTCATGTCAATAATTCCAATTTCAAATTTATCTGCAGACATGAGAAGAAAACGTAGGGAGATATAGTAAAAAAAATTGTGAAAATTACTGCAGATTTTGACGCATTAAGTTGTGGAAAATACATGAAGAAGAATATCCATATTTATCAAAACTTGCCTTTCAAGTTCATTCTATATCTGCTAGCGTCGCTGCTACGAAAAGCGCTATCTCTTTAGCAGTATTGTTATAACTGAAAAAAATAATAAGACTTTGACCTAAGTCATTAGACATCTTAATTTTTAAAATAATAATTTTGAAAATAAAAATATAACCTGTGATTAAGTATGTTTTAGTTACTTTAATTAAATATTTTTCTGTAGTAAATTATCCATTTCCTTTTTGTTTTTAATATGTGTAAGAATGTTTTTATGCTTTGTAATGAAATATTGTTTTCTTAAATGTTTAGTTAATTATTATTACTGTTATTTAAGTTTTGTTTTTATTCGAGTATATTTTCAATATCGTAGAATATTTTTGTAATAAAATATTGTTTCTTACATAACGATAGCGTATTTGTTATTATAATGAAATACACCTTTTTTATAATGAAATATTACATTCATAACAATAAAAAATTTCTAACTAAAGGCATTTTTTTCATTATTATAGAATACATTTATTTTTATTGTTGTAAATAGAGTGTATTATTGGTTTTACATTCTTGAACGTAAAAGACTAAAAAACAAGTTTATTTTTATGAAGTAGATTTTTTCAAATATGCACACTCGTTGATTTTATGCTTTTTGCAAAGTATGCAAATTTTTATGATCATTGCTCTTTGATTTCAATCGATTTGGACACAAAAAATATGTCGTTCGTATAATTCGCAAAGACGCTAAGTCCACCTTTTTCCAAAATTGAGATTTTAATGCAAAACGGTAACACTATACAAAATACATATTTTACGACAACAAAAAATGTCATTATGTAGTTTAAAGTTGTTGTAATTTTGTGGTTTGCAAAAACACTAAGTCCACAAAGCTACGAAAAAAATTAAAAGCTCGTGCTAACTCCACGAATATTATTTATTAATTATTATTAATTTTTGATCTAGATCATTACAAGAGAGCTATTTTGTAAAAATAATTGCGTTTGAAAAGTTTACAAATTTTGAAAGCTGAAAAAGCAACTATGTTTTTTGTGTCTCCTGTAAAATTTGAAAAAAAAAGGGACTTAACACATTTGCGAATTAGACTAACGATGTGTTTCAAACACGTGTTGAACAAGTGTCAATAGAACATTTGAATAATACTCTAAATGATTGGTTCGAGTGATATGTATGATTTTATCAACAAAGTCTTCATACAATCATTGTTTGGGTTGATTTGAAAATGAACAATCACAAAGAGTATTATGAAGTTGAGTGAAAGTATCATGTTTTTAGAGTACTGAATAAATCATGATTGTTTTAGTTGCAGTTCTCTGAACTGAGTGCCTTTGCTTTTCTGAAAACGTTTTTTTCGTCTGCATTGTTCTTAATGAATAATTCTTAGTACTAAGATTATTTCATATGTATTTTAAAATTAATATTAATGTATTGTTTACCATTTCACAGAAATTGAACCATATCGCAGTCTATTTGATTCCAATCGTTGGCAAAATTTAGTGCTGAAGTTTCGCAATGAAAATTATCGCTTGTTCCAGATATCGTCGCAGTCTTTGCTAAGCATTGCAATACAGGTAATGTTGTGCCTTTATTTTTATATATTTGGAATATAAATACTAAACTAGCTAGGTGCAATACCCCTTTAGTTAGAATTCCGACCTAGCTATCACATCACCCATGTTTTGTGTTTTAATTTTATCCACAAGTGGCTGGACATACAGTCGGATATGAACAGATTTGAGAAATTTGTCATGGCAATTTTATTCGTTCTCAGAGCTTTTACCAAAAAAAATGCTGGAGGAAGTCGCCTAAAGGAATATTTTTCATATTTCATTTTGTATGTTTGAACTGTATTTTGAACCAAGAGCTCTCGTCTAATAAGTCTACGCTCTATCTACTATACTACGGCTTTTATTACAATAAAAAATGTTTATTTGTACATTGTACTCTTCGGTACTTCTGATATGAGTTTTTAGATAGTGCAGTATACCACTTTCTCAGCTTACTTTACAACTAACTGGTAGTATTAGTCATATACTGTTGTTTATACCAATTTGTCAATATGTCGCTACCCGGATCAAAACAAACAAACGAAAATAAGCATATAAAACCAACATGAACAAAAACATCCACATAATACGGTACATTGAATTACAGAACAGACTACGTAATGTTAAGTGCGAGAATATACAAGAAGGTAACAAAACTATGATGAAAAATCCAACAACACTTTAAATAAGGCAATGTAAATAAAGTAAAGAACCATTCTGCCCGTCAGTTTTGAGTCCGTAGTCGTCAGTAGTACACTGAGAGTTGTATTAAAAAGTGAGACATTAAACATGGTGGTTTTTAACACTTAGGGCCATTTTTTGAGTGCGAGTTTAAACTCAAGTTTAAATTAATCTCCAGTTAATCATCGTTTTCAGTTTTTGAGTTTACTTAATCTTACGTTTAACCTTACGGTTAATCGGTTAATCTTAAGTTTAAACCAACAACGTTGGTGGTTTAAACCAACAACATTGGTGGTTTAAACTTAACATTAGCTATCAAAAGTAGTTGACAAAATTTATTTAAAAAAAGCTTTTAAGTGAGAGAAAGCCGAATAAGACAAATTTTTAAGTGATTATGAATTATATAAAACACAAATTGACAATAGACAGTCTTAATTTATTTATTATTCTTCAAAAATTATTTTTTTTACGTAAAGATCAATAGTATTCAACTTTTGTTTGCTTTTGTTTGTTTGTTTTTTTTTTCTATACATAAGCAAATTGTTGTGAAACACTTCGCAATTTTGCTTATAAGTGCGGCAGCTCTACAAGGTTTAAACTCCCACTCAAAGAATGAAAACTCAGTTAACGAAAGATTAAATTTAACTGGAAATTATCTTAAACTTGAGTTTAAACTCGCGCTCAAAAAATGGTCCTTAAAGTTTAATATTTTTTAATAAAGAGCCTTGAAAAAAGTTGTTAAAATATAGTGCTCGTAGCTCCTGTATTCATACCAATATTTCATTGAAGTGTGAAAATTACATCCAATCTAGCAGTTTATAAATACCATAAAACCCTAATCGAAAATTAGTTCAGATTCAGGTCAGTCAGTAAAGAAATCCAAATCAACTATATATATCTACGTTTGCATGCTCCTGAGGTGTTTAGTTTCATTGCAGCGTTTGTAAACATTTTTTGCTGTAGCCAGTTAAGCGTAGCCGACATTGGCGTAGAGCAGTGCTTGTCTCCAATACTAACCAGGTAACGAAGTTCTTCGTGGTTTTGCTTATTCTCTCCGTGAATATTTAAATCAGGGTTGCTTCATTAAATTTACCAAAATGCTTTGTAAAATATTGCCAAAGCAATGGTGTTACTAATCTTTTTTAAAATGTTTTTTATTTTAAATCGTTTTACGTTACCTGATATTGCTTTTGCTTTATTATACTATCAAAAACTTCATAAATTGCAATAAATATGAAAAAAACAAAACTTAAATAATTGCAAATGGCAACAACAATTACAACAATAAATTCAATAAATGTGAAACAAAAACTTCATTCAGTTTCATGTCAGCTTTCAACAGAGTAGGAATACGTCGGACAATTTTATATTTTAAAAATTTGAAAAAGAGTGAAATTTAGTTCTCACTACATAAATTTATGCATGTTTATTATAAAGTAAAAATTTAGTTTTTACAGCGATTTGAAATAAAATATTTAATAAATATATGGGATGAGTTAGAAATTTTTTTTTTATTTTCAACCCAATCTGGTTATAAAAACTATGTTTGCATCCCATATTAAGAATCATTATAATGGAATACGTCTTGAATTACATTCTGTTTTAGGAAATTAAAGGAGTCAGTTAATTATTGTAATTCTCTAATAATTTTTATTATATATAAGTCAAAGTAAGAAGAAGAATAAAGTAATACAAAAAATATGATAACATAAAAGATGACAATTAAATAATGAAGGTGGTTGCCATCCAACATCTCCCCTTTTTGGAATCTAACCCGGAATAAATCTTTCGACTGGTTTTCGTTCTCGCTGAGACCGTCTAAATTGAGGTGTATTAAGTTGATCGTTGTCAGGTTCTCGGGATGTTTGATAGTTACCTGGTTCATCCAATGCTCCATAGGCATCACAACAATTTTTATTAATACCTTCGTTACTATTCTTGTCGTAGTTTTTTCTTATCTGATTTGTATGAACTCGTATCAATTTTCCACTTGTAAGTAAAACGTTATACATGACATTCCCTATTCGTTCAATTATCTTTCCAGGTAGCCAATAAGAATCTTTGTTGTTTTTATAAACTCGAGCATATACATTCTCTTGAACAGAAAAATAGGTTTCTTTCGCGCCTTGTTTCCTATTAAATTGAGTTTCCATGGCAGTATTTCTAACAACATCTGTTTTCGGACGTGGTTTGATTAGATCCAAGGTTAAACGAATCTTTCTGCCAAATAATACTTCAGCCGGCGATAGATTTTTAGGCGAATTTTTGTTTGGAGTCGATCTGTAGTTTTGTAGAAATGTCTGAAGATTTTGTCTTGTAGTCCCCTCTCCATCCAATTTCTGAAGTGAACGTTTCAAAGTGTCGACAAATCGTTCGGCTTGTCCATTGGACATCGGATAGCATGGGCTGGATTTTAAATGTTCTATACCGTTTCGAATCATAAAATCTCTAAAGTAAGCGCTGGTAAATTGTGTACCATTATCCGATACCAATGTTTTAGGTAAACCAAAACGAGAAAAAATTTCTTCCAGAATTTGGACTGTTTGTTCTGCAGTAATAGATTTTGTCATTACTATTTCTGGCCATTTGGATAGTGCATCGACTAACACTAAGAAATAATGTCCATCAATAGGACCAGCGTAATCGATGTGTAATCGTTCCCATAGTTCCGAAGGAATGGGCCACGGTTTTAAAGTTGTTTTGGTAGGCATTTTTAGAGCTGCTGCGCATTTGGTACAATTTTGTACCATAATTTTGATATGTTCGTCAATATACATACATAACTTCTTGCTATAGCTTTCGAACGCTCAATACCTGGATGTCGACGATGTACCAATTTTAATATTCGTTTTCACCAAACATAATTACACCATCAACTATGGATAAGTTATCCTTACGATAAATAAGCTTTCATTTCAGGATCTTTTATTTCTGTGGGCCAACCAATTACTAAATAGTTCAACAACAAATATAATATTTTATCTCGTGATGATTCATATTTTATCATCGTGTTGGTCAAAGGCAAGTTTTCAAGGCTATTTTGTACGATGGATTTAATTTCATTTTCGAACTTAACTGCTGCTATGACATAATCTTCGGCTTCATTGTTGTTGTTGCTTATAAGTCGTGAAATGCACGTCTGCATAACCAAAGCTTGTTGTTGACACAAAACTTATATCAAAGTCATATGCCAGAAGCTTCACTGCCCAGCGCTGTAAACGATTAGCCTGATGAACCGCTATTCCAGACTTTTTTCCAAAAATGGCTAACAACGGTTTATGGTCGGTGTGAAGTGTGAATTTTCTGCCATAAATCATTTTATGAAATTTCGTCACAGCGAATACTAGTGCTAGCCCTTCTTTTTCAATCTGACTATAAGATTTTTCTGTAGGTGTTAGAGCTCTCGAGGCATGGCATATGGCTTTAACTGAATTATCTGGATATTTATGAAATATACATGCGCCTAAGCCGTACTGAGAGGCATCAGCAGCAACTATTATGTCCTTTTTGGGATCATAATGTGTAAGTAAAAGCTTCGATGTTAAAACCTCTTTTATTTTCGTAAAGCAATTATCATGTTCTTTGGTTCAACGCCATTTTACATTTGATTTTAACAAATTATCAAGTGGACCTCGCAATTGTCTCATATTGTTGATAAATTTCCCATAAAAATTAACTGCTCCAAGAAAATATCGCAGTTCTGATATATTCGATGGTTTTGGCATTTGGGTAATTGCAGATATACGTTGTGGGTCTGGTTGAAGTCCATCTTGATTAATTACATAACCCAAGTACTTTACTTGTTCAACAAAAAACTTGCATTTTGAAAACTTCACTTTAAGGCCATAATCTTGGATGCGACGTAAAACATGTTGAAGATTTTTGTGGTGTTCCTTTTCATCTTTACCAGACACAAAAATATCGTCAATATATACTGCGACATTTTCCAGACCCGCGAGCATTTTATCCATTATTTGTTGAAAAATGGCTGGAAAAGTTTTTACGCCAAAGACCATTCTATTGTAGCGATATAACCCCATATGCGTTGTTATGGTTAAAAGATGTTTTGATTCGTCGTCGACCTCGACCTGCAAAAAAGCGTCCGACAGGTCTATGTGACTAAAGTATTTTGCATTTGCCAATTTTGAAAAAATATCCTCAGGGAGAGGTAAGGGGTACTGATGGTTTTCTAAAGCTTCATATAGGCCCGTAGAAAAATCAGCGCAAATCCTTACAGAGCCATTAGCCTTTTTAATTACAACTATTGGAGCTGCCCAATCCGAGTAGTTGACAGGGGAAATTATACCGATGTCGTGTAATCGTTTTAGTTCTTCTTCTACAAGATGTTTCACCGCATAATCTACCGGGCGTTTAGAACGAAAAACTGGTTGTATATTCGGTTTTATTGCTAAATGAGCTTTTGTTTTCGTGCAGAGACCGAATTTTCCATCAAAAACATCTGGAAAACAAGACTTTAAATGGTTAATAGTTTTATCAATTGTTAATGGAGAACTTCCCTGATTGTCAATAATAACGTTATTGCAAATAGCATTAATAGGCATGTCATCCAATTGAAGAGCTTTAATCCAATCTAGACCCAACAAATTTAAATTTTGTATTTTCGTAACGTAACAAGTGACATATGCATGCCTCTTTCTGAATTTGACATTACAATCAAACTGTATTGAAAGTGGAAGTTTTCCTGTAGCACTTCTGGCTGCTTGTTTAACTTGTACTGCGTTTGTAATCTGAAGCATTTTAAAGGTTTCTTCTGATATAAGGGTTATATCAGATGCAGTATCAAACTGCAACTACACAAATTTATTATTAATTTCTACGGTCACGTATTTACGGTCTACATTTATTTTGTTAACAAACGAAATACTTTTTCTTTCCACCTTAGGTTTGTTTTTTTTGTTGTTATATTTTGATTTTGTTTTTCGCGTTTTTAGAGTTTTTCTTGACCACACTACAATAACCTGCCTTGTGCCCAACTACATTGCAGAGTTCACATTTATGTTTTTTGTATGAGCATTCACGAGCGAAGTTAATTCCGCCGCAAAACCAGCAAGGGTACTTTGGAGTTTTTTTATTCTTTTTGTCTGCTTGTAATTGCTTAACATGTGGTTCTATTTTTGAACTCTCAATAAGTACAGTGTCTGTCTTTAGATTGAGTAGACGTTGGCATTCTCTTATCAGAGAATCTAATGTAACAGTACTTCCTTCGTGATCTATTTTATTTAGTAGTTTTGTTCGGATATCAAAATCTGCAGATGATTTCAAACCCATGACAAAAATTAAACACGTAAATTGGTCTAGAGACAATTCCCTCATATTAAATTGTTCGCACTGCTTGTTTACGATTCCGGCATATGTGACAAAATCGGTATGGGAATCTTTTGTTGTCTGTAAACAGTTATATCTTATGTTAAACTGAGACGTTTGGGTACCGAACAACTCTGTGAGTTTAGTTACAGTTTCCATAAAACTCAAGTCTCTTGCGTGCTTTGGTAAAATAAAATTGGTGTATTTATTGTGGACAACGGTGTTAAGTTTTCTTAACAATAGGCGCACTTTTGCTGCATCATCCAACTTAGCCGCATCGACTTCAAAAAGATCTTCGTATCTTGCAAACCACATTTCAAAAGTGAGGTTATGTTCGTCGAAATTGAATTCGGTGATATTAGATGCGAGAGCTTCGATAAGAAATTCAACGTTATCGCTTTTGCCAATGGATTTTTCTGATGATTTAGCTGTAGCTAGATTTTTCATCAGTTCATGCAAAGCCATATTGTACCGTTGCTGCTCCTGTTGCATTTTTACTATTTGCTTTAGCACTTCTTCCATTTTTGCGAAATTTTAATTTATGCGCTAAGCCAAGGTTTTCCTTGTATAATAAATGCAACTTTTTTTTTAATATTTAATTAACTTTCTTTGTGTTTACACAGAAGAAAAACCCAATTTTTTTTTTGTCCTCGTCGCCACTATTGTAATTCTCTAATAATTTTTATTATATATAAGTCAAAGTAAGAACAAGAATAAAGTAATACAAAAAATATGATAACATAAAAGATGACAATTAAATAATGAAGGTGGTTGCCATCCAACAAAAAAATTGCTTCAAGAACATTTTCTATTCAGAAATAATATTGTTACGCAAATGGAAACGGTGTAATATCATTTCACATTAAAACAATAAGCAAAAGCTACAAAAACAAAGACCATGAGTAAGAAAGAGAAGGGGATAGATAACGAAACGCATCGTAAGCGAACGCAACAACAAGCAATGTGAAAAAAATACACAAACAACAAAGAAATCGCGATAGAACTCTCGAGAAGGCGAAGACAAGAACATTCTACTTCCAGCACCTTCATCAGACTGTTGCGTGGGCTATAAAAAGGCAAGGCAAAGCAGACAACAAACTGTAAGAATTCAGTCAGTCTGGTGTGAAGACGCGTTACGTGCGAAGTAAACAGTCGTGGTTTGAAGATCTCCGCTATACAGATCTAACGTACAAGTGGTATTGCTTACGCAAAGGGTGTGAGCAGAGAAAAATAACGAACTAAACAAATTATTGTTGTTGTAACGTCAAGTTGTAAACAGTGGCACACAAAATTGTGTGAACAATAAAGAGTTTAATTGAAACTAAACACAAAGTTATTTTTATTTTGTTTGCAATCAACGAACTTATATTTTAGACGTTTTCAAAAAGGTAAAAGCGTAACAATATGGTTAAAAATAGATTCTCCATTAGTTCTTCAAACTGTACAACAGATAGTCAAATCAAGGTTACATATAATAAATTAGCATTAGCATAAAGAAGTAGTCTAATAAGCCACCTACTAGACTACGGCCACTTTTCAAACCCCTGGTCAGACATCTTCAACAATATGAAAAAATATTTCTTCGGCGACTGCCTCTCAGCAGATTTCTGGCAAAAACTCTGAGAGTAAATAAAATTGGCATGAAAAGTTTCTCAAAAATATGTCGTTCGGAGTCGACTTTAAACTGTAGGTCCCGCCACTCATGTATAAAAAATAACGCACACAACATAAGTGATGTAAGAAACTAGGTCGTAATCCTGACTGAAGGGTTGTAATGACCAATTATGTATGTATGTATGTTTGATAAAATCTACCGCAATATCAGTTTCCCTTTGATAGCAAAAAGCCAGATGGTTTCGAGATCCAAAGACACCCAAGGTTCTGCCTAATACTCGCGCAACAAGGTCCTTCAAAGCTGTCGCCAAGGACGCCTTGATTTGCGTTAAAAAACATATATTTTATAATTTAAATTAGCATTTGTTTATAAAAATTAATTAATTTGTTTGTTATTAATTATTGTTGTGCTGAATATTGCTTGTTCATGAACCGTTGTTGTCAATATACACAAAAATCAGTATTGCAGCTGTCAGTACTTAATGAATTTATTTCTGGTTATTGTGGGTCATATTGCTAATGTTGTTGTTGCTCCTGATAAAAAATGTAGTATTGTTGTCATAGATGTCACAATCTGAGCTGCATAATTTATTGTTGGATAATAATAGAGAGGTAGAGTGCAAACGTATAATTGTTAATAAAAAAAATTAATTTGATTAATAAAAATAAAAATTTGTTTTTTAAAAATAGACAGGACTATAGAAAACTTATGAAAAGTGAATATAATAAGGGGGACCTTGAGTTTATTAAAAAAAAAGCTGAGTGTACATATAGACTAAAATGGATTGCGCCAAATGTAATGGCGGCATTCGTGGTGAGACAGGTATCAGATGTGAAGGAGTGTGTGAAAGAGCGTATCATCTTGCACTAAAATGCTCGGTGATAGACACCTACACAGAAGTTAAGTTAAAGGAAATTAATATCTTGAGATATATGTGCGATGACTGTGTGGTTTATATTCAAAATGTTGATGCCATACTAAAGGAAATGCACAAGGCAGTGGACAAAAACAACAAATACTTGAGAGAGTACATAAGAGAATTTGATATGGCCATAAATAATAATGAAAAGATTGTAAACAAATGATCGATTGATTTAAAATTGAGTGAAATAGCCAAAATACAGCAAGTGTGTGAAAATAATATTGTTAATGAAAACTGATAAAATTTGCATCGAACTTGAAAACAATTAGAGTGAAAATAAGAAAATAAATGATGAAATAAAGAAAATGGCAGAGAATAACAAAAAAGTAATAAATAAAATGACATTTGTTGAAGTTACGAAGACAGCATTGTCAGATATTAAAAATGATAAGCCTTTAATTATTAAGCCAAAAAGTAAACAAACAACTGAAAATAAAACGAAAAATTATTTAAATAAAAAGGTTGATCCGGGTGAATTTAAAATATCGCATGTGTTAATTAAAAAGAATGGCGTGGCAGTGGTTGAAAGTGTTAATGAAAATGAGAGGGATAAAATAAAGAAATTTATAAAAATTCCGGAAAATTTTAAACCAAAAATTATTGTTACAAAAATTTCATATAAATATGATAATGAACAATTACTTGAAAAATTGAAAAGGCAAAATGATTGTATATATTTGATGAGATTGGGGAACACCTTGAGGAAATTTTGGATTGTACGACGTGTGGCAGCTTCCAACAAATCAGAGCCAGTCTCCGGAAACATGATATCAGTAATGTTGAGTTTATTTCAATATTCGAAATTTTTCTTTTTGTAAATATTTTTAATTTAATCTTACATAAATGTATATATGTATATTAGATAGTTATTCTTAAATGTCCGCATATGGTCTAGTAACCCGGCGCCTTTTGTATACTTTATAAATTTATTTATAAGATATATTTTAATAAATAAATAAATATTTGATGAGATAAAAGTGATCAAACTATATGAAGTGAAAAAAACTAATGGATCTTTTTATAATGCAATAATTGAAACTGAGTTGGAAACTTAATAAAATCATGTCTATGGAGAAGTTAAATGTAGGATGGGACCGATGCAAAGTATATGATTGTATTAATGTACTTTGCTGCTTTAAATATAAAGAATATGGGCATAAGACTATTAATTGTGAAAATGATGATGTGTGCATTAAATGTTTGGGGAACGACATGACAGCGGATTGTAGTAGTGAAGCAATTAACAAGTGTAGGAACTGTTTGAAAATGAATGAATCTATAAAACTTAGTCTAGATATTAATCATATGACAAATAGTGGGATGTGTCCGGTTACATAAGAAAAATTGAAGAAAAGAAAAAACGAATTGGTTATTAGCAATTATTAATTGAATCAAATGATAATAACAATATTTTTGAGAATAGACTAGATAGAAACCATAACATATACAATGGTAGAAGACTGAATAATAATAAATACATTAAGTGTATATATGTTAAGATTTGCAGCATAATATCAAATAAAATAGAGCTTCAAAGACTTATCGAAATCAAAAAACCTGGTATAGGACTATGTACGGAAACTTGTGCAACGGATAATATTGCGGATGCTGAAATTAGTATTAACACATACAAAATTGTGAGATATGACTCTAATAGTAGACATACTGGTGGTGTAATAATTTATATACATGACACAATTGAATTTAAAGAAGTATATAAGAAAGCAATTTCTAACAATTTATGGTGCTTAGTTATAAAAACCAAAAAATTGACTAAGAATTGGAAATTAGGCGTAATTTATAGACCACCAAGTGACAGTTGTGCTGATTTCCTTGATAACTTAAGTCTAGTTATTGAACAAAACATTAATTTAAGTGATCACAATATATTGGTTGGTGATTTTAATATTGATATTAATACAAATAATTTATACTCGAATAAATTAAACGAAATTTTGTCTAATGCTGCAATGAAACAATGTGTAATGTTTGATACGCGAATAACAGAACATAGTTCTACTCGAATTTACCTTGTGAATTCTAATGACAAAAACCTAAACTGTGATAAACTTGATGAATATCAGATAAGTGACCATGAAACAATTACTTGTGATGTACCTGTTAATGACGCGTTGAATATGGGAATGATTAAAAACTTACATATTTTTAATAACTATAGCTGTGATATTTTAATGCATTATTTACGTCAATTTAGTTTTAGTTTCTTCAATAACTGTGATATAGACAATAAGATAAAGTATTTAGATAATATAATAATTGAGATAATGTCTAGTATAACTACTAGGCAAAGAGTGACAATAAAATTAATGAATAAATGGTATGATAGTGAACTTACAAATATGAATAAAATGAAGTATGATTTGTATAGAATATCGATGCAAAGTGGCCACTGGGATGAATATAATATTATTAAGAAACAATATAAGAAATTAATAAAAATAAAGAAAATGAGGTGCATGGAAAATAAAATAAACATTAATGCAAATAATAGTAGAGAAATGTGGAAATATTTAAAAGAATTAACTAACTTAAAAGAACAGAAGGAATAAATAAAAACAATTAAAATACATAGTATTGTTTATGATAATGATCAAGAAATCGCAGAGAATCTGAACAAATTTTTTGTAAACAGTGTGAAAGAAATTAATGACTAATCCTCACATTTATTTAAAATTTACATTTACATTTAAAATGGTTACATCAAATGATGTATATGATATTTCAAGAATATTAAAGTATAAGATTGGTGGTAAAAACCTTATTTCTACGCTTGTATGATAAATGAAAGTTTGTCGACGGGTGTAGTGCCAAGGAATTGGAAATTAACAACTATTGTTCAATACAAAAAGATGAAAATACTATACTCGCAGAAGAACTCAGGCCTATTAATACCATTACATGCGATTCTAAACTTGTTGAACTGATCGTGAAAGAACTGCTAACTAAACATATAGAGGAAAATAATATATTAATAGAGGAACAGTCTGGTTTCAGAAGAAACCACTTCTGCGAAACAGCGTTAAATTTGGTATTGTCGGATTGGAAGAATGATCTTAATGGCAATATGAATAAAGTTGCAATCTTCCTTGATCTGAAAAGAGCATTTGAGACAGTAGATAGAAATATATTAATGTCCAAATTGCAGAAGATGGGAATTAATGATACTGAGGACAAATGGATGACCAGCTATCTGAGTGATAGACAGCAACAAGTGGTTGTATCTGATACGGTATCGACGAAAATTTATGTAAATATTGGACTGCCGCTAGGAACATTGTTAGCACCGTTGCTTTTTATTTTATGTATAAATGATATAAAAACATGTTTAAATTATACAAAAATTCGATTATTTGCCGATGAGGCATTATTAATGATTGCGGATAGGAATCTTGAGATTGCTATGAGAAAGATGCAGGAAGATATTGACAATTTATATATATGGCTATGTTAAAATAAATTAAAATTAAATATTAGTAAAACTAAATTCATGGTATTGACAAGAAACCATGTAAATAAAGATGAGTGTATATTAAAAATAAAGAATGACGCTATTGATAGAGTAAATGTAATTAAATATTTAGGCATAATGATATATGAAAATTTAAGTTTTGATGATCATTTAAAGTATTATAAACAAAGTAGCAAAGAAGATTGGAATACTAGCTAGATCAACTAAATTAGTAAATAAGAAGTATAAGATTAAAGTGTATAACAGTATAATTTTACCACATTTTGTTTATTGTCCTTCAATACTATTTCTTTTAAATACAACTCAGATGGACAGACTTCAAAAGTTGCAGAAGAGGGCTATGCGTATTATTTTAAACAAAAAATATGACACAAATATAAGAAGTATGCTAAAGGAACTAAAGTGGTTAAGTAATATAATATATGGAAAATGTCCTGAATATTTAAATGAGAAATTACAGTGTAATCATGAAATTCATAATTATAATACTAGGAAAAATACAATTATAGATTACCATTCATGAGAACTACAAGGGATATGAATTGTTTAGAATATAAAGGTATTAAAGAGTATAATGAACTACCAAATAACATTAAAAATTGTGAAAATATGATATTATTTAAAAAACTGTTGATCGAATACTGTAAAAATAATTAATGTATTGTATATACTATATCTAGGTTTATAAAACCGTAAGAAATAAAAAAAAATAATAATAATACTTGAAACAAAACTTATTCTGTTTTTCTTTTAATTTTAAATTAACACTTATTTTATTAAAAAAAATAGTCTTATGATTAAAAACTTTAAATAGTCTTTTATTCTATTAAAATAAAAATAGTCTCATAATTAAAATAAAAAAGCAGTATGAACACATCATATCTTTCAGTATAATTCTTTCATTTTAACTGTGTTTCTCTTTGTGAAGACCACCTGTTCTGTTCTCATGATGGCCTCCATTCTTATACAATTCCTTTTCGGCACGAAAATGCTGTCTCATAAGTACAACCCTAACTACTATTAATTCGTACACCACGAATTTTTGTTTATATATTCGTAGTTCCATATTTTGGAAAATAATAATGACAACACCTTAAGAGTTACATTTTTTGAAAAGCAATTTTAATGCATTTTAATGCTATATAAGATAAGTTTAACGTATTGAGATACATTTATTGAATACACAAACAGAAGCAAAATTTTTTTTTTAGACCAAAATTATTCGTAGTGTATTAATTAATAGTGGTTAGGGTAGTAAATATATTCTTAGATATCATTAGGATGATACTGTAAATTGGAGGGTAATGTTCTAACGCAAAGGCGAGAGTACACCTCATTGGAGCGTTCTCTGAACCTTTAAATTGGAGCATTAATATGTCCAAAGTTAACTCGGTGCGTCTGAGCCTTATCAGTTTTTTAACAAAAACAATGACCTCAGGATTAATTTTTAATTTTTTTTACGGCGTTGATAACTGTCTAGGGGTTCATAGAAACTTTGAAATAAAAAAGTGAGTGTCAGATATAATCAAAATTTCTTACAATTTATAATTTGAAAGGCCTATGAATGGCATTATGGCATCGCACATCCGAAGTGGGCAAATTTCCATTACTTTGTTGCATAAATCAGGCTTAATTTGACCGATGGCGTGGGTTGTTTTGGCTTTGAGAACCGCTTTGGCTTGCATTAAAATTACTTTTCAAAAAATGTAACTCTTAAAGCGCTCTTATTATTATTTTTCAAAATATGGAACTTTAAATATTGGTATATCAAACAAAAATGCATGGTGTGCCAGTTAATAATGCTTAGGGTAGCATGGGTTCAAGAGGTATTCAGGTAACGGTTCAAAAACATGTTGAAGTAGAACGGAAAAAATACTATACAATCCATGTGACTTCAAAGACTCAAAGCTGCCAAAAACCCATTCAATCTTATCAAGATAGTATTGGTAGCACTCAAAACAAACGTCATGTAACATTACAAATAGGATCAGCTACCCTTGAGGGTGAGCTATAAACAGAACTCCTTGATATTTTTAGAATTGGTTAACACCATTCGATTCCCCAATACACTCTCAGAAACTCATCGATAATTTCCTTTTTATAACAATGCAAAGAGGATCTATAAACAGACCAATATAATCAGACGTTTTCGTCGTGCTAGAGAGCTTCATGTTACAATAGCGGAGCTTATTAAAATTTGCGATCCACCAAGAAGTAAGCAAGAAACTAAGGACGCTGATTGGTGTGAAGTGTTTTTGACTGTTTTCCTTTTCACCATTTTTGGGTTGCTGATGGCTGTATAAGAATTCAGTATTATACTGTGACACAACATAGCATACCCCATATACACGAATTAAATAAGTTAGAGTAAAACTTTACTCAACAATGTTACATACTCTCATAATTGTGCAATACAAAGCAAAGGAATAGAATCCCAACCCTCTATAGTATATATTAATGCATTAAATTATTGTGTATATATTTTACGTCTCCTGCCTAATGGCTTCAATATAGAATGTGAATTTTTTCTCAATAAATATAAATAAATTCCAGCACGCTGCGTGAAGTAAACTTTTTTTGATTTGGTGTGCTTATGATTCCGTATATGCATGCGAATGAATGCATAGAATAATGAATACTGCTGTTGTCCACATTTTTACACTCAGTGGATACAGTGTTTAACAAACAAAGTGGTTTTTTACGCTCTGTGCTTATTTCTGTTTTAAAGTGTTTTTATCTACCTGATTTAATTACATTGTCTCATTATATTCGTCAACTACTGCATCATCATCTTGCTATGAAATGGTGTTCGTACTGTCTGCCTAAATCGCCTGAAATTGGTTTTATTTAACTTTTCTAATAGGAAAGATACATATTTTTAATACATTATCATTACGGATTATTACAATCGTGAAAATATCCTACTTACTATGTAAGATATTACAACTGTATTGGTTTACTTATTTGCTATGGTTTTTATATTGCCAGTGCAGAGACTCTGTCGGCTCTAAAAGTTCATCCCCATCACGTGCTTTAAGAGCAGTACATTTTAAATGATAGTTATCCAAACATATCCAACAAGAGAGCACTCTATCATTTCCCGTAACATTACATTTAGCATTTAAGCAGTCCATAATGAATTAAAAATTAGGAATAAAAGCCCTCAATTAAAAATATGAATATTTAAGCCTCCAATAAAAATTACAAACGACATTAAAAAACCATCTAAAATCTTAGTAACAACACGTGGAATGAAAGAAAAAGAAATTAGTAATAGAGTAATTGAAAATAACAAGAGTGTCATATCCCAAGGCTAACATATAAATCATATGTGATTACATACCAATACTTTTTACAATTTTATTAAATCTATTACTTTTAAAACATTCAATAATATACACATACATATGGGGTTATCCTTTAATTATAAAATTAAACACTTAAACTACTTACATTCTAAACAATTTTTTTTTTGTTTGTTTAATATACTCTCTACTTTTAAAACGAAATTTTAACAACAATTTACTCTTATTATTCCTCATCTTTTCTAATTAAAATTATCTGTTTACATTAATAATTATAATTAAAGAGAAAATTATTTTGAAAATTTTTTAAATTTTTTGATGTAATGTTGGTCGAAAATCCTCACCAATCTCTTGATATGATTGCTGCTGATGGTGATTGATTAAAATCAATTTATTTGCTGTCACTAAATAGTCAGGTGGGGGTGTATAGAGTCTATCCAGAAAATAGTAGCCGCTACGTGGTGGGCTATTACTGCTAAGTTCATATTTGGGGCGTGATATATGTAATTGTTTAATTTCCGTTAAATTTGATTCCATTTTGTCTAGTAATGTTAACTTTTTAATTTCTATTAACTTTACTTTCATTTCTACTTGAAATACGTTTATTTTTTTCTTTAAAAAAAACAAAAATTTCTTGATTTAATTTGTTATTGGCCCTTGTAGTCAGGATCAATGATCTAATTATCAGGCAGGATCGAGTTGGCAGGATCGCCATATAAAGTATTTGAAATGTTTAAAGGGTGAGAAGATTTAAAATTGATTATTGTGCTAGTTTAGTTTTGAATGCTATGTCTAGCCACAGCAGTTTTAATTCTTCCCTGCACTGTTTGAGGTGCTGGGTCAGAATAATGAGAAAAGTTTTGATTACTTTTTGAAGTCAAGACTTTTTCTGAATTTTTATTTTAATGTTTTCACTATTTATAGTATTTTCTAATTTTTACAATGTTTCTTAATACTCTATCATTTGCTCTTTCTATTACAAAGTAATATTCATTTACATTAACATACTGAATTATGATTGGTCAAGACTTCACTCAATATTTTTAACATTTCCACTCATTACTTTAAAATGAGTCATTTGAAGTCATAAATTTCTTTCCTAAGTGCTTTGACCCATGTCAATTGTTTTAATTGCATTTCTTTAAAAGTGTGTCATAGAGATGAGCGATATTTTCAAAACTGTGTTTATTCACGGTGATTGATAATTCACTGGTAACTACAGTGATTGAAATTGCCAAATAACAGTTACTAATAAAAATTGTTACATACTCAAATTTATTTCATTTTATTTTGAGCGAGGCAGAATTACTATTAGATGATGCTGATTATTTACTTTTGTCTTTTATACATGAACTTTCTGTGAAACTTAATTGTCAAACTTCATATAAAAAAAAATTACATTAAAAATAATAACATTGATGACACCACTTCGATTTTGTTTAGTAGTCTTTTCGTAGTATGTATCTAGTTGTCTCTTTCTTACGACTTAATAAAATACGTTATTGTCATTATTGTTTTCTTTTGGAATACTGTGATCACAATCACTGTTTTAAAGAACAGTGATTAACAAATCACGTTCACTGAGAACAACGTTCTTCAAAAATCACTGGATCGCTCATCTCTAGTGTGTCATACTTTGTTTACTTTTTTACTTTGTTTTTATTTCAAAGGTTTAGAAATAATAATGTGTTATACAAATGTAGAGCAAATGTAATTTAAATCTTTTGTATAGTACATGTGGTGTGTTGTTTATATTTGTTATGTTGTTATGTTACTACATTATGATAAATACACTACAATTAATACTTATAGGAATATTGAGTACATACATATAACTATTAAATAAATGCAATATAAACTTATTCTACAATTAAATTAAATAGTATTATTATTTTGATAAAACGCTTCTATACACAATATTAGCTGTGTTACCAGTTGGGGTAAAAATATATACATGTTTCCCACTTGGTACCCGTGAGCAGGCTACATACAATTGACCATGAGAAAAACATGGTGTCTCCAAATTTAAACCAGCCACCTTCAATGTTTGACCCTGAGACTTATTAATGGTCATAGCAAATGCTAGTTAGTAATAAACGAACAAATACCGTTTTTAAGAATCTCGTGTAGGCTTTCAGTTCTCTATCAGCTCTTAAAAATCTTGACATCGGTATATTTTCCCAAAAAATATGTTCTCAAAAATTTCTGAAATGGATTTCCAAAATTCCGTAATTTTGCGCTTATAGCGGGAAAAATAATTTAAAATTTTATTTAGAATAATTTTGTGGCAACAATGAAAAAGTGCATATCTCAAGTTAAGCAAAAAATGTATTTTGCCATTTTTGGAATCAATGCAAACTCTGTCTCAATTTTTTATAAAAATCAATTTAGAATTGTAAAAAATATTTTTAAATGTGATTTCCATTGTTTTGTATTGAAATTAAAACTTTAAAACGTTCTCGTGAAAAGTTTAAAAAAAACAACATAATACCATAATACTATTACAAAAAAAAAAGATTTTTTCTCGAAATCAGTGCATTAACAGGTATCTTTTGGGAGGTATTTCTACAAAAAAGGTGGCCATGACCCTATTATATAAATTTTTCTTTAAATTTAAAAAAATTATTATTGGGTCATTTTTGCATTAAAAATAACAATAAATAAAAAACCGTTTTATCGGTTTCGAAACCGGTATTGAAACCGGTTTCTTAAAAAATGCAGTTTTTCAAATTACAGTAGGACCTTGATTATCCGTGATGGTCGGGACCGGAAGCATTCCGGATAATCGATAATCGCTGAAAACGGGAATTTTTCCTGATAATTGGAAAGAATCATTGGTAACACCTATTGAAAAAATTAAAAATACTAATAAATGTGAAGAATTTCGTCCAATAAATTCACTAAAAACATTTGAAAAAGTTTTAGAAACTGTGTTTAAGCAGCAGTTGGAAAAATACATGGAGGAAAACAAGTTATTGCCAAAATATCAGTCAGGTTTCTGAAAAAAGTTTTCATATGAAAGTGCTGTTAATTATGTCGTAAGTCGATGGAAGAATACGAAACATAATAAGATTCTGGCAATTTTTTTGGACTTTAGGTGAACATTTGAAACGATTGATGTGGACATCCTGCTGCAAAAACTTGAAGTATAGGATAGAGAATGAAGAGCTGATGTGGTCATATTTGTCGAACAAATTACGAGAGTTAACAACACTGAATCTAGCCCAATTGAAAATAAGTATGGAGTACCACAAGGATCAATATTAGGAGCGCTGCTATTTATTATTTACATTAACGATTTGGAAAAGGTCTTGGAAAAGTGTAAGATAGTATTATATGCGGACGATACTTTAATTTTTACGGATGATAAAACGGATAATTTATGTCACGAAAATTTATCAAAGGATATGGAAAATATAAATAAGTGGTTAGGGATGAACAAGCTATAACTAAATGAGAATAAAACCAAATTGTTAGAGATTAATATGGACAATAATATAATATTTAAAATAAATAATGGAATAATAGAAAAAGTTAATTCGATAAAATTTAATGATCATATTGATTTTATTTGTAAGAAAATCGGGGAACAAATCGGATTTTTCAAGCGCATAAGAAATAAAATGTCAATTATAACATCAATAAATATTTACAATACAATAATTAAACCACATTTCGAATTTGGATCAACAATAATATATTCATGCTGTACAGATCAACAAATAATAAGACTACAGAAGTTATAAAATAGGGCAATGCCTGCAATACTTAAAGTAAATAGATTAACATTAACAAGATACTCTGAAATGGTTCAATGTAAAAGAAAGACTACAAGTTAACACCATATATTTTATTCGAAAACTGAAGATAGGCGATGCTCCAGATTATCTAACAGAACAACTACGTTGCGTTGGAGAGGTTCAACCATACAGTTTGAGAGACGTCATGGACTTCAGGATTCAACAAGCTAACACGACTGCAAAGCAAAAATCGCTGTTTTATAAAGGATTAAATCTGTACAATATGTTGCCATTTGATGTTGAAAATTAAACTAATACTAATGTTTTTAGGAAAAAAGTGTAATTTTGATAACGGGCTTTAATTAGAGCATATATATTCATAATATACCTTTATTAATTTAAATGTAATTTAAAAGTATTATTAATACTATTTAATATCAATAAAAAAATCTTAATAAAACAATCAGAAAATACTTATTTGAATAAAAAACTATAAGTACTACGTTGTTCTCCGAAAACAAGGATATGGTCACAATCTTTAGAGAATAAAATAAAGGAATTCCCATCGACCTTCGCGCGGTGTATTCAGTCAACTAAGTTGTATCTTTAATAGGGTTTCTCTAATTTGACAGTTACTTGACATATTATTTAATAACACTGGTAATGGACAATTTTCGCAAAATTACAAAACACTGAAAACCCAGACTACAGTATTATGGAAATCGATTTAACTAAGATATAAATGGTTGATTATAAATTACTCATATTTTAATGTGTCGAATGTTTTTAACAGTTTTACAATTAATATATCAATTTAATAAAAAAAATAAAACCTTTTTAATTTTAGGCTGGTCTGTCATCTTTAAAAACACCTCAGTGTTATTCATCAAATTGCATAAATTTAAATTGTCCTGTGTGCCAAAAAGATTTTAACAAAATCGCAACAAATTTACCATATTCACATTGTGTGCAGAGCCGTCTAATATGCAGGTAATTTTTTTTTATCATACATATTTATACTTTGATTCTCCGCTTCCCACTCCCCCCTTTCCCATATACCCTCCTTTCATCCTATCCCCTATATTATCCTTCCCTCCTTTAGGACGTTGTACAATGGGTCAATCCGACCTCCGGGTACTGTACTTGCCTTGATTGACAGGTACACGTCCTCTAACCTAACCTAACCCTAACCTATACTTTGATTGGAAGGAAAACGTAAAAATTTAAATTACTTTGTTGATTCACTATTTTGCATTATTGATATTGTAAATGATAGGAAAAAAATGTCTAAAAATGTAAGTAAAAATAAATTTGTTGAATAAAAATAATAACATAGTATGTAAATTTTAATTTAGATAAGTAATGAATTTCTTGTAACCAAGAATGGGGACTAACTAACAGTCAGTAGCAATCAGTGTTGCCAGTAATTTTTTTTTAAAAACTTTTTATTTCTGGGAAAAAACTTTTTTTTTTTACAAAAAAAAACTTGTTTTCTACAAAAGTATCATCATTTTTAAAGGAAACACCGGAAAACGGTGTCCTCTATTGGTGTTTCTTTGCTACTTATGCCCGGGACGAATCAAATACACAAAATGTTATATAAAAATATAAATATTTCGTGTTATTGTTGAATTTATTGAAATTTTGAATTTTTCGAAAAAACTTGTTTTGTTAGAAAACAATTTTAATGAAAACTTTTTCGCATCTCAAAAAACTTGGAAAAAAGGGAAAACTTGGCAAATGGCAACGCTGGTAGCAATGCTCCAGAGGTTTCTGTGGATCAAACTACATTAAAATTAATTGTTGATGAGTTAATGGATTTATTAAGCAAGTCGGATTTGCATCTAATCGATTAGAACTCTGGTGACGAGGAATTGCTTTAATAAGATAAGTTAGGATAATTGGCTGAACAAAAGAGAAAGAGCATTAAAAATTACTTAAAATAAGTGGTATCGACGTATATGGAAGAAGTCCTTAGGCAGAATTGTCGTATTTCAAAAGAATTGTTTGAAAATATATCAAAAGGTTTGAATATTCGGAATGTTACATCAATATTCGACGTGACATTTGAATCACCTACAACGCATTTGGCAGTGTTTTTATGGTTTGCAAAACATGAAGCTTTCAAGACCTTTCCGATCGGTTCAGTTTGTACTTGTCAACAATAAGCTGTATTATAGATATGAACAGTTTATAAGCAGTTTAAGCTCAGAAGTAATAAAATGGCCAACAGAAGGAAGAAAGCAAATTATTAAATTTAAAGATATTTTTATTTTCTTATTTGTTTTGCGCGCCTTTATATCAACAGAAGTTTTGCCTTTGTATTTATTAACGTTTATTCGAATTTGTCGTTTATAAGAGCATTTTTTGCTGCAACGGACGTGAGAAATAATTTTTTTATATTAATTCTCCAGCACAATTATTAAAAAAATTATTTTAACAAAGATAAGTTCAGATTTACATATTTACAGCGTTTTTAATTTCAAGTTGCACACAATACGTTATATACAACAAATGTTTTAATCGGCTGTTGTGGTAAAATAATTATCAAACAAAAACAGTTTTGGCAAAAATGGAAAGTTAAATTGTGGTTTTAAAAAAATTCGTGATATTAATTAAGTTTACATACATATTGTGCGGAGTGTTTACAAAACAAAAAATGAAACAGAGATGGTACTCAGTACATGAAAGCGATCGACATCAAATTTTGACCACGAAAGAACTGTATTAATAAATTTATTTTAATTTTTAATTGACTTATTTTATTTAATTCATAAATTACAGGAAAACTTTATTACAAAAGATTTTTTTATTATTATTTTTATGATGCCAAAAAATGGGAAAATATAATGCACTATACAAAAATATTTATCGATATCATTTAAATAACAACATAATTTGCCATCCCTAGCTATAAAAGCCAACTCACTTTTGTCAGCAATGTATGCGACGGATACAAAAGTAGAAGGCAAACGCTCGTTTACCGAAACCAAAGAGTAACCAAAGGCGATAATTATGGCGTTTGAAAAACGCTCATAACAGTAGCATTACCCGCGAATTTAGAGGGAGAAAAAAATGTTATAAGTTTTACGAAGCAGATGTGTTAGAAGCAACAGATATACAGAGTGAAAACTGGCGGCTTAAGTAGAAAAATTAAATGTAAAAAACATTTATTTCGTGTTAAAAAGGGAAAGTTTGGAATATTTTTTATTTCTGCAATGAAAAGTTTAAAGTTTAAATATTAAATTATTAATTGAAATGTGGGTGATTTTCGGTCACAATGAATATAGAGTCTTGTGCAAGTGGTAATTAAGAAGCTAAATATTACAAGATCAAAATAAGGCGTACTGCTTATAAAATTATTAATTATTTATTAAGAGTTTTACACAAAAATTACTTTTTTTATTAACTCTCGTCAATATAAAAACCCACCCCAAAAACTAAAAGAAAATAAATAAACAAAACAGAGAAAATCAGACAGGGACAGAAATACTTTATGGTAATATTTGCTGTCCCTTTCACATTACGCCGGTAAATGTCAAACTCCGTCTCGTCTCTGGCTTGGTGACCGAAACGTCGCACTATGTGGCATTTTGCCTGAAAACCTGGCCAAAATTAATAGAAGTGTTTTATGAGTTAATGGCTGGAATTTTTTTTATAGTGTTAGTGATAATTAGGCCCAAGGATGAACCCAACTGATTTTGGTTCAAATCGGTCAGTGATTTCGCCTGGCCCCCATATAAATTCCCCTCGAAATTGCACTTATTTACACATAATTATAGTAATTATGCAACAATCATTATAAATTTTAGCATGGATCAGTTCTGTGTACTAAGAAATCATGGTGTAATGTTTGGTGAAAATCGGATCACATTTGACCCTAGTCCCCATATAAAGTCCCCTTTATAAATTCACGTTTGCGCTTATAAATGGCTTTAAAACATCGGTATCGTGATGAAATTCGGTATGAACGTGTATTTTATAAATCTAAATCATATTACCAAATTTTGTTATGGTCGGTCCATAATTACCCCTAGGTCCAAAATAGGGCCCCTTAAGGAAATATGTTAAACAATTATAATTGGCTTAAACATTTTATAACCTCGATGAAATTCGACATGAACATGTTTAATATGAATGTGAATCATTTATGATCACATTTTATTATGATCGGATCATAAGTGCCCATAGGTACCACATACGGCCCATTAAGAAAATCAAACATACATCTCATATTGTTATAATAGTCGATATACATATGTAATTAAGTTTTTTAAGTTCTATGATAATTAATATTTATTCATAAAATGTATTTTACATTATTTAATACTTAACTTAAAAATACTTAAAAAGTGAAATTAAATACAATCGTTAAAATCGTTATCATTTCGTCATCAATGTCAGGAAGGCGTAATTTAATAATATCTGAATTCCTTCGCAATTTTTGTAAACTGCAGCTTATAAAAGGGTCACTGCTTAAAAGTAACATATTCAGGACATCTCGATTGGTATCGCTTCTACTGAATTTCCTCGCATAATTCGTACGCCATATGGCTTTATTGCCTATGGCTTTATTACACTGCGTCTAACATTTTAAATTTTTCAAAAAAAAAATAAAATTTTCAAAAAATCGCCAAAAATAATTGCGCAAATTTGCGCAAACTTTACTTTTTGTTCCTGAATGTAGAGAGTTCATATTTTTTGTGGTATATAACATTAAACTACTAAAAACTACTTTCACCTTTAAAATCCTTATCTTTTTTTAGGAAGGGTAAAAAAATGTGAAATTTTTATTATTTTTAAATTTTGAATGAATAATTTTAACATTAATATATGAGATATATATTTAAAAATAAACTGAAAGTAGCAGTTGCTTATACCTTTCAAACAAAAAAAATCAATATAAAACCTCTATTCGTTTAGCCACAAAAAAATATCATATAAACCTACTAAAATTTCAAAAAAACAACAAAAACGCATTTAATTTTCTTCACTTTCCTGACTTTGACATCGTCTCAAATCTACAAATCTCAACTTAGTCGTGAAAATTCACTATATAATGCAGAATTTTGTTGTCTATCGAACTGCATACTCAGTTTCTTAAATTTTTTTTAAATTCATTTTTGCCTTTTTGGCCAGCTTTTCAGGGTAAATGCCACATAGTGCGTCGAAGTAAAATGTGGTAACGCTAGTTCGCTTTAGGCATATGTAAATACTTGCCGAAATGTACTGTCTCTTTGACAGAACGAAACGATCTGTGTAAAACAGAATTCGTTAACGTTTTTGCATGACATTTCAACATGAGTGATGGGACTATTGTAAGTAGAGTTGCCACAAATGCCCTCTTTAGTACTTTCATGCAAATTTATATAACTTTTGAATTTTTACATGTACATATATAACGATTTTTTTTATTTTTGATTAAAAAATTTTTTTAAGAAATAAATAAGATTCTATTACGCACAAATAAATGTTTTAACAAAAGAAATGAATATGAATATATTTTGAATGGCTAATGGTACTAATACCCTTTTGGTACTTTCATATATATTAAACTTTTAAATTTGTACATAAAAAATTATTTTTCCTTAATTATTATTGTTATGATTGTAATGTGTATAAATAACTTTTAAACAAAATAAATTAATAATACGTATTTTGAGTGGCAATTTCCCTTTGGATACTTTCTTATTTATACATAAATCTTTTTAATCTTTAAAATTTTTGAATACATACGCATGTAACGCAAGAACGCATTGCATTTTAAATAAATTAGATACAAATTAAAAATATAAACTGTTTGTTTGAAACACATAAATTTTTGTAGAAAAAGTAAAAGAATGGTTGAATAATTTGGAAGGCCATAAACAAGGATCAAGCCATATAAATGAGAAAAGACGTCAAGTTTAATAAGCTTTGATAATGTTATGCATTATCAATTATACGTTTACTGTTGGAAAATTTATAAAACAAATTTTTGACAAAAATTGTTATGTAACTGCAATTTAGGGTTTATGTTTGACAGTAAAAAAAAGAGGGATTACTTGGACAATTAAAAAGACATAGTTTTACAGTTCAGATTTTTTTCTAAATCAAGCTGCTCTAACGTTGAGCATCACACGCTTACCTACAGGAATTTAAAGCAATTTTTGAAATACATTTTATTTATTTATTTATTTATTAATAACAATGCAATTACGAATTATATTTATAATATAATATAATGGGAAAGTGAAGCGTTCAAAAGACATGTTCTTTTTCACACAGCCACTCCTTTCCAAATGTCAACCTCACCCACTGTCCTTCAAGGGCTTGGTGTCCCCTGTCACGCTGACGAGGCTCTGACGACCGACCATGGGCGGTATAACCTAAATAATTGCACGGTTAAATCCCGGCAATTTGCATGCCTGGAGGCGATGTTGGCAGCCCCATCACCAGGATCGGACGCTATAGCCTAATAAGCTGTACGTCTTAAATAACTCTTATTACCGAAACCAATACAAGAAGGAAAAATAATGAACCCGATATAAAGTTGACGGAATTTGGCATGAAAAAAGGACTAGAATTGGAACATGGAATATACGTACCCCCTTGGAGCCATCACGGCTTGCATAGCTATGCAAAGTGACTTACAAATTCACCTTACTTGGGATCTGTGAAATCAGATGGAGTGAGTCTGGAAAATTCACAACATCAAATGGACTCACTATTCTCTTCTCTGGTAAACCATCAAACGAGCTTCCCCGATCCAGTGGAGTTGGAATAGTTCTTTCTAAGCAGGCCAAATGTGCGCTTATTAGAGTTGTGTAGTTCACGAACGAACTAGTTCAATTGAACTATTCACACAATTGAACTAAAAGAGCCGGTCATTATAATGAGCTCTTTTAGCTCCGTAGTTCTTTTAGTTCTCGTTTCTTATTCGTTCATTTCATTCTTATTAGATCAGTAGTTCCTTTAGTTCAGTAGTTCTTTTAGTTCTCGTTTCTTATTCGTTCATTTCATTCTTATTCGGTCAGTAGTTCTTTTAGTTCAGTAGTTCTTTTAGCTCAGTAGTTCTTTTAGTTCAGTAGTTCTTTTAGCTCAGTAGTTCTTTTAGCTCCGTAGTTCTTTTAGTTCTCGTTTCTTATTCGTTCATTTCATTCTTATTCGTTCTATTAATTTGTTTATCGTTCTTATGTGTGATATTCCTATTGGAATTGTGGTTTTGAAGAGAAATACGAACAGAAATTCTCATTGAATATTTAAAAATAAACCACATGCTTTTACAGTGCTTCAAGCACATAAATGAATTAACAAGAATGAAAAAACGTTAAATACAACAACTTGTTTAAAATGAAAAATCATATTACAAATACGATAAATTTACATGGAATACATTAATTCCTTTATTGGTATTGTTTACATAGTTTAAATATAAATGAGCAAACGTTGCCATAAAGAAGTTACACAAATTGAGGAAGAGAACATAGTTGTTTAAAAGAACTGAACTATTGAACTAAAAGAACGAACTAGTTCATTACAGAGAGCTGAACTAGAAAGAGCGAACACTCAAAAGAGCTAACGAACCCAACTCTAGCGCTTACGGACTGGAAGCCGCACTCAGATAGAATTATCACCGCCAGGTTACGCGGACATGCCCGAAATATCACATTTGTACAATGTTACGCCCCTATAGACACATCTGAAAAGTCAGTGAAGGAAACGTTCTATAACCATCTCGACAGCGTACTCGCAACCCTACCCAAGGGTGATATTATAATAATGATGGGCGATTTCAATGCACAAGTGGGACCTGATAACTCAACAGCAGAGAGCACCATGGGAAAACATGGGTTAGGACGTATGACGGAAAATGCCAAGCTGCTCCTAGACGCATGCAGAACTAGCAACCTTGTTATTGGCTGCACTCTATTTCCTCATCCGAGGATACATAAAGTTACCTGGATCTCTCCTGATAGCGTGACCGAAAACCAGATAGAGCACATCATGATCAGCAAGAAGTGGAGAGGGTCGCTACTAGATGTGCGAAACAAACGTGGTGAGGATATGGGAAGTGACCACCACCTTCTAATCGCTCATATCCGCGTTAAAATCGCTGCCATCAAAAATAATTCCCTCGTGTCACAAAGAAAATTTAACGTGGCGAAGCTAAAAAATGAGGCTATCTCTAACGCTTTCACTAACGAATTAAAAACTTATACAAACAACAACTCTGAACTCACTTGGTCGGAAATCAAAGACATATTTATCAAAGCTGCGGAGAAACACATTGGTTTCGAAAACAACAACCGAAAGGAATGGATTAGCGATACTACGTGGGATTTAATTCAGGAAAGAAAGGGAGTTAAAGCTGCCCTAAACTCGAACAAAACTCGTTCGAATAAAATCAAACACCAGGAAATGTACAACCGATTTAACCGAACTGTCAAGAGTAATGCGAGGCGAGATAAGCGGAATTGGGTCAGCAATATCGCAAACGAGTTACAAGCAGCAGCAGCAACCCATCGCACAAGAGACCTATATCTTGCTGTGAACAAGCTCACTAACAGAACATTCTCGACTGGCAGACCCCTGAAAAATGACGTTGGCGAACTTATAACATCAAAAACACAGCAACTCAGCTTGTGGGAAAAATTTTACGCCAATATGCTGAATACAACGTCTGCTCCACAAGATTCAATCTGCACTTGTATCTCGCACGTGTCGAATCAGAACATATCTACTGAGTGCCCAGGATTGAATGAGATCAGCGGAGCAATTGGGTCAATTAAAAACAACAAATCTCCAGGCTTGGACAATATTTCCCCAGAACTCCTTACAACCGACCGCGTTACTAGTGCTCGCTTATTGGAACCCGTCATAAGGGCATTCTGGAATAACGAATCTATACCAGACGAAATCACCGCCGGCTCAATTATAAATCTCCCCAAAAAAGGCGATTTGACCGACAGGAAGAATTGGAGAGGCATAACTTTGCTGAGCATGGTCAACAAAGTTATAGCGAATATAATAAACAAAAGACTGTCAAAAGCAATTTTTCTCCGAGGGGAACAAGCTGGCTTCCGTTCCAACAAATCTTGCGTCGACCAGGTCAATAGTCTCAGGATTATTGTGGAACAGTCGGCTGAATGGAGATCGCCTCTTTATCTCGTATTTATTGACTTTGAAAAGGCTTTTGATACGCTCAACCATACGGCCGTATGGAACGCACTGGCTTGCAAGGGTGTCCCTACTAAAATAATAAACTTGATAAAGACATTGTACAACAACGCAACATGCCGCGTACTACATGAGAAACAACTAGGAAAGAGCATCAAATTAAAAACCGGAGTCCGTCAAGGTTGTGTGCTGTCACTACTCCTCTTTAACTGCGTCCTGGATGTAGTGATGCAAAAGTCGACAAATCATAGAAGAGGGATTACATGGGGTCTACAAGACAGATTAGAAGACCTGGACTATGCGGATGACATATGTTTATTAAGCCATTCTTTCTCCGACATGCAGTCGAAACTGGATCTAGTTAGCGAAACCGCAAAGTTAGCTGGATTAAAGATGAGTATCCACAAAATTAAATCACTCAGAATGAATGCTAATGCAACGGGGAAATTCCTAATATACGGCAAGGAAATTGATGAAGTGGAGTCCTTCTGCTATCTAGGCAGTATAATCGATAAATCCGGCGGTTCAACAGCAGATATTGCCAGCCGCATTAATAAGGCACGCAAAGCTATTGCCCAACTTAACCCCGTTTGGAAATCATGTAATATATCGAGGCGCACCAAAATTAAAATTTTCAACTCCAGCGTCAAATCCACATTACTTTACGGTTGCGAAACGTGGAATATGGCACCCCGAGATTCCCAGTCTATTCAAGTATTTGTGAACAAATGCCTGCGTAGAATCATGCGTGTTTACTGGCCATCCATAATATCCAACGCCCAACTCTGGTCAGATACAAACCAACAACCAATAGAGATGGAAATAAGAAGACGCAAGTGGGGCTGGCTTGGGCACACTCTTCGCAAGCCATTACATGACATCACAAGGAAAGCCATTGATTGGAACCCCCAGGGAAGCAGGCGCATCGGACGACCATCACACACCTGGAAACGCCAAATCACAATCGAATTATCCAAACTACATCTACAGTGGAACGAAGTGAAACACCGCGCTGACGATCGGGTTTATTGGAACCAACTTGTTGCGGCCCTATGCTCCCTAGAGGAGTAAGAGGAACATATATATATGCACTAGCTGAGTAAATTCGATTATATGCTCGGTATAGTGTAACAGTGCAGAATCCGGGTGGAATCAAACCCATGAACCTCACGCTCAATTCTCTAGCTAGACTACCAGAGCACCCTTTTGGAATATTAAGTAGCTTCATGCAATGATTTAAAATTTTTACGTTAGTAAGATGGTTAAGCTATGGTTATTGCCTTAATCGGCTTTTAGATTTAAGAGAAAAAATCGTACACTTCAAGAAAGGGGGAAAAATATTTATGAATTATACAGAAAGCTTTTTAATTTTAAAACAAAATTATATTTGTAGCAAATATTGAAATTCAATCATTCGACGATTTTTCAATTTTCTTAAAACAATGATGGTTAAAATGGTTAATTTTTTTATCATACATACATACATAATTAGTCATTACGATCCTTCAGTCAGGATTACAACCTAGTTTCTCACACCACTTATGTTGTGTGTGTTAATTTTGTACATGAGTGTTGGGACCTACAGTTAAAGTCGACTAAGAATGACAGATTTTTTAGAAACTTTTCATGGCAATTTTATTTGCTCAGAGTTTTTGCCAGAAATCTGCTAAGAGGAAGTCGCCGAAGAAATACTTTTTGTATTTTGTTTTGATGTCTGGCCTGGGGCTCGAACCCTGCCTTTACACACTACCTACAAGACTACGGCGACTTCACATTCAATTTAAAATAACCTACTGAATATAATTAATAAAACCTCGTAAATAAATTGTGACATCAACAGCATTAACTCTTTTTTAACAAAAAAAATCGACGTCGTATTAATTTCACTGCGTTTACGTGTTTTCTTAGAAAAATATATAATTTATGTAAAACCTAAACTTTCTAAATTTGCAAGTACTAGTTGTAGGCATCTAAAAATTGTCCAATAATATCGAAAAGATCACAAAACAACCGCGGGCATTAGAAGGAAGAACCCTTTCATAGCGTCGTCAGAAATACGAAAATTCGTTTAAGAAGAGCACAACATATTAAATTTGACAAAAATCATTCGTCGCTGACTAAACCTAAAAGAAATAAGCTAACATTCAAGGCGAATTCATAATAGGTGACCTTATCTCTACAACAAGTACAACAATGCAAAAACAACAGGCATTTTGTTTTGTAAAATCTCTTTCGATTGTCAGAAACAGCTGACTGAAGAATGGCGATGGGAAGAAAAATGTTAAAAGAAAAAGAAGAAAAATATACAAACTTCTGACACAATAAGAAAAAACGAAATTGATTATCAAAACAAAATGCACAAAAAACATCAAAATTTTGACAATCGAAATGATATCAGCTGTTTAGATACTCCCACCTAATATATGAATTCGCCTTGCTAACATTATTCAGGAAATTCTAAATACAATCGATTTGACCCTAATTGAAAGAACCTGTGTAGTGTATTTGTAGTTGTAAGTCGCTGTAGTCTAGTAGGTAGTGTGTTGGCTTATAGGCGAAAAGCCAGGGTTCGAGCCCCAGGCCAGACATCAAAATAAAATACAAAAAGTATTTTTCGGCGTCTTCCTCTCAGCAGATTTCTGGTAAAAACTCTGAGAGTAAATAAAATTGCCATGAAAAGTTTCTCAAAAATCTGTCGTTCGGAGTCGACTTTAAACTGTAGGTCCCGCCACTCATGTATAAAATTAACACACACAACATAAGTGGTGTGAGAAACTAGGTCGTAATCCTGACTGAAGGGTTGTAATGACCAATTATGTATATATGAATGTGTAGTGTCTAGTGAAGCAAGATTAACATAGTTTGGGTCTGATCATAAAACATAATTTCTTTATGGATCGACATTTAGCCGAACATATTGTGCAGATTACTTTGATCCAATTCGCTCATGAAAACTTTAATGTAAAATAGATTTTTATACCAATAAGTTGATATTAATAGTGGTTAGGGTAGTATTAGTGTTATTGACATAGTCGATTTTTTTTCATCACACGGCCATCTCCAAAAACCTTTACAAAGAAATATATACTATAGCTCTCAACTGCGAATATCACTAATCAAATTGACAATAAGCTGGCCGATCTGAAAACAGAAAGCTTATAAATTTCCGAAAAGTGGGCGAGTTAGATGCCAAAAATGTTACCATTTGGGAAAAAAATAAAGACAATCGGACCAAAAATTTGGTTTTTATGTAAAAATCAATACTGTAATATACGTCATACGTTACGTTACGTAGATTTATGTATCATAATACATAAAACATATTTAAATTTTTTCCTTATTGCAAGTATGTATCATTAAAATTATGAAATTTTTTAAAACTCGATCTAGGGTTAATAAAAACAAAATTGAGAAACAAACTTCCAATAAGCATAATAAAGTATAAACAGTATAATGATCATGAAGTTTAGTAGTGATGGATATTTTAAGTAATTGTCATTGTTTTTTTTTTTTGCTTAAGTATAGTTCTAGTTTATAGCCGTCATTAAATTTTGATTATTTATTCCATACGTATCGAATTTAAAAGTTTATGAAATACAATTCATACTTTATATCAAAAATACGTAGGCATATATTTGTTTTTAAATATTTAAACAAAATTGTTTTTTTTAACGATAGTCGTTTTTACGTACAATTTTAAACTGATGGAAAATTTTTAAACGGCAACGCTGCACTGTTGTCCAAAACCCCAATGAATAAAAAGTAAATTATGTTAATATGTTGACAAGTGTCTAAAGTACATAACGGCATATTTTTTTTTTCTTTAAACAGCTACACTAGCATTGATATATTGCCTCAAATACAAGTATATGCTTCTTTGCTAAAAAATTAATATCTCATCATCTCTTTTAACAGTGCAAGTGAAATTATCGTGAAAAAAAATAAGGACAATTAAAAAAAATGTTTTCGTGTAATTAATAGAACAAAGGTATGAGTAAAAAAAATACTGTTTAAATTTTTCATAAAATATGTTTTGTTTATAAATAAAATGCAATTATGTACATGTGTGTTTTAAATGTGAAATTTTTGTTTAATGTCCGAATTCAATTAGAATTTCAAATGGTAATTTATCGTAATTAAGCTTTAGTTCTTATGCTGTCGTCATCTGTATATACACACAGTTACTAAATTATACGTACGGTTAAAAAATTTCCGAAATTTTTTAACTAATCCGTTTTCCTTGAAAATCTTTATAGTTTCCTTGATGTTAAGACGGTCTTTTGCATTGTTAAAAAATTTCTGAAATTTAACTGAATTGTGGCCCTACACAGGCTCACAAAGGTATGCGATTTACAAATTTCACAAATTTTTGAACCAAAGCAAAAGCTTAAAATCGAAGAAAGATGTCAGACATTTATAAATATTTTCAAAGAAAAAAAAAACGGATTGGTTAAAAATTTCTGAAATTTGTTAACTTTTGTGGGCCTGTGACCGTCTTAAAATCGAGGAAAGTTGTCAGACAATTACAAAGATTTTCAACGAAAACGGAATAGTTAAAAAAATTTCTGAAATTTGTTATTCGTATATATACTTTTGTGGCTATGTGTATGTAGCTTTTTAATGTTTAAAAAATTAGCTGCCGGATTTTGCCCAAACGATTTTTATTTCATTTAGGGCCATTATTACAACTTGTCGTTAAACTTGGGGTTAGTTCAAGGTACCTTTAGCTAAAGGGAACTGTAAAGTTACCTTTAACTTATTTATGTTATTACAACTTACAGATAAAATTGTTCAAAAATATGGCAGTGCCGGAGCAATGTCGATAAAACTGCTCAATTATACAAGTTTTTTTTAACGCAGTGGTAACCGCGGGCTTCGTTTTTTTGTTGTATATGCTCATTTTGTTTAAATTTGAAGTTGCCATACTGAAAGTAATATATAATATGGCAAGTTCAAGCATAAAGTAACCTTTAAATGTTAAAGGTAGGATGATCCTCCCTTTAGCTTAACGATCACTTCTATCTTATTGTGTACTCATAATAACGAAAAGCAATTTATCTGCCCGTTAAAATCCTCCCTTTAGTTGACGGCAAGTTGTAATAATGGCCCTTAGAGTTTAACATGTCCGTTACAAGAAAAGAGCTGTATAATACTTGGAATAATGAATAATGAAAAACAACTAACTAAGAAAACTAATGCTGTTGTTAAACACGTTGTTGCTAAGATTGGTATTAATAATGAGCTATTACAGAAAAGTAAGTTATGAATTTTTACGGAAAAAGTGGGGTCAAGCCAATCGAACAAGGCTCTAGGTGTTCCCAGATATTCAAGTTTTAGTATCTATGTGATATGGAAGGTGCTACGTCTACTATTACTAGCCCGCCAATTGTTAACCAAAATATTAATATCGGCACTAAATTTCATCATTCATGATTTGGGGATTTTGACTGTTATAGTTTTCCCAGATATACGAATTTTAGTATTTTATTTATAAGGGAGGTAACAAGCCCACTGTAGCTAGTTCAACCATTTTTCCCACAAATGTTTATGTGGCTATCAAAGTTGTCCATGCTGAATTTGAAGATTCTACCTGTTGCAGTTTCCATGATATAAGACTTTTAATACTTAATTCTTAAGGTAGGCGTGGCACTTCACCCATTTAAAACTTTTGAATAAACATTAGCCTATAATTCCACCCACACATACAGAAATACGATGTGAAAATTTTAGGAAAATCGGTTCAGTTGTTTTGTCGTCTTTAGGCTTCAAACAGACCCCCAAAAAACAAATTTACATATATACACACTCATTCACACACATATATATTTGATTTTTTCTCTCTAATTGTTTATATTGATGAAATCTATAATCGTACCAAGTTTCATGTTGGTACGGCTTTGCCAAAGCGAGCTATAACTTTTGTCCGGCTAGATTGAGCATTTGGACCACTGTGCGCTGTGCACAACATACACCATATGTAAGAATTAAATAAGATAGAGACTAACTACATTCAAAAATGTTTCATTCTCTTAAGCCGAAAGTCCATACCATCCGTTTCATGCGATTCTTGCATTCTATGCGGTTTTTATTGCAAGTTACACACAATGTGTTTTATACCACAGAATATACACAGAATGGAAACGAGATTTTGACAGTTAACCCCGCATTGAGAAAGGGACAGCAAATATTGCCAAAAAAAAAAGTATTTCTGTCCCTCTCTGCTTGTCTGTCTGTTTTGTTTATTTATGTTTTTTTAGTATCTGGGGTGGGTTTTTTATATTAGCGAGAGTTAATAAAGAATGTAATTTTCGTATGAAACTATTAATAAATAATAAAAACAACTAATAACAATAACAAATTTTAACAGCCAACCCTTGCCATGCTTGAATGTACCCAACGGCGAGTGATATTCGAAGATTTGTAAGCAGTTCACAGCAGTGAACCACATAAAACTGGAATGATAAATGTTGCTTTTCTAGTTCTACGATTAGTTTGTTAGAGTGTTAGTATAACTAGTAATTACGAAGTTAGTAAAATTAAGAAGTTAGTACAATCAAATTTCTACCTTAAATTTTTTATATATATAATGCTTTACTGTTAGCAAGATTCTTATTCTAAAGTAGCTCTCATATTTCTATTGAATTTATTTCAATTATTTTATTTTCAAGGCAGAAGGCCACATCCCCCCTCTTTTTTGTTTTGAACTTGGTATGATGTCTGCCATATGCAAAAGGATACAAATGATAGTCTCTTGTATTATGTCATTGGCATGGATCACCCTTGCTCCAAAACAAATTTACTTCATCGCATTATAATAATTCTGTTTGAATTAAATTAACTATTTGTAATATTTTTTCGCTTAAGCTTTTATTATCTTTTCAATTCATATTTGATCGGTTTTTATATTTTAAGGCTTTTTTATTTTGTTTTAACTTTTTTATTTCATATCATTTGCCATTTTAAGGCTTTTTATTCAATTCAAATTTTTAATTTTTCATTTTACTTTTATATTTTCTCATGCCTTGTATCTTTTTTATATTGTTTCCTTTATTTTTATTTTAAGGCCCTTCTCATGAAATTTTAATATTTGCCTTTTTTCTTTTTTTTCATGAGACCCACAGGGAATTGAACCCCACCGCAAACAAGCGGTTTCCACTATAGTTTTGAGCCCATTTGTTCATATTTTTTGTATGGACCATAGACCCCGAGTTATTCCTTTTAGTTTCCAGCGTTGGTGGTTTAATTGCAGTAAACCTAGTCATGGTACGAGGATCTATCACGCCCCATGATAGTGAGAACATCACTACCACAAATCGTTGTTCAAAAAGAAAAAATCGCATTAAGGGAAGCCACTAGGATTTAATTTGGGTCTTATGAATCTTTTTCCTAGTGCTTGTCTGCACTGTGACCCGATTGTTTTTATTAACGACCGCTTTTTCGTAAAGTGGTTTATGCTTGGCCCTGATTTGCCTATTCCTAACATGAACGACATCGCCTACCCCATAATTCTTCGGTATGACACGACGCTTAGCGTTGCGTCTCCTTAAGGTTGCTTCTTGCTTTTCTTTAATTGATTTTTTTATCCCTCTATTTAATTTTCGCCTAAAGTTTTGCAACCTTTGGTAATTAATTCTTTCGGCTCTATTGAAGAAAATGTCTACTGGTTTCTTGTTCGAGACAGAATGGACGGTGTTATTGTACCTATCAGTGGCGAGCACTCCTAAACCTTCATGTTCAGCCTTCAAACATCGATAAAGTTCTAGTAAGGTTGAGTGGAACCGCTCTACCTGTCCGTTCACCTCACTACGGCCTACTGGGTTTAAGTATACCTTGACACCAAACTGTTGGATCACATTCATTACTATTGGACTAATAAATCCCCTTTCATTATCAGTCACTAAAATACGTGGTGTCGAGAAATAACTAAGGATTTCAATTATTTTTTTCCTCATTTGTAAAGCTGAACGATTTCTAAGAGGAAAGAGTTTTCCAAGTTTCGAAAATTTATCCAAAACGCTAATAAAATACTCATTTTGGAGTACAAAAATATCCATGTGCAGTATTTCACAGGGATAAGAAGGAATTTCGCAATTTTTCGTATATCTTCCTTTTAAACTGTTCATTTTAGGGAAATAGTACTTTTCTTGGAGCTGTAGTTTGTTTTCTTCCTTAGTCCTATGTGCCCTTTTGTGCTCTTCCTCTATCAACCAACACACCCTATCTGGGCAAGTCACGTCTTCTACAAGTCTTTGAGTGATTCTTAACTTATAGTGTGAAAAATGTTCTAACTAAACCTCTTGTAATAACCACAAATACTGTTCAGGGATTTTAATTCCATCTAGGACATTAGGTCTAAGTTTTTCTTTTAAAATTCGTGTAAGGTTTTCCTTGTTAATTTCTTCTAAAGATATGACATGGCGGTTATAAACAGGATGAGGATTTATGTGTGCAGTCATATCGGATTGGAATTGTCGTATTATAATTTGATTGCGAAAAACATTAATGGGAGCCTCGACATGTGGAATCAAATCTGTGCCATCCTGTTTAGCGCTGTGTGCAGTTCCCTCGCTAGCTGTTACAGTAGCTGAGTCCTCATTTTCTATTGTATCCTCACTAGCTGTTAGAGTATCTGAATCTTCACTTCTTGTCCTACCTTCACTCGCAGTGTCAGTGGAGGATTCATCCGCAATATAGGCACACAAATCTGTAGGTGCAGCTCTTGAAGTCCGCTCAGCTTTTACTGAGTCGGCTTCGTCTGCCTTTAGGCGGGATAAGGCGTCGGCTACCACATTAGATTTCCCTGGTTTGTATATCAGTTCAAAATTGTATTCCTCAATTCTAGACTTCCACCTTCTTAATTTTGCATTGTAGTTTCTATTGCTCAGAGCAAACGTCAGGGGTTGGTGGTCGGTAAAAATGCGTATTTTCTTGGCTCCACATAGATAGGAGCGTAAATTATCTAATGCCCAGGCTATAGCGAGCATTTCTTTCTCGTTTGTGGCATATGCTTCCTCTGTTGTATTCAAGGAACGAGAAATGAAAGTTATTGGTTTGTCCTTTTCCATTTTCCCTTGAGAAAGCGCGGCACCTAGTGCGTTGTTAGATTAAACAGTTTGTCAAAGTCCGAAAAGCTAATACATCCGACGAAGTAAGCAATTCCATGAGCTCATTGAATGCTTGCAATTCTTCCTCACCGAGAATAATTTTAACCTTTTTTGATTGATTGGCCTTGACTTGTGCCATCTCACCGCGAATAAGATTGGTTAAGGGTTTAGCTACCTTGGCAAAGCCTCTAATGAATCTCCTATAATAAGATGTTAATTCTAGGAAGCTTTTCAGTTCTTTAAGGGTTTTGGGTGGTGCAATGTCGAGGATTGCTTTTACTTTTTTCCTATCAGGTGGAATACCATCCTTTGTGACTACATAACCAAGGAATTCGACCTCGGTTTTATAAACGCAGTTTTTTCTAAATTGACTCTAAGGCGGGCTTCTCTTAGACACTGAAATACCTTCCTAAGGTTTTCTAGGTGTTCTTTAGTAGTACCTCCGTCTATATAGACGTAGCAAATGTTCCCTATACAACCCCGCAAGACGTCCTCGACCATACGTTGGAATATGGCAGGAGTATTTCGTAGGCCGAATGGTAGCCTCAAAAACTCATACTTGTCATTCATTGTAGAAAAGGCTGTCTTTGGAATATCCCTTGGGTTCATTGGAATCTGGTGAAACCCTGAAGTGAGGTCAAGGGTTGTGAAAAATTTCGCTTTGCCAAGGCTCGCCAGAGTTGACTTTATGTCAGGAATTGGGTATGTGTCAGGTATGGTAACGGTATTCAGTCTTTTGAAAGCTACAACCATACGATATTGCCTCTCTCCATTGGGTTTTGGTTTCTTCGGGACAACCCAAATGGGAGAGTTATAGGGACTTTTTGATGGCCGAATTTTTTTTTTTTCTAGAAGTTCTTCTATTTGTCTGTCCACTTCAGCGCGCATACAAGTCGGATATGGGTAATTTTTTGAATATATATGGGTCATCAGTGGTACATCGTATCTCAGCTTTAATAGAGGTTGCTGCCAACTCGTTATTTATTGGCCCAAATATGTCTTTGAATTCAGCTATAAGTCCGTTTAAAGTGTCTTGTGTCCGGGGAAAGTTTGTTAAGTCCACCCTATGTATGTATTGCAAGGGGTATACTGATTCCTTGGGTAATCGTTAATGTATTATTTTTATGGTACAAAAACTGTCGGTTTATAAAGGGGTTCAGTTGAGGTTGATATTGATTTCTCGGAACAACCCTTTGGGAGAAAGTCTGATTTTGAGTCTTATTTGGGGGACTGAGGAATTTATTGAAACCTATTGGAACTTGAACTCTGTTTCGATTGTCATTCGAATGCAGGGTGACTTGGCTCCTGTAATTTATATTTCGCAACTCCAGACATTGCGAATATGCTTCAGGGAGTGTCTTTGGCTTCATAAGCATTATCATTTTTGATAGCTCGCCATTAAGACCCCTCACGAAGACTTCCAGAGTCTTGTTCCTGTATGTCTCGATTAGTACTGTGGCTGTTTCTTCTGAGTAACTCTCAGTTTTCAATTTATTTATGATAAGGGAGAGCTGATGAATCATTGTAGCGTAGAATTCATCTATGCTCACCCCCTTTTGAGCCAATTGGGTTAATTGGTGTTCTAAGGTACGGACGTCTGTTTTATCTGCATAATGCAGAAACAGACAATTTTCTATATATATACCCAATCGTCATCGAATATATTATAGGAGGTAAGGCATCAGCCCTTCCACTACATTTGCGGCGTATAGTCTGAATAATAGCCCTATAAATCGGCTTTTGTCGGACGATTTCGTAGTCCTTCAGGATGCTCTCCACGCTATGTATCCAGGATACATACTGCGTGAGATCACCTTCGAAAGGTTGCAAGTCCTTTACGCAATCGGGTAATTTCCCGATTTCGTTTAATTCAGACTCCGTTGTTATAGCGCGCAAAGGAGGGTGAGAGGTCGAGGAATCTTCGTTCCTGACCGAAACATTTGCCCTCCGTTCCAGACTTAGTGTCCTCTCATCGAGGGTTCTAAGCTGGCTTAGGACCGCATTTAGCCCCCCATTTTGTAAACTTTCCATATTTACCTTATTTGTTTCAGGAGCATTCGAGATGTTGAGAAATTAAGTTGAAGGATTCTTTTTTACGGCTGCCGCAAGTTTTCGCAGTTCTTTTGTATTTCTCATCGTTTTTTTATTCGTTACAGGATTTTAGGCTCCTAGATTTTTCACAGGATTCTCTTCCACAATTTTTTACTCACTGTAAAAATCCTGTAATCCTGTATTCCTTTTGATAATTTAGGCTTTTATTTTTTCACAGGATTCTTTTCCACAATTTTTTATTCACTACAGGATTTTTCCTTTTGAAAATTTATTTCCTAATTTAGACTTGTGAATTTTTTATTTCTCACAGGATTCTTATCCACAATTTTATTCACTACAGAATTTTTCTTTTTGCTAATTTATTTCTTAAATTAGGCTTGTAGATTTTTTATTTTTTACAGGATTTTTATTCACTACCGGATTTTTCTTTTTGATAATTTATTTCCTAATTTTATTTTTCACAGGATTTTTATTCTCTACCGGATTTTCTTTTTGAGGTCCCTGCTCGGGTGCCACTTAACTTTCTCCTTCCAGGATTGCCAAAAAATATATTTTATAGTGGACGACCACAAATAAAATACTTCAATTAATTCAATTCACAATTTATTATGTTAGTTCACGAATTATTATTTACTTATCACTCTAGTATTCCCCAAAAGACTAAAAACTACTTTACAATGTTTTAGTATATAAAGAAATAATAATTAAGTAATAGCGCTGATTCTACATACTGACAATTTCGCAAGGTATAAAATTGTCTAGACGAAATGTGATCTAATTCCCGTTGGCTGGCGCGTGTGCAACGTCAGCACTAATTTGTGGACATGAGTTTACCTCAAGTACACTTGCTCGTGTTAACTTGTATTTTATTTTGGTTTATTTATTTACGTATTTGACAGACTCTCTTGCTCTGTCTCTAAAAGTTAAAGGTCTTGAGGAAACCTTGTTCTCTTGTAATGTTATGTTTTCGTAAAGCACCGCATAATAGCATAAGACAACAATAGTTCTATGTTATATATATACATGTTAATAATTAATTTACTTAAGCCGAAAGTCCATACCATGCGTTTCACGCGTATACCGAAAAAGTAGAATCAGTGTAGTTGTTTGTGACAAGTTACAGAAGAAAATGCATAGACGCATAGAATGCATCAAGTAGGTTTACTTTCTACTTTTCTATGCGACTCATGCTTCGACGAAAAAATCAGCTGTTTCTTAAACTTAGGTATGAAAATTATATTCTATTGTGAATGATTTCGATAAATATGTTTAGATAAATATAAATAGTGCATTAGTATTTTCGCATTTTTTATTTGCATTATAAAAATATTAATAAAAACATATTTCATAATAAATGTTACTAATAATTTAAGAGGAAAATGCATTAAAATACATTTTTAACACATTTCTTTCATGAACAAAATTTGTATATTAGTTATCGATTGTTTTATGTACTGAGGTGTCATATCTTTTGAATTTATTATTTTGTAAACAAGAAAAATGGAGGATAAATTAACTGAAAACACTTGTCTTGCGTTCTTTTGAACTTTTCGTAGGCCTTAGCAGCACAATACAATGTAATTTTTGTGCGAAACTATTAATAAATTATAAAAGCAACTAATAACAATAATAATTTTTAATTTTTCCTTTCAAGAAATTAAAAAATATTGGCAACTTTCAGCAAGAAAAATTTTTTATGAGCAGTACGTCTTATTTTGATCTTGTAATATTTAGCTTCTTAATTACCTCTTGCACAAGAAACTATATTCATTGTGACCGAAAATCACTGCGACTGATTTTTTGTTTTGATCAGCTGTTGTGGTAGACAACAAACTAGCAAACAAGAACAGTTTTGGGAAAAAGAGAAAATCAAATTGTAATTTTAAAAGAATTTATGGTTTCAGTAACATGTTTATGAATTTACATATATGATATTTTATGCTGCTAAGCACAATATAACCAGTAACGTAAATTATGACATTTGAAAAACGCTCATAACATAAAAGCACAGGCCAATTTAGAGGGAGAAAAAAAATGTTAAAAGTTTTGCGAAGCAAATGTGTTAGAGGCAACAAATGTACAGATTGAAAAGATAATAAAGATAAAATAGAAAAATTAAATGTAAACAAACATTTATTTTGTGTTAAAAAAGGGAAAATTTGAAATATTTTTTAATTTCTTCAATGAAAAGTTTAAAGGTTCCTAAATATTTAATTATTAATCGAAATGTGGGTGATTTTCGGTCACAACGAATATAGTTTCTTGGGCAAGAGGTAATTAAGAAGCTAAATATTACAAGATCAAAATAAGACGTACAGCTCATAAAAAAATTTTCTTACTTAAAATTGCCAATATTTTTGAATTTCTTGAAAGAAAAAGTTAAAAATTGTTATTGTTATTAGTTATTTTTATTATTTGTTAATAGTTTTACACAAAAATTACATTTTTTATTAACTCTCGCCAATATAAAAAACCCACCCCAAAAACTAAAAAAACATAAATAAACAAAACAGACAGACAATCAGAGAGAGACAGAAATACTTTTTGGTAATATTTGCCGTCCCTTTCTCAATACAGGGTTAACTGTCAAAATCCCGTGTCGTCACTGTGTACATTGTGGCGAGATTCAGATGAAACGCAAGGTCGCATGAAACACATGACATGGACTTTCGGCTTTATAAATAAGAGCATTTAAAGCAATGGTCTTCACGAAGAGAAACACAACTAAAATGAAAGAACTACTATCCATACATGCATACAAGGCATTCGGCTTCTTTAAATATGTATGTATATTCAATGAAAATAAAAAAGTGTTTCCCAATATTCTTTTAAAAAAAATTGTGAGTTAACACTTTGCACGCAAAATTCCAAGTTGTGGCTTCATTATACTGTGTTTTTGTTAACTTTAGAAATTTAAATGCATCTTTGTTCTTACGGCTGATCTTCCTATTAATTTTGACAATGCGATTTTGAAAATAGCTGCCACTTTTGTTACTATTAATGTTGTTGCTATTTGATAATATATATATATATATATATAGTGATGGCCTTATAATTAGAATGTATGTTTGTTACTTTGTTATACAGTTTTCACTGTGTACCTGGGATCAAAGGCTTTGGTTGGAGGACGTCTTTCATACATTTTTCCATCAGATTGGGACAAATTAAACTTAAATTCGTCACTCTAGAGAACTCTGTTACAGAAACATCGTTTCTAATTATAAGGCCACCACTGTATATATAATAATATATATATATATATATATATATATATATATATATATATATATATATATAAATTACATAAATTATTTATATATATATATATATATATATATATATTCATATATATATATATATTCATATATTCATATATATATATATATATATATTCATATAATAGATGATAGAAAAGTAAAAAGAGGAATAAATGAACTTTGTAAAGTTTGGAAATGGATAACGGGAACTCTTCTGATCATTTCGTCGCATTTATTCGCATTAATGATAAATTATAACAAGCAATTTGTAACTAATTCAAAATTATTTGATACGATTTCACAAATGTTAAAATATAAATATATATATATATAATAATATATTATATATTATGTTTCTTAAGTGATAAGCCCTGCATCTTTGAACACTCTGTAAAATCTTTTATTTATTTCTTCTATTGTAACGATTCTTTGATTTCTTCAATTGGTTGTGATTTTTTACATTTCATATACTTATAGTATTTCTTATATATACATTACAAGTATTAAAATTATTAATATTATCATTATTACATGATTAGTTTTTGTTTATCAGATTTATATTTTCTAATCCAAATTTATATTTTCTAATCTATGTCAATTATATCATAACTACTTATTCTATTAGTTTTAATATAATTCCAAATTCGTAATTTTGGATTTTCATAAATTATTTAATCAATTTTAGTGCTATATATACCTGTAACATTCAGATCTTGTGTCTCATGTGTGCCGGAAATAAGTATTGTACCATCTTTAATTATTTCTATTTGTTTGAAATTTGACTTAACTAATGTACAATTTGCTTTTCTGTTATTCAGTAAGTTCGATAAATATGTTTTATTTCTTAATTCTAAACAAAATGTAATTTACAATTTTTTATATTTACGTAATTATCCTTACATTTAGCAATGTTTTCTCTTAACAAAATTCATAGTGATTACATATTTTGCTTACAATTGGATATTAATTACAGTAATTATTATTTAAATAGTATAACAGTCACGTTATATTTTTTATATGTCATCTTCACAAATGAACTTTCAGTTCAAAAATTTTCAAAATTTTTGATGGATCTTGATTGTTTACCTAAGAATTTGCTCTTCACACGTTTGAACGACTACCAAAAGTAGTCTAATATTTCCGTTTTTCACAAATATTATTATTTCGCTTCGCATAAACATTAGCCAACTTCCGGTAGTTGGTCCACAACACAAAGGAAAAAGAACACATTTTTCAATAAACATTTAAGATCCATCAAAAATTTTGATAATTTTTGAACTGAAAGTTCATTTGATAAGACAACATATATAAAAAACATGACTCAGTTGTTACACTCTTTAAAGCATAACTTCTGTAATTTTTGTCCAATTTTATCAAACGAAGAAGAAGAATGCCGCCACTTATTTCATATTTTTTAATTAAATTTTGCAATTAAGAATGGCCAAACATAAAAAAATAATATTTTCCAAGTTTACCCCATCAAAACTCATAATATATAAGTTTGAACAAAATGTTTATGTATACCGTTTTAAAAGCTAATCTCTCCCCTTTCTAAAAACTTTGAATTTTTAAAAAAGGTTCAAACATGTTTGTATAATCAATAATTTTGTGTGAAAAGATCAAAAAACCGTTTTTGTCAAATAAAAAAGTTTCGAGGGTTCGAGAAAAATAACACTAGATTTACCGCGCCAGTCAAAATGACTGATTTTGCCTCATTACCCTTAAATATTGACTTTGTGTGAATATTTTTTTCCGAAACTATTAAATGATTTTTATAACGACAACTAAATACAATTAATTTGATAACTTATTTTGATCTTGTGTCCACAATAAAAAAAATAATTTTTGTTTTTGGTACTTATACCGGTACCAGTCATTTTGACTGGTATATTTTTCTATGGCAGAAGACAGTGTTCCTTTGCATAATATGCAAAAACGAATGTGTATGCGGTTTCCTTCTAGTTCTGAAGAGGATAATGAAAGCGGGGAAGATACACAACTTGAAGTGGAACTATGTGGAAAAAAATAAAAGAAGGAGGTGTTGCTGGAAGGTTACCAATTCATTGCTTATCTAGGCCTACAGCATATGCTAGAAGAAATATTATGGAAGAGAAGCCAAGCAGTGCCTTTTTACTATTGGTTGACCACCATAAATTAGAGCATATCAAAACTTGCATCGAATTAGAAGCCTCTAGAGTTTTAGGGAAGAAATGGACACTTTCACAGGATAAATTGAAAGCTTTCATTGGACACTGTTTGCACGAGGTACATACAGTGGTGCATACAGTATTCAAAGGGTTGCAGCTGACGTATTTATGGAACAAAAAATGGGGTCCTGAATTTTTTCAAAAATTATGAGTAGGCATGATTTTACAGAAATTTTACGTTTCATTCGTTTCGATAAAAGAAATGAAAGGAGTCAACGCTTGCGAACTTATAAATTTGCGTCAGTGTCAACTGTTTGAAACAAATTTATTGCCAACGATTGAACCAAATTTATTTAGATGAACAATTGTTTCCAACGAAAGCCAGATGTAGGTTTACACAGTATGTGCCAAACAAATCAGACAAGTTTGGAATAAAATTCTGGCTGGCTTCTGACGTTGAAACGAAGTACGTTGTAAATGGCTTTCCTTATCTAGGAAAAGATGAAACACGAAATTTGGCAACACCTCTTAGTGAATTTGTAGTAATGAGACTACTGGAGCCTTATACCATGAAAGGTATGACTGTAATAACCGACAACTTTTTTACTACTGTTTCTTTAGCTTCTAAATTATTAGCCAAAAACACTACGTTGGTTGGTACCGTACGTTCGAACAAACGTAACCTTCCAAAAATTTGCAATGAAAAGAGGGATAGTATGGCTCGTTTTTCAACATTACTGTATGCAATAAATGGATGTACACTTACAGTTTATAAGAGTAAACCCAACAAAAAAGTTGTTTTATTGAGTACTATACACAAAGGCGTCAAAATTGATACCGTCAGCAAGAAACTAATTGAAACTGTGTCTTTTTATAATAAAACCAAATATGGTGTCGACGTCATAGATCAAATGGCTCTATATCGCTAATGACATATAGTTTGAAATCAGGATCGAGGAGATGACCACTTCAAGTTTTTTTAATATTTTAGATTTTGTCGGAATAAATTCCTGGATTTTGTATAAAAACACGACCGGAAAGAATATTTAAAGAAAGGATTTTTTGTTTCGTTTGGCTGAAGAACTCGCTTTTGATTATCTGTCATCAGGTCAAGAGATAGGAAGTGAAGCTGCCTGTCCAACAACTCCTCTTTCAAAAAAATTTTATTATTATTTTACCAATACTGTTTATTAATTCTATAAAACATTATAGCACATACAAAATTTACACACTCAAAACGTTATTTTTGAACACCAGTCATTTTGACTGGTGTTGGTATAAATGGGTATAAAAATTTCTTGGTAAATCTAGTGATAAAAAAGTGTTTTTATGTTTTACTCAACCTAGTGAATAACTTAGACTATGTCGTCACTCGGTTGTATTTTCACTGTCGCACCGTGTTATCAATTTAACACCATGTTTTTATTATTTCTGAAGTTTTTGCTGAATTGATTAATTTTGACATTTGTTACATTATTTACAAATTGCTTGTTATTATTTACTTTTAGATCATTAAATTTATCATTAATGCGAATAAAATCATCAGGATCAGAAGAGTTCCCGTTATCTATTTCCACACTTTGCCGAGTTCATTTATTCCTCTTTTTACTTTTCTATCATCAATTCTCTATCAATTCTCTCAGCAGAGAGTCTATCAGATGTACTTCCACATCGAGTGAATTCAAATTTTCAGTATTTTCTGAATAATCATTTTCATTTTTTGAAATTGCTGTCTTTTCTAAATTAATATTTGGTGAAACCCTGATTCTAAATTTATTGTGTAGAAATATCTTGTTTCTCCCAATTTTGATAATATAACATTTCAGACATTGGGTATTTATCTGATAATTTATTCATTTATTTTTATAATCAATGTCTAATCTTAGTTTAGGGGTACCGTCATCATTGAAACCTTTTTTTGGAACTACCCATATTGGTGAACTGTAGGGGATCTTGCTGGGTCTAATAATTCCTTTTTTCAACATTCTAGCTATCTTTACTAATTCACTGAGAAAGGATATGTGAACATACGGGTTATGGGGTAGGGTTAGTATGAGGGTAAGAGGGGGTAGATTATATAAATTTAAGCACAAACCTTTTAGAATGTATGTGTATATGTATGTCTATATGTTAATAAGAAATATTATTTAGAGTTTTATATTTGTGTATTTTCTATAAACGTTATAATGTATTTTATTTGTATTTGCATATAAGAGCACAATTTGTATTATTTGTATATTAGTTCACAATGTTTGGGTTTGGAGATAAGTTCACAATTTGTATTTATATATAAATTCATAATACTATTTTATTATTAGTTTACAATATTTGGATATGCATATATATTTTATAATTTATTAATAATTCAAATTTTATATTATTTCAAAATATTTATTAATTTTATTCACTGTAGTCCACTCGCGTTGTTTAGTGTCGCTCAAGGATCAAAACAATCATGCAGATGTTGATGAAAGTGTGTATATTGATGTGTATTGTGAATGTAGATGTGTGTTGGTGATGTTATTGTTATTGTTTGTTAAAGATGTTTATGTTGTCATATTGGAAGTCAGGGTTAGGGTTGTGTGAATTTGTTCACTCGTGTGAACATCCTCCCGGGCCGGTAACCTGTGAATAAAAGGACAATTATTTTTAATTGTTCTAAAAATGGGTATGGGTATAAATTTTTCCACTCAGGATATCGGGGTCTTGCCATGTGTCCAAGCATCAATTTTTGACGCTTAAATGGACCATAACCTTCTGTCGGGTGGGATCTGAAATTAATCTATGGGTGAGTACTGGGTAAGAACTTGGGTAGGTAAGGAGTGTTTGGGTGAGTAGTGGGCGATTATTAAGGGTGTAAGGGTGAGTAAATTTGATCTCTTCAGACTATAATATTTCCCATTGAAATATTGTGTCTGACAGAGTGATAGACTCACGGGTAGTGTTGATTCCATGCGCATCAAGTTTAATACTCGGGTGGGTTAATAATCTATTGAGTCTTTCGTCAATAGATTGTGTGTTTTTTCGACCCAGAACTATGTTGTCATGTCGAAATTCATTTCTTCGAGTATATGATACGCGGTCACAAAGTCGATAGACATACGACAATATTCTAAAAGCTTTGGACAATTCAGAAAATGTTTCTAAAATGTCCTGGGTAGGGTGAGTGAAGTTCATAGATGGTTTTGGGTTTAAAGTCGTAGAGAACGACTGACAAATTTTAGCTTCAGCTTGAGTTTCGTAGGGTAAATGTGTTGTTGGCCACTTTGTTGGATCTTCCTTCAACCAAGTTGGTCCATTCCACCATAGCTTATCGTTCTTTAGTTTGTCTGCGTTGCAACCACGACTGGCAACATCGGCTGGGTTGTCGTAAGAGGCCACGTGACTCCAGTTCTTGGTTCCTACCGCTTCTGCTATTGTAGACAAGGTTTGCCACAAAGGTGTTGCAAGTAGTCGGGGGTTTGTTGAGCCATGCCAAAACTATTGCGGAGTCCGCCCAGAAATACATTGGGTATTGGGTTAATTGCAGCTGGGTAATTATGTTCTGTGCCATTTTTGCCAACAACACTGCACCAAAAGTTCTAATTTCGGTAAAGAAATGACCTTGATAGGTGCAACTCTCGTCTTAGCGACGAGTAGGGTTACGGACATAGTTCCGCTTATGGGTACAACTCGTCCATATAAAACCGCAGAGTATGCCTTTTCAGAAGCATCTCAATTTTTGCTGAAGGTGAAAAATTTAGCCATCTTATCATAAAACTGCAAAAACTTGTGCCATTTAATAAGTGTGAGTGGGTTAAGACATTCATCCCAAGCTGTATTATCCTGCCAAATTTGCTGCATCACCATTTTGGCGGATATGATAATTGGTGCTAACCAACCAGCTGGGTCAAAAAGTGTAGCGATGTCAGATAAAACTGCTCGCTTAGTGTAGGCTGGTTTTCTCTCTATTTTTGGGGCCTCAAAGAAAAATTTGTCTCCTTTTGGATTCCACCGAATGCCTAGGGTTTTAGGGTTTTCTGATTCCGGAAGGGTGAGTAAGGCGGCATTGAGTTGGTGATCCTTGGGTAAATTATCTAAGAGTTTTTGGGTATTTGATGTCCACTTTCGTAGAGGAAAACCAGCAGATTCAAGTGCAGTGATTATCTGTTTTTGAGCGATTTCAGTTTCTTGAACAGTATGAGCACCGGCTAGTACATCATCGACGTACATATTCTCTCTCAAAATTTGAGATGCAATTGGGTGGGTATCTTGAATGTCTTCGGCTAATTTGTGTAGGGTTCTGATAGCCAAATAAGGGGCACAGTTAAAGCCAAATGTGACTGTTTGCAGTTCGTAATCTTGAATGGATTCGTTGCCGCTTTTACGGAATAAAATTCTTTGATAGGGTGTGTGGGTAGGGTTTAATTGAATTTGTCTATACATTTTAGTGATGTCGGCATTAAAAACAAACCTATAAAAGCGCCATCTCAAGATTGAAACAACCAAATCTTGTTGTAGGGTATCATTCAAGCTGTTGCCGTTCGAAGTTCTGCTCGATGCATTAAAAACAACTCGAACTTTTGTCGTAACACGATCGGGTTTAACAACAGCATGATGGGGTAAATAATAATGGGTGTTTGAAAAAGTGTTAGGGTTATAAATAATGGGTTCCTAAGTCAATATATTCTTGTAGCGCGTTATCGTATTCAAGTTTCAGATCGGGATTCTTTAGTAAATTCTTCTCATTTCTTAAATATTGAGCCATCGCTATATGGCGAGAGTTTCCTAACTCAATTTGAGGGTTACGAAATGGAAGAATTACCTGATAACGGCCATTGGGTAAACGACGGGTAGTTGTCGTTTTCTCACAAGTACAATCATCTTCGGATTGAATGGGTTCTTGTGGAATTTCTTCAATTTCCCAAAATTTGGTCAAAAATCTATCAAGCTTGATATAATAAGAAACTATTCTTCGGGTAGGGTGTGAATCTTGTACTGGTCCGGTTAAAATCCAACCAAACTCAGTTTCTTGAGCTATTAATGTGCCAAGAACATCTTTCTTAACACCAGCTTTGATAATTTGTGGGTAAAAATCGCTACCAATTATAATATCAACTGGGCGGCTTTCATAAAATTTAGGACCCGCAAATGGGATTCTGTCCAACTCTTTTATGAAAGTAGGGTTTACGTTTTGGGTGGGTAAATTGCGGGTGAGGATTTTGACAACAATTCCTGAATATTCAATGAAAATTCCTTATTATTCTTAGAACCAAGATGTATATCACACATCTTGTTCGAACGTGCTGAAACAACCTCATTTAAACCTGAGATTTCAGCAACTATGGGTGGGGTGGGTAAGAGTAATTTGCGCCTTAGCTTATCAGAAATGAATGAAAAATCTGATGCTGGGTCAATAAGCGCTCTAGCAGGGAATTCTTCACCGTGTATTTTAATATTCAAGGCGGCTGTGCCTATTAATTTAGCTCTGTCGTCTAATTGGGTTTGGGTAGAGATATACTGTATTGCACTTGACGTAGAGGGTTTATCGTCATTCTGTGGGTTAGCGTTTGGGTTGGGTTTGTGTAAAAGGGTGTTATGTCTGCCGCCACAATATCTGCATGTAAATATACTGCGACATTCTGATACCATGTGGCTAATGGCCAGACAATTGTAACAAATTGAATTCTTTCTTTCGAATTCAATTCTTTCATTTACTCCCAGGGAAGTAAATGATGAGCATTCCCTCAAAGTATGGTTACTTTTGCACAGTTTGCACAATGAACCATCGAGTTTTTCCTCGGTTTTTGGGTAATTATTGGTATTTGGGTGGGTTTGGGTAGAATTCGAGGGTTTGCTCTGGAATCTTTCTCTGCAGTTTTCTTATTGAAGCACTGCACATAGCGTTTACCGCTGGTAAATTAAAAGGGTATTAATTTGAGCGTTGCATTCTTTTATTTTCATATTGATTTACCAGTTGGGTCCAAGCAATAAGAAAACCATCATAAGTCAAGGGTGCGTTGTCGACTATCTCTTTAGCCTCGCCGCTAGTCTTATTTTTGAGGTAGAAAAGTTTTTCTGCTCCACTTAGGCGGGTGTTATTGCCATAAATAGCCTTGAATAGGTCTCTGAACGAGGCCCAAGACTTGAAATCCCCACTAAATGTTTGCATATCGCAAGGGGGTACGTTAAATTGTCTATTGATTCATCTATAGAAATCATGGATGATCTATAGAATTTTTTGGCAGATCTCACATTTCTGGAGAGGCCATTAAAATTTATCGAATTGGATATTTCAGGGTCATTGAGTTGTGGGACTCTCGGATCTGCTTGAATTTTCCGTCAATATTCGACCACAACTCTTCCAATTCAAGCTTCATGAATCTCAATGCGGGTAGTGATTTAGACTTCTCTGTACTGGCCTTAAAGTCTTCCTCAAAGGCACTTAAATCCTGTTGGATATAACGTATAATATCGGCGGCTAAAGTTTTTAATTCCGACATATTTATTTTTCAAATCTAATACGCAGAGGATTGGAAAAAGTTATTAAATTGCGATAGTAAATCGAATTATCGGGGGTAAATTTGGTTCAAAAAAAATGTTTATTTCAAATAAAATAAAACTAATCAGCACACAAAATTGCCTATTGGGTATTCTTTGTGTTTTTGTTGCACTACACAAAGAGAACGGCAATATGTGTTACAATACTTTGAAAATATTATCGAAAAAAAAGAGTAAGTATTGGGTGGGTTTTATAGGATAATATTTCTTATTGTGAGTTTTTTTTACAAATTTCAAAATTCGCGATAAAATTACACGATAATTTTATAAAAAAAATGTAAAGTGAAAATTTTCAAGTTACCTTGTCTGCTGAGGGTAGAGCACAAACCAATTTTATTTTTTCAATTCCTCTTTGTGTGATGTTTGTTGTGTTATGTCTGTGTGTAATGTTAATAATGTTTATTTGTTAGTAGTTACTTATATTTGTAATTGTTTTTGATTTATTTTTGTTAGTGAACTGTATTGGAATGCAATTGTTTGTGCACTTTATTTTCTCCAATTTAATAATTTTTGTCAATATGTATTTTGTTGTACTTGTTTTGAATTTTGTTAAATTTTTTATTTTTCTTTTCTCACTTTTGGTTTTGTTTATGTATTATTTTGAAAACTGTGCAATATGTGTTTCTCTTTATAATGTGTATTTTGTTTCTATTTTTTGTGAACCTTTATGAACTTTTATGTTTCCTTTTTAATTTATATTTGTTTTGGACTTTTAATTTTTTGCTTTTGTATTGTTTTGAAAATGTATAATTTTTGTATTTTTTGCGAACTTTAGTAAACTTTTGTGCTTTCCTGTTGATTTTAAATTTGTCTTTAACTTTTATTTTTACAGTTCCATGTAATTTCACTTTATTTTTGTAATTTTAATGTGTGATAATTTTATATATGTGATGTATTATTATTTTTGATTTTGCAATTTCGTATTTTGTACTGTTTTATATGTATGTTGTTTTTGTTAATGCACTCTTTTGTTTTAATGTGACCTTCTGTGATTATTGTTTGTGTTAATTGTTAATTTGTGTTTTCTGATTTATATGTAAGTATTTCGTTGATTATCGAGTACTGATTTTTGTTTGTAGGATATTTTGTAACGTTTTTTGTATAGGGTGATTTATGTTTAACATTGTTTTTGTTAGTGTATATGTGTTTATTTTAATTTGTTTATCTGTTTCACTTTGCACTAATGTTGTTATTGTTTTAAATTTCCTTTTATTTTTTATTAAAATTAGGGTTTTATGGGGTTATATATTTTAGGGTGGGGTAGAATTTACACAATTAGTTAATGTGGACTGTATATACATATGACACTGTCTCTTCTTTTTCCATGAAGGACCATGGACAAACGGGTTAAGGGGTAGGGTTAGTATGAGCGTAAGAGGGGGTAGAGTACATAAATTTAAGCACAAACCTTTTAGAATGTATATGTATATGCATGTCCATATGTTAATAAGAAATATTATTTAGGGTTTTATATTTGTGTATTTTCTATAAACGTTATAATGTATTTTATTTGTATTTGCATATAAGTACACAATTTGTATTATTTGTATATTAGTTCACAATGTTTGGGTTTGGAGATAAGTTCACAATTTGTATTTATGTAGGAATTTATTATTCAAATAAACGATGATTTTATAAATTCATTTTATTTCTTAACTTAATTACAAAAAAATTAGAATACCCGTTAAACTTAAATATTACTTATTATTCCTTCGGTGTCTACTTTGCAACTAACTCTATAGATGAAAAGTCCGTCTTTTATAGCCGAATCGTCTACTCGTCATTCGTCCGTTGTCTGTGGAAATTTCCATAGTCCGATGGCGTGATTTCTTGAGATGGACGCTTGTCCGTTTCTTTGTAGTTCTTAGTTAGTGTGGGTTAGAGCAGGACTGCTATATTGTTACCGACGAGTAAGAGATCTAAACATTCGACGAGTAAGAGATCTAAACGAACGGACGGACTTTGCTCTTGCTCTATGTTGTTTCTTTGTTCTTGTTCATGTTTCTTTGTTCTTGCTCTATGCAGTGGTTCGATTTGACTCGCATCCCACATTCGGCCCTCCTGACGGGGTATTCGGCTCGAATACTGGTACCCATCGCTTCATATGTTCTGCCACTGAAAATGTCTTCCTTGGACCTTCGCCTTCTCCAACTTTCTAAACTTCGTATCTGCCACGGTTCATTTTGCGGACGATTCTATACGGACCAAAATATTTCCCCTTGAGTTTGAGGCCGACACCGTATTGGGTTCGTTTTATGGCGACGAGGTCATTAAGCTCGTAATTCTCTTCCGTTTTGCGATTCTTATTAAAATATCTTCTGTTCTCTTCTTGGATCTTGACGATGTGTTCCTTTACTGCTTCTCGTTCCTTATTTCTTTCAATTTGTAAGTTCTCAATGGCCTCATTCTCCATAATTTCTCTTAGGTCTGGAAATTCTTCGAGTCGCATTTCACAGCCGGTTAGGATTTTAAAAGGTGAGCATTGCGTCGATCGCGGTGAACAACTGTTCATATATTGCTGAACCTTGTTTACGTGTTTATACCACTGGTTTGGGTTGTCACGGGATAGTTTCGCTAGCATTGGCACTACAATTCGATGTATTCTTTTAACCTGTCCATTTGCTCGTGGCACTGCAGTCGCTATTTGTAAATGTTGAATTCGTCTCTTTTCGCAATATTCTTTAAAGGCATTAGATGTGAATGCGGTACCTCTATCAGAAATGATTCTCTTCGGATTGCCAAATACCGCGTTCCAGCCTCTCAATTACCGCGTCACTGCTAGTATATTTAGTAGGGTATAACCAAACAAATTTGGAAAATCCATCGACTATTACCAGTATATGATTATGTTGCTTATTCGTCGATGTCATGGGACCAACGAGGTCAATATGATAGGTACCCAGCGGTTGATCCTCTTTATCGATGGGATTCAGTAGACCCTCCTTGCCGGATTTTGAGTTCATCATTATACAGTCTACACAACTCATTATCACTTTACCAACTTTTGCACTCAGATGCGGAATATAAAAGTATTTCTCAACATATTCTTGTGTTTTCTTATTACCAAAGTGACCTTTCCTGTGCGCTGTAGCTATTATTTCGTCCTCCATTTGAGATGGGACCACTATTAATTCCTTCGTTGGATCTTTATATAGAATGTCATGGTAGATATAATAGTCTTCATAGTGATCTTTTTCCAGAATTGTCCTTACAGCTCTCACCCACATGTCCTCCAACTGAGCTGCTTTTAATCTGTGCCGCAACGAATCTTCGATCAATAAACAAGTCATTCTGCTCAATGCATCTACGTGCCTCATCTTCGTGCCAGATCGGTGTTCAATTTCATAATTAAATTCTTACAAAAATATCGCCCATCTCGAAACACGAAGTCGAACCTCTGACTTCTTCATGGTCATGGTGAAAGCGTTACAGTCCGTAACGATCTTAAACTTCGAACCCATGAGGTATATCCTCCATTTATTGAGTGCTTCTATTATTGCTAAGACCTATAGCTCATAGGAATGGTATTTCTCTTCAGTTGGCGACGTCTTTATACTCATGTATTGAACTGGATGGAGGCACTGATCCTCCGAGTCTTTCTGCAGCAAAACTGCACCATATCCAAACTTACTAGCATCAGTGTGGACTTCTGTCATTGCTCTCGGATTATAGAGTTTCAACACAGGATCTTTTGTTAGCGCTAGTTTCAACTGTTTAAAAGAAGCAATTATCTCTTCATTTACCTTGAACTCTCTTCCCTTTCGCAATAGATCAGACATCGGTTTAGCGATTATTGCATATCCATCTACAAATCTGCGGAAATAGGAGGTCAACCCTAAAAATTGTTGCAAACTTTTCCGGTCATGGGGCAGTGGAAAATTTTCAATGGCCGCCGTCTTTTCCTTCGAAGGGCGTATGGTTCCCTCTTCTATTATATAACCAAGAAAATTTACCTTCCTCTGTAGGAATTGACACTTCTTCCCCCTTACATGCAACCCATTCTTCTTGGCGATTTCCAGTACCATTTCTAACTTAATTATTCCCTCCGCTTCATCCTTCGATGGAACAATTACATCGTCCATGTAGGTTACTACTACACCTTCCGCTATCAAATCTCTAAATATAGCGTTAATGAATCTGCAAAATACCGCGGGTGAATTCGATATTCCAAATGGTACAAATTTAAACTCATACTGTCCATTTCTGGTGACGAATGCAGTGTATTTAGTAGACTCTGGATCTACAGGTACGTTGAAGAATCCATCCTTCAAATCAGGTGTGGTGAACACATTTGCTTCCTGCAACCTTTCCAAAACGTCATCCATGATCACCATCGGAAAATTATCGCGCAAAATTTTTTCATTGAGCTTTCTGTAGTCGCAACATAGCCGTTTTCTACCATCCTTTTTCGGAACCAACACGATCGGTGAGGCATATTCGGACGAACTTGGTACCACAATACCCTGCTTCAACCATTCTGTCACTTGTCCATCTATAATTTTTTGGTCCTCATATGAAGTTCTAGGACCCTGAGCTACTGGTACATCATCCTTCAGCAAAAGTTTCATACTAACCGGAGCAGTGTTCATCTGAATGGGGTTATACTTTCCTATCACACGGTTTATCTCATCCTGAAGGTCAGCACTTAGATGGTGTAAATCAGCTACTACCTTTGCATTGTCTTCGATATTCAGACAAACATCTCGAAATTCTCCTAACAGCTCCGGAGTGCTAATGTGCTCCTGCAGAACCTTATCTGTGATGTTGTCATCGGCATTTGCTACCTTGGAGATAAATTCAACACCATCATCCTTAACTATGAGATCCACAAACTGCAATAGGTTATTGCCCAAAACAACGGTATACCCTATATCCTCAGAACGTACAAGATCGAAGCTCAATTTAAGAGAAAAACCATCCATCTCTACTGGGGCTTCGAAATATCCCTGAGTATAGAAAACTCCCGCACCAGCGCCCCTCAACTTCTCGAAAACATCGCATCTTATAGTACACATGTTACATCCGGTATCAATTAAGCCATACAAGTCGATGCCTCCCAAGGACATTTTTTTAAATATCATTCCTGGCTCGAAAGGTTCTCTATCGTAGATAAACGTGTTGACATAACTGCGCTCCTGTATGATTTCGGGTTTGTAGACCTTGCAATCAGTTGCACGAAAAACCTAAATTGCGCTTCCTTACAATCCCTTGCCAGATGATCGGGACGTCCACATTTAAAACAGTTTTTAATTCTGCTACCGTTACTTCTTCCCATCGTAATGCCAATTTCCATATTATTAGAAGCCTGAGTTGTCCGACTATCCCTATTGGACGAAGTCCGAATCTTCTCGTATATCTTAATATTTTCCTTCATTTCCTCAACTGTCTTTGAATGGTAGAATATAGTCTTGTTAAAACGAGAATCTGGTATGCCCTCAACAAAATAGTCCAGCAGACTCGCGACATCTAAATCTATAGGCTTACCAATTTCCATCAAAGCGTATAAATATTCGCGGTAGGTCTCATTCTGGCCCTTACGTCGGTTTCTCAACAATCTGTGAATTTCCGCAGCTGAAACTGATTCCCCGAATTCTTGTATTAACGCTGCTCTCAACGACTCCCAATTCTTTAAGCCAGATTGGCTTCTGACAAATAATTTGGCTGCGCCACTCAAAAGCTGCTTCGCATAAATAAACTTCTGTATGGAATTCCACCCAACCGTTTCAGCATTCTCCTCAAAATCCTCAACCCAGTTTCCAATACTAAGAGAATCGCTACCAGTAAACGTAGACAAACTTTCACCAATGTCCTTCAACGTAAAGACAGGTCCACTAAAGCGGATTTCCGGCGATGCACTAGCACCAATTTCCTGGTACTGAGAATTTGTCGATCCAGCGCCAGCCCCGTCGGTTTGATGACCGAAATGTTGGAGGAGCCTGCTCTGTAACACCGCCTTCGACCCAGTCGTGTCCAACCCTAATTCCCTCAACTTTATGCGCAAACAATCGCAATTCATTAACATTATACTGTCCACGTCCATTGTCAAAATGTCAATCCAGCAACAACGTTACAAATTCAAATAAAATGATCTCAAAACAAATTTAAATATAAGCTACTAAAGCAAACAATTTTACAGAAATAAAAAAATTAATTCAATCAAAACTATAAACTTAAATTAAAAAAAATTTATTTCAGTTAAAATTATCCATAAATTTACTTATACATTACGTTGACTCATCTTTTGCAAACAAAACTGCCTAACAGTTTAATTGTATATGTTGTTGTTCCTTGTTTATAGTCCCTCTTCAGCTTTCACTAGTTGTTCTCTTTCACTCGCTCTTCAGCTTTTACCAGTTGTTCTCTCTTTCAGTCGCTCTTCAGCTTTTACCAGTTGGTCTCTCTTTTATTTCACAAGCAGACGCTTCGATACCCACACTGTTGTTTCTTTAGGCTCTTGTTGTTGTCATAACTGTGTAACTTTATGTTCTTTGTCTTTTAATTTCTATTGTTGTTGTTGGTGCTATGTTCTTCTATTGCTAAAGCACATTTTCTTTGTTCATGTTACTTAAAATTTCTGTATTGTTCGTTCTTAGAATTTTTCTGTAACTGTTTGGCTTTTTCCTTAATAATATCTAATTTTTTGCTAAGGTTTTCTTTTATTTTATTCTCTTGGACATCAAACATATCGTCTATGGATTTAGTATCAATAGGCTCTAACTCTTCTACTCTCCAACCGTTTTCGACTGCGCTTTTTCCTTCAAAAGTTTCTTATTTTTAATATTTCATTTTCTTTTTAAATTACAACACAAGATTTCCATTAAAATCACTTTTATATTTTCGTCAAACGGGTATCCCGGACGAGCCCCCAAATTTGTAGGAATTTATTATTCAAATAAACGATGATTTTAATTCATTTTATTTCTTAACTTAATTACTTAATTACTTAATTTCTTGAGATGGACGCTTGTCCGTTTCTTGGTAGTTCTTAGTTAGTGTGGGTTAGAGCAGGACTGCTATATTGTTACCGACGAGTAAGAGATCTAAACATTCGACGAGTAAAGCCGAAATTCCATACCATCCTTTTCATGCGTCTTGCATTACATGCGAATCTTGCCGATTTTATTGCAAGTTACACACAATGCGTTTATGCGACTGGTTTTTTGTTTTGATCAGCTGTTGTGGTAAACAACAAACAAGCGAACAAGAACATTTTTGGAAAAAATAGAAAATCAAATTGTAATTTTTAAAAAATTTATGCCATTAATTACAAATTTATGAGTTTACATATGTGATATTTTGACATTTGAAAAACGCTCATAACATAAAAGGACAGGCCAATTTAGAGGGAGAAAAAAATGTTATAAGTTTTGCGAGACAAATGTGATAGAAGCATCAGAGTGAAAACTGGCAGATAAAGTAGAAACATTAAATGTAAACAAACATTTATTTTGTGTTAAAAAGGGGGAAATTTGGAATATTTTTTAATTTCTTCAATGAAAAGTTTAAAGATTCTTAAATATTTAAATATTAATCGAAATATGGGTGAATTTCGGTCACAATGAGTATAGTTTCTTGAGCAAGACTTAATTAAGAAGCTAAATATAATAAGATCAAAATAAGACGTACTGCTCATAAAAATTTTTTCTTGCTTGCGAATATATTTTAATTTCTTGAAAGGAAAATTAAAAATTGTTATTAGTTGTTTTTATTATTTATTAATAGTTTTACACAAAAATTACATTGTATTGTGCTGTTAAGGCCTACGAAAATCCTCAAAATAACACAAGACGAGTGTTTTCATTTAATTTATCCTCCATTTTTCTTGTTTACAAATTAATAAATTCAAAATAGATGACAGACACTCAGTACATAAAAACAATCATATATACATATATGTATAAACAATCATCATATACATATTTTGTTCATGAAAGAAATGTGTTAAAAACTGTATTTTAATGTATTTTCCTCTTAAATTAGTAATAAACTTTATTATAAAATATGTTTTTATTTATATTTTTGTAATGCAATAAGAAAAATGCCAAAATAGTAATGCACTATTTAAACATATTTATAGAAACCATTCACAATAGTATATAATTTGGCATGCCAAGTTTAAAAAACTGCTGACATTTTCCAACACTGCATTATTCGCATAGAAAAGTAGAAAGTAATCCTACTTTGTAAGCGTCTATGCATATTATGCTTTTTCTTCTGTAACTTGTCACAATCAAATACACTGATTCTACTTTTTCGGTATACGCATGTAATGCAAAACGCGTGGTATGGACTTTCGGCTTAAGAGATCTAAACGAACGGACGGACTTTGTTCTTGCTCTATGTTGTTTCTTTGTTCTTATTCCTGTTTCTTTGTTCTTGCTCTATGTTGGTTCTTTGTTCTTGTTCCTGTTTCTTTGTTCTTGCTCTATGCAGTGGTTCGATTTGACTCGCATCCCACATTTATATATTAATTCACAATACTATTTTATTATTAGTTTACAATATTTGGATACACATATATATTTTATAATTTATTAATAAATCAAATTTTATATTATTTCAAAATATTTATTAATTTTATTCACTGTAGTGCACTCGCATTGTTTAGTGTCGCTCAAGGATCGATAATCAACTGATCAACAAGGATCAAAACAATCATGCAGATGTTGATGGAAGTGTGTATATTGATGTGTATTGTGAATGTTGATGTGTGTTGGTGATGTTATTGTTTTTGTTTGTTAAAGATGTTTATGTTGTTATATTGGAAGGCAGGGTTAGGCTTGTGTGAATTTTTACACTCGTGTGTTTTCTCCATATTGGAGTATCTACTAAACTTCTAATTTCCGCTTTAATGTCTGTCCTAAACGTTAAATTTGTATTAATTTTTGGAAATACATTCCTTAATAATTTTTTTCCCTAAATTTCGAATTTTATTTTCACTCCCATTTACTTAATCCCATTTGCATTTTCATTTTATTTTTTTCTTATATTTAATGCAATCTTCACTTTAATTCTGTTTTCTTTTATTTCACATATATTATTTACTTATTTGCCGGTATTAACTTCGACTTGCGGTTCAGTACTCTTTCCAGAATTTATATATTCTTTGCTGGTATCTAATTCATCAGCTGGCGCTCTAGGATCCTATTGCCCTAAATAATTATTTTTAGATATTTGTATAGTTTCATTTTTTTATTTTACCGCTATCGTCGTATCTTATGACAACAATTCAGCATTTTTTATTTATTTATTATTAATCATAGCACAACAAGATACTAATCTTATAAATGAAAGAAATGAAATGGAAGTACACCAATGAAATAAAGTAATAAAAGTAAAAAATTTATGAAATAATGTTGAAATAAAAATAAATACATGTTATAACCTCAGAAAATATAGAAATCGATGCAAAAAATTAAGATAAAAAAGAAATAAATAAATGAATTTTCCGATAGCTCTTTTTTAAGTTAAATCATTCGTTGCTTGACATATCGTCGTATTATAGCCAAAAAATGTATACAAAAAGCTATCAATAGAAATTGGAAGACGGCAACTTCATTAAAAATTGCTGTTAAATGACTGCATGGTGAAAGCAATGAATTATACAGGATTACGACTTAATTTTATACATGAGTGACGGGAAATATAGTTTAAAGTCGACTCCGAAAGACAGATTTTTGAGAAACTTCATAGCAATTTTATTATTTTCTCTCAGAGTTTTTTGTCGGCGAAGAAATTTTTTTCATATTTCGTTTTGCAGGAGATGTCTGACCTTGGGTTTGAACTGGTGCCTCACGTCTAATAAGCCAACATACTTCCTACTAGACTACGGCGACTTCAACAGATAATAGGATTGTCAAATAACATTGTATACGAATGACAAACTCATTTACGTTTAAGGAGTTACGGACGCACAATTTAATAATGAGATAAAAAATGCGAACTAATGGCTAAAAATCAAGAATCATAACATAAACTAAAATAAAACTAAAATAATGGAGTGGAATATAATATAATTCTCAAGGTTTAATAATGAGAACATAGAAAAGGTTAATAGAATAAAATACTTAGGTTTTATAATGTCAGAAAGAAAATAGGGAAATAATTATTATAATTTATTTTTTTCAGAAAATTAAGAAAACGCATAAGAATAATGGCAGAAATTAATATGCAAGAAAATAAATAAGTCTTATTTCGATCAACAAATTAATAGAATGTAAAAATTTCAAAATAAAGCAATGCACATCATATTGAAATGCAATAAATTCATCTCAATGAACTTTATGTTTGGATCTCTAAAATGGTTTGCTATACCGGGTTTTTCATTGAGAGCTTCTTATCTTTAAATTTCAATAAAACAAAGTCTGTGTGAGATGTCATATAAGACCTATTGATGTCATTATGTGTGTAATATACCATCGTTAAAATGTCCGCCACAGCTTCTTTGGGTGGAGCGCATTGGAAATGTCCAATTTTCCGTGACTGTGGCGCATCAATCATACTGAATTTGACGGATATTACGTAGCACCGTCCTTTTGAAACCACATGTCGTTGGTGTCCAGATCATAAAAATAAGGCCAAAAAGATTAGTAATCTTCGGCCTAAACATCGTTGTTCTCAAAAAAATATTTATCCATGACGACGCTATCCTAAAATCCACACCAAAGAGTGACTTTTATAGTACGAATTGAACGCTTCTGGATCTCATATGGCTGGGTATCGTCTCAAATTCGACAATTTTGTTTGTTAACGTTCCCACTCATCCAGAAATAGGCTTCATCGCTGAAGGTGATTTTTGTAGGGTCACTTGACGAACTGCTCCAGAAACCATTAGTCGAACACACGTCGTTGTCTATGATCGTTTACTTTCAGTTACTGGGTCAGTTGAATTTTGTATGGCTGGAGCCCCAAATCACATCGCAAAATTCGCCTGCGAAACATCGAGTACAATTTTTAAAAGTTTAAATTGTTTTATTAATTAAATATAATACAGAGAGCGATACAAAAGGTCAATATACAAATATTTATAATAATACTTTTTCTAATACTAATAAGATATGAATATGGTGAATATTAGACGAATATATATATCGATTTTTTTGCATGTTAGTTTAAAAAACAATCAATTACTATACAATTGCTAAAAAAAATTATTTTTTATCAGATAAATATAATAATTTAAACTTTAACTGCTTTTTTATATATATTTTTATAATAAACAATAAAAGAACATTTACAGTTCATTTAAACAATTTTTGTCAAAAAATTTGTGTGAAGAATCTTCTAATATAACTCGCAACTAGTTACATTATCATAGTGTACTTACAGCTCTTATATATTACATTAATCAATCCTTAAGAAATGATTTAAATTTTATTATACAAATATTGTTTTATTGTCGTTACAGGATTACTGGGCTTCCACTGAACGAACATAATTTACCAATGATGTTGCCGAATGGTCAAATCTTTGGACAATTGGTATGAATAGAAGTGACATTGTTATTCCATTATATGTATGGAAATATTTCTGCTAGAATTTTATTTCAAACTGACATCAAGTTAGTTGTTTTTAATATTAAACTTATTTAGAAGTTATTAGGTAAGGTTCAACAAGCAGCCGCCTTAATGTACACAGCCTAACTAGGTCCTATAAGCTCTCATTTTAAGACCGATATTACCTATTCTACAATAGGTGTGCTTTAGAATTCTTATTCTCAGATTCCCAAGCGCAGGACAATGACAGAGAAGATGTTCAGTTGTCTTCTCTTCTTCCTCGTCGTTGCTGCTTCTGCAGAAGTCGTTGTGAAGTATTCCCAGACACTTAGAGGCCAGTGTCCCGTTATAACTGTTATGAGATTCTTTAGATGAAATCTTGATAGATTTAATGCAAATTCAGTTCTACATATGTACATGGCAGACCAGATCTATCTGGTGCCTTTACAAGTTGGTTCATTATCGCATCTTACTCATCGCTATCTCATCAAGCGATACTCAACATTCTTGGACAAAGTTAGATGTGGTGAACGCATTCTCTAGGGATTAATAACCGCTTTGAAATAGGAGTGTATCACCATACGATATACTCTGATACAGAATTCGCTCTGCGGCAATTTTTATAGCCGTTATTTCTTCCTGAAAAGTACTACAGTAAAGGGACGAGCTAATAAAGGAGCAACAAATGCCGCATTTCACTACTATTATGGAGTGAGCAGTCTGAACTAAAACAACTATCACAATAAGAAGTTCAAACTTATTTTTCAAACTCATTTCCGACAATGCTTGCAAAAGAAAGTATGTAATTACTATATAACACAAACAACTATACAGGTTTTATAAATATGGGCAATTTCGTGTCAAGTGACCCACTTTTTAAAATCGATTTGGCTGAAAGGTTAGTACTATTGGATAGTAGGCCAGACACAAATTTTCAGCTCTATCAGTCAAGAACTGCCGGAGTTAGAGGGGGACAAAGTTGGACATTTTGGTCATACAGGGTCTTTTTAAAATGTGTGTAACTTTTCACCTATTGGTCCTAGCAAAAATTTTCCAAAGGATATTAGATAGCTATTTCTTCAATCTTTCCAAAAATATTTTTTAATTTAAAAATTTTTTTTTTTTTTAATTAACTTTTTCAAAATGGGCTCAAAAGAAAGCTTATAAAATTTCTTTTAAGGCCTTTATAACCGCTTAATGGGATGCGAGTGGGATATCTATCAAAAAAATTATTTTTTAACTCAAGAATAAGATTTTTCAATATTATTTCAATATTTTATTTATTGCTTATAATACGAAATAACAATAATAATAAAAAATTTAATAAAATTAATATATAAATTTTTAAATTGCCAATCTTTCGTCCTTCTTATTTATTGCCTTCGTTTTCTGCTTTTTTGCCAATCCTTTCTTGGAGTTACTAGGTTCAGCTGCTGATTTCGGTGCTGATTTCTTTTTTTGGCTTTGGAAAGCAATCGCATTGAGTAGATGCAGAAAACTTTTTCAACTGAAGTCTTCCATCGATAAGTGGTATAAAAGCATGTTATTGTGTTACAGCAGCGTCGAATCTACTCTTCAATGTTTTTAATGTTTCCTCATGATCATCTTTGCTACTTGTGATAAACTCAGGCTTATATTTAAGTTAAACAATAAGAGTTTATCTTATTTAATAAATTTTATTTAATAGCTAATTGGTATACTTCTACCTTGTACTTTGTCTACTACACTACTAAAAACTATTTCAGTTTCTTTACAATGGTTCTTTGCCCATCGGAATTAAGCGTTCGCATCTAAGATGCGATCTTGATGAGAGCACTGCAGGATATACCTTGCTGCATTTCGTTTGAGATTTGCTCCTATGCCATCACATGCTCCTTTGCCACGTGCAGTTGGATGAAAATGCCATTCAGCTGGAATTCCAAAATCTTTTTCGTGAGCTATAAGATTTGCGAAGCTATTTTTGTTTTTAAAATGTTGACGAGCTCCATCCGAAACGTAGTAAATCTTCTCCACTATAAATTTAGATTTTAGATAATTTAGAATTATCTTCTGGTATTCATAAACTGCAGCGGTATCATGTTTTAAATCATCGGATATGATTGCCATACTTTTGTGTTCCAGTTTTTCATCTTCTATGTAGTAAATAACAACTGTGCTTGGTCATTATTGAAGTGGAATCCTTGTATGGCATCCTGAATAACATATTTATAGTTCTCTGCGAAATCATATGAAATCACGAATTCACCAGACTTCAAGGTAGTACGTTTTTATGCCAAATGAAGGCAATAAATAAGAAGGACGAAAGCACAAATAAATACTTTTTATGATCATTTAGGTAGTACGTTTTTATGCCAAATGAAGGCAATAAATAAGAAGGTCGAAAGGACTAATTTCCGAATTCCTTAGAATGCAAATAAATACTTTTTTAAGATCATTTAGGTAGTACGTTTTTATACCAAATATTGAAAAATCTTATTCTTGAGTTAAAAAATAATTTTTTTGATAGATATCCCACTCGCATCCCATTAAGCGATTATAAAGGACTTAGAGGAAATTTTATAAGCTTTCTTTTCAGCAAAAAAGGACCCATTTTGAAAAAAAAATTAATTTAAAAAAAAATAAAAAAAATTTCAAATTAAAAAAATTATTTGTGTAAAGATTGAAGAAATAGCTATCTAATATCCTTTGGAAAATTTTTGCTAGGACCAATAGGTGAAAAGTTACACACATTTTAAAAAAACCCTATATGACCAAAATGTCCAACTTTGACCCCCTCTAACTCCGGCAGTTCTTGACTGATAGAGCTGAAAATTGAAAATTGTGTCTGGCCTACTATCCAATAGTACTAACCTTGGTGCAAATTTCATCCAAATCGGAAAACATCGATTTTAAAAATTGGGTCATATATAATATGAATAAGAATAACATTGGTTTTAGGCCCCATTGACTTTAAATCATATCTTGGCAAGTTCTATTCACATTAAGTTAGTTTCTCCTTGTCTTAATTTTTCTATACTTCTTCACAATTTTACATGTTTGAATACAGCGTTATTAACTCGTTAACGCAGTGCCTACCTTTAAATTTTTGATTAATTGTTCTCATCGCTATCGTAAGTTTGGCTTATTGAAAAAAGTTTAAAGAAAACAAAGGCATTTGAGGTCGTTAAAACTAAAAATCTGTAGTGGATTTAAAAGTCATCAACTTTCAAGTTAATAATTTAAAAAAAGGAATTCTACCTATATTATTAGTAATCACTTTAGATTAAGTGATATTGTAACGTCTTTGATGTTACAGAATCTAATGACATTTTCATTGGCAATCAGGTTGCCCTGAGTACCATTGCGTCAGTTTTATGTAAATCACAACTGGTTCGCGGTTGTAAGAAACCTACAAAAAGCTTTGGACCAGATCGGATTTGTCTCTGCTGGGTGCCGGTACATAATGATGTACCCGGGTATGAGATGTCTGATACTCTCTTGGTCCTAATCCTCCAATCTGCTCCCTCTACGGTAATCTAGGAGGATGGGTCAGGAAAGAGGAACAGCAATGTTGGGAGGATAGATCGGGTTGCTATGTGTCTGGCTTTTTCTGGGCGATTTTAGGACAGGCCTACTTCTGGATTCAGATAAATCCAGCGTATAACTGTTTACTAACGTGGAATTGCGAGGTTAGATCGGTAACAAAGATCTGGAATAGATCCCAGCCGGGGCATTGCAGGGTATGTTACAACGAGGAGGAGTTGGAGACTATAGAATAACTTTTCTGTAACTCTCCAGCCCTCAGTAGGATGTTAGTACACATAATGACTCAGGTGCTAGTTTGTCCCTAGTTTTGCAGGGAAGTCCGCAATCACCTAAGTTAGGTTAAGTAAGGTGGCAGACCTCCTTAAAGGAGAATGTGCCACTTAGGTCCGTTGTGATATCACAATCAATTCTATCTGGGGACAAAGCATTCCCTAGAGGAAACCAATCTGACCCCAAAATAAATTTTGCTATTGCAGCAATCTTTACACGTCTAGGCACTTATTACTTATCAATTTTGATAGATCATTCCTCGCTCATATTTCATTTTTTTAATAATTACTTTACAAAGTCTTATTAAATATAAAATTAATAGTACGTTCATAGTAACTAAAAATAACTATAAAGATAATAATAACAAAATATAATAAAACAACCTGTTTCTTATGCAACTGTACAAATACACAATAAAGACTTTTCGTAAAATTGCATTTCATTTTTTTCCGCTTATGTGCTAAGGATGAAATATTGTTTACTATATTTTTGAAACTATTTTTTTTATAATAATTTTTACAAATATGACATTTTCAAGAAATTTGTGAACAAAAACTTTTTTAAATCGGTTTTCCGTTGCTCATTAAGCTTGCAAATATATTCCGACTATTTATAAACTAAATACAGTGCACTCGTAACGTGAACTAATTATAACCAAGGGAGTTCATGTTAGCGAAATTGTTCACGTTAGCGATTGTCAAATTTCATGAAAAAATATCAAATTTTACAATATAAATCTGTGTTTTACACACTTGAACGTGAAATTCTTTTATTATTATTTACATTATTAAAATATAAAACTAAAATTTTACTTAAAATCGATTACAAAACAAAACGAGATCACGAGAAAACATCTATTGAAATAAAATTACATAGCTAATAAAATTACTCATTACATTTATACATTAAAGAAATCCGTTATCTTTTTCTGCTGCTTTTTCTTCTCTAATAGCTGAAATACTTTCTCCCTTAAGCGTCTAAGTACACTCATGTCACTTTGATCCACCATTGTATCTCCTACCCATTGCAATGCCTTGTTAAAGATTTCATTTGCTTCACTTGCGGCAACTTTTTTTAGGATCATCGACAATGCAATCATCGTCATCACTTTCTTCGTTTTGCACAATTTCATGGATTTCAGTGGTATCATCAACCCAGGTATCATTATTCCACTCCTGAACCATTGGCAAGGTAAACTCAACCTAAAAGTTAGTAAAACAATGCCTTAATTCTGATTTCAAAGTTTATCGTAAAATTCTTACCTGAGGACTTAAGTCCTGAAGGAGATCGGCTGACATTTGCATTAAAGAATTAATTTCTGCATCCCATTTCTCTTTAAGAATACTTAATGGAATGTTATCTTCAAGGTCCTCCTCGTTTCCAACTAAACTTAAAATATTTTTCCAGCATTTGGCAAGAGTTTCTGTGCTGACCCGATCCCATGCGACAGATAAAAGAGTGACAGCATCTTTCAAAGTTACATTTCTCATTGATTGAAGCAAATCAGAGTTTTTAGCTGCTATCGAAGCTAACAAGCTGTTTCTGTAGTATAATTTTGTTATTTTAATTGCATTTTGATCCATTGGTTGGATTAGGGGGTGACATTTGGTGGCATAAACATGGCAATTATGTTTCCATCTTCAGTTTTTAATTCTGCTTCGCTTGGATAAGAGGGAGCGTTAACCAATGCTTAAAAATGGCTGACGTCATCCAGGCCGATTTCGAATTCTTATAGTCCTTAGGACAAACGAAGTTTTTAAAACTGGGTGGCCTTTTGGCCTTACCAATTATCAAAAATTTAAGTCTATGTGCACCTGATGCATTTGCGCAACACAGGAACGTTACACGTTGCTTCTTCATCTTTGTACCAGGAGCACTTTTCTCTTGCATTGCAACCTACGTTTTATCTGGTAAAAGTTTCCAGAATAAACCAAACTCATCAGCATTATAGAGTTGATCATTGCATAACTCCATTTCTTTAATTTTTTGGATCCATCAATTCAGGCTGCGATGAGAGCTTTTCTCCGGATACTTTAAGAAGTCTAACTCCGTACCTTTTCTTAAATCGCTGAAGCCATCCGTCACTAGCATCGAACCTGGTCTCGTTTTCTTTAAGTTGGGAATGTAATTCCTTAGCTTTTTCTTTTAGCATTAGGCCAATTCCTATCACGCATTCGGAGGAACCAACGGTAAAGAGTTTCCCGGACCTTGGTATGTGGTGTTTACACAATTCAAAATTGCTTCTTTTTTCTTTTTAATACTGCATATTGTTGACTTAGCGACAATATACTTTTTTGCTAAACTAGTCACACTTGTTCCTTTTTGCAAACTATCTAAAATGTCTGCCTTTTCTTTTAACTCCAAACATTTAAATTTTTTTACACTCATGCCGGCTGATTCACATCACATAAGAAACTAACTTCAAATTTCTTTGCCATACAAACAAAATAATTTAGGGGATATACACTCATTATTTATAGAAGGTAATTCCCAAAATTTTAAAATTCGAATTGAATGTATGTATTTCAATGCTGTCTACATGCTTAGAAAACATATATATACAGTGAAAAAAATGTTCACGTTATAGAGCTTTCAGTGTTTGTTCACGTTACAGAGTAGTCAATGTAAAAAAAATCTTGTTCACGTTAGGCGGTGTTCACGTTACCGCGAGTGCACTGTATATTCAAGACTACGGACTACCAACTACAACCTGCATTACAACTACAACAATCAACACGAGACATGTAGCTGTAGCCAACTTAAATATTAAATAAGTTTGCACTTTGTTAGATACAAAAATGTGTTTATTAGGGATTGATTTTCTAATCTCTGAGTTTATGCCAGCGTTCTCATAACATGTAAGACAGACATGTAATAAAGATCAAGTTTTTGTGTAGTAGATAGCTGTAGTAATATCATGTAAACTTAATATGTAATGAGAGCGTATGACATTAGGCGAATACGGATGAAAATTTGGCAGTAGTACGACTCTCTTCGTTTTTTGAGATTTAAAAAAAAACTTCCATTTGGATCAGGGATGTATTCATTATATTTTGTTTTGGTTTATTGTCCCCAAAGATGTAAAGGCAAGATTTTTTACTCTCATATTTAAAATACGGATGGAATTCTGAAATAATTTGTCTCTGACCTTACGGGCTTACCCTCTTGTCTTATCTTATAATATGGTATTTTGGAGTTAGGTCATTATATCGTATACAAGGTATTTAGAAAGTAACGGGTTATGTTATAATACTTCAATATTTTTTGCTACATTATGTCGTGTAAAAATATGCCTCTTCGATGCATTTTCAGTAGGATAATAACCCTGAATAAACTGCAAAGTGCACTAAGAAATTGTTTTTAAGATAACAATGTCAATGTATTGGACTGTCCCCACATTATCTTCAGATCTAAATTCGATCGAGGACTTGTGAAATATACTAAAAACAGCAATCAGAGGAAAGTTTCCCACAAATTTTGAAAACCTTTGGTAATTAATTTCGGCAGTTTAGTATAATATACCGGATTCGGTATGCCAAAAATATTCTGGGTCTTATGCTTACACTACGTCTACTAGTTTTGAATGACACCGGAAGGTTTGTAAAATATTAACCACTCTAGGATAACATTAGAACTTAAATTAGTGCAAATGTAGTATTACATTACTATTTTTTAGAACTTATTTGAAAAAGAGTGGGTGTCATTATTTTTACGGGGTGAATTTCAATTATAGTTTTATACAAAATTAAAAAAAGGCAATAATTTAATAAAACCGCAATGAAATTTGTTTTTGTAATATATAAGCTGAGAATAAGTACATTTATATAGCAACACTAAGTTTCACATTGCTATATAATCTGAGAATAAGTGCAGTTACATATCAAAAATTTTCACATAAGATCACTGAGTATCACATTGGTGTCCTAATTATTTTTCACATCACTGTATATATATATAAAAAAACACTGAAAAATGCAAAAATTCTTTAATTTATTTTAATATGGTGAACAAATAATATCAGCTGTTCTATTCTGTCAACACTACAGCCATGCGTTTCATGCGACTTGCATTACACTCAAACCTCGTTTTATGCGAATTTGAATTTATGCGGTTTTTAAATTCTCAATTTTATTTCTATTTTAGTCATTACAATTTTTATGTGAAATGGTAACACTGAAAAAATAATGTTGAGGAAACTGTAGAACCTCTTACTTCCCAAAAAATTTTTTCAAGTTCTTAACAAAGTGGCTATTCTAGAAAACGAAATTCTTAATATTGGCCCCGATACGGAGAGAGCATTAAAGCTCCAACGCGGACTTGGCAATCTTTTTTCATGATACCAAGAGTTGTATAAACAACTATTAAAAAGAAATCACAAACATTAGTGACAAAATATTTCCAAATTAAAGAAAAAAATACAGCTCCTGAAAATTCTTCGCCTGTTGATCCTATTGAACATATTTCTAGCGATGGAGATGATGATATTCCAGATGATAATAATATATCATTTACATCTAGTGATGCGAGCGTTTTGGAATTTTTTAGCAATTCTGATTCTGCTAAATCCCAGTTCAATTGCTTTGTACCTGAAGTAATATAATTTTTATTTCTTAGAAATGCTATTGCTATTTTCTATTTTTTATTACTTTAATGAATTAATAAAATTTTTGTTGATTTTTTATATGCGTTTTTGTATGAGTTTTAATTTGAATTTGTGCGATTTTTTTTTTAATGAAAAACCAATTAGTGGTTTTTGTATGGAGCTAGTGTATCGTTTTATGCGATTTTGAATTATACGACTTTTTGCGAAACGAATTAATCGCATAAAACGAGGTTTGAGTGTACATGCTTTTCGCACATTCTATGCTTTTTTATTGCAAGTTACACACAATGCGTTTTATGTTTGTGGTAAAATAATTATCAAAATCCCAAAGAACAGTTTTGGGAAAAAGGGACAATCAAATTGTGATTTTAAAAGAATTTATGGCATTAATTACATGTTTATGAATTTATATATATGACATTTTGTGCTGCTACAAAATGTGTTAAACAGAGTGCCAAATAATATCAAAAACAAAAATAACACAAATGTATGTGGGATCGGGCACAGAAGGAAGAACAAGAAGTGGGTAACCTACCAATCGCACTAGCCCAGTAATATTAGGACGACTAACGAAATAACTCACTAACGAACACATTTCAGATGAATCGGCCAATTGACAAACTGATGTCAAACAGTGACGACTCGCTTTAAAACAATCAAAAAAATTTAACTTATCTAAAATTATTTAAAACATCAAATTTCAGTAAAAACCCTTTTTTGGGGGGCTCGACCGCCATTTAAGTCTTAAGAATTGTAGGAACTAAACTCTAAAGAAAAGAAGGAAACGAAAAGTTGAGAAATTAATTACTAAATCAAAGTTTAAGAGAAACAACTCCAAGTGATACTTTAAAGATTTGAGCGCCTGAAAATGGCATGAAAATTTGAACAGTTTATCAAACATAAAAAGTGCAAATAAAGTTCGCTAAAATTTTACACGCATCAATTGTAAACGTTAATTTAAAAATTATACGACGAGAAATCGTTTGTGCAAAAGACTATATAAGTAAACAGTGTAACTAACGTACGTTAATTTAAAAGGCACGAGACAAAGAAAAGACTAAATGCCATTATTACAACTTGCCGTTAAACTTGGGTTTAGTTAAAGTACCTTTAGCTAAAGGGAACTGTAAAGTTTCCTTGAACTTATTTTTGTCATTACAACTTACAGATAAAATAAAGTTAAATTTTTCAAAAATATGGCAGTGCCGGAGCAATGTCGATAAAACTGCTCAATTAAACAAGTTTTTTTTTAAACGCTGTGGCAACGCAGGGCTTCTTTTTTTGTTGTTGTGTTTCCTCGTTCTGTTTATATTTGAAGTTGGCAAATAATATATAATATGGCAAGTTCTAACATAAACTTAACTTTAAAAGTTAAAGGTAGGATGATCCTCCCTTTAGCTTAACGCTCACTTCTACCTTATTGTCCACTTATAATAATGAAAAACAATTTATCTGCCCGTTAAAATCCTCCCTTTAATTAACGGCAAGTTGTAATAATGGCCCTAAAGATTATATGTGTTAAACAGTGTTGAGCGGGAGTAATAGAGAGAATATCAAAGAAAGTTTGCGAAAGTTAACTACAACGAATTGTGTAAAAAAAAGAACGAGTACTAAGAAAAGAGTGTCGTAAAATAAAGATAAAATCTAACGATTTAAAGTTGAAGTAATCAAGAGAGTAGTGAAAGATAATCTGTAGAGACATTGATAAACGAGTGCAAATCAACCCCTAAATTTAAAGCTGTGTATGAAGAAGATTGCTGAAAATACCGAGAGATTCAGCTGTGTGAGCCAACGAGTGAATCTAAGTAGAAGTATTTTCGTTTATTTTGAATGACGCAATTTTTATGTGTTTTATTTTGAGTGACACTAATTTTGAAATTCTAATTGAAATTTACAGATTTACTGATTTAAAATTCAGTAAAAAGCATTTTATACCAAGCTACGAGCGTATAAGATTGAAGGACAAAATTAAAATATATGAGAAAATTCGAAGATCCACTCAAGAGAGGTCAACCTTTAAAGCCGAATAATAATTCCGGAGGTGAAATCAGGGAATTTTAAGTGTTTTACTTGTGAAAAATCAGGTCATAAATCATATGAATCACCGAGTAAACAAGGCGACACACAATTTGATACATTGCCAGTTTAATATGAATGGGACAGCAAATATTACGAAAAAGTATTTGTGATTGTTTGTCTGTTTTGTTTATTTATGTTTCTTTATTTTTGGGGGTGGGTTTTTTATATTGGCGCGAGTTAATAAAAAATGTAATTCTTGTGTGAAATTGTTAATAAATAATAAAAGAACTAACAATACTAATAATTTTTAACTTTTTCATTCATTCATTTCATTTCGTTAAAAAATATTGGCAACTCTTAGCAAGAAAAATTTTTTATGAGCAGTATTTCTTATTTTGATCTTGTTATATTTAGCTTCTTACTTACCTTTTGCATAAGAAACTATATTTATTGTCACCGAAAATCACACACATTTCGATTAATAATTAAATATTTAGGAATTTTTAAAAGAAGAAATCAAAGAATATTCTAAATTTCCCCTTTTTTAACAAAAAATAAATGTTTCTTTACATTTCCTTCTTTATCACCAATTTTCGCTCTGCATACCTCTTGCTTCTAACACATTTGCTTTGCAAAACAACATTTTTTAAACACCGTCTTTTAAGGAATTTGACGATTTGAGAATTTCTGCGATTATTGATTCTGGTTTCGATATTTTCATAATACATACATAATTGGTCATTACAACCCTTCCGGCACCACTTATGCTGTGTTTGTTAATTTTTTTATACAAGAGTTTAAGGTCGACGACAGATATATTTACTCTACTTTTTGCCAGCAATCTCCTAAGAGGAAGTCGTCGCAGAAATATTTGTTCGTATTTCATTTTGTTGCAGATGTCTGACGTAGGTTTTGAACCGAGGCCTCACGTTTAATAAGCCAACACACTACCTACTAGACTACGGCGTCCTCATAATATTTTCGTAATAAGATTGGATGTTTTTGAAAGTAGTATGCAGACTTTTTCCCCTCTAATTTTACATATTTTTCCCAATTATTTCTATGTTATATTTTTTCAAATTCGATTTATCTTCAAACATTGTTATCTGTAAATGCTTGTAACAACACGATAACATCTTTAATTTGGGGAAAAAAACAGAGGGCGGCCAGTCTACACACCACTTTTTTCATCGACTGTAGATAGCTGTGATTTTAAAGTTAGATTTTATGTATCTGAGTAATTTCCATATGAGACCGCATTCTCAAATTCATTCAAATGGTGCAAGCTTCAGACGTAGGAAGGATTCAGTGGGAGAACAACGTGAGGAAGTGGATAATTTTAAAATACTTTGTTCTGAAACAGCATGTGAGGTTAGGAGGTTGGTTAAGGACTATAATCTAGAAGTTCAAGATTATATACCTCCTAAAATTTCCTATTAGTGTGAAAGTAATATTGCCAGACGATATTTCAATATTTCAGAGACCGCATCGACTATCTTATGAGGATCAAGGTGGGTGAGCAAACGGGTTATGGGGTAGGGTTAGCATGTGGGGTAAGAGGGGTAGGGTATATAATGCAACAAACCTTTTAGTATATATGTATGTATGTGTCTGTATGTTAATAATAAATATTAATGTTGTTTTGTATGTGTATTTTAAAAACGTTATAAATATATATTTTATTAAAAATGTTATAAAATATATAAATTTGTATTTTGTAATTTTACTTTATAATATTCAATTTCTTACACTTTGTTATTATACAATTTGTTTTTAGTTTATCTTTTTCACAAAGTTATTTATTATTTGGCACAATAATAATAATAAATATAACAATTTTGTTCTATGCAATTTGTTTAGGGTTCAAATTTCAAATATAATTTTTTCATTGGTTATCACACGAGTAGGGTTGGTTTTTAGTTGTTCGCTGTTGTTTATCAACTGATCTAAAATGATATAAACGATCCTTTTGAACCTGTTGAAGCATGTGTATATGTGATGTGTGTGGTGAATGTTGATATGTATGGTGAATGTTTATGTGTGTTGGTGTTATTATTGTTATTTGATGTAAGGAAAATTGGAAGGCAGAGTTAAATTTGAGTATATTTGTTCACTCGTGTGAACATCCTCCCGGGCCGGCAACCTGTGAATAAAAGACAATTATTTTTATGTATTCGTTTAAGGAGTAAGGGTAGTGTTGGGTAAAAAATAGGGTATTTAAATACTTCGGTAAAAGCTTAAGCCTAAATGGATCCCATGACCAACCAACCAAGCGTTGAGTCTTGTGCAATAAGAGAGCCCTTTCCAATGTGGATAACATTGGGTTGCAATATAGTGGTGTATAAGTCTCCGCCATTTGTTCACTCCTGTGAACAGTGGGGTTGAATAAAGATTTGTTAAGTGAGGGCATTATACGGCCGAGTACTTCAGAATACGCATCAGTAATAGTTCTAGTGTCTAAGAAGGACTGCAAAGAGAGACTTTGCTGCCATTTTCGCAAGTTAAATGAAAAGATTATGAGGCATAACTTCCCAATGATGTTGCTTGGTGATGTGTTACATAAATTAGAATCAGCTAGGAGTTATTCTATACTTGACTTAAGGAATGGTTTCGTCCACGTACCTGTTGAGCAGCATCGCAAAAGTTTACTTCCTTTGTAACACACAGTGTTCAATATAAGTTCTGCTGCGTACATTTTGGAATTTCTAATTCTCCGGAAGTAATTCCTCGGTTTATTTTTTCATTGTTTGTTTGTTTACATCAACGATAACATAATTCCACCTGTGGATATAGCGGAGGGAATTTAATAATTGTTAGCGTGGCCAAAAGTGGTAGTTACAGGTGGCTGAAAAACATGATTAAGTGGGGGAAGTGCCAATTTTTAATGAATAATGTTAATTTTCTCGGGTATATCGTGGAGAATTGGATGATAAGGCAATCAGAGGAGAAGACATCAACAGTTGGAAATTTTCCAGTTCCGCAGGACAAGAAGATGCTACAACCTTTCTTATGCCTCACTTCATATTTTAGTAGAGTTGTGTGGAGATATGGTACAATTTCGAGACCATTATCTGATTTATTTAAGAAAAATACTGGTAATGAGAGAACCTCAAATGGAATAATTTAGACAACAAAGTTCTAAAGTTGTATAATCCGAATGCGGGTTCAGAAGTTCATACGGACTCGAGTATGCTATAGAGGTGTTTTGCTTTAGAAGAGCGCAGATGACCAACAATTTCATCCGGTAGAGTCTATGAGCCGTAATATCACCAAGGCAGAAAGAAAATAACATTCCTACAAGCTTAAAGTATTGGCGATTATCGAGGCCTTTAAAAAGCCTCTAATGGGCCGAAAGATAAAAATTGTAACTGATTGCAACGTATTTGCTATGACAATAAGAAAAAAGGATGTTCTCTTACAATTTCATTTTATTATAGAACATAGATCAGGTTGTAAGACCAGACACGTAGACGCTCCTAGTAGAATTTCATATTTGTTGACCGAGGACTCCATAAAACATAGGATTAAACAGGCTCAGTTGCAGGAGATTGGGCTGAAGGCTGTTAGGAAGGTCCTAGAGAACAGAAGCTATGAGGAATTCTATCTCAAAGACTTCCTAATTTATATGAATCCAAATCAGGAACTCAGTATGAAAGTATGGATCAAAAAAATAATTCAAATTGCACATAGAATGGGTCATTTTAAGGCTAAGACACGAAACTAGAAGGACTTCTTACCACTATCGATAATTCAGATCAGGCGTTAAGAACATATCATATTGATCACGTCGGCCCTATAGAAGAAACAAAGAAGCGTTATAAACACATACTAGAAGTGTTTATTATTTTTCTAAATTTGTTTGGTTGTATCCAACCAAAAGCACTGGCCCGGAGGTAGTCATTGATAAACTTCAGCGTCAATCGGCGATTTTTGGTAATCCGGAAAGAATCATATCGGACAGAACAGCTTTCACATCTAATATGTTTCCAAAGTATTGTCTAGAGTGTAGTGTTAATTTAATTAAAAATGCGTGTTGATTCTAGAAAATCTTATCAGCTACTGAATACATTTCTATTGAAAACTCGTATATATACTAAAATCTTATTTTTCTAAATGACTTGATTGGTGAACCATTTTGCTGCGTAAAAAGTTGGAGTTGAATGTTTTTTGATTTTATCGGCTGGCTTTGGGGGAATGACAGAAACGTCGTCGGGGTCACCAATTGTAGTGACAATTTAATTAAAAATACGTGTTGATTCTAGAAAATCTTGTCAGCTACTGAATACATTTTTATTAAAAACTCGTATATATACTAAAATCTTATTTTTCTAGAACATTCTATTTTACAGCACTAATACTATTTCATATAATACATATCATAGCATATTATGATTTATAGAAATTAAAAATTATATATAATTGTATATATAAAGGCATTGTTGCATTTTATCGTATTTTATAAAAATGTTATCGATACTTAATTTAATTTAAAAAGGTAGTTTATTAAATTTGTAAGTCTATTAAGGGCTGCCACAAGAGCATGATATTCAACATCTTCTTTCGCAAGGGATGTTCCTAGGGGAAACGGATGGGTAGAAAGCATTAATATAGTGGTAACTTTGCTATCGAAAAAATTTACATATTGGGGATAAGGTTCAACATTGTATAAATAACACTCCTCCGCGTAGTATAAAGTATTCACCGTTTAGGATTCTTATGGGATATGGAATGATAACAGACGAGGAAAAAGACACATGATTGAGGAATTTACTTTAATTTATTCCTTTAATAGACCCAAACAACAACCGTGGTTTACTACTGAAATAAGAGCACTAATTGAGAAGAGGGATAGTGCCTACAAGCGCTGGAAGAGGTTCTGGACTGATGACTTGAAAGCTCTTCATAAATCCGCACGGTCTGAGGTTTCTAGGCACATAAAAATTGTGACAACATTGTATTATGGTAGAAAGTTTTCCAACGCTATGGACAATAAATCTAAGTGGAATGGGATTCGTGAAATAGGTATTGGAGGAAAATATCCTAAAAATGATTTTGTTGTAGGCGTGAATAAACTTAATGACCAGTTTGTACGTCTTGGGGTTCCAACGTCTGTCGGTAATTCGTATGATGACCTTTTTTATGACCCACAATACTCCTTTAGTTTTCGTTTGGTTGATCATTTCGAAGTCTTGGAATGTATTTCACCGGTAATATCTAATGCAATTGCTCGGATGATTTAGACCCCTTGTTTTTAAAAGCTTTGACACCTAGACTTTTGCCATATTATACCCAATACAGTGCTGACTAAATCTACTTTTCCTGATGAATGGAAACTAGCTAAAATCCTTCCCATTCCCACAACGAGCAATGAGTTCCGGCCAATTGCTAGTCTTCCTTTTTTCTCATAGGTAATGGAAAATATTATAGCTAAACAAATCTATAGTTATCTGGAGAGTTACAATTACTTGACTGTTAATCAGTCGGGTTTCATGAAAGGTAGGAGTTGTACTACCGCTCTATTAAATGTAGTTGAGGATCTTAGGTTGGAGCTGGATGAGAATAGTGTTTAGTCCTTCTTGATCACACCAAGGCTTTCGATACTGTCGATCCGGAAACTGTATAATTTTTCTAATTCTGCTGGTAGTCTAATTTTTTCTTATCTGTTGAGCAGATGTCAAAAGATTCATTTAAATGGAAATATTTCGGATCCGCTTAATATTAGTAGAGCTGTTTCCCAGGGATCAATATTGGGGCCTCTGTTGTTCTGTATGTATATAAATGATCTACCAGATGTTTTGATTGACCGTCAAGTTCATATGTACGCTGATGATGTGCAGCTTTATACCAGTACTCGTAAGGAGAATATTAATTCTTGTTTACATTCTATTAACCGTGATTTGGAGAGAATTGACAGTTAGGCCTCGGCAAATGGACTGTGCATCAATCCCTCAAAGTCCAAATTTATTAAGCTTACGAAAACCAATGGGTCGTTTATCATACCTGAATTGAGTATCAGGGAAAATCGAATCGACTTTGTCAAGTCTGCAACCAATATGGGCATTGTCTTTAATGACTGATTATCGTGGTCTAGCCATATAAGTGTTGTTGTTAGCAGAATTTACAGCATGCTTAAAAATTTATGGGCTATCTTAGATTCAACTTCGAATGCAACTTGCTAAAACATATTTAATTCCTGTGCTTTTGTATGGGTGTGAAATCTTCGCAAACTCAACTCAACTTGGCATACAACAATATAGCAATATATGTCTTTTTTAGAGGACGCCGGGATCACATTTCTCATTTAGCGTACCAGATATTTAGTGTGAAATTTTATAATCTTTTGAAAATTAAATGCCTCATTCTATTCCATAAAATTGTTTACACGAAACAGCCGAAATATTTATTAAGCAGAATTAAGTTTGCTAGATCTTTCCAGGGCATGAAGGTTATTCAACAACGGTATAGGACTCTTGTCGCAGCAACAGTTTTTTATACACACCACAAGTCTTTGGAATTCCCTACCAAACTATATCCAAAAGTTAGGCAATACAAATGCGTTCAAAAAGGAGTTATATAAATTATTCTCTTAAAAATAAGTTTCTACGTTATTAGCTTGGTAATTACATTGGTTAAATATTTATTATAACTTTTTATACCGATTTGTGTAAATGTTTTTTAATATATTTATCTTTTAACCTTTTTATTTACATCTGTAGTATTGTTAGTTTTTTAAATTGCTCCTTATTATATTTTTATTTAAAATTTGGGCAATTTCGTGTCAAGCGACCCAATTTTTAAAATCGATGTCTTCCGATTTGGATGAAATTTGAACCAAGGTTAGTACTATTGGATAGTAAAAAAAATTATTTTTTAACTCAAGAATAAGATTTTTCAATATTTGGCATAAAAACATACCACCTAAATGATCTTAAAAAAGTATTTATTTGCATTCTAAGGACATTCGTAAATTAGTTTTTTATAAACAGTGTTAAAGTTTGGACGTGCGTTATTTACAATGGCTTCCGCTTCCAAAAAGGAAATGTTTACTTCTTTTTGTTGTAATCCCTTCAACAAAAAGAAGCACAGATCATCAGATATGCGAAATATTTCCGACAACTTATTGCTAAAATTCCCAACGCTTTCAAAACGTTTGCTAATTTGTGGATCGTGTAGGAAAATGGTGGGAAAGTTGGACACATTACCGGTTATTCCAGATGAGAACAAAATCAATTCTGAAAATGATGACAGTTCTGCAGGAGATGATGGTTGTTCTAACTTTTCAGTAGGACCTATAAGACCTAATAATGAGTGCCAAAATCAACAGCACAAGGATGCAGTAGAAGTTTTTTAACAAATAAAAAGAAGTACAAAACGTCACAGAGTAGATCTGAAAGAATTCAACTTCTTACTCTTGCCCCATCGTCATGGAATTTGTTCAAAAATAATGACCGAGTTTGGAACGTCTCAACGAAAAGCAAGAATTGCTAAAAACTTGGTTGCTGAGCATGGGATTCACACACTTCCAAACGAGAAGAAGGGAAAAACTTTAGCGTGCGAAACTGAAGCTCTAGTAACTCAATTTTATCAGCGAGATGATATGAGTCGATTGATGCCAGGAATGAAAGACTGGGTGTCTGTTCGAATCGATGGCCAGAAAGTCCAAATGCAGAAGAGGATGTTTTTCTGTAACCTGAATGAGTTATATGCAACATTTCAATCTGAACACGAGGACGTCAAAATTGAATTTACAAAATTTACCCAACTGAGGCCAAAGCATTGCGTTCTGGAAGGAGGCAGCAGAACTCACACAGTATGCGTTTGCATTTACCATGAAAATATTAAACTCATGTTGAAGGAAATCAACTTATCGTATTTGACAGATGATTCCTCAGAAGATTTGCACGATTACCGTGATTGCCTTAAATTGACTATGTGTCCTTATGTAACAAGATCGCATCTTAGATGCGAACGCTTTATTCCGATGGGCAAAGAACCATTGTAAAGAAACTGAAATAGTTTTTAGTAGCAAAGATGATCATGAGGAAACATTAAAAACATTGAAGAGTAGATTTGACGCTGCTGTAACAATTGATGGTACAGCTCAATACCATGCTTTTATACCACTTATCGATGGAAAACTTCAGTTGAAAAAGTTTTCTGCATCTACTCAATGCGATTTCTTTCCAAAGCCAAAAAAGAAAGCAGCAGCTGTAACTCCAAGAAAGGATTGGCAAAAAAAAGCAGAAAATGAAGGCAATAAATAAGAAGGACGAAAGATTGGCAATTTCAAAATGTATATATTAATTTTATTAAATTTTTTATTATTATTGTTATTTCGTGTTATAAGTAATAAATAAAATATTGAAATAATATTGAAAAATCTTATTCTTGAGTTAAAAAATAATTTTTTTGATAGATATCCCACTCGCATCCCATTAAGCGATTATAAAGGCCTTAAAGGAAATTTTATACGCTTTCTTTTGAGCAAAAAAGGGCCCATTTTTAAAAAAAATTTAAAAATTAAAAAATTATTTGTGGTAAGATTGAAGAAAAAGCTATCTAATATCCTTTGGAAAATTTTTGCTAGGACCAATAGGTGAAAAGTTACACACATTTTAAAAAACCCTGTATGACCAAAATGCCCAACTTTGACTCCCTCTAACTCTGGCAGTTCTTGACTGATGGAGCTGAAAATTTTTGTCTGGCCTACTATCCAATAGTACTAACCTTGGTGCAAATTTCATCCAAACGGAAGACATCGATTTTAAAAATTGGGTCACTTGACACGAAATTCCCCATTTATATTAATTTTTTATTTTTTTATTTTATTAATTTCCTATATTTGATTAACGTTAGCTTTTTATATTTTATATCTTATTGCTGCTAAGCATAACACTATCACTTATAAGATTAATATCTTGTTGTGTTATTGCTAATTATAAATAAAATTATAATTATTTTTGTTGTAATACCACGGACTAACGGATTTATATGGCCATCTAGGTTATCTAAGTACTTTTCAGCGCATCTAATAATTTCCATTTTAACCAGATCTTGTGAATATTCGAGTTTTTGCTATACCAAGGGGAGACAGTGATCATTCGTAAAATTTTATTTTGGCGCCTCTGAATTTTCTCTACGTTTGAAGCTGAGGCAGTACCCCATAGTACTCCACTGTTACTCCATAACACCAAATGGGTTTTAATATTGATTTGTAAATAAGGAGTTTAAAATCTAATTTAAGTGATAAATTTACACCAATTAACCAATTTATTCGAGCAGTTTTCATATTTATTTGTGCCAGTTTTGACTCAATATGCAGTTTCCACGTTAAACGACGATCAAGGTATATACCCAAGTACTTTACATGAGTGCTTTGTGGTATTGTCTGATTATTAATGCATATGGCAGGACAGGTCTCTCTTCGCAATGGATGCATTTTTGTTCGTTAACCTTTATTCTCCATTTTTTCAAACATTCCTCCAGTAGGGATACTTGTTCCTGTAAGAACTGCGATGCAATCTGTGGGTTCATATGTACGCTTAAAAATGCAGTGTCGGCAGCAAATGTGGAAGTATGTATGTTTTCACTTATTGGCATGTCAGCTGTAAATATCAGGTATAAAACAGGGCCATTTACAAATGCAAATGAAATTAATTATCGAAACTATGAATTTTCTTATATTTTTATTTATATATATATTTTGTAAGGGGAATTCTTTGACGTGTTGGGAAAATCGGATTTTTTAGCTGGCGTAGGTATTTTTCAAAATAATACGCTTTAATTAGCTCTCTATTAAAGGAATTGTTGTGAAAATCACGTAACTAATTATCGGGGATGTCCCGTATTTAATTCAAACATTCAAACTTTTGAATAGACAATCAACAACAAATGTCGATATATTCATAAACATTTTGAGTAAACTTAATGAACAAATAGTCTTTAAGAGATAAATATTCGTTATGACACATGGACTCAAAGCAGTGCTAAAGACTGTAGTATGTGTTTGCACTTGTTTACGACATTTCAAACTTATTATATGAGAAACTCTAATATCGACGCCTCCGTTCTGTAACATTCTATGTCGAAAAAGTGTCTTTTGAGTTATGAGCTCTCAAAGTTTTCACGACTATATGTGTATTCTAAGTAGATTTTTCCCTATAACTTCGGAACGGATCGGCGCATCTTAACCAAATTTTGACAGTATTTAAGTTAGAGAACGTAGAATGTAAAAATGCAAGAACATCAAAAACGTTCTAAGTACACTTATAACGTTATAAAATGGAGGCGTCGATATGTCTAGAACAGTACAAGAATCTAAAGGTATTCAATCATTTTTAATATTAGAGACAATTGAGGAAATATCAAATTTAAATTCGAGAAAAAGTCCTGGGCTCAACCAAATAACGGACGAAATTCTTAAAAATCTTCCAAGTAAAACTCGCCATTATGATTGCTTGTTTAAGCTTCTAATATTTTCCATTGGTTTGAGTATCAAACGTAATAATGACACTTAAACCAGGCATAAATTCTAATGTTTTTCATCTTCCCGTCCTATCCCTTGCTACCAAAGATAAAAAAATGTAAAGAAGATATTTTACTTCCGTTGCTTACAAGAATTCCGTTTCTTTGGCCGGCATCAGTCTAAAATTCGACGCTCAAGGAACTGAAGGTAAACGACCACAAAGAGTTTGATGAATGGGCTCTGGAGCAGTTGGTAATTGATCTAATTTTCACCGAAAAATCATCTTAAGCGATTTATCCCGAAAAAGTCACTTTTTGTTGTGGATTTTGGGCTTGTGATGTATCCACATTTCTTTGATAACGACGTTGGCTATGACGTCGTTGTCAACGGCTACAATTATTTTTCCTGATTTTTTTTCCTGAATTCAATGATTTGGACATTGATAACATGTGGTTTCAATCTTATAATTTTTTAAGTAGTGTGTCTAGAAGTTTTAACCTTAACCTCTCTACCGACAGATTTGAGCTAAAAATTATTCCGAAGAGGAGTTTTCGTTTGCCAATTAGTTCCCAAACGGTTTTGTCTTTTAGTAAAGCGCCAGTATAGCAAATATTTTATATAAGAGGTGTTGAAAATATAAAATCTCCAGGTAAAAGTAAAATTATAATAAGATCAGGCGAAAAATTATTAGAAAAGGGATATCCCCATATCCCCGTATTCAGGTAAACATACGTGGACAGATCAGTAAGTTCCTACGCTATTTAACATAGCCATAACCGATTACTTTTGAATGATGAAAGTCAAACATCAACCCTTCAGGCTACATAATTGGTCATTACAACCCTTCAGTTAGGATTATGGTCCTAGTTTCTCACACCACTTATGTTGTGTGTGTAAATTTTATACATAAGTGGCGGAACCCACAGTTTAAAATCGACTCCGAACGACAGATTTTTACGAAACTTTTCGTGCCAATTTTATTTACTCTCAGATTTTTTGTCAGAAATCTGTTGAGAGGAAGTCACCGAAGAATTTTTTTTGAACCGCGTCTAATAAGCCAACACACTACCTACTAGACTACGGTGACTTCAAAATGAATGACTATTATCACAAATTATCTTGTAAACATAAGGTAGTATTTTTGGTTAAATTTATATTTGAGTAATGTATCCAATATGTCACATGGATCAAATATGATCTGAAAAGAATACCACAATAACATATACACATATATACATGGATGTATATCAATTGGATAAATTATTAAAGTTTTGGAAAGTCAAGTTTAATGATAAAAATGCGGGAATAGTCAACGTTATGGGTATATTTTATTGTTCTTGTTTAAAATAATACACCTATCATCCGATATACACGGTACTTTTTCTACACGATTTCGCTTTTACACGGAGATTAAAAACCGTCTGCAGACTTTTTAATTCCGATCGCTTAGTAACACTGGCGCAGATATTTCTAGTCTCTTTTTAATTTCATTCTATTCTTAATTCCATTATTCCACAATTCCAAATTTACGCCAAAATAATAATAATAATACTTCATACTCAGCCAAACAATCCCTTTGAAAAAATAGAAAAACTAATAGAGAATTAAATAGAGTTGACAAACAAGCTTATAGGCATGATGTCTGTTCTAGTAACAAAATTATGCAGCTAAACCTAAGGATAGCATTATGTAATGCCAATGGGCTTTCCAATCATACCCAAGAAATAGATTTATTTCTTAAAACTAATTTTATTGACATCCTTCTTGTATCCGAATCTCATTTTACTTCCAGATCCTTTTTCCGAATAAAAGATTATGATTTAATATGCGCCAACCATCCAGACGATAGAGCACATGCAGGATCAGTAATATTAATAAAATCTTCGATACAATATGACATTTTTAATGAAATAAGAAAACCCTACCTTCAAGCCGCGTATATCAAAATTATTTGTGACTCAATTAATATATCTGTATGTGCTATTTATTTTCCACCACGTTTTTCATTAAAATGTCAAGAATTTGAAGAATTTTTCAAATCTCTTGGACCAAGATTTATAGTTGGAGTTGATTTCAACTCTAGACATCATTGGTGGGGCTCTAGATTAATAAACCCTAAAGGTAGAGAACTCTATAAATGTATAAATAATAACAACTATTCTATTCTTCCTACTGGAAGTCCCACGTATTGGCCTACAGATTTGTCAAAGATACCTGACTTATTGGATTTTGTTGTATATACCGGTATAAATAATAATCTTCTGCAAATAACAGATTGTGATGATCTTAGCTCTGACCATACACCGCTTATAGTAAATTTTAATAAATTTTTACATTACCAATCAAAAAAATATAAAATTCTTAACAATAGTACTGATATGAACTGTTTCACAAGTTGGATAGAACGAAATGTTAATCTAAATATATCATTAAAATCAACTTCCGAGTTAGATGATGATAAATCGTGGACTGTATGGATGTCGATGGTGGCGAAGATGCTGTTGTGGTGGTTGGTGGTTGTGGCGACTCCCGTTGACCAAACTGATGTTGAACTTTCTAGCAATAAAAATTGGAATGATAAGAAAATATCCTTTCTTAATATAGAAAAAAAAATATCGCACTTTCCTTTTACGAGAATATCCTTTTTTTATATTTTGTCTTTCACTCACTGGGGTTGTCGATAAAGAACCAAAAAAACCAACTTATTTTCTATGTATTATTTTTTTCCAGAAAATTTGATTATTGTATTCTGTTTTTTTGTTTCTGTCAAATTTTTTATTCCCTTTTTTTTTTTATTACAATATTTAGGTAAAAATTCACTTTTTCAATTCTCAAATCAAATAATTTATTACAATTCGTTCAATATTTAAGTTAAAAGACACAATTTTCTTTTTTTTACACAACTCTTTGTTTTTAACGATATTAATCTATGATGGGTTTTATGCGAATGATTCTTTTTGAAAGAATTTCATAACTCAAAGGCCTAAGTTAGTTTAAGTTACAATGAAATGTTAGAAAGTCCCAAAAGCTCTAATTACATTACATTATATTGTATAAAGAAAAAAAAAACAAAAATACAAGAAAGCTTAAATTAATGTGGCGCCCTCTATTGGACGTTAGGACTCTTCTGGTTGATCGCCAGGGAAGGGATTTTTCGATCTCCGGACATAAACATTCCGCCGCCCTTGCAGTACTGCAATCAAGAAAATGACTCCAAAGTGAATGCTATATTAAAAGGAAATCGAAAAGAACAAAGAAAACTATTATATTAATTCAAATTAAATTTATTTCTCCAAATTCCGATGAACAAAAGAAATGGAATTAAAACTACATCAGCTCACGATTCGGACTTCAATGGGTATCCGTCAGCTGCATTAAGGGGAATAAAGAAATTATAACTATGTATTATACGGAACACAATCCCGAAATTATGTAGCCGAAAATAGAAAACTGGGCCAAAGGTTTGCCCATCGTTCCACCAAATACACCATTGCGAATGATTTTGCTGTACACATCACAGCCCAACTTAATTCCAACTGGGGCTGCTATAAAAAACGTTGGGTCTGCCAGTTGTAGCCCCGGAAACTCGTCCACTATCCTCCCGTCCATCGACCTTGACGGTGTGAGACCATCCACCTTGCTTCGCACCTCCGCATATGTCTCGACCGTGTCGCTGCTGCCGTAGTTACCTCTAACTACCAGAAGAACCCGCTCTGAGCGTCCAACCCTGATTGTTTTTGCACCTAGCCGACGAACCACCTTTTCAGAAACGAGGGTACGCTCCGCAGTAGGGTCAATGACAGCTCTTTCTGTGACGTATCGTCCATGCGCTACAATGTTTACAACAGCAGTAGGTTTCAGAAGAACGCTGTCCGTTAACGTATACGATGAAGATGGTAAAGTTTCACCAACTGTTGAACGAGAGATTTCTCTTGGCCGATGAGATTGGAGGTTCCTCGATCGACTTGGAACCAGAGCGTTAGACGGACTAGGTCTTTGGCTCTCACGATTATTGGACGGACGAGGTCCCCTGGCGGAGTTTCGGGACGAACGAGGTCCTTTATTACCGGTGCGAGCAGGCGTTTGGCGATTGCGCTTACCGTCTTTCGATTTCGCGACCTTCTTCGAACCAGACGAACGAGGTCTAGTGTCCGGCTTGTGGAGCAGCGTATGATGCATATCCCCACAGCGCTTGCACTTGCCCGTACTAACGCACGTCCGCCAGGTATGATCGTGACTCAAACAGCCAGCACAATACTTGTAGATAGTCACCAATTTCATTCGCTCATCATAGTCTGCCCTCGAGAATCTTTCGCAAAATCGCAATGGGTGGTTCTTCAAACACACACGACATACCATTTTCTTTTGATTGTCGCCTCGCTTGTACTTTTTTGCCGAAACCATGATACTATTAGCTGAAATTATTAAATATGTAAAGTTGAAGATGTCGGAAGAATTACCAGTTTCACAACTGGTCGAGTAATTGTTCCACGTGACGTCTTCAAATCCACCACCCTAACATGATCATCTTTACCCGAATGCAAATTCACTACGCGACCTAGGCGCCATTCATTGGTAGGCACGTTGTCTTCGCGGATGACCACCATATCACCGACCTCTAAGTCCCTTCTCAAACACTTCCACTTGTTCCTCTTCTGTAACTCCTTCAAATATTCCTCCTTCCAACGGAGACATAAGCGTTGGTTTAGAGCCTTGACTCTTTGCCATCGGTTTGTTATTGAGGGTAAAGGGTCCGCAATCTCCAATTCCGGTGGGGACAGTAAAGGACCACCAATCAAGAAATGACCTGGCGTAAGAGCATCCAGGCAATCGGTATTATCTGCTAAAGGGCATAATGGGCGCGAATTCAAGCACGCCTCGACACGTGCTAGGAGAGTGGAGAACTCCTCAAAAGAATATTTCAAGCTCCCTGCCAACCTCTTGAAATGGTGTTTAAAACTTTTGACACCTGCTTCCCAGAGACCTCCCATATGAGGTGCACCAGCAGGGTTGAAATGCCATGTTAACCCCCTAGGTCCGTAAGTAGCATTGACCTGGGAACCTGATTCCTTAAGAAAATTCCGAAATTCACTTCTTAAGATTTTCGACGCTCCTACAAAATTGGTCCCGTTATCAGAATACATATCGGTAGGGTATCCACGACGAGAAATGAATCTGGCCAAAGCAGCCAAGAATGCAGACGTGGATAAATTACTAACCGCTTCCAAATGAATAGCCTTCGTAGCAAAACAAATAAACAGACACACGTAGCCCTTCGTTATAAGACACGCTCTGCCTGTGTAATTTCGAATGTCAAAGGGCCCAGCAAAATCTACACCAGTGCTAGCGAAAGGACGAGTGAAAACTGTACGAGACGTAGGTAAAGCTGCCATTATTTGACTCTGAGTCATTCCCCTATAGATAGTACACGTCCTGCAACGCCCTACGACGGTCTTTATCAAATTCTTAGACCTGCGCATATAGAATTCGGTTCTCAAGACTCTTAGCATCAATTGGTTTCCGCCATGCAAAGTCAACCGATGGATAAAATCGATCAACAGATAAGAGAATCGACTCGCTGTCGGTAAAAGAATCGGAAACCTTTCGTTGTACTTGAGGTTCACCGCATTAGCCAGTCTGCCACCGACTCTCATCAAACCATCTCCATCTAAAAAGGGATTTAAATTCAAAAGTTCTCCTTCAACAATCTTCTCTCCATCAGACAACCGCCGGTATTCCTGAGGGTACCAAGCTCGTTGAGCTATTTTTATTAGTTTTCCCCTCACCCTCTGGATTTCGTGTGGAGTAATCTCCAAAGAACCACAACGCGAACCTTCTCTATCAAAAACCCTAAATACTAAGGCCATCACACGCAACGCCCCCGAATAGGAAGAAAACCGATTCAAAAGGTCATCAAACTCCTTAAAATAAACGAAGAAAACCATGTGACACTTTTCTTCCTCCTTAGTTTCATATTCCTCGGGAATAGGATTACGCCACTCGTCGGTAGGATAACCTAACCATTGGGGACCATGCCACCACAGATTGTCCGTCGCCAAATCCTGCGGTCGAGCTCCTCGACTTATCAAATCAGCCGGATTCTGCTCCGACCGAACATGCCTCCAACAGGCCTTATTCAGGTGCTCTGTCACCTTTGCAACCCGATTAGCAACAAAAGTTTTCCACGAACTGGGTGGTTTTTGAAGCCAAGCTAAAACTATGGTAGAATCTGTCCACCCATAGAATTTTGTTCTTGATGCGTCAAATTTCAAATTCGCCTTCACAGCTTCCATCAACTCAGTCAATAAGACAGCCCCGCAAAGTTCAAGCCTAGGTAACGAAATTGTCTTCAGAGGAGCGACCCTCGACTTGGCCAACAACAGATGGGTTTGAATAGCACCTATATCATCCTCTATACGAATGTATATACACGTCCCGTATGCTTTCTCCGAAGCATCAGAGAACCCATGAACCTCCACATTATAATCGGGTCGAAAACCTACCCAACGAGGTATTTTTATATTGTTAATGAAACTATATTCATTAAGAAATTGCTTCCATTTCGCAAGGCTCTCCGGGGTCAAAAATTCATCCCAATCAGTCTTCTCGCTCCATATTTTCTGCATGAGCATTTTTGCAGTGACAACTATTGGACCTAACCATCCAGCAGGATCGAAGAGCTTGGCTATACTCGACAATACCTCTCTTTTCGTAAAATTCTCCTTAATATCGATTGTCGTTGTCGTGAAGAAGAACTGATCAGACCTGGCATTCCATCGTACGCCCAGGGTTTTGATCGAGCTAATATCCTCGAATTCCAAAAAATCTTCCCTCAACAAGTGATCAGAAGGCAATCCCTGAAGAATTCTCTTGTCGTTTGAGGTCCATTTCCTCATCGAGAAACCCGCAGAAGTCAACGCCGCTCTTAATTGGTCCCGAGCGGCTATCGCTCCAGAAACATCATGAGCCCCAGCTAACGCATCATCTACGTACATCATCTCACGTAAAATTTCAGAGGCTAAAGGCCGTGGTGTAGTAGGTAGTGTGTTGGCTTACTATTCGTAAAGCCCGGGTTCGTATCCCAGGTCAGACATCAAAATTGAAATATGAAAAAAAAAAAAAAAAATATTTCTTCGGCGACTTCCTCTCAGCAGATTTCTGGCAAAAACTCTGAGAGTAAATAAAATTGCCATGAAAAGTTTCTCAAAAATCTGTCGTTCGGAGTCGACGTTAAACTGTAGGTCCCGCCACTCACGTATAAAATTAACGCACACAACATGAGTGGTGTGAGAAGCTAGGCCGTAATCCTGACTGAAGGGTTGTAATGGCCAATTATGTATGTAAAGGCCATTTTGCCTCACCGTCGTCAGCGAGTTGAAGCAACGTTCTTATTGCCAAAAAAGGAGCACAATTTACCCCGAACGTGACGGTTCTCAACTCGAAATCCTCTACTTCCTTATCCAATTCCTTACGAAAAACTATTCGCTGATACTTTACTTGATCAGGGTCCAAAAGAATCTGCCGATACATCTTCTCAATGTCCCCGTTAAAGACATATCGGTAAAAACGCCATCTAACAATCAAAAGTTTCAAATCATTCTGCAATACAGGCCCGGTAAATAAGGTGTCGTTCAAGCTCAATCCACATGATGTTTTACTAGAGGCGTTGAAAACGACCCTAACCTTTGTGGAAGAGCTTTCAGGCTTCAAAACCGCGTGATGAGGTAAATAATACGAATCGCCTTCCCTCACATCCTTAAAATTCACCTTCGCCATATGACCCAAAGATTCATATTCCAATAAAACCGCATCATAATCCAATTTGAGAGATGGGTTTCGAAGTAGGGAAGCTTCGTTCCGCAAAAACTGTTTGTAGGCCCTTGGGCGAGAAGAACCAAGGCAAGCCAGGGAATCATACTGCGGCCTGATAGGTAATGATACCATGTATCGCCCAGCCGAATTCCTACGTACTGTTTTCTTAAAATATTCCTCACAGTACTCATCATCAGGCGACATCTTCGAATGTCTTGGAGGTTCCTCCAATTTCCAGAACCTCTCCAGCTGCTTATCCAATTCCAATTCAGTGCAATACGACACGAGAGTTGTATAGCTTTTGGAACGCGGTTCGGGTAGTGACCCTGTCAGAACCCAACCAAATATACTCTCCTGGGCCATCAAATTCCCCAGAAGATTTTTCCTAACACCCTCCAACATCACGCTAGGATAAATGTCGCCTCCAATTAGGATGTCCACTCGATTGCTCTCATTAAACTTAGGATCAGCCAATGTGATCCCCGAAAAAGCTGCAGATCGCGATATGTTAATAGTTGAGCTGGGTAACATTCCGGTTAACTTCGGCAACACCAAACCGATTGCCTCCACACGAGGTTGATCGCCCGACAGAGAAGTTAAGACAAACGAACATTGTCTTTGGACTGCACCAGCACATGCTCCATTCAAACCAGAGACCTTAGCATGTATATTCACCGCCGGCAATCCCAATCTCCTCTGTAATCCTTCCGAAATGAAGGTAGCTTGAGACCCTGAATCTATTAGGGCCCTAGCTCTAAACGTTTCCCCTCGGTGGTAGATACCAACTACAGCAGTTCCCAAAAGTATCTGCCTCGACGTAGCAGCAAAACAATTTTGGACCTCACCATTCGACCTGACTGCACCGCTAGAACTTGGCGTATCCAAAACGCCCGAAGAGGATCCAGACACCTCTCGATGCAGTAGAGTGTGGTGCTTCAACTTGCACACCGTACAACCAACAGTACTCTTACACTCATTGAGTCTATGACCACCTGTGAGACAATTGATACAAAGACTGTACCTCTTCACGACCCAAAACCGTCTCTCAGGAGGTAAATCCAAAAATTTCGGACAAGTATCCACCAAATGGTCTCCCGAACAATATTTGCAAACTTTCCTATTTAATCTAGTGGAAAAGGATCGAACTCCCCTTTTCGGATTAGAAATAGTTTCAGGGGCAGGCCTAGAACCGCTAACAACTGGTTCAAAATTTCGAATTTCAGACACAGTTTCTAGAGATTGAAACCGTGATGTCAAAAAATTATCTAAATCCTTCCATTTGGGAATCTCCACCTTGTTTTGGATTGTCTGTTCCCAGAGAGACAAAGTTAGCACGGGCAGCTTGGTGGAACACAAATAAACAAAAATTGGATCCCATTTGGAGATATTAATATCGTGCATCTTAAGTGCCGATATCGAATTATTAATATCCCGTTGCAACCTCTTAATATCCTGGGCTGCTTCGGATTTGACCGGTGCTAGAGTAAACAAAACCTTCAGCTGGGAATTCACCAAAATCCTCTTATTTTCGTACCTGTCCTTCAGATTATTCCACGCCTCCTGGAATCCATTAGCAGTGAGAGGAGATTTTTTTACAATTTCTAAGGCTTCACCACGCGTGAACTGCCTCAAATAAAAGAGCTGTTCCACCGGTGAAATGTTGGCCCCGTTCACATAAACAGCAGTGAACATGTCGCGAAATGATGGCCAAGATTTGTAATCCCCATGAAACACCTCCATGGTACAAGCGGGTAGCTGCATGCTATGTCGAATGCGGTTCTCGTTGCCTTGACCATTGAGACACTGTGTCGATGACATCCCAGCTTGGTTGATCAAGGTCTGGGAAAGTTCACCCATTAGTGAGGCTACAGTAATGTATCCTAACCTACAGTGTCCAAAAAGTTCACGGGCAGCTTCCCGATCACCTTCCAAATCTTCCTCGTCACCTGTGGCAAAGGCCTCGTAGGAATCCCTCACCCTTGCCCACAGCGACTTGAACTCATCCTTCTGGATCTCAATGGAGAAGGTCGTATTACCTTCCTGAGGAGTAGCATTGAATTCCCTCTCGAAATCCAGGAATATTTGGGCAAATCTCTCAAAAGTCAATAATCTCCTCGACTTCGGCATCTCGAATATTATTAATAGTAGCTAGCAACAACAACAAAAAGTGAAAACCAAAAGGAATTAACTATTCGAAGACTAATTCCCCAAACGAAATGTAAATCCGATACAAATATCAAAAAATCAAATAAATAATAAACTAAATCAGAACACAACTCGAAAAAGTCCGCGCCCTGATCGCCACTAATCACGCGACACGCCACTAAAATTTTTAAACACAAGGTCACCGTGATCACCCTGATATTTACAACGCGATACCACGACCAACTTGACGCTTTATCGCAAAATTAATACAAGTGATATATGTCCAATAAAACGGGCATATATAATTAAAAAAATTACGAAATTCGCGAAACTAAGCCAACAGGACGAATTTCCAATGGCCAATAATCCGATGACTATTATAGTCCTCAAAAATTTAAATACATGAACAATAATAATAAAAAAAACCAAAATGTGAAAAGGCAGTTCCAAACAACTACACTCTTTCACTTTTAATTTCAAAAATATATGTAAAGATATGTATAGTATATAAAATTTGTCACTAGCAAATCAAAAATATTAAATTTGATATAATAAGATTTAAAGAAATAGATTGAAATAAATAATAATGGTGAATTCAAATTTATTTTCGTTTAAAATTCTTAAAAAAATATAAATGATTTCCAAAATGACTAAATAAAGGAATAAAAAATTCGAAAGGAAACCCATAAATAAATTTTAATGTGTTACTTCACTTCACTTTATTGCAAATCAAATATCCCATTTGCTAACAAATCTGTTAAAAATTCCAGATCTAATACTATGGAAGTGAGTAACAATTAATTATGGGTACCTCTTTCATGTATCCGGTGGATTTGAAGAAGTGTTATAAAAGGTAATGAGCTTCGCTATTTAGCCCACGCACAATCACCAATTATAACACAACTATCAACTTATAACCGATATCAAATTGGGTAGTTGAATTCGATTTCCAACTGTGATATTCACACCTCAATTTGACATCCTAGTCACTATTGACTTTGTTACAAGTTAAAAAAATTTGGTATAACAGTGCATAAACTCTGGTTCCTATATTCGATAAATTTACAAAGTGTGCCAGTGCTATCGCAATTATAACACACCACTTTGTAAATATATATATACTGTTATAAATTCTATATAAAAGCAAAGTTTTGTTGTCTAGTTAACAGCACTTTACTTGTATATAGAATTACCACCAAAAAATCAAAAAATATAAAAGTAAAAAACAAAAACACTTTACCTTATGATCTCAAGGTTACTTTGATGGTCGATGAAGAAGGTCACACAAAAAAAATCCAAAAATAACCGTTCCAAAATCCGAAAAAACAGGTTCCAAAATCTGGCTCGATTGGACCAAATGATAAATCGTGGACTGTATGGATGTCGATGGTGGCGAAGATGCTGTTGTGGTGGTTGGTGGTTGTGGCGACTCCCGTTGACCAAACTGATGTTGAACTTTCTAGCAATAAAAATTGGAATGATAAGAAAATATCCTTTCTTAATATAGAAAAAAAAATATCGCACTTTCCTTTTACGAGAATATCCTTTTTTTATATTTTGTCTTTCACTCACTGGGGTTGTCGATAAAGAACCAAAAAAAACCAACTTATTTTCTATGTATTATTTTTTTCCAGAAAATTTGATTATTGTATTCTGTTTTTTTGTTTCTGTCAAATTTTTTATTCCCTTTTTTTTTTATTACAATATTTAGGTAAAAATTCACTTTTGCAATTCTCAAATCAAATAATTTATTACAATTCGTTCAATATTTAAGTTAAAAGACACAATTTTCTTTTTTTTACACAACTCTTTGTTTTTAACGATATTAATCTATGCTGGGTTTTATGCGAATGATTCTTTTTGAAAGAATTTCATAACTCAAAGGCCTAAGTTAGTTTAAGTTACAATGAAATGTTAGAAAGTCCCAAAAGCTCTAATTACATTACATTATATTGTATAAAGAAAAAAAAAACAAAAATACAAGAAAGCTTAAATTAATGTGGCGCCCTCTATTGGACGTTAGGACTCTTCTGGTTGATCGCCAGGGAAGGGATTTTTCGATCTCCGGACATAAACAGATGATGTTGTCGAAACTTTCAATAATCTTATTCATGAAGCAGGATTTTTATCAACACCAAACAAAACAAATCATCATAATCAAAGTAATTTTTTTGTAAATACCGAAATAAGAGCTATGATTAGGAACAAAAGAAGGTTAAGGAGGGTATGGCAGGCGACCAGAAACCCCAATGACAAACGAAACCTAAATAAAGCAACTAAGGATCTTAAATGCCGATTGCAAGAAATAAAAAATGATCAAAGTGGACATTTTCTAAAAAATCTTAATATTAATAATAATGACGAGTATTGTTTATGGCATGCTACAAAATATTTGAAAAGACCCACCAAGAGAAATATACCAATCAAAGATGAGAATGGTTTATGGTGTAGAACCGATAAAACTAAATCAGAAGCATTTGCTCTGCATTTATATAAAACTTTTCAGCCTCATGATATAAATAATGATCCTGATACAGAAGATATAAATAATTTTTTAGATAGTCCTTGTCCGATGGATTGGCCAATTAAACACATCTCACTACAGGAAGTTAAAGAAATTAATAACCTTAATTGCAAAAAATCTCCAGGATACGACTCTATTAACGGAAAAGTTGTCCAAGCTCTATCAAAGAAAGCTATTTTACTATTAACTCTTATATTTAATTCAATTTTAATACTAAACCATTTTCCTACACAATGGAAATGTGCCGAAATAGTAATGGTGCCTAAACCAAAAAAAACCTGAGAATGTTGTTACATCGTATCGCCCAATAAGTTTGCTAGTCAGTTTCTCCAAAATATTTGAGAAAATATTTATGAAAAGAATGTTACCAGTATTAGAAAAGCTTCATATAATACCCGATTACCAATTTGGATTCAGACATAAGCATGGCACACCGGAACAATGCCATCGTATAGTTATAGAATATTGTTCATGTGTATTCTTAGATGTACAGCAAGCCTTTGACAAAGTTTGGCACACTGGGTTATTTTTTAAACTTAAAAAGTTATTTCCAACACATTTTTATCTAATACTAAAATCATCATCTCAGTGATAGACATTATTACGTAAAGGTAAATAGAGCTTATTCGGAAATATACCATATTCAAGCTGGAGTTCCCCAGGGCAGTGCCTTAGGGCCAACCTTATATACATTATTCACATCTGACATGCCAGTTACAAATAATATTTTGGTTGCAACATACGCTGATGATACGGCAATACTAGCTTCTAGCGCCTTTCCTAACATTGCCTCAATACAACTACAAAAACAAATAAACGAAATAGAAATGTGGTTAAATAAGTGGAAAATAAGAGTAAATACCGAAAAATCTACTCATGTAACATTTGCCCTGCGTCGTGGAAACTGCTCAAATGTATCTCTTAATAATTGCGCCATTCCGCAAAGTGATAACGTGAAATACTTAGGATTGCATATTGATCGTAGACTTACATGGCAAACACATATTAAAGCTAAAAAAATATATTTAAATATAAAAAGCAAACGGCTCTATTGGTTATTACGTTCTAAGTCCAAACTGAGTCTTGAAAATAAACTAATAATCTATAAAACAATATTAAAACCGGTGTGGACTTACGGTATACAATTATGGGGAACCGCCAGTAATTCTAATATCGAAATCCTACAAAGATATCAATCAAAAACTTTAAGGTCAATTGTCAACGCTCCATGGTTTATGTCAAACAAAGCTATCCATGATGATCTATCAATCCCAATGGTTAAAGAGGAAATTTACAGATTAAGTGAAAATTACATACAGAAGTTAAGTAATCATTGCAGTCTGCTGGTTATAACACTCTTAGATGACACAAACGATGTAGGAAGACTGAAGAGGAATCATATATTGGACTTGCCATTTCGGCACTAATTAAATATGTATCAAAATTTCTTTTATGTATCTGTAAATAACCATTTATATATAAATATAATATAAATAATGTAAATATTATTAACTAAAATTTAAATAAGTTTATAAAAATTGTATTTTAAGACATTATTGTTGTTCTCATTGGAGTTCAACAATCAATGTTACTGTATTTAACTTTATATAATTTACTTATTATCCTTTGGGATAGACTGTAAATAAAAATGGTGTACCAATAATTTCAACACCAAATATTTTCGTGAACAGATTGCCAAAAACGATTCTGAATATTATTAAACTAAGAAACTGTGCACGTAGGAAATGGATAAGATTAAAAAAACCCCTATTTAAATCACAAATGTCAACAATGTCATTAAAGTTAAATTATGGAATTTAAAAATCAGCAGTGGAATAACTTTTTGACTAATCTACCCAAAGGTTCTTTGTTTGAAGAAAGTTCCATCTAAAGGTTTAAAAGTTCTATGTCGTGCTTAAATTATTGTTACTTCCCATAAATTTGGAAAGAATCTAAAACAATAGCAATACACAAACCTGGAAAAGGCAGCAGCGATCCAAACTGCTATCGTCTAATAAGTTTACTAACCACAATGTCTAAAATATTTGAAAAAATTATTAAAGAAAAACTATTTAGTTTTATGGAAGAAACTAACGTTTTACCGCCACAACAATTTGGATTCCGTTCGGAACATAACACAATTCAGCCTCTTGTTAGAATAAGAAATATTGTCAAGACTTCTTTTAATGAAGATAAATCTACAAGAATGGTTCTAATGGACATAAAAGCGGCCTTCGATTCTGTTTGGCATAATGTCCTAATTCACAAACTATATACAATTGGACTGGATCCTGCACATGTCAAAATAATTAGAAGTTTATTATCAAACAGAACATTCAAAGTGCATATTGGAAATATTTGTTCACAGAATTATGATATTCCTGCTGGATGTCCTCAAGGATCATGTCAATCTCCAATTTTATACAATCTATTTACTTATGACTTTCCTGCTTTACATTAATGTAATTCATCTATGAATTTACTTTACATAGATGTAATTCATCTATGAATACTTAGTTCAGAAATATTACCGGAAGATATCGTACACAACTTGGAGGAATCAACTAAAATAGTCTATTTAGAAAAATGGAGAATAATGATAACCCCTCAAAAACAAAAATTGCCACAAACCAATGTTATTGTTGGTACCGAATCTGTTCCCTGTGATGACAAGGTTAAATATCTTGGTGTAATACTGGATAAAAAATTATTGTTTAATGAGCATATAAAATACATAGTTCACAAAATTAATACAACAATTAAAATAATGTATCCGTTAATAAACAGAAAGTCTGAACTAAATGTCCACAACAAACTTCTTATATTAAAAACAACTTTCCATTCAATAATATTCTATGCGGCGCCTGCTTGGTATGTTACCTCCGATTGTCATGTTAAAAAACTACAAATTTGTCAGAATAAATTACTTAAAATAAAATATAACTTGCCAATACATTTTTCATCACAAACTTTGCACTCTATGTCTAACATAAAATTAGTTAAAGATAAACTCAATATATTGTCTCTAAACTTTAATCATCGTTGTAGCTATTCTAGCTATCCACACATCAATGCATTAGTTTGATAACATTTTATCTTTTGTTTTTACTATCTAACTTTTCTGCTCTACTTATGGGTTTTTTGTGATATACATACATACATACATAATTGGCCATTACAACCCTTCAGTCAGGATTACGGCCTAGCTTCTCACACCACTCATGTTGTGTGCGTTAATTTTATACGTGAGTGGCGGGACCTACAGTTTAACGTCGACTCCGAACGACAGAATTTTGAGAAACTTTTTCATGGCAGTTAATTTTACTCTCAGAGTTTTTGCCAGAAATCTGCTGAGAGGAAGTCGCCGAAGAAATATTTTTTTTTTCATATTTCATTTTTGATGTCTGACCTGGGATACGAACCCGGGCTTTACGAATAGTAAGCCAACACACTACCTACTACACCACGGCAACTTCAACTTTTTGTGATATATTTTCCCAAATTTAAATAAATGTTATGTAAAATAAAATAAGTCTATAAAAATTGCTGTAAATGATTAAGAAGAAAAATTTTTTATAAATTGATCTCTTACAGTTAAGAATTAAATTATTGTAAAAATGTAAATATTACTGTAACAATAAAATTGATAAAAAAAAAATGCTGTTTTTTTGTAAAAATTGTTTTTCTTTACGTTCTAATGCATAAAAATTAATGCATAAAGTTAAAAGTGGATAGCAACCAAAGCAACCAGTATAAATATTAAAATTAACTTTTGACAATTCATAAAGTACACTGCTAAGCCTTATGACAACTAACCATTTTTTAATATTAAAATTTGCTTATTTTATGACAATAACTAAACTCTTTTATTTTTTTAGGCAATTCCTCAAATAACCAAGGAAAATGGCGTGGTGGTTTGTCCAATTACAAACACAAAGTTTGTCGATCCAAAAATTGAGAAAGTATTTGTCATGTGAATCTATGAAGGAAATAAAATTAAAGAAAATAAAATTAACGAATTATAATATAAACTTAAACTTGATAAAATTTTGTCTTTTATTTTAATAAAAAAGGAAGGAAATACTAAAATCTGAGGTTAAATGAGGTTACATTTCGTTATACAGAACGACAGTTTAGACAGTAGCAACGACAAAGAATTCTTGATTATTGTTTTGGATTGGAGTCCCTCTGCCCCCTGCAATTTGTCATAAAGTATGTAGCAAAATAAAAATTATTGATGTACTGACCTAATCTTACAGCTTTCGCTATCAAACATATATGAACATTAAAGAGATGGAAGATTTGTTTTGGAAAGCTACTAAAATATCGGTTTAATATAGATTTTTTCAAAGTCGGTTACTCCTAGGTTGAACAAAATTGAAAATAATTTAGTAATTCATTTTAAAATTCAGTAATAAGTAATTTTTCGTACACAGACGACATTGTAAATTTCAAACGGTCTGTATTATTTATTTGTATTTATTTACTAGCAGATTGTACAGGGCGTTGCGCGGGTTATGTAGTTTGTCAATTTTTTATAAACATCAATTTAGAACTGTAAAAAATATTTTTAATTGTGATTTTCAATTGTTTTGTATTTAATTCAAAACTTTAAAACGTTCTCGTGAAAAGTTAAAAAAACAACATAATACCATAATACTATTACAAAAAAAATATTTTTTTCTAGTAATCAGTGCATCAACAGGCATCGTTTGGGAGGTATTTCTACAAAAAAGTGGCCATGGGACACCCCATTAAATACATTTTTCTTTAAATTTAAAAAAAATATTGGGTCATTTTTGCATTAAAAATAATAATAAATAAAAACCGATAAACCGGTTTCGAAACCGGTTTCTTAAAAATGCAATTTTTCAAATTATTCGGAAACCGGTTTAACAAACAACTCAGTTTTTTGAATACTCTAAGTCCTAAATATAAATGCACTCAATTTGCCCGTTTTTCGCCCCTTTTCCCCTTTTTGGACCACTTTTGGTCCAACTTTATAAACGGAACATCTCCAATAGCTATTTGGGAAACTTAACCAAGCATTAATTTTTGCCCATTTTTTCTCCCTGTGTCCCATTGTTTCCCCTTTGGGTCAAAATTTTGGAAAGATTTATTGCCTATAACCTGCACCGATAAAAGCTCGATCAATATCCCAAATTTCAAGAAAATTGGTCCAGCCGTTCAGGCTTGCTTGGCTATGCACTCAATTTGCCCGTTTTTGGCCCCTTTCCCCCTTTTGGGACCCCTTTTGGTTCAACTTTAGAAACGGAACACCTCCAATAGCTATTTGGGAAACTTAACCAAGCTAAATCGTAAGAAATTAACTATAAAATAGATAAAATACAGCATTTATGCATAAAAGTACTAATTTTTGCCCATTTTTTCTCCCTTTGTCCATTTTTTCTCCCCTTTTGGTCAAAATTTTGAAAATATATATTAGGATTAGGATATTAGGATTTATTTAATATTAATCATAGCACAACAGGATATTAATCTTATAAATGAGAGTGCTATGGGAGTTCACCAAAAAAGTAATAAAAAATCATTGATAAAATAAGTAAGAAAATGTAAGGAATAATGTAGAATTAGAAATGAATTAGAAGATGTTATAATATCAGAAAATATAGCAATCGATGAAAAATTTAGGATAAAAAAGAAATGAATATAGTTAAAAAATATAGTAGGAAAAATACGAATAACGGTATATACCAATATCAAGAAATATACACAAACAAAGAAAAATATATAACTAGAGAATCAATAAAAATTTAAAGACTAAATTAGGAAAATGAAAATTGAAAAAATCGCTAATAAAAATAGAAAGTAAAAATGTACAAAATTAAAATATGTTAAAGACTACTTAAATGAATTGTATAACTCCTTCTTGAACATAATTGCATTGCCTATGTTTTGAATATAATTAGGCAAAGTATTCCAAAGACTGATAGTGTGTATAAAAAACTGGCGCTATGACTATGTTGGATAATTTTCATACCGCGGTTGAATCTAGCAAATGTAATTATACTAAATAAGTGTACTGGCTGCTTTAAAGTAATAATCGTATGGAGGAGAATTTAATATTTAAAAGACTATCAAAATTAATTCCAAATATCTGGTAAGAAAATTGAGATATATGGTCTCGACGTCCCTTAATAAATACATATCTGGCTATATTATTATAAGCCAAGTAGAGTTTCCGCTTATCATCAGTATCACAATTTGTGAAAATTTCAGTTCCGTATAAGAGAACAGGAATCAAATAGGTGTTAGCCATTTGCATACGTATGGCAAAGGGAGTCGAATCTACAACAGCCCATAAGTTTCTAAGCATACCGTAAACTTTACCAACGATGACATTAATGTGGCTAGACCACGTTAGCTGTGCATCCGATTGGATGCAGATTCAACAAAATCAATTTTATTCCCCCTGATAATAATATCTGTCACAACAAGTGTTCTAGTTCTTGAGAGTAGCAAGAGTAGATTTAGAGGGATTCAAACGAAGTCCATTGGCCCTAGACCAGTTGTAAATTTTTTGTAAATCATAGTTGATCGTGTCTATAAATACAGTAGGGTGCACAAATGAGTATGTGTTTGTACTCTGAGCAATTTTAATTGCATAAAAATAAAAGTGTTAAAAGTTCAAACATTTTTTTTCGTTTTTAATTTAGTATTTAGTACTTAACAAAATAATATAAATTTCGGAACTAAGATCATCAAATTCTAAGAAAAACAAAAAATAACTCGGATGTACTCAATTTTGCACCGTTCCAAAATTTTAGGAAATACGAGTATTTTTAATATATAGTCCAAAGACCCTTGTTATGTAAAACCTTATTTTCGCGACTTGGCATGCTCTCCACCAAATTCTCTATAATTTCTTTCGGAATATTTGTCCATTCCTTATGAATTCGTTGCCAAAGCTCATCTAAATTGGTTAGGGCTGGTCAGTACTGTCTCAACCGTCTCTTTGCGGTTGACCACACATTATCAATCGGATTGAGGTCGGGACTATGTGCTGGCCATTGCACTAATTAAAAATTTTGCTCACTAAGCCATTCTTTACCGATTTTGGAGGTCTGTTTGGGGTCAGCATCCAGCTGGAAAAGTACTTCTTGAGCACGATAGGCGATCATGTAATCAGGAAGATGGGTCTGTAAATTCTCAAATAATTTTCTTTTTTCATAATGTTATTGATTCTTTGCAGTGGTCATCATGTAAAGCAACTCAATACCATGACATTTCCTCCACCGTGTTTCACCGTTTTCTTAACATTGTGTCTTTCAATACTTTCCCCACGCGGCGGCGCCAACAATATTTCTTACCATTTGACTGAAAGCGGTTGAATTTGATTCGTCTGACCAGATCAAATGTTTGCCGTCACCACTGTCCAATTTCTGTGTTCTCTGGCAAACTTTAACCGTGCCTTTACATTTTTAGCCGAAAGTGTAGGGGGGTTACGGCGTATTTCGATTCGAAAAGTAAATTTCTTCGAGATCGTTTTCCGAATCGAAAGCTAAACCGTACTGTCTAACTCGTTCGAAATGATGGCAAGGTTGTATTTATAAACAAATGGGAAATATTGGGAAAACTTGGGAGCACTGCTACTAAAATGTCTAAATGGACGAAAATTTCCCATAACAAAAATAAAATTAATAAAAGGACATAAATGTAAGAGTGAGATAAAAACATAATACTTAATGTTATAATACCTATGTTAATATGAGAGCAAACTATTTATATATTCTTTCCGTCATTTTATATTCAACGTCAGGCGCTCAATTGAACATTATACTGTGAATTTAATTATACACTAAGAAATAAATTTGAATAAATAAATATTTTATATAAATATTGTGTTATTTTTTATTATAATGGATTGTGTTTCCTTGTGGTTTGATGAAGATGATACCATTCCAGAAAGAGTCCAAATAAAAATAGTAAGGGACTCATCAAATATTATGGATCTTAATGATAAAAGGTAAGAAACGAAAAATATTAAATAATTAACAATATTAATAAATTGTACGTTTAGTTTTGTGAAAAACTTTCGACTTAGTAAGGTGAGTTGAAAAATGCTCAAAGATCTACGGCCATTACACCTATTTTAAAGTTAGCAGACACGCTGAAATTTCTGGCACAAGGTGGGTACCAACATCAAATCGGACAAGATCGACATCTAGGAATTTCTCAGCAGTCAATATCCAGTTGCTTGTTTGAAGTTTTAAATGCCATTGAAAAATCACTTTGTTTCAAACATATAGTGTTACAAGCAACAGAAAAAAAACAGAAACAGGAGCAGTAGACGGTACTCATATCCAAATAATAAGACCAAAAACTAACGAGCATCTATATTTCAATCGAAAATTAAAACACAGCATCAATGCTATGGTGGTACAGTAAAAAATTATATAATATTCAATATTTTTTATTTTTGCAGATATGCGATCATGAAATGTTTGTAAGGGCTGTGAATGGACGCTTTGCTGGTGCTAGCCATGATTCTCACGTATGGAACTTATCAAGCGAAGGACGATATTTAAAAGAAATTTTTGAAAATGGAAACAAATCAACAAGAATACTTGGTAAATACATACATACATACACATTTTTCTATTTTTGAAATTAATGATGCAAAAAATATTTGTTTTATATATAAGATTTTTTCAGGTGATTCTGGATACCCTCTTGAGCCTTGGATTCTCACTCCATACAGAAATGCTGCCGAAAATTCTGCAGAATGATATTTTAATGAACGACACTCAAAAGCACGCTCTATTATTGAAAGAACTTTTGGTCTCATGAAAGCAAGATTTCGTTGCCTGTTAGCTGCAAGAGAATTACATTATGCTCCAGAAAAAGCAGCTCAGATTCTAAATGTTTGCTGTGCATTACACAACATTTGCTTGGAGTATAATGTTGAGCAATTTCCTGTGGAAAATATTGGAGATGATATATTTATTTTTCCTTCAAGCTTCAGCGCTGAAACTGTAAATACCAATTTTAGTGTTATAGCGAAAAATATAAGAGATGAAATAAAAAACAATATGAGAAGAGATTAGTAAAAAAATATAGTGTATTTATTTACAAGAAACAAAACAATTTCAAATTGCAATATAACAATAAAGGCACCAAGTAAAAGAGACTTCAAGCTTAAATAAAAACAAATATAAACACAAAATAAATAAAAACAAAAAAATCAAATTCAATGAAAAATTAAATTAAACGTTACGTTTTCCTAACTCTATATCTAAAATGCTTTTCTTCATTTGTAGTTGTTGCAGTCTAATTTTTGATTTTTCGATTCCGTTTTTCTTTTTAAATTCAAATTTTTCTTTTTTAATTGAAACTTGTTTTGCCAGTTCAAGTTTTTCTTTTTTTAGTTCAAGCTTTTTTAATTCAAGTTTATATCGGCGTTCTTGAGTGTCTGAGCTTCTCTTTAAATATTTTTGTACTCCTGCACGATTTTAGAGACTTCCTTCAAATGTTTGTTGAATTCTCTTGGTAGGTTATTTGATTTTCAACCTGTCTTTGCAAAAGGGCATTTTGGTCTTTTTATTAATCAGTTCTTGAAAGGAAAAGTCTGAATTAATATCCTCCTCTCCATCATCAATATTAATTTCTTCATTGGGAGTTTTATTTGATGATGGTGTGGTATTTAAACGAGATTTTGCACCAAACTCCAAAGTGCCACTCATTCCACAAACAGCCTCCTCGATCAATAGGAGATCAGACGTTTGCTGTTCCAAAGGTGTAAGTGAACAGTATCTGCTTGGTCCACCACCTGTTCCAGAAATACTGCTTCGGTTTCGACGACATTTAACCTTCACATAGTTTTTGTAGTCCGCCCAAACCTAACAAATATTTACAAATAAATTATTCCAAATATCCATGGCTACGTTTAAACAAATTTACCTTTTTCCAGCCCATAACATCACGTTCAGGTGGTCCACATGCATTTAAATCTGTGAACAATTTTTGCCACATATTGTTCGATTTATTTCGACCATCTGGAGCATTTAAATGGCCTTTTGCAAAGTCAGGATGCTGCGACATGAATTGGACCATTTCTTCGTATTGTTTTTTATTTGTGTATACGCTTTTTTTGAGTATCCCTTAAAAATTTCAAGAGCGCAAATATTTATTTCTATTACACATATTTATTATATTTTTTATATATATTTATTATTTATATTTGTACAAATGCTATAATATTTATTATTAACATTTACTCGCTTCTTGTACACTTTTATTTATTTTAAATTGTTAAAATACTTACATTTTTGTTATTCTTCCAATTTGTCACTAGCAAAATAGCTTTCGAATAATTTCCTAACGCTTTTCTCATACCTTACGATTGTTTTCGTAATACAGAGTTGCTATTTCGAAAGGGAAATTTAATTGTCGATCACTTTTGTTCTTTCGTTAAAAATTGTACGAATATCGTAATACACAGTACAAATCTTTCGAACTCTGAAATTATTTCTTTCGAATCGAAATAAGCGGTAACCCCCCAGGTTTTTCCTTTGACTGCTGAGGTATAGCCAATATCTTTAAGAGCTCTACTTGCCGTCCATCGACTAACGGTTTTCCCAATTGGCAAAAAAGCTCCTTTTGGTGTTAAAAATTTGTCCCTTCTCATTTTTGTTAGCATTAGACGAGCATCTGCATTAATTAGTATTTTTTAATACCTCTGTCTTGAGGCTTGGGAACAACAGACCGTTTTTGGACTCTGATGACTACTGACTGACTAACTCCAAGATGTTTAAAAGTTTCCCTGGTAGAATAGCCACTTCCAGTCAAAGCTACAATACTATCTTCAGTTGATTTCTAGAGTTTATTCATTTTTTAATAGAAATTGATTTTTGTTCGATAAGTTGCAAAAAATATTCGCTCAACGAAATTAAGTAATTAATATTAAACTAATATTTTTTTAAAAGTCAAAGTAGTGCAAAAACATGAAAAAATAACGCTAGTTTTTGATTTCGTTTTTGCAAACGTATCATAAAATGGAGACGTGCAAAATTGATTTTGTTTGTTTTTTTTTTTCTTAGGACTTGATGACCTGTTTTAAATTTTATATTATTTTGTTAATCACTAAATGCTAAATAAATGACAAAAACTTTTGAAGTTTTCTTTATTACTTTTAGTTTTATGCAATAAAAAGCGTTCAAAGTAAAAACATGTACTCATTTGTGCACCTCACTGTAGATGAATATCCTCAATACGTGTGCTCCTATAAAGCTGAATGTCATCAGCGTACATATGTACACTACAATTATCCGAACCATCAGGTAGGTCATTAATGTATATACAAAACAAAAGAGGCCCCAATATTGATCCCTGAGGAATACCTCTTCCAACGTTTAGTGAATTCGATATGTTGCCGTTTAGGTAAACTCGTTGTGATCTGTTCATAAGGTAAGAGCGTATAAGACTGCAAGCTGAAATAGAAAAATGAAAGAGAGTCTGTAGCTTCTTCAATAATATTTCGTGATCAACCGTGTCGAATGCCTTGGTGTGATCCAAAAGAACTAAAAACGCTACGTGATTTTCATCTAGTTTCAATCTAAGGTCTTCAACCACATTGACTAAAGCAATAGTGTATCTCCTACATATCATAAATCCCGATTGTTTATCAGATATGAAATTGTGACTCACGAGAAAATTGTTAATTTATCTAGCTATGAGATTTTCCATTACTTTAGACAGGAATGGAAGAATGGCAATTGGCCTGAATTCGTTGTTGGGTTTAGGGATGGGAATGATTTTCGACTGCTTCCATTCATCAGGGAAGGAGGATATAGTTAAAACTGTGTTGAATAAATGGGTAAGATACGACAAAAGTCTGGGTGACAAAGCTTTCAAAAACAGAGGATCCAAGTCATCAGAACCAACCGCATTCAATTTAACAGAAGATAAGTGTTCCAGAACCTCGAACTGATTAACACAACGAAAACTAAAGGGATTTTCGAGCGGAACAAAACAAGGGTCGTTATATATGTTACTATCAGGGATCGGTACATTAATGTTAACAAATTTGTCATTTAGAGCCTTTACATCGACATCAGGAGAAGTATTATGACATTTTCGTACAATATCGATATCGCGAATTACATTCCATTTAGCTCTATTATCCAATGCGGAAGCGAATTTCCTGCCGTAAAACAATGTTTTTGCACTTTTAATGCGTTTGGTAACATCACTATGAGCGGATTTATGAATGGCTTTCAGGTCTTCCGTTCTGAACCTATTCCATCGCCTGTAGGCAATGTCGCGATTATCAATTAATGCTTTAATTTCAGCATTAAACCAAGGTTGGTGTTCGGCTCTAGCAAGCTTAGTTTTGACAGGAACACATCTGTCATATAGCAGACGAACATTTTCCTGAATTAGTGCCACTTGGTCATTTACATTAGTAAATAGATCTGATCCCAACAGGTATTATCAATACTACTATTCAAAACTGTAAAATCGATACTTTTAAAATCACGGTATGTAATATGCCTGTCCTCATGACTTGTGGAGAGATTGTAAGTTATGAAAAGAAGAAAGAAAAAAGCATGAGGCTGAAATTTGATCATATGACAGTACCTTAGTCATATCATTAACAAATACGAGATCGATCGAACTACTGGAAGTTGAATAGAAGTGAGTTGGTAAGGACACATTCACAGGACTAAGGTGGAGAGCCAACATTGAAGCAGTTAATGCATTATCTAGTAAAAGATTATTATTAAAGTCACCAATAATAATAATGTCATCATATTGAATGAAATTTCCTTAAGAGTAGAAATAAAGGGATCAAAATTTATATTAGAATTTGGTCTATAAACACTATCTAATAAAACCTTCTTCTTATGAGTTGCTGAAATGTCAAGAAATAAATATTCTATTTGACTACCAATTTCAATTAATAATTTTATTTTGCACGGAATACCATTCCGAACATAAATTGCAACTCCGCCACCTTTCGCCCTAGTTGCTGTACCGTTAACTAACATTTTCCTATCTGAACGGTATAGCTTAAAACCCTGTAGATTGTAAACTGAATCCTGAACATCAAGAGGAAACCACGTTTCTGAAACGCAAATAATGTCGATACCTGCTGCTACAAATAAATACCTAAATTCTTCAATCTTGTTGTTAAGGCTCTGTGCATTTATATGGACAATGTTGAGACCAGTTCTCTGTTTAGCCAAAACTCTTATCATGTACACACAGTCTCTGGAATAAGAACTATTAGAGTTTATCAAATTGTACTAATGTTAAGGCAATGCAATCAAAAGCTATAATTGTGATAAAGAGCTTTAGAAAAAAGGAGTTATACATACAATTAAGAAAGGAAATAAAAATTAAGTTGAAATTGGACATCAATGTCATTATTGGGAAACAAATTAAACAGTTAAACAGCATGCCCAGGAAATAACTAGTTCAGGCTGTCAATGTCTTCAATAAGAATTGGGTTTTCATTCATTTGTTTTCTGATATAAACGCAACCCCTCATAGTGAATTCTGCAGATAAAAGCTTTTCTTCTTCAAGTGAATTGCAGCACGTAGGGTTTTAAAGTTGCTCTGTGTTATGTTCTCGTTTACATAGAAATTCACGTCTGAGTTGTAACCAATGTCATTGAGCCGGAGAGTAAAAGCCTTCTGTAAGCCTTCTGTAATTTGCCAATGATTTTAAAATTTTTTATCGTAAGCTGACCTAAGTTTCACAATGATAAGGGCGTCTTTCGAAGTCTCTTTATGTTTATTGTTCTGGTTCCTCAAAAGATATATGGATTTTAGGTTAGGTATGGGTGTGCCTATGGTGTTACAAATTCTTTGGAAAATCTCCGGTAGATTTTCCTCTTGAGTAAACGGAATTTCATTTATCCTGAGTTCGATTGAAACAGGATAGTCATCTTGTTGCCGCAATTTTGTTTTTAGATCCCTTATTTCGCGCGCATACTTTCAATTTCACCCGATCTATTTTCTAGAATAGTTACCCTCTCACTAATTTCCTGCAGTTTGTTATCGAGGACATTGTATTTTTCGCGCAGGTCTTTTACGAGGTCTTCTTTAAGTTCTCAGAATTTTTGATATATAGTATTTAGAATCTGTTCGGCGAATTTGTCAAACCTTTTATCCATACAATTTAGTTTAAAAGGTGAGTCGAGTATTGATGGTCGTGAAGAACTTTGTTGTATGTCCGCAATACGTTTGTTGACAGGTGTGTTTGGCAATCCCACTGAGGTTGATGCAATAACTTCCGAGTTTTCGATAGTAGGCATGATTGTAGTGTTTTGTTAGGTTATTGTCTTTGATTCAGGTTTGCGTGTGTTACTTTTATTTATTTTCTTATCCTTCCTTAGGTTATACATTGAATATAAGTGAATTTAAAATTAAGATTTTGTAATTTAACTGCCGATACTTGTGATAAAACTTACGATAACTTGGTAGCACTTATTAAACTAGTGATTAATTGGTTATTCGTGATTTGTTTACTTTTGTTTATGTTTTGTTTTTGTTTTATTTTATATTGTATGATGTTACTGTGAAGTTGTGAGAAAAACACTGACACTGTAAATTAAAGATACTGTGTTGTTTGTTGTGAAAAGGATATATATATAAAAAAATGCATTAAAGATAATTTTGTTACTAAGTTGTCTATTTGTTGTTGTTCGATTGCTGTTATTTTCAATTTTGTGGATATGAGTCACCCAAAAGTTAAGAATATGATTGTCCGTTGAATAAGATATTTGTTTTTGTAAATTTTAATTATTTCACTTAGATTTGTGTTCTGGTGCTATGCGTTTTTTTAAATTTGATAAATCCAGAATTGCTATTGTTCGCTGTAGAATTATTTTATTTTATGGTTTTATTTGTTGTAGAAAGTTTAAAGATAGAATAGAATTAATTTTATGATTGTCTGCATTACATTCATAATTAGTCATTACAACCATTCAGTCAGGATTACGAACTAGTTTTCTCATCACTTATGTTGTGTGTGTTAAATTTTATACATGAGTGGCGGGGCCTACAGTTTAAAGTCGACTCCGAACGACATATTTTTGAGAAACTTTTCATGGCAATTTTTTATTTACTCTCAGAGTTCCTGCCAGAAATCTGCTGAGAGGAAGTCGCCGAAGAAATACTTCTTGTATTTTGTTTTGATGTCTGACCTGGGGTTCGAACCCTGGCTTTACGTCTAATAAGCCAACACACTACCTACTAGACTACGGCGACTTGTCTATATTAGTAGATATTTAAATTCAAAAGCACAGTTAATGGTACTTCACAAAAACTATTTACATTCCTTTATTTTATTATGTTGGTAATGAAAGAAATTAAAGAAAAATAAGGCATCAAGCACACTTTTGCAGGAGCTCAAACATAAACACGTCTGTTCATTTCAAGAACAATCAATGTGTGTTACACAAATGTTCAAGATACCCAAATTGGCGACTGAGTTAAAGTGTCTTGCATTTCGATGTTATATTGGTGCACTCTTTTTAGAGGCTCAATAATCCAAAAAAGTACTTCTCTAGCTAAACTTGCAATACGAATCTAGGCGTTCTTCAGCCCCAATCTTCATTTAAGTATCTTGGGCCGATGCTCCAGCGAATAACACTGTTGTTGGTTAATAGTTTTTGAGCAAGTTGTGGAAAAGAATCAAAGAAACGCATATAATAAATGTTTCAGATATCTCGTAAAATATTTCTTTAAGCATCAAAACGGGCTAATATTTTTAGTAAATGTCTCTATAAGACGAATGGTTTCAGACGAACGTCTATGTGCTTTGCAAACAAATAAACACACTCCCTTTTTTGCGTTCATCATACAAACAGACGTTCGTCCGAAATCAGTCGACTTAAAGAAACCCGTCCTTAATGTAACTGCAACAGTAAGAAACAGCTGATCGACATTGTTATGTATAAAGTAATACGAAATGTAATGTAATATTGTTTTCACACTGAGTGGTTTTAATGCAAAAGTTGGTTTTAATGTTTAAACCATAATTAAAACCTGGTTTTACCATACAAAATTATTGTGTTAAAACCATCTTAAAACCTTTTTGAATTGATTTTAAGTAGGTTTTACAAAATACAACCTTGTTTTCGATGTACTAAATCAGAGCTACCACCATTGAAATGTTGCAAACAGATGAAAAAAAATAAACTACTTGATATCCAAGCACTTCTTCACTTTTTATAGATAGCACAAAATATACAGAATAGAAACAAGAGTTTGACATTTAACTTTCCATGGAGAAAGAGACAGCAAATATTACCAAAAAGTATTTCTGTCTCTCTCTGATTGCTCTGTTTTGTTTATTTACGTTTTTTTAGTTTTCGGGGTGGGTTTTTATATTGGCGAGATTAATAAAAAATTTAATTTTTGTCTAAAACTATTAATAAATAATAAAAACAACTAATAACAATAACAACTTTAACTTTTTCTTTCAAGAAATTAAAAAATATTGGCAACTTTCAGCGAGAAATTTTTTTATGAGAAGTACGTCTTATTTTGATCTTGTAATATTTAGCTTCTTAATTACCTCTTGCACAAGAAACTATATTCGTTGTGACCGAAAATCACACACATTTCGACTAATATTAAAATATTTAAGAATCTTTAAACTTTTCATTGAAGAAATTAAAAAATATTCCAAATCATCCCTTTTTTAACACAAAATAAATGTTTATTTACATTTAGTTTTTCTACTTTAACCGCCAGTTTTCACTCTGTATATCTGTTACTTCTAACACATTTGATTCGCAAAACATTAAAATATTTTTTTCTCCCTCTACGAGGTAGGTTAAGATGCTGCTTTGAGCGTTTTTAAACGTCAAAGGTTTCAATTCTGTATTATTTTGTGATAGATAGATCTACTATTTTAAAGTAATCTTTTACAATATTTAAACTAATTTTTAATTTATCGTTCATTACTTAATTTATCTTATTTTTCATTTTTTGTTAAACAAAAACAGCTGTTGCACAGTCATAAATGTCATGAATGTTAAAACCAGATATAAGAAAACTTATAGTGTGAACGAAAAATCAGCTGATTATGGTTTTAATGTTAAAAGCAGGTTTTAACTTTAGGTGTGAAAACACTATAACGCAACTGGAACTTACGAATCTGTAAAAAATAGAATTTTTGTAAATTATTACGTGACAGCTTTTTAGCAGTGTTAACAACATGTCAATATTAAAAACCACTAAAACTGAAAATTCAAATTCTAAGTGGAATTCTCTTTAAATAAAACTTCACATATTTTAAAAACCCAAATTATAATTTATTTCATTAGTAACTTTTATAATTTTAAATAAAAATAAACACTATTTTACTATTACATTACGTAGGTAGTGTTTATTTTTATTTTAAATTAGAAAAATATAGTTTTCCATGTTTAACTAATTAAAGCGTTCCAATGCATTTCAGTTTGCATTTTACCTTTACTAGAGAAGCTAAAAACCTTTTAACATTCGTACAAAATCGGTTTCCGAATACCTGACCTGTTTCTGTATGATAAACGATTTTATTTGCTTGTCTATTTATATGGAAAATATAAACAAAAGCCCTCAATTTTGTGTTTGTGTTCATAACAAATCGATAGGGAAAGTATGCTGTAGTGCGATTCAATAACTTGTTTTAACGATAATCTTATGGTTTTTGACATTAATATCCCTACAAGAAATGAATGACCGAAACTAACACAAACAAGATTCACTTACTAATACATACATAACATTTTTTAGTTCTTTTCAGCTGTAGTGTTGCATTACCAATAATACATCATTAGTGACGGTAAAATGACCAGTCTTTCTACTATCGCACTTGATGGCGTCAAATATATTTCTGGCAAAATCTTTCAAAAGAAAAACATTTCATTTAAAACATATTTTAAAATGAGTTGTAATCGTGTGTTTTTGTAAATTGATTTAAATGTGTTAAAAAAAATTAAAACTTTGGAATAAATGAACGAAAAAGACCAACATTAATAAATTAAAATGAGAATTTTAAAGAAATTTAAGATACAAATAAAATGAAACAAGGAATTAAAGTTCAATTTAAAACGACCAGTAGGTGTTTGGAAATGTAAGTATAATTTCTGTGTGAATGATTTTTTTATATTTATATTTTTTACTCACATATCAAAATGTTAACTATTAACACTAATTAATAATGTACTAAAATTTTATTTAATAACAATAAAAATAAATTGTTTATAAACCAAAAATTTAAGACGGCGAAAAAGTCATTAAGTATAGCTCAGGAGCTAATGGCAGATATTGTAGATCGATATGATCAAGATAGTAGGATTAGCACGGAACTATGGCAGAAGGTAGAATCTCGACTTATTAACCGGATCGCTCTAATTAAAGGCCAGGTGTCGTAAATTTCAACGTCTCAGATTGGTCATAGTTGGTAACTGCGAAAATATTATGATTTTCTGTCATAGGTGGTTAGCGGCTTTTGCGACTTTTGTCTAAGCTGGAGGTAATATACGCATCTGAGCTACCTTTGAGACAGCGTTGCCAGAATGATGATTTTTATCATATTTTTGATGATTTTTTAACTAAAATATGATTTGATGATTTTTCTCTAAAAAAATATGTTTTTTTTTTTAAAATAATTAATAATTAATTAAAATGATTCTCAAAACCCAGACGATGAATTTAGAGAGCTTCGTCACATAGATTTCAAACAATAGTGTTGGGTCAGAACAGTGTCAGCAAATGTATTATTAATTATTATTAATTCTTTCATTATATTTTTGTTTCGCAAATTGAATGAATGCAGCGTTTTACAGCTCTCCTTTTATTTTTCCATTCTTTAGTTTACTTACATTCTCACATACATATTGATATACACACATTTATAACGGGATTGCATTTTTGTATACTGTTCTGACTTTAATAATTTGTTCTTTCGCATTGTGTGTCAGTAGCTGTTGAATAGTCAAGCAATAAAGATCAACGTAAAATTCAAAACAAGTGTTTTCCTTTTATTATAGAAACAAATATTATTTGTTGTAACATTTTTTTTTGGCGACCGTGACAGGACTCTGCATATGAATAAAATATTGCCCTAAAGGTTCACAATAAGAATAAAACTTTAAATTAAATATTGTTTTTGAAATCGAAAGCCACACACGGGGCTGAATAGAAAATTAAACATCATTATCGTCTTCGCCTGCCAACAACTCTATCGTTTTTTTCTTCTTCGCTGCACACATCATCATCGTTATCATCGCTTAAGCCTAAAAGACAACACAATCCTCATAATTAACAACTTTATCGTCATCACATATCATTTCAGCAGTGCAGTCATCATCATAAACCACATTATAAATTTCTCACCATCATCATTATCTTCAACTGAATTGCTAGCCACTGAACATTGCCGTTATTTCATCTACATCGACGTCGGCATCGCGCAGTCAACAACGCATATACACATTAATATAGTTGGTTTGTTAACAAATTAGACAGTGGTAAACAGTTTGGTCATCAGTTGGTACTTTTTTATTGTGTACTTTTTTTTAACTTGTGCCTTCATTTATATTTTCAATTACAATACTAATTTTAAACCTTTTTAGTTTGAAATGAGTACCGATAAAGGGGAAACCGATAATCTTGCTTCGTTAAAGGTGCAAAGATCAACAATGAAGCGTAATATTACACAAATGAAAGCAAAAGTGGACAAGGATGGTGCTTCATATGACTACACGATACTGGAATGCCGTTTGCAGATTTTGGAGTCTTACTTCAAACAAACAATCAACATTCAATCTCAAATTGAGAAACTAGATCCAGCTGACATTCATCGATCGGATCTAGAAGAGCTTTTTATAACAGATAAAGCAGCTTTGATTTCCCTTATGAACAAGAAGCGAAGTACTACCGATGTTGAACAAAGTTTTTTAAACGTGACAAGTGCACCGTTTTCGCATCAGAATCGTTTGCCAAAACTCAAACTTCCTAAATTTGACGGAAAGTATTCGGAGTTTTCCCGATTTATCAGTTCATTTAATACTTTAGTCAACGAAGATGCTAGCATTCCTACTATTGATAAATTTAACTATTTATTAGATGGCTTATCTGGTCAAGCGTTAGCAGTTGTCGAGCCGTTCCAGGTAGTTGAGTCAAACTATAATTTGGCTTTAAACCGTTTGAAGGAAAGATATGACAACAAACCATTGATTTTCATCGATAACATAAATTCTCTGTTTTCTATCGGTCCTATCTCCGAACCTAATGCCACATCATTGAGATCAATTATTGATAACGTTGCTAGTCTTCGAAGTTCTCTTCTTTCATTGGGAGCTTGACGTTATGAACGCAATGATAATTCACGTCGTTCTTTCCAAAATAGATGCTGAATCTAAAAAAGTTTACGATGAGAAGCAAGAATTTAAATCTTTGCCTTCCTGGGACGATTGTTATACAATTCTCAATCGCCGGTGCCAATTTCTGGAAAGTCGGACTGCTGAAATAGATTCGTTTCAACAGCACCATCAAAAATCTAAACCTATTACTAGACGTCCTAGTTCATCGTTAGTAATTTCATCGACCATTTGCGAATATTGCAAAAATACCCAACATTCTATTGGATCTTGTCCAAATTACTTAGCGTTGCCTGTAGCTCGTCGTTTTGACTTTATTAAAAGCGCAAGTCTTTGTATTAATTGCCTTCGAAAAGGACACATAGTGTCAAAATGTCCTTCAAAATTTCGATGCCGTATTTGTCGTATTTCACATCACACGACATTACACAACCCCAGCTCATCACAGGCAACTGATTCTCCTACATCGTTAATCCATCATAGTTCATCATTACCTCAATCACAATCTCATCGTTCATCGCAAAATCAGCATTCATCATCAAATATTTTTCGACAACCTCATATCTCATCAACTCAAGAATCTTCGTCATCGTATTAACGTCTTGCACCACAACAACAATTGTCGTCGAACCCATCAACTAGTTCTGCTGCAACTCATTTAACTACACACTCATCGCAGTCAGATTTATCTTTTACCTACAGCAGTTGTGTTTATCAAAGACTTCTATGGCAATTATCAACCCATTCGTGCTTTATTTGATTCCTGTTCGGAACTTAATTTAATAACTCAAGATGCTGTAAGTCGCCTTCGATTAAAACAAACCCGATCTCAACAAGAAATCACTGCTGTGGAAAATATTCGTTCTCAACTCAATTTTGTAGTTTCTGCCACCATAAAGTCCTGCTTAACCGAATTTGAATGGACTTCTAATTTTTTTGTCACCAAATCTATTTTATCGATACATCCAGCAGAACGCATCAATACTGCCGATTGGAACGTACCAGATGACCTTGAAATGGCAGATCCACAGTTTCACACACCTCACCGAATTGATCTTTTGATAAGTGCTGAAATTTTCTTCGATCTCTTATTAACTGGTAAATTCTCTCTCGGACACAATCGCCTTTGCATTATAAATACATCGCTGGGCTGGATAGTAGGCGGTAAGGTGAACAATCAACAACAGCATCGTTCTTTGAAATGCAATTCAATCACGAAAACTCAGGACGTGGATACTCTGTTGAGGGCGTTTTGGGAAATCGAGGAATTTGCAAAACCTAAGTCGTCCAGAACCAAAGAAGAAGAACTTTGTGAGCAGCATTTCATTAAAAACACCATTTTTACTTCAGCTGGGAGAGTTCAGGTACGTTTGTCTTTCAATTCTAATATTTATCAACTTGGTAGTTCATTTGATATTGCTGGTCGACGTTTTCTATTTCTTGAAAAGCGACTTTTAAAAGATGACACATTAAGGAAAATGTATATTGAATTTATCGAAGAATATATTAACCTTGGTCACATGTCACCTGTTTCCTTTGATAAACTCAACTCTTCGCACTATATAATCCCGCACCATTGTGTTCTTCGTCCTCAAAGTTCATCGATGAATTTAGAGAGCTTCGTCACATAGATTTCAAACAATAGTGTTGGGTCAGAACAGTGTCAGCAAATGTATTATTAATTATTATTAATTCTTTCATTATATTTTTGTTTCGCAAATTGAATGAATGCAGCGTTTTACAGCTCTCCTTTTATTTTTCCATTCTTTAGTTTACTTACATTCTCACATACATATTGATATACACACATTTATAACGGGATTGCATTTTTGTATACTGTTCTGACTTTAATAATTTGTTCTTTCGCATTGTGTGTCAGTAGCTGTTGAATAGTCAAGCAATAAAGATCAACGTAAAATTCAAAACAAGTGTTTTCCTTTTATTATAGAAACAAATATTATTTGTTGTAACATTTTTTTTTGGCGACCGTGACAGGACTCTGCATATGAATAAAATATTGCCCTAAAGGTTCACAATAAGAATAAAACTTTAAATTAAATATTGTTTTTGAAATCGAAAGCCACACACGGGGCTGAATAGAAAATTAAACATCATTATCGTCTTCGCCTGCCAACAACTCTATCGTTTTTTTCTTCTTCGCTGCACACATCATCATCGTTATCATCGCTTAAGCCTAAAAGACAACACAATCCTCATAATTAACAACTTTATCGTCATCACATATCATTTCAGCAGTGCAGTCATCATCATAAACCACATTATAAATTTCTCACCATCATCATTATCTTCAACTGAATTGCTAGCCACTGAACATTGCCGTTATTTCATCTACATCGACGTCGGCATCGCGCAGTCAACAACGCATATACACATTAATATAGTTGGTTTGTTAACAAATTAGACAGTGGTAAACAGTTTGGTCATCAGTTGGTACTTTTTTATTGTGTACTTTTTTTTAACTTGTGCCTTCATTTATATTTTCAATTACAATACTAATTTTAAACCTTTTTAGTTTGAAATGAGTACCGATAAAGGGGAAACCGATAATCTTGCTTCGTTAAAGGTGCAAAGATCAACAATGAAGCGTAATATTACACAAATGAAAGCAAAAGTGGACAAGGATGGTGCTTCATATGACTACACGATACTGGAATGCCGTTTGCAGATTTTGGAGTCTTACTTCAAACAAACAATCAACATTCAATCTCAAATTGAGAAACTAGATCCAGCTGACATTCATCGATCGGATCTAGAAGAGCTTTTTATAACAGATAAAGCAGCTTTGATTTCCCTTATGAACAAGAAGCGAAGTACTACCGATGTTGAACAAAGTTTTTTAAACGTGACAAGTGCACCGTTTTCGCATCAGAATCGTTTGCCAAAACTCAAACTTCCTAAATTTGACGGAAAGTATTCGGAGTTTTCCCGATTTATCAGTTCATTTAATACTTTAGTCAACGAAGATGCTAGCATTCCTACTATTGATAAATTTAACTATTTATTAGATGGCTTATCTGGTCAAGCGTTAGCAGTTGTCGAGCCGTTCCAGGTAGTTGAGTCAAACTATAATTTGGCTTTAAACCGTTTGAAGGAAAGATATGACAACAAACCATTGATTTTCATCGATAACATAAATTCTCTGTTTTCTATCGGTCCTATCTCCGAACCTAATGCCACATCATTGAGATCAATTATTGATAACGTTGCTAGTCTTCGAAGTTCTCTTCTTTCATTGGGAGCTTGACGTTATGAACGCAATGATAATTCACGTCGTTCTTTCCAAAATAGATGCTGAATCTAAAAAAGTTTACGATGAGAAGCAAGAATTTAAATCTTTGCCTTCCTGGGACGATTGTTATACAATTCTCAATCGCCGGTGCCAATTTCTGGAAAGTCGGACTGCTGAAATAGATTCGTTTCAACAGCACCATCAAAAATCTAAACCTATTACTAGACGTCCTAGTTCATCGTTAGTAATTTCATCGACCATTTGCGAATATTGCAAAAATACCCAACATTCTATTGGATCTTGTCCAAATTACTTAGCGTTGCCTGTAGCTCGTCGTTTTGACTTTATTAAAAGCGCAAGTCTTTGTATTAATTGCCTTCGAAAAGGACACATAGTGTCAAAATGTCCTTCAAAATTTCGATGCCGTATTTGTCGTATTTCACATCACACGACATTACACAACCCCAGCTCATCACAGGCAACTGATTCTCCTACATCGTTAATCCATCATAGTTCATCATTACCTCAATCACAATCTCATCGTTCATCGCAAAATCAGCATTCATCATCAAATATTTTTCGACAACCTCATATCTCATCAACTCAAGAATCTTCGTCATCGTATTAACGTCTTGCACCACAACAACAATTGTCGTCGAACCCATCAACTAGTTCTGCTGCAACTCATTTAACTACACACTCATCGCAGTCAGATTTATCTTTTACCTACAGCAGTTGTGTTTATCAAAGACTTCTATGGCAATTATCAACCCATTCGTGCTTTATTTGATTCCTGTTCGGAACTTAATTTAATAACTCAAGATGCTGTAAGTCGCCTTCGATTAAAACAAACCCGATCTCAACAAGAAATCACTGCTGTGGAAAATATTCGTTCTCAACTCAATTTTGTAGTTTCTGCCACCATAAAGTCCTGCTTAACCGAATTTGAATGGACTTCTAATTTTTTTGTCACCAAATCTATTTTATCGATACATCCAGCAGAACGCATCAATACTGCCGATTGGAACGTACCAGATGACCTTGAAATGGCAGATCCACAGTTTCACACACCTCACCGAATTGATCTTTTGATAAGTGCTGAAATTTTCTTCGATCTCTTATTAACTGGTAAATTCTCTCTCGGACACAATCGCCTTTGCATTATAAATACATCGCTGGGCTGGATAGTAGGCGGTAAGGTGAACAATCAACAACAGCATCGTTCTTTGAAATGCAATTCAATCACGAAAACTCAGGACGTGGATACTCTGTTGAGGGCGTTTTGGGAAATCGAGGAATTTGCAAAACCTAAGTCGTCCAGAACCAAAGAAGAAGAACTTTGTGAGCAGCATTTCATTAAAAACACCATTTTTACTTCAGCTGGGAGAGTTCAGGTACGTTTGTCTTTCAATTCTAATATTTATCAACTTGGTAGTTCATTTGATATTGCTGGTCGACGTTTTCTATTTCTTGAAAAGCGACTTTTAAAAGATGACACATTAAGGAAAATGTATATTGAATTTATCGAAGAATATATTAACCTTGGTCACATGTCACCTGTTTCCTTTGATAAACTCAACTCTTCGCACTATATAATCCCGCACCATTGTGTTCTTCGTCCTCAAAGTTCATCGACAAAACTCAGAGTTCTCTTTGATGCGTCCTGCCGCACATCTACTAACATTTCACTCAACGAAACATTAATGGTTGGCCCTACTATACAACAAGATTTAATCACAACAATTTTTGTATTTCGACTAAATAAATTTGCTTTATCGGCCGACATCTGCAAAATGTATCGTCAATTTTTGGTAGACGAAAGTGACCGAAAGTACCAACTCATTTTATGGAGAAGTAACGTAAATGTTCCTTTAAGTTTATATCAGTTGAATACGGTAACTTATGGCACTTCTGCAGCACCGTTTCTAGCTATAAGAAGTTCATTTTTTATTGCTGATTTCTATAAAACTACCTTTCCAATTGGCTGTGAAGTTCTCAGGCAAGATCTCTACGTTAATGATCTTCTTACGGGGGCAGATGATTTTGTCGAACTCTCTAAGAAAAAATCTGAAATAATACACATTTTAGAGAAGGCTGGCATTCACTTGAGTAAGTGGAACTCAAATTGCCCCAACTTTACGCCATCTGTTAGTGAAATTCCTCTAAAAACAGCTGACGACAATATTACCAAAACATTAGGAATGTCTTGGAGGCCAAAGGAAGATGTTTTCTGTTTTCAATTCAGTCTACCAATAGTTGAAGTTCCCACAAAACGCTCCGTTTTATCGACTGTTGCAAAAATCTATGATGTTCTCGGTTTATTAAGTCCAATAGTAATAACTTGTAAGATTTTAATTCAAGAAATGTGGAAACAACATCTGGATTGGGATGCGCCATTAAGTAAGCGTTTGGAAAGTCGTTGACGACAAATTGAACACGGTTTTTCATTTATTAATCAAATTGAGGTCCCAAGATTTGTTGGAGCTACACCAACGAAAACATTTATTGTCCACGGGTTTGCTGACGCTTTCCAATTGGCATACGGGTGTTGTGTTTACGTTTCAGTGGCTCAAAACAATGAATGTAAATCAACTTTGCTCATTGCAAAGTCAAAGGTGGCTCCAGTTGTTTAACAATCTTTACCTCGTCTAGAGCTCTGTGCTGCCCTACTGCTTAGTCAAACTTGGGAAAAAATCAAATACAAATTTCATCGTTACACTTATCGCACCTACTTTTGGTCTGATTCTAAAATCGTTTTGAATTGGCTAAGCAATCATTCATCGTCGTATGTTTGTTTCGTCGCAAATCGAGTTTCAGAAATTCAAAATCTGACTCACAACATCCCTTGGAAACACGTGCCTTCTAAAGAAAATCCTGCGGATGTTGTTTCGCGAGGTTGTCTAGCACATGAATTAACCTCAACAATTTGGTTCAGTGGTCCAAAATTCATTTCAAAAAATGAGAACATGTGGGCTAAAGTTAACAATGAAATAGTCAATTTACCTCAAACTGAAATGAGAAAATCCATTTTTAGCACAACTACTGCTAGCGAAACTATTATTCACAAATTAATTTATCGTCAATCTTCGTATCTTCGTCTTCTTCATATTGTCGCATATATTCATCGCTTTTTGGGCAAATCAAATCGTAATCCTGTCATATCATCGGAAGAACTACAATCATCGTTTTGAAGAATTGTGTATGACATTCAACAAACTGAATTCAAACACGAAATCGATCTGCTCAACAGGAAAAAGGTCTTAAAGACAAGTCTTCAAAAATTATCACCATTTCTCGATAAGGTACAATGCTGTAATTCAACATTAATCATTGTCAGAGTTGGCGGTCGGCTAGCAAATTCAGATTTACCATACAACACAAAATTTCCGGCACTCTTACCAAATCATCGTTTCATTCAACTTTTCGTCCAACATATTCATCGCAAAAATTTACATGCTGGTCCGAAAGCACTAATCGGCATTCTTCGCCAACAAGTTTGGGCAATCAACGCTAGACATCGTACGAAAAGTGGTGCGGAACTGCATCCACTGCTTCAAATATAAACCCAGACTTTTACAACAAATAATGGGTGATCTTCCCGCCGATAGATTGAAAGTTCAACGTCCATTTTTCATCACTGGTGTAGATTTCTGTGGTCCATTTTACACCACTTATCGGATTAGAGGAAAACCTCCTTATAAAACTTATGTAGCTATATTCGTTTGTTTTTCGTCTAAGGCCGTTCATATTGAACTCGTGTCTAATTTGTCTGCTAGCAATTTTCTTCTTTGTCTCAAGAGATTTGTCGGTCGTCGTGGCATACCTAAAAAACTATATTGTGACAATGCGACAAACTTCGTCGGTGCTAACTCGAAGCTTAAAGAGTTTGGACAACGTTTCTTCGATGACGCCAACATAAAGAATATGATGCAATATAGTGCTGTAACAGACTTCACATTCTCTTTCATTCCTCCCCGCTCTCCCCATTTTGGCGGTCTTTGGGAGGCGGCCGTAAAGTCAACAAAAACTCTTTTAATAAAAACATTTCGAAGGCTGGTGTTACGTACGAGGAGCTTCAAACAGTACTTATTGAAGTCGAAGCTATCTTGAATTCTCGACCATTAGCACCTCGCTCTGACGACCCAAATGACGGCGAAGCATTGACGCCAGCACATTTACTAATTGGATCCTCTCTACTGGCATTACCAGAGGAAAATATGGACAACTATAAAAAGGTAAGGTCAATTACCTAAAACGCTGGCAATTAGTTACTTTTCTAAAGCAACAATTTTGGCGATTATGGGTTCGAGACTATGTCTTAAGACAACATCCCACCACAACAATGGGTTCGCGCTCGGATCGTTAATATCATTCCCGGTCGTGATGGCAAAGTTAGAGTTGTTGATTTGAAAACACCAAGGGGAACTTTTCGAAGATCTATTAATAAAATTGCACCTCTACCTATCGATGAAGTTAATTGAAAGTCCCTTTCAATGGGGGCAGGATGTTGGGTCAGAACAGTGTCAGCAAATGTATTATTAATTATTATTAATTCTTTCATTATATTTTTGTATCGCAAATTGAATGAATGCAGCGTTTTACAGCACTCCTTTTATTTTTCCATTCTTTAGTTTACTTACATTCTCACATACATATTGATATACACACATTTATAACGGGATTGCATTTTTGTATACTGTTCCGACTTTAATAATTTGTTCATTCGCATTGTGTGTCAGTAGCTGTTGAATAGTCAAGCAATAAAGATCAACGTAAAATTCAAAACAAGTGTTTTCCTTTTATTATAGAAACAAATATTATTTGTTGTAACAAATATTTTCAAACCTTAGAAAATATTAATTGTGAAGATTTTTGGGCCAGAGTTTCTAAAATAAATAACTTGATAGCGATTTAGTTTTTCCAACATTGACGAAATTTGTGTCCAGTATATTTTGTCTTCCCAGTTCATCAGCAAACGTTGAACGAATTTTTCTAAAGTTAATTTAAATAAAACTAAGTACAGAAACAGGCTTGAAAATGCAACATTAGAAGGTATTTTGTTTACACAGGATTATTTACTAGTTAAAAGGTGTCTGTTATATCTTAAAATTGATGAAGAAATTGTAAAAAATGTGACACCTTCCCAGTATTATAATAAAATTATTATAGGAAACTACTAAAAGTTTTACAAAACTCTACTTTTCTATTTAGATCTCTTTTTTGTGCCTTATAAAATTACTACTTACATATCGTCGGCTGACCTGCAAAATGGCCTATGTGCTTTTTGGTAAATTTCTTTTATTCGCCCATTTTTAAGTCTTATTTGTGGTCCATCTCTATAGCAAAAATTTGTCCAACGTCTCCGCTGGTTCCAAAATTATTGCAAAAATATTTAAGTTTTGTATGACTTTTATATAAAAATTATGTTGTTTTTTAGGTCTTCTGAAAAGTTGTTGAAAATTATTTGATTATCGGGTTATATCATATCCTCAAGAATAAAGTTAGTATATGATAACAAAACCCGATAACCAATCAATGTAATACACTTTTATTTTGAATTGTTACTTATTTTTTAATGTTTTAATGTTATGTTTAGTTCCGCGATATCTAGCAGGAGCACAGGCTGTGGGTTTAGTGATGGACCTTCATCATTGTGAGACGGCCTCAGCGGAACTAGCAACTCAACTCTTCAGATCATAGGACGATAAATCTGGATCAATAGAAACAGAGTCATCCCGTCAGAGGAAGACAAAGTAAGAACGTGTATTCTACCACAGAAAGAACTTAATTTAACATTATTTTTTTTCATTTCGGGATGGCGATAAAATGGCGGCAGAGGCGAATCCAAGAGCTGGAAATCGACGAAAGCGATCTACATGCCGATTGAAGCTGCTGACCCCTCAAACGGGAATATGAGAAGGGAAACAACATGGACTTGATACTCGGCAGCAAAAACTTGAATTTAAGAGGTGATTCAATTTTTATCTTATTTCTGGCAGTAGTTTCCAACAGGGGTGTACACCAGGTTTGTGGCTAACAATAAGGGGCACAGTAATTGATATCTCGTTGACAAATAATAAGAAGAATCTGATGAGGGATCAGATGACTGCCTCCTCCGAACCCGAAATTATAGTTTTCTTTTGACTTTACCAGTAAAGAAACCTTATAGAATCTCTAGAAAGACTGATTGGAGTCTTTTTAAGAGCACTATTGAGTACACGATATCACAAAAACGATTAGAGGACGTGGCTGGAAAGATTACACGCTAGTAGATAATTTTGAGTTCCCTAGTCTACTTGTTTATTCGAGTGAACGGCGAACTTAGGACGGAAAGGTTGACAGTAAGGAGGCTGTTCAATAGAAAAGCGGATTGGGAGTTTCAATAAGTATAAAGGGCATATAAAAACAGCAAAATGGATATCGTGCGAATCGATAGAATCCGTAAATGAACTATCAAAGTTTAAGCGTGTACTATCAAAGGACCATATGGTATCGGAATATATACTTATGGTTCGTGGGCGGAGATTAAAGGATATTTTCTGCTCACTGATGGAGATGGTTGTGAATCAGAGCTGATGGACGAGATTGTCACGAAAAACAGAGTATCACGGGCGGGTAACACATTCCAGTCTACCACTTGAAAACAAACGATTTCCGGCCAATCAGCCTATCGTCTTTTCTATTGAAGAATTAAAGAGACTGATAGGCCTTCATCTTATGAACACAATTGAAATACGACTCATAAGTGGACCAACTGTAGATAGTGGTCTTAGAGGAAATATGTATACGCTAGCATCTTTCTTGGATATTGAAGGAGCTTTTAATAATAATGAGAAGCAATAAAGCAGGTACTGTAATCCTTAGGTGTTTAACCTACTTCAGTCTAGAGGATAAATCTGATGTTTAGCAATAGAGTTATCGAATCGAGATAGGAGAAGAGAAAAACTAGAAAACTTAACAGCTCTGTTGCTGCGTCTGGAAGTGTTGCACTGTAGAATAGTTAAATAATTAAATGATATTTGTTATATTGTATGCTTTATGGAATGTTGGATGAGATGATAATAGAATATGAAATGAGATGGTGATTTGTGTCCGTTGGTGGTCGTCAAGTAATTGGTAGTCAAAGGAATTGCGATGCTCGTATTGATCTCAGCCACAAGTCCACTGGGTATATTGCTGTGGGTTTAGCCAAGCATTCAAAGAGGTGTGGCGTGTCGTGTGGGCCCTGGTTACACGATGGCAGCGATCCAGGATCCGAGGAACAATACTCACTCTTTAGCAGTTTAGAATGTTCGACCAATCGGATCTCAGCTGTGCTAGGATGGTTCTTGTTCCATGTTTAAAGAGGCAGCAGCCAATTGCCTTGTAATCGTCTCTTTATCCAAGACCCATGTTGTCCCTGCTAACGCCTTTAGGACCCTATTTTTATTGATATTAGTAGCATGAGAGGGGATATGGAGACTGTCGAAGGTAACCCCGAGGATCTTGCGATAGCGTACAGACCGAAATGTCGGGTTGTCTCCTTACTTCTTTTGTCTATGTAGTGAAGAGAGATACCGAGCACTTAAAAGTGGATAGCCTCAAGTTTCTGTTCCGGAAAAAGTCCACAATGGTGGCCATATAGTTTGTTATTCTTGTTCTTATATCATCTATGTTTACTCCTGATGAAAAGCCTGTACAGTCGTCTGTATACGACACCATTGAGACGTTTGGGGACGGGTCGGGAGTTGAAGTTAGGTAAATGTTGAAGAGGATAGGTGACAGAACCCCACCTGGCGGAACACCCATCTTTATCTCTCTATACGAAGATTTTTGTCCCCTAAACTCAACAAATGCTTGCCGACCTCCCAGATAATTAACAGTCCAGCTCTTCATGTCATTGGGCTGGGTGGAGTTTAGGATATCTCTCATAAGAATGGAGTGATCGACCGTGTCAAAAACCTTGGAGAGGTCAAGGACCTCCGCAATAGTGTGTTGACACGGTCGTAGTTGATTAAGACCGCAGTAGAGAGCAGTAGGGTTTCTAGAATCTTTAGTACTGATAATAATAAAGAAATTTGGCGGTAGGATTCTCCATTAGTCGCTGGTGTGATTGGTTTAAGGATCGGGATGATCATCGCGACTTTCCAAATGGTGTAACCAGATTATAGACCAAACAATTTAGCAGTTTAGATAGAAAACCCAATGTATTCGCTCTCAGCTTCTCTAGAAGAACATTGATAAATTATCAGATCCCAAGACTTTAGACTCCAAACCGTCTAGATGGTGAACTCAACTGGTCGAAGGAGTGTCTCTGACGGTCCTTAGGCAGGTTTCTAATCCTTCTTAATATTGCTCTTTTTTCTTATACTGCGATGTAGGCTGTTCAACGAATTGTCTGCAGAACTATGTTGCACATTTTGTCATCTCTGTGTGCTGCTTATTATTGAATTCTACCGTACTTTTGGAACCAGAAAGATGTTTAATTGTTTTCCAGCTTTTTTGGGGCTAGAGAACATTGTTCAGGTGTTCTAACCATTTACTACATCGATGTTCGTTCACCGGTCTATTTGTCAGGGTGGTTAATGGTTCTAGTCGTTCGTCGGCTGGAATTTCGGCTATAATATTGTCCCGCTTCGGTAGGATAATTCGGTCTTATATTAGGTATCCTTCCAGCCTGTATAAAGCGCTTTGCCGCTGTCAGGGCAATTGTCCTGAATGCCTTTTCTCCTCTTCTGACGCATTTGGGAGTGGGCGGTTGCCTGATGGCATTCTCAATAAAGGCACTGAAGTCAGCCCAGTTGACTTGGTTGTAGTTGACGTATGTGTATCGATCAGGTTCTATGAAACCGTTCTTTTCGATGCTGACCACCATGGGAATGTGGTCTGAGCTTAAGAGTGTGTGGGTTTGACAGGTGGTGTGTGCCAAGAGTGATCGATTGACAATGGTCAAGTCAAGCGAGGTCGCGGATATAACAGTGACTCTGATGGGAGAGGGCTCGTTTATTGTAGCAAAATCTGACTCATCGATTCGCTATTGCAATACCTTGTTGCTCGTTGGGGAGTAGGAAGTGTCAGCTTTCGTGGTGCGCGTTGAAATCACCAAGTATAATTCGACCATCATCCTGAGATGTGAAATGTTGGGATGACAGTTGGTTCCTATGCTGTTGACGGGTGGAATCTATACATTGGTAATTTCAATATCGGTATCCTCCGTTTTTACCGATGTAGACATCACTTCAAGGAAATCGTCCGGATAGGGGAGGGTGTGTTCGTTATTTTATATGACGTTGCTCACAAGGAGGAACGCGAGTTTTCCGCCGTTATCCCTTTCCCTATCCTTCCTGACAATGTAGTAATTTCCTGATGATGTTTTGAGGTACTCCCTTGGCAATATGGTTTCCTGAATGGCGGCTATGTTTATGTTATTGTGATGGATAAAATTAGTAATGTCTGCGATTTTGTTGCGAAGACCATTACAATTGAATTGCATAATACTGAAAGAAAAATGGTGATAGGAATGAAGTGCAGTCCGTTGGGTTATGGGCGAGGTGGGAGGGGAGATTGTAAGTATGGAGTTGCAGTCTGTTCCGGCCGATGTCGCGATGTAGTAGCGGGTGTGGTGCACTTCATGTGGCACCTACTATTGAAGTTATTGCATCTCACCGAAGTCACGCTCCTTGTGATTCTCTCACCACAGAAAGAGCAGGTCCAAATGGAATGTAGTCCTCTGTCGTTGTTGGTCTGCGAACCACTGGCGGTAATGTTGGTGATATTGTCAATAAAAATTAAATTTGTATTAGATTGTCCGCAACAGTAGAACCTGTAGTTAAGTGACCATTCACGATGAGTAGTTAGGCCAGAGCATCTCTTTAGGTGACACCAGTTACCAGATCCATTACATTTCTTTTTTAATAAGGTACAGCGCAAAAGTGCCGGCATATTTTGCTCATCTTGGGAAAAAAACTTCCGGTTGAAACAGCTTTCGCTGGGATGACTATCCTTGGCCGATAGGTAGTCGGGCCGTTCCGGATCGTAGATCCGATTGTCGTGAGAATGCTCCTTTCTTGAGGTTACTTGCAGTTAATGCCGTGTTGACACTTTGAAAACAAGGGAAGGAAAATTCTAGCCTACGCTGATGTTGTAGTAGTCGTAATCAGGGGGACATTTTTTCCCTCGTGGTCATACTGTGGGCATTGAGGGATTTGTCCTCATGAGCTCGTAGAAAAGCCGGATGATTAACCCGGACAAGATGGGAATAGAAGTGACTTGATGGAGTGACGTTGAGATTTTCAAATAGGGCGAAACACCTCTGCTGTTAGACCTCTTCTTATATATAGCCCTTTCCGACCATATACGCACAATTGTGCGAGTGCGCTTAAGTCGCTACAATTTCTTTAATGTATGACGTTATGCGACATGACCGGCAAAAAACAATTGTGTATGCTATGTCTTTATTGATCATTGTGAAGAATCGTTATCAGTTTTTGTTTTTTCATACTATTTTGGTAGTTTTAGTTGTGTACTTTCCCCAGTTGTGAAAATGAGGCGGAAGGGTAAGTTTGCAAATAAATTAAAATTCTATAAATTGTAGAATCTTTTATCAAACAAGTGTTTCCAATTAGAAAAATATTAAATATTGTATGTAAAGTGTAATTTTATGATTATTTTGTGATTTTTGAAATTTTTTCGTTAAAATTGTTTGAAGTGCAACAATTGTGAGTATCCTGAAACAAAAGGATAAAGGGTCTTACTGACAAAACTTAATATCTTAAAATGATCTATGTACACAGAAGTAACAGTATTCAAAAATTTAAATAAATCTATCACTTAGTTCGGCTTTAGGTCGGAAAGGGATAGATGCACGGTATGATGAAATGTACGGAACACTAGCAGCAAGAGGAACATTATTTCTAAAATACGAAGGTGTGCCTCTGTATGCATCACAAGTGCCACTAGAAGCTTCCATCAAGCTGCTCTGGTTGTCATTCTTAATTTACTTTCGATTGTGCAGTGTATGTGATAATCTGGTCCGGGAATATAAGATGATACTAAGCGGCCTTGTGTCAGAATGAATTACGATGGGTACGTGGACATTGGCAAGGAAATTGCGGATAAACTGGCAAGGTCAGGCTCAACTTATAACAATATATAACAGAGAAGTCGGTAAGAACATCAATGAGCTTTTTTGGGATCATTAAGGAAAAGTTTAATTCACTCATAATAGGGCATGGCCTTAATCTTACAGGAACGAAATTTATCCTAAGCATGGACAGGCGGCAGATGAGAGCTTTTAAAGAGTAGTAACGTTGCAAGACCCCTTTAGTAGGTGGAATAGGGATATCTCAGATTTCTGTAGGTTATATAAAGGAGTAGATCAAAAGGTGGATAATCTTCAGTAGCACTGCCCTAGTTTACAGATGCACAGGTAGAAATGCCTATGTAATCGATTTGTTCATGAACTGGTAAATCTCTATCTCTTTTTTCTCTAATTCGGTTCTCCTATCTCTTCTCTTAATTTTTTCCCTCTGGGTAAAGGCATGAAACTGTCAATAGAGTTACTTTCCCCTTAAGTGGAAATGACGAATATTGGCCGCAAACATTTTCTGTGTCAAATTTGAAATCGACAGTCTATGCCTGCCGCTTATTAAAATGCTTCAAAAGCAGTAGCAGCTTACTTATTAAACTTACAAATAACCGTTATTACACATAATCTTGGATTCCTTTCTTTAGCTTCATAATTATTTGAAGAGAATATTTAAAAATTTTCGTTATTTATTTTTATACAGATTAAATAAAATAATTTTATAAAAATATATTATTAAAGTATTCGAGTATTATTTTCGACAGAAATTAATTAAAATTAAATAGTTTGCACTCGCGTATTCCTTCGAAACTAAATCATAAGGCAAGGGGTTAAAACAAACTTTAATTTAAGCGACACGCTGCTAATTCTCTAATAATGTTCGATATATATAACGCATGTCTGTTCTAGCTTTATTGCCATTATATAGTAGACATAATATTTAAAATCTCTTTTCATTTTTACAATTACATATCAACTTATTTTATTTTGCCATAAATTAATTAACATTTTAATTATATTTAATTTTTACTGTTTATTGTAAAAATGACTACATATTTAATTCTTTTTCACAGGTCCTAAAAGCAACACCGGCGCCAAAGCCTGTTCCTATTATTAGGGGCCAAGCCTTCCGTTTTAAAAATAAAAGAGAAACGACAGATCCAATAGCCAATCCGCAAGCTGAAAGAAAAGATTAAAATCATAAATTATTTTATTTATTTATTTATTAATTACAATACAATTATGTAATGTATTCATGTACCATACGTAGAATTAAAAATAAAATTAAACAAAAATAAATAGAAACATAATTCAGAGTAGTATTACAAAGTGACTTCACAAAAATAAAACCGTAATATGCAGACCTGTTTTACTCTCAACAACTTCGGCAATTGACTTTGCCATAATATAAAGCCTTCGACAATTCTGAGGCTTTTCAAATAAACCAGAATTCTATAGGATCATAATTAAAAACTACACCTACACAAACAAAAGATCACTTATTACATGGCGGTCCTGTCAGATCCTTCAGAGGATTTCGAAAAAAAACAAGAATAGAAACTGATAAATTGTTTGAGAAGTGGGAGCAACTACTGAACGAGTACGTACCTAAGCTGATAGCCCTAACCCCAGAGGCTCCGAAATACTATCCAAGCAAGAAGAAAATTCCAATTCAGGAATATTTAAAACACTTGAGGAAGGCAAAGACTCCTGAGAAAATAAAACCGAAAGAAGTCAAAGCTTTAAAATAGAGGCGGTAAGGAAGGGGAAACTGATTGCAGAAGCGTATAGAAGGCTACGTCTGACAGGCAACAAGGCCGAGAAGTCTCCAATTCTAAAGGAAATATTTGATATTAGAAATAAAGAATGTTAGACTTATATAAAAAAAATAATATATAAATATATATAAATTTTGTTCATAAAAGTGGGGGATGGTTTTCGAAGGAAGTCATCGTCACACATAATAATAATAGTGGTGTGCTAACCATTACAAATGACCACATGCAGCAGTTAATTTTAATTCTTTTGCTAATATTAGTCGTAGGGAAAATAAATCTAACAAATGTATAATTAATGGATAAGTTAGTGGAATTTATAATAATTTAAAGAAAAGTCCAAATAGAACTTACACACTAACTTATGTAAACAATACTATAAAAGTAATTGAAGATTTAAAAAATTTTGCAATAAAGCACGAGGGCTACTCCCTAGAAAAATTAAAAGTTGAAAAAAAAAATTCTAAAATATTTAAAAGTAAGCAACGATAAAAACATGGCATCGTTCGACGCATCTAAAATAATACCAGAGTTCAATGCTGACAGCCACTTAAATAACTTTATAGGCATAATCGAATTTTATGCAGAGACGCATAAAGACCACTAAATTAGCAGACAAAGTCAAAAATAAATTAATTTCAAAAGAGACACCAAATTCTATAGAATCATTCGTACGCACTCTTAGAAATGTATTTACACCTAAGAAATCACTCTCTTCCGTACATACTGATTTAGCAAAGCAAACTCAAGCAATAGCTCAGTAACACAATTTGCTAACAAAATTGAATCAGTTGTAGCATGCCTAAATGAATTACAAATTGCTGAATTGGGTTCCCAAAATAGGGAAACAGTCATTAAAATGAATAAACAAGTGGCGCTTAGTACTTTTAAAAATGGTTTAAACGAACCACACAGAGCCACGGTATTAGCTGCTCGACCCAAAAATCTAAATGAAGCGATTCAAATAGCCTCAGAGGTAATACCACAACAAAATTCAATAATGCATTTCTATAAGAATAAAAGACCTTTCAATAATAGAGGACAACGTAACTATGCCAATACGTACAATAACAACAGTAGTAGTAATAATAATCAGGGTTATTATAATAATTATAGAAGTACGAACAATTTTCAAAAAAACAACATTAATCACCCAAGAAGTAATAACTTCAGTAGCAATAATCATAACAATTATAATCACAGAACTGCCGACTTTAGAAATAACAAAAATCGAAATAGAAATCAAAGAAGAATACATGTTACTCAGGAACAGGGAAACGAAGGAAACCCCTGCAATTCTCAAGAGCAAATTTTAGTGAAGATGTAGGGGAATTACAACATTTAAAAGAATATACCTTAAAAACTTATAGTTCACATACGAACTCACCGCATTTTGTCACATTCGAAACTGATGAAGGATTTTTCGTAAGATTTTTAATAGATACAGGGCAGACATCTCTATATGTAAGGAAAATTTTGTAAGAAATAAAGAAATTAAAGAACACAATGCTTGCTAAATTACAGAAATAGAAAACAAATCAATACAAACAATGGATACTTCAACATTAAAACTATTACATCCAAATCAAATAATAGACCATGAATATCAAATCGTGAACACAGAAATTCCAATAGCAACAGATAGTATTCTCGGTAGGGATTTCTTTACTAAGTATTTAGCAAAAATAGATTATGAAACTTACACTTTATCAATTATAATAAACGAAGTTGAATATGTTTTACCACTAAAAACAAAATCTAATCCGTTAACTATACCACCTAGAACAGAAACGATACAGGCAATAAATTTACAGATAGAAGAGGACAGCGTTGTATGCGCAAAACAAATCAGTGACAATGTTTTCGTTAGTTGTACAATAATTCCAAAATATTTTAAAATTTTAAATGCTTCAAATGAGAAGGTTACAATTCGATCGATTTACAAGTCAAACCCTTGTCTTATTACAACATTCTATATGAAAGAAAGGAAAATAAAAATAGTAAACAACAAACCAGATGGGAGAAATTAAAAAATATAGACACTATCGACATTACAGCAAGAAAAACCATAGAGAAAATATGCAAAGAATTTCAGGATATTTTTCATTTAGAGGGAGATTGTTTAACAGCAAATAATGTCAACCAACAAAAATTACAAACTGTAGACAATACCCCGGTTTACACTCGAAATTATAGATTACCACAGTCACAGCAGGATGAAATAAAAACTCAAGTTCATAAATTAATAAAAGAAGATTTAGTTGAACCATCCGTCTGTCCCTATAATTCTGCATTGCTGCTTTTAGTCCCATAAAAGTGACAACGATGAAATAAAGTGGAGACTAGTTGTCGATTATCGTCAATTAAATAAAAAATTAGTCACTGACAAATTCCCATTACCTCAATTAGATGATATGTTAGACAAGATAGGAAGAGAAAAATATTCTTCAACGTTAGACATGACTGGCTCTTTCCACCAAATAGAATTGGAGCCACATCTAGACCACTTACAGCATTTTCTACAAATAATGGACACTATCAATTTAAAAGATTACCGTTTGGCCTTAAAATATCATCTAAGTTTTCAAAGAATGTTGACAATAGCATTAACAGGTTTAGATTCAAATGCATTCATATATGTAGATGATATAATTGTTTTTGGCCGTTCTTTACAGCATCATAATGATAATTTAATAAAAGTATTTCAAAGATTAAAAAGTCACAATATTAAATTGAATCCGAATAAATGTAATTTTCTGGAACCTGTAGTAGTTTACTTAGGACATCTTATTACAGACAATGGAATAATGACAGATCCAAATACAAGTAAAGGACTTGACTTCCAAAGAATGCAGATGATACAAGAAGATTTGTAGCTTATTGTAATTGTTGGTGAAGTATGGTAACTCCGTACAATGTGAACGGCGTTGTTATTTTTGAACTTCTTTGATTTCCTTCTTCCTTGAATTCATTTTCCTTTCTTTTTAGTCATTAAATAAAAACTATTGAAACAGGTTATGGGCCCAGGACAAAGTCTGGAAAGCAGATAAGATTTTATAGTGAAAATAAATGCAAGTTTTGAAGAATTAAAGTGAAAAATAAGTTCTTTTTTGAAATGGCATCAATGTACCAGATAGAAAAACTGGATGACGGAAATTACGACAGTTGGTGTTTGCAAATGCGCAGTGTTCTTATACACAGTGGGTTTTCCAAGATAGTCAATGGTGTTCTTAACAAGGAATCGACTATGAATGTAAATGAAAAAGCAGCTTGGGATGAAAGTGATGAATGAGCACTAGCAACAATAACCCTGAGCGTGAAGCCTAACCAGTTGAACATAATTAAGAACTGTCTAACTTCTAATGAAGCATGGTTGCGTCTTGAGGAAATACACAAGCCCAGAGGTCCCATTCACAAGGTATCTTTATATAAACGACTTTTGAACCTTTCGATGTCAAATGGTGGTAACATAAGTAAACATGTTAATGAGTTTACGGAATTGGCTGAGAAACTTGCTGAGACGGGCATTGTTGTACAAGAAGAACTCATAGTTATAATGTTATCCAGTCTTCCAAGTGAGTTTGAACATTTCGTCGTTGCCATGGAGACACGTGATAGCTTGGCATCACTATCTACCGTTAGACAAAAGCTTCTAGAAGAAGGCAACAGACACAAAGAAAAAATTTAACGTGAAACATCGGATGGCTGGCGACAAACAAATAGTCGCAAAGGGAAAAGGGGACGTAGAAATAATGAATAATAACAGTTTAAAAATTAAATTCACAAATGTTTTGTTTTCGCCAGAATTGCAAATGAATTTCATATCAGTGAGTCGTGTGGTGGAAAAAGGTTTAATCGTCAAATTCAATTCAACGTCTGCTACTATACAGCATTATGATGGTACGGTGGTATTGAAAGCTGTTAAGAAGAAAAATTTATTTTTGGTAAAAGGCAAAAGTTATAGCTTGTATGCTGTTGTTAGTTCCAGTCAAATTTGGCACAACAGATTTGGTCACGTTAATTTTAAATCTCTATGTGACATGGCAAACAAATCGATAGTAACTGGAATGGAATTAAAAAAATGTTTCCAGTGCAGCCCAATGTAGAACGTGTATGTTAAGCAAGATCCACGTGACACCTTTTCCACAAGAATCTCAGACAAGAACAAAAGACCTGTTGGAACTCATCCACAGTGATGTGTGTGGCCCATTCAACATAAATTCTCTAGGTGGCGCCAGGTATTTTGTCACGTTCATCGATGACTATTCAAGACGAATATTTGCGTATTTCATTCCGGCTAAAAGCGATGTTTTGAAAACGTTCAAGGTTTTTAAACAGCACGTGGAGAAACACACTGGCAAGAACATTAAGATGATCAGAACTGATAATGGACGGGAATTTGTCAACAGCGATTTTGACGCATTTTTGCAAGCTGAAGGCATTGGTAGGCAGCTGACTGTACCATACACTCCCCAGCAGAATGGCATTGCCGAGCGAGCCAATAGAACGTTGGTAGAAATGGCGCGTTCAATGATGGTACATAGCGATGTTCCACAAAATTTGTGGGCAGAAGCGGTAAATACTGCAGTCTACTTGCGCAACAGGTGTCCGACCAAAATACTAGGTAATAAAACGCCCTATGAAGTATGGTTTGGTAGAAAACCCAACGTTCATCACTTGCGGACATTTGGTTCGTACGCAGTATCATTGGATAAATCCGGCACAAACAAATTCGCGGCCAAGGTGCAAAATTTCATCATGGTAGGCTACTCACAAGTGGCCAAAGCATATCGCTTATTTGATGAAAAAAAAGGAAGAATAATTGAGCGTCGTGATGTTATTTTTGAAGAAGGTGTCAGTGTTGAGAAGGAGACTGCTGACCAACAGAAACAAAATCCATATGACTATTTGCTTATAAATGTTGATGAAAACCGAGAAGTCCCTAAAACCAACCATATGAAGCACGAGAACTTGATTGATGAAGGTACGGATTCTGCCAGCGTTGGCGAATTTGCTGGTTTCGAGACAGCCGAAGAAGAGGACTCAGAAAATGAAGTCGACAACAAGAAGGAGAGTGCTACGATGAGTCGTTTGAGACCTAGGACAGTACGAACTGGCAACCGAGGTAGACCACGGAAAAAACAACAAATTCTAAATATGGTGAAAGTAAATGTACCGACAACAGTTGACGAGGCAATAAATAGTCCGAATGGTAATGAATGGTATGACGCAATGCGATCGGAGATGTCATCACTCAACAAAAATGGCACATGGTCTTTGGTGGACTTGCCTGAGGGAGCTAAGGCTGTAAATACCAAGTGGGTATTCGCCATAAAAAAGAGACGAGCGTGGTCGTATAGAACACTTCAAAGCCAGACTTGTAGCTAAAGGTTGTAATCAAAGATTTGGTATAGACTACAACGAAACCTTTTCACCCGTAGTTAGATATTCAACCATACGATTAATGCTGGCGTTGGCAGTGAATTTCAAAATGTACTTGCACCAAATAGATATAAGTTCAGCCTACCTTAATAGTGAAATACACCATGAGATTTATATGAGGCAGCCTGAAAAGTTTGTGGATCATAGATATCCTCATAAAGTTCTCAAGCTCCACAAAGCGACATATGGCCTGAAATAGTCCGGCAAAGAATGGTATGATAAGCTGGACTTGGTATTAAACAAAATTGGTTTCGAGCGTAGCAAATGTGAACCGTGTTTATATATGGCATCGTTCGACGGGCAATTGGTGTTAGTTGCAGTTTATGTCGATGACCTTGTGATTGGCTGCAAAAATGAGCCATGTGTAACAAAGGTGAAAGAACTGTTGGCCGAACACTTTCCTGTCACTGATAAGGGACCGCTACATCACTACCTTGGAATAGAAATTGAACGACAAGGTGATACGGGTGCAATAGCAATTTGTCAGTCGCAGTACATAAAAGAATTGCTGAAAGAACACGGTATGGAAAATTGTAAACCGATAGCAACTCCCCTCGATGCAAATCACCAAGTGAAGTGTACCGAAGACAATTGCCTAGAAGTAAACCAACAAGAATACCAGTCATTAATTGGGGCGCTTATGTATCTGGCCATCACTAGTCCGGATATACTTCATTTCGTGTCGAAATTATCACAACGTAATTCAAATCCTCATGTTGAACATCTGAAAGCGGCTAAACGTATACTACGATATCTTCGAGGATCCATTGATAAGAAAATTATGTACCAGGCAGGTGAACATACTATGGAAGGTTTCGTGGATGCTGATTGGGGTGGTAATGCCCTCGACCGCAAGTCATACACCGGGTTTATATTTTTCGTCGGAGATTGCCCTGTGTCATGGGAATCAAGAAAACAAACGTGTGTGGCCTTAAGTAGTACAGAGGCCGAATATATGGCATTGTCAGATGCTGCTAAGGAGGCGATATTTTTAAGACGTCTTTTGATGGAAATTGGTTTTTCATCTGGAGAATCTTTTCTACTGAATATTGACAATCAAGGTGCAGAAAAGCTTGCTACAAATCCTGTGTTTCACAAAAGAACGAAACATATAGACATCAGATTCCATCATGTACGTGAAGTCGTGAGAAACCAAGAGGTGATTTTAAAGTATTGCCCAAGCGAACACATGATCGCAGATATTCTTACAAAGAACCTGCCAAGGACAAAACACACATATTTTATGGATCTAATGAAATTTATTTAATTTTTTTTATGTAAAACGACATTCACATTGAGGAGTGTTGGTGAAGTATGGTAACTCCGTACAATGTGAACGGCGTTGTTATTGTTGAACTTCTTTGATTTCCTTCTTCCTTGAATTCATTTTCCTTTCTTTTTAGTCATTAAATAAAAACTATTGAAACAGTAATTACCATAGACGTTTTGTAAAAAATGTTGCTCAAATAGCTAAATCTCTTAATGAATTACTAAAGAAATACCACAAGTTTGTCTGGTCGGATAAGTGCCAAAAAGAGTTTTGAAATGTTAAATTCTATAGTTACAAACCCACCCATATTACAAAACTCAGACTTTAAAAAAGAATTTATCCTCACTACTGACGCATCAGATTACGCTTTGGGGGCTGCACTTTCATACATACATAATTGGCCATTACAACCCTTCAGTCAGGATTACGGCCTAGCTTCTCACACCACTCAGGTTGTGTGTTAATTTTATACATGAGTGGTGGGACCTACAGTTTAAAGTCGACTCCAAACGACAGATTTTTGAGAAACTTTTCACGGCAATTTTATTTTCGCCGGAAGTCGCCGAAGAAATATTTTTTTTTGCATATTTCGTTTAGATGTCTGACCTGGGATACGAACCCGGGCTTTACGTCTAATAAGCCAACACACTACCTACTAGACTACGGCGACTACTGCACTTTCACAAGGTGAAATAAATAGTGATTTATCAATCTCATATGCAAGCCGTTCTCTTAATAAACATGAAATTAACAAGCCTGTAATAGAAAAAGAATTCTTAGCTATTCATTGGGGAATTACTCATTTTAGACAATACTTATACGGTAGGCAGTTCAAAGTATCGTTATTCACCCACAAAAACCCTTCACCAAGACTAACTAGAATTAGATTAGATCTCATGGATTACGATTTCGAGATCATACACAAACAAGGAAAAATAAATACTAATGCTGATGCATTATCAAGAATCAAAATAAATCAAGAATCAAAAAAATCATTGGACTTAAAGGATATGATGAATCGATAAATATGACTGAAAAATTAAAAGGAAATTTTAAGAAAAATAATGTAGCCTAGATACTTAATCAAGACAATACGGCAACGAACGAAGATGAAAATAATAAGGAAAGAAAAAGTTATGAGACAGAGGCTAATAACCTCTTTAAAGGCTACCCAAGATTTAATTTTGTTATGAAGTAAATGAAAGCATGCCAAAAATTGAAATTTTTGGTAATAGCGTAATAGTAGCTGGTAATGAAAATGCATACTCTTGCAGAAGTTAACTAAGGTCTTACGGGATAACCAAATGTTTACAGCAACACTAGCGAAGGATGATATAATATTCAAATATGTACATGAAGAAAAATTAATCAAAATATATAATAGCATGTAGAATAGAGATAAATGTAGGCAGAAACCTATAGAAACTATATTGTTTAAACAACCAGAAAGGATACTGGAAAAGTGTAGACAGGAAGAAATTATAAAAGAATATCACGAAACTCCATATGGCGGTCACGCGGTAGTACGTAGAACAGTCATTGGATTAAAACAGAAATATATATGGAAAAATATGTATAAAATGATTAAAGATTTTATCAGTCATTGTGAAAGTCGTAAGAAGAATAAAATTATTAAACATACTAAGGCACCAATGCAAATTACTAACACACCTAACTAAACCATTTCAATTTATACAATTAGACACTGAAGGTCCTTTAAGAGTATCAAACGGGTATAGATATATACTAACAGCACAATGGGATCTAACAAAATACATTGACGCATTCCCAATAGAAACTAAAGAAGCACCTGAAATTGGTAAAATATTAGTAGAAAAATTTATATTAAAATATGGATGTTTTGACACGGTGAAAACAGATAGAGGAACTGAATTTGTAAACGAACTTTTTAATAGAATATGTACTCTTATGAAAATTAAACATGTAACTTCCACAGCATACCACCATGAGACTTTAGGTAGTATTGAAAGAAATCATAAAGTATTAAATAAATATATGCGTTCTTTCACGGAACAATACAATTGGGATGAATTCATTCCGTACTTTACATTCGCGTATAACATAACACCACACACATCCACAGGTTTTTCTCCATTTGAAGATTAGCGTCAATGCCAACCGAACCCATGCCAAATGATACATTTTACAATTATTAAGATTATTATTAATTAAAAATAAAATTAAAACATGCCCATGAGATGGCAAACAAAAAATTATTGGAAAACAAAATAAAAAAAACATATTAAAGATAAGAATAAAAAAATTCAAATAAAATTAGGAGATAAAGTATTTTTATGAAAAGAAAACACGAAAGTCAATACATTGGTCCTTTTAATATTATAAACACATAAGATATAAATATCACAATCTTAAAAGATAATAAACCAATGACTATACATAAAAATAGATTGAAGTTAGTTTAAGCTATTACGTAACTGTTAAAGTAGAACACTTTAAAATTTTAATTTTTGTAATATTTTTGTACAAAAAAAATAAAAAAATATTTTTTTTCTTTTGAACGGTAGGGGTGTAATGTATTCATGTATGTATTCACCCATATGTAGAATTAAAAATAAAAATAAACAAAAATAAAACCGTAATATGCAGAGTATGCAATTTCAAGTGACATGTGTTGATTAATATGGGTCACTAGAAATGCATTACAAATGAATTTGATATTACTATTGATATTATTGCGGGTCACTAAAATATTAACAAATAATAGATTAGGGGAAATGAAAATCAGAAAACAAAGAATAAGTAGGGGAAATACATACATACATACATAATTGGCCATTACAACCCTTCAGTCAGGATTACGGCCTAGCTTCTCACACCACTCGTGTTGTGTGCGTTAATTTTATACGTGAGTGGCGGGACCTACAGTTTAACGTCGACTCCGAACGACAGAATTTTGAGAAACTTTTTCATGGCAGTTTATTTTACTCTCAGAGTTTTTGCCAGAAATCTGCTGAGAGGAAGTCGCCGAAGAAATATTTTTTTTTTCATATTTCATTTTTGATGTCTGACCTGGGATACGAACCCGGGCTTTACGAATAGTAAGCCAACACACTACCTACTACACCACGGCGACTTCGTAGGGGAAATAGTTTAAGATTATTATAAGATACATAGAATAATAGTTATAAACCGCAGATATTTGAAATAAAAATCAGAATCAATTCAGACTTCGACATGTTTTATTCTGAACAACTTCGGCAATTGACTTTGCCATAATATAAAGTCTTCTACAATTCTGAGGCTTTTTCAAATAAACCAGAATTCTATAGGATCATAATTAAAAACAACACCTTAGCAACAACAATTTGTTATTATGTCAATATTCCAATCCAAAGAAAAAATGCTACGCAATGAAATAATACTGTACAATAATATGTCCTTTTGGTATATGCAAATATACCAAAGAAACAAAGATACCACTACTACTTCAACAAACGATACAATAGGAAAAAATCCTCTAGTCAGTGTCAGTACCTCACTTGACTCTGTGTAAAAATATGGGACGAATAAAGCTATTCTTCATAAGAGAAGGAGAAATACAACGCATAAATCACTTTATTTGCTGATGAATGAATATCTTTCAATAGAAAACATACATATGGTGTCGTTAAACAATTAAATAAAAAAGGGATATTTTTCGAAGAGAATTGATGATGCAAAAATATGTATGTATATTTTTTCCGGGTATTTAACGCAGTTGTTAAAACGTAAGAATTTAGCTCTTAAGGCTTAAGCCACGATTAGCGAAACGTCCACATAACGTACGTTCGATTTTAGCATATGAAGAGCAATGTAAATACCGAAATGTACTGTCTCGTTGACGGGACGGAACGATCCGCATAAAACAGAATTCCTTAACGTTTTTACGTGACATTTGAATATAAGTAATGGGACTATTGTATGTATAGTTGCATTGCGGCACAATTGGCCACTTTGGTACTTGCTTATTTATATAAAACTTTTGAATTTTTACATTTTTCTTTAATTTTTGATTAACTTAATACTAAAAAATAAGTTTTTGAGAAATAAAATACTTATTGCTATGATTCTACTGTGCACACAAAAAAATTAAAGAATAAATAAATAATATATATGAATTTTAGTGACGAAGGGGTACGAGTGCCCTTTGTAGTACTTTCATATATATTAATCGTACATATTAATCTTTTAAATGTGTACAAAAAAAATTTAAAAAATAAATAAATAAAATTGTTACGTTTTTACCCTTTTAAAAACGTTAAAAATATGAGTTCGAAGATTGCATATAAAATAAAAACAAATTTGTGTTTAGTTTTAAATCAATTCTTTATTGTTCGCATAATTCCGTGTGCAAACTTTCACGACTTGATTTAAACAACAATTTGCTTTAATTGTTATTCTCTACACTCTTCCGCGTACACAATAACAATTGTTCAATAGATCTTTATAACAGAGATCTTCAAACCACAATTATTCTCTTCACACAAGACTGACTGAATTCTTTCTGATCCCGTTGCCTGCTTTCTCTTGCTTTTTACATCGCTAGGTAAACAGTCTCATGAATGCTTTCGAAGGAGAATGACTTTGCCTTCGCGAAATCTCTAAAAATGTAAACATGTTGTTTTCGTTATTGTTGTTGTCCCTTTATTATACTGGTTGTTGATATATTTTTATTTATTCGTCAATCATGTAAACAAGTCCATTGTTTTGTTTTTGGAGCTTTTGTTTATCATTTTAATAACACCTTTTCCATTTTCGTAACACTGCCGCCCACTTAAGTCTGTTCGTCCCAAATAGGCTCATTACCTCTTTTCCCATACTTTGCCAGTCGCTCTATGTGTACGACCTTCATTTTTGCTCGGGGGCTGTTAGCTTTCTGTATCCTGTACACGACATCGTTTAACCGTTTAATTATTTTTTAAGGTCCATCCCAGCTGGTTTGTAGCTTGGGAGATAATCCCTTCTTCCGCTTTGGGTTGTACAGTTGAACCAGTTGTCCCTCTTGAAAGCCCTCCGTATTTGCTGCATGGTCATACCTGGCTTTCATTCTATCGCTGACCATTTTTATGTGTGCGCACAAATTCATGAAGTTCATTTAGACTTTTCTGTTTTCCAGTGTATGTGGCATTCTTTTCTGTGGTGGGCTTAACACCAAACTCTAAGCTACCAGGCAGTTTTAGCTCAGTCCCAAAAATAACCTAGGCGGGTGATCTAGATGTTGAATCATGGACCGCGGATCGGTACGCCAGTAGAAACCTCGGAATGTGTTCGTCCCAATCTTTCTGTTGCTTACTCACTACTTTTCGCAAGTATTCCTCCTGGATTCGATTAAACCGTTCTACCATTCCGTCGGACTGTGGGTAAAGCGGCGACGTTCGAGCCTTCTTAATACCGTATACCTCACATTTCCTTGAATACGGCTGACTCGAAATTTCTGCTTTGATCGGAATATAGCTCTATTGGAACCTCGTAGCGGCATACCAAGTTGTTCGCAAAAACATTTACTACGGTGTTCGCCTCTTGATTGGGTGTGGCACACACTTTCGCCCATTTGCTGAAGTAATTATCACGACGAGGACGCCTGCTACATCCATCGCTATCCGCTCGAAAAGTGCGCCCGAGTTATATTGTTGCAGCTGACCTCGACTTCTTACGGGACCTTTAGCTGCAACACACTGGGTACAGTTTGCAAACCAATTCCCCACTGCTTGCTGACATCCAACCCAATAAAAACATTGTCTTTATCACCCCAAGGTGTCCTCCGCTAGCTCCATTAAAGAACTCATTTAAGACTTCCTTCATTTTGGAGGAAGGCACTACTATTAGGTTGGATGAGGTCTTGCCATCAGAGTCTTCCCAATGTCGATATAAGCACCCGCTTATCACTTTTAAACTGTCCCATTGTGCCCAATATGCTTTTCTAAGAGGACCTTCTGCTGATATCTCATTTCTGGTAGGCCGTTTATCCTCTTCCTTAGCCGCAATAATCTTCGCCAATATTGGGTCACTTCTTTGTGCTTCGGACCAATCTTCATTGGCTTCGATCTGCGTTACCCGGATATAAACGATGGATTCTTTAACTTAAGCGCTTAATCCAACGTGCTGTCTTTCAGGGTTCTTGAATAGCAACAGCCATCTCAGTGCGGAATGATCAGTCCTTAGCAGAAAATGTTGGCCATACAGGTACTTATGGTAATGTTTTATGCATCCCAGCTCTGCAAGTAGCTCACGCCGGGTCACACAATAGTTCCGTTCAGGCTTTGACAGTGCGATTATAATAGTCTACGACTTCCTCTGTACCATTGACCACTTGGGAAAGTACACCACCAACGCCAAAACTGGTGCAGCACACAATAAGTCTTTGTGCCTGGAACGCCTTTTCTTGTGGTTCACCCCATTGATACGCTTTTGATTTGAAGCTTCCAGCCACGCTAGCAAAGTTAGGCACAAAGCGTCTGTAGTATGTGCATAGTCCCAAAAACAGCGTAATTCATGAAGTTTCTAGGGACGGGTCCAGTCCTTTACTGCTCGTATTTTATCTTCATCCGTGGATATGCCATCTGCTGTAATGAGATGTCCCAAATATTTTACCTGTTTTTGGAAGAATGCGCATTTCTTTACGCTTAATTTGAGTCCAGCCATTGATATTCGTTGCAGAACCTCTGTCAAGTTCTTGAGGTGTTCGTTGAAAGTTCTGCCTATCACTATTATGTCATCGAGGTACACCAGGCAAGTCTTCCAATGCAGTCCTTTAGTACACGTTCCATAAGCCGCTCAAATGTGGCGGACCATTATAGATCCCAAATGGCATAACTTTAAACTGTCATAAGCCGCGGTTCGCACTGAATGCAGTTTTCTCCTTGTCCTTGTCTGCAATCTCCACCTGCCAATATCCGCTTTGCAGGTCCAATGTAGAGAACCATTTCGTTCCGGCTAGCGTTTCGTCAATTCTCGGTAGCGGGTAACTGTCATTTTTGGTGACATCATTCAGCTTCCTGTAGTCTACGTAGAATCTTGTACTGCCATCTTTCTTCTTGACTATGACTACAGGTGAGCTCCACGGACCAGATGATGGTTCAATTACACCGCTCCTCTTCATTTCGTCGACTAGCTCTTGAACCTCATTACGCTTCGCCAGCGGTATGCTTCTGGGTGCCTGTTTTATCCATCTCGCTTCACTAGTATCGATTTCATGTTTGTCTTTTCTTGTTCGTGGCGAAAGCGCAAGCATACCTCTTTAGCAGCTTTTTGGCTTTATTTCTCTCGGGAGCTGCTAGAACTACCATTTCTGTGCACTTACACCAAATTCCTGTTGGTCCTTGGCTGACATTTCGGCAGGTTCCGGCAATTGTTCGCACTTTGACCCACCTCTGAGTTTTTATAGATGACTCTTTCATGGCCTTTCTTTGGCACTCGCACCGAGAGTATTTTCTATTCGGTAGATTTGACGAGAGCCTTTGCTGATAACAAGTCCGTCTGAATTTCTGCTGGTTCAACAGCCCACAAGCGGTTTTCCTCACAATCTCCCTCCATACGCGCCCATATCAATGATTCACTCTGAGGTGGAAATTTTTGTTGCTCGACAGCAACTATCCTTCTGGCGTGCACTTAATGCTTGTATCCCATGTCAAGAGGTAACTCCACATTTCGCCAACTCATCTGTTGACCCATAATCAAATTGATGCCATGGGCTGTCATGAAATCGGCACCAATGATAACCTTGTCCACAATATCTGCAACAATAAAGACGTGGCTTACGCTGATGTTGGCTATAATCACCTTCCCCTCTGTTTTTTCGTGGACGGTGGTGGACTCTCCAGTAGCTGTTCGTAGTCTTACTTACTTACTCGAACTCCATTGCAAAGGCTTGAAGTGACTCATTAGCTTTTTGCGCCCGGCACCTTAACTCCATACGGTACAGTTCTTTTTTGTGTTCGTCGCCGAAATTATGCTGTAACGCCACCATTAAGTCGTTGTAGTTATTCCTGCAGCTGGCTGGCATGGTTTCTAGAATTTTGGCTGCGTCACCTTTTAACGCCAAGATTAGTTGCAAAGCCTTCTCCCTAATCGACACATCGTCCATCTGCTGCCTACTGTCTCGAATTGGAATTTTAATACGGATAAGGGTGAGCTACCATCAAAGCAAGGTGTTTTTATTCTGCCCGTACCTTCCGATACGATTCGCACTGGTTCCGGTAACTGGCTCTGGAGGTTGTTGATCTTCTCCTCCATCATTACTAGTTTTCCCTCAACGGACTTTTCCAAATTAATTACTTTTGTGTCAACGGTCTTTTCTAAGCTTGACACCTTTTCCTCGACACTAGTAATTCTTTTGCTGACCGACTTATGTATTTCTTGTAAAGTAGTGCGCGAGCAACAGAAGGACTGGGACGAACACATACCAAGAGGGATAACTGGTTCAACTTTACAACCCAAAGCACCATGGATAGATTTGTCGATAAAGATTTGTTAGAAACGGTTATGCTTCCATATGCTGAGGAAAATATGCCACTCGTTTGGAAGTTTCAGCAGGGCAATGATCCAAATCGCAGTTGGTAAAGGAATGGTTCCGGGAACATAAAGTGGACGTTGTTGATTGGCCAAGTCAGAGTCCTGATCTCAACCCAATAGAAAATCTTTGGGGGAGCTAAAGCGAAGTGTTTTAAAGTTTCCTTGTAAAAATAAGAAAGAATTGTGGAATAATATTAAAAGAGAAAGGTACAATATACCGGTTGATGCTTCTCGCAAATTAATTTCATCTATGCCTAGAAGAATAGAAGGATTAATAATAGAAGAGGTACCGGATATAAATTACATTATATGATATTTGTTTAAAAGACTGAGTTAAATTGGTAAAATTCCAAATTTTTTCTATTACGCACCTATTTTACTGTCCACTTAAAAACCAAATATCTGCATGAATTTGCATATCACTAAGTTTGTTTTTAGTTGTTTCTTATATGTACATACAATATGAATTGAATTCACTAAGTAATATCAAAGAATATGGATATAAAGAATACGCATTATGTAGAAGTAAAATTTCTTATGGCGGGTTGTAACATTACGACCCGCTCTCACCAAAATCTTTTTAAAAATCATTTAATGATGAGGGGGAAGGAAAACAGAAGGAAAATGAACACAAACAAAGAGGGTAACAATGTGTTGCTCTCATCGTACGTATGTACATGTGTATGTATTCTTGTGTTTTTTGATTTAGTTGTTGATCAGACTGCGACAAGAATACATGTGCTGCGGATGCTTTATCATTTTATTTCAGAATAACACTCGAAGAATATTTTGTGTTAAAAATGTTCTATGTCATTAGCTGGGCGTATTTTATTTTGTCCCATAGTATAATTTTTTTTAAATGCTCGTTTTTTTCTTTTAATAAAAAATGGTTTTCTTATTCTTTTTATTTTTATTTATCTAAAAAACATGGCCTAATTTTTAAGCCATAGATGGATAGCTTTATGTTCTTTTAATAATAAAATCGATTTTTTATTTTATTTTTATTTATCTAAAATTATTAAGCCAAAGATAGACAGCTTTACATATGTATGTTGATGAAATGAAAATAAAAATAGAGTATATTACTAACGCTTTTATATGGCTGTAAATAAATAAATTCTCTCAACTTATTTTCTCTCTCTCACTCACTAATCCATAACCATAGGCATGTGTTAACCTAGAGGAAAATTGTTAGTAATAATTTCAAGTCTACCTATTAACCCAATGATATGTATATGTGATCGAAAAATATAGAAAAATTGTACTGCACTAAATCCCTGAAGACACCGTATTTAACTTGGCAAGTATTCTTCCAAAAATCGAAATCATTTCTCATTGATATTAGTGAATACTACTGTGATATTTCTTTGGGTGTATAATTGAAGTCTGAAAAAAGCGTCACGAACCTTCTTCTTTAAAAGCTGACAAGATTTTTACGCTCTTTTTAACGAACATTCTTGATGTTCGTGTCCTATGTGTGTAAAAAGCCGAAGATGTTCTTCCCCTGAGGGACATTGTTGACGACGTTTTTTTTAACACCAGAAAAACAAATAAAAAAGTGGTCAAACAACAAAAACGCACGATGAGAACAACGCATTGTTACGCTCTTGGTTTCTGTAGCCTTCCCTTCTATCTTTCCCCCGCGTCGTGAAATATTTTTGAAAAATATTCCAAAATACACCCAAACCTGTTTTTACATGGTTTTTTTACGCGAATTTGAAATAACACGGTTTTTTTTTTTTTTACAAATTTACTATTTTTTTTTGTTCGCTCCTTTTTGTACGGATAAAATCGTTTAATCCCGTTTAACTCCCAGTTTTTTTGACATGTGATAACATAATTGAAAGAGCTGTGAAATTTCAATCAGACCTACAAACATGTATGGCTAGATACAGAGAGCTCTATAAAGAGCTTTCCAAAGTTGGATCACAAAGCACTATAACAGAATTTACTGTTAAAAGAAATAAACCAGCGCCAGAAGCAGCTTCTGAAGATGAAGAAGTAATAAGTATTTCTACTGACGAGACTGATATTGAGCCACCCCAGCAAAAGAGAATGCGCTTGCTATCAGAAACTGACTCCGAATAAAATAAAAAAATTTTTATTGAAAATAATTCAGTTTCTAATTGTTTTAAGAGTTTGATAACTAATTTTATTTTTATAAATGGAAGAGAATTTTTAAGTTTTTCTTTATTTTTTTATAATCATAAAATGAAATAAAATAAAAACTCTGTGTATACTGTTGAACTAAATCTGTGCGTTTTTATAAAGTTATTCAATTTTATAGGCAAATTTGTAGGCTGCAGCATCAATCCTATGTATATCTTTTCAGTTTGTTTATACACTTACATACATACATAATATTTGTCTTTTTTACGCGTTTTTTTTACACGGTATCCACTGGAACGTATCTACCGTGTAAAAAAAGGTTTGGGTGTATGTTAAAATGCACATTCTTTATACTTTATTTTCTTTGGTAGTATTAATTTGTAAAATAATATGAATTATTAAATAAAATTACAAAAATATAAAATATTGCACAATTGTTGTCAACAATTTTCGCACCTATTTTTCTGTCCAGCTGTGTATATATGTATGTATATCCATATATATATATATGTATGTATATACACCTAATTATGTTTTTACACGGTCTTTTTTTACACGGTTTTGATATAACACGGTTTGAAAATAAAATATTTTTAATTTTTTTTACACGATTTTATTCCATTTAGCACGATTTAAAATTTTTTGTGCTTAATTTTTTTTTGTCAAATTTAATTTTTGCAAAGTATGTTCATATCACAAATTTAAGGGAATTCCCTTTTTGCGCGTACCAGCAAATTTACTGGTCAAAGCAAAAGTAAATGGCACGAATTTAGGGGAATTCCCTTTTTGTGCATACAAGCACAAAAGTCAGAGCAATAGAAATGTGTTAATATTTTGTGTTTGGTAAAGAAATGTCTTATTGGCAAATTTGTTTTTCTATCGTTACATTAAATTTAACGCATTAAGATAAAAGGCAAGCCAAAAAATATTTTATATTTATTTAATTATTTATTTTTTTAATTTTGTTAAATATTTTATGAATCCCTAAAAGAAAATGTCAAATACAAAACTTCTTAAAAAATCCTTGTTTTTCACTAATTTTAATAGGTTTTAGAGATTAGGAACCAATCACCTATTTTTGCATACGATCAGTGTCTTTTTTTCCACGGTTTTTTTTCCACGGTTTTTTCTGGAACCAATCTACCGTGTAAAAACAGAATTAGGTGTATTTATATTTTTAATTTTGTTAAATATTTTATGAATCCCTAAAAGAAAATGTCAAATACAAAACTTCTTCTTAAAAAATCCTTGTTTTTCACTAAATTTAATAGGTTTTAGAGATTAGGAACCAATCACCTATTTTTGCATACGATCAGTGTCTTTTTTTACACGGTTTTTTTACACGGTTTTTTCTGGAACCAATCAACCGTGTAAAAACAGAATTAGGTGTACTTATATCTATAGTGGCGAGCAGAAGTGAGTTCACGATAAAAACAAAACCATACAAGCAAATAAAAAAAAATTATTTTTATTATTTTATTCGTAACAAATAGCTGTAAAGAAACAATAATTAATTAGATGAATTCAATGAGTTTGAAAGAAAAAACGAAAATAACCCGCATAAACTCAATTTTGCATGTTCCAAGAAAATTAATAATTAACCCAATTTCAATATTTGGTCTATATAGACATATATCAATAGACCTTTATCATCAACCGATCAATAGGGTCTATTAGAAATAACTTGATTTACGCGGTTTGGCATGCTTTCTACCAAATTTTCGATAACGTCTTTTGGAATTCGGTTCTATTCCGGATTTACACGATCCCAAAATTTGTCCATGTTTATTGGGGTTGCATCTTATTGCCCGAGTCGGCTTTACACGATTGAAGAAAGATTTTCAATCGGATTGAGGTCGGGACTTTGTGCTGGCCATTCCATCAATTGAAAATTTTGTTTCAGAATACACTCCTTTACAATTTTTGCTGTGTGCTTCGGATCACCAACTTGTTCAAAAACAATTTCTTTTTCGGGATAAGCACATTTGTCCATAAAATTGGGAAGATGGGTTTGTAGAATCTGTAGATAGTCGTCTATTCGCATGATAGCATCTACTAAATGCAGAGGGCCAACATGCCGCCGTGTAAAGCATAACCAAGCCATTATATTTCAGCCGCAATGTTTAACAGCTTGCTTCAGATGGTGTCTTTGAACACGTTTCTCGGGTTTACGCCAGCAGTATTGCTTTCCATCTAACTGAAAACGGTTAAATTTGGACTCATCAGTCCAGATAACACGTTTTCACTCATCAATGGTCAAATTTCTGTGCTCCCTCGCAAATTTCAAGCGCGCTTTAACATTCTTATCGGACAATGCAGGTTTCTTTTTTTTTAACGATTGAAGGATATCTGATGTCATGGAGCGCTCTTCTAGCAGCTTGCTTTTTCTCATTTCGGACATTATTAGTCCAGCATCTGAGTCCGTTAATAAATTTTGTCGACCTCTGACTTGCGATTTGGGTATCACATTGCGTCTCTTCTGAGCTGCGATTTGACTAATACCAAGCCTCTTGGAAATGCTACGTGAAGAACAGCCGTTCTCGACCAGGCACACAACACCATTTTCAATTTCTGCAGATATTTTCCTCATTTTTATGCAATAAATCAAAAAATTTTTTTAAAATATGATTGTAAACTGCTTTGATTCGCAAGAAACACATTTAAACTTCTATACGAAGAAGAATAAGATAAAAACAAACAACGGTAATTCTGCATGATTTCTGCAGATAAGAGAAGTGGGAGAGCGAAAATATGTGCAATTCATAAAACGTACAAAATTGAGTTTATGCGGGTTATTTTCGTTTTTTCTTTCAAACTCATTGAATTCATCTCATTAATTATTCTTCTTTACTGCTATTTGTTAGGAATAAAATAATAAAAATAAAATAATTTTTTTTATTTGCTTGTATGGTTTTGTTTTCATGGATGACGAAACTCAGTGTCGTGAACATGCACTCACTTCTGCTCGCCACTGTATATATATATATCCATAATTAAAAATCAAAAATGTTTGCACCTATTTTTCTGTCCAGGTGTATATATGTATACACGTCCTATATATACATATATACATAATTCCTATAGGAATTATGCAATTTTTATATTTTTGTAATTTTATAAAGTTGGGAAAAATATAATAGCACCACTGTGACACTATTTTTATTATTCTAAAAACAAACAATAAGTGTTGATATTAGTACATTGCTTAGTATGTAGTACTTCTATTGGAATTGTTATCAGTATATAATTTTTTTTTGCAATTTAAATTGAAAAGCCCAAAAAAAGGCGAAATAAAAAATAGCATCACTTACACATTCTGTATAAAAACCGTTAAGTTGTGCAAAATTGTTTAATGGAAAGCGCGTGTTTAAAAGATTTGGCTTTTGTTTTTATTGTGTATTTCGATTATCAAGTTTAATAAAAATACAATATTTTAAATATAACGAGTCGTGGAAAACACTGCCGTGTGGAGAAGTCCGAAATAACTGAAATACTAATAATGGATGGAAAATCGTATCGTAAGATGATCGATTGGTTGGGAATTCTTAACAAAATGATTCGAAACGCAATTACTTATAAAGAAAAGGCTAAAAGACGTGGAAGAAAAGGAGCCCTGACGCCGTTTCTTGTCAAAAGGTTGATACGCGAGAGCAAAAAGTAACCTTTCAAAGCTGCAACTGAGCTAAAAAGAGCCTTAATATAACTGCAACAGTACAAACACTTCGCTCATGTGTCAGCAGCCCAAGCGCATTAAGTTCGCCAAGGAACATCTAAATTTCTCAGTCGAAGAGTGGAGGAATATGTTATGGACAGATGAGATCTAAGTTGTAATGTTTGTGGAAAAGGTTCTCGCTCGTACGTCAGGCGTCCTCAAAACTCCGATTATAATCCAAAATATACTACAAAAACTATTAAACATGCAGGATCGAGCGTGATGGTATGGGCTTGCTTTACTTATTATGGAGTAGGCCCAATACATTGGATCAAAAACATAATGGACGAAATACTCCAATATGGTTTAATTCTCAGATTCCCAGTTTAATTCTCACGAGGCAAAATGCGTGGAAAATTTTTAAAAGGATTCGACATCAGCAAAATGCACTTGAATACCGAAGAGCCTGTGCCAGGGTTAAGAGGGAGTGTAGGACTGCTAAAAGACGCACTTGGGAAAATTTCGTTAACTCTTTAAACCCATCCATGGACGTCCGGTTTTTGTGGAACAAAGTCAAAAATTTGAGAACTAACAATATAGACAATTTCCCCACAATTTTAGATGATGGAATCAGTTTTTCACATCCTCAGCAAATTGCAGACAGGTCCGCTAATTATTGGTCATCTTTAAGCTCAAACAGTTCTTTTGACCCAGAGATCATATCAGCTAAGAATAGTTTGGTTATTGAAGATTTTGCACAACCCAACAATAAATGTAATGAAATAGTTCGTAAAGTTGACATAAATGAAGGGAATGAAACCCTTAAATCCGTTAGGGGTAGTACGACCGCAAATAACAAAATTACATACAATATGATTAAAAACTCCTCTCTTCAAATCAAACAGCGACTTTGTGAATTATATAGTAGTATATTGGATTCTGGAATATTTCCTCATCAGTGGAACGGTGCCACATTATCTCCGATTCCCAAACCAAATAAAAACCCGGATCAGATGTACGGACACCGTCCCATCTCGAGATTTCGGAAATTTGCAACGTCAACCAGCATGCTTTCTTACTTAGACGTGGAGTCCATAGCATTTGTCATCAACTGGAGGAAACACTACGAACAAATTTAAAAAATAAAAAACACACTGGTTCTGTCAGAAGACATTGAAAAGGCTTTGGATAAAGTCTTTTTAACGTACATTTTGGAGGAGCTTAGTGTTTGGAAAATGGCTTTACAATTAATTAATAAAATCCTTTTTAGAAAATCGAAGTTAGGGTTGATGGCTATTTGAGCCGTTTATTTTGAAAGTGGTTTAAGTCCATTTTTAAAAAAATGTAGTTAATGATAACAATAATCACAATACTATATAGACTTTTTTATATAAGCAATCTAAGTCTAGTATCATTAAAATCGCTATGATTTGGGGCACTTGAAAATTAACTAGATAACGAAATGCAAAAAAATTTATTTTGAAACTGATTTAAGTCCATTGTAAGAAATAATTTTGATATGGAATGTGTTATGTTACTAAATTTTGAACATAGGTTGTCATAATTTTCACGATAATGAAGTTTACATGTATGCCTGGGATGAAACAGTGGCATCGAGAGGTTCTCAAGGAGTAGCATCTTGTATATTAAAACGCCTCAAAAATCTTAGAAATCAGAAACATATAGCTTACAGCGATATGTGCACTAGGCAGAACAGGAGTATAAAATTGGCAGTAACATATAGAATTGTCCGATCGGCAGAAAATAATGCAGATTATTGACCATAAGTTTTTACTATCAGGACTTCATTTTTGCCAAATGATAGTGATTTTGGAGTGATAGCAAGGGCTTTGAGGAAAATTATTTAATGTATGTCCCCCAGGATTACTATGAAACCATAAAAACATGTCGATAGAGTAACAAATTTATATTAACTATAATGAAACGTGCAGATTTTTTTCTACAAAACCTCTGGAAGAAGCAATTCATAAAAGATTAAAAACACTAGTAGGGAACTTGTAAATTGGCTAAGGGTACGTTGGATGCGATTTATAAAAAGTGAACCTTATAAAATGTTTTATAAAGAATCTATGGAAGTGGATACACAGTTCAAAATACTTGATTTATTACCTTATCGGGGAAGATCAAGGAACTTCAACAAAATAAAATTAATACCATTATACGAAAATGTACGTCCCATTTCAACTCTTAAGTATAAGGATATGATGGAGTTACTAAGGTATATATCACCTATGCACCATGAATATTTTAACAACCTCACACATAATCTAAATGAGCAGAAATGATATGGCAAAATCTTTAAATTATTCTTAATAAATGAATGTTGGTTTAATTTTTTAATAAATGAATTAATATTTATTTTTAAATACATGTTTTTCTAATTACATAAATAAAAATCTGTATCTAAATTGAAAGCTTCCCTATTTATTGTAAGGCTACTACATTCATCTACATCAAAAATAAAATATTTACAATTTCTATTATTTAATTTCTTTAAAATACTAATTTCAAGAACTTACCTTAAAAACCCAACTATTTAGAAGAATCACTAGGAATACATTTCTTTTGGATAATTTGTTCAATATTATTGTGAAACTAAAGTATTTTGTTTGCTAATCAAGCCAATGTAATAAATATATTGGAATTATATAAACGTAGTGGAGTAACTTTAAGTGAAAAAATTAACTTATAATAATACTAAGCAAAGAACACAAAGTGGACTTATTCCTTTTCGCAAACAAAAAAGGCATTATTAATTATAAAAGTAGTTTAAGTCCATTTTAGATTCTGAAACACAGCTTATTTCTCTAGAAAAGTTTACAAAACATATTACGTTATATATTCTAACATGTTTAAAATCATAAAGCCATAAAAACAACTTAATACCAATTAACAATATTTTTGAATCAATTCAAACGCAATCCCTTAAATATCTCAATATAAGAAAAAATGGACTTAAACCACCTTCAAAATAAATGGCTCATTTATCGTTCTCGTATCCCCTTGAAAAAGGTATTCCACAAGGGTCACTCTTGTCTGTTATGCTTTATGCTATATACGCCAACTCTCTTGCTAAGGCAGTCGAAAACCTACCAGGTATTGACTACATTGGTATTTATGCAGATAATATTTTTGCAGTTGCCTCCGGTAATCCCCAAAGGGTAAGTGATAATCTCAACAAACTTGATTATGAAATAAACCTCTGGGCGAAGGAAAGTGGAGCTAATATTCCAGCAGAAAAATCAGAAATATTACACGTGTGCAGAAAAATTAACTGTAGTGAAGATTACATCTGTGTTCGAGGCATTAACATCAATATAGTTAAAGAGATGCGTATTCTTGGATTATTGTTTTCCAATAATTTGTTATGGAACAATCATGTTAAATTCATAGCACTTAAACTCTCAAAAATAAACAACCTTTTGAAGCTAATTTGTTCCCGTACTAAAGGCCTTACATAGCGACAGCGATAAATATTTGTAGATCCCTAACAAATGGTATTATCCAATATTGCACAGCTTATACCGATGGACATCACAAAGAAATATCAACAAAATTAATGTAGCTTTAAATAATTGTTATTTGTTAATTGCAACAGGTTTGCTGTTGAGAAATGAAACCGATTTCTCAGAATTTACATCTTTGTTTGAGAAATATTCAGTTTCTATGGCATCAAGAGCAATTACCATTATCAATGATGGGTTGCATGACAATCTTTGGAAAAAATCCGTCTTATAAGACATGCTGGAATTTCTATACCATCAAAACCACCTAATCCTATTAACTTCTACAAGTCATTAAAAGTAGATGACAGTGTCATTCATTAATAAGAATACCATTTTGTTTTAAAAAAATGATGACACAAAAAATAACTAATTTTTCACCCGAAATGATACTTTTTACAGATGGATCTTTTCAAAATGGTATTTCGTCCTATTCCGTTGTGAGATGTTACGATAATCAATACGAATCAGTTTATGCAAATCGTCTACCGGATAATGTTGGCATTTATGGCCGAATTGGCTGGTCTGCAAAGCGCCATAAAATATGCAATGGAACAACAGAAAAAACTATTATTTGCGCTGATAGTCTTAGTGCCGTCAAGGCTATTGGAAAAAATCATCAGGGGTTATATAACAATTTAATTTACCTTTCGGAACCCAGCTGTGAAATTATTGTTTTATGGATACCATCCCATATTGGCATCGTTGGCAACGAAGCAGCTTATAAAGCTGCTAAGTGGGCGCTTACTTTATATGAGGTCGCTGAAGTTCCAGCTTTCCCCAAAACAATTTCTAACCCTTTTAGAGCATTTCAAAAAGAGCAGAATACGGAGCTTAGAAGACCACACGTTCAGAATGCATTTTACTGGCGTGTCTGACAAAACTACTTTTAACACCAAACACTATTACGAAAGAATTGATACTGCTGTGTGCAGCTTCTGTAATGAAACACTGTTTTCCACTTTTTCTCAGAATGCCTTGAATCAAAAATTGATGTACCACTGAAAGACATCCTCGATTGCACCACTAAAGATAATTTACCGCTGATAAGGAGATGTCTTAGAATACACAACACCCAAAATGTTTAAATCAATGTTCTTTTCTTAAAATATTTATTTTTAAATACTTTTAAACGTGATTTTTGTTATTGTATGCTAATTTGTTACTTTTTAAATTAGCATTTGTAAATGAATATGGATTTTTGTGCACATATGGTCTTAGATACCCGGCGCATTTTTTGTTTATATTTTATGAATTTATTTTGTAAAATATATATTTAATAAATAAATAAATAATGGACCAACACGTTTACGTCCATGTTTTGGATACTGTAGCATCACAGTATGAAGAGATGCCGTTGGTATGGATAATGACCCCAACCATACCAGTAAGAAAGCAAAGCAATGGTTCGAAAGAAATTCGGTGAACGTTTTGGAGTGGCCCGCGAAGTCACCAGACCTGAACCCAACCGAAAATCTGTGGACTGATGTCAAAAGGGCAGTTGCTGCTTCTAAGCCGACCACCAGCGAATCACTTTGGAATGTCATTCAGGAATCCTGGTACAAGGTTCCTCTAAAACGATGACAAGATTTGTTTAATTGATGCCAAAGCGATGCGCAGCTGTTATTGCCAATGAAGGCTACGCAACTAAATATTAAATTTCTAGAATAATTTGACACTTAATGTACAACTATTTTAAAGTAAAGAAGTTATTATTTGTTTTTTGTTTTGTTTTTTTTTATAATTTAAGAACATATTTGAAAAGTGGTGCTATTATTTTTTCGTTCATTTTCTTAATTTTTCACAAAATTCTTAAGTTCATTGAAAACGGTAAATAAAATTATGGATTTTTTTCCTTTCCTTTTTTTTTTTTGTGTTTGTTCTTTATTTAACATTAAAGGGTGTTTAACAAAGTATTATTAACAAAAATGTATTAAAGAGTTCAGGTAAACTAGTAACCTTTTCTACTTAGTTATTTAGAATCAACAATGAATAATATTTGATACTATGATAATAATATTAAAGAAAATTTAGGAAAAAATTAATAAGAAAAAAAAAACCATTGAAAAAAAAAAAAAAAAAGATTTGGGGTATTCACACGGTCGTCATAGTCATATATCATAAAATAATAACACGAAAAAATATGACTGCTGTGAGCAACCCTCATAAGTTAGTGTGCTATTTTAAATTTGAGTCAGCTGATAAAAGAAAAATACAATTATAAAAAATTACAAATAGTTTTAATTAAAAATGCCAAAAACAAGTCAAAAAACTGAAATAATAACGGGTTTGTGCGAAAAATATATATTGGACATTATTATGGCTGATTCAAGTAAATAGAAAAAAAAAATAATTACATGTTTACATTTAAATAAATCTCTTTCAAGGTGATGATGACGATGAAGAACAAATAAATGAAATGTTCTTAACAAACGTCGCTAGTTTGCTCATTAATCGCAGAAGCATCCACCTTGGAGTTCCAAAATCCAATAAGTGGAACCAAAACGTGTTAAAAATGTTTGACGACAGCCGATTTAATCAAATGATTAGGGTTCGGCCAGAGGAATTTGTGAATATACTGAACTTGATTAAAGACGATGATGTGTTTAACACAGGTCCAAAAACAGCACAGCTTCCAATTGATGTGCAGTTAAAAATCGTACTTTATCTGTTGGGATCTGGCGATGGACTTTCAACACGAAAAGTAGCTACCATCTTTGGAGTGGGTGACGGAGGCACAATACAAAAGGTCACAAAACGTGTTTTTAAAGCACTTTTAAATTTTAAAGAAAAATTTTTAAGCTGGCCTAATGCAGAAGAACGACAACAAATTCTGTTCGCAACTAAAGACGAAATGCTTGGTTGCGTAGGGTATATAGACTGCTCTGAAATAAAATTATCTGAAGCACCTGTCAAACACCACGAGTTATTTTTTTCTCGAAAACGCCAATATGCCGTTAAAGTTCAAGCAGTTTGTGACTACAAATTACGAATAAAACAACTAAAAATAGGTTATCCAGGTAGCGTACATGACGCAAAAATTTTTTTAAACTCTCCACTAGCAGAACACCCTGAACGATTTTTGTCGCCACCGAAATGGATTGCTGGTGATAGCGCTTATCCCCTAAAGTCATTTTTGTTGACGCCTTTTAGAGGAAACAGCATCGAACATTCCAAAGCTGAAAGGGATCTCTACAACAAACACTTTTCTAAATATCGAGTTCGCATTGAGAATTGTTTTGGTATTTTAAAGGAGAAATTTTTTGTTTAGTTATGACAAAACAATAAACACATCACAAAAGGTGTTATTATTTATGACTTTTTTCTTTGAAGCACAACAACAGTTTTTTTAAACTATCATAAAATTTTAGTATTTTATGACAATAAGACTAGATAGCACACCGTGTGAATACCCCAATTCTAATTATTGTGAGAAGCAAAATAATAAAAAGATGGCTGAATGCCACCATTGTAAAACAGCGATCCGTGGGGAGTCAGGAATAATGTGCGAAGGTGTATGCAAAAAGGTATTCCACAGTTCCAAGAAGTGCTCGGGGATTGACCAATACTCTATTGGCATATTGGATTCTGGCAATTATTTGCGTTTTATGTGTGATGATTGCCTTCAATATATTCATAATGTAGATGTGGCAATTGAAGAGATTCAGAATAGTGTAAATAAAAATAAAGAGAACTTAATGGAATATAAGGGAGAATTTGAAACGGCACTTAAGCAGAATGAGAACGAGATAAAACAACTGTTACAAGCGATCGAGAAAAGATATGAAGAGAGATTGAGGAAAATAGATGAAGCACAAAAATATTGTGATAAAAATGTTAAAGAAGTAAAAAAAAACTGTATGGAGTGATAACGGAACATGAAAACAAAAATAAAGAAATATGTAACACAATAAAAGTGAGCAACAAGGATATGTGCGAGAAAATAGAGACAACAAATACGAAAATGTGCAACGAGATAAAGAAAATAGTAAAAGAGAAAAATGTCAAAACTGATATGTCATATGCACAAGTTGCTGCCAGGAATGTAGTGATGCCAGATGTATCGAAGAATGTCCCACTAATAATCAAACCGAAGGAGAAACAAAGTATAGAGAAAACTAAAGCCGAATTAAATAGGAAGGTTGACCCGATTAATTTTAAGATCACTAATGTTGAGAATAGGAGGAATGGTACGGTAGTCATACGGAGTGAAAATATCGCTGAGAGGGAGAGAATTAAGGAGGCAATGGAGAATGAGATAAGTAAGGACTATGAGATAAGAGTCCCGATTATTATAACGGATATGAATTTTAAATTGCCAGAGAAAGAGATGATGGATAAGCTGAGGAGGCAGAATGGAGTTCTTGAGGATAGTACAATGGAAATAATAAAGGTATTTGAGACAAGGCGAAAGGGTAGGACAATTTTTAATGCGAGGATAAAAATAGATCAGGAGTCATATAATAGGGTTATTTCATGTCAGAGAGTTAACATTGGATGGGAAAGATGTAGGGTTTATGATAGCACGGATGTGACACGATGCTATAAGTGTCTGGGCTACAACCACAGGGCAGCGGAGTGTAGGAATGAAGAGGTATATTTTAGATGTCACGGGAACCATAAGAGTGGGGATTGTGACAAGGAAATGATGGATAGGTGCTTAAATTGCATAAGGGAGAATAGGAGATTGAATTTAGGTATAGATGAGAACCATAATACGAATAATAGGAATTGTCCAGTATATCTGAATAGACTTAATTTGAAGAAGAAGAGAATAGGATTGGCTGTTTAGCAACCAGGCTGCATAAGGGGTATATACACTAATATTCAGGGATTGTTGAATAATTTTAATCAGTTGGAGATAGTGGTGAATACGGTAAGACCGGATTTTGTAGTTTTGTCGGAAACTCACCAAACGGAGGCAGTAAGTGACAGGGAAATAGAAATAGTGGATTACGACCATTACTATATACTATCGGGTTCGTCCTGAACAGGGGGGTTCATATTATATTTTAAGAAGCATTGGAGGATAAGTAAAATTCGGGAATCTATAAGGGAACATGAATTTTGGATGGGTGCATTTATGGCTAGGTTTGGGAAAATTTCGATAATTATAATAGCAGTATACAGATCGCCGAGTGGCCGTAAGGCGGAATTTTGGGAGGCGTTAAATAAGTTTTTGGATGTAGTATGTGAAGAGAATTCTGGGATTGTAATAGCAGGGGACTTCAATATTGATTGGTATAGGGACTATTATAGAACTAGATTAGTCAGCATACTTAATGATAATGGCCTGAAACAGATAATGAATGAATTTACTAGGATTACACAGAGCTCTGAAACGTTGATAGATTATATTATTACCAATATGGAGAATATTAAGGCGAGGGCTAATGTGGATAATAAGATAGCAGATCATGAGTCAATTGATATATTAGTGGAAGTAGGAAATGAATGTCACGCGCCGAAAAATAGGGAATGTTACGTTTTCAGATATGACAAGAATAGATTTAGAGACAAACTAGGATCGATGTTGGAATTTGAGGAAATGGATGATTTGAATGAGTATGTGGGCAAATTTGATGAGTGTTTGGATAATACGGTGGAATATTTTACTGTTAGATCGATGATGAACAGAGAGAAAGGGAATGAATGGTTTAATAGCGAACTCAGGGCCTTAAGGAAGGAGAAAATTATGAAATACGGAAGGGCCATTATGGAGAACAGCGATGGTGCATGCCGCGACTATAAGGCAGCGAGGAACTTATATAAGGTTAGAGTGGTAAATTCGAAAAACCGGTATATAAATAGCGGGATTAACGCGGCAAGGGATCAGAAGGAGATGTGGAATAGGATTAAGAATTTAGTATTAGGAAAGCCAGGGAATGTGATAAAGAATATGATATTTGAGGGCATGGAATATACAGGGAATATGGATATTGCCGAGAAATTTAATGAATATTTCATTAACAGCATTAGGGATATACGTTTTTCAATTGAGAATGTAAATTATGAGAATAACGTACTGACCTCAAACTATAGGTTTAATTTTCGTGCAGTATCTTTGATCGAATTGGAGAATATATGTAGGAATATGAGGAAAGTAGTCCCTCTACAACAGAATATCAACTGGCATTTTATTGGACAATTGGAACACAGTTGGTAATATTTTGCTCAGAATTATAAATAGATCGCTTGAAACTCGAATATTCCCAGAGGACTGGAAGGAATCGATGGTTACGCCTGTTGAGAAAATTAGAAATACTATTAAATGTGAGGAATATCGCCCGATAAATACCATGAAAACATGTGAGAAGATTATTGAGAAGATAGTTAAGAAACAATTGGAGGAATATTTTGAGGGACATGACCTACTATCGAAGTATCAGTCAGGCTTTAGAAAGAGATATTCGTGCGAGACGGCAATTAACTATGTGATAAATAGATGGAAATTTATAGGAAATGATCGCAAGGTTCTGGCAATTTTTTTGGATTTCAAGAGAGCTTTCGAAACAATAGATAGGGATGTTTTGCTTAGGAAACTTTCATATTATGGCATTAAGGATAAGGAATTAGAATGGTTTAGATCATATCTCACGAGACGTAGACAGATAACGAAGGTAAAAGGTGTTGAATCGAGTAATATGGAGAATGATTTTGGTGTCCCACAGGCTTCGATCTTGGGGGCTTTATTGTTCATAATATACATAAACGATATTGAGAACGTAATAGGGAAATGCGACATAGTTTTATATGCGGATGATACTCTCATTTTTACTGAGTGTACAACATGTGAGGAATGTTATGAAAGGATTGGAAAGGATATGGATAATGTGAATAAATGGTTGAGGATAAACAAATTGAAATTGAATGAGAATAAAACAAAGTTGATGGAAATTAATATGCACACTAATAGATCATTTGGAATAAATAATGTGGAAATTGAAAAGGTAGACAGTATTAAGTAACTAGGTTTCATAATTGATTGGGAATTGAAACTAAAGGAACATTTAGAGTATATATGTAGGAAAATAGGGAAAAAGATAGGTTTCTTTAAACGGCCGAGAAATAGGGTCTCAATGTTAACGTCGATTAACATATATAATACAATGCTGAAGCCGCATTTTGAATATGGATCAACGATATTATATACATGCTGTACTGAGCAACAATTAACAAGACTCCAGAAATTACAGAATAAAGCGATGCGTTCTATATTACAACTGAACAGATTTACACCAACTACTGAACAATTAAAATATGTTGGAGAAGCGCAACCGTACAGACTGCAGATACAAGTGCAATGCAGAAATCATTGTTCTATAAGGGACTGAATTTGTACAATAAAATGCCAAACTATTTAAAGAATGAGAGAAATATCAATATTTTTAGGAAAAATGTTGTAAACTTTGTTAAAAATACTAATAGTTAAACTCGTAGTTATAATATTTATAATATTTAATATTTGTAAAATTTTGTTGTTAAGAAAGTATTTTAAATACTACTAAATAAACTTGAATTGAATTGATATATTATATATGTATGTATAATCTAGTAGGTAGGGTAGTGTGTTGGCTTCTTAAACGAAAAAAAACAGGATTCCAGGTCAGACATCAAAAACTAAAATACAAAAAGTAATTCTTCGGCGACTTCCTCTCAGCAGATTTCTGGCAAAAACTCTGAGTAAATAAAATTGCCATGAAAAGGTTCTCAAAAATCTGTCGTTCGGAGTCGACTTTAAACTGTAGTTCCCGATACTCATGTATAAAATTAACACACACAACATAAGTGGTGTTAGAACCCAGTTGGCCAGGTCGTTATTGACGACGTTTGCATCAATGATGTCTGCAGGAAATTTTCAAATTTGTCCTGTATAAAATTCAATTTAGGACAACTTTAATAACACTACACGACATACAGTGCTTGACAAAACAATGGAAACTTTTTCAAAAATGTATTTAATCGGACGAAAATTTAACATGTTTTTTAAAAATCGGCAAAACATTTGTGGAGTTTATTAATATGCACTGTTATTAACGTTTCTGTATATTAAAATTATGTATAAAAATGAATTATATAATTCAAAAATTAAAAAAGTTTCCAAAGTTTCCAATGTTTTGTCAACATCAAATATGTGAATAGAATTTTTTTTTTTTAATTACTGAATTATATAGTCTTTTTATATATTTTTTAAAATACAGAAATGTTAATAACAGTGCATATTAATAAAAGGCATTAATATTTTGCCGATTTCTTAAAAAGATTTTTAAATTTTCGTCCGATTGTAACACATAAATAAATTTTTGAAAAAGTTTCCATTGTTTTGTCATGCACTGTATGTCGCGTTTTGAGCTTAATAGTAGACAGCATAATGACAAATTCTTGAATTTGTCTTGAATAAGATATTATTGAGGACAGGAGGAGCGACAATTGCATGCAAATTGTCTTGTTTCAGGTTACATTTACGACAAGATGAGCGACAATGTATTGAACTTGTCTTTATTTAAACTTCTTTAAAGACAAACTTATCAACAACTTCACGTGTGTTGTCTTGTTTCAAATTATATTGACGACGAAATGAGCGACAGTGTCATTAAGTTTTTGATTCAGAGAAGATTTGTTGGAGACAACATAGACAACAATTGTAAAAGTTTGTCGTGTTTCTATCCTCACTTAGAATTAGATGTTGTTTTCAAAAAATTTTTTAGTTTTTGCTATGATAAAAAAACTGTACTTTAACGTCTAAAAACAAAACAAATATAACAAGAGACTAAAAATCATTCATTCGTGTTTTTAAAGTGCCAGTGAATGGTTGTTTCAAAGTGTGTTTAAAGTGTTTTGTGGTGAAAATAAATAATATTAATTTTCAAATAATTATTTTAGAGGTAAGTGTAAAATATTTTTATATAAAAATAGGGGTAAAAAATTCCGAAAAAATATTGCAACATAATTAACGCAATTTATGGTAATTGTTTTGAGAAAGTTCTAATAGTATTTATTAATAACAATAATTTTATTACAGAATCAACTAAATCAGAGGGCTACACCCATGATAAATTTATAAAAGATCTGCGTTTATCGTTGCATCGCTTCAAAAATACCATAAATAGATCAAATTCTAGAAAGAAAAATTGAAATACTAAAGAAAATGATTCTAAGTTGCCATAAACCGCATTTACCTGAATTTATTTTTATTTTTTTTTTATAGATATTGTATGTATTTTAACTTTTTTTTTATTAATTGATGTCTAATTTTGATAAAAATTCTTTAAAAACAAAACCTGATGAAATGTTCAAATTAATTTTATTTTATTATACAGTTGTGTTCAAAATAATAGGAGCGCCCTTCATTTAAAAGCAAAGTTTAAAACTAAGAAAAATAAAAAAGAAAATATCAATTTTTTTTTGACTTAAAATTTATTTCTAATTCATTTTCTAATTTTTTAACATTTAATTATTTAATTAAAACTACGAAAACAAAAAATATTTGAAGTAAATAAAACTTACTCTCAAAATTAATTGTTCAAAATAATAGGAGTGTTAGCAAACAACCTAATAATTTTTAAACAAAAGGCACAAAAGTTTGATATTATCTTAAAATAGTAAAGTTATTTTAGTATTTGGTTGAGTAACCATTGTTTTTAATGAATTCAGCACATCTACGAGGCATTGAATCAATAAGATCTTGGCATCTCTTTAAAGGAATTTGATGCCACGCATCGCGCACTGTTATCCTTAGTTCTTCTGCATTTGAAGGTTTTTTTCTCTGTAACATATTTTTTAACATCTCCCCATAGATGTTCTATGGGATTAAGGTCAGGAGACTGAACTGGCCACGCCATAACCTTTACCCCATTAAACCGAAACCACTCATTTGCCAATTTATGGTGTGTTTCGGGTCATTATCTTGTCGGAATATCCATTTTAGAGGCGTGGAGTATGGTAACACCACTTCTCTCAAAATGTAAACATAGACGTTCCTATCCATTATGTCTCTAATAGGATGTATTGGGCCGACACCATTATATGAAAACCTTCCCCCTATCATTAGTTTTGCACCATCATGTTTAACTGTCTTTTGTGTATACTGAGCTTTATATTTGGTGTTGGGTGGACATCTAACATACTGTCTAGACCCAATGCCACCAAATAAAACAATTTTGCCTTCGTCGGTCCACAGTATGTTTCTCCATTTTTCTTTCGGCCAATTGATATGTTCTTGGGCAAACTTTAAGCGTGCTGCTACCTGTTTTTTTGTCAGCAATGGCACCTTTTATGGACTTATTGCGAATAAATTGTTGTCCATCAGACGCCTACGAATAGTAGGGCCACTTACGGCAAGATTCAGATCCTTTTGAATTTGTTTTGCATACGCCGAAGGATTCATTTTGCTGTATCGCACAATTCTGCGGTCATCAACAGTTGATGTTTTGCGCTTGCGCCCACGTGTTTCGAGCTTGTTTTATATTTTAATGTATTTGCGATGATTTGATTGGAGCAACTTAAGGTTTCCTCAATTTCTTTAGAAGTTTTGCCTTTTTTCGAAGGTTTTTAATTAGTTTTCTCTTTTCTTCAGTACAGTGCTTTCCTCGTCCCACTATTACAAAAATTTATGTGAATCACTGTAGAATAAGTTTTAACGAAATTTTTCCGTACTTATTTTTGACTTTTTTCTTTAAATTATGTGCTGTTATATTTTTATTTTTAAAAGAACACTCACACTCCTATTTTTTTGATCAACTGAATTCAGGGGCAAGCACAGGAATGAATCAATTTCATCGTAAATATTAAAGTTATTACGAGATTCTTTTTTGTATTTTATTTCTTGCATATCGTTGCAACCACCATTAAAATATATCATGTTTTGTAAATTGGTAAAATAACTTTGAAAATATTACATAGTAGCACTCCTATTATTTTGAACACAGCTGTATGTATAAATTTTTCTATTATTTATTATTTATATAAGTTAACAATGGGTTAATTAATTGTTCTACTCTATTACATTGTTACTTCTCTCCTTTTGATTCATATTTTTTGTTATTGCTTTTTACTACTCTTCTCTTCATTCATATCTTTTGTTATTGCCTTTTTGTAAAAATTATATTTATGTTTTCAATTAATATTCTTAATTGTTACTACGCAAGTTAGTATGTTAAAGAATAACATTTTTGCTACTCTTCTTTTCATTGATATTTTTGTTATTGCTTCTTTGTTGCTTAGTAAAGTAAAAATTATTTTGATGCTTTCTTAATTATTATTCTAACTGTTGCTATGCGGAAGAGTTTCATTGATATTTTTTTCATTGATCTTCTTTTTCATTCTATTATCCTTTTCTATTTTAACATATTTCATTGAAAGCTGAGTTTCAGTATTAACTTACGCTTCGGTCCAGTGAGGACGGTTTTGAGAAAGTGCCATTAGCATTAGGAATATTAATTGCTTTCAGTAAAACCCTTACTTATATGATAAAACTAAACTACTTTAAAAATTGATAAACTAAAATATGAATTTTGAAAAAACAATTTCAAATAAAAATTAAAAACAACAGTTGAAAATAGAAAGAAATAAAAATTAATTTAACTTATTAAAATTTCCACATAGTGGATAAAGTTTAAGTGAAACCCTTTAAATCGATAAGAACTAAAATACTCATAAGTTAAGTATTTCATAAAATAATTTAAAATAAAATTAAAATAAAATACCTGCTAGAATTAAAGTAATAAAATTATTTTAATTTTTTAAAAAAAGTTCCACATAGTGGATAAAGTTTAAGTGAAAATTAAAATTAATACGAAATTAAATTAACATTAAAACTAAATCACTACTAACGTATTAAAATAGAATAAATAATATGAAAACTTTAAAACAACACATCAGGTAAAATAAATAATTTATAAACCAGAAGCCCAACAAAATACGTATTTTATTAAAAATTAATTGGCGCCCAACATTGCATTAAGAACCCTTTTCCTGGAGAAATAAGAAGAAAAGCTGAAGCCATTTAGAAATATCATTAATGAAGAGGACACTCATCAGGAGGCAGTATTAGCGGTCACGTAACTATTATAATATTTAAGTAAAATTAATTTTATATTTTATGATAAGCGTAATTTTCTATAATATAAATTAAATGATTAAAAAAACATCTATGGTTGTTAAATTGTTTAAAACCTTGTAGAGAAAAATTGAATGTTAAATAGATTGACTACGAAAAAAAAAAATTAAAAATCAAAATTATAGTAACCTCTATCACAAAATCAAAAGAATCCATTGTAAAAAAACCTATTATAGCGTATGTTAAGAAGCTATTTTCTACCTATTTGTCAAAAGTTTGTCTGATTTTGCTATTGATGTAAATTAAAAAAAAAAAGAGTTTTGGACGAAAAATATTCCAATATTTATAAAAAATCACGTTTTCATTTTCGGGTGTGATTTTCTTTTATCGATTGAAAACGATATACATATTTTTTTATTATTATACGAGAATAACGCGTTTCATGAATTCTATTGAGGAAATAATTGACGACGTCGACGAAACCTTAAGACTACTTCGGGACTTTACTATTAGTGATAGAAATACAACACGGAAAACTATGGATGAGGCAGCTCTAAGTGCAGTTCTCAATGCAGCCGTTAGGCAGGCAACCGAAGAAACCCGAAAAGAATTTCAGGGTGTCATTGACCAATTGAATAGGAAAATCGACGCACTTCAACCCCCATCTGCTGTGCAAGAGTACAGAGATATCGAAATCGTTGAGGGAGTGGATTGTGACGAGTCACTTGATATAGTGAAGTCTGTCCCTGAGTTTAGAGGTGAATCCTTTAGGTACGTCTCTTGGCGTCAAGCGGCGGTTACGGCCCACAAGTTGTTCGAACGTTATAAAGGTAGTTCTAAGTACTACCAGGCAGTTGCCATATTAAGGAATAAAATTGTAGGGAGGGCAGACTCTGTTCTAAGTAGCTACAACACAGTTTTAAACTTTCATGCTATACTTGATAGATTGGATTTTGCGTATTCTGATAAGACTTCTATTTACACATTAGAGCAGGAGCTTTCTACCTTAAGACAAGGCCAAAGACCTATCATTAATTTTTATAGTGATATTGAAAGTAGATTGACCTCCATAATCAACAAGGTTATAATGTCCTATGATGGAAATTCTTCATTGATCCAGTCACTTAACCAGAAATATAGGATAGATGCACTGCGAGTTTTTATTTCGGGTCTCAATAAACCCCTATGTGATACCTTATTTGCGTGTAAGCCAGCGGATCTGCCTACTGCTTTGGCAATGGCACAGGAGTTAGAGACAAATCAAAACAGATACCGATTTGCCACAATTTATAATAACGGGCTTGGTAACGTTCAACAGGCATATTTTCCCCATACAAACCCTAGATCCAATTACTTTAATGCTTCCATTTCCGGTAACCGGTCAACTGGTAATTTTTTAGGACAACCAACGGGAAACTCAACTTTACATAGACAAGTCCAACAACAACCGCAACAACATTATGTTCAGTCACAACAATTTCACCCACCGCCATCCCATTTTTATTCGAAGGCTCCAATTGGAAACTTGCCATTTAGTGGTCAAATGGGGCAACCCCATAGTCAGCCAAAACCATCTTGCTCTCAGTTTCCACAAAATTCTCGAGCAGATATTGGAACACCAAATACCCGGGGTCCTAATTTACAACCCCATTCACAGGAAATCGATACTGATGTGAGTATGCGCACTGTTAGATCTACTAGTCGTTCAAATTTTCAGAATAGGCAAAGTATAAATCATTTAGGTCACGAAAGCCAACAGCAGCACCCATGGGAGGGAGATTCAACACCAGCAAACCTAGAGAATTTGTCCTTTGAAGATGAGATTAATTTTTTAGGGGAAAGTCAATTCTCCCCTACTTCGAGAGAAGGATAGGGGACAGTACTGTTAAGCTTTTAGTTGACACTGGATCTACGAAAAGCTATATAAAAAATTCGCGGAATCTAAAGGGTATAAAAAAACTTTCTAGGCCTTTCTTTGTCAGGTCTGTTCATGGCGCTAGTAGAATCGATCAGGCGACTTTAGTGAATGTATTTAACAGGACCGAACCTTTTTATCTACTGGAAAATTTGCCATTATTCGATGGTATACTAGGTTTTAACTTCATTAAGGGAATAAATGGTGTAATAGATACGGGTAATAATGTTATGTTTTTCGAAGGGGGATATGAAAGGCTGAAGTATTTGAATTTAGATGTAATCAATAACTTAGTACTAGAAGGAATTCCAGGGAATATTGAGGCTGAGTTGTACGATCTGATCCAGGAAAATGCAGAAGTATTCGCTAAACCAAATGAAGCCCTACCATATAATACCAATATCTCCGCTACAATTAGGACGAGAGACGAGGAACCCATTTATTCCAGGTACCAGTCATACCCAATCTCAATGATCGACTTTGTCAACAAGGAAGTAGAACAACTTTTAAGAGATGGCATAATACGACCATCACGTTCTCCCTATAATAGCCCTATTTGGGTAGTGGACAAAAAGGGACTCGACGAATGTGGCAGACCTAATAAACGTCTTGTATTCGATTTTACGAAATTGAACTCAAAGACTATATGCGATAAATATCCTATTCCTGATCCCTCTGTCATTATGGCAAATCTCGGGAAAGCTAAGTTTTTCACAACCCTAGATTTGAAAAGTGGTTTTCACCAAATCAACTTGGTTGAGCGTGATAGGGAAAAAACAGCTTTCAGCGTGAATAATGGCAAGTACGAGTTTTGTCACTTGCCGTTTGGGCTAAAAAATGCACCAAGCATTTTTCAACGCGCTATCGATGACATTTTGCGGGAGGATATAGGAAAGTGTTGTCACGTCTATATTGATGACATCATTATATTCTCCGACTCTGAGCGGAGCCATATGAATGATATTGGCAAAATTTTGAAGAAACTTCTCAATGCTAACATGCGCGTGTCGTTGGAAAAGCCCAAGTTTTTTCAAACTTCCGTAGAATACCTCGGCTTTGTCGTATCTACTAAGGGCATTAAAACGTGTCCAAGTAAGATTGAGGCTATAGTTAACTATGAAACTCCCTCTACTTTGAGAGGCCTTAGGTCATTCTTGGGGCTCGCAGGTTATTATAGGCGTTTCGTAAAAGATTACGCTTCTATTGCAAAGCCATTAACTAAGTACTTACGAGGGGAGAATGGGCATGTAGGCGCTCGTCAATCCAAGTTAGTTAGGATTGAATTGGATAACGAAGCTTTGACCGCCTTCGAAAGGTTGAAGAAATTGCTTGCGTCTGAGGACGTTTTGCTTCTATACCCAAACTTCGAAAGGCCGTTTGATCTTACGACGGATGCATCCTCCCACGCAATTGGTGCAGTGCTTTCACAAGGCGGACGTCCAATTACCATGATTTCAAGGACCTTATCTCCAGCAGAGGAGAATTACGCTACCAATGAAAGGGAATTGTTGGCCATCGTGTGGGCACTTAAGTCACTTAGGCATTATCTCTATGGTGTAAAAAACCTAAACATATTTACGGATCATCAGCCATTGACTTTTTCCGTTTCCGACAGGAACCCGAATTCGAAAATAAAGCGTTGGAAGGCATTTATAGAGGAGTATGCTCCAACATTCTTTTACAAGCCAGGCAGGGATAACATAGTTGCAGACGCTTTATCTCGCCAATTTTTGAGTATGGCAACAGACTCAACATCAATGGATTCCATTCAGGCCTGCGCTAGTGAGATTTCGTCCACCGAAGTTATACCCTCCGTTGAAAACCAAATTAATTGCTTCAAAAACCAAATTATCCTTGTCCGGGAAAATTTTCTGAAGAAGGAAACAAAAATAATATTTAGGGACCGTATCCGCTATCGGATTTCATATAGAACTGCTGAAGAACTTCTAGAATTGATTCATACCTCAATAAACCCCCGCGTTGTAAATGCAATACATTGCGACTTACATTGTTTAGCACAAATACAACATTTTCTAATATCCAATTACCCTTCAGTTAAATTCCGCTATGCCAAAAAATTCGTTACCGATGTTTTTAACCCGAGTGATCAATTGGAAATACTTAACAGTGAACACAATAGAGCTCATCGATCCCTTAGAGAAAATGTTAGCCAAATTCTTAAGGATTATTATTTTCCCAATATGAGAAAGCAATTAAAACATATCATAGCCACTTGTAGAACATGTCAAGAAGGAAAACATTACAGGCACCCACGAAAACAGCAAATGGCTGAAACTCCAATACCATCTTGTATGGGGGAAGTACTTCACATTGATTTTTACAATACAAACAAACTTTTCTTTCTTACCTGCTTAGATAAATTTTCGAAATTTGCTGTTGTTAGGCCAATTGCTTCAAGGGCTATCATTGATGTAAAACCAGCACTTCTGGAAGTCTTAAATATTTTTGGAAACACAAAGATGATAGTATGTGATAACGAAAAGTCTTTTAATTCCGAGACAGTAAAAACACTTGTAAAAAATAACTTTGGTGCTGACATCTATACAATTCCACCACTTCACAGCACATCCAATGGGCAAGTTGAACGTTTCCACAGTACGTTAACGGAAATCGCCAGATGTCTTCGATTAGATGACATCTCAACTGATCCACTGGAACTTATTCTCCTTGCCACATCGAAATATAATAGAACAATTCACTCCACTGTTGGTATGAGACCAGTCGATATAGTTCAGGCTATACCAGACGACTTAAGAGTAACGATCCACTCAAGAATTGTAGCTAAACAGAAAGCCGACTTGCACTACCATAATAAGAATGCAATCACGAGAACATTTAGGCGAGGCGATAAGGTCTATGTAAGGATGAATAAGCGTTTAGGTAACAAATTTAGCAAAGTCTTTAATGAGAAAATAGTTCAGCAAGACTTAGGAACAACACTTAGAATTGACGACAGAATTGTTCATAAGGACAATATTAAATTTCTCACCGCAATCTAAAAATTTTCTAGTTGGCAATAAATCCAGTAGCAACGACAGACAAACTTGTAGATTTATTTACTTTGTAATACTTATTTTATGTTAAAGAAATTTGCCAATGGATTTTAAAATCCAATTTCACTATTTTTATATGAACTCTAAAATAGGTTATTTCTCATTATTTTTCTAGTGTTTCAGACGAGGACGTCTGAATCTTAAAAGGGGGAGCAGTTAACAATGGGTTAATTAATTGTTCTACTCTATTACATTGTTACTTCTCTCCTTTTGATTCATATTTTTTGTTATTGCTTTTTACTACTCTTCTCTTCATTCATATTTTTTGTTATTGCCTTTTTGTAAAAATTATATTTATGTTTTCAATTAATATTCTTAATTGTTACTACGCAAGTTAGTATGTTAAAGAATAACATTTTTGCTACTCTTCTTTTCATTGATATTTTTGTTATTGCTTCTTTGTTGCTTAGTAAAGTAAAAATTATTTTGATGCTTTCTTAATTATTATTCTAACTGTTGCTATGCGGAAGAGTTTCATTGATATTTTTTTCATTGATCTTCTTTTTCATTCTATTATCCTTTGCTATTTTAACATATTTCATTGAAAGCTGAGTTTCAGTATTAACTTACGCTTCGGTCCAGTGAGGACGGTTTTGAGAAAGTGCCATTAGCATTAAGAATATTAATTGCTTTCAGTAAAACCCTTACTTATATGATAAAACTAAACTACTTTAAAAATTGATAAACTAAAATATGAATTTTGAAAAAATAATTTCAAATAAAAATTAAAAACAACAGTTGAAAATAGAAAGAAATAAAAATTAATTTAACTTATTAAAATTTCCACATAGTGGATAAAGTTTAAGTGAAACCCTTTAAATCGATAAGAACTAAAATACTCATAAGTTAAGTATTTCATAAAATAATTTAAAATAAAATTAAAATAAAATACCTGCTAGAATTAAAGTAATAAAATTATTTTAATTTTTTAAAAAAAGTTCCACATAGTGGATAAAGTTTAAGTGAAAATTAAAATTAATGCGAAATTAAATTAACATTAAAACTAAATCACTACTAACGTATTAAAATAGAATAAATAATATGAAAACTTTAAAACAACACATCAGGTAAAATAAATAATTTATAAACCAGAAGCCCAACAAAATACGTATTTTATTAAAAATTAATTTATATAAATTATATTAATTTTTCTATACATATGTATGTGTATATGTATATAATATGTACATAAATATGTATTTATATTGAAATCAATAAAAAATATATAAAACCCTTAACATATTCAAATTTTTACAAAAAGAAATCATTTGGGGAGAAGGTGAGTATTTTGTCGCCCAATTTGTCGTCGATGATCATGTTATGGCTGTTTCAGCTATACTGTCACCGACGATGCTATGGAAGGATACTGTCGCTGTGACACTGTCGTCAATGACAGGGTGGAAAATATTTCGTTTTTATATTCGTCGATGACAAGTTGAACCACATTGTTAGTTATCTGATCGTCAACGACAATATGCATTGTAATGTCGCTAATATTGTCGGACACGAAAAAAGTGCCCTTTGTTCGAAAAAGCCGTCAGTGTTTTGCTCCGGCTGTCGCCAACAAATCATTTATGATTTAACATTGCCCTGTACGCATCATCGATGATGTCTTGAAGACTTGGCCAACTGGGAAACTATGTTGTAATCCTGACTTAAGGGTTGTATGTATGTATGTATATGTATGTATATTAATTACACGGAAAACAGCTTAAGTCTGAGTAGATATATTTCTCACTCAAGCGTCAATTATATTATACATGTTTAGTTGAGAAATCAAATATTTGCTTCAGTTTCTGAAAAATTATGATATTAGAAATAAATATGATCCGATAATGAGACCTTTAAAATTCCCAAAACATTATTGAGAAGTTCAACATATTAGGAAATGGAAGCTAAAACTATTTGTTAACAAAACCAATTGTAATTACAGAACTCCACCAAAAAATGTTATACCAACAGAGAAACGCAGTGGTTGTTTTGGGAAGCTGTGGATTTGTTAATGAAGTTCAGCCGGTTTTCACTGAGGGTAAAATGGTAATATGTACGAATGTAGTGAAACAAAAACTAGAGGCACTTCGACAAGACAACAAAGACTTGCATACTGTCCACATTGTACGGGACTGATTCTTTTAAGATTCGCCTAGGCGGATAAATACACAACGCCAGGCATCAGGCCTTAGTCAAATCAAATTTGGGTCTGTTGATAAAATTGGTGACAGGACGCTTTGAAAAAAATTGTGCCAATACCACACTAATTATTTTTCTTTTACAACTAGTTTTTATTTGTTGCGATAGTACGTTTGCTAATGAAATTTCAATGCTTTTATTATTTCTTTTGATCTCATTTTTTATTTAAAACTATGAAAATTTATTTTCGTTGCTTATAGATTTTATTCATCACTATTGCTATTTATTACGTAATAGAATTAAACTTACAGCTTTTTATTAAAAAATCTGTCACACATCTATCCAGCTTTCTTCCAAATTCATCTTCAGCATAAGACAATGAACCACCTTTTACAGCCATAATATGAAATATAATTCAAAATTCTTTTTGATTCTCTAATATATTCTGTAATAGTGATAAAAAAATAATTGCCAGACAGGGTAGTTAAATATTAAAAAAAATATATATATATAATCCGCTGCTAATAACATATGTATTCTTCAAAACACTTCATGTATAAGATCAGTATGTCGGACAAAGCAGAATTGTTAAGACATAAAGAATACAAAATATCTGCAATCTATCAAAACAAAAATTTTAAGTCGCCGTAGTCTAGTAGGTAGTGCGTTGGCTTATTAGACGTAAAGCCAAGGTTCAAACCCCAGGTCAGACATCAAAACGAAATACAAAAAAGTATTCCTTGGCGACTTTCTCTCAGCAGATTTCTGGCAAAAACTCTGAAAGTAAATAAAATTGCCATGAAAAGTATCTCAAACATCTGTCGTTCGAAGTCGAGTTTAAACTGTAGGTTCCACCACTCATATATAAAATTAACACACACTACATAAGTGGTGTGAGAAACTAGGTCGTAATCCTGACTGAAGGGTTGTAATGACCAATTATTTTTTTTTATTTATTTATTTATTTAGTAGTATTTGTAATACTTTGTTTAAAAACATTGTAAAATAATTTAACCGAATTAACAAAAGCTCTTATGAAATATTCCTAATATAATAAATACATTTTCTTTTAAAGACATTTATATTATTCTCATTTTTGACTTCACTTGGCAGCTCGTTAAACACTTGTAGACCCTTGTATAGCAGACATCTCTTCATTGCGTTGTTTGTGGCTTTTTTAATATAAAATCGCTAGCATTCCTGAGGTAGTATGGCTGAATTTCGTTTACAAACGTTAATTGTTGTGTTAAATATTCCGGTGCATTTCCTGTTTTCATCTTGTATATATATAGATACGTATTTAGTTGTAGTCTCTGTTTAATGTTAAGCCATTGTAGCATATTCAGCATAAACTGTATTGGTGTATATCTATTACATTTTATTATTGTTCTCATAGCTTTATTTTGTAGTTTTTGTAGTCTTTCTATTTGACCATTAGTGCAGCACGTATATAATATTGTTGAACCGAATTCAAAATGTGGTTTAATGATTGAGTTATATATATTTATCGCAGTTAATGTTGATATTTTTTTCCTTATTCTTCGAAAGAAGTTAATTTTTTTTAGCAATTTTTTTACAAATATAATCTATATGGTCTTTAAATTCATCACATTGTCTATTATAAAACCGAGATATTTAATTTTGTTCACTTTTTCTATAATTTTATTATTAATCTCCATATCTGAGTTGTTATTCATATTTATTTCCATAATTTTTGTTTTATCTTCGTTGAGTTTTCATTTATTCATTTTCAGCCACTTATTTACATTATCAAGATCATACTTTAAATTTATTTGGCATTCTTCATCCGTTTCCGATATATTAAATATAAGAGTATGGTCCGCGTATAACACTATTTCACATTTTTGTAAGACATTAGGCATGTCATTAATATATATTATGAATAGCAAAGCACCTAGGATAGATCCTTGTGGAACCCCATATTCATTTGTTATTTCACTCGATTTTACGTTATTGACTCTTGTTATTTGTTTCCTATTTGTTAGATACGACTTAAACCAATTCAATTCATTATCTCGTATTCCATAGTTGTATAATTGTTGTATCAGAATGTCTCTATCTATCGTTTCAAAGGCTCTTCGAAAATCCAGAAATATTGCCATTATTTTCCTATTTTTGCCAATGTTCTTCCATCTATTGATAACGTAGTTCACCGCGGTTTCGCATGAATATCGTTTTCTAAACCCCGATTGATATTTAGATAAAATATTATTATTTTCCACGTATTGTTCGAGTTGTTTCTTTACTACTTTTTCAAGAATTTTTTCACATAATTTCAACGAGTTTATTGGCCGAAATTCTTCACATTTATTTGTTCCCGATACCTTCTCAATAGGTGTTACCATTGATGTCTTCCAATTCTCGGGGAAAATACCCGTTTCCATAGACTCATTTATAATTTTCAGTATTCTTTCACCAATTGTGTTCCAATTATCTAAAATCATTTTAATATTTACGCTTTTATAATCCGGTTTGTTTTTTATATCTTTGCAAATTGTTTTTAGTTCGTAGTTTGATATTGCACGGAATTTGAATCTCATATTTATCACATTTTGTTGATCAATATATCTCACATATTCTATTTTATCTCTAATTTCCTTAATACTATTTACAAAATATTCATTAAAATTATTTGCTATTTCGGCATTTGTTTTATACTCTACATTATTAAATATCACAGTCTTTATCACATTTTGGTTATTCTTTAGCACTAGATCTTTGATATTATTCCACATTTGCTGCTGATCATTAGAATTACTTATAATTACAATTATGTATGTATGTATCAAAATAAAATAATTTGTTAATAACTATAAATAGGAAGAAAAAATGTGAAAGCTCAAATTTTCTTTCAAATTTAAATATCATTATAGTTTAAGTTAGGTTAGGTTAGAGGACGTATACCTGTCAATTAAGATAAGTACAGTTTTCTGAGATCGAATTGACGCATTGTACATAACGTCCTTAAAAATGAAGGGAAATAGAAGGGATAGGAAAAAAGGATAGGAAGTAGGAAAGGGGAGAATGGGAAGCGGAGGAGTTACACAGACCAAAACAAAACAAAAAGGGAGAGCCTGAGTACACTGATGAAGCCCTAGTACTTCTCAACCAGCTCAAGCTACTAATGAGTATGTGGAGACCTTGATGTCGGCTCTCGACACAGAATTCAAACCCTCCAAGATGACCCTGCCAAGGGTCCTCAACCTCAACCTACCAAGGGCTAGGCAGTTACAGAGGAAGTGTTCCAGATGCCCGTTAGCGACCTGATCTTAAACTGGCCTTATCCAAGCCCAGCAGCCAACCTGTTCTCACACTGTCTATAGCAGGCCATAGACATCTAGAAACATAATAACCCTTTCCGTTCCCCTAACGCCTCTGCTCTTCCCCCTGACCCATACATTGATGAGGCCTTAGGGGTGGCAGATTGGGGGTCAGGACCAACTATTAAATCGCTCTCAGAAAGCGAACCTAACCTAGCAGAACCCAGCATAGACGGATACGGTCTGGATCAAAAGTTCTTAACGACTCCTTGCACTCGGGAACGAGCCGTGATTTGCACCAGACCGACGCAATGGCCCTTAGGGCAGCCTGACTGTCAACGAAGACCATGTAAGATTCCGAAGCGGGACCACCAGCTATGGCCTCAATAGCCCTCAAGATTGCGAAAATTCTCCGCCTGAAACACGCTGCAGTCATCATTTAACCTAAAGTGAAGTTCAAGACCGAGTTCCCTACAGAAAACCCCAGCACCTGTACTTCCACCTAACTTAGACCCATCTCTGAAGATGGGTATACCTCTCTGCCCCTAGAGTACCCCACTATTCCATTGTGCCCTTTCCGGTATAAGTATTCTTAAACCAGGCAGGAGCATAGCCTTAGGCACAATATAATCGGTGGCTTTTCCGAAAGTCCATCCCTCCCGTCAGGAAAGACGACATTCAGAACTCTAGTGTGACCTATCGAGCGTTGTTTCCAGCAGCCCGATTTGCTCAGGCGTATGTCACTACTCGCTGCACTTCGCTTGACATACAAATCAAGCGGACTCAGGCAGAGCATAGTGTAAAGAGCAGCCTGAAGTCAACTCTTCCTCACCCCAGTGATACTCAAGGCGGCAATCCGTTGAAAACTCTTACTGCAGCACACCACCAAACAACGCAACAATAAGTAAAAATAATGAAAAAATTCCTACATTCTGGCAAACATAAAAAATCTGTTCTTGGAAATATCTACATGTAGCGATTCCATATGCTACATTTACTCACGTATGAATATAGATTTCTTCTGAAGTCAAATCGAAAGAAGAAGAAAGAAATAAGCACTTGCGGGAGTAATATCGCTGTGAAACAAATCCAGATTGTTATATTTATAAAATCATAATTTGAATATCATTTAATATTAATTAAATAAAAGAAAATTATAATTTTTAAAAACTACAAAAAATAGTGATATTTATTCATTTATACAAGCAATTGTACAATAGTTACAATTAGATGAAAACAACTCGATTTAATTTATTAATAAGACCCAGGGAAAAAAGGTGATGTGATTAATTAATTACGTTGATGGATTAAATTTTACTACGTTTGCCAGGGAATACGCCTTAACAGTTAAAAAACTACGACTAATGGACTTGAAAATAATAATAATAAATCAGCAGTAACAAATGGAAAATGAATGTAGTATAATAACACGTAGACAAAATGTTAGATCTGAAGGACTCTAAGTTTGAGGATCTATTAGGGATTGTGACCGGGAGTGAAAGGCCCCGAGAGTATGGTTGAGAAGTCGTTTTCTTTTTTTTATTTCACTTTTTCATTTTTCTTATTTTCTCCTTCCTCACTTTCGTTTTACTTTCATTACTACATTTATTTTCATAACTATTCTCCTCCTTTGAATATATTTTTTTGTTCTACTTTATTCCTTTTCTCTTCTGAACAATTCTTTAATAGGTTTTCGAACAAAGACGTGTCGCTAATAATACAGTGGTACTTCTGGTAGTTTACGCCAAAAATCTTTATAGTTATAGTAAAAAGTTAATGAATAAAATTTATTTTTTTATTTTATTTATTTAATAAATTTAGCACTACAAGATTAATATCTTGTAAATTAAAGTGCCAAAGCGAACATTAATATAACAGTATAATACATATAACAAATTTAAATTTTTACAATATACATAATTAAAAATTAAATTAAATATATACAGATTACATTACATTGTTTGGATATGAGTAGCTGGTTTCAAAGGTAAATGGTGTAATTAAGGAACTGGCGCTGGGAGAAAGTTCTATTACATATGTTTGAATTAAGTTAATGTTTTTTGCCTTGTTGATCTTCCTAACCTGAGTACTCTAGTTTGGCCGCTGTGTAATTAAAAAAATAATAAAAATAAATTATTGTGATAAATGCGCAAAAAACTTTCATTCTCAATATACTAAATTGAGTTGAAATAACTTGTGTTATTTTTAAAACAAATTCTCTTTAGAAAGATTGGAATATAGAGATTAAGAAAGAATTGGGCCAATCTTCTGAAGAGAATTTGTTATTATAATTACTCAAATGTAATTATAATTAGGGTTAACGCAAAGAGAAAAAGAGATAAAGAAATATTAGTATGTATTTCTTTTAAGGTTGTAAAGTGTAACTTACCCTTTTGAGATGAGATGAGTGATGAGAGATCTTTTTCTTTTCAGAAGTATTTAACAATTTTATTTATGAGATTGTTTTTAACCAATCAGTATGGCGTTGTGACAGTGAGTGATTTTTCTGTACAAGTTTAATTTAAAGAAACTTCGGAATTTTCCAAAGGATGAATTATACATATATAAAAAGGATGAAGATAAATTTGGAATTTGGAATGTTTAAGTGTTAAATAATGTTAAAATTCATTAAAAACAGTAATGGGAAAGTCAGTAAATTTAATTCACAATAAAATTCAATAATAATAACAGTTTAACTTCAATTCAAAATTTCATTTAATTCATTTATAAAATTCAGGTTTAAGATTAGGTACAAATTCTTATTTGTACATGAGTAAAAGAGAATTTGAGCAAAGAGGGAGATAAAGAGATAAGAAATGAATTAACCACAATAAAAACTGAATTAAAAAACTCGAAAAATTGGAAATGTTGGATCAGCTGACTGAATCTATTAAGACGTTGCAGAAAATAAGAAGAAGATTTTGATGCAAAAAGAAAATGTAAAAAGAAAACAAAAATTAAAAACTGAAATACAAACTCTTAAAACTTCAATGAAAGTATTAAATGATTTTAAAGTGAAAAATGTTTGCGCAATATAAAAGTTAATGATAAAGTAAGTGCTATTGATGCTGTTGTTAATTTGGCTAAAGTTGTGGGTGTTGTATTTGAACCTAATGGTTTTGTTATGTATAAATAAAATATTGGCTCTTTTCTCAAAAGCAAAAAATAATCTAAGGATGGTAGTAAAATTTTCATTAAAAATGCATGAGTAAACTGATGTTATCGAAATCTAAATTAAAAGAAAATGAAAACACGAAAAAGTTCATGTGCATGATTTCCACAGTAAAGAGACGCTAAGCCTATTGTATTACGCAAAGTCGTTAAAATCAATTGGGTTTCAGCAAATTTATGCTCGCAACGGACGAGTTTATTGCAAAAAGAGTGATCTGGGAAAGCAACAACTGATCAGCTGTGAAAATGATGTTGTTCGAATGTTATTAGAAACAACAACTAATAAACATTTTAAAAGAGGTCTATAATTAACAACAAAGAAGCAGGTGTGGTAAATACAAGCGATGATGATGGTGTCGACGACATTTCGTTTGTAATTTAACTGTTTTTATGATTAAAAATCAATATTTTAAAAAAATTTAAAATTACATTTGTAATTTGAATTCGAATTTTTTTAATATATTAAGTTGTAACATTAGAAGTGTTTCAGCTATCGGTAAATTCAATCAATTTAAAGTTTTAATAGTTAGGTTACCTAAATTGCCAGATGTAATTGCAATCCAAGAAACATGGTTTCATAATTACTTATCACAAATTTATGTAATTCATGGGTATACTAATATACATTGTTGTAGAGAGGATGGTTATGGTGGTACATCTCTGTATGTAAAAGAAAGAAATTACTTTTAGTAATTTTAAGGTTAACCCTAAGCCTTTAAAATTTGTTTCGTTTTATCGTTCGCAAAAGTGCATTGTAGATGATTTCATAGATATTGTTAATGATATATTACATATTCATGCCCGTAATCCAATCATATCCGTTGGTGATTCAAATGTTGGTGCTTTTCAAAATGCACATTATGTTAATTTGTATACAATGTTTCAAAATTTTGATGGTGATAGCGCGCATAGTTTGATAATGAGAACCCCAAAGTAAAACAAGTATTGACCAGGTAGTAAAATAAAAATAAAATTTGTGTTGATTCGGCTGAATGCAATCTGTCAGATCATAATGTGGTCTACTGTAGGTTCGATAGCAATGTGGAGAACAAACAATATACAGAGAATGAAGCAGTATGGTTACGTAAAAATAAGATGAATTTTGAGAAATCGTTTACTTGAGAATTTTTTATCTTTTAACGCATCAGAATTGACAAATTTTTTAGTTTCTGGTATGAAATATGCTATTAAGGAATCAACCTTAACACAGTGTAAGATTTTACTAATCTAGGCGAACAAAAGTCGTTTTTTGAGTTTCAATTTGAGTAACTATTTTTATCCAATATGAAAGAGCACTTGTTAGGTTAGGTTAGGTTAGAGGACGTGTACTTGTCAAGACAAGTACAGTACCCGGAGGTCGAATTGACCCATTGTATAACGTCCTTAAAGAGGGGAGGATGATAGAGCAAATATGATAAAAAGGAAGGGAGAGAATGGGAAGCGGAGGAATTATACAGATCAGACACAACAAAAATGGAGAGCGCGCCTACAATGATGAAGCCCTAGTACCTCTCAACCAGCCCAAGCCACTAATGAATCTGTGGAGAGCCTTGACGTCGTCTCTCGACACAGAATTCAAACTCTCAAAGAAGGCCCTGCCAAGGGTCCTCAAACTCAACCTACCTCCAACTCCTCATCGTAACATGCCCTGCAATAGTCCGGCTGGTATCTGTTCCAGATCCCCGTCAGCGACCTAATCTCACAGTGCCCCGTGATAAAACCGACCAACCAACCTTAAGCTGGCCTTATCCAAGCCCAGCTGCCAACCTGTTCTCCTACTGTCCACAGCAGGCCATAGACATTTAAACTCGTTTTGAGTTAAAATTGAACTGCCTCCATAAATATTTTATTTCTCTTTTTTATAGCTAAAACTTAACGAATAAACTTATAAAACTTAACGAATAAACTACTTAGATTAACAATAATAAAACTAAACAAGTGATGGCACTATACCTCCCTTTTTATAAAAAAAAATTAATTTATAATTGTTTTTTTTTTTTTTTTTTTTTAAACTATCTTATCACTTAACTTAAAAATAAATACATTTATAGAGATTACATTTTTTAAAACTATCTTATCACTATACTTAAAAATAAATACATTTATAGGGATTTCCTTACCTTTTAGAGAAAATAAAAAAAATTATAAACTATAATTTTTTTTTTTTTTTTTTTTTTTTTTACATAATATTTACATATTTATTGAGTATATACTGTTTTTAATTTTTTTTTACATTTTTCTCAATCTGTTTTTATGAACAGTTTTTTCCTCATTTTTTTTATTAGTATAAATTGTAACATTGACATCATTTATATTTTTTACAATATAGGGACCATCGTAAATATTGTTAAATTTGTCATAAGGTTCCAATTTTTAAGGTCGCCAATTTTTAATTCAATAGGTTTAGCATGTTTGTCATAAAAACTTTTATTTATTTTTTTGTGTTTTTCTATTAAAGTTCTAGCTAAAATGTTTGTCTTTTGCAATCTGTGTTTAACTTCTGTTTTATAATTATCAATATTATATATTGGTTCTAAATTCATATTTGTTTCATTCATTATTGATACTTTTTTCCCAGAAACTAGCTCAAAAGGAGTGAATTTATTATCAAAAACAGTGTTTGATGTAGTATTATGATAAAATTTGAAGTACTTTAAATATGTATCCCAATCAGATAAGTTTTCACTAATGTATGCTCTTATATATTCATTAAAAACTCTATGGTTTCGTTCTATTGTTCCCAAAGTTTGATGATGATAACTAGTCGAGAATTTTATATCAATTTCCAAAAATTTACAAAGTTCCGACAAAACTTCGTTCTTGAATTCCGTACCTAAATCGGATTTTATGACTTTCATTTTTCCGTAAACAAGAATGAAATTTTCGATTATAGCACGCGCAACTGTACGCGCTGATTTGTCCGGTATAGCTATAGTCACTAAATATTTAGAAAGATCACACATTAAAGTCAAAGCGTATTTGTTACCAAAGTTCGATTCCAATTGGATGGACCAATTGTATCCATTACAACTATATCAAAAACGTTAGCGGGTGTTGGAGTGAATACAAGTTTCTCTATATTTTGAGGTTTAACTTTATTCAACATACATTTTTCACAGTTTCTAACAAATTTTGCTATATCTCTAGTCATCTTCCTCCAGTAATATTTCGTCCTAAGCTTCGCATATAACCTCTTCTGACCGCAATGTCCTCCTAAAATAGGGTCATTATGGTAAATTTCCATTAATTTCTGTTTTTTATCTTCTTCTATTATTATTTCAATCGGTTCCGTAAGAATAATTTCAAAAGTTTTCAATATCTTTATACCATGGTTTTTAAATTCCTGTATTGAGAAAATTGTAAAATTACATCATTTTTTGGCCATTCTGCTCTGTAAATTTTTCCATTGTTGGCTTCAGTTTGTAACCTCGAAAGCATATAGTCTAAACTAAGTGTTTCGTTCACAATTTCGAATTCAACAGATAGCAGTTTCTTAAATTTTTTATAAATATTTATAAGTAGTCTTTTATAATTATTCTGATCAATTATTTCGGTTCTAATTTTTGGAATATTCTTACTGAATTCCTGAGAAAATTTATCATAAATCTTTAGTTCAATGCTCTCATTATTGGAAGATTGGTTAAATTTAATTTCATCATTATTTTGTCCTTTCGACATAGCTCGGGTCGTAACTAATACTTGATTATTATCATTATTCTTCAACACGTCTATTGATATTCTAGATAGTGCATCTGCGCCCACATTCGATTTTCCTTTAATGTATTCTACACTAAAGTTATATTCTGAAAGTTGAAGTCTAATATGTGTTAATTTAGAAGAAGGTGTAACGTATTTATTTATTTATTTTTTTATAAAATGCACTCAAGGAGCACTTTCAAATAAAAGACCAATAATTTTAACTAAGTGCAGTTGAACCGCACTATTTTGTTAAGTTTTATTGATTGACTTCTTGAGGGAAAATGTCCCTTCTTTTATACTAAATTTTGGCTGATTTGACAATTCCAAATCAAACCCTTAATTCTAATACAATTTTGTATTGACTTAATACTATAACATATGTTTGTGTGTACATTATATGTTTAACTATATTATATTGGTTTGTGTGTGTAATAATTATGGGACAAGTGGATGTTATATGACACGCGCCTATTATCCACAATAATTCCCACGGTAAAGTGTAAAGAGAGCTACACACGATCACCAGCAATGCCATACAACAACAACACACATACTACATATTATATGCAAACCAATGCAGTCAGCGGCCTGACAACAAAGTGTCAAATGATCGTTGCATGTGCGCGACGGTCAATAACATTAAGTCAAGTGGTCGCTGCTCATATGTAATTGGATATTCTTTTGTTTATGCATATGAAATGTTGTGCCAGTATTGACAACTGTAAAATCATGCTACACCTCCACCCTTTACAAGAATGTTCATATAACTTTTGTTCTATGGACATTCTTTTACACAACACAGTACAATGATTTTACGTCTATTTCAAATTATATTTTATTAGTGAACTTAAAATGTAAAGTATTTATTTAAATGACTAATAATGTTTTACATATTAATCTTAATTTAACATAATCCAATCTTAATATTATTTCTTATTTAATTTTACTATTTATTTTGTTTTTAATAAATGTTTAGTGATAAGTTTACTTATGTAGTTAAAAAAAAAATCTTGTCTTAAAGATTATTATTTCACTTTTCTGATCAGGTTAGTGTTATAATTAAAACTTATTTATTATATAGCTTAAGTCTATTTTTATGAACTACTTGCTCTTTATTATTTTTCTTATCAACTATAGTTACATTATTTCTTAAATCTATATTTTTAATTTTGTATGGACCTTTATATGATTCCTCTAGTTTATGTCCTGTATTATTCCTAAGTAAAACTAAATCTCCTATGTTAAAATTATAATCTAATATATCCTTATCATAGTTATTCTTCTGTTTGATTTTATTTATTTCTAATAAATGTTTTGCTCTCTTAAGTGCAAGTTCTAATCTAAATTTTGCCTCTTTGGCATAATCGTCAATATTGTATAGTGGAGTAACTATGTCTACCTCATTGAAATCTTTGAAACTGTTTGGTACTTTGCTAAATACCAATTCAAAAGGACAATAATTATGTACAGTTGATGGTGTTGTATTAAAACAATATGTGAAATACCTAATCCATTCATCCCAGTCATCTTTTTCTACAGATATGTAAGAACGTACGTATTCATTAAAAGTTCTGTGACTTCTTTCTATTGTACCTAAGGTCTGGTGATGATGTGCTGTTGATGTTAGTTTCTCGATTTTCAACAGAGTGCACAATTCGTTTAATATAGAATTCTTATATTCTGTACCCATGTCCGAAATGAACGTCTTCATTGGGCCATAGGTAAGTATAAAATTTTCGAATATCGCTTTTGCGATCGTCTTAGCCGATTTATTTGGTATAGGTATTGTTACCAGGTATTTAGTTAAGTCGCATATTAATGTGATTGCGTACTCATTTCCATGTATTGATTTTGGAAATGGTCCAATTGTGTCTACATACACTGTATCAAACGGTTTGTTAGGTGTTTCTGTTATTATCGTCGGGCCTTTAACGTGCTTGGTAGTTTTCGTTATTTGACATTTGTGACATGCTTTTACATATTTAGCTATGTCCTTTGTAATATTTTTCCAGTAGTAGTATCTTTTATTTTCTCTGCGGTTCTATATATGCCGCAATGACCTCCTTCGATAGGGTCATCATGATATTTCAGCATGACTTCTAGAATTTCCTTAGAATTCTTTATATCAAGTATCTTTATTTCATTTAAAAGCGCTATTTTAATTCTATTTAGTACCTTATTGCCCATATTTCTAAATTCATACTTTGAGACAAATTCGAAAATTTTCTCACTAGGTGCTACTTGTAGTTTATTGATATTTAATTTACTGGCCGCTTTCTCGAGCCTAGAGAAAAATTGTCCTAAGTCAAGTTCCTCTTTAGTAAATATATCATTTATATTTATGCTAGCTAATATTGATTTTCCCTTCTTTATGTAGCATTTATTGGGATAAATCTTTAATTTGTAATACTTTCTGACGTCACTATTCTTAATTGGTACATATATATTGGGCTCATTTAATACATCTGTTTTAATTGCTCTATGCTGATTATTTATCCTACTACTGTCTTTTTGCTTAGTCACTGACCTTGTCGTGACTCCAACACGCGTGATACCTTTCTATTCATTTCCTTAAAATCTTCTATAGTAACTCGCGATAACGCATCCGCGATATAATTGTCCTTCCTAAAGTATAATATAGCGTTTTGTTGCCCTGTGGCTTTAGTGCAACTATTTACGAATTTATTGGCTGGTTTTTTTTTAAACATGGTTCATATTTCAATTGCATATTAAAGTAATGAAAACAATTTTTACTTTATAGCATAGAGGCTAGATTTATATATAAAAAAAGTTTGGCTTGGTGACGTTCATGTTTAATGTATGTAATTTTAGATTAATAGAACATACATACAAAAAATTAAGCCAACCTTTTAGTCAATTTTTGGCATTGGCTCCATCAAATTCTTCAATCCTATGTTTGTTCTTTATGAATATGAAAGTGGACATGCTGGAGATGTTGTATTCTATGGCAACATCCTCGCAGTCATCAATATCGACCCTGATAAAGACAATTCTGTCAGCATAGTCCCTGGAGAGTTCCTCCAACCTGGGGGCCATTACTTTGCAGGGGCCACACCAAGTGGTACAGAAATTGACCACCACCAACCTATCACCAGCATTTTCCAATTGCTGATTGAAATCGGACTTGTTCCTGACAGTATAAACCATTTTGTTGCGAGTAGACACAATTTTTTACTGTGATCATACGCTCTAACCTTTACTTCATTAATGCCCTAAATCAATTTACTAATAATTAATGCTTGATTATCTTAATAATTATCTAAAATTCTTGTCTATTAAAGTCCAGTATATCCTTAATGTTTTCTTCCTATGTATTATTGCAAATTTTTCCTTAGTAATAATTTAATGTATACTAAATTATGGATAAAAATCTAAATATATGTAAGTATTATTGACAAATCTTATATCAAAAGTCCATGTATATGATTTCTAATTGTAATATTATATTGTTTCACTTGGAAATCATAAATATTGTAGTTAAAAAAAATTTTCGTAGCAAGTTTCGACTTAAATTTTTTTTTTTTTTTGTTATTATTTTTGCCTCGAGCGGTTAACGCTTATAGGCCCTGCCAGTGCAACCCTTGAGGAGCACGTTGGTTTAAATAAAATTTTTTTTGTTTGGTTTTATTCTGCAGCGGCGGTAGAGGTTCTGTTCGACCTTAAACCACATGCGGGTAGTCTTCTTCATGTTTTTGTTCTTTGGTCCTTGATTCTTGAGGTCCTTGGTGCCTCTCGGGTCCTTGGTCATATTGCTTCATCGGTCATCGGTCATCGTGTGCTTCATAAGTACAAGGTCCCTCACGCCTCTTAGCCAGGCGGTTCTTCCTTCAACGCGACTGGTGGATGTATTTGGTTGATCCACCAGGCTTTTATTTATTTATTTATTTATCCTGTGTGCAAATAAAAATCTATAGCACTCCAGGATTTTATTTTCTGAGTGCAGGACTCTTGTTCTTAAGCACTCTTAGATTTTTTGTTATATTATTCTCTGAGTGCTAGCTATTGTAGCACTTCAGAGTTTGGCAGGATCGCCATGTAACGTATTTATTTATTTAATTTTATTTTGTGCACTCAAGGAGCACTATCAAATAAAAAGATCAATAGTTTTAACTAAGTGCAGCTGAACCGCACTATTTGGTTAAATTTTATTGATTGCCTTCTTGAGGGAAAATGTCCCTTCTTTTATACTAAATTTTGGCTGATTTGACAATTCCAAATCAAACCCTTAATTCTAATACAATTTTGTATTGACTTAATACTATAACATATGTTTGTGTATATATTATATGTTTAACTATATTATATTGGTTTGTGTGTGTAATAATTATGGGACAAGTGGATGTTATATGACACGCGCCTATTATCCACAATAATTCCCACGGTGAAGTGTAAAGAGAGCCACACACGATCACCAGCAATGCCATACAACAACAACACACATACTACATATTATATGCAAACCAATGCAGTCAGCGGCCTGACAACAAAGTGTCAAATGATCGTCGCATGTGCGCGACGGTCAATAACATTGAGTCAAGTGGTCGCCGCTCATATGCAATTGGATATTCTTTTGTTTATGCATATGAAATGTTGTGCTAGTATTGACAACTGTAAAATCATGCTACAATCGCTTTAAGCATAACAAATTTAGTAAGGTGATCTAACACGATAAAAATGTGACTATTGCCCCTTTTTGACCGAGGGTATGGTCCCAAAAAGTCGACGAATATCCGTTGAAATGGACTCTCGGTAATGGTTTCAACTCCTACTGGAGCTCGCAAGCTGACATTGGCTTGTTTCGACTCTCGGCAAGTCTGGCAATTCGCCACAAAATCTCTCACCTGAGTGTTCTGATGAGGCCAATAAAAATATTCTTTGACTTTCTGTAAAGTCTTATGAAAGCCACCATGTGATGCCTCTGGAGTGTTATGACATTTCTCAATAATTTCTGTGGTCAACTCCGCGGGAATCCAGAGTTTCCAAGAAAAGTCTTCGTTTAAAGGTACACCATCATATGGCAAGGTACGTTTATACACCAAATTGTCTATAACTCTGATGTCTGGCAGTTGTTCCGAGTTTACTGTAGCGGTCTGTATTAATTCCAGGTAATTCTTTGACTTAAATGCATCTGCATCCAAGTTATTCAACCCTTTCATCTCCGCGGTTACTTCCTCAATGTTATATCTAGATAACATGTCCGGTACAATGTTCCTCGAGGCGGGACGGTGTGTTATATTGAATGTAACTGTTTCGAGATGAAGACTCCAACGAGCCAGATGTCCACTGAGATCTTTGTGCGACATCAACCATTTCAGACTACTATGGTCTGTAATCACAGAAAATGGCATAAGGTCGATGTAAGGGCGGAGTTTCTTAATGGCCAGAACCACTGCCAAACACTGTCTCTCCGTGACTGAATAGTTGCGCTGCGCCGTCGTGAGTTTGTGGGAGAAAAACGCGATAGGGTGTTCGCCTTCTTGATCATCCATTTGGAACAACACTGCTCCTACTCCTGCATCTGAAGCGTCGCATTGTACGTAAAAATGCTTCTCGAAGTCTGGATGAGTAAGCACTGGACTGGTGGTTAATGCTACCTTTAGTTTATCGAAAGCCTCTTTGGCGTCTTCAGTAAAGTTGAAAGATTCAGCCTTTTTAAGGGTGTTAAAGATGGGCGCGGAAATGCTTGCATAATCCGGTATAAAGCGCTTATACCACCCAGTAGCACCCATGAAACTTCTCGCCTGTTTCGCCGTTTTTTGAATAAGTATATTTGAGGATCGTTTCTACCTTTTCGGGATCAGGCTTTACTTGACCTCCTCCCACTATATATCCCAAATATCTTAACTCTTTAAAGCAAAACCTCGACTGGGCCACATTGATGGTCAAACCAGCCGATTCCAGACAACCAGACACTTGTTGAAGCAAACTTAGGTGAGTTTCAAAGTCGGGCGAGACAATCAACAGGTCATCCAAATATACGAAGACTATCACGAAGTACTGCTGGAATAACTTTATCCATTAAACGGCAAAGTCTTTGAGCCGCATTGCATAATCCGAAAGGCATGACCGTAAAGTGGTATAGAGGTCTTCCTGGTACCGTGAACGCCGTCTTTTCCTTACTTGTCGCATTTAGAGGTGTCTGCCAAAACGCATCCTTCAGATCCACGCTTGAAATGTAATGGGTATCCCCTAACCTACAGAGCAAACCTTCTATGTGCGGCAAAGGTTAGGCATCCTTGACTGTGAGCGCATTTAGCTTACGAGCGTCCAGACACAGCCTATTTTTCTCGCCCTTACGAACGAGAGTAACCGGATGAGACCAAGATCCAGTATCCGATCTAGTTCCGCATATAATAACTTCTGCACAGCCGGCGAGACGGGATAATGTCTGTCCTTCACCGGTATTGCGTCACGGGTATCTATCTCGTGCACCTCGAGATGTGTCTTACCGAGTCCCTTCTTGGTATTGCAAGGAAACTTAGCTATAATTTTGTCAAGCCGAAAACATTGCTCAGGATCCAACGTATGAGTTTTAACTCTATCAGCTTCTTCACTCTCCGGACAAAGAGCGGTGTCACTACGTGGTAAGACTGCCGATGTCTGAGAGTAGTCCAAATAGCTTCTATAAATCTACTCCAAGAAATAACTCTCTATTCAAGGACGGCACTAAATAGAAATCCATCTCCTGTGACGACTTATTGAAGGAAACCACTGTTCTTCTTCGGCCCACTATTCTATGAGGACTGCCATCAGCCGTCTTGATGATGGAAGTAAACATAATGAATTTTAATCCTGCCCTTTCCACCAGCTCTAAACACCCCCTACCCAGACAGGTAACGGTGGCGCCACTGTCAAGTAGGCCCTCTACCTCTAATTGACCAAATCTGATTTTTACATAAAAACGTGAATCCTCTCCCTCGTACAGTGTTGTCGCATTGATCTCGCATCTTACTTCCTTACGTTTCTTGCACCTATCTCTAGCTTTTCTAACCCTATTCGAAACGTTTCCGAATATCTTTTGCCGCGTTCCTATATACTCCTCCACCCTCTGATGAAATGGCTTAATTCTTCTGAAATTCTGGACATCCTCCCCTTTGCTTCCTTGTCCTGCTCGTTGCTTAAAATGTGCACCTCCTTTTCAGTTTGCTTTTCGGATTGCTCTGGGTCTGAGTCGAGCGAGTCTCCCCAGTTTAAGGCTGGCTCCGTGTGGTGTTTCCCTGGCATTTCGGGCATTTAGGGGTAACAACGTCGTCCAAACCACAACGATAGCAAGAGATCCGGCGTGTGGCTGATGGGCATTCCATAAAACTGTGTCCTGCCTGTCTGCAGTTCCAACAGGGGTACCTACTGGTTGCTTCAACTTCCAGGGCTGTTGCTGGCGGTAAATCGAATTCAAGCTCCTGTACCCTCTGTGTAGGATAAACGCGATGCTGATACTGAGATCTTTGACTTGCCAATAGGTTTTCAGCTCGCTTTTTTTCCTGACAAAACTCATTTAAGTTTTCTGCCCGTGTCGAAAACAGAAGGTGAAAAAGAGACGGTTTTAGGTTACCCTTCATTATTTCGACTATGTCCCTCTCCGATATGGGTTACGTTGTTGGTTCCTTAAATGTATAACGGCACTAGAGAAATCGTCAAATGACTCTTGTGGAAGCTGCCTACGGTCCATTATCCTCTTCTGCAGTTGAAACTCATTTCCATATATACTAAACTGATTAAGTAAAGCCTGTGACAGGTCTTCCCAGGACTGAAATTGTTGTCGTTTCCTGGCCATCCAGAACCAGCCTAAAGCTTGCCCCTCTAATAATAGGTGGAAGCTGCGCCTGATATCAATGAAAGAACAGTTGAAATCTTGTCGCATCATACCCACACGGAAAATAAAATCTTCAACACTCATGGTTTTAGAGGTTCCGTCAAACTTGATCCCCCATTTCGAAAGATCTATACGATGGTGCAAATCTATAGGCATGCTAGGAGCCGGTGATGAATATGCTGCTGAACCTTGCGGCGGGGCTGTCCTAGTCGGTTGAGATGCCGGATAAGCCGTTGGATTCTCTCTAGGTTGAAAACTTACTAGTGGCGGAATAACCGGTATAGCTGAATTCGGAAGCCTTTGTTCCTGTGAACCAACTCGTTGGTCCCCACCATGCGGAGAAACCATGGTGATAGGCGGCTGAGGATGGTTGGATTGATGCGAAACAGCCTTGGTGGGCATCGCCTGTACCGACGCTAGCCTCGCTACAGCGCTTGCCAGTTGCTCCTGCATACATTTTACCATTTCTCTACTTTCCCGTCTGATGGCTTCAGTCGCCGGGGGATTTGGCTGTGGAGGTACATTTGGTTGAGAATCCTGTGATACATTTCTGTCTGTAAAAAAAAGAATATAAATCAATATAATAATAAAACGAATTTATAAACCAAGATAATAAAAAAAAATAAAACTAATATAAAAAAAATAATACCAAATATCAAAATTCACTAAAGGTAAAGGCCAGCAACATCGAATCTCAAATGCGACCGTGTAACTAGAAATAATAGGGTACAAGACTTTTCCCTCATGTTCCCAATAGTATCTGTCCGATTTAGACAAAAAAAAATGGTTTATAGAAGAATAAAAGGTAACATCGAATGGAAAATTCTATGCTGTGTCTGCCTGTGGCAATAACAAATGGACACATCAATTGTCAGTCCCAGGCATAATACACAAACATAAATTACCGCACATTCACAAACATACCCAACCGTCACCCTGTCGCAACGCGAAAGACTTAGGTTTGAGCGTCAATCGGGACTTACAGTTTAGACCGTTAAGTATTTTGCAAAAATCGAACTATCGTAAAACAAAAATAAACGTTTTTTTAATACTCCAGAATTCGCATCCCTAATACACGTCGCAACGCGTCAAGATTTCGGAAAATCTTCTTGACGGGACTTACGTATATAACAGAATGCCAATCTAAAGAACTACACAAAATCTCACAAATACACTCTAGCCGCTACCCTGTTGCAACGCGAAAGATTTTAATTCGAACGTCAATCGGGACTTACAGTTTAGACAGGTGAGTGTTCTGTAAAAATCAACCGGTTGTAAAAAGAATCTGTTAACGCTTTCGCTTTATCTTCCAGACTCCGCACTCCGAACACACGTCGCAACGCGCCAAGAACTTCGGAAACTTCTCCTGACGGGACTTACGCATACAACCGAATACCAAATCTAAAAAGACTACACGAAAACGGTCGGGACTATTCGCCTTCGGGCCCCACGTTGGGCGATATTTATAATGTGTGAGAGGTTATGATAGATGAGAAAAAGAAAAAAATGCTTTTGCCAGGCTGAGGTTCGCCGGACGGGGTGGTCCTTGCCGACTACCTGCTCATCAACCTCTCTCACATATATAAAAAATCATACCAGCTTTGAAAGAAAACAAGAATGATCAAAAAGAAAATGCATAGGGACCCGAAAGCGACCCTGATAATATAGGGACTGAGACCAAAATAAAGAACTAATTTAAATACACAAACGCCAATGAGGAGAGCTCACAGATGTTTTTGGAGCTTTACTGCCCACCCCCAGGAATCCCAAAGGATCCCACCATGATAGTTCAAAACTCTTGAGAACTATCCCAGAAACTTATCAACCCCCGCATATCCTGCTACTAGCCCATCAACTTACCTGCTTTCCCTAACTAATTATTCATGATGCCAATAATTCCATTTCAGTTACAACATTTATTAAATCTTAAACAAACTAAATTAATGTACAAATTTATTACTTATATTCTATTCCTAACCAAAGAAAAATATATATATAGGTAGTTCCTTTCCTTTCTCTACCCCTTCCCCTCTCATGGACATAACTCTATTAGGGCGCTTACGTACAAAAAACCTCTATAACAGAAGTCGGCGTGGTCTAGTAGGTAGTGTGTCGGCTTATTAGACGAAAAGCCAGGGTTCGAGCCCCGGGCCAGACACCAAAAAAAATAAAAAAATACAAAAAGTATTTTTTCCTCTCAGCAGATTTCTGGCAAAAACTCTGAGAGTAAATAAAATTGCCATGAAAAGTTTCTCAAAAATCTGTCGTTCGGAGTCGACTTTAAACTGTAGGTCCCGCCACTCATGTATAAAATTAACACACACAACATAAGTGGTGTGAGCAACTAGGTCGTAATCCTGACTGAAGGGTTGTAATGGCCAATTATGTATGTCTATAACAGAACTAACTATATGGCTGAACTAGGCCCTTACGTCAAAGAAACTAATATATGTATCTATATATATATATATATATATGTATATATTTAAAAATATATATATATCTCAAGGAGAAAAAAAGAAAAAGGAAATACAAACAGGAACCCTAATTACAATCTAAACTTTACAATCATTTTACTTCTCTGAATTAACTAAATCATAGGGGTAATGACAATGCTATTTCTAGGTTTAGGTTGATAGAATATCGTTATAAATACGTTTACCTCGATTGCGGGACTTCAGGGTTGTAGTTGGGCCTCACAGACTTACGGTTATGGTTGACCCTTATGAGGTGTAGTTGCTGGTGAGTTTATAGATGATCTTAGGATGAGTAGGTTATAACTAATGAGGATCTGATGTATAGGTTAAAGCTGAGGGTTGTGATGTGTAGAGGCTGATGTGGTTATAGTTGATAAGGTTAGAGCTGAGGATTATGATGTATAGATTATTGCTGATGTGGTTATAGTTGATAAGGTTAGAGCTGAGGATTATGATGTGTAGATGCTGATGAGGTTATGATGGATACGTTGTGTAGGTTATAGCTGGTGCGGATATGATGTATAGGTTAGAGCTGAGGTTATAGCTGGTGAGGTTGTGACGTATAGGTTAGAGCTGAGGTTAAAGTTGGTAAGGATATGATGTATAGATTAGAGCTGATGTTATAATTGGTAAGGTTATAGTTGATGCACGTGTTTTGTAGGTTATAGCTGGTGAGAATGCGATGTATGGGTTGGAGCTGCTGGTTGTGACGTGTAGGAGTTGATGAGGTTATAGTGAGTATCACACAGCGTCTCTCTTTTCTTTATTTTTTTCTATCTTTATATTTTCTATATATTTTTTTTCTTGCACTAATTTCACTGTTTTTTTTTATAAAAATTTTTTTTTGTGTTCCCACCAACCAACCTACCTCCACGCCGACTCAGAATAAAAAGAACGCTCCTCTTGGTCTTTTCATCGAAGAGTCCTCATGTCAGCGCATTTTCCGTATACCGCTAATTTTCTTCTTCCAGTGTTTGGACCAAATCCATATATCTGTCTCTGTTTCACTCTCTAATTATCACTCATTTGTTTCAAACGGCGTTGCCAATCGATACCACACCCTTTTCAGTGTTGCCGCTTGACTTATACCAATGATTTAACCCTCAAGCATAACGCACGTGACAAACCCAACCATTCTGAAATCCCACGGCGGTTTCCGAATGGGGGGGGAACAAAAACCAACCCTCTCTTTTTTTTCTTCTTTCTCTTTTCTCTTCCGAACCACGGCACTTCTGAGACAAATCCCTACCACCAAGAAACTTAGACTATTGCTTCAAATCTTTGGTGTGAAACACTCCCAACGACTTTCCTTGTAGGTTTTCAACTTCATACAGGCTATTACCAATAGAACGTACTACTCTGCATTTTAGAAACTTGCGAGCCAGTTTGGCGTTGAAACCCTTTTTAAAGTCGCTTTGCGCAAAATTTCGTAGAAACACTTCTTGTCCGGGAACAAACTGAATATTGGGACATCTTTCATTTCTCAGATACGCTTTGTAAAGGTTCTCCCGAATTTTGCTCCGTATAAGGTCCAATTGAACGGATTTTGGTATAATGTTATTTTCCGGATCTCCCAAAGTTTGCAGTTTTCTGGATATTCTGTATACGCTCCCATGAGAGATCATGTTCATTCCGAACAGCGCGCAGTACGGCGTTACTCCTGTTGATGAGTGTACTGATGATCTTAATGAGCATTCTACCTCAGATAAATACTTATCCCATTCAGATTGATCTTCCTGTAAATATGACCTGATTGCTGCCAGAATCGATTGGTTTACACGGACGCATTTGCCAGGGGCGCGTGTGATGCAGTCCTAAAGTGCCTTATACCAAAGTTCCAAATCATGCTCTGGAAATCTTTACTTAAAAACCTTTGGCATCGTGTAACGTATTTATTTATTTAATTTTATTTTGTGCACTCAAGGAGCACTATCAAATAAAAAGATCAATAGTTTAAACTAAGTGCAGCTGAACCGCACTATTTGGTTAAATTTTATTGATTGCCTTCTTGAGGGAAAATGTCCCTTCTTTTATACTAAATTTTGGCTGATTTGACAATTCCAAATCAAACCCTTAATTCTAATACAATTTTGTATTGACTTAATACTATAACATATGTTTGTGTATATATTATATGTTTAACTATATTATATTGGTTTGTGTGTGTAATAATTATGGGACAAGTGGATGTTATATGACACGCGCCTATTATCCACAATAATTCCCACGGTGAAGTGTAAAGAGAGCCACACACGATCACCAGCAATGCCATACAACAACAACACACATACTACATATTATATGCAAACCAATGCAGTCAGCGGCCTGGCAACAGTGTCAAATGATCGTCGCATGTGCGCGACGGTCAATAACATTGAGTCAAGTGGTCGCCGCTCATATGCAATTGGATATTCTTTTGTTTATGCATATGAAATGTTGTGTTGGTATTGACAACTGTAAAATCATGCTACACCTCCACCCTTTACAAGAATGTTCATATAACTTTTGTTCTATGGACATTCTTTTACACAACACAGTACAATGATTTTACGTCTATTTCAAATTATATTTTATTAGTGAACTTAAAATGTAAAGTATTTATTTAAATGACTAATAATGTTTTACATATTAATCTTAATTTAACATAATCCAATCTTAATATTATTTCTTATTTAATTTTAATATTTATTTTGTTTTTAATAAATGTTTAGTGATAAGTTTACTTATGTAGTTAAAAAAAAATCTTATCTTAAAGATTATTATTTCACTTTTCTGGCCAGTTTAGTGTTATAATTAAAACTTATTTGTTATATAGCTTAAGTCTATTTTTATGAACTACTTGCTCTTTATTATTTTTCTTATCAACTATAGTTACATTATTTCTTAAATCTATATTTTTAATTTTGTATGGACCTTTATATGATTCCTCTAGTTTATGTCCTGTATTATTCCTAAGTAAAACTAAATCTCCTATGTTAAAATTATAATCTAATATATCCTTATCATAGTTATTCTTTTGTTTGATTTTATTTATTTCTAATAAACGTTTTGCTCTCTTAAGTGCAAGTTCTAATCTAAATTTTGCCTCTTTGGCATAATCGTCAATATTTTATAGTGGAGTAACTGTGTCTACCTCATTGAAATCTTTGAAACTGTTTGGTACTTTGCTAAAAACCAATTCAAAAGGACAATAATTATGTACAGTTGATGGTGTTGTATTAAAACAATATGTGAAATACCTAATCCATTCATCCCAGTCATCTTTTTCTACAGATATGTAAGAACGTACGTATTCATTAAAAGTTCTGTGACTTCTTTCTATTGTACCTAAGGTCTGGTGATGATGTGCTGTTGATGTTAGTTTCTCGATTTTCAACAGAGTGCACAATTCGTTTAATATAGAATTCTTATATTCTGTACCCATGTCCGAAATGAACGTCTTCATTGGGCCATAGGTAAGTATAAAATTTTCGAATATCGCTTTTGCGATCGTCTTAGCCGATTTATTTGGTATAGGTATTGTTACCAGGTATTTAGTTAAGTCGCATATTAATGTGATTGCGTACTCATTTCCATGTATTGATTTTGGAAATGGTCCAATTGTGTCTACATACACTGTATCAAACGGTTTGTTAGGTGTTTCTGTTATTATCGTCGGTCCTTTAACGTGCTTGGTAGTTTTCGTTATTTGACATTTGTGACATGCTTTTACATATTTAGCTATGTCCTTTGTCATATTTTTCCAGTAGTAGTATCTTTTATTTTCTCTGCGGTTCTATATATGCCGCAATGACCTCCTTCGATAGGGTCATCATGATATTTCAGCATGACTTCTAGAATTTCCTTAGAATTCTTTATATCAAGTATCTTTATTTCATTTAAAAGCGCTATTTTAATTCTATTTAGTACCTTATTGCCCATATTTCTAAATTCATACTTTGAGACAAATTCGAAAATTTTCTCACTAGGTGCTACTTGTAGTTTATTGATATTTAATTTACTGGCCGCTTTCTCGAGCCTAGAGAAAAATTGTCCTAAGTCAAGTTCCTCTTTAGTAAATATATCATTTATATTTATGCTAGCTAATATTGATTTTCCCTTCTTTATGTAGCATTTATTGGGATAAATCTTTAATTTGTAATACTTTCTGACGTCACTATTCTTAATTGGTACATATATATTGGGCTCATTTAATACATCTGTTTTAATTGCTCTATGCTGATTATTTATCCTACTACTGTCTTTTTGCTTAGTCACTGACCTTGTCGTGACTCCAACACGCGTGATACCTTTCTATTCATTTCCTTAAAATCTTCTATAGTAACTCGCGATAACGCATCCGCGATATAATTGTCCTTCCTAAAGTATAATATAGCGTTTTGTTGCCCTGTGGCTTTAGTGCAACTATTTACGAATTTATTGGCTGGTTTTTTTTTAAACATGGTTCATATTTCAATTGCATATTAAAGTAATGAAAACAATTTTTACTTTATAGCATAGAGGCTAGATTTATATATAAAAAAAAGTTTGGCTTGGTGACGTTCATGTTTAATGTATGTAATTTTAGATTAATAGAACATACATACAAAAAATTAAGCCAACCTTTTAGTCAATTTTTGGCATTGGCTCCATCAAATTCTTCAATCCTATGTTTGTTCTTTATGAATATGAAAGTGGACATGCTGGAGATGTTGTATTCTATGGCAACATCCTCGCAGTCATCAATATCGACCCTGATAAAGACAATTCTGTCAGCATAGTCCCTGGAGAGTTCCTCCAACCTGGGGGCCATTACTTTGCAGGGGCCACACCAAGTGGTACAGAATTTGACCACCACCAACCTATCACCAGCATTTTCCAATTGCTGATTGAAATCGGACTTGTTCCTGATAGTATAAACCATTTTGTTGCGAGCAGACACAATTTTCTACTGTGACCATACGCTCTAACCTTTACCTCATTAATGCCCTAAATCAATTTACTAATAATTAATGCTTGATTATCTTAATATTTATCTAAAATTATTGTCTATTAAAGTCCAGTATATCCCTAATGTTTTCTTCCTATGTATTATTACAAATTTTTCCTTACTAATAATTTAATGTAAACTAAGTTATGGATAAAAATCTAAATATATGTAAGTATTATTGACAAATCTTATATTAAAAGTCCATGTATATGATTTCTAATTGTAATATTGTATTGTTTCACTTGGAAATCATAAATATTGTAGTTAAAAAAAATTTTCGTAGCAAGTTTCGACTTAAAATTAATTTTTTTTTTTGATATTATTTTTGCCTCGAGCGGTTAACGCTTATAGGCCCTGCCAGTGCAACCCTTGAGGAGCACGTTGGTTTAAATAAAAATTTTTTTTTTTTGTTTGGTTTTATTCTGCAGCGGCGGTAGAGGTTCTGTTCGACCTTAAACCACATGCGGGTTGTCTTCTTCATGTTTTTGTTCTTTGGTCCTTGATTCTTGAGGTCCTTGGTGCCTCTTGGGTCCTTGGTCATCTTTATGCCTCTTTGCCAGGCGGTCATCGTGTTCTTCACAAGTACAAGGTCCCTGATGCCTCTTAGCCAGGCGGTTTATCCTTCAACGGATCCTTGGCTGTCCGTCAGGATAAGCAAAATTTATTTTGGGTGCTTTTGAGCACACCAGTTGCTGTTATATTTTTTCGGGTCCTTGGGTGCTTTAAATTTTAGCACACCAAGGCCCAGGCAGGATTGACCTGCTTTTTGGTGCTTGATAAATTAGCACTCCAGGACTGGCAGGATCACTGTTATATTCTAGGTGCTAATAACTGGAGCACTTCTAGAATAGTGGCAGGATCGCCATGTAACGTATTTATTTATTTATTTTTTTATAAAATGCACTCAAGGAGCACTTTCAAATAAAAGACCAATAATTTTAACTAAGTGCAGTTGAACCGCACTATTTTGTTAAGTTTTATTGATTGACTTCTTGAGGGAAAATGTCCCTTCTTTTATACTAAATTTTTGGCTGATTTGACAATTCCAAATCAAACCCTTAATTCTAATACAATTTTGTATTGACTTAATACTATAACATATGTTTGTGTGTACATTATATGTTTAACTATATTATATTGGTTTGTGTGTGTAATAATTATGGGACAAGTGGATGTTATATGACACGCGCCTATTATCCACAATAATTCCCACGGTAAAGTGTAAAGAGAGCTACACACGATCACCAGCAATGCCATACAACAACAACACACATACTACATATTATATGCAAACCAATGCAGTCAGCGGCCTGACAACAAAGTGTCAAATGATCGTTGCATGTGCGCGACGGTCAATAACATTAAGTCAAGTGGTCGCTGCTCATATGCAATTGGATATTCTTTTGTTTATGCATATGAAATGTTGTGCCAGTATTGACAACTGTAAAATCATGCTACAAAGGGTCTTTAATATTGAAGAGATAAACTAAAGGTTTGTGATCTGATCTGACAATAAATGAAGTTCCATAGACATAGGGTCTAAACTGAGTTATAGCAAAATGAATAGCAAGAAGTTCAAGTTCAATTATAGGTTTTTTATGTTCAGAATGTGAAAAAGATTTTGAAGCAAAGTATATAGGTAAATCATTACCATTAAAATTTTGGCTTAATATGGCACCACAACCTAGTTTTGATGCATCTACAGTTACTATAAATTGTTTCATAAAGTCAGGATATTGTAAAATTTGAGGAGAAAGTAATGCAGCTTTTAATTTTTCAAAAGAAATTTGACATTGATCGTTCCAATTAAACTGAACGTTTTTCCTGGTCAGGTAATTTAATGGTGCTGCTATTGTAGCAAAATTTGGAATAAAACGTCGATAATAATTAACAAATGCTACAAAACGTCTAACTGCGTCTTTATCAGAAGGTGTTGAATAATTTTCTACTGCTTTTATTTTTGAATCATCTGGCAGAAGACCATTAGCGGTACATTTATGTCCTAAAAACGTAACATCAGATCGGAAAAAATTGCATTTATAAGGATTTTCTTTTAAATTATAATGCCTTAAAATATCAAAAACGTCTTTCAGATTATTCAAGTGATGTTGTTTACTACAACCAATAATAATAATATCATCAATGTATAAAAATGCTTTATTGGGCGTAAGGCCAGAAAATGCAATAGACATCATTCGTGAAAACGAATTAGGTGCTATATTAAGACCAAAAGGTAAAACTTTCCATCTAAAAGATCCTTTATCAGTGCTAAATGCTGTAACGTCCCTTGAATCTGAGTGTAATGGAGTTTGATGAAATCCAGAGGACAGATCAATTACTGAAAAATGTTTCGCACGTCCGAAATTGTCTAAAATATCGTCAATACGAGGCAAGGGAAACTTATCCGCAATAAGTTTTTTATTCACTGCACGATAATCTACACACATTCTATAAGATTTCTGATTATTTGTGCTCTTCTTAGGAACAAGAATTAGTGGACTATTGAAATTCGAGCTACTTGGTTCGATTAAATCATTATCTAATAAATTCTTAACCTATCTATTTATTTCCTCTCTTTGAGACATGGCAAGCCTGTAATTCTTAATATAGACTGGTGATGAATCAACTAATCTGAGTTTCTGCTCATAAAAATTGTTTATTGTCATTTTGTCCTCTTTAAGTGCAAAAATGTCCGAATAAGATTCACATAGTGGCATTAAGTCATTTTGGATGTCTTTTGGCATTTGATTCTCTAGAATGTCCTTTAATTCCTGAACACGTTGGTTATTTATATCCTGCTTGTTAATTGAATATATGTAATAATTTTGTAATTTTTCCATCTTTACTTTATCATTTCTAATATATTTAACTTCATCGGTTATATTAACTATATATAATAACTTGGATACTCAGAATCAATAATTTTAAACTCGTTTTGAGTTAAAATTGAACTGCCTCCATAAATATTTTATTTCTCTTTTTTATAGCTAAAACTTAACGAATAAACTTATAAAACTTAACGAATAAACTACTTAGATTAACAATAATAAAACTAAACAAGTGATGGCACTATAGACATCTAGAGACAAAACAACCCGATCCGTTCCCCAATGCCTCTGCTCTTCCTCCATGACCCATCCATTGGTGAGGGCCAGGACCAACTATCAAATCGCCCCTAGAAAGCGAACATAACCTAGCAAGGGTGTCCACCGTCTCATTGCCCAGTATTCCGCTACGACCCGGAACCCAGCAGATACGGGTACGGTCCAGTCCAAAAGTCCTCAACGACTCCTTGCACTCGCGAACGGGCCGTGATTTGCACCAGTGCGACGCAATGGCCCTAAGGGCAGCCTGATTGCCAACGAAGATCATGTAAGATTCCGAATCCGAAGCTGGACCACCAGCAATGGCTCCAATAGCCTGCAAGATTGCGAAAATCTCCACCTGAAAAACTCTGCAGTCATCGTTCAACCTGAAGTGGAGTTCAATACCGAGTTACCTACAGAAAACCCCAGCACCTGTACATCCACCTAACTTAGACCCATCTGTGAAGATGGGTATACCTCTCTGCCCCTGGAGTACCCCACTATTCCATTGTGCCCTTTTCGGTATAAGTATCCTTAAACCAAGCAGGAACATAGCCTCAGGCACAATATAATCGGTGGCTTTTTCTGAAAGTCCATACCTCCCGGCAGGAAAGACGACATTCGGAACTCTGGACCTATCGAGCGCTGTACCCAGCAGCCCGATTTCTTAAGACGTATGGCACTACGCGCTGCACACCGCTTGACAAACAAATCAAGCGGAATCAGGCAGAGCATAGTGTCAAGAGCAGCCTGAGGGCAACTCTTCCTCACCCCAGTGATACTCAAGGAGGCAATCCGCTGAACCTTATCTAAGATTTTCCGTTGAAAACTCTTACTAAAGCACACCACCAAACAACGCAACCATAAGTAATAACCGGTCTAACAATCGCCAGATATATCCAGCGAATGGCCCTAGGCGAAAGACCCCAGCTCTTACCTATGGAGTTCCTACACTGGTAAAGGGCATTCAGTCCCTTCTTAATTTTTTCCTCGGTGTTACGTTTCCAGTTCAGCTTGCTGTCCAGGACAACACCCTACCACCTAACCTCGGCAATCTGAAGGTTTCAATTTTGTACCTACGCGAGAACAAAACGAGGTCTGTCTTATTCGGACTTATATCCTGACCAAGGGGATAAAATCCCAAGAGCAGACTCCATCAGTTCCCTCAGCGTTGACAAAAATTTTCCACCCACCAGAATAGCCACATCATCGGCGTATGCCACAACCTTAAAGCCCCTACTTTCCAGAAGCCTCAAACCAACATTAGCAACCAAGAGCCACAAGAGAGGAGATAGCACCACCCCCCTGCGGTGTACCCCTGGTTGCACACTTGATGATAGAACATTGTAGTGTGTTTGAGTAGTCGAAGTTACCATACCCTTTGTATGTAACTGAATTTCAACACATTTTTGCTGATATTGTCCACACTGCATAAATGTTGGGACAGCGTGTATTATGCTGGCTCAGCATATTCCCACCGCACACATAGTGTGATAGAATTAAGAATTTAGTGTACAGTTAGTTTTAAGAAGAGCAGAAATAAAAGTGACATGGAAATGAACAGTCGCACAAGCGACTTTTAAATATTAAAATTGAGAGCTAAACAGAAACAAAGTGAAATATATTTCTGTAAAAAGCTACAAAATTAATCAGATTATGAGAAATAAAGAGTGTCCAAGCGTTAACATATTGCTGAAACAACACTTTAAATTATACAACAACAACAAAAACAACAGAAGCTAGCCATTCTTGCTTTTAATCCTGGCAACACACTAATCTGGGAATTTTACAAATTTACAAGATACTTGCATGAGAAAAAGACAGACAGCATTACTACGGGTTTTATCAAAATAATAATAGCGACAACAATGTCTGTAGCCTTAACTACAAATAGCAACAACAACAACAAAAACAGGAAAAGGATATTAGCAGGACGTTATTTTTAATGTGTGTAAACCCAAAACAAAAAAACACATTTCAAATGCCTTAAATGGATAGAAAACTAAAAAGAATAAAAACCACAATAATAATAATAATCCTTAAAAAAAATTTAACTATATCTTTTATTTTATGTAGCCTTTAGCAATAAGTATTTTATATATCCTTTTATTCTTATGTTATGAAAAGAAAATTTTTATTATGAAACTGCTGCGATACTTACGAGTCCCTACAGTGGTGTAATGAAAAAAAAGAGAATTTTTTTGTGATTGGTCTATTCAGATATCATTTGCCGATATCTGCTATATACCATCGCCTTGGGGGACCATATCTGTTGGTATGGTATCCTGATGCCATGATGTATAGTCATTTTTTTTATTAACTCTGACGTAAGATAGACTAACTAACATTTGTACAATTGTATAAACTTAGCTTTAAGTAAAATTATTGTAAACTTACTTTTTGTTGATGTGAACAATTGTACAAAATACTGACAAGACAATTCTGGCAATCCTTCAAAGGATCAATATTTTTAGTTTTTGTATATCAATCCATTTCCCTCTCACAGAGAGTATTTTTAATGATTCTTTAATATATTTTTTCTCTCATATAAATTGTGTAATTGATGAGGATTCGAAAATCGAGAACCCAAATGAGAATGTGATAAATGAAATCACTATAAAGGTAGAATATCCCATTATATATTTAGTCATTATCATCACGATTTTAATCCTTCAATTCCTAACAACGCTCTATCAATTACATAAGAGCTCCCTCAAAAAGAACTATAGAAGACCAGCATATATGGTAGTAGACATACACAAAGTCTATGAACATTCTCTTCATTTTCAAAAAGTCCATAGGTTTCTTCCTATATAGTTATTTGTTGAAAAAGATTACGTTGACTGTTATTTCCTTTTGCGTTCAATAACAATTTCAATTTACCTCTTAAAGAGAGTAAAAATTCCTTGATTGAACCTAGTATCAAGGAATTATAAATACCTGAAATAGTATTTTTAATTAAATTCCGCAGCGCGCTGTCGTTTATTCTGTTCTTATGGACTGGCAACAGATCCTTATCAAATTAAGACAGATAAAGGAACATTTCGATAGGTCCTATAAGTGTTTAAACACAGATAGACCTACCAAGGACGAAACAGTTGAAAGACATATTAAAATCCTCCTCGACTGTTTCGAACAAATTAGAATCCTTGTAAACGTTAATCATTCACGACTAACACAATCACATAAATTCGCTGCTGAAAATTTCTTTCTTATGACGTCAGAGATAAGCTTACTAATGTCCTATCATGAAGAGGTATAGAAGCAAAACTACCAGTAACGTTTCACGAAAAACTGCCATATTTCCCAGAAGGTCAAGAAGAACCTACTTTATACTTGAAGGAAATAAAGACTCCTCAAGAATCTTATACAAATCCTAATACATTGCGTCAATCAGTAACTGAATTTCTTGATTTAGCCTCAAAGCTTCTCCCAGACTTTGATGGCCGAAAAATCTGAAAAGTTTTCTCAACGCTCTAAGTTTAGTAGATTCAATTAAGGACACCCACAATGAAGTGGCCATTAATTTGATAAAAACAAAATTAAAAGGAGACTACACTCCAGGAAATCATTACCAAACAACAACTACAGTAAAAGGAGAATTCCTAGATGTATTGGTAGCAAAGCTGATGAATATACGTCAACAAGGAAAACCAGCTAGCACATACGCAAAAGAAATCGAGGACTTAACAAAGAAACTCGAAACTGCATACATTAATGATGGCCTACCAAATATGGTAGGTAGCAGCCACATATGTCACCCACTCTGCTGTTAAAACCATCATAAAAAATGCTTCCAATGGCAGAGTTAAACTTATTATGGAGTAGGGTACCTTCAATAACCTAAACGAGGTTATTGCAAAATTCGTAAGCAGCTGCACCGAAGCCTACGGTCAACCTAACTCAATTTTAACCTTTAACCAAGGTAATGACCAAAGAAATCGCGGTAGGAGTTATAGAAGCACACATAATAGAAACCGCAATTTTAATAATAACAATAATAATAACGGTAACAGTACTAGTAATAACAACCGCTACAACTATAACCAAGGAGGTAACAATAACCACAATAGAGGCAATGGTGGTTATCGAAACAATCCCTCTCATAACTGTAATATTAACAATAACAATAACGTTAACTACATCACCGAACAAACTTCGGAAAACTAATAAGAACCCCTAATGTTTCAATTAAAACCTGTAATATCAATCTAAACCTATATAGTTATTTAAAATCTAGATTGTCCATGAACAATTCCACCTCAACTTTTTTAATAGACACAGGCGCAGACATTTCTGTGGTTAAACGCGAAAAAGTTCTAAACGACCCAATAGATGGCAGCAAGATAACAAACATTAATGGTATTGGACAAGGTTTAATCCAAACACTCGGATTAGTTGACAGGAACCTGAAAGTAGGAAATATCTCAATACCAGTTAAGTTGCATATTGTGAATGATGATTTTCCATTGATATTGGTGGATGGAATATTGGGCATGGACTTCATCAGAAGACACAGATGCACACTTGATTATCAAGGTATAGAAGATAGAATAATTTTGAAAGCTCCATTACTACCAAATAATGTAAGCCAAACACTGTTGAGTGCTCCAAACATCGACTCAATTTCAATACCAGCAAGATCTGAAGTAATCAGACAAGTTAATTTTCACTCTAACGTTGAGGATGTATTGGTGCCCCAGCAAATACGCCAAAATGGTGTATAAATAGCTAACACCATTACATCAAAATCTCGGCCATTGGTCAAAATTGTCAATACTACCAACAAGGACCTTGTCATTAATAACGTTCAAATAATAACAGAAAATTTTAATGACTATAAAATGGGTTAAACAAGCTGCAATCTAAAATCTAACAAAGAAAAGATGACAAAGTTATCTATAAATTTTCCCGAATTCATTGACGGTGAATTACATAAACTGTGTTCAGAATTCCTTGACATCTTTGCTTTGGAATCAGAAAAAATAAGCACCAATATTTTTTACAAACAACAATTGAGACTTAAAGATAATCAACCAAAACTATAGAATACCACATTCACATAAAGAAGAAGTGAATAAACTGATTACAAAATTAATAAACGATGATATTGTAGAACCCTCAACCTCTGAATATAACAGTCCAATACCCTTAGTACCTAAAAAATCACTACCAGGTCCTACTGCGGTGGATAAATGCTTTTATAATAAAGATATAAATAAAAGGATTATTGTAACCGGCAGTGTTTGCCGTTGGTTACGCTATAACAATTGCCGATCTTACCTTAGTAAAGGCAAAAGGAGATTGGATAATAAAAACCAAGGCAAAATTGTTGCCGATTTGAGTCTTCATTAGAATCTAATTTATTTGTGACCAAAGGGCTCTTTTTATACAAAAATTTACATGTGTATATTCTATATTATTCTAACTTACTTTAATTTACATTCTATCTTGCTTAAAAAAAGTCTGGCAATTCTGTTGAGATTGTGTGTGTTTTTTGAAGTGCTCTTTGTAAAAGTTTTATATTTGTGATTTTTAATTGTTTAAATTAAGTTTTAAATTTTTTATATAAGTGTGTTGGAAGCTGTTTTTGTTGTTTTCTTGTTTTTTGAATTTTTATCTTAAAATTGTAAGTTCTAATTTGTTAAGTTGTAATATTAGTTGTATCATTTCTAGCAAAACAAAAACAAAAAATTGCTTGTTTTAATTATTTTTTGTTTTTGTAAGCTGGTTACGGTTTATTTGTTTATTTTTTTTTCTTTCTATCAGTGTTCCTCTTTTGTTTTTTTCTTTTTATTTTGTTTGCTGCTTTGTGTATTATTTTTTTTGCTTGTAATTCTTACTTGTTTATTATTTATTTTTGTTTTTAAACTTTTATATATATTTTTATTCTTTTATTTCTTTTTATATAGATAATTTATACTGTTTGTTTTATTTATTTATTTAATTTATATTATTATTATTATTATATTTAATCCTATTCCATACATATACCTACTCTAATTTCGACAGTCGCAACTTGAAGAATTGACCAATCCTATTGTCTTCAAATTGGGGGATTTAGTGACTTTATTGATGTCACTCAATTACCAATATGATCCCTTCAAACATTCGTCACATTTCATTCAAGTGCAGCTTGATCGTTTTTTATTTATGTTTGTAGTATGTGTCGCGTGTTTTTTTGTCTTAGACCGGAAGTGAAAATATTCAAAAGATACTTTTGTTCCAACAAAAGAGTGCACGATTCACCATCACTGGTGCCTACGTACTAAACCCACCCCTACACACTTCAACCACTCTCCCTCCGCGGGACTGTCGTAAGGTATTACTTCGCGGAGGGCTGATTAGCTTTAAAGCTTGGTCACACTATGTTAAGTCTCGCCTCCGCTCCTCCAGCCTTCGGAGTTCTATCATAACTTCAGCCATTCTCTAACTGTATTGACTGCATAGAATCCTAGAATTCAACACCTCCTCCATAAGCCGAGTTGGTTCGAATCTCGTTTCCCCGGGCCATCTAAACCTGGGACAGCATGTTAGAATATGCTCCGCGTTTTCTTTCTACACAGCTTGGCACATAAGGGGAAGTATCATGTCCAAATCTGTGCAGGTATTTCCTGAAGCACCCATGACCAGTTAGGAACTGGGTCACGTAGTAGTTCAGCTCGCAATGTTCGTTCTCCATCCAAAGGGTTACATTAGGGACAAGGTGAAATGTCCATCTCCCCTTTAAACCGTTCTCCCATCGTGACTACCATTTGTGCATGGAAGTCCTTGGTTCCTCCGCCTTTATAGCCGCAGTTCGTCCTGGAAACTCGAGATGGCGAAAGTATATCCGCCTCATCTCATCCGCCAGTATGTCTAATAGTATTGTCTTTGCCAATACCAATACCGCTTCATCAGACACTGTCCTGAAGCTACTTATTTGTCTAATCGCGATTAGACGATACACCGAGGACAGTATTCTCCTCGTCGTCCCCACGGAGAGGACCTCCGACTATATTGGGCAAGCATATAACATTATCGACGTTACAACCCTCAATATTATCCTCCTCTTGAATGGACCTGGTTCTCCAATATTTGGCGTCATCCTCGCCAGTGCTCCCTGTGTTGCAGATGTCTTTTCGCCTATGTATTTCACGTCCTCCTTGAAGTTCAACCTGTCGTCGATAATCACTCCCAGGTATTTTATTGCCCTCTTAGATTCGATTTTGTACCTCCAACGGTCACTTTCATCTTTTCCACTATCTTCCGGTCACTTATCAAGACGGCCTCCGTTTTATGTGCGGCAAGTGTCAAACCTGCCTCATCAAACCATGATCCAACTTTCCGAATCGCTGTGTTCGTCTTCTCCTCTATTTTCCTTACCATCTTAGCTACCGAGACTATGGCAATGTCATCTGCAAAGCTCACAATTTGTTTGTTTGGCAATCGCAGTCGAAGTACACCATCGTACATAATGTTCCATAGTAGTGGCCCAAGTACAGAGCCCTGCGGAACACCCGCCGTCACTACGTATTCCTTTTCTACTTCATCCGTTAGGTATATTACTTTCCTGTCCTGAAAGTAATTGTTCAGAATTTCCATTAAGTATGGCGGCGTAGCCATGTTAAAGAGGGCTCATAATCCGGCCCCAATTCGCTGAGTTGAACGCGTTTCTAACGTCAAGTGTGACAACCGCGCAGTATTCCTTGGTGCATCTCTTGCAATGTCGACCACGCTCCTTATCGCGTCAACAGTGGACCGTCCTTTCCTAAATCCGTATTGCAGGTCCGAAAGAGCTCCTCCTGCCTCGGCACACGTCAATAGTCGGTTGTATATTATCCTCTCCAGTATTTTTCCCATCGTGTCAAGTAGGCAGATGGGCCGATACGACGATGGTTCCCCTGGAGGTTTTCCAGGTTTTGGAATAAGAACCAATTTCTGCTTCTTCCACCTACGTGGAAAAACACCCTCCACGAAGAACTTGTGGAACACCCTGGCGAACATATCCAGGAGAATAGCTGCAGCGTCTGCATTAAGGCTCACTGTGGCCGTTTGTGTCCCACCATATGCCCTCCTGAGACCAACTATGTTGGCTTCAGCGAAGCCCTCAAGACCTGGAATGTTCTGTATTGCATTACATACATCTTCCTTCTCCGTGATCTCATCAATGTCCTTTATCTCAATTGTCCTCCTCTCCTTTAGAGCGCGGACAGTCGCACATTCCCCTAGGAGCTCTCCAATGGCCCCTCTGAAGTGCTCCGTTCGCTCGCCGTTCTTGACGGTTCTCCGAATTTTTGTCACGTTTTCACCTAATTTGCAGAGCTTAGGATCCGTTTTAACTCTCCTCAAAATGTCAGCATACGATGTGCCATCCCTCGTTGCTATCATTATCGTATCAGGATTTGTTTTCCTCTCCTGAGGTTTCTTTTCCTTCCTTTTCTTTTTGGTGACTTATTGCCACCCTGGTTCTCCAGTTGATTTCTGAGCGTTTACCTGCCGACTCAGAGTCGTTTTAGTAGTCCTCCTAGCCAAACCTTTTGGTGAGGGATTTGGAGTTCTCCTCTTTGCTTCGGGAGTCTCATCAGTTTCCTCCTGTCTTCTCTTCCCCTCCTGATTTCTCATCCAGGGCGAAGTTTGTGTTGCAGAACTGCTGCAACTCTTCTCATTAGTTGACTGCCCCCTCAACTCACCTGCGTACAGGTCGTATAGGGTCTTAATAGAGTCAATTGCATCCCTCATCGGCTGGTGGATTGATCTCCTCTTTCCATCCTCCATCATATCAACTAAGCTTCTAATTTGGTCTCCGAGTTGACCAAAAACCTCGCTGGTCGATGCCGTCGGGTTGATTCGCGTTGGTTCCGACCCCGATGCCACCAATCCTGAAGATTCACCATTCACTGGGGATCTCGGAGTCCTCGTACTCTGACCGAATGGGTTCATTTCCCGATTCCGCACAGGAAATCTCAGAATCCTTGAGTTCTGCCCGAAAGCGTTCAGCTCCAAAGTATTCATATCATTCGTCGTCTTATTCGTAGGTTTATTTCTGTTGTTCATCATTTCATTTGGGCCCCAACTCTCGGCCGCTTTCCTAATCCATCGTTGTAGTCATCACAAATGACCCCGTGGTTATCTATTCATAAGCAGGGAGGCCACGCGAGGGTTGACACATAACCTCATAGGAATACGTGTTCAGAGCCAGGTCGACGTAAACCAGGGATTCACATCTGGTCCCACAACACCAACTTAACGGTGATAAATCAGGAACGTATCGACAGACTTGCCATCGTTTTAACGTGGCGGGGGCAATGACAGCATTAGACCGACAGCCATTTCAGCCAGAAATCACACCGCCCTCTAAAGTGCCAGAATACTGCCAACGTCAGCCTATATCACCAGTTCAAATCCATTTTCCGGTATACCATAATTACAACCTTATCGGGCTCGGTTCTAATGCCCCAATCAAGGGCGTCGTAGTTCGCCGCTTCGGTGGAACTGAGGGAACCACGGAGTCGTTACTCTCCTATTTTCCAATCTCCTGAGGGAACTCCCTGTAGGATGATGCCTAGTTAATGGCGGCATCGGTTCGCCATGCCGCAGATAACGTCTTCGGACACTTGTACCTTTTTGTAGTACGCCTCCGTATCTGCCGCTCTTGGTCGGGGACTGCTTATTGGTTATTCGCAGCTAGCCTACCTGGGATAGGCCGTCCAGTTATCCGCCACCTACTGACCCCCATGGTAGCCTGAAGCTAAGCCCCATGTATGTGTCGCGTGTGTATGTACGTGTGTGTGTTTAATGTTTTGTGTAAAGTACAGCAGTGTGTAATGAAAGAGCACACTACACCCTGGCCCTTAAGAGAAAAATTGGGGGATTGATTTTTCTAAGTACATAGTCATCATAATTGTAAATTTTAGTTTTGTTTATATTAAAAGTATCAGATGGCAAGCATGGCAATTTACCATATACTAATTCAAAAGGTGAATAGCCTGTATCTATATGAGGAGCTGTATTATAAGCGAATGTAAAATATGGAATTCACTTGTCCCATTCATAACCATTTGCTGTTGTCAGCAAAAATTCATTAAGAACTCTATGATTTCTTTCAACTGAACCTAACGTTTCATGGTGGTATGGTGTTGAAAATATTTGTTTAATTTGAAGTAATGAGCATATATTGTTCATTAACTCATTCACAAATTCTGTTCCTCTATGTTAGAATAAATTTTTCAACAATTTTTTTTGCTGTAGTGAGTGCATCTATAGTTGACATTGGGTGTGCAACAACAAATTTTGTTAATTCACATTGCATTGATAGTATGTATCGGTACTCGTTTGAAATACGAAGAGGACCTACAGTGTCGATTGAAATCACTTCAAAACTATTGTTAGGTGTATTTGTTTGTACAAGTGGTTCTTTAATGTGTCTTGTTTGTTTGTTTTTATTACATTTGTCGCAATACGATACAAATTTCTTAACCATCCTACTCATATTTTTCCATATGTATCGTTGTTTTAGTTTTATAATTGTTTTTCTTATCCCCAAATGACCTGAATATGTTGTTGTCTTATTATTAATTTTTATCTTCTCATAAATTTCTTTAAATTCTTCTTTTGTATACAAATCAAATATTTTATCTTCATTTGAAAGCGCTAATCCTAATCCTAATCCTAATATATATTATAAATCTTTCTGTAAGTCTGTTTTTTGTTTGTTTGTTAGCCAATCACGCCTGAACGCCTGGACCGATTTTCTTGAAATTTGGGATATAGATCGAGATTTTGTCGGAGCAGGTTTTAGGCTATATATCTTTTCAAAACTTTGACCAAAAGGGGAGAAAAAATGGGACAAAGGGAGAAAAAAATGGGCAAAAATTAGTACTTTTATGCATAAATGCGGTATTTTATCTGTTTTATAGGTAATTTTTGACGATTTAGCTTGGTTAAGTTTCCCAAATAGCTATTGGAGGTGTTCAGTTTCTAAAGTTGAACCAAAAGTCCAAAAAGGGGAAAGGGGCCAAAAACGGGCAAATTGAGTGCATAGCCAATCATGCCTGGACCGATTTTCTTGAAATTTGGGATATTGATCGAGCTTTTGTCGGTGCAGGTTATAGGCTATATATCTTTTCAAAATTTTGACCCAAAGGGGAAAAAATGGGACAAAGGGAGAAAAAATGGCAAAAATTAGTACGATTATGCATAAATGCTGTATTTGATCGGTTTATAGATAATTTTTTACGATTTAGCTTGGTAAGTTTCCCAAATAGCTATTGGAGGTGTTCCGTTTCTAAAGTTGAACCAAAAGGGGTCCAAAAAGAGGAAAAGGGGCCAAAAACGGGCATATTGAGTGCATAGCCAATCACGCCTGAACACCTGGACCGATTTTCTTGAAATTTGGGATATTGATCGAGCTTTTGTCGGTGCAGGTTATAGGCAATAAATCTTTTTAAAATTTTGACCCAAAGGGGAAAAAATGGGACAAAGGGAGAAAAAATGTTCAAAAATTAGTACTTTATGCATAAATGCTGTATTTTATCTGTTTTAAAGGTATTTTTTTACGATTTAGATTGGTTAAGTTTCCAAAATAGCTATTGGAAGTGTTCCGTTTATAAAGTTGGACCAAAAGGTGTCCAAAAAGGGGAAAGGGGTGAAAAACGGGCAAATTGAGTGCATTTATATTTAGGACTTAGATTATTCAAAAAACTGGGTTGTTTGTTAAAACGGTTTCCGAATAATTGGAAATATTGCAGTTTTTAAGAAATCGGTTTCAAAACCGGTTTTTTATTTATTGTTATTGATAATAATTTTTTTTAAATTTAAAGAAAAATTTATACAATAGGGTGTCCCATGGCCACCTTTTTTGTAGAAAAACCTCCCAAACGATGCCTGTTAATTCACTGATTACGAGAAAAAAAAATTTTTTTTTGTAATAGTATTATGTTGTTTTTTCTTTAACTTTTCATGGGACAGTTTTAAAGTTTTGAATTTCAATACAAAACTATCGAAAATCACATTTAAAAATATTTTTTACAATTCTAAATTGATTTTTATAAAAAATTGACACAGAGTTTGCATTGATTCCAAAAATGCAAAAATAAATTTTTTGCATAACTTGAGATGATAATTCGTGGACTGTATGGATGTCGATGGTGGCGAAGATGCTGTTGTGGTGGTTGGTGGTTGTGGCGACTCCTTGGAATAAAATTTTAAGTATGTTGCACTGTCTGGCACTAATAAAAAAAGCGAAAAAAAATTGGAAATAACAATTTTTTCGAAATGTATATAAAATCAACACTTTCCTTCTTTTCTGTTGACACACGAACACGCAAAAAAAACTTTAGCTTAAAATGTTTATTAAAATACTCGAGCTGGTTAAGTTACTTAATTTCCCAAGGCTTTTAATCACAGTTTATTTCGTTTTTCTAACTTCAAATATTTTCACTGTGAAACACAATAAAATTTCGGGTTTTCTTTTATTTTTATCAATATCCACTTATGCTGGTTACAAAAAATTTATTATACAAATTTTAAAATCTTTAAAAACAAAGTAAACAAATTATGTTGCATCCTTGTGGATGTTACAAGCAAGAGTAACAAAATTGTAATAAACAAAACAAATTTTTTATTCCAAAAACAACACTAATATTAAAATACCAAAAAGCTTAATTTTACACTGTAGCGCCATCTGTTGCCAATTTGCCATCGTTTAAACAATCCTGTTTATGTCAGCAGGAATGGGAACTATTGATCGTCAGACATAAACATACCGGCGCCCTTGCAGTACTGCAACCAAAAAAGATGTCCTTTATCTAAAGACTAAAGAAAAGAAAAATTCAAAGAAAAAACTTTCATATTAGTTTCATGTTTCAAAACAATAAGAAACCAAAAAAACTTGACAACTTGCAGCAGTTCCAACTCTGATCCGTCAGAAAGAAAAAGTTAAAATTGAATAAGAAGCCTTCCGAAATAAGTGTCTTGGTCTAAGATTGGGTATCGAATTCTTGAGGCTTATTGTCCCTCTACTAAATGGGAACTAGAGCTTCCGACGAACTAGGTCTTCAGCTCACACGACCATGGAACGAACTAGGTCCACTGGTGAATTTTTAGGACGAACGAGGTCCGTTATTTTTCTGGGCTAGTGGACGGGTTATCCTCATCGTAGCGTCAGTTTCCTAATTTAACCTTCCTAGGGACAGACGGACTAGGTCTATTGCCAGGTAATTGGAAGGTTTACCTTCAGCGGCCCGTATTCTCACACGTCCACCAGGTATGGTCGTGGCTCAATCAACCCGCCAATTTATCGCCTTCGACATCTTCACCTCTCCCGGATTTCCTCGGTGTACCATGACACTATGAGCTAAGTTGTTTTTCAAAATATTCAGTTCGTTGGAAGAATTACAAGCTGTCCAATCGGCTTTATAATTGTTCCACGTTTAGTTGCTAAATCCATAGTTCCTACGTAACCATTATTATTTAAACCTAAATTACGAATGCGACCTAAGCGCCATTCAGTAGTAGGCCCTATACCTTATCTTATTGCTGCTGTTGGCAATCCTAATTTTTTTTTCTGCAACTTGTCCGAAATAAAAGTTGCTTGCGAACCGGAGTCTATCAGAGCCCTAGCTCTAAATATTTGCCCTCGATGACAAACACCCTAAAAGAATCTGCCCATATGTGGCAGCAAAACAGTTTTGCACATCACTACCAAACTTTGCTGCATGACCAGAACTTGCCGCATCGAAAACGACAAGTTCCCGAGAGGATCCAAACACTTCCCGGTGCAGCAAAGGGTGATGTCGCAAATCGCAGATCGAACAATCCAAATTCCGCCTGCATTCATTCAACCTATGACCAACATCGAAACAGTCAGTACACAGGTTGTTCTGTTTTACTACCAAAAAACTTTGGCCAAGGATGAAAAGATTCTGTGACAGATTGAAACGCTCTCCAAACGAACGCTCAAACTTGCAGCTCCAAATCAGCTCTAAATAACTACCCAAATTGTAGTATAGCTCCAATGGTCACAAATATTGTCAAAAACAGTTCTACGAATCAATCTGAATAATATGCCGAGCTTGTATAAACGAAAATTATACCTACGCACCGACGGATTAATACAGGAAGATTGTCAGGTCACCAACAGCAACAAAAGTAGAAACTAAAAAGAATCAACAGAATGGTTGAGACTCTGTTGCTCACTAATTCCCTCAACGAAATTAAAATCAAAGGAAAATATCCAAAAAAATTAAATAAATAATAAATGGCACCACATCGAATGTCGAAAATATTCGCGCCCCGATCATAAGTAATTTTGCGATACGCAACTAAAAATGAAATATTCTAAAATTAAACAAAAAGTCATCGCGATTACCCTGACATTTAAAACGCGCCACCACAACCAACTTGGCGTCTTACCGCAAACTCAATATAAGTAATATATGTCCAATAAAAAGGGCATATACTTAAAAAATATTACGTTCTCCACGAAACTGAGCCAACAGGACGAGTTCCCAATGGCCAATAACCCGATAGTTATCATCGTTTTTCCAATATCAAAAAAAGAACAATAAAAAAAACCAAAATACAAAAGGTGAAAAGCCAGTCCCGCACTAATATTTGTTTCCACCTTGTATACATGTATATATATAAGTGTGTATATAAATTTTGCCAATGAAATAAATTTGATAAATTAAATTCAAAATTAAATAAATAAATTTAAAATTAAATAAATCAAATTCAAAATTAAATAAATCAAATTTAAATAAAATAAAAATACCAACCGGAAACCCATAAATAAATTTTCTGTGTTATTACACTTCATTTTGTTGAAAATTTAAACCTTTTATTTACTTAAAGATCTGCTAAAAAAAAATCAGATCCATCCATAACTGAAGTAAATAACACTCATTTATGGGATTCCCTTTCACGTACCCGGTGGATTTGAAAAATTTTTATAAAAGGTAATGTGCTTTGCTACTTAGCCGACGCACCATCACCAATTATAACACCATCATTGACTTATGGCCGAAATCAAATTGGGTGGTTGAACTCGATTATCAACCGTGATATTCACACCACAATTTGATATCCTAGTCACCTTTTGACTTTGTTATAAGCCTAGACACAGTGCATAAAAAGAACACTTTTGTTCTTATACTCCATAAATTTACAAAGTGTGCCAGTGCTATCGAAATTATAAAACAACACTTTGTAAATATGCACTGTTATAAATTTTATATAAAAGCAAAGTTTTGTTGTCTAGTCTAACAGAACTTTACTTGTATATAAAATTACCACCAAAAATACAAAAAATGTAAAAGAAAATACAAAAACAACTTTACCTTAAAATTCCAAGGTTACTTTGAAGATTAATTAGATGAAGGTCACACGACGGCAAAATACAAAAAAACACCGTTCCAAAAATCCAAAAAAACAGGTTCCAAAATCCGGCTCGAAGGACCAAATGATAATTCGTGGACTGTATGGATGTCGATGGTGGCGAAGATGCTGTTGTGGTGGTTGGTGGTTGTGGCGACTCCTTGGAATAAAATTTTAAGTATGTTGCACTGTCTGGCACTAATAAAAAAAAGCGAAAAAAATCGGAAATAACAATTTTTTCGAAATGTATATAAAATCAACACTTTCCTTCTTTTCTGTTGACACACGAACACGCAAAAAAAACTTTAGCTTAAAATGTTTATTAAAATACTCGAGCTGGTTAAGTTACTTAATTTCCCATTTTCTAACTTCAAATATTTTCACTGTGAAACACAATAAAATTTCGGGTTTTATTTTATTTTTATCAATATCCACTTATGCTGGTTACAAAAAATTTATTATACAAATTTTAAAATCTTTAAAAACAAAGTAAACAAATTATGTTGCATCCTTGTGGATGTTACAAGCAAGAGTAACAAAATTGTAATAAACAAAACAAATTTTTTATTCCAAAAACAACACTAATATTAAAATACCAAAAAGCTTAATTTTACACTGTAGCGCCATCTGTTGCCAATTTGCCATCGTTTAAACAATCCTGTTTATGTCAGCAGGAATGGGAACTATTGATCGTCAGACATAAACATGAGATATGCACTTTTTCATTGTTGCCACAAAATTATTCTAAATAAAATTTTAAATTATTTTTCCCGCTATAAGCGCAAAATTACGGAATTTTTGAAATCCATTTCAGAAATTTTTGAGAACATATTTTTTGGGAAAATTATACCGATGTCAAGATTTTTAGGAGCTGATAGAGAACTGAAAACTTACACGAGATTCTTAAAAACGGTATTTGTTCGTTTATTACTAGTAACGTAAAGTAAGTTTTTCTAAAGTCAGCTATAAGTGATAAAATATTAATTTCAAAATTTTCAATTTCTCTTCATTTTTGTATTTATTCATTATGTAGTTTGTATATGAGATCTAATAATGCAAATAGAATTTAATTACTCATAGCTTAATTTGTTCCCTTTTTTGTACGTACGTCAGTTACAACAGAAAAAATTCTTTCAGCGCCAGCGTTAGCATGTGCTAAACATAGTAAAATTTTTATAATTTTTGCAAAATTTGGAAACATCAAGTTGTCATTAAAATTTTTTGATTTGCAGATTTTGGAACAAAATCTTCAACATATAATTTAGACAATGTTTATTTACTTTATATTAGAGAGGTATTACCAGATTTCCAAAATTATAATGATACACTTAAAAAAATATACACATTTTTTAATTTAGATTGGAATAGTTTTTAGATGCTAAAAATTTGAAATTGAAAAAATTCCCTACATTTCGAAAAAACTAAGAAATCTTTCCCTTTTCCCTACATGTGAAATTTTTGAAAAAAATCCATACAAAAAGGGAAAAATCCCTACACTTGGCATCACTAGTGTTATGTGAATAAAAAGGACGAACTATTTTTTTTTGCGGATTCAGTCTTAATTTTTTAATGACAAAGACAACAAGTGTTTTCATTATAAAAACAAAAAAGTTACAAGTGAAAAACAGTTACAAGTGAGAAAATAACTTAAAGACAATTGTGAAACTTAAATATTTAACATTAAATATACCTGGAAGAAAAAGTAGCAGTTTGAGTAGAGCAACTAAACAAGCATTAGTTATGCGAAAGCCAAAGGCAGTCTGCCCTAAGAGCTGCTGAAACGGAGGATCAAACTTATATTCGACTCTCTCAACAAAGCCAACGACAATCTGCATTGAGAGTTGCAGAATCAGAGGAACAAACGATTATTAGACGGTCTCAACAAAAACAACGGCAGTCTGCATTGTTAGCTGCAGAAACGGAGGATCATGCGAACATTCGACGCTCTAGACAAAGCGAAAGACTATCAGCTTTAAATAGTGATGCAAATGTAAATCCTAACAATTTAGGTCAAATGATAATTTTACCATCATCATTCGTTAACAGCCCTCGCTATTTACATGAATATACTCAGGGCGCTTATGCTTATGTTCGTGCATATGGTATACCGGACCTCTTCTTGACCTTTACGTGTAACTCATCATGGAAAGAATAGAGTGATGAACTAATGGAAGGACAAAGGCCTACGGATAGACATAATCTTATTGCTCGAGTCTTTTGGCAAAAAGTGCAAAAACTTGTGGCAATTTTAACAAAGGGGAATGTTTTTGGTGAACACTTATGTTTCACGTATTCCATTGAATGGCAGAAACCAGGATTACCACATATGCATTTACTTCCTGATCCACAAATAGATAAGGAACTGAACGATATTGTCATAAAAACATGGTGCACGGGCCCTGTGGACAACTTAATCCAGCATCCCATGTATGAAGAATGGGAAATGTACGAAAAAATTTCCTAGGCAATTGCTCCAAGAGACTCAGCAAAACGAGAATTGCTATCCTTTATATAGACGTAGATCACCAAATGATGGCGGACAAACTGCAAAAATTAAGATAAGAAATTTGCAGCAAGAAGTAGTTATTGACAATACATGGATTGTACCATATTCTCCGTTATTATCAAAAACCTTCAAAGCACATATTAATATCGAATTTTGCAATTCTGTAAAGACCATAAAATATATATGCAAATATATTAAGAAAGGAAGTGATCAAGTAATTTTTAATTTGCAACAAGAACGTGGCAGTATTGATGTGAGGGATGAATTTAAAGCTTATCAAGCGGGACGTTATATCAGTAGCAATGAGGCGGCGTGGCGTTTACTAAGCTTTCCGTTACATGAGAGATACCCCAGTGTAACACACTCGGCTGTTCATTTGGAAAAGGGCGAAAGAATTTATTTCAATGAACGCAATTTTCAACAAAGAATATCCTCACCTCCAAAAACCACCTTGACTGGTTTTTTTGAATTGTGTCGGATTGGTGAGTTTGCGAAAACTCTTCTATATTCTGAAGTTCCTAAATACTACACATGGAACATAGCTCAAAAACAATGGAAAAGGAGAAAGATTGGAAGATTGGTTAACGGCTGGTTAGGAATTAAATCTGCAGATACTCTAGGCCGTGTATATACAGTACATGTAAGTAATATGGAATGTTATTGCTTACGAATGCTATTACATCACATAAGGGGACCAAAATGCTTTTCGGATCTTAAAACTATTGATGACCATGAATGTGAGACTTTTCGTGAAGCCTGTGACTTATTGGGATTAACGAAAAACGATGCTCAATGGGAGTTAGCTATGCAAGAAGCAGCTTTATATTCATCTCCATCAAAAATGCGCGAATTATTTGCAATTTTATTTGGAATGTGTAGCTTATCCAAACCATTAGACCTTTGGGAACGCTTTAAAAATGATTTATCGGAAGATATTATACGTCAGAAACAAATTAACAATTCTGATGTAACATTCGATATAAAATAATATAGGTTAATTGCAACTGTTGGTCAAGATATAGGACAATTTGGCATTCCAAGACCAAATCGTCTAGAAGCAATTCCTGACGAGTTATCGAGTGAACTGAACTACGATATTTAAGACTTATGTGCCCAAATTAATGACATGATACCAAAACTTAACCCTGAACAAAAACGTGTTTTTGATCAAGTGTTAGGTGAAATAAATAAGGGGGAAGGAGCTCTATTGTTCTTAGATGCACCGGGAGGTACTGGTAAAACATTTCTCCTGAATCTTCTGCTTTCTAATGTTCGTAAAGATTCGAATGTCGCGATAGCCGTAGCATCTTCCGGTATAGCTGCTACACTCCCTAATGGTGGAATAACTGCACATTCCGTGTTAAAAATTCCTATTGAAATTGCAGAAATGGAAGTTCCAACTTGCAACATTAGCAAAAACAGTGGCCGAGGGCTTCTGCTTCAAAAGTGTAAATTATTAGTATGGGATGAATGCACAATGTCACACAAAAATGCGATATAAGCTTTAAACCGAACATTACAAGACATTAGAAGTAGTGATAAACTAATGGGTGGAATGGTAGTATTACTTGCTGGAGAGCCAGCTGATGAAATCCAGCTGATGAAATCAAGGCATGTCTAAAATCATCCCACCTATGGAACAAGATAACAAAAATTAACCTTACTATCAATATGAGAGTGCATTTATTTAATGATGCAGAAGCTGGTGAGCACTCTAACGAGCTACTTAACTTTGGAAATGGAGAAATACCATTTAAATGTTGGATTTTGTAATTTGGTTCCATTAGGAGAAAATTTAATTTCTAAAGTTTACCCTGATATAAACAAGAATATGTCCAATGAAAATTGGTTGTGCGAAAGAGCATTGCTAGCTCCAAAAAATACCTGTGTTACCCAAATTAACCACGAGATTCTAATCAAAGTTTCGAGTGATTCCACCATATATACATCCGTAAATAATATAGTTCATGAAGAACAATGTACCACTTATCCTGTTGAGTTTCTGAATTCAATCGAGTTATCTGGAGTTCTATATCATAAGATGGAATTAAAGATTGGTGTACCAATCATACTTATGAGAAACATCAATGCACCAAAATTGTGTAATGGCACAAAACTTCGCGTAACTCATCTTAGTCGCAATATAATTGGTGCAAGAATAGCGACAGGATCATGGAAAGGTGAGGATGTGTTTATTCCCCGTATTCCAATAATTCCAAAAGATTTGCCATTCAACTTTAAACGTTTTCAATTACCAGTTAAACTAGCATTTGCTATGACCATTAATAAGTCTCAGGGTCAAACATTGAAGGTGGCTGGTTTAAATTTGGAGACACCATGTTTTTCTCATGGTCAATCGTATGTAGCCTGCTCACGGGTAGCAAATGGGAAAAATTTATATATTTTTACCGCAACTGGTAAAACAGCTAATATTGTGTATAGAAGCGTTTTATCAAAATAATAATACTATTTAATTTAATTGTAGAATAAGTTTATATTGCATTTATTTAATAGTTATATGTATGTACTATAGACGTGCAAAGTTGTAACTTAAAGTATTGTCAAAACAGCTATACCATGTATATCTCTGTTACAATGGATATAAATGAGTGTAACAGATGTTGTATGGTTTTCGCTTTGCACACGCACCATTCTCTGCAAAACAAAAACAGTTGTTTATTGTTTTGAGTAGAGTATGTCATAGGCTATTTTTTCATCTCAAATAACTGTTGTAACCATAAGTATTTCAAAAAATTGGTGGCGAAGCCTTTATACAAGAGGAATTTTGTGCGTTAAGTTTGAGTAGAGTATGTCATAGCTATTAGTGTTTTCACACCAAAATTTAAAACCTGATTTTAGCATTAAAACCATAATCAGCTGATTTTGCGTTCACACTGCAAGTTTTCTTAAATCTGGTTTTAAATTCATGACATTTATGGCTGCGCAACAGCTGTTTTTGTTTTGTTTTTTTCTTTTTGGTTTATTTATGTTTTGTTAGTTTTCGGGGTGAGTTTTTATTATTTTATTTTGGCAGAAGTTAATGATATTTTGGTAGAATAATAGAAACATTTTGAAAGGAGATGAACTAACTATTGTGTTTGGTGGCACCTTTCATCGATCGTCAGTAACTTAGTATTTACCAATTTAGAGGTATTTTCACAAATTCCTGAAACAAAAAGTTATGAGTATATATTTTGTTATATTTTTCTTTTTACTTATCTTTTGCACATGGAACTTTTTTCATTGTGAAGGGAAATTGCTTATAGTTCGATTAATAATGAAAAAATTACCGAATTTTAACTTTTTCATTCAAGAAATTAATAAATACTGGTAATATATACAAAGTTCTGCGAGAAAAAATTTTATGAGCAATATGTCTTATTTCATCTTGATACTTACCTTTTGCACAAAACTATATTCATTGTGACCAAGAACCACACACATTTCGATTAATAATTAAATATTTACAAATTTTTTAAATTTTCATTGAAGAAATTTAAAAATATTCCAAATTTTTCCTTTTTTTAACACAAAATAAATGTTTATTTACATTTATTTATTTATTTACATTTGTTTTGTTTTTATTTTGTTTTTATCAGCTGTTTTTACCAGCTGTTTTCAACATTTCAGAGTTGGTAGCTCTGGAATGTAAATCAAAACAAGGTTGTATTTCATAAAACCTACTTAATACCCCATTTACACTACAGCGAAATCTAGTATGAATATTAGTATGAGTATTATGAGATTTCGAGCCAAATCTAGTTGATTTTAACTAGATTTCCCATACAAAACAAAATCTACTTATTTAGTAGATTTCGGCAAAATCTACTCAAAATCTAGTAAAAATAGAAATGCAACTATGTGTTTTGCCAAATAGTACTTAAAAATACAACGCTGAGCAGGAAAAAATGACATTTCAATTTAAAACAAAACTAATAAGATAAGTGCGGAAAAAATTTTCATGGATGTTAGCTTTAAGCATAACAACTGAAAAGTTTGGCGGCTTTTCGATCAACATATCATATGACATATTGTGTTTTTGTAACACAGGCTATTTCACTTGCTTTTCTGTTTATATGGGAAACACAAACAAAATTGAATGTTCGCTTCTTTTTAAAATTCTTTGTATTTCAATTATACATCCAAAGAAAAATTAAATTAAAATGTCGTCATTTCCTACAATGTCACAAATAAAAAATAAACATAGATGCAAATAGACGAATAGTCATTTAGAAATATTATTAAAAATAAAAAATTATGACAAAGAAATTACATTGATCTACTCATGGAATTTTTAGATTCGCAAAAGAACTATTTCTCATTGTAAATGAAATATTTCATCAGGTAGCAAACATGATTATGGAAAGATTTACATACGTACATAATAATGTACCTGCAATATGTAATAATGACTTTTGCTACAAAACCATAAAAACTTGTGCGAAAAATACCAATGTTACAGTTTTAAAAATTCTGGTACCTGAATATTCCAAAGGGTTATATTTTATGGTCCTCTGTTTCGCAAATTGGTCACCACAAAATTTCCATACATTATTATGCATGTAAATCTTTTCATAATGATATTTTCTGCCTGGTGAAATATTGCCATCTTTATTCTTTGAATTTTTTAGTGAAATATTTCTATTATTCCGAAGAGTAATAAATGGCATCAAAAAGTATTTTTAGTAGATTTTTGTATTTTTTTAAGTGTTAATAATAAAAATTTTTAAATTTCTTTAACAACAACAAATAATCACTGTTTTTTTTTAATTTAAAACATTTTTCATTTTTTAAACTAATCCAAACTACATAACCCGCGCAACGCCAGGTACAATCTGCTAGTTCTTTTATATTTTCTCTATTCATTTTAGATATAAGTTTCCTCAGAATCGAATCTAGTTTCGCCGAATCTTGCATGCATGTAATTATTTTCATCTTTAATATTTTGGGTACGAGATTTCTTCATATTCGAAACTAGTTTCGTTGAATTATCATCACGACTTATGTGCACAGTATTATTCTAAATATATATATTCAAATTCTATATATTTTCAATATTATTAAATTGCAACTTATATATATTTTTGACGTCATTAATGGAGGTGCATTCCCATATGTGAAGTTAATCAGGCTTCTGAGATGTGCATTTCTCCAGTTTGTCTTCTTCTACACGTGTATCTTCTATTTCATTAATATCTTCTACATTATTCAATTCATATTCTTCATTATTAATATCTTTTCTTTTACCTAATTCCTTCTTTGCCGCAGTTTCTTTATTTTTCATGCCTCTTGTTGTTATTAAAACTTTTTTTGTTTTTCGTCATATTCCTGTGGTATCATTTGTTTTAGTAGGTTAGGTTAGGTTAGCGTGGTAGCTTTAATTTACCAAAAAGCTCACTTGAGCACGCATAGCGGCCCGTTGTGATGCCACAGGTGAACGCAGCCTCTGCACTGACCAAGTTCCTCCGATCCAAGGAGGGGGAAGTTGGTCAGCGCAAGGGCTGCATATTTTCCAAAAAGCACGACTACCCCACGCTGGAAAACCAGCCAGAATGTTTGATGAACGAGGCTATGTCCTTGATATCAATGGACGATAGCTCCGTCAAGTTGACAAGGGTCGGAGAGCCAAATAACCTATATCTGCATCCCGCAAGGGATGGACATTGGCAGAGGAAGTGGATGACAGTCTCCTCCTCCTCGGCGGACCTGCATCCACGGCAGAAGTCGTTAAATGGGAGTTGCATTCTTTCTACCCATAACACAGTGGCCTGTAAGCATGGCGACATTCTCTGACGATCCTGGAATTATCCGCAACGTTCGACAGAGACGTTACGCAGCCTGGCTATCGGAGTAGATCGAAATACGGGTGAAAGGGACAGGAACACTATAGGCGAGGATCCACTGTGCGGCCCGGCAGATGGCCATTGCCTCCGCCTGGAACACACTGCAGTAGTCCGGCAGCCGGAGTGAGATGTTCATGTCCAATTTCCCAGAGTATACTCCACTGCCCACCCCGTTATCGAGTCTGGAGCCGTCGGTGTAGACATCCAGGAGTTCCGGTGGAACGGTCGTGCCAGAGGTCCAGTCACTTCTGCTCGGGATCAGGAAGTCGAAACCCCTATCAAAACAGTATTCTACAGGAAGATAATCAATATCAAATGGGGCCACGGGATCGATCCCCAAAATAGAGGAATGACCAGAAGCGATAACACGCAAATGAGACAGGGCATAGAGTCTCGTCGCCGTGAACTTAGCCACCTGCTTAGCGAGGAGCTCAGAAGGGAGCCAGTTGAGCATTGCGAACAAAGCTTTTGTGGGGGTGGTGCATAGAGCACCAGTGATACGAATAGTAGCAGACCTTCTCACTCTGTCCAGCAGTCTGACATTGTGCAGCTTGTCCAGAGCGGTCCACCAGAAGGTAACGCCGTATAGTAGGTTGGGCACGATGTCCGCAGAATAGATCCAGCGCATGACCCTCGGGCCGAGACCCCACCTGGATCCAACTGCCCTGCTGCAGCAGTAAGCTGCACAGGCCGCCTTCCGCGCCCTAGCAGCCAGATTGGCCCTCCAGTTGAATTTGGGATCGAGGATCAGGCCCAGATATTTAACTTCGGGACCCAGCGTGAGCCTAGTCCCATTTATACTAGGGAGTATGAAGGTCGGGACCTTGTATCTCCTGGTGAAAAGAATTGTATCTGTCTTGGTGGGATTAACGGATAATCCAAAAACCCCGCACCAGTCCAGTACAATCGACAACGCCAGGTTCAGCTTATCCGACAGCGTCTGCGGGCATATTCCCGATGCAGCAATGACAATATCGTCAGCATAGGCTATGACGTTATTACCAAAGGATTCAAATCTCCTCAGGAGTGAGTTGACTGCGAGATTCCAGAGAAGTGGGGATAGAACACCACCTTGTGGTGCACCTCTGCAGACCATTCTCTGACATTGCGAGGCCCCCACTGTGAAGGTTATTATTCTTGATTTGAGGAGGAGCTCAGTAAACCTGACCAGATTCTGATACAGGTTAAGGAAATTAAGAGCCCCAACTATAACATCCGGTTTGACGTTGTTGAATGCATCCTCAATGTCCAGGAAAATGGCCAGAGTGTATTCCTTAAGGTCCAAGGATTTCTCCACCCGAGAGATAAGGGAGTGCAGTGCAGTCTCCACTGATTTACCCCTCGTGTAGAATGAGGATAGAAGTAATGCATCAATCGAGGCCCTAATATGAATATCATGGACTCATTCCAGTATCTTCAAAAGAAAGGAACAAAGGCTGATAGGTCTATAGTCACCGGCCTTAGTGTGGGACGGTTTCCCAGCCTTGGGAATGAAGATAACCCTAGATATTCTCCAGCTCCACGACTAGCGTTATAGATGGCAAGCAGCCAGGGAAGAATGATCTCCTCCCCCTGCTGGATGTCACCTGGAATAATACCATCCGGTCCCGAGGACTTGAATGGTTTAAAGGATCTAATAGCCCACTGCACTTGGCTTGGGTTAAGAGTCAGGGGTAAGTGGTCCCCAGACGGAGATGCCGTAATCTGGTAGAGAGCTTGACCTTCAAGGGTGGCACTCCCTGGAAAATGATTGTCAAGAAGAAGTTCAAGCGTCTCTGAACTAGTCTCAGTCCAGCTGCCGTCAGGCCGTTGGATGCATTCGAGAGACTTATGTGTGGAACTTAATATCTTAATATTAATATCATCTTAATATTAATATCCCGTCTTACGGCGTATTTCAGTTCCCTCTTTTTGGCCTTGTAAAGTGCCCATTCGTCCGTGATCTTTGCCCTATTAAAGAGTTTGCCACTAGATCGACGGAGATCCTCGATCTCCTGGTTCCACCATGGCGGTTTGGGCTTCCCTCTGTGAACAGATGGATTGACGGAGGATACTGCCGCTGACTTAAGTGCAGCGGTCAGTGTGTCCGTAGCCCTATCCATGTCGAACCGGGTGGTAATGGTCGGAGGGGTTGCATGGAGGCAGTTGCGCAATCTTCCCTTAAAAATCATCCAATTGGACTTCCTCCTATTGACCGAAAGGGTCTCCCTATGTGCAGACCCTACCGCGTCAATATTAAATGTAATGTATCTGTGGTCCGAAAAGGAGCATTCCCCAGATACATGCCAGTCCCTAATAGAATCAGAGAAATCATAGCTAACCAAGGTGATGTCCAGCACTTCCTTCCTATTCGATGTGAGGAAGGTTGGTTCATTATCCCGATTAGCTATAACTAACTTATTACTAATAATAAAGTTAAGTAAGCACTCACCACGATCGTTGATGTCGGAACTTCCCCATATTGTGTGCTGGGAATTGGGGTCGGTTCCGATGATTACCGGAATCCCACGTAGTTGCGCATCTGCTACCAGTCGACCTATGGGTTCTTGGGGAGGAGAGAGCCCATAATCGTGGGCAAGATAAGTTGACGAGACCCAGATGGCCCTCAAGTTAGACTTGATGACCATAGTTACAGTGTCCCTGTCGCTGTACCTAGGAAGAAGAAAAGCATTAATGTTAGTTTTCACCAATATACAAGCGCTTGAGGCCTACCTGTTTCTTGGACGTACACGGTGCGATAGCCGCTAGCATTTAGTCCACAAACCCTGTCGTCAACGAGCCAGGGTTCTTGGACTAGTACGAGCTCTAAGTCATTCACAGCTAGGCGGAGGAGTAGAGCGGCGGAAGCAGTTTTCGAATGTTGCAAATTAATCTGTGTGACTCTCAGCATTGGCGCGAGAATCCACAATTGTCACATCGGCATCCTCTTCGTCTGATAACGGAGAGGTTACACCCGTGTCAATTGCAATACTGTCGAAAAACTCACTAACCAGTTCCGAGTTGGACAGTTGGACAGTCGAGGAGCTTCGCGTCGAGGAGTGACTGCATACACTCCTGCATTCGACGTCCTCGACAATTGCGCCCGAGTCATGGGGCTCCAAGATAGGGTCAGAGGGGGTTGGGTCCGCTGAACCATGGTCCGATTGGACGGGGTCCGATGGGATTGGGTCCAACGGGATAGGGTCCAAGGGCTGCAAGACTGCCCGAGAGTCCGATTTGTAGACCCTGAGCTCGATTGAGCCGAAGCCATAGTTTATCACGCCCTTTCGGGCGTCGATAAGCGGGAGAAACTCCTCATTTAGAATGATAATCGCCTCGCGGTAATCACCCCATTGGTCAGCAACTTTGGCCACCCTCCAATTGTGGGAAGGGAGGTCTTTGTTGCTGGCCTTGAGGATACTCAAAATGGCTTCCGGGTCTGATGGTTCGGTGGGGACTCTCGCTCTCGATCGGGGGCGATGGGGAATTTGGTCAGGTGAGACGGTTTCAAGACTGGCTCCAGGCCAAATTTCACCAATCTTGCTGATTGCCGCTTTGTAGAGCTTCATCGAATGGAGGTCCGAGCAGGCTATCAGCTTAATATGTCCCTGAAACCACCCTGCATCGCGACAACTGGGTGAGGGACCGGAGTTTGAGTCCATAACCTCGAGAAAGACGTCGAGGAGGGCACGTTCCACCAGCCTCCACCGGGTGGGGCGATGGATCCATCGGGGTGACCCCGATCAAGGACCGCCCACGTAAGGCCGTCCTTTATCACTTCGCTGAGATGTCTGGAGGTCCTACTAGGTTCGGGGAGTCTGGGTTGTGAGGAATCCGCAGATGCGCGAGTCCTCGTAGGGAGAACCTTTTGGTTGGCCACCTTGGTGCGCTTGGGTGGTTGGAGGGGGCGTTAAGCTCGGCTGATCGTTGCCTCTTTGGGGCCGTCTCCACCGTGACCGGCGAGGCGGGAGGTCGATCATTCTGGTGGACCTTAGTCCACTCTAAACGACCCTTGTCGTACTCCGACAAAAGAGCCGGGTCGACAGAGCCAAACCTTGCAATTATGCGCATAGCCGATCTGCGGGTTCTATACGCTCTGATGTTTGCACTCGGGGTATTCTTGACACCAGAAGGTGGAACGGTGTCGAGGGCATGCGCGCCAGACTTGTTTTCCAATGTCTTGACGGCACCCGAAGAGTGCAAGGGTGCGTTCACGCCAGATTTAGAGGTGGATGGCGCATCAGGCGATGGTACGGTGACCAATGCGTTGGATGTGGCGACACCAGAGACCAGCTTTGTTGCCGGTTCCTTGTGTGCCAGACGGGGTGTTGCCAAAGTCGTATGGACCTTGACACCTCTGGCGGGGGCAACTGCTTTTTTAGCAGGAGCCTGCCTGGACAATGTTGAGCGTCCACAGGTAATAGTGGATGCTCTGGGTTTCTGTCCGTTTGTCTGTCTGTCAGTTTGTTGTCGTTTGTTATTGTTGTTCCTGTTCATGTTAAAAGTGTCTCCACTCAAAGCCGCTATCCTTGCCCGCGATGTGTAGTTACCCATAAATGGTCCCGTGGTTATCTTTGCATGCAGGGAGGCCACGCGAGGGTTGGCACCAGCCCTTATGGGGACAGGTGCTCAGAGTCAGACCGAGTACTAATGGGTAATCATCTCAACCGAACCTACATCACCAACTTAACGGTGACGGACAAGGAACGTACTTTGAGGCCTGTGAGGGTTTTAACGGGACGGGGGCGATTGCAGCCCTAACCTAGAACCGTTCACACTGCGGGTTTCACCCCGGTGCTACCGTGCATACGCAACTTGGTCCAGAAAGCTGCAACCACCAGCTCGAAGCAGTCGGTTCAAAGGAGTGAGGATAGAATAGTCCGTGGAAATATGAAAAGGGTCCGTGCCAATGGGGTATAAGAAAAATTTACGTTGTCCGACAAGTCGAAAAGATCAGGTATGACATCAATCCGAAGCAGAGTCTTCCCACGATATTTGGGTAACCTTTAGTCATGCACTCCGACCGACTCTGGGTCCCAGAGTGAATCTAAGTACACTTAAGCCCCCACATCGCGGCAAGATTGTTACCCAGGTGGGGGTTTAGTACATCTGAGTTAATTTCTATTCTGGAAAGTGCGTCTGCATTTGTATTCATCTTGCCCTTTTTATATACTATTGAAAAATCATAGTCACACAAATCCAGTCTAATTCTAATCATTTTTGATGAAGGATTCTTGTGTGAAAATAGTGAAATTAATGGTCGGTGGTCCGTTACTATTATAAATTGTCTACCATATAAATAAGGTTTAAAGAAATTTGTACCCCAATGGATTGCTAAAAGTTCTTTTTCTATTATAGGTTTATTAATGTCGTGTTTTTGTAAAGATTTACTAGCATATGAAATTGGTAGGTCTTGTCCTTGTGATAAAACTGCTCCTAGTGCATAATTTGAAGCATCTGTGGTAAGTATGAAAGGTTTGTTAAAATCTGGATATTGTAATATTGGTGGATTAGTTAATTTTTCTTTTAGTGTGTCAAAAGCACTTTGACATTCATTGGTCCATTCGAATTTAACTGATTTCTTTAATAAAGAATTTAATTGTTTTGCAATATTTGCGAAATTTGATATGCATTTTCTATAATAGTTACAGAATGCAAAAATCTTCTGACTTTGTCTGTATTTTTTGACTATTTCGTATTTAGATGGATCTGTTCTTACACCATCTTTAGTAATAAGATGACCCAAATAGTCTACTTCTGTTCTCGAAAAACAACATTTTTATGGATTTAGTTTCAGATTATACATCTGAAGTAAATTTTGTCATTCAGTTTTCTGAATTCCTCTACAAGTCTCCATTTCTTTTTGTCTTCAGTATTCTTTTTCGGTACCAAAAGGAGTGAAGTATTATAAGGACTAACTGATGGTTCTATTACATCTTCGTTAAGCATTTTCTGAACTTGTCCATTTATAACATTTGTAAGTGAATACGGGAGCCTATAGTTTTTAACATACACTGGAGTATTATCAGAAGTTTAATGCTTTGTTTATAAAAATTATTTACTGTTAGATTTTCATCATCCAGATGAAATATATTTTGATATTTTTTGAAAATGTTTATTAATTCTGTTTTTGCATGTTCATCACTATTGTTTATGTTAAGTGTATTTATTAATTTGTTAAAACGTTCCTCATTGTTTATATTATTGTAATTTAATATATTATAATTTTTAGGTGGGTCTGAAGTTGAATGCCCTTCAAAGTTACAGTGGAGTTCGTTGTATTTAAAATTGTTATATGTGTCATTACGTTCTTGGGTGCTATCGAATTACTTAAGAAAACTCCGTCTCCTAACTCATTATTAAATATGACGCTATCCTCATTTATATTTAATTTTACTGGTTGTTTAATTTCTGTTCTTGGTGGTATTGTTATTGTTAATTCATTACATGTTTTTGTTTGCATAGGCAAAATTATTGTTGTATTGTTTACAAACAAAGTTAATGTAAATGTTTCATAGTCAATTTTACTAAAATATTTCTTTAAAAAGTCTCGACCAATAATACCATCTGTTTCAATTGGAAAATCTGTATCACTAGTTGAAATGTATGTTTACATTTTATGTTTGTTAAATTTAGATTAAGGTCAATAGTTCCTATTGAATTGATTTCCTGATTTGTGACCCCTGTTAATTTACATCTTTCTTCTGGATAATATTCTTCATTTTCGAAATATTTGTTCATACGGCAGAGTGATATGTCGGCACCTGTGTCGACAAGAAATGTTAATTTTTTATTTTTGTATGTGACAGTAATGAAATTTGTATTATTTTCAGTTAATTTAAAAATCTTTAATTTTGGCTTTCCGGAATATTCTCGTACTCCGAGCCTTCCATGTTTCCCGTGTCGTTTATTGTACGTATATATCTTCTGTCTCTGTTATTGTTGTTATTATTATCTCTATTCGTATAACTGTTATTTCTTTTGTTAAAACTGTTGTTCCTAACATTTGTGTTACTGTTATTATTTGACCTAAAACTATTGTTTCCAGCGTTATTGTTACTTGTCCTGAAATTATTGTTTTGTCTGAAATTGTTATTATTTGGTCTCCAATTGTTGTTATTCTGTCTGTAATTGTTGTTAGTTGGTCTATAATTATTATTACTATTAGACCTGTAATTGTTATTATTAAAATTTTGTCTATTTGGTCTAAGGTTATTGGTTTGCCTATAACCTCTTTCAAAATGCATAATAGAGCTTGGGTTTGCTTTTTGCTCATTTTCTAATTCAGGAGTAAGTTTTGTTGCTTCTTGAAGATTTTTGGGACGTGCAGCAAAAATTGCTGTTTTCATATTATCATGTATGCATCTTTTAAATGATTTAAGGGCTAATTTATTATTCAGGGTAATTATGACTTTTTTCCGGTTCTGTGGCATAATTTCCTAACTCTTCAATTCGTAATTTATTAAGGTTATCTATTATATCAATCAATTTCTCCCTGTAATTATTTACCGTTAAATTTCTTTGGTACAAATTGTTTAACCTATCCTGTAGTTGTGGAATTGTCTTGTTACTTCTGTATCTTTGCCGTAATGTGTTCTTCAATGCGTCAAAAGTCTCAGGTACAACAATAACACCAATAGCCGTTCTAACATTTGAAGTTAGTTTAGCATGGAAAACGTACTGAAGGAAATCTTTTTTAGCTATTTCTGATAAAGTTTTATATATGAGGTCACCTGTCATCATAAAGCATTCCAGTTCGTTGATATTTCCTGAGAATAATGGGAGAGTTTTGGAAGTTGTTTCTAAGCTAAATATTGCTATGATGGATTCTTTATCTTCTTGCATTTGAGCCTTGTTCAAAAATTCTATTATTGTTTTATATAAATTATTAAATTCTATCTTCAGTGCAACTGTATTCTTAGTGTCACCCTTTATTTCTAATGCTGTCTGAAAACATTCTTCAATATCTTCTATAATATCCAATTTTTCCTTTATGGTCTTTTTTGTATATTTTCTATTGGGACTTTTCTTTAAATTTGCCAAATATCTTTTAATATTTTCACAAATTGCTCCATATAAAATTTCTATTTTATTTTATTTTATTTTATAAATCTTATTTTTATTATCATATACTATTACACATAGTTATATAAAAGTTTTATTTTTTTTAAATTTATTTTTGTACCTCTGTTATAGCATTACTATTAACAGGGTTATTATTAATATTACCCACCCTTTTTCGGACATAGTCCTTAAAATGTTTGTTAATTCTGCATATAACGAATATGATAATTCCAGCTATTAATATAATTAATTTTATATCAAGTTCTTTCTTATTTTCTAATTGGCTATTATTGTTTATTATAGTTTCCTCTATTACTACCTCTTTGCTTTGAGGTCTTCCCATTGTTTATTTTGTCTATTTCTATCCAGATTTCCTGAGCTCTCTCCCATGGACTCGGGTATTCCTCGTCCTTTATTATTCTTTGGTTTTCGGCTAATTTTCCTCTTAGCCTCACTAGACGTCCACCTCTTTTTTTCTTTATTTTGGTGTCTATTTTTGGTATTGCTGTTAGTTTCTCTTCCTGTAATCTTTTTTGTTTCCTCTTGTACTCTTCTATTGTTAATTTTTGGGGACCTAATTTTGCGGGCACGTATTTTGCGATGACTTTTTTCGTTCCGGCCGGTACATATTCTTCCCTCTAAGGGATATACGGTTTAAGATGGCAGGATCGCCATGTGGTGGATAAATGCTTTTATAATGAAGATATAAATAAAAGGATTCTTGTAACCGGCAGTGTTTGCCGTTGGTTACGCTATAACAATTGCCGATCTTACCTTTTTTTCACGCCGAAGAGGGGTAAATGTACCTAACCGCACCATAGAGGAAGTCGTCACATCCTCCGTGTGTGGGGCCCTCACCCACTAAATCCCCCCTCGTCTCGTGGACCAAGGCAAAGTTGTTACCTATTTGAGTCTTTATTAGAATCTAATTTATTTGTGGCCAAAGGGCTCTTTTTATACAAAAATTTACATATGTATATTCTATATTATTCTAACTTACTTTAATTTACATTCTATCTTGCTTAATCCTATTCCATACATATACCTACTCTAATTTCGACAGTCGCAACTTGAAGAATTGACCAATCATATTGTCTTCAAATTGGGGGATTGAGTGACTTTATTGATGTCACTCAATTACCAATATGATCCCTTTAAACATACGTCGAAGTCGCCGTAGTCTAGTAGGTAGTGTGTAAAGTATTTTTTCGGCGACTTCCTCTCTTTCTGGCAAAAACTCTGAGAGTAAATAAAAATTGCCATGAAAAGTTTCTCAATAAATAAAAATCTGTCGTTCGGAGTCGACTTTAAACTGTAGGTCCCACCACTCATGTATAAAATTAACACACACAACATAAGTGGTGTGAGAAACTAGGACGTTGTACAATGGGTCAATTCGATCTCCGGGTACTGTACTTGTCTTAATTGACAAGTACACGTCCTCTAACCTAACCTAACATTCGTCACATTTCATTCAAGTACAGCTTGATCGAATATTGTTTATGTTTGTAGTATGTGTCGCGTGTGTATGTACGTTTGTGTGTTTAATGTTTTGTGTAAGGTACAGCAGTGTGTAATGAAAGATCACACTACAATACAGAAAAGAGATGGAGACTTGTCATTGATTATAGAGGTATTAATAAAAAATTACTCGCTGACAAATTCCCTCTAAATCGCATAGATGACATATTGGGTCAGTTAGGGAGAGCAAAATATTTTTCATGCCTTGACTTGATATCGGGCTTCCATCAAATAGAGCTCGAAGAAGAATCTAAAGACATCGCGTCTTTTTCAACTGACGAAGGATCTTATAGATTTAAAAGACTCCCTTATGGCATTAAAATTGCACCAAATTCATTCCAAAGAATGATGTCGCCGGCCTTTTTGGGTTAACACCATCCCAAGCGTTTGTATATATGGACGATTTAATAGTCGTTGGTTGCTCTGAAAAACACATGCTACAAAATTTGAAAGATGTGTTTACCTTGTGTAGACAACACAACCTAAAACCACACACGGATAAGTGTTCATTTTTCCGTTATGAAGTGACATTTTTAGGACACAAATGTACAGGTAAAGGTATATTACCTGATGACAGAAAATTTCCTGTAATTGAAAATTATCCTAACCCAACAAATGGAGACGAAGCTAAACGGTTCATTGCATTCTGCAATTATTATAGAAGATTTATTAATAATTTTGCTGAATCATCACGCCACATTACTAGACTATATGGAAAAAACATACGTTTTGAATGGACTCAGGAATGCGAAAACGCTTTTCAATATTTGAAAAAACAATTCCTGAGCCCACAAATACTACAATATCCGGATTTTACTAAAGAGTTCTGCATAACGACGGACGCTAGCAAAAAGACGTGTGGAGCCGTATTAAGCCAAGAAAAACAGGGTATTCAATTACCAATTGCTTATGCGTCCAGAGCTTTCACAAAAGGTGAAAGTAATAAATCCACAATTGAGCAAGAACTCACTGTCATACATTGGGCAATACAACACTTCATACCATATATATACGAAAAAAAATTCTTAATTAGAAGTGACCATAGGCCACTCACCTACTTGTTTTCGCTTAAGAATCCGTAATCTAAACTAACACGCATGAGGTTAGATCTAGGGGAATATGATTTCGACGTTAAATTCATTAGGGGTAGGGATAATCACGCGGCGGATGTGCTGTCGCGTATAAATTTCAATGACATCCAAAATAAAGAATTGCAAACAATACTGAAGGCAACAACTAGGCTTCAGGCTAGAAAGAAAACAATCTGTGCATGACTAAAGACATTACTAAATATGTCAAGAAATGGAAAACATGCCAAATGAATAAACCTGTAATTAAGGGCAGAGAACCCTTTATTTTAACTCCTACTCCAATAAAGCCTTTTGAGATAGTTATTATAGACACTATTGGACCTTTACCACGGTCCGATTCTCAAAACGAATACGCGGTGACAATAATGTGCGACTTAAGAAAATATTTAATTGCCATACCTATTGACAACAAGTCCGCCAGAAATGTAGCGAAAGCAATCATGGAAGGATTCATTTTAATATATGGTTTAATGATTAAAATAGTCACGGACATGGGTACGGAATACATAAATCAAGTACTACAAGAGCTATGCACACTCATGAAAGTGGAGAAGGTAAACTCTATTCCATATCACCATGAAACACTCGGTACTGTTGAGAGATCACACAGAACATTCAACGAGTATCTGAGATCGTATATTTCAAATGACGGGTCTGATTGGGACACAGGGTTAAAATTTTTTGTGTATTGTTATAATACAATGCTTCCACGGCGCATGGCTATTGCGCTTTTGAATTTGTTTTTTAAAAAATTCCACCTATCTTGAATTTTACGAAAGACATCAGCATGGCTCCCTTGTATAATATTGATTCTTATGAAAATGAGGCCAAATTTAGACCTCAAGTTGCACACCGTAGCTAGTTTCGTAGAAAATTTCCAATGATCACGCTAATCCAGTAAATTTTTCGTTAAATGACCTAGTCCTCCTTAATAACGAAGCAGGTCACAAACTGGATATATATATATAAAGGATAACAACATTAAGATTGACGATGATAACGGTAAAACAGCGCTTATTATTTTCCAACTTACTGTTCTCACTATGTGAGTTGTCTTATTTATTTATTTTATTCCAAATAATAATTTTACAACTTTATTTGTTTACTTCTTAGTTATTTTATTTGACAATTTTAACAATATTTAGCAAACTTTATTATTTTGACTTTGTTATTTTATTTAACAATTGGATAAACTTATTTATTTTCAATCTGTTCTATTTAGCAAACTTTATTATTTTGACTTTGTTATTTTATTTAACAATTGAATAAACTTATTTATTTTCAATCTATTTTATTCAGCAAACTTTATTATTTTGACTTTGTTATTTTATTTAACAATTGGATAAACTTATTTATTTTCAATCTGTTTTATTTCACTATGTGAACTTACAAATTTATTATTTTAATTTCTTAAACTTTAGAGTTCTCACTATGTGAGCTGACTGAATAATAATTTACAAAACATTTTTAGCCTGACTGAGGAAACCCAAAACCACCTGCTGAGCCAGCAAATATCGGCGTGCAAAATTTTTGGCCAATTGGCCAATCAAATTAAGTCAATTGGGCAACATGAATTAAAATGTTGCGTTAGCAAATATTGGAAGAGTTTTTAAGGAATGAAATTAACATTTGGGCGGAAATGCAGAGGTTTAAATCTACCAAATGACGATGGACGTAATAACGGACATTAACTGCTCCCCCCTTTAAGACGAAGACGTCCCCGTCTGTTCGTAATTTTGGATAATATTGTTGATTTTTACTTTACGTTGCCTTTTAGCAAAAACGTAAGCAATACAAATTGTTAGGATTAATAGAAAAATAGAGACGGAGGCCTATAGGGTTCCTTTCACTTTCAGGTGTAGGTGAGAGATATGACATTTTTAATATTTATATCATGAAGGTATTGAAGTGACAATATAGTAGTGTGATCCGTCAAGTGAACGGTGTGAGCCACCGGAATCTCAGGACTTTTAAGGGCGATTTTCCGAAAATTTTTATATTCCGTTGAATTAATGGTCAAAGTATTGTCAAAAGTTATGAGATAAGTACCTCTTGGAAGATATTTTGTTAAATTTTCGGAAATGACTCTGGAGGGCTGGTTGTTTATGATGACGATTCCATCGTCAATCTCTATAAAGGTTTGCATATTTTGTGCGGAATTTGTGCCGCAAGCGGCTGTGTTATTGTTCAATAAACTGCTGAGGCATGAACTGTTCTTACTGCTCAATAATTCACAAAATGAAGAAATGCATTTCCTCTTACAATTCTTTAACATAATGTATTCGTAGCCACATTTTGTTACATCACCGGTCTCAAAACATAATGTAATATCATTATGGACAACAGGAAATATTAGTTTCTTATTACAAAATTTTAAGACCTTAGGAAATTTTATTAAAAATTTGATAATGTTCTCATTCTGTAGAACTTTTAATTTGGAATTCTCAATTATTTCACTTACACTAATATCGGGATCTGCTTCGGATTTTAAGATGAAATCTATTTCTGAACTATCCAACAAAATTGGATTAATCATTTGCAACTTTCCCAAAGCTATGGACAAAGCTATATTATCTAGTTCCCTCAGTATTTCTCTATTTCTTTCGCTTAGCAGACTATAAAGGTATCCCGAATCCATTTCCGAGGTTTTTACTTTCTTTACAAGTGTATTGACAGTTTTAGTTAAGTTATTAATTCTAGACTGTATTTCAGTGTTTATAATTAACTGCGTGTTACTTGCTGTAATCAATTCGTTTTGTTTGTCATAGACCTCAGTCATATCATCGTGATCCGGCGTGCCAGCTATGTATTTCAAGGCAGTCCCAATAAAATTTATGCTACGAGCGTGTCTGTGGTGCATTCGTAAGGACTGTAGTGCTTTTTCATCTGATTCCAGTAATTTACGCATATGTGATTTGGGCAATAGGTTTGTTAGGTTTCTAGTCTCTTCTACTATAGTTGTGAAATTTGACAGGTCCGTTACATGAGCCAAAGCTCCATAAGAATTAAAGATTGCTACTTCTCCGTCCGCTACTGGGATGTAGTGTGAGGTGGAATAATCCAAGATGGCAGCATAGTTGGTGGTCAGAATTATTGTAAATATTAGGGTGCTGCAATAAGGAAACGAATATTATCTTTGTGGACTATTCTATTGTCAATTTTTACGGTTGTGCCCAAATCCTCTTGCACCACTTTTTCGCAAACGTATGACTAAATTTATTTCCCAAACGCTTATTTACTCTAACAAAAACCTTTTCTCCAGGGCTGTATGATTTAACTATTGCTTTTTTGTTGTGATAATCAAGATCAGACTTTTGCTTTGCCAATATTTTGCGTTGAACCCTTTCTGTCAAACCATCCGGTATAGACTGAATTATGTCTATTGGTCTAAGTTCGGTGGTTGAGTGAATTGACCTATTATATCATGTGGTGGCTATTAATACCAATTCCACTGTGTCCTCGAAAGCACATTCCAATTTAAGACATCTAGCGATTTCAGTTAAAGTTCCGTGGAACCTTTCGACTTGGCCTTTGGAAGTACTGTGCATTGGTGGGGTTGTGTAAACCTCAATATCGAAGTTGTTCTTGACTAGTGATTTTATGGTTTGTGAATTTAGGGACTTTTCGTTATCACAAATCATTGTTTTCGTTCCTTTAAAAAAATTCAAAATTTCTATGAGTGCTGGTTTAACATCAATTATGGCTCTTGACGCAATAGGTTTCACTATGGCAAACTTTGAAAACTTATCCAAACAAGTCAAGAACATTTTTTTTTGTCTGTGGTATAGATGTCGATATGAAGTATCTCACCTGGAAAGGAAGTTATAGGAGTTTCGCCCAATTCATGTTTTTGAGGATGTCTTTGATACTTTGCCAGGTGACAAATTTTGCAATTTTTCGCAATCTCTCTAAGTTTTTTCCTTATATCAGGGAAATAGTAGTCTTGAAGGACTTGCTTTGCGTTTTCCGACGCTGAACGATATGCCCTATTGTGTTCGTTTGCCAGCATTTCGACGTGATCGTCGGAATTGAAGATATCAGGCACGAATTTATTAGCATACCGAAACTTTACAGATGGATAGTTTGTTATGAGAAGATGTTGAATTTGACCCAACGTATGCAAGTCGCAATGAATAGCGTTAACTACCTGTGGGTTTACACAATCTTTTAATGTGACCAAGAGATTTTCAATTTTGTCGAACGTTACAAGGTGTCGAATTCGGTCTTTGAAAATAATCCTCGTTACTTTCTTACATTCAGTACCCTCGGTAAGAACAATTTGGTTTCTGAAACAGTTGACCGGATTTTCGACAGTGGGAATAATTTCAGTAAGCGAAATTTCGGTTCCGTATGCCTGGAGTGAAGGGTTTTTCAAAGTCCGGATACAAAAGAGTGACACATTCAGAGGATAGGATTCTTTTTAACCTCTCGAAAGAATTTAAGGCGTCTTCATCTAATTCTATTTTGATGTGTTTAGAATGTTTAGTGCCAACATGATCATTTCCGCCTCTCAGAAATCTAGTAAGCGGCTTCGCGATGGCTGCATAGTCCTTGACGAATCTTCTGTAATACCCCGCTAATCCCAAAAAAGACCTTAGGCTTCTTAGTGTTTTGGGGACCTCGTAATTCAGGATAGCTTCTACCTTCTTCGGGCAGGTCTTTATTCCGTCGGTTGAAACAATAAACCCCAAGTACTCTACAGAGGTTTTGAAAAATCTTGACTTTTCTAATGATACCCTCATATTTGCATGGTAAAGTTTCTTCAGAATTCTGTCGATATCATCAATATGTTTCTGCTCAGAGTCAGAGAATATTATGATATCATCGATGTAAACATGACAGGATTTCCCTATTTCGTCACGCAAAACGTCGTCAATCGCTCTTTGGAAAATACTAGGTGCGTTTTTAAGCCCAAATGGCAAACGGCAAAACTCGTATTTCCCGTTATATACACTGAAAGCAGTCTTCTCGCGATCACGCTCAGCCAAATTAATTTGGTGAAACCCACTCTTTAAATCCAAAGTTGTGAAGAATTTCGATCTTCCAAGATTTCACAAGATAATTGACGGGTCGGGTATTGGGTATTTGTCTGGAATGGTTTTAGAGTTAAGCTTAGTAAAGTCAAAAACCAGACGTCTATTGGGTTTGTCATTTTCGTCCAGACCCTTTTTATCGACAACCCAAACTGGGCTATTGTAAGGTGATCGAGACGGTCTTATTATGCCGTTCTTTAGAAGTTCTTTCACCTCTTTATTAACAAACTCTATCATTGAGATGGGATATGACTGATACCTTGAATATATTGGCTCTTGGTCTATGGTCCTAATTGTAGCTGAAATTTTAATGTTGTACGGTAGAGCTTCGTTTGGGTTTGCAAAAACGACCGAGTTTTTATTAATTATTTCGAAAAATACTTGTTCGACGCCTTTTGGAATGCCAATATCACTCACCAAAGCATTGACCGTGTCTAGGCCGAGGTACTTTAGTTTTTCTTGACCACCCTCAAAGTAGATGATGTCGTGTTCGGTGTCGATAACTCCCTTTATGAAGCTGTATCCAATGATACCGTCAAAAAGGGATAAGTTTGGAAGAATAAAAAAGTCTCAGTTTTACCAAAAACGTTAACTAATGTTTTTCTATTCACCAAATCAGCTCCGTGAATAGATTTTACTAAAAATGAGATTTCTAATTTGTTTATGTTTTTGAGTCCGGTAAGGTTTGTAATATAGCTTTTCGATGCGCCAGTGTCAATCAGGAGTTTTATATTTTTACCGCCTATTATTCTTTTGACGTAGGGGAGTACTGAGCCTCCTCTAAAAAAATTATTTCATCCTCAAAGGCTGGATCTGCATGAGTCTGATTCTCCAAAAAACTCTGATAAGGCTGAATATCGGGATTTCCCCGATAATCGTGAACCTCCTCAGAAAATTCATTCTGAAGGACCTCAAGGCCAAGATTGTTGATTCTTTGGATCTTTCTGGGAATCTGTTTATCGGATGTTATGTCCCTTTTCTGTGTATGGAACTGTTCGCATGCTTACATCAGTGTCGACTGGCTGGGAAGTCGACGTAGGGTTGAACCCTTGTTGGTTCATGTCCTGAGCTGAATTCGGCATGAAAGCGCGAAAATTTGGGTGGGACCTGAAATTAGAATTTGTGGTATTGTAACGTTGCGACTGATTGAACGGTTGCTGAGTCCGATTATGAAAATGTGGCAAATTCGGTTGCACGGAATAGCCAGGAGGGGCTTGTGGGCGTGTCAGCTGCTGGTTGAAAAGATTTTGTCTAGTATTTTGCTGGTTCTTGGGGAAATTTGAGACAAGTCATTTTGTGAATTGTTATTTAGACCATGATTATAGACAGCTGCGAAGTGGTATCGATTTTGGTTAGTTTCTAACTCCTGGGACAGAGCCAACGCAGTCGGTAAGTCTGCAGGCTTGCCAGAGAATAGTGTATCGCACAACGGTTTTCTAAGTCCAGAGACAAAAACCCGCAATGCGTCGTCCCGATATTTTTGGTTAAGCGACCTGATTAAGGCATCATCGCCTTCATAGGACATCATGACCTTGTTGACAATGGCAGTCAGCTTCCGTTCTACCTCATCATAGAACTGAATAATAGACCTCCGATCCTGCCTGAGCGTGGAGAGTTCCTGTTCCAATGTAAATATGGACTTCTTGTCCATATAAATGAAGTCCAGCCTAGCCACGATGGCCTTGAAATTAAGCACCGTATTGTAGGCGCTTAGTGCAGCGTCCGCGCTTCCTGTGACCTTATTTCGCCGGATTGCCACAGCCTGATAGTATTTCGAGCTACCACAGTAAGGCTCGAACAGCTTATGTGCCGTGATGGCGGCCTGCTGCCAAGAATTCAGGTACTGACTTGGCTATATCCAGAGTCTCGTCACACTGTACTCCAGGCCTCAGCTCTATCTCCCTATACTCCTCGACAGCGGACGGTGGCTGCAAACTATCAACTCTAGCTGTCAAATTATTTATAGTGGTCTGAAGCTCATCTTTAGTCCTCTGGACAGCCTGATTAATGGCAGTGTCCAGGAGTACTCTCAAATTCGCCGCGTCCATTCCGTTGCTACTTCCTACCGCGTCTGTCCTCTGTCTGTCAGAAATTGTCAATGCTCTTATCCTAGCTGAGAGTTCTTCGGATCTCCTTATGATCTCACTAGGGTCCATAAACCTCTCAGAAATTGCCAAAGAATATAAAAAGAACCACAAATCTCTAAAGCCACCCTATGGTACTCTATCCGAAAAGTGTTAAAACGAAGGTATTCGCTCAAAATTCGAAAATTCATCCGATATAAAACTTAATTGGAATCAAAAATCATTTTATGAAAATTATTTTATGACATGAAACTAATTTCTAATTAAAAAAATTTTTAAATATCTCAATAAAATAAAACAAATTCTTATTTCTAAGGCTTACAAGTAGGTCTTCATGTTGTCAGCACGTTGATAATAATTGTTGCAGGTACCATCCACTTCTTCTAGCTTAGTCTTCGTCCTTGCCTCTAACGGGTATCAGAAGTTATTCAAAATTTCTTTCTTCAGCCTCGTTTTTATATTTATTTTCGATTTTATATATAAACTTTTATTGTTGCAAGTTGTTAAGCTTACGTTTTCTTTTGATATTTATTGAGTTTTCTGTTTTCATTTATCTAAACCTTTTTTTATTTGAATAAAATTTTTTACTATGCTGAACTTTATTTTTTTTTATTAAATTTGAATTTTAAGTTTATATTTTTATTATTATCACTTTTAATAGTTTTGTATTTTTATAACATTTCAGTTTTCATTCATCAAAACCATTTGATATTTTTCTACCATGTAGAACCTAATTGCTTCTATTAAATTTGAATTTTAAGTTTACGTTTTAAATTACCACTTTTAGTAGTTTTGTACGAGTCACACATTTTAAATTCTACTTATTTTTTTCACTGTATAGTGATTTCACGTTGGGCGCCAATTATTTTCCAACTTACTGTTCTCACTATGTGAGTTGTCTTATTTATTTATTTTATTCCAAATAATAATTTTACAACTTTATTTGTTTACTTCTTAGTTATTTTATTTAACAATTTGTTAAACTTCTTTATTTTCAATCTGTTTTATTTAGCAAACTTTATTATTTTGACTTTGTTATTTTATTTAACAATTGGATAAACTTATTTATTTTCAATCTATTTTATTTAGCAAACTTTATTATTTTGACTTTGTTATTTTATTTAACAATTGAATAAACTTATTTATTTTCAATATGTTTTATTTCACTATGTGAACTTACAAATTTATTATTTTAATTTCTTAAGCTTTAGAGTTCTCACTATGTGAGCTGACTGAATAATAATTTACAAAACATTTTTAGCCTGACTGAGGAAACCCAAAACCACCTGCTGAGCCAGCAAATATCGGCGTGCAAAATGTTTGGCCAATTGGCCAATCAAATTAAGTCAATTGGGCAACATGAATTAAAATGTTGCGTTAGCAAATATTGGAAGAGTTTTTAAGGAATGAAATTAACATTTGGGCGGAAATGCAGAGGTTTAAATCTACCAAATGACGACGGACGTAATAACGGACATTAACTTACATAAAAACAGATTGTAAAAATGTATCTGAAAATTTTTATATCCACATAAAAGCCTACAACAACTACTCGCGAATAATATAAACTACACCTAATTCTGTTTTTACACGGTAGATTGGTTCCAGAAAAAACCGTGTAAAAAAAAACCGTGTAAAAAAAGACACTAGTCGTATGCAAAAATAGGTGATTGGTTCCTAATCTCTAAAACCTATTAAAATTAGTGAAAAACAAGGATTTTTTAAGAAGTTTTGTATTTGACATTTTCTTTTAGGGATTCATAAAATATTTAACAAAATTAAAAACATAAATAACTTAATAAATATAAAATATTAACACATTTCAATTGCTCTGACCTTTGTGCTTGTATGCACAAAAAGGGAATTCCCCTAAATTCATGCCATTTACATTTGCTTTGACCAGTAAATTTGCTTGTACGCGCAAAAAGGGAATTCCCTTAAATTTGTGATATGAACATACTTTGCAAAAATTAAATTTGACAAAAAAAATTAAGCTCAAAAAATTTTAAACCGTGCTAAATGGAAAAGAATCGTTTAAAAAAATTAAAAATATTTTATTTTCAAACCGTGTTATATCAAAACCGTGTAAAAAAAGACCGTGTAAAAACAGAATTGGGTGTATATTTAATTTCTTATAATTCTTGTGAGTTGGTTGTTTCCAGCTAAATGGTTCTTCTCCTGTAAAAACTTTGATACAGCAGTTAAATTGTCATAATATTTCTCCAGTAAACATGCTTGATACCAGTCTTTTGCGGACATTACCAATTTAAACCTTTATATCCTTTTATATTCCAGGCTTTGGCAGGAATATTGTTATCCAAATCAACTTTAAAATATATATTCAATATGTCAAAAGTCTACTGTATGGCTTCTTTCAATTTTTTCTCCATCCGCTAAAACTATACATTTTTTTGCTTAAGTGGTTTTAGCCTCTTACTATATAAATCTTATATAATTAGAGTTTATTTCGTTTTTTTATAGGGTCTTCATTATCCTAAAATTCTGAAGAAAAAAAATTAATTTCTTTTTCTTTACTGAAGGGAAAGTGAATGGCACAATTTATATATTTTATTATTCTTTTACATGACAGAATTTATATATTATTTCATAAAAAAAGTTTGTAGTATGTTTATGTACCTTCGGGACCACTTACTCCATACAAATTTAGGAGCATTCATAGCTGTAAAAGAGTAAAAAAATTGCAGAATTGTGAAAATGAATTGTGTGCGATCGGTCTTTAGGTTTGTAACATGTATCATGAAAAGGTATTGCTTTTTAATGTTTTTTTTTTGTCTTGAGCCGGAGGTGGGAATTTTCGAAAGACACTTTTGTTCCAACAAAAGAGTGCACGATTCACTGGTGCCTACGTACTAAACCCACCCCCTACACACTGCAACCACTCTCCCCCCGCGGGACTGCCGTAAGGTATTACTTCGCGGATGGCTGGTTAGCTTGAAAGCTTTATCACATCAATTTAAATTTCGCCTCCGTTCCTCCAGTCTTCGGAGTACTACCATTACTTCAGCCATCCTCTGACTATATTGACTCCATAGCATCCTACAGTTCAACAGCTCTTCCATTAGCCGGCTTGGTCCTAAATTTGTTTCTCCCGGCCATCTAAATCTGGGACAGCATGTTAGAATATGCTCCGCATCTTCCTCCTCATCTACACAGTTTGGGCATATAGGAGAAGTGTCATGACCAAATCTGTGCAGGTACTTCCTGAAGCACCCATGACCAGTTAGGAACTGGGTCACGTAGTAGTTCAATACGCAATGTTCGTTCTTCATCCAAGGGGTTACATCAGGGACAAGACGAAATGTCCATCTTCCCTTTAGAATGCTCTCCCATCGTGACTGCCATTTGTGCATGGAAGTCCTTCGTTCCTCCGCTTTTATAGCCGCTATTTGTCCCGGGTACTCGAGACGGCGAAGGTATATCCTTCTCATCTCATCCGCCAGTATATCTTGTGACGACAAAAGGCGAGAGCTTGTTTTTGTCCACACCATATTGCCATATTTCTACCCATTATTATATTATATACTTATAATTGTTTATTATTGAAAATAAAATTTTTGTTCTTATTATTATTATTATATTATATACTTTATAATTGTTTTTAAACCTGAATTATTGAATATACAATTTTTGTTTCTCAAAATATTTTAGCATTTAAGTTCATAATAAGCTCCACTGTGCCTAAAATATGTCATAAAATCGTTGTGTAGATTTTGTAATCTATTTTTTTAGCAAAATTTTATAACGGTAGTTGTACGACTTAAATATTACATATATACAGTGTTCTTGTACTCTCTGTTCAATTCCATTATCGCTTGTTCTCCCATTCGTAATGTGTAGAGTATGACGCAACATGTTCGATGTTGCTAATTGTTCGATCATGTTTAATCTGTCACTCGTTACTTTTGGGTATAAAGGCGGGTATGATTTGAACAGTGGGGGAAGTTGGTGATGAGTGGCTGGTAGGTGAGGTCGATTTTATTTATTAACATTGGCTCTCGCTTAGTAAAATAAACTAACTAATTAGTGGTGTGGTTGACCACGCTAGTGAGAGCTTTATTCACAGCCGACATTAGCAACTGACGAGAAGGCCGGCACAACAACTGTTCTGTGCGTAGGCCGTTCAATTGTTGTACTGGGATTTCTTCCTAAGGACGGACACTGGAGGCCTCAGAGCCACAATCATCCCGTGCGTAGGCCGTTTGATTGTCGTTCTGATATCCTCCTTTGGTTGACGTGACGACGGTGCCGAGGAAAGATCATCGGGACAGTAGGAATCATTCTGTGCGTAGGCCGTTTGACTGTTGTTCTGACCACCTTTTGACACACTCAGCACTGTCGCTTGACGGACAATAGTGTGGCCGGCCAAGTTATTTACTTTTTTTCCTTTCTTTAATTAATTGTAAATTCAATCTTTTTTTGCGTCTAGTTATCTTAAGGTAGCAAATAAGTTATTTCAGTATTTATAAATAAATAGAATTTCGTCGAAAAACAATTGTGTTTGAATGTAACCACTGGACGCCGCTGATCTACCCCAGCACTCAAGCGGAAACGTGTCGTTACAATCTATTGGTATTCTCTTTGCCAATACCAAAACTGCTTCATCAGACACTGTCCTGAAGCCACTTATCCATCTAATCGCGCTTAGACGATACACCGAGGACAGTATCCTCCTCGTCGTCCCCACTGAGAGTGCTTCCGACCATATTGGGCAAGCATACAGCATTATCGACGTTACTACCGCCGAAATTATTCTACTTTTAAATGGACTTGGTCCTCCAATATTTGGCATCATCCTCGCCAGTGCTCCCTGTGTTACAGATGCTTTTTCACCGATGTATTTCACGTGCTCCTTGAAGTTCAATCTGTCGTCGATAATCACTCCAAGGTATTTTATCGCCCTCTTCGATTCGATCCTTGTGCCTCCAACGGTCAATTCCATCTTCTCCACTATCTTCCGGCTGCTTATCAAGACGGCCTCCGTTTTTTGTGCAGCAAGTGTCAAACCTGCCTCATCCAGCCATGCTCCAACATTTCGAATCGCTGTGTTCGTTTTCTCCTCTATTTCTCCTACCGTTTTAGCTACCGAGACTATGGCAATGTCATCTGCAAAGCCCACAATTGTAGTCCCGCTTGGCAATCGCAGTCGAAGTACTCCATCGTACATAATGTTCCATAGTAGTGGCCCAAGTACGGAGCCCTGCGGGACTCCCGACGTCACTACGTATTCCTGCTCTCCTTCATCCGTTAGGTATATTAGCTTCCTGTCCTGAAAGTAATTATTCAGAATCTCCATTAAGTATGTCGGCGTAGCCATGTTAAAGAGGGCTCTCATAATACGCCCCCAATTCGCGGAGTTGAACGCGTTTTTAACGTCAAGTGTCCTTGGTGCCAAATCTCCATCTTTCGCCCTCTATTGCATCTCTTGCAATGTCGACTACCCTCCTTATCGAGTCAACAGTGGACCGTCCTTTCCTAAATCCGTATTGCAGGTCCGAGAGAGCTCCCCCTGCCTCGGCACATGTTAGTAGTCGATTGTATATTATCCTTTCCAGTATTTTTCCCATCGTGTCAAGTAGGCAGATGGGCCGATACGACGATGGTTCCCCTGGCGGTTTACCAGGTTTTGGAATGAGAACCAATTTCTGCCTCTTCCACCTACGTGGAAAAACACCCTCGACGAAGCACTTGTGGAACACCTTGGCGAACGTATCCGGTCTGAGCCGGATAGCCGCCTTAAGTGCCCTATTCGGGATTCCATCCGGCCCCGGTGTTTTCCTATCTCCTATTCCAGTGCATGCTGCGAGTACCTCCTCTCCTGTTTCCTCGGGTATGGTATGAATGGCCTCCGGCTCCCTACTTATAAAAGTGTAGGGCTGGCCACGTGGGAATAATGTACCAATGATCTCCCGTAGCAAAACTGGACAACCTAGTTTAGGCTGTTCTCGAGCACCGATTCTCTTGCAGACGACTCTGTACGCCGTCCCAAAAGGATTGATGTCAGCTTCCTGGCATATCCGCTGAAAGGATAGTTTCTTGCTCCTTTTAATGGCTCTTCTAAGCTGACGCCTTAGATTCTCATATGAAGCCCGTTCGACTTCCCATGTCGGTCTTCCTCTCGTGGGCTGGGCCCGTCTTCTCGCCCCAAAGCACGCCGACCGAAGTCTTCGAATATCGTCATTCCACCAGTAGCAGGGGGAACGTCCCCTACACAGTTCTCCTAGGCATAGCAGCATCACATGCAGTGTTGAGCATTTCGTATACGCCGCTCACTAATTCCTCGACCGTGCTGCCAGTCGTATGAAAAGACGACAACATCAATCTATACGTCTCCTCGTCAAAGCGGGAGTCCTTCCGTTTAGGTCCCGTAAACTTCGGCAATCCGTTTCCTCTCGTGTTGCGCCCAGTAACCGTCATCACGATTGCCTGATGGTCACTATTCGTGAAGTCCTCAGTTAGCCTCCATGCGGTCCGCGAAACAAGGCCATCGCTCACAAACGATAAATCTATTATCGAGCTCGATCCAGCTCTCCTAAATGTGCTTCTTCTTCCGTTATTCATCAGCGCCACAGGAAGGGAAGCGAATGTTTCCAAGAGGCAGCGACCCCTGGCGTTAGTATATCTACTACCCCATTCGATCGCCCAAGCGTTAAAATCTCCTGCAATAATAACGGGGGTGTTCAGGCGTACGTGTGACGCCAGCCTCTCCAGCATATGTTGGAACTCATCCATTGACCACCTCGGTGGGGCGTAACAGCTGTAAACGGAAACTCCCTTTATCCTGGCCATAATAAAACCAATGTCCCGCGCATAGGTTTGCTGAAAGGGTAATGAACCACAAGTCCATACAGCCGCAGTACTAGATTCGTCCGTGATCCAAGTACTATTCATCGGTACTCTATAAGGTTCGCTTATGATTGCGACATCGATATTCTCCTCCTTTACTCTCTGGACCAATAGGTCCTGGGCTGCTTCGCAATGATTCAGATCGTGATTTAAGAGCGCTTTGAAACTGAGGACACTTCCTGCTCCCCGCGATATGTCCACACTTGCGGCATGTTCCCGAGCGGTCAACTTTACTCTTGCACAGGCGGGCTATATGTCCAAACTGCAAGCATCGGAAGCATTTCGTCGGAATGTTCCTCTCGCGAATCCTGCATATGACCCAGCCGATCCTAATTCTACTTTCCTTCAGGAGAATAGCTGTAGCTTCTGCACTGAGGCTCACTGTGGCCGTTTGTGTCCCACCGTATGCCCTCCTGAGACCAGCTATGTCGGCTTCAGCGAAGCACTCAAGGCCTGGAATGTTCTGTATTGCGTTATATACATCTCCCTTCTCCGTGATCTCATCAATGTCCTTTATCTCAATTGTCTTCCTCTCCTTTAGAGGGCGGACAGTCGCGCATTCCCCTAGGAGCTCTCCTATGGCTCCTCTGAAGTCCTCCGTTCGCTCGCCGTTCGTGCCGAGCTGAAGTAGTAGCTCCCCTTTGACGGTTCTCCGAATTTTTGTCACGTTTTCACCTAATTTACAGAGCTTAGGGTCCGTTTAAACCCTCCTCAAAATGTCAGCATACGATGTGTCATCCCTCGTTGCTATCGTTATCGCATCAGGCTTTGTTTTCCTCTCCTGAGGTTTCTTTCCTTCTTTTTCTTTTTAGTGACTTTTTGCCACCCTGGCTCTCCAGTCGATTCCTGAGCGTTTACCTGCTGACTCAGAGTCGTCTCAGTAGTCCTCCTAACCAAAGCTTTCGGTGCAGGATTTGGAGTTCTCCTCTTTGCTTCGGGAGTCTCAACAGTTTCCTCCTGTCTTCTCTTGCCCTCCTGATTTCTCATCCAGGGCGAAGTTTGAGTTGCAGAACTGCTGCAACTCTTCTCATCAGTTGACTGCCCCCTCAATTCACCTGCGTACAGGTCGTATAGGGTCTTAATAGAGTCGATTGCATCTCTCATCGGCTGGTGGATTGATCTCCTCTTTCCATCTTCCATCATATCAACTAAGCTCCTAATTTGGTCTCCGAGTTGACCAAAAACCTCGCTGGTCGATGCCGTCGGGTTGCTTCGCGTCGGTTCCGACCCCGATGCCACCAATCCTGAAGATTCTCCATTCACTGGAGATCTCGGAGTCCTCGTACTCTGACCGAATGGGTTCATTTCCCGATTCCGCACAGGAGATCTTAGAATCCTTGAGCTCTGACCGAAAGCGTTCAGCTCCAAGGTATTCATATCATTCATCGTCTTATTCGTAGGTTTATTTCTATTGTTCATCATTTCATTTGGGCCCCAACTCTCGGCCGCTGTCCTAATCCATCGTTGTAGTCGTCACAAAAGACCCCGTGGTTATCTATGCATAAACAGGGAGGTCACGCGAGGGTTGACATATAACCTCATGGGAATACGTGTTCAGAGCCAGGTCGACGTAAACCAGGAATTCGCATCTGGTCCTACAACACCAACTTAACGGTGATAAATCAGGAACGTACCGACAGACTTGCCATCACTTTAACGGGGCGGGGGCAATGACAGCATTAGCCCGACAGCCATTTCAGCCAGCTATCACACCGCTTACTAAAGTGCCGGAATACTGCCATCGTCAGCCTATATCACCAATTCAAATCCATTTCCGGTATAGGTATAGGATAGGATTCTTTTTAACCTCTCGAAAGAATTTAAGGCGTCTTCATCTAATTCTATTTTGATGTGTTTAGAATGTTTAGTGCCAACATAACCATTTCCGCCTCTCAGAAATCTAGTAAGCGGCTTCGCGATGGCTGCATAGTCCTTGACGAATCTTCTGTAATACGCCGGTAATCCCAAAAAAAGACCTTAGGCTTCTTAGTGTTTTTTTGGGGACCTCGTAATTAAGGATAGCTTCTACCTTCTTCGGGCAGGTCTTTATTCCGTCGGTTGAAACAATAAACCCCAAGTACTCTACAGAGGTTTTGAAAAATCTTGACTTTTCTAATGATACCCTCATATTTGCATGGTAAAGTTTCTTCAGAATTCTGTCGATATCATCAATATGTTTCTGCTCAGAGTCAGAGAATATTATGATATCATCGATGTAAACATGACAGGATTTCCCTATTTCGTCACGCAAAACGTCGTCAATCGCTCTTTGGAAAATACTAGGTGCGTTTTTAAGCCCAAATGGCAAACGGCAAAACTCGTATTTCCCGTTATATACACTGAAAGCAGTCTTCTCGCGATCACGCTCAGCCAAATTAATTTGGTGAAACCCACTCTTTAAATCCAAAGTTGTGAAGAATTTCGATCTTCCAAGATTTCACAAGATAATTGACGGGTCGGGTATTGGGTATTTGTCTGGAATGGTTTTAGAGTTAAGCTTAGTAAAGTCAAAAACCAGACGTCTATTGGGTTTGTCATTTTCGTCCAGACCCTTTTTATCGACAACCCAAACTGGGCTATTGTAAGGTGATCGAGACGGTCTTATTATGCCGTTCTTTAGAAGTTCTTTCACCTCTTTATTAACAAACTCTATCATTGAGATGGGATATGACTGATACCTTGAATATATTGGCTCTTGGTCTATGGTCCTAATTGTAGCTGAAATTTTAATGTTGTACGGTAGAGCTTCGTTTGGGTTTGCAAAAACGACCGAGTTTTTATTAATTATTTCGAAAAATACTTGTTCGACGCCTTTTGGAATGCCAATATCACTCACCAAAGCATTGACCGTGTCTAGGCCGAGGTACTTTAGTTTTTCTTGACCACCCTCAAAGTAGATGATGTCGTGTTCGGTGTCGATAACTCCCTTTATGAAGCTGTATCCAATGATACCGTCAAAAAGGGATAAGTTTGGAAGAATAAAAAAGTCTCAGTTTTACCAAAAACGTTAACTAATGTTTTTCTATTCACCAAATCAGCTCCGTGAATAGATTTTACTAAAAATGAGATTTCTAATTTGTTTATGTTTTTGAGTCCGGTAAGGTTTGTAATATAGCTTTTCGATGCGCCAGTGTCAATCAGGAGTTTTATATTTTTACCGCCTATTATTCTTTTGACGTAGGGGAGTACTGAGCCTCCTCTAAAAAAATTATTTCATCCTCAAAGGCTGGATCTGCATGAGTCTGATTCTCCAAAAAACTCTGATAAGGCTGAATATCGGGATTTCCCCGATAATCGTGAACCTCCTCAGAAAATTCATTCTGAAGGACCTCAAGGCCAAGATTGTTGATTCTTTGGATCTTTCTGGGAATCTGTTTATCGGATGTTATGTCCCTTTTCTGTGTATGGAACCCCTGAAATCTGTTACTTGGCACTGTTCGCATGCTTACGTCAGTGTCGACTGGCTGGGAAGTCGACGTAGGGTTGAACCCTTGTTGGTTCATGTCCTGAGCTGAATTCGGCATGAAAGCGCGAAAATTTGGGTGGGACCTGAAATTAGAATTTGTGGTATTGTAACGTTGCGACTGATTGAACGGTTGCTGAGTCCGATTATGAAAATGTGGCAAATTCGGTTGCACGGAATAGCCAGGAGGGGCTTGTGGGCGTGTCAGCTGCTGGTTGAAAAGATTTTGTCTAGTATTTTGCTGGTTCTTGGGGAAATTTGAGACAAGACATTTTGTGAATTGTTATTTAGACCATGATTATAGACAGCTGCGAAGTGGTATCGATTTTGGTTAGTTTCTAACTCCTGGGACAGAGCCAACGCAGTCGGTAAGTCTGCAGGCTTGCAAGAGAATAGTGTATCGCACAACGGTTTTCTAAGTCCAGAGACAAAAACCCGCAATGCGTCGTCCCGATATTTTTGGTTAAGCGACCTGATTAAGGCATCATCGCCTTCATAGGACATCAGGACCTTGTTGACAATGGCAGTCAGCTTCCGTTCTACCTCATCATAGAACTGAATAATAGACCTCCGATCCTGCCTGAGCGTGGAGAGTTCCTGTTCCAATGTAAATATGGACTTCTTGTCCATATAAATGAAGTCCAGCCTAGCCACGATGGCCTTGAAATTAAGCACCGTATTGTAGGCGCTTAGTGCAGCGTCCGCGCTTCCTGTGACCTTATTTCGCCGGATTGCCACAGCCTGATAGTATTTCGAGCTACCACAGTAAGGCTCGAACAGCTTATGTGCCGTGATGGCGGCCTGCTGCCAAGAGATATATTTTCGCGACTCACCCCCGAATTCAGGTACTGACTTGGCTATATCCAGAGTCTCGTCACACTGTACTCCAGGCCTCAGCTCTATCTCCCTATACTCCTCGACAGCGGACGGTGGCTGCAAACTATCAACTCTAGCTGTCACATTATTTATAGTGGTCTGAAGCTCATCTTTAGTCCTCTGGACAGCCTGATTAATGGCAGTGTCCAGGAGTACTCTCAAATTCGCCGCGTCCATTCCGTTGCTACTTCCTACCGCGTCTGTCCTCTGTCTGTCAGAAATTGTCAATGCTCTTATCCTAGCTGAGAGTTCTTCGGATCTCCTTATGATCTCACTAGGGTCCATAAACCTCTCAGAAATTGCCAAAGAATATAAAAAGAACCACAAATCTCTAAAGCCACCCTATGGTACTCTATCCGAAAAGTGTTAAAACGAAGGTATTCGCTCAAAATCCGAAAATTCATCCGATATAAAACTTAATTGGAATCAAAAATCATTTTATGAAAATTATTTTATGACATGAAACTAATTTCTAATTAAAAAAATTTTTAAATATCTCAATAAAATAAAACAAATTCTTATTTCTAAGGCTTACAAGTAGGTCTTCATGTTGTCAGCACGTTGATAATAATTGTTGCAGGTACCATCCACTTCTTCTAGCTTAGTCTTCGTCCTTGCCTCTAACGGGTATCAGAAGTTATTCAAAATTTCTTTCTTCAGCCTCGTTTTTATATTTATTTTCGATTTTATATATTTACTTTTATTGTTGCAAGTTGTTAAGCTTACGTTTTCTTTTGATATTTATTGAGTTTTCTGTTTTCATTTATCTAAACCTTTTTTTATTTGAATAAAATTTTTTACTATGCTGAACTTTATTGTTTTTATTAAATTTGAATTTTAAGTTTATATTTTTATTATTATCACTTTTAATAGTTTTGTATTTTTATAACATTTCAGTTTTCATTCATCAAAACCATTTGATATTTTTCTACCATGTAGAACCTAATTGCTTCTATTAAATTTGAATTTTAAGTTTACGTTTTAAATTACCACTTTTAGTAGTTTTGTACGAGTCACACATTTTAAATTCTACTTATTTTTTTCACTGTATAGTGATTTCACGTTGGGCGCCAATTATTTTCCAACTTACTGTTCTCACTATGTGAGTTGTCTTATTTATTTATTTTATTCCAAATAATAATTTTACAACTTTATTTGTTTACTTCTTAGTTATTTTATTTAACAATTTGTTAAACTTCTTTATTTTCAATCTGTTTTATTTAGCAAACTTTATTATTTTGACTTTGTTATTTTATTTAACAATTGGATAAACTTATTTATTTTCAATCTATTTTATTTAGCAAACTTTATTATTTTGACTTTGTTATTTTATTTAACAATTGAATAAACTTATTTATTTCCAATATGTTTTATTTCACTATGTGAACTTACAAATTTATTATTTTAATTTCTTAAGCTTTAGAGTTCTCACTATGTGAGCTGACTGAATAATAATTTACAAAACATTTTTAGCCTGACTGAGGAAACCCAAAACCACCTGCTGAGCCAGCAAATATCGGCGTGCAAAATGTTTGGCCAATTGGCCAATCAAATTAAGTCAATTGGGCAACATGAATTAAAATGTTGCGTTAGCAAATATTGGAAGAGTTTTTAAGGAATGAAATTAACATTTGGGCGGAAATGCAGAGGTTTAAATCTACCAAATGACGACGGACGTAATAACGGACATTAACTTACATAAAAACAGATTGTAAAAATGTATCTGAAAATTTTTATATCCACATAAAAGCCTACAACAACTACTCGCGAAAAATATAAACTATATTTAATTTCTTATAATTCTTGTGAGTTGGTTGTTTCCAGCTAAATGGTTCTTCTCCTGTAAAAACTTTGATACAGCAGTTAAATTGTCATAATATTTCTCCAGTAAACATGCTTGATACCAGTCTTTTGCGGACATTACCAATTTAAACCTTTATATCCTTTTATATTCCAGGCTTTGGCAGGAATATTGTTATCCAAATCAACTTTAAAATATATATTCAATATGTCAAAAGTCTACTGTATGGCTTCTTTCAATTTTTTCTCCATCCGCTAAAACTATACATTTTTTTGCTTAAGTGGTTTTAGCCTCTTACTATATAAATCTTATATAATTAGAGTTTATTTCGTTTTTTTATAGGGTCTTCATTATCCTAAAATTCTGAAGAAAAAAAATTAATTTCTTTTTCTTTACTGAAGGGAAAGTGAATGGCACAATTTATATATTTTATTATTCTTTTACATGACAGAATTTATATATTATTTCATAAAAAAAGTTTGTAGTATGTTTATGTACCTTCGGGACCACTTACTCCATACAAATTTAGGAGCATTCATAGCTGTAAAAGAGTAAAAAAATTGCAGAATTGTGAAAATGAATTGTGTGCGATCGGTCTTTAGGTTTGTAACATGTATTATGAAAAGGTATTGCTTTTTAATGTTTTTTTTTTTGTCTTGAGCCGGAGGTGGGAATTTTCGAAAGACACTTTTGTTCCAACAAAAGAGTGCACGATTCACTGGTGCCTACGTACTAAACCCACCCCCTACACACTGCAACCACTCTCCCCCCGCGGGACTGCCGTAAGGTATTACTTCGCGGATGGCTGGTTAGCTTGAAAGCTTTATCACATCAATTTAAATTTCGCCTCCGTTCCTCCAGTCTTCGGAGTACTACCATTACTTCAGCCATCCTCTGACTATATTGACTCCATAGCATCCTACAGTTCAACAGCTCTTCCATTAGCCGGCTTGGTCCTAAATTTGTTTCTCCCGGCCATCTAAATCTGGGACAGCATGTTAGAATATGCTCCGCATCTTCCTCCTCATCTACACAGTTTGGGCATATAGGAGAAGTGTCATGACCAAATCTGTGCAGGTACTTCCTGAAGCACCCATGACCAGTTAGGAACTGGGTCACGTAGTAGTTCAATACGCAATGTTCGTTCTTCATCCAAGGGGTTACATCAGGGACAAGACGAAATGTCCATCTTCCCTTTAGAATGCTCTCCCATCGTGACTGCCATTTGTGCATGGAAGTCCTTCGTTCCTCCGCTTTTATAGCCGCTATTTGTCCCGGGTACTCGAGACGGCGAAGGTATATCCTTCTCATCTCATCCGCCAGTATATCTTGTGACGACAAAAGGCGAGAGCTTGTTTTTGTCCACACCATATTGCCATATTTCTACCCATTATTATATTATATACTTATAATTGTTTATTATTGAAAATACAATTTTTGTTCTTATTATTATTATTATATTATATACTTTATAATTGTTTTTAAACCTGAATTATTGAATATACAATTTTTGTTTCTCAAAATATTTTAGCATTTAAGTTCATAATAAGCTCCACTGTGCCTAAAATATGTCATAAAATCGTTGTGTAGATTTTGTAATCTATTTTTTAGCAAAATTTTATAACGGTAGTTGTACGACTTAAATATTACATATATACAGTGTTCTTGTACTCTCTGTTCAATTTCATTATCGCTTGTTCTCCCATTCGTAATGTGTAGAGTATGACGCAACATGTTCGATGTTGCTAATTGTTCGATCATGTTTAATCTGTCACTCGTTACTTTTGGGTATAAAGGCGGGTATGATTTGAACAGTGGGAGCAGTTGGTGATGAGTGGCTGGTAGGTGAGGTCGATTTTATTTATTAACATTGGCTCTCGCTTAGTAAAATAAACTAACTAATTAGTGGTGTGGTTGACCACACTAGTGAGAGGTTTATTCACAGCCGACATTAGCAACTGACGAGAAGGCCGGCACAACAACTGTTCTGTGCGTAGGCCGTTCAATTGTTGTACTGGGATTTCTTCCTAAGGACAGACACTGGAGGCCTCAGAGCCACAATCATCTCGTGCGTAGGCCGTTTGATTGTCGTTCTGATATCCTCCTTTGGTTGACGTGACGACGGTGCCGAGGAAAGATCATCGGGACAGTAGGAATCATTCTGTGCGTAGGCCGTTTGACTGTTGTTCTGACCACCTTTTGACACACTCAGCACTGTCGCTTGACGGACAATAGTGTGGCCGGCCAAGTTATTTACTTTTTTTCCTTTCTTTAATTAATTGTAAATTCAATCTTTTTTTTGCGTCTAGTTATCTTAAGGTAGCAAATAAGTTATTTCAGTATTTATAAATAAATAGAATTTTGTCGAAAAACAATTGTGTTTGTATGTAACCACTGGACGCCGCTGATCTACCCCAGCACTCAAGCGGAAACGTGTCGTTACAATCTATTGGTATTCTCTTTGCCAATACCAAAACTGCTTCATCAGACACTGTCCTGAAGCCACTTATCCGTCTAATCGCGCTTAGACGATACACCGAGGACAGTATCCTCCTCGTCGTCCCCACTGAGAGTGCTTCCGACCATATTGGGCATGCATACAGCATTATCGACGTTACTACCGCCGAAATTATTCTACTTTTAAATGGACTTGGTCCTCCAATATTTGGCATCATCCTCGCCAGTACTCCCTGTGTTACAGATGCTTTTTCACCGATGTATTTCACGTGCTCCTTGAAGTTCAATCTGTCGTCGATAATCACTCCAAGATATTTTATCGCCCTCTTCGATTCGATCCTTGTGCCTCCAATGGTCAATTCCATCTTCTCCACTATCTTCCGGCCGCTTATCAAGACGGCCTCCGTTTTATGTGCAGCAAGTTTCAAACCTGCCTCATCCAGCCATGCTCCAACATTTCGAATCGCTGTGTTCGTTTTCTCCTCTATTTCTCCTACCGTTTTAGCTACCGAGACTATGGCAATGTCATCTGCAAAGCCCACAATTGTAGTCCGGCTTGGCAATCGCAGTCGAAGTACTCCATCGTACATAATGTTCCATAGTAGTGGCCCAAGTACGGAGCCCTGCGGGACTCCCGACGTCACTACGTATTCCTGCTCTCCTTCATCCGTTAGGTATATTAGCTTCCTGTCCTGAAAGTAATTATTCAGAATCTCCATTAAGTATGTCGACGTAGCCATGTCAAAGAGGGCTCTCATAATACGCCCCCAATTCGCCGAGTTGAACGCGTTTTTAACGTCAAGTGTGACAACCGCGCAGTACTCCTTGGTGCCAAATCTCCATCTTTCGCCCTCTATTGCATCTCTTGCAATGTCGACTACCCTCCTTATCGCGTCAACAGTGGACCGTCCTTTCCTAAATCCGTATTGCAGGTCCGAGAGAGCTCCCCCTGCCTCGGCACATGTTAGTAGTCGATTGTATATTATCCTTTCCAGTATTTTTCCCATCGTGTCAAGTAGGCAGATGGGCCGATACGACGATGTTCCCCTGGCGGTTTACCAGGTTTTGGAATGAGAACCAATTTCTGCCTCTTCCACCTACGTGGAAAAACACCCTCGACGAAGCACTTGTGGAACACCTTGGCGAACGTATCCGGTCTGAGCCGGATAGCCGCCTTAAGTGCCCTATTCGGGATTCCATCCGGCCCCGGTGTTTTCCTATCTCCTATTCCAGTGCATGCTGCGAGTACCTCCTCTCCTGTTTCCTCGGGTATGGTATGAATGGCCTCCGGCTCCCTACTTATAAAAGTGTAGGGCTGGCCACGTGGGAATAATGTACCAATGATCTCCCGTAGCAAAACTGGACAACCTAGTTTAGGCTGTTCTCGAGCACCGATTCTCTTGCAGACGACTCTGTACGCCGTCCCAAAAGGATTGATGTCAGCTTCCTGGCATATCCGCTGAAAGGATAGTTTCTTGCTCCTTTTAATGGCTCTTCTAAGCTGACGAGGCGTTAAAATCTCCTGCAATAATAACGGGGGTGTTCAGGCGTACGTGTGACGCCAGCCTCTCCAGCATATGTTGGAACTCATCCATTGACCACCTCGGGGGGCGTAACAGCTGTAAACGAAAACTCCCTTTATCCTGGCCATAATAAAACCAATGTCCCGCGCATAGGTTTGCTGAAAGGGTAATGAACCACAAGTCCATACAGCCGCAGTACTAGATCCGTCCGTGATCCAAGTACTATTCATCGGTACTCTATAAGGTTCGCTTATGATTGCGACATCGATATTCTCCTCCTTTACTCTCTGGACCAATAGGTCCTGGGCTGCTTCGCAATGATTCAGATCGTGATTTAAGAGCGCTTTGAAACTGAGGACACTTCCTGCTCCCCGCGATATGTCCACACTTGCGGCATGTTCCCGAGCGGTCAACTTTACTCTTGCACAGGCGGGCTATATGTCCAAACTGCAAGCATCGGAAGCATTTCGTCGGAATGTTCCTCTCGCGAATCCTGCATATGACCCAGCCGATCCTAATTCTACTTTCCTTCAGGAGAATAGCTGTAGCTTCTGCACTGAGGCTCACTGTGGCCGTTTGTGTCCCACCGTATGCCCTCCTGAGACCAGCTATGTCGGCTTCAGCGAAGCACTCAAGGCCTGGAATGTTCTGTATTGCGTTATATACATCTCCCTTCTCCGTGATCTCATCAATGTCCTTTATCTCAATTGTCTTCCTCTCCTTTAGAGGGCGGACAGTCGCGCATTCCCCTAGGAGCTCTCCTATGGCTCCTCTGAAGTCCTCCGTTCGCTCGCCGTTCGTGCCGAGCTGAAGTAGTAGCTCCCCTTTGACGGTTCTCCGAATTTTTGTCACGTTTTCAGCTAATTTACAGAGCTTAGGGTCCGTTTAAACCCTCCTCAAAATGTCAGCATACGATGTGTCATCCCTCGTTGCTATCGTTATCGCATCAGGCTTTGTTTTCCTCTCCTGAGGTTTCTTTCCTTCTTTTTCTTTTTAGTGACTTTTTGCCACCCTGGCTCTCCAGTCGATTCCTGAGCGTTTACCTGCTGACTCAGAGTCGTCTCAGTAGTCCTCCTAACCAAAGCTTTCGGTGCAGGATTTGGAGTTCTCCTCTTTGCTTCGGGAGTCTCAACAGTTTCCTCCTGTCTCCTCTTGCCCTCCTGATTTCTCATCCAGGGCGAAGTTTGAGTTGCAGAACTGCTGCAACTCTTCTCATCAGTTGACTGCCTCCTCAATTCACCTGCGTACAGGTCGTATAGGGTCTTAATAGAGTCGATTGCATCTCTCATCGGCTGGTGGATTGATCTCCTCTTTCCATCCTCCATCATATCAACTAAGCTCCTAATTTGGTCTCCGAGTTGACCAAAAACCTCGATGGTCGATGCCGTCGGGTTGCTTCGCGTCGGTTCCGACCCCGATGCCACCAATCCTGAAGATTCTCCATTCACTGGAGATCTCGGAGTCCTCGTACTCTGACCGAATGGGTTCATTTCCCGATTCCGCACAGGAGATCTTAGAATCCTTGAGCTCTGACCGAAAGCGTTCAGCTCCAAGGTATTCATATCATTCATCGTCTTATTCGTAGGTTTATTTCTATTGTTCATCATTTCATTTGGGCCCCAACTCTCGGCCACTGTCCTAATCCATCGTTGTAGTCGTCACAAAATACCCCGTGGTTATCTATTCATAAGCAGGGAGGTTACGCGAGGGTTGACATATAACCTCATGGGAATACGTGTTCAGAGCCAGGTCGACGTAAACCAGGAATTCGCATCTGGTCCTACAACACCAACTTAACGGTGATAAATCAGGAACGTACCGACAGACTTGCCATCATTTTAACGGGGCGGGGGCAATGACAGCATTAGCCCGACAGCCATTTCAGCCAGCTATCACACCGCTTACTAAAGTGCCGGAATACTGCCATCGTCAGCCTATATCACCAATTCAAATCCATTTCCGGTATACCAAAATTAGAACCTTACCGGGCTCGGTTCTAATGCCCCAATCAAGGGCGTCGTAGTTCGCCGCTTCGGTGGAACTGAGGGAACCACGGAGTCGTTACTCTCCTATTTTCCCATCTCTTGAGGGAACCCCCTGTGGGATGATGCCTAGTTAATGGCGGCATCGATTCGCCATGTCGCAGATAACGTCTTCGGTCACTTGTACCTTTTTGTAGTACGCCAACGTATCTGCCGCTCTTGGTCGGGGACTGCTTATTGGTTATTCGCAGCTAGCCTACCTGGGATAGGCCGTTCAGTTATCCGCCACCTACTGACCCCCATGGTAGCCCGAAGCTAAGCCCCATGTTGCTTTTTAATGTGTATGTGTGTGTGTGTGTTAAAATTTGAGAGCATGCATATCTGGAAAAGAATTAAATCATTTTAATTTTCAATTTTTCCATACAAATTTGGGATCATACCTGCTTCTTTTTGGTCCTTTCATTTGTATTGCTTTTCAAACGAATGGTTGGACGGACAGAATGAGTGTGTGCACGTTTACTCATCTACATCCCAGAGTATAAATAGACTGTAATGTGAAAATGTATGTACGTATGTACGAATGATTGGACGGACAGAATGAGTGTGTGCGTAATAAGTAATGTGTATGATCGTTTTTTTTTTTAATAATAAATTCTAGGCACGTATTGCTCATGATCACAGGTAGAAGGAATAGAAATATAAACTGAAAAGGGTAGGTTGGTTGTGCGGTTGTTTTTTATTTTTTGTATGATTTAATTAGAAGGATTTTTAAATTGATAAGAAAGAAATGTATAGTTGTACCTGCGTTTTTTTTCACGCATAAGTAGAATATCTGCTTTTACATAAATAGAGTATAAATAGACTTGTTTTAAGGATTTAGATTTTTTTAGTTTTACTGTTTAAATAAATAAAATTATAAAACAATCAGATTAATTAAAACAAATTAGTTTTTTTTCTTAGGTATGCATATTTTATTTTTGGATTTTGTTATTTTGTACAATACAGTACATATATCTATTGAATATAATAATAGTTAAATATTCGTTTATATCGATTAAATAGCTTAAGTGTTAACAAATATTTTTCATAAAATGTTTGGCATCTGTAAATGTCAAAAGATTCTGAGTAAATTTTTTTCACAATAATACAAATGTATGACATTATTAATACATAAAAATGGATTACTTATTTTACTAATGTTGCATATTCTTAGTTCATTTATAAGTTTCATAAATAAATCTATATGTTCCTTATTAATCTGATTACTATGTTTGGTTAAAAAAGTCAATAGTAGGTTGAGTAAGTGCGGGACGATGTACACTGAATTATTTCATTTCAATTTATATTTATTGAATAAAAATTTTAAACACGAGTGCCCACAATTAAATGATCGTGACCAGATAGCAAGCAGTTCGTGATTAGATATAAAGCAGATCGTAATCAGATACAAAGCAGATCATAGTCAGATAGCGAGCAGATTATAACCAGATCAAAATCAATATAAAAAATTATTATAATGTCTAAAAATTACCATAATAAAGTGTTGGAAGATCTTGTAAAGACAAGGGCTGTTCTAAAGAAAAAGTTAAAAAATATTAAACTGAATCAAATAGATAGAGTTAATTTATTAGAAGATACCTTTCAACCAATAACAAAACTACTTAAAAAAATCATTGGAAAACTTAAAGATAAACATAAGGATATAGACAACACTATTAACGATGAGGATGATTATGGTGATGTAAATGATGATAATGAAAACATCCCAAAACTTGCACATAAGCGTAAGGATGTAGACAACACTATAGATGATGACGAATATTATTATGACGTAAATGGTGATAATGAAGTCATTGGAAAACTTGAAGATAAGCATAAGGATATAGACAACACTATTGATGATGATGATGATTACGATGATGTAAACGGTGATAATAACGATTTTCAGTATGAAAATATTTCAACTGATGATAATGATGATGAAAAAAAACTATGACCATAATAGATCTGTATCAAGTACATGTATCAAGAACTTGAAAAGAAAACAATGTTTAAAGCTGGCGAAAAGCTCTCCATTATTTGAAAATATACAAACACTTATTAATAATAAGCAATTGGATAAAATTTATGGTTTTAATCAAGATGTAGACGATAGTTGGAGATATGGCAAGGAAAAATTAATATTTAATAGAGACAATACTATGCGGATAGGAAATATGAATTTGAAAATAACGCCTGGATTATTTGAACTAGTATTTCATAAAAAACCTCTCCATTATTCTAAAAATGATTTGAAAAAATATAAAGAGATTTTAATTCATACCAATGCACATAAACGTCGCTATGAATCTAATGAACAAGTGAAAGGAACACGAGCCTTCAAATATATACGAATAATTAAACATTTATTCGAAACAACAACAAACATTTTAACAAAAGACAGTGGTTTAATGCTAAAATCACTAAATAATCTGAAATCAAATTACATATATTGGGATGATCCTAATGAACTAGTTGACAGACTACGTTTACTTCTTTCGTCGGAAGGTGTTGGTCACAACAATCATCAAAACGAAATAATCTCTATTATCGAAGAACTTAAAGAATCTAACATAATTTATTAGAAGAATGAAAGAAATGTCTTATATTAATAAATTTGGAGAAGGTTTCAATAAATAAAATCATAAAAACAAAAAAAAAATGTCGTAACAAAAAAAAAAAAAAAAAAATATATATATATATAACACAAATACATGATGATCTATCTGATCAAATAAACATTGAGGTAGAACATGTTTATCTAAAACTTGGCAATGAAAAAAAAAAAATAATAAAAAAAGTTAAAATAAAATAGATAAAACCAAAAACCAAAAAAAGTTGATCGTTAACAGATATAAAGTAGATCAAAATCAATATCAAAAAATTAACATACTGAAATCATATAAATTGGTGTATATATAGGAGATCGTCTTGATTTCAGCTATTTTTCCGAAGAGGTATAAAAGTAACGAAAAAAAATTTGTTATAATCTACAGTCAAAACAAAAACCCAGTCAGTGTAAGATGAGAAGAGGATTTGTAAACAACTTAATAAATAAAGTACCTGTTGAATTACATCTGCCTGGTTATCACTTTTGTGGACCTGGTACAAAACTTGATGTTACTGCTGCCTTTAGTGCTATTGAACGCGAGTCTACCAAGATGGGTTTGGCAGTAAATGAGGGCAAAACAAAGTATATGTTATCGACGAGTCGAGACGCGCGGCGTATTGATTCTCAGATTACGGCCGATAACTATACTTTTGTTACGGTCAAGGAATTCATCTATCTTGGCTCCGCCGTTACCACCAGAAATGATGTCAGTCTGGAGATCAAGCGCAGGATCAGTCTTGCCAACAGGTGCTACTATGGTCTCAATAGGCAATTGAGTAGCAGGGACCTCTCTCGTACGACAAAACTAACACTCTACAAGAAACTCATCCTACCCGTGCTTCTTTATGGCGCAGAGGCATGTACCCTATTAAGTACAGATGCAGCGGCTTTGAGATTGTTCGAGAGAAAAGTACTGCGCAAGATCTTCGGTCCAGTGCGAGTTGGCGATGATTTCCGTATCCGATACAACAGTGAGCTGTATGAGCTCCTCAACGACATGGACGTTGTACAGCGTATTAATATCCAGCGGCTGCGCTGGCTCGGCCATGTCGTTCGAATGGAGGAGGATGCGCCGGCAAGACGGGTATTTGATGCGGGAATCTGCGGAAGTCGGCGAAGAGGACGACCTTGCATCCGTTGGAAGGACCAAATCGAGGAAGCCCTGTCATCAATTGGTGTGACCAACTGGCGTAGGCGCGCACGAAGCAGAGGCGCCTGGAAGGATGTGTTGCGGCAGGCCGAAATCCGATAAACGGGTTGTTATGGCCAATTAAGTAAGTAAGTAAGTACAAAACTTGAAAAACGTTTAGCAAGAGGAGATAAGGGTATACATTTATTAGACGCAGCTTGTAAAGAACATGATATTACTTATTCACAATCAAAAGATATAGACACAAGACATCAAGCAGATAAAATTTTAGCTGAAAAAGCCTGGTAACGAGTTAAATCTAAAGATAGTGATATTAAAGAACGTGCTAACGCGTGGTTTGTGACAAACGCTATGAAGCTAAAGTGAAATTTGGATTAGGTATGAAGGAGCTAAGACATAGGTAAAGAAAGAATTCAAAAAGAACGAGAAAAGGAAAAATGGATAAATGTAATAAGAAATTATTTACAGCTACTCTGAGAAAAACTTTAAAACAATTGAAAGAACAGAAACACCTTGATATAAATGATGCTGTTAAAATAGCTCAAAAGGCTATTCATTCAAATTTTAAAGGGAAAAAGCGAGCAGACATTATAATACCGAGAGTTATACCTGTACCGAAAATTGGAGGATTTCTTCCACTTATTCCCGTACTAACAGCATTGTCAGCGCTTGGTGGTTTGGCAAGTGGAGGATCCGCTATTGTCAAAGCAGTAAATGCTATCAAAAATGGAAAAGAACAATTGGCGGAAGCTAACCGTCATAATAGATATATGGAATCAATTGCAATGGGTAAAGGGTTGTACCTCAAACCATATAAAACTGGATATGGTCTCTACTATAGTCCAGCTCCAAAAAACTATTAGATAACCTACCCAATCGCCCATTAACAGATTTGGATTTGAATAAATATGGAAGACATCTTAAACACTTTAGGGGTGTTTTCATGCGTGATTCTTTACCTGAAAAACCATTCAAACAAGAATGCGGTATTGTTAATTTAGATGATTCAAATGGTATGGGAACACATTGGGTAGCATATTATAAAAACCACAACTATAAAGAATATTTTGATAGCTTTGGAAACTTACAACCACCACTTGAGGTTGTCAACTACTTAAAATTTCCTATTGAATATAATTATGAACGAAAACAAAAATTTAATACATTTAATTGTGGACACTTGTGTTTAAAATTTTTATTCAATAAATATAAATTGAAATGAAATAATTCAGAGTACATCGTCCCGCACTTACGCAACCTACTATTGACTTTTTAAAGAAGGGAAAAATGGTTACATCAGCTGAATTGGAAGAACTACTAACAAAACATAGTAATCAGATTAATAAGGAACATATAGATTTATTTATGAAACTTATAAATGAACTAAGAATATGCAACATTAGTAAAATAAGTAATCCATTTTTATGTATTAATAATGTCATACATTTGTATTATTGTGAAAAAATTTACTCAGAATCTTTTGACATTTACAGATGCCAAACATTTTATGAAAAATATTTGTTAACACTTAAGCTATTTAATCGATATAAACGAATATTTAACTATTATTATATTCAATAGATATATGTATTGTATTGTACAAAATAAAATATGCATACCTAAGAAAAAAACTAATTTGTTTTAATTAATCTCATTATTTTATAATTTTATTTATTTAAACAGTAAAACTAAAAAAAAATCTAAATCCTTAAAACAAGTCTATTTATACTCTATTTATGTAAAAACAGATATTCTACTTATGCGTGAAAAAAAACGCAGGTACAACTTACATTTCTTTCTTATCAATTTAAAAATCCTTCTAATTAAATCATACAAAAAATAAAAAACAACCGCACAACCAACCTACCCTTTCTTATCAGTTTATATTCCTATTCCTTCTACCTGTGATCATGAGCAATACGTGCCAAGAATGTATTATTAAAAAAAAACGATCATACACATTACTTGCTACGCACACACTCATTCTGTCCGTCCAATCATTCGTACATACGTACATACATTTTCACATTACAGTCTATTTATACTCTGGGATGTTTTTTTTTTTTTTTTTTTTTTTTGTTTTGAGCCGGAGGTGGGAATCTTCGAAAGACACTTTTGTTCCAACAAAAGAGTGCACGATTCACCATCACTGGTGCCTACGTACTAAACCCATCCCCTACACACTTCAACCACTCTCCCCCCGCGGGACTGCCGTAAGGTATTACTTCGCGGAGGGCTGGTTAGCTTGAAAGCTTTATCACATTAATTTAAATTTCGCCTCCGTTCCTCCAGTCTTCGGAGTACTATCATAACTTCAGCCATTCTCTGGCTATATTGACTACATAGAATTCTACAGTTCAACAGCTCTTCCATTAGCCGGTTTGGTCCTAAATTTGTTTCTCCCGGCCATCTAAATCTGGGACAGCATGTTAGAATATGCTCCGCATCTTCCTCCTCATCTACACAGTTTGGGCATATAGGAGAAGTGTCATGACCAAATCTGTGCAGGTACTTCCTGAAGCACCCATGACCAGTTAGGAACTGGGTCACGTAGTAGTTCAGCTCGCAATGTTTGTTATTCATCCAAAGGGTTACATCAGGGATAAGGCGAAATGTCCATCTTCCCTTTAAACTGCTTTCCCATCGTGACTGCCATTTGTGCATGGAAGTCCTTCGTTCCTCCGCTTTCATAGCTGTTATTCGTCCCGGGTGCTCGAGACGGCGAAGGTATATCCTCCTCATCTCATCCGCCAATATGTCTATTGGTATTGTCTTTGCCAACACCAATACCGCTTCATCAGACACTGTCCTGAAGCCACTTATCCGTCTAATCGCTCTTAGACGATACACCGAGGACGTATCCTCCTTGTCGTCGCCACGGAGAGTGCCTCCGACCATATTGGACAAGCATACAGCATTATCGACGTTACTACCGCCGAAATTATTCTCCTTTTAAATGGACCTGGTCCTCCAATATTTGGCATCATCCTCGCCAGTGCTCCCTGTGTTACAGATGCCTTTTCACCCATGTATTTCACGTGCTCCTTGAAGTTTAACCTGTCGTCGATAATCACTCCCAGGTATTTTATCGCCCTCTTCGATTCGATCGTTGTGCCTCCAACGGTCAATTCCATCTTCTCCACTATCTTCCGGCCGCTTATCAAGACGGCCTCCGTTTTATGTGCAGCAAGTGTCAAACCTGCCTCATCCAGCCATGCTCCAACATTTCGAATCGCTGTGTTCGTTTTCTCCTCTATTTCTCCTACCGTTTTAGCTACCGAGACTATGGCAATGTCATCTGCAAAGCCCACAATTGTAGTCCCGCTTGGCAATCGCAGTCGAAGTACTCCATCGTACATAATGTTCCATAGTAGTGGCCCAAGTACAGAGCCCTGCGGGACTCCCGACGTCACTACGTATTCCTGCTCTCCTTCATCCGTTAGGTATATTACCTTCCTGTCCTGAAAGTAATTGTTCAGTATCTCCATTAAGTATGGCGGCGTAGCCATGTTAAAGAGGGCTCTCATAATCCGCCCCCAATTCGCTGAGTTGAACGCGTTTCTAACGTCAAGTGTGACAACCGCGCAGTATTCCTTGGTGCCAAACCTCCATCTTTCGCCCTCTATTGCATCTCTTGCAATGTCGACCACTCTTCTTATCGCGTCAATAGTGGACCGTCCTTTCCTAAATCCGTATTGCAGGTCCGAAAGAGCTCCTCCTGCCTCGGCACACGTTAGTAGTCGATTGTATATTATCCCCTCCAGTATTTTTCCCATCGTGTCAAGTAGACAGATGGGTCGATACGACGATGGTTCCCCTGGTGGCTTGCCAGGTTTTGGAATGAGAACCAACTTCTGCTTCTTCCATCTACGTGGAAAAACACCCTCGATGAAGCACTTGTGGAACACCTTGGCGAACATATCCGGTCTGAGCCGGATAGCCGCCTTAAGTGCCCTATTTGGGATTCCGTCTGGCCCTGGTGTTTTCCTATCTCCTATTCCAGTGCATGCTGCGAGTACCTCCTCTCCTGTTACCTCGGGTATGGTATGAATGGTCTCCGGCTCCCTAGTTATGAAGGTGTAGGGCTGGCCCCGTGGGAATAATGTACCAATGATCTGCCGTAGCAAAACTGGACAACCTAGTTTAGGCTGTTCTCGAGCACCGATTCTCTTGCAGACGACTCTGTACGCCGTCCCAAAAGGATTGATGTCAGCTTCCTGGTATATCCGCTGAAAGGATAGTTTCTTGCTCCTTTTAATGGCTCTTCTAAGTTGATGCCTTAGATCCTCATAGGAAGCCCGTTCGGCTTCCCATGTCGGTCTTCCTCTCTTGCGCTGGGCCCGTCTTCTCGCCCCAAAGCATGCCGACCGCAGTCTTCGAATCTCGTCATTCCACCAGTAGCAGGGGAAACGTCCCCTACACACAGTTCTTCTAGGCATAGCAGCATCACATGCAGTGTTGAACATTTCGTGTACGCCGCTCACTAATTCCTCGACCGTGCTGCCAGTCGTATGAAAAGACGACAACATCAATCTATACGTCTCCTCGTCAAAGCGGGAGTCCTACCATTTAGGTCCCGTAAACTTCGGCAATCCGTTTCCTCTCGTGTTGCGCCCAGTAACCGTCATCACGATTGCCTGATGGTCACTATTCGTGAAGTCCTCAGTTAGCCTCCACGCGGTCCGCGAAACAAGGCCATCGCTCACAAACGACAAATCTATTATCGAGCTCGATCCAGCTCTCCTAAATGTGCTTTCTCTTCCGTCATTCATCAGCGCCACAGGAAGGGAAGCGAACGTTTCCAAGAGACAGCGACCCCTGGCGTTAGTATATCTACTACCCCATTCGGTCGCCCAAGCGTTAAAGTCTCCTCCGATAATAACGGGGGTGTTCAAGCGCACGTGTGACGCCAGCCTCTCCAGCATATGTTGGAAGTCATCCATTGACCACCTCGGGGGGGCGTAACAGCTGTAGACGAAAACTCCCTTTATCCTGGCCATAACGAAACCAATGTCCCGCGCATAGGTTTGCTGGAAGGGTAATGAACCTCTAGCCGCAGTACTAGATCCGTCCGTGATCCAAGTACCATTCCTCGGTACCCGATAAGGTTCGCTTATGATTGCGACATCGATATTCTCCTCCTTTACCCTCTGGACCAATAGATCCTGGGCTGCTTCGCAATGGTTCAGATTAATCTGTATCAATTTCATCTAGAACGTGATTTAAGAGCGCTAAGAAATTGCGGACACTTTCCGCTCCCCGCGATATGGTTGGCGGATTTCGGGTCGACCACTTTACAGAACATGCAAAGAGGTTCCCTTTCGCAATTTCTGGCAATATGCCCCTCCTGTCCGCACTTACGGCAAGTTCCCGAGCGGTCAACCTTACTCCTGCACTGACGAGCCATGTGCCCAAACTGCAAGCACCGGAAGCATTTCGTCGGTATGTATATGACCCAGCCGATCGTGATTCTACTTTCCTTCAGGAGAATAGCTGCAGCGTTTGCGTCAAGGCTCAATGTGGCAGTTTGCGTCCCACCATATGCCCTCCTAAGGGCAACTACGTCGGGCTTACCAAAAATCTCGAGGCCTGGGATCTTTCGTATAGCCTCATATACATCCTCCTTCTCCGTGATCTCGTCGATATCCTTGATCTCAATTGTCCTCATATCCTTTAGAGTGCGGACGGACGCGTTTTCTCCTAAGAGCTCTCCAATGGCTCCCCTGAAGTTCTCCGTGTGCTCCCCGCTCCTGCGGAGTTGGAGTAGTAGACCACCCTCTGCGGTTCTCCTAATTTTGGTCACGTTTTCTCCTAATTCGCAAAGCTTAGGGTCCGTTTTGACTCTCCTCAGAATGTCGGCATACGACGTGTTATCCTTCGTCGCAATCACGATCGCATCTGGCTTCGTTTTCCTCTCCTGTGGTTTCTTGTTCCTCCTTTTTCTTTTCGTGACTTTCTGCCACCCTGGTTCCTCATTTACTCCCTTAGTATTCTCCTGCCGGCTCAAGGTCACATCTGTAGTTTCCCTCGCTGGAGCCCTTGCTGCAGGATTCGGAGTTCTCCTCTTTGCCGCAGGAATTTCGGAGGTCTCCTCATGTTTCCTCTTCGTCTCCTGGTTCCTCAACAATGGCGATGTTTGTGTAGCAGAACTGCTGCGGTTAGTCGCCTTGGTAGTTTGTCCCTGCAGCTCGCTTGCGTACAGGTCATTCAGGGTTTTGATAGAGTCAATCGCATCCCTCATCGGCTGATGGATTGACCTCCTTTTCCCATCCTCCAACATTTCAATCAGACTTCTGATTTGGTCGCCGAGTTGACCAAAAACACCGCTGCCGCTGACCCCATGCCGCCTCGCGACGGTTCTGATCCTAGGACCACTAATCCCGAATCTTTCCCGTTAACTGGGGATCTCGGAGTTCTCGTGCTCTGTCCAAACGGGTTTATTTCCCGATTTCGCATCGGAGACCTCGGTATTCTCGAGCTCTGCCCAAAAGCATTTAGCTCCAAAGCATTCATCTCACATGAATTCGTCGGTTTATTTGTTGTATTTGTTGTTTTATTTTTGCTCATCATTTCAATTTGGGCCCCAACTCTCGGCCGTTATCCTAATCCATCGTTGTAGTCGTCACGAAAGACCCCGTGGTTATCTATGCATAAGCAGGGAGGCCACGCGAGGGTTGACACATAACCTCATGGGAATATGTGTTCAGAGCCAGGTCGACGTAAACCAGGGATTCACATCTGGTCCTACAACACCAACTTAACGGTGACAAATCAGGAACGTACCGACAGACTTGCCATAGTTTTAACGGGGCGGAGGCAATGGCAGCATTAGCCCAACAGCAATTTCGGCCAGCTTTCACACCGCCTACTAAAGTGCCGGAATACTGCCATCGTCAGCCAATATCGCCAATTCACATACGTCTTCCGGTATACCATAATTAGAACCTTACCGGGCTCGGTTCTAATGCCCGAATCACGGGCGTCGATATGTTGAAACTGAGGGGACCACGGAGGCGTTACTCTCCTATTTTCCCATCTCTTGAGGGAACCCTCTGTGGGGTGATGCCTAGTTAATGGCGGCATCGGTTCGCCATGTCGCAGATAACGTCTTCGGTCACTTGTACCCTTTTGTAGTACGCCTCATCATCTGCCGCTCTTGGTCGGGGACTGCTTATTGGTTATTCGCAGCTAGCCTACCTAGGGTAGGCCGTTCAGTTATCCGCCACCTACTGACCCCCATGGTGGCCTGAAGCTCAGCCCCATGATACTCTGGGATGTAGATGAGGAAACGTGCACACACTCATTCTGTCCGTCCAACCATTCGTTTGAAAAGCAATACAAATGAAAGACCAAAAAGAAGCAGGTATGATCCCAAATTTGTATGGAAAAATTGAAAATTAAAATGATTTAATTCTTTTCCAGATATGCATGCTCTCAAATTTCAACACACACACACACACATACACATTAAAAGGAATACCTTTTCATAATACATGTTACAAACCTAAAGACCGATCGCACACAATTCATTTTCACAATTCTGCAATGTTTTTACTCTTTTACAGCTATGCATGCTCCTAAATTTGTATGGAGTAAGTGGTCCCGAAGGTACATAAACATACTACTAAAGTTTATTGGTAATAAGCTATTGTTACATTTATTTTATCTTTGAAAAAAAAATTAACTAATGTCATTTCAAAAAATATATATATTGTTAATAAGACTTAAAAACAATCAACTATTGTTACATTTATTTTTCTATATTTTATTTTTATCTTTGTAAAATATACATACTTTGTATGTATATCCCTTAGTAAATTCTCAATAGAAGAAGTGGTAGCATTTTTGAAGGCCCCCTCTATATAAAGGAAAGCCGACAGTGTGTACTCATCCCGTAGCCAAATTCGCCTCAACAAAGAGACTCAAATATAGATCGATAAATCTCTCCAAAGCTTTCAAAAGAAAGGATGAGAGCGATATCGGTCTATAATCCTTAGGGCCGATGTGACTGGGTTTACTTTCGGTATAAACACCACAAGCACATCTTTCCAACCATCAGGTATATCACACCACCGCAGACAGTCCTTATACACGTCCACCAGATATTCGTGTAATATATCACCAGCATGCTGAAGCAGATCCGGAAAGATACTACCAGACGACTTAAAGGGCTCAAAGCTAATAATAGCCCATTCGACCTAATCTCTGGTAATGATATCCTCCAAATCGGGCATAATGCCAGCATCACAGAAGGGATCAGCTATTCCCAACGGATAGCTTTCTGGATCCACACAATGCGGAAAATGAGTGCCCAATATAACCTCTAGGGTTTCTTTTCTCGAGGCTGTCCACGTGTCATCGTTCTTTTGGACAAAGCCTAGGATTTTGGGCTCCCTAGACTGCACCCTACGGAAACGAGCCACATCGGCAACATTCTCGATACTTGAGCAGAAACTCATCCAGGTATTTCTCTTTGCGCTTTATTTCTCCCTTATAATCATTAAAACTGGATCTATATGCAGACCAGTCAACATCCCTGCCCGACCTCTTAGCCTTATTAAAGAGTCTCCTGGAACAACAGCAGAGTCTCTGGAGTTCCGCATTCCACCAGGCTAGCTGGCTGCTCTTATCCGGGTAAGTGGGAGGACAAGCATCTCTATAACAAGACAACAAAATATCCGTCAAAGATCCAACGCGATCATTGATGCCAGGAGTGGAACGACCCCTAAGCGCTATAAGTTCCTACACCACTGCCTTCTCATATCTGATCCAGTCGGTTCTTCTTGAATTCCTAAAATGCTCGTTAAAGCCACCAGACAGATTAATACTGAAGGATATCAGTTGGTGATCAGATAAAGAACACTCATCTGAAACCCTAATCATAGACCTATTCATGTTAGAGAGCGTAATGTCAATTACCGCTTCCCTAACACGATTTTTTAACATCGGCGTGTTACCAACGTTACTAATGTTAAGCCTATTAAGAATAATAAAACTCAGAATCGACTCACCTCTAGTGTTAATGTCAGCACTTCCCCATTGGGTGTGATGAGCATTGTCATCATAACCCAAGACAAGGCGACATATTTTCCTCTTCGCATGCTCCACCAGTAATCCAATTAAGTCATCAGGAGGAGATGCTGCCTCATACGGCATGTACACAGATGACAGCATCATTTTGACAGTTGTTACGTCACCTGTACAAAAGGAAGGAGTGATTAATAAGTCCAAATTACCCCTAGCTAAAATACAGGTTCTTACTGTTATAATTAAAACCAGCCTGGTTGAGATCTACTTAAAAACTGTCTTTATTATTGACATAATTATATTTCTGAACCTATACTACATAATAATACATAATAGAGAGAAGTTAATAATAAGAGATCTTAATAATTAAGAGAGCATTAATTATAAATACATATCATTCCTCCTAACTTAAATAACTTCACTCCCCCTAACATCTTCTTCTTCTTAGCCATACTACGCGTAACAACCCTTCTATCTTCCTCATTACTCAAGCTCTTCTTTTCTACAGCCTCACATTCGCCTGACGGTACTAATATAATATCCTTACTCTGAATAGATTGCTTCTTATCTGATCCGTGTGCGCCTGCCTCAACAGGTCATTAATCAACACCATACATCTAAAGCTACTCAGTTTATTTATGACCTCTCCTTTCACCTATTTTACTAAATTTGAATAAACATTCCTGTACCATACCTCTTCCCCCTCCTTAACACATGCTAATTTCCGTTTAACTACTCTGTTTGACTGACTCTGAATTTTCCCAAATGTTGAATCTGATTTAAAGTTGTGAGCAAAGTTCTGGGTTTGTGTTGAAAAATCATATCCGCTGGAGTTAGGCCAGTTGATAAAGTCGGAGTTGTTCGATACTTTAATAAAAATCTATCAATTCGTATTTGTAAGGGTGTTTTCCGTTCCAAAAGGGATTTTCGTAATCCATTTTTAAAAGTTTGTATTGCTATTTCCGCACTGCCGTTTGATTGTGGATGATATGGCGGAAATTGTAGTACCGTTATACCATTTGATTTGCAAAGCTCTACAAATTCTTTAGAACTAAATGAAGGTCCATTGTCACTCACTACGTAAGTTGGTAATTCAAAAATAGAAAATAACGACCTTAGTTTCCCTATTACTATAGTGGCCGTCGTTGCAGTAAGATAAATAACTTCCATCCGTCCTGAATATGCGTCTTAAATGATCAATATCTGTTGACCAATTAATGAACAAAAACCAATGTGAATTCTCTCAAATGGATATGTTACTTCCGTCTATTTCGATAAATTAGTTGCTTTTGCCTTCCGAGTTGACTGACACTGGTGACATTTGGCATTATAATCCTCTATGTCCTGATCTATCCCAGGCCACCATACTACCGTTCTTGCCAACGCTTTACTTCTGACTATTCCTATATGTTGTTCATGTAATGATTTTAAAACATCATCACGCATTCCACTGAGAATCACGATTCGTTCTCCATAAAATAAACAACCATTTTCGGAAGCTAAAGAATTCCTTTTCAGGTCATATTTTTGAACCTCTGTAGTCACTTTGGTTGGCCACTTACCCGTAAAAATAGAGTTATAAGCTTGAGTTATGTCATCGTCATCTTTCATTGCATTAGCTATATCCTCAGTACACAAGGGAAATTTTACAGCATTTAAATTATTTATACTATCATCTTCAATACCTATCACATTACCCAATGGTAGTCTTGACAACGCATCTGCATTTGCCATATCTTTTGCTTTTCTGTATTTTATATCGTATGAGTACATAGGTAAGTAAATAGCCCATTGTTGCAACCGATTTGCTGCACCCGAACCATCTTTCTTTTCACCAAAAATTGTGCGTAGAGGTTGATGGTCGCTCTGAATTGTAAAATTAAGCCCGTATATATATTTATAAAATTTCTTTATAGCAAATATTATAGCAAGCGCCTCTCTGTGTAATTGTGAGTAGTTACGTTCGGCCGCACTCAACGTACTCAATGAAAAAAATTACTGGATGTTCCACCCCATTTATAATGTGGGGCAACACAACCCCAACTCCTTATGGACTCGCATCCGCTGATATAATAATTGGCTTTTTAGGATCATAGTGTGTTAGTATATTAATGTTATTCACTAACCTCTTACTACGTTGAAAACACTCACTATGTTGTTTTTTCCATATCCACGATACATTTTCTTTTGTTAGATCATAAAAATATTGAAGTTCACTTGACAGGTTGGGAATAGATTTATTATAGTAATTTATCATTCCCAGATAAGATTTTAACAGGGTTTTATTACATGGCTCAGGGGCACTGACAACGGCATCTTTCTTTTTGTGCACTTGGTGTTAAACCAGTTTCATTAATTCTGTAACCCAAATAATCAATTTCTGATTTAAAAAATTCACATTTGACTAGATTAACTTTAACATTATATTGCAATAACCTATCCATGACTGCAGTTAAGTTGTTTTTACAATTATCCTCATATTTCCCACCTGTCAAAACGTCATCAAAATAGACTTGTACGTTTTCAATACCAGGGCCCTATTTCACAAAGCTACAAGTTCACAATTACAAGTGTTTTGCCTGTAAAATTGTGAACTTGTAAATAATTGTGTTTCATAAAAATACAATTACAAGTTTGTGGCTACAAGTGATTTTTACAATTTACAAGTCTACAAGTCATACTTCTACAAGTCGTTATGCTTCACTAAAATAAATTTTCACTTGTACGCTTGTAGAATTGTAAAAAAAAAGCTTAGGGTTGACGAAGAATCTCAAAAAAAATTTACAAGTTACAAGTGAATGATAAATTGAATTAAAATTTGATTTTTAACTATTTTTTAATAAAAACTACTTCAAATAAACACAAAATCAAACAATTTAAATATTAATTAGCATTTATTTATTTATTTTGTTTGTTTTTATTTTTGTAATATGTGGATATTTTTTTTTTTTTTTTTTTTTTTTTTTTTTTTTTTGTTGTTTCATCGAACGTCCCCGGCCTCACACTAACCCACCCTCACCCGACCGCGGAGGGCTCGTCCCCATTACGTAGGGACACGTACACACTACAGTCCGGACTATAGCGGGTAAGGGAAAAGTAATGGCAACGAGAACATAAAACAGCTACAGAAATTAATCACAAGCTGAAATAAAGTTACAATAAACATGAACTACGTATAACAAGAACACAAAATACATTTTTATATAATAATTTACAAATTTACGTCAGCATATAAGCTACGTTTTATATTACAAACACTACTATTAAAATCAATAAAATCATAATATATGTTAAAATCGTTACATAATCTACGAAAAGGAAAATTAAAACCATAGTTCGTTCTATAAAAATCTAAAGAAAGAGGACGATAGTGTCGTGAAAATCTTGCTGGTATACTGAAATTCAGGTTATAAAGCAAAAACTCAGAATCGATATCACCTTTAATTAGATTAAAAACAAAACAAATCCCTAAAACAGTCCTTCTACGTTCCAAAGTTGGAAGTTTTATCAAACCTAATCTAGCCTCATATGACGGAAACCCATTGGCATAATCCCATCCTAAGCCACGTAAACAGAATAATAAAAACTGCTTCTGCACAGACTCTATTGAATCACTATGACAACGATAGTATGGATTCCAAATAATAGACGCATACTCCAAAATAGGTCTAACAAGTGAAATGTATAGCAGTCTCGTTATATAAGGATCAATGAATTCCCTAGCCCATCTTTTCACAAAACCAAGAACAGCCCGAGCCTTGCCAATCATCATACTAATATGATCAATAAAAGACAATTTCATATCCAATAATACTCCCAAATCAAGAAAAGTAGTCACAGTTTCCAAGGGGCAAGAATTAATCACATAAGTGGACGAAATTACGCCCCCGCGAGAGAAAACCATGCATTTACATTTCTTCAAGTTAAGATCCATTAAATTAATTCTACACCAAGTTACAAACAAATCAATATTTCGCTGAAGAACAGCCTGACCGTGATCATCATCAAAAGTATAAAATAATTTAACGTCGTCAGCATACATCAGAATATTACAATCAGGAATAGCACAAGGAAGATCATTAAGAAACAATAAGAACAGTAAAGGACCCAAATGGCTACCCTGCGGAACACCAGAAGTAACATATACTGTCTTAGACAATACATTCCTAAACATTACCCTCTGAGTCCTAAGGGAGAGGTAGGAGTCTAGCCAACGATGAATAATATCAGGAATACCGATTAATGAAAGTTTAAGAAGCAAAATTCTATGATCAACCCTATCAAAAGCTTTACTGAAATCAGTATAAATTACATCAGTCCGAGCCCTGGCAAGAAAACCCCTGAAAACATGCGTAGTAAATTCAAGAAGATTAGTGACAGTCGACCTACCTTTCAAAAAACCATGTTGGAAAGGGGATATTAAAGATCTCGTATTAAAAGAGAGATAATCCGTCACCAGTTTCTCCATTAACTTGGGAATAGCACTGAGTTTGGCAATACCCCTGTAATTGGAAATATTGGATTTATTACCTGACTTATGCAAAGGAATTATAAATGAACTCTTCCAAATAGATGGAAAATGACCAGCCCTCAGAAGCCCATTGAATATAAAGGTCAAAGGACCACTCAAAACAACAGCGCACTTTTTCAAAATACAGGCCGGAACCCCGTCAGGGCCCGGCAAGTATGTAAGTTTCAGTCCAAACAAAGACTCAAGAACAGATTCCTCATCAAATGAATATATATTAGAAATGGAGACACTTCCCACTGAATAAGGATACGAAAAGCCGCTACTCAGATAAGGTCCCGAGTCCAACTGCCTATAAGTAGACTGAAAAAAGTCAGCAAACATATTAGAAATATCAAGGTAATTAGAGGAAGATACATCCCCATAAAACATCTCAGTGGGAAACAAAGATGATTTACGTTTAGCTCGAACGAAGTCATAAAATGACTTAGGATCGCTAGCGAAGTTCGACCTGACCCTAATCATATATTCCTCATAACAGTAATGATTCATTCTACGATAATCCGCACGCGCCCTAGAGTAAAGAGCATAATCAATATCAGTACCTGATCTAACAAACTTCTTAAATAATCTTGATTTTCTGTTCCTCAACCTTGACAGTCTAGCCGAATTCCACGGAGGACCAGAACGCTCCAAACGACTATTTGCAAATGGAACACACTCCCTAAAACATTTAAATAATACCTCATAAAATCCATCCAAGATCCTGTCAAGTGAAAGAGAGTCATATGGTGGTGAAATTAGCACAGACGACCAATCTAGAGAGGCTAGTAGTGTATTCAAACGACTAAAATCCGTACGATGGAAATTAAGACGCCCCTCGTCACTAAATAAGCGATTTATTAAAGGAGGTAAACAAAGATCAACTTCAATAGAAAGTAACAACGTAGGATGATAACTATCCTCAGGAATAGATATAGGATCAATGCGAAATAACGAAGAAATACTTGGATCCTCTAAAAATACAAGATCCAGAATTCTACCCATTGAATTCAATACACCATTCACCTGGAGAAGACCCAGATCACACATAGCGGACAGAATTTCATCATAGAAAGGAACTGAAGAACATGGCACCAATGAGCCAGTCTCAGGTGAAAAATTCCAAGATGTATGCGGAAGATTAAAATCACCAAGGACTACTATAATCCCCTCATGCCCCATTGAATCAATTACTCTAGAAATTAAATCGAAGTGAGCCATATAGATATGAATGTCAGAACAGGGAGGAATATACGAGCAAGTAATGTATATAGACTTTCCACGATCAGAGACCTTAACGCAAATAAACTCAATATCCTCAGAAGAGCACAAGTCAATCAATTCAGATGTGTATTTAGAGCAAATGGAAATAAGAACACCACCACCGTTTTTAGACCTCCTATCACGTCTATAAATACTAAAATTACCAGACATAATCTCAGAATCAAAAATATTACAATTCAGCCAAGTTTCAGTAAAAGCAATTACATCAAATTCAAAATCAAAGCTACTATTATAAAGCGAAGAAAGTTTAGACCTAAGTCCGCGAACATTTTGATAAGCAATTTTGAAATTAAAAGACGATTTCGAAGTTAGTTTTTTTGAGAAATAGGACCAGGCAAATTAGCACCCTTCCTTCGTTGGCCCAGCCTGAATACGAATTCCCGTACCAATACACCCTGCGGCCAAAACGCAGGATTAACAATTTCACCAAATTTTTCATCGGGAACATACAATTTAAACGAAGAAATACTGCTATTCAAAGATGGCCTCATCTTATAGCAACCAAACTCAAAAGGTTCCCTAATCTTCGATTTAACGAAACATCTTATATCATCGACCGAAGTATCACATGAAAGACGAGACACAAAAATAGTCCTTTTAGGTTTAACTACAACCAATTCCCTTGGAGCAGAAGTATCTAAACTAGCGGACACTACAGATGAATACGAAACAGAAGACGGTTTAGAAGATGCATGAGAAGTGACATCACCTAGAGGTAAAGGAGATAGAGTAGACTTTGGACTCAGTTCAACTAAATTTGCAGACTTCAGTATAGAGCTGCCAGTTGGGTTATCGGCAATAGATGGACAAATGTCCACAATAGGAGTAACAGTGGACAATGTGTTGATTGTCGCAGTTTCCCTTGGTACAGAAACTTGCGCCACATGCCCAGAAGCCTCAGAAGGAAGAGGGCCTGGAACCCTTTCCGATTCAAGCAATTCGTTTAAAAGGCCATATTTTGAAAATAATTCCTCAAACCGACGAAATCTAGCAGAAAGAGATGCAAATTCAGTGTGCATCTCAGTAAACTCACGACGAGTCCCCATAAAAAATTTATAAAATTGGATGTCCACCACCTTACACTTAGGACAACACCAACGTAGACCCAAGGAACTATCCACTAATTGGTCCGTGGTACGAGGAAGCAAACCAACACACTTAATGTGAAACAAATTATCACATAGCCAGCAAGAAATCTGGCGTTCACCCTCTTTCTATATCAGAAATTATCGAAAGCGGCAACACTACTAATCATATGTTATAAACAAATAAACACATGTGCAAGTCAAACATATAAAATATTCAATTGTTCATATTTTTTGAGTGCAAAATGAACCTTTTATACGATTCAAGTGATGAAAGCGATAATGAAATCGCATTAAAAAGAAGACGAACATTTAGACCACGTCTGGAATACGAATTCCTGGAATCAACATTCGAGTACAATGAGCGTTTCAGGCTAAAACAGTCAAATTTCTTTTGCTGATAAATTTGTTGTCTCCAATACTGGAGAGAGACAAATAGAAGTTATTCTCTCACGGTGCAACAGCAGCTGCGGATAACGTTACGCTGGCTAGGAACAGGAACCACATACCATGCAACAGGTGACTTGCATAGTGTAAGCAAAGCCACTGTGTGCAGACTTGTAAAAAGCGTAGTAACTGCAATTAATTCCGCTTTGTTTGCAACGTATGTAAGCTGGCCAGAAAACATGGATCAAGTGGTGTCTAAATTCTTCGCCATGAAAAGCATGCCGTTAGTTTGCGGTTGTTTGGAGGGCACTTTAATAAAATTAGATGCACCCAAAGAGCATGAAGAAATGGCAGCTAAAATCTGCCGCACCACTCTAACTTTATTGTGTTGATTTGCCATTACAAAATAATAATTTTTAATTTTTTAAACACAAACTGTATATGTTTTGATTGATTAGTGGTGTGATAACAATCAAAACAAATTATCGATATACACTAGAGTACCCATAATTGCAAAAGTATTTAAAATAATTTTTGAAATTTTTATATATTTCATTAGTACTCTAATATACATATATTCACACATATATTTCATTTATCAAAATATCTTTGTAAAAATATTTTATTTTATTATGATTGTAATTGTAGAAATTGTAATTGTAGGAATTGTAGTTTACAAGTACAAAAAGCTACAAGTATTGTGAAAATTTTCATGAAACACAAATAGAATTGTGATTGTAACTTGTAAACTTGTAGAATTGTAGTTTAGTGAAACAGGCCCCAGGTAATATTCGGTCAATTATAGAACAAAATATTTGAGGCGCTGTCTTAATGCCGAAAACTAGCCTAGTAAATTGGAAAAGGCCAATATGCGTATTGACAGTCAGAAGCTCTCTCTAACGCTCAGAAACAGCAACTTGTAAATATGCTCCATTTCCACAAACTTATTAACTGTTCTTTTGCAATTCACACATAATCTAATTGATCCATCCCCTTTGTTAACAATCACAATCGGACTGGCCCAATTACTTCTGGTCACTGGCACTAGCACACTCTCATCACATAACCTCCCTCTCCCGTTCCACTTTAGATCTTAATCCATAAGGTACAGTGTTGGCTTTACAAAAAATTGGATATGAACCATTTTTCAACACTATTTCCGCTTTAAAATTCTTTATAACAGAATTATTTGATTTAGTAAAAATCGCATAATACTTTTCCAAAAACTTCATTTTATTTGATATTAATTTAGAATCAATCATCGTTGCCTTCCAATCACCATAATTCATCATTCTAGGGTTTAATTCAGAATCATTCATAGTTTTATCAACATTGGTACCATATTCATAGTCAGTAAAAAAAATTTTCCATCCACTAAAAATTTGGTCTAACCAATTTCTTCCTAACAATGGACCAAAATATGCATCAATATTCAAAACAATTAGTTTTTTTAAATTCTCAAATTTTACATTAACCATAAATTCGCGAAGATTTTTAACACTTTCCTTTGAAATTAATCCATAAAATTTTACTCCATTTGTCAACTTAATATTGTTCTCGCCTTCTCGAGAATTCTATAGAGACCGCATTATTGTTTGTGTATTCTGCACACTTGTCCATTCCTCATGCTTGTTGTTGTTGGTTTACTTGGAACGTGTTCGATATATTCATTAGTGTGTATTTGTGTCGTGTGTATTGCATTACTGTAGTTGGTAGCTTTTGTTTATTGTTTTTAATGTTAAACGATATTAGGTCGTTTCGATTTGCGTTACAATATTAACAAAATATTTATAATAATCATCCCTATGAATTACAGTAACTACCGCCCCTGAATCGATTTCAAACTCAATATTTTTATCTTCAATACATAATTCAATTTTAAGAGACTTATTCTTAAGAGAAGATACATATAGTATTTATACAATTAAAACTACTTTGTTCATCTTCCGACTCTTCCTCTAAGCTCTTTAATTTCAGTTGATTCCTTCTCTCTTTGCAAAATCTTTGTATATGACCTTGGTTATCACAGTAGAAACAAACAATATTTTTATAAGAATGTTGTTTTCCGTTATTTTCTGCCCACGCTTTTTTATTGTAAGTACTATCTGGTTTATTTGCTACTGTGCTGCTTTGCTTGGTCGTCTCTTTTTGTTGTTCCATAGTTTATTTTCCTCATAACGTTAAGTTCCACATGTTCTTCTTCGTCTTTTATCACGTTTTGTTTTATCTACGTTTGTTGTTGTTAATTCGACTGCATTTGCTAATTCTATTGCCTTTTCAAATTTGTCCAGATTACATTCACTTAGCAATTTTTGTTGTATTTTCCCGTTTCCGATTCCACAAACAAATTGAATAAGCAATACATTGTTTAAAAATTCACCAAATTCACAACACTGCGCTTGTTGCTTTAACTCAATAACAAAATCTGCGAATTTTTGGCCCACAGTTCTATTTGTTTTAAAAAATTTGTAGCACTCAGCAATAACATTTCGTTTTGGTTTCAAATGTGTTTTTAATTTATTCACCAATTCAGAATATGTAAAGTCATTCTCTGTTTTAGGAGTTGTTAAGGCAACAACAACCACCAAAACTGCATAAAAATCCAGTCTTCTCTGTGGCTTTAATCGAGTTGAATTTAAAAGATGCTCTAATCTTCTGATATACATACATATAAATAAAAATCCTCCCCTAATACAAAGGGTTCAGCAGTGCCAATAAATTTTGCCATTTCTTCTTTATTTACTGCACTGTCTTTTTCCACTTTAAACATTTATTTATTTATATTCTCGTCGCCAATGTTATAATTAAAACCAGGCTGGTTGAGTTCTACTAAAAACTCGCTTTATTATTGAAATAATTATATTTGTGAACCTATACTACATGATAATACATAATAGAGAGAACTTAATAATAAGAGGTCTTAATAATTAAGAGAGTATTAATTATAAATACATATCACTTACCTTCTCACTTGTTTTAGGAACAAGTAACCTATAATCAGGATCGCTCAAAGCCTGAATCATATCCCTAAGGATCCGAGGTTCGTGAATAACAGCGATATCAACTTCAAGGCGGCGCAGGGTGGTTAGCAGGTTGTGTGAGGCAGCTTCGCAGTGATGAAGATTAATCTGCACCACTTTTAGCCTTCTCTGGGTTTCTGGCACCACATATGTCCGGATGGCGGAATTTTGACACTACGCCACCCTTTGCCCCTAGCCACTGAAGTGAAGTCTGATCAATTGCGATCCGTAGATCGCAGCCTTTCTTACCATCACCTGTCTGGGAGTTGACAACTACCCACGAGCTGGTGTTCAATCGGTCATTTTGCTTTCCAATAAGTTTAGGTATGCTATTCACCTGCCTGAAAGTAGGCGGGACCCATACTGCCCCTATTGAACGTATAGGGAGGTCGGATTGAGGTATAACCTCCAATCGAGTACCGGGCCAGAGTTCACCAAGGGACTTCACTGCTTCCACAAGGTACTTTACAGTTCCCTCGTTTTCACAGTTCACTACCTTGATGCCCCTGGACCAACCGATGGAAGATATGCGGGCATTACTGCCATCACAACTTCCCTTTGTCATAAACTCGATGAGCCATTCTTCAATTAGATCCCATCTTTCAGAAGAGATTTTGCCTGTCGGTGAAAGCCAATTGAAGGGAAGGGTTAGTTCCCAGGCTCCCTTGTTTGTTAGGACGCTTAGAGCCGGAGGGAGGCACCTCGTCGGATCTGTTTCTCTTCATGTGATTTCCCTTTGAAGACTTATCTACCGAAGTACCCCCCTTCACCTCCAACCTTACATCCTTCTTCTGGGATAATGGATTAGCGGTAGTTTCTGCCCCCTTTCCCTTATCCCCTGAAGAAGGAACACCATCGCCCTTACTCTTAACTGGAGGTTTGAAAACTCAAGAGGTCTTCTTTGCTCCAGTTGGGAGTAAGGGTGCAGAACCTTAATGTCCCTTGCTTGCGGCTTGAGAAGTAGATGCAGTTGGCTATACGCTCCCGTCCGCACTCAAGGGTCCATTCTTCTTGCCAGAGTCAGCGCCTCGTGAGAGGACACTGCCCGGGTATTTGGTCTCATACCGCGAAACAGTGCCTCTGTGTCGAGCCAGCATCTTCTGCTCCTTAACAGAGAGGGAATCCACATTACAGCTTTCGAATCTCCTCAAGACAGTGCAAGCCTTGCAATACGAATTCCTCTCTTTATACAAAGTGGAACTTTTCTGACCAGTTTTACCCCCCCCCCTTGTCAGACAAGATACTTTTTCCAACGCCGTCCGAAACAGATGTACTATTGAGTTCGAAGCATCCTGTCTAACAAGTGGGTCCCTTGAAGGGGAAGTCACCACCTGATTGCTTCCAGCAGCATTCTGGATACGAGTGAAGTGGAGCCTTTCGATGTCCGTATTGTCACCGTCTTCATCCGATAGCGGGGAGATAGAGTCTGACTCCACGCACATATCTTCCGTCGAAGTGGGGATCGCCAATGCAGTGGTCTCACTAAAGGACTCCTCCACAGTCGTAATCCTCAAACCACAACCCCTCGAAGGGTTTTTCAAAGTCCGGATACAAAAGAGTGACATCTTCAGAGAATAGGATTCTTTTTAACCTCTCGAAAGAATTTAAGGCGTCTTCATCTAATTCTATTTTGATGTGTTTAGAATGTTTAGTGCCAACATGACCATTTCCGCCTCAGAAATCTAGTAAGCGGCTTCGCGATGGCTGCATAGTCCTTGACGAATCTTCTGTAATACCCCGGTAATCTCAAAAAAGACCTTAGGCTTCTTAGTGTTTTGGGGACCTCGTAATTGAGGATAGCTTCTACCTTCTTCGGGCAGGTCTTTATTCCGTCGGTTGAAACAATAAACCCCAAGTACTCTACAGAGGTTTTGAAAAATCTTGACTTTTCTAATGATACCCTCATATTTGCATGGTAAAGTAAACATGACAGGATGTAAACATGACAGGATTTCCCTATTTCGTCACGCAAAACGTCGTCAATCGCTCTTTGGAAAATACTAGGTGCATTTTTAAGCCCAAATGGCAAACGGCAAAACTCGTATTTCCCGTTATATACACTGAAAGCAGTCTTCTCGCGATCACGCTCAGCCAAATTAATTTGGTGAAACCCACTCTTTAAATCCAAAGTTGTGAAGAATTTCGATCTTCCAAGATTTCACAAGATAATTGACGGGTCAGGTATTGGGTATTTGTCTGGAATGGGTTTAGAGTTAAGCTTAGTAAAGTCAAAAACCAGACGTCTATTGGGTTTGTCATTTTCGTCCAGACCCTTTTTATCGACAACCCAAACTGGGCTATTGTAAGGTGATCGAGACGGTCTTATTATGCCGTTCTTTAGAAGTTCTTTCACCTCTTTATTAACAAACTCTATCATTGAGATGGGATATGTCTGATACCTTGAATATATTGGCTCTTGGTCTATGGTCCTAACTGTAGCTGAAATTTTAGTGTCGTATGGTAGAGCTTCGTTTGGGTTTGCAAAAACGACCGAGTTTTTATTAATTATTTCGAAAAATACTTGTTCGACGCCTTTTGGAATGCCAATATCACTCACCAAAGCATTGACCGTGTCTAGGCCGAGGTACTTTAGTTTTTCTTGACCACCCTCAAAGTAGATGATGTCGTGTTCGGTGTCGATAACTCCCTTTATGAAGCTGTATCCAATGATACCGTCAAAAAGGGATAAGTTTGGAAGAATAAAAAAGTCTCAGTTTTACCAAAAACGTTAACTAATGTTTTTCTATTCACCAAATCAGCTCCGTGAATAGATTTTACTAAAAATGAGATTTCTAATTTGTTTATGTTTTTGAGTCCGGTAAGGTTTGTAATATAACTTTTCGATGCGCCAGTGTCAATCAGGAGTTTTATATTTTTACCGCCTATTATTTTTTTGACGTAGGGGAGTACTGAGCCTCCTCTAAAAATTTTATTTCATCCTCAAAGGCTGAATCTGCATGAGTCTGATTCTCCAAAAAACTCTGATAAGGCTGAATATCGGGATTTCCCCGATAATCGTGAACCTCCTCAGAAAATTCATTCTGAAGGACCTCAAGGCCAAGATTGTTGATTCTTTGGATCTTTCTGGGAATCTGTTTATCGGATGTTATGTCCCTTTTCTGTGTATGGAACCCCTGAAATCTGTTACTTGGCACTGTTCGCATGCTTACATCAGTGTCGACTGGCTGGGAAGTCGACGTAGGGTTGAACCCTTGTTGGTTCATGTCCTGAACTGAATTCGGCATGAAAGCGCGAAAATTTGGGTGGGACCTGAAATTAGAATTTGTGGTATTGTAACGTTGCGACTGATTGAACGGTTGCTGAGTCCGATTATGAAAATGTGGCAAATTCGGTTGCACGGAATAGCCAGGAGGGGCTTGTGGGCGTGTCAGCTGCTGGTTGAAAAGATTTTGTCTAGTATTTTGCTTGTTCTTGGGGAAATTTGAGACAAGGCATTTTGTGAATTGTTATTTAGACCATGATTATAGACAGCTGCGAAGTGGTATCGATATTGGTAAGTTTCTAACTCCTGGGGCAGAGCCAACGCAGTCGGTAAGTCTGCAGGCTTGCAAGAGAATAGTGTATCGCACAACGGTTTTCTAAGTACAGAGACAAAAACCCGCAATGCGTCGTCCCGATATTTTTGGTTAAGCGACCTGATTAAGGCATCATCGCCTTCATAGGACATCATGACCTTGTTGACAATGGCAGTCAGCTTCCGTTCTACCTCATCATATAACTGAATAATAGACCTCCGATCCTGCCTGAGCGTGGAGAGTTCCTGTTCCAATGTAAATATGGACTTCTTGTCCATATAAATGAAGTCCAGCCTAGCCACGATGGCCTTGAAATTAAGCACCGTATTGTAGGCGCTTAGTGCAGCGTCCGCGCTTCCTGTGACCTTATTCCGCCGGATTGCCACAGCCTGATAGTATTTCGAGCTACCACAGTAAGGCTCGAACAGCTTATGTGCCGTGATGGCGGCCTGCTGCCAAGATATATATTTTCGCGACTCACCCCCGAATTCAGGTACTGACTTGGCTATATCCAGAGTCTCGTCACACTGTACTCCAGGCCTCAGCTCTATCTCCCTATACTCCTCGACAGCGGACGTTGGCTGCAAACTATCAACTCTAGCTGTCAAATTATTTATAGTGGTCTGAAGCTCATCTTTAGTCCTCTGGACAGCCTGATTAATGGCAGTGTCCAGGAGTACTCTTAAATTCGCCGCGTCCATTCCGTTGCTACTTCCTACCGCGTCTGTCCTCTGTCTGTCAGAAATTGTCAATGCTCTTATCCTAGCTGAGAGTTCTTCGGATCTCCTTATGATCTCACTAGGGTCCATAAACCTCTCAGAAATTGCCAAAGAATATAAAAAGAACCACAAAACTCTAAAGCCACCCTATGGTACTCTATCCGAAAAGTGTTAAAACGAAGGTATTCACTCAAAATCCGAAAATTCATCCGATATAAAACTTAATTGCAATCAAAAATCATTTTATGAAAATTATTTTATGACATGAAACTAATTTCTAATTAAAAAAATTTTTAAATATCTCAATAAAATAAAACAAATTCTTATTTCTAAGGCTTACAAGTAGGTCTTCATGTTGTCAGCACGTTGATAATAATTGTTGCAGGTACCATCCACTTATTCTAGCTTAGTCTTCGTCCTTGCCTCTAACGGGTATCAGAAGTTATTCAAAATTTCTTTCTTCAGCCTCGTTTTTATATTTATTTTCGATTTTATATTTACTTTTATTGTTGCAAGTTGTTAAGCTTACGTTTTCTTTTGATATTTTATGAGTTTTCTGTTTTCATTTATCTAAACCTTTTTTTATTTGAATAAAATTTTTTACTATGCTGAACTTTATTGTTTTTACTAAATTTGAATTTTAAGTTTATATTTTTATTATTATCAGTTTTAATAGTTTTGTATTTTTATAACATTTCAGTTTTCATTCTTCAAAACCATTTGATATTTTTCTACCATGTAGAACCTAATTGCTTCTATTAAATTTGAATTTTAAGTTTACGTTTTAAATTCTACTTATTTTTTTCACTGTATAGTGATTTCACGTTGGGCGCCAATTATTTTCCAACTTACTGTTCTCACTATGTGAGTTGTCTTATTTATTTATTTTATTCCAAATAATAATTTTACAACTTTATTTGTTTACTTCTTAGTTATTTTATTTAACAATTTGGTAAACTTCTTTATTTTCAATCTGTTTTATTTAGCAAACTTTATTATTTTGACTTTGTTATTTTATTTAACAATTGGATAAACTTATTTATTTTCAATCTGTTTTATTTAGCAAACTTTATTATTTTGACTTTGTTATTTTATTTAACAATTGGATAAACTTATTTATTTTCAATCTATTTTATTTAGCAAACTTTATTATTTTGACTTTGTTATTTTATTTAACAATTGAATAAACTTATTTATTTTCAATATGTTTTATTTCACTATGTGAACTTACAAATTTATTATTTTAATTTCTTAAGCTTTAGAGTTCTCACTATGTGAGCTGACTGAATAATAATTTACAAAACATTTTTAGCCTGACTGAGGAAACCCAAAACCACCTGCTGAGCCAGCAAATATCGGCGTGCAAAATTTTTGGCCAATTGGCCAATCAAATTAAGTCAATTGGGCAACATGAATTAAAATGTTGCGTTAGCAAATATTGGAAGAGTTTTTAAGGAATGAAATTAACATTTGGGCGGAAATGCAGAGGTTTAAATCTACCAAATGACGACGGACGTAATAACGGACATTAACTTACATAAAAACAGATTGTAAAAATGTATCTGAAAATTTTTATATCCACATAAAAGCCTACAACAACTACTCGCGAAAAATATAAACTATATTTAATTTCTTATAATTGTTGTGAGTTGGTTGTTTCCAGCTAAATGGTTCTTCTCCTGTAAAAACTTTGATACAGCAGTTAAATTGTCATAATATTTCTCCAGTAAACATGCTTGATACCAGTCTTTTGCGGACATTACCAATTTAAACCTTTATATCCTTTTATATTCCAGGCTTTGGCAGGAATATTGTTATCCAAATCAACTTTAAAATATATATTCAATATGTCAAAAGTCTACTGTATGGCTTCTTTCAATTTTTTCTCCATCCGCTAAAACTATACATTTTTTTGCTTAAGTGGTTTTAGCCTCTTACTATATAAATCTTATATAATTAGAGTTTATTTCGTTTTTTTATAGGGTCTTCATTATCCTAAAATTCTGAAGAAAAAAAAATTAATTTCTTTTTCTTTACTGAAGGGAAAGTGAATGGCACAATTTATATATTTTATTATTCTTTTACATGACAGAATGTAGTAGTATGTTTATGTACTTTCGGGACCACTTACTCCATACAAATTTAGGAGCATGCATAGCTGTAAAAGAGTAAAAAAATTGCAGAATTGTGAAAATGAATTGTGTGCGATCGGTCTTTAGGTTTGTAACATGTATTATGAAAAGGTATTGCTTTTTAATGTTTTTTTGTCTTGAGCCGGAGGTGGGAATCTTCGAAAGACACTTTTGTTCCAACAAACGAGTGCACGATTCACTGGTGCCTACGTACTAAACCCACCCCCTACACACTGCAACCACTCTCCCCCCGCGGGACTGCCGTAAGGTATTACTTCGCGGAGGGCTGGTTAGCTTGAAAGCTTTATCACATCAATTTAAATTTCGCCTCCGTTCCTCCAGTCTTCGGAGTACTACCATTACTTCAGCCATCCTTTGACTATATTGACTCCATAGCATCCTACAGTTCAACAGCTCTTCCATTAGCCGGCTTAGTCCTAAATTTGTTTCTCCCGGCCATCTAAATCTGGGACAGCATGTTAGAATATGCTCCGCATCTTCCTCCTCATCTACACAGTTTGGGCATATAGGAGAAGTGTCATGACCAAATCTGTGCAGGTACTTCCTGAAGCACCCATGACCAGTTAGGAACTGGGTCACGTAGTAGTTCAATACGCAATGTTCGTTCTTCATCCAAGGGGTTACATCAGGGACAAGACGAAATGTCCATCTTCCCTTTAGAATGCTCTCCCATCGTGACTGCCATTTGTGCATGGAAGTCCTTCGTTCCTCCGCTTTTATAGCCGCTATTTGTCCCGGGTACTCGAGACGGCGAAGGTATATCCTTCTCATCTCATCCGTCAGTATATCTTGTGACGACAAAAGGCGAGAGCTTGTTTTTGTCCACACCATATAGCCATATTTCTACCCATTATTATATTATATACTTATAATTGTTTATTATTGAAAATACAATTTTTGTTCTTATTATTATTATTATTATTATATTATATACTTTATAATTGTTTTTAAACCTGAATTATTGAATATACAATTTTTGTTTCTCAAAATATTTTAGCATTTAAGTTCATAATAAGCTCCACTGTGCCTAAATCGTTGTGTAGATTTTGTAATCTATTTTTTAGCAAAATTTTCTAACGGTAGTTGTACGACTTAAATATTACATATATACAGTGTTCTTGTGCTCTCTGTTCAATTCCATTATCGCTTGTTCTCCCATTCGTAATGTGTAGAGTATGACGCAACATGTTCGATGTTGCTAATTGTTCGATCATGTTTAATCTGTCACTCGTTACTTTTGGGTATAAAGGCGGGTATGATTTGAACAGTGGGGGCAGTTGGTGATGAGTGGCTGGTAGGTGAGGTCGATTTTATTTATTAACATTGGCTCTCGCTTAGTAAAATAAACTAACTAATTAGTGGTGTGGTTGACCACACTAGTGAGAGGTTTATTCACAGCCGACATTAGCAACTGACGAGAAGGCCGGTACAACAACTGTTCTGTGCGTAGGCCGTTCAATTGTTGTACTGGGATTTATTCCTAAGGACGGACACTGGAGGCCTCAGAGCCACAATCATCCCGTGCGTAGGCCGTTTGATTGTCGTTCTGATATCCTCCTTTGGTTAACGTGACGACGGTGCCGAGGAAAGATCATCGGGACAGTAGGAATCATTATGTGCGTAGGCCGTTTGACTGTTGTTCTGACCACCTTTTGACATACTCAGCACTGTCGCTTGAAGGACAATAGTGTGGCCGGCCAAGTTATTTACTTTTTTCCTTTCTTTAATTAATTGTAAATTCAATCTTTTTTTTGCGTCTAGTTATCTTAAGGTAGCAAATAAGTTATTTCAGTATTTATAAATAAATAGAATTTCGTCGAAAAACAATTGTGTTTGTATGTAACCACTGGACGCCGCTGATCTACCCCAGCACTCAAGCGGAAACGTGTCGTTACAATCTATTGGTATTCTCTTTGCCAATACCAAAACTGCTTCATCAGACACTGTCCTGAAGCCACTTATCCGTCTAATCGCGCTTAGACGATACACCGAGGACAGTATCCTCCTCGTCGTCCCCACTGAGAGTGCTTCCGACCATATTGGGCAAGCATACAGCATTATCGACGTTACTACCGCCGAAATTATTCTACTTTTAAATGGACTTGGTCCTCCAATATTTGGCATCATCCTCGCCAGTGCTCCCTGTGTTACAGATGCTTTTTCACCGATGTATTTCACGTGCTCCTTGAAGTTCAATCTGTCGTCGATAATCACTCCAAGGTATTTTATCGCCCTCTTCGATTCGATCCTTGTGCCTCCAACGGTCAATTCCATCTTCTCCACTATCTTCCGGCCGCTTATCAAGACGGCCTCCGTTTTATGTGCAGCAAGTGTCAAACCTGCCTCATCCAGCCATGCTCCAACATTTCGAATCGCTGTGTTCATTTTGTCCTCTATTTCTCCTACCGTTTTAGCTACCGAGACTATGGCAATGTCATCTGCAAAGCCCACAATTGTAGTCCCGCTTGGCAATCGCAGTCGAAGTACTCCATCGTACATAATGTTCCATAGTAGTGGCCCAAGTACGGAGCCCTGCGGGACTCCCGACGTCACTACGTATTCCTGCTCTCCTTCATCCGTTAGGTATATTAGCTTCCTGTCCTGAAAGTAATTATTCAGAATCTCCATTAAATATGTCGGCGTAGCCATGTTAAAGAGGGCTCTCATAATACGCCCCCAATTCGCCGAGTTGAACGCGTTTTTAACGTCAAGTGTGACAACCGCGCAGTACTCCTTGGTGCCAAATCTCCATCTTTCGCCCTCTATTGCATCTCTTGCAATGTCGACTACCCTCCTTATCGCGTCAACAGTGGACCGTCCTTTCCTAAATCCGTATTGCAGGTCCGAGAGAGCTCCCCCTGCCTCGGCACATGTTAGTAGTCGATTGTATATTATCCTTTCCAGTATTTTTCCCATCGTGTCAAGTAGGCAGATGGGCCGATAGGACGATGTTCCCCTGGCGGTTTACCAGGTTTTGGAATGAGAACCAATTTCTGCCTCTTCCACCTACGTGGAAAAACACCCTCGACGAAGCACTTGTGGAACACCTTGGCGAACGTATCCGGTCTGAGCCGGATAGCCGCCTTAAGTGCCCTATTCGGGATTCCATCCGGCCCCGGTGTTTTCCTATCTCCTATTCCAGTGCATGCTGCGAGTACCTCCTCTCCTGTTTCCTCGGGTATGGTATGAATGGCCTCCGGCTCCCTACTTATAAAAGTGTAGGGCTGGCCACGTGGGAATAATGTACCAATGATCTCCCGTAGCAAAACTGGACAACCTAGTTTAGGCTGTTCTCGAGCACCGATTCTCTTGCAGACGACTCTGTACGCCGTCCCAAAAGGATTGATGTCAGCTTCCTGGCATATCCGCTGAAAGGATAGTTTCTTGCTCCTTTTAATGGCTCTTCTAAGCTGACGCCTTAGATTCTCATATGAAGCCCGTTCGACTTCCCATGTTGGTCTTCCTCTCGTGCGCTGGGCCCGTCTTCTCGCCCCAAAGCACGCCGACCGCAGTCTTCGAATCTCGTCATTCCACCAGTAGCAGGGGGAACGTCCCCTACACACAGTTCTCCTAGGCATAGCAGCATCACCTGCAGTGTTGAGCATTTCGTATACGCCGCTCACTAATTCCTCGACCGTGCTGCCAGTCGTATGAAAAGACGACAACATCAATCTATACGTCTCCTCGTCAAAGCGGGAGTCCTTCCGTTTAGGTCCCGTAAACTTCGGCAATCCGTTTCCTCTCGTGTTGCGCCCAGTAACCGTCATCACGATTGCCTGATGGTCACTATTCGTGAAGTCCTCAGTTAGCCTCCATGCGGTCCGCGAAACAAGGCCATCGCTCACAAACGATAAATCTATTATCGAGCTCGATCCAGCTCTCCTAAATGTGCTTCCTCTTCCGTTATTCATCAGCGCCACAGGAAGGGAAGCGAATGTTTCCAAGAGGCAGCGACCCCTGGCGTTAGTACATCTACTACCCCATTCGATCGCCCAAGCGTTAAAATCTCCTGCAATAATAACGGGGGTGTTCAGGCGTACGTGTGACGCCAGCCTCTCCAGCATATGTTTGGAACTCATCCATTGACCACCTCGGGGGGCGTAACAGCTGTAAACGAAAACTCCCTTTATCCTGGTCATAATAAAACCAATGTCCCGCGCATAGGTTTGCTGAAAGGGTAATGAACCACAAGTCCATACAGCCGCAGTACTAGATCCGTCCGTGATCCAAGTACTATTCATCGGTACTCTATAAAGTTCGCTTATGATTGCGACATCGATATTCTCCTCCTTTACTCTCTGGACCAATAGGTCCTGGGCTGCTTCGCAATGATTCAGATCGTGATTTAAGAGCGCTTTGAAACTGAGGACACTTCCTGCTCCCCGCGATATGTCCACACTTGCGGCATGTTCCCGAGCGGTCAACTTTACTCTTGCACAGGCGGGCTATATGTCCAAACTGCAAGCATCGGAAGCATTTCGTCGGAATGTTCCTCTCGCGAATCCTGCATATGACCCAGCCGATCCTAATTCTACTTTCCTTCAGGAGAATAGCTGCAGCTTCTGCACTGAGGCTCACTGTGGCCGTTTGTGTCCCACCGTATGCCCTCCTGAGACCAACTATGTCGGCTTCAGCGAAGCCCTCAAGGCCTGGAATGTTCTGTATTGCGTTATATACATCTCCCTTCTCCGTGATCTCATCAATGTCCTTTATCTCAATTGTCTTCCTCTCCTTTAGAGGGCGGACAGTCGCGCATTCCCCTAGGAGCTCTCCTATGGCTCCTCTGAAGTCCTCCGTTCGCTCGCCGTTCGTGCCGAGCTGAAGTAGTAGCTCCCCTTTGACGGTTCTCCGAATTTTTGTCACGTTTTCACCTAATTTACAGAGCTTAGGGTCCGTTTTAACCCTCCTCAAAATGTCAACATACGATGTGTCATCCCTCGTTGCTATCGTTATCGCATCAGGCATTGTTTTCCTCTCCTGAGGTTTCTTTCCTTCTTTTTCTTTTTAGTGACTTTTTGCCACCCTAGCTCTCCAGTTGATTCCTGAGCGTTTACCTGCTGACTCAGAGTCGTCTCAGTAGTCCTCCTAACCAAAGCTTTCGGTGCAGGATTTGGAGTTCTCCTCTTTGCTTCGGGAGTCTCAACAGTTTCCTCCTGTCTCCTCTTGCCCTCCTGATTTCTCATCCAGGGCGAAGTTTGAGTTGCAGAACTGCTGCAACTCTTCTCATCAGTTGACTGCCCCCTCAATTCACCTGCGCACAGGTCGTATAGGGTCTTAATAGAGTCGATTGCATCTCTCATCGGCTGGTGGATTGATCTCCTCTTTCCATCCTCCATCATATCAACTAAGCTCCTAATTTGGTCTCCGAGTTGACCAAAAACCTCGCTGGTCGATGCCGTCGGGTTGCTTCGCGTCGGTTCCGACCCCGATGCCACCAATCCTGAAGATTCTTCATTCACTGGGGATCTCGGAGTCATTGTACTCTGACCGAATGGGTTCATTTCCCGATTCCGCACAGGAGATCTTAGATTCCTTGAGCTCTGACCGAAAGCGTTCAGCTCCAAGGTATTCATATCATTCATCGTCTTATTCGTAGGTTTATTTCTATTGTTCATCATTTCATTTGGGCCCCAACTCTCGGCCACTGTCCTAATCCATCGTTGTAGTCGTCACAAAATACCCCGTGGTTATCTATTCATAAGCAGGGAGGTTACGCGAGGGTTGACATATAACCTCATGGGAATACGTGTTCAGAGCCAGGTCGACGTAAACCAGGAATTCGCATCTGGTCCTACAACACCAACTTAACGGTGATAAATCAGGAACGTACCGACAGACTTGCCATCATTTTAACGGGGCGGGGGCAATGACAGCATTAGCCCGACAGCCATTTCAGCCAGCTATCACACCGCTTACTAAAGTGCCGGAATACTGCCATCGTCAGCCTATATCACCAATTCAAATCCATTTCCGGTATACCAAAATTAGAACCTTACCGGGCTCGGTTCTAATGCCCCAATCAAGGGCGTCGTAGTTCGCCGCTTCGGTGGAACTGAGGGAACCACGGAGTCGTTACTCTCCTATTTTCCCATCTCTTGAGGGAACCCCCTGTGGGATGATGCCTAGTTAATGGCGGCATCGATTCGCCATGTCGCAGATAACGTCTTCGGTCACTTGTACCTTTTTGTAGTACGCCAACGTATCTGCCGCTCTTGGTCGGGGACTGCTTATTGGTTATTCGCAGCTAGCCTACCTGGGATAGGCCGTTCAGTTATCCGCCACCTACTGACCCCCATGGTAGCCCGAAGCTAAGCCCCATGTTGCTTTTTAATGTGTATGTGTGTGTGTGTGTTAAAATTTGAGAGCATGCATATCTGGAAAAGAATTAAATCATTTTAATTTTCAATTTTTCCATACAAATTTGGGATCATACCTGCTTCTTTTTGGTCCTTTCATTTGTATTGCTTTTCAAACGAATGGTTGGACGGACAGAATGAGTGTGTGCACGTTTACTCATCTACATCCCAGAGTATAAATAGACTGTAATGTGAAAATGTATGTACGTATGTACGAATGATTGGACGGACAGAATGAGTGTGTGCGTAATAAGTAATGTGTATGATCGTTTTTTTTTTAATAATAAATTCTAGGCACGTATTGCTCATGATCACAGGTAGAAGGAATAGAAATATAAACTGAAAAGGGTAGGTTGGTTGTGCGGTTGTTTTTTATTTTTTGTATGATTTAATTAGAAGGATTTTTAAATTGATAAGAAAGAAATGTATAGTTGTACCTGCGTTTTTTTTCACGCATAAGTAGAATATCTGCTTTTACATAAATAGAGTATAAATAGACTTGTTTTAAGGATTTAGATTTTTTTTAGTTTTACTGTTTAAATAAATAAAATTATAAAACAATCAGATTAATTAAAACAAATTAGTTTTTTTTCTTAGGTATGCATATTTTATTTTTGGATTTTGTTATTTTGTACAATACAGTACATATATCTATTGAATATAATAATAGTTAAATATTCGTTTATATCGATTAAATAGCTTAAGTGTTAACAAATATTTTTCATAAAATGTTTGGCATCTGTAAATGTCAAAAGATTCTGAGTAAATTTTTTTCACAATAATACAAATGTATGACATTATTAATACATAAAAATGGATTACTTATTTTACTAATGTTGCATATTCTTAGTTCATTTATAAGTTTCATAAATAAATCTATATGTTCCTTATTAATCTGATTACTATGTTTGGTTAAAAAAGTCAATAGTAGGTTGAGTAAGTGCGGGACGATGTACACTGAATTATTTCATTTCAATTTATATTTATTGAATAAAAATTTTAAACACAAGTGCCCACAATTAAATGATCGTGACCAGATAGCAAGCAGTTCGTGATTAGATATAAAGCAGATCGTAATCAGATACAAAGCAGATCATAGTCAGATAGCGAGCAGATTATAACCAGATCAAAATCAATATAAAAAATTATTATAATGTCTAAAAATTACCATAATAAAGTGTTGGAAGATCTTGTAAAGACAAGGGCTGTTCTAAAGAAAAAGTTAAAAAATATTAAACTGAATCAAATAGATAGAGTTAATTTATTAGAAGATACCTTTCAACCAATAACAAAACTACTTAAAAAAATCATTGGAAAACTTAAAGATAAACATAAGGATATAGACAACACTATTAACGATGAGGATGATTATGATGATAATGAAAACATCCCAAAACTTGCACATAAGCGTAAGGATGTAGACAACACTATAGATGATGACGAATATTATTATGACGTAAATGGTGATAATGAAGTCATTGGAAAACTTGAAGATAAGCATAAGGATATAGACAACACTATTGATGATGATGATGATTACGATGATGTAAACGGTGATAATAACGATTTTCAGTATGAAAATATTTCAACTGATGATAATGATGATGAAAAAAAACTATGACCATAATAGACCTGTATCAAGTACATGTATCAAGAACTTGAAAAGAAAACAATGTTTAAAGCTGGCGAAAAGCTCTCCATTATTTGAAAATATACAAACACTTATTAATAATAAGCAATTGGATAAAATTTATGGTTTTAATCAAGATGTAGACGATAGTTGGAGATATGGCAAGGAAAAATTAATATTTAATAGAGACAATACTATGCGGATAGGAAATATGAATTTGAAAATAACGCCTGGATTATTTGAACTAGTATTTCATAAAAAACCTCTCCATTATTCTAAAAATGATTTGAAAAAATATAAAGAGATTTTAATTCATACCAATGCACATAAACGTCGCTATGAATCTAATGAACAAGTGAAAGGAACACGAGCCTTCAAATATATACGAATAATTAAACATTTATTCGAAACAACAACAAACATTTTAACAAAAGACAGTGGTTTAATGCTAAAATCACTAAATAATCTGAAATCAAATTACATATATTGGGATGATCCTAATGAACTAGTTGACAGACTACGTTTACTTCTTTCGTCGGAAGGTGTTGGTCACAACAATCATCAAAACGAAATAATCTCTATTATCGAAGAACTGAAAGAATCTAACATAATTTATTAGAAGAATGAAAGAAATGTCTTATATTAATAAATTTGGAGAAGGTTTCAATAAATAAAATCATAAAAACAAAAAAAAAATGTCGTAACAAAAAAAAAAAAAAAAAAAAAAAAAATATATATATATATATAACACAAATACATGATGATCTATCTGATCAAATAAACATTGAGGTAGAACATGTTTATCTAAAACTTGGCAATGAAAAAAAAAAATAATAAAAAAAGTTAAAATAAAATAGATAAAACCAAAAACCAAAAAAAGTTGATCGTTAACAGATATAAAGTAGATCAAAATCAATATCAAAAAATTAACATACTGAAATCATATAAATTGGTGTATATATAGGAGATCGTCTTGATTTCAGCTATTTTTCCGAAGAGGTATAAAAGTAACGAAAAAAAATTTGTTATAATCTACAGTCAAAACAAAAACCCAGTCAGTGTAAGATGAGAAGAGGATTTGTAAACAACTTAATAAATAAAGTACCTGTTGAATTACATCTGCCTGGTTATCACTTTTGTGGACCTGGTACAAAACTTGATGTTACTGCTGCCTTTAGTGCTATTGAACGCGAGTCTACCAAGATGGGTTTGGCAGTAAATGAGGGCAAAACAAAGTATATGTTATCGACGAGTCGAGACGCGCGGCGTATTGATTCTCAGATTACGGCCGATAACTATACTTTTGTTACGGTCAAGGAATTCATCTATCTTGGCTCCGCCGTTACCACCAGAAATGATGTCAGTCTGGAGATCAAGCGCAGGATCAGTCTTGCCAACAGGTGCTACTATGGTCTCAATAGGCAATTGAGTAGCAGGGACCTCTCTCGTACGACAAAACTAACACTCTACAAGACACTCATCCTACCCGTGCTTCTTTATGGCGCAGAGGCATGTACCCTATTAAGTACAGATGCAGCGGCTTTGAGATTGTTCGAGAGAAAAGTACTGCGCAAGATCTTCGGTCCAGTGCGAGTTGGCGATGATTTCCGTATCCGATACAACAGTGAGCTGTATGAGCTCCTCAACGACATGGACGTTGTACAGCGTATTAATATCCAGCGGCTGCGCTGGCTCGGCCATGTCGTTCGAATGGAGGAGGATGCGCCGGCAAGACGGGTATTTGATGCGGGAATCTGCGGAAGTCGGCGAAGAGGACGACCTTGCATCCGTTGGAAGGACCAAATCGAGGAAGCCCTGTCATCAATTGGTGTGACCAACTGGCGTAGGCGCGCACGAAGCAGAGGCGCCTGGAAGGATGTGTTGCGGCAGGCCGAAATCCGATAAACGGGTTGTTATGGCCAATTAAGTAAGTAAGTAAGTACAAAACTTGAAAAACGTTTAGCAAGAGGAGATAAGGGTATACATTTATTAGACGCAGCTTGTAAAGAACATGATATTACTTATTCACAATCAAAAGATATAGACACAAGACATCAAGCAGATAAAATTTTAGCTGAAAAAGCCTGGTAACGAGTTAAATCTAAAGATAGTGATATTAAAGAACGTGCTAACGCGTGGTTTGTGACAAACGCTATGAAGCTAAAGTGAAATTTGGATTAGGTATGAAGGAGCTAAGACATAGGTAAAGAAAGAATTCAAAAAGAACGAGAAAAGGAAAAATGGATAAATGTAATAAGAAATTATTTACAGCTACTCTGAGAAAAACTTTAAAACAATTGAAAGAACAGAAACACCTTGATATAAATGATGCTGTTAAAATAGCTCAAAAGGCTATTCATTCAAATTTTAAAGGGAAAAAGCGAGCAGACATTATAATACCGAGAGTTATACCTGTACCGAAAATTGGAGGATTTCTTCCACTTATTCCCGTACTAACAGCATTGTCAGCGCTTGGTGGTTTGGCAAGTGGAGGATCCGCTATTGTCAAAGCAGTAAATGCTATCAAAAATGGAAAAGAACAATTGGCGGAAGCTAACCGTCATAATAGATATATGGAATCAATTGCAATGGGTAAAGGGTTGTACCTCAAACCATATAAAACTGGATATGGTCTCTACTATAGTCCAGCTCCAAAAAACTATTAGATAACCTACCCAATCGCCCATTAACAGATTTGGATTTGAATAAATATGGAAGACATCTTAAACACTTTAGGGGTGTTTTCATGCGTGATTCTTTACCTGAAAAACCATTCAAACAAGAATGCGGTATTGTTAATTTAGATGATTCAAATGGTATGGGAACACATTGGGTAGCATATTATAAAAACCACAACTATAAAGAATATTTTGATAGCTTTGGAAACTTACAACCACCACTTGAGGTTGTCAACTACTTAAAATTTCCTATTGAATATAATTATGAACGAAAACAAAAATTTAATACATTTAATTGTGGACACTTGTGTTTAAAATTTTTATTCAATAAATATAAATTGAAATGAAATAATTCAGAGTACATCGTCCCGCACTTACGCAACCTACTATTGACTTTTTAAAGAAGGGAAAAATGGTTACATCAGCTGAATTGGAAGAACTACTAACAAAACATAGTAATCAGATTAATAAGGAACATATAGATTTATTTATGAAACTTATAAATGAACTAAGAATATGCAACATTAGTAAAATAAGTAATCCATTTTTATGTATTAATAATGTCATACATTTGTATTATTGTGAAAAAATTTACTCAGAATCTTTTGACATTTACAGATGCCAAACATTTTATGAAAAATATTTGTTAACACTTAAGTTATTTAATCGATATAAACGAATATTTAACTATTATTATATTCAATAGATATATGTACTGTATTGTACAAAATAACAAAATCTAAAAATAAAATATGCATACCTAAGAAAAAAAAACTAATTTGTTTTAATTAATCTGATTATTTTATAATTTTATTTACTTAAACAGTAAAACTAAAAAAAAAATCTAAATCCTTAAAACAAGTCTATTTATACTCTATTTATGTAAAAACAGATATTCTACATATGCGTGAAAAAAACGCAGGTACAACTATACATTTCTTTCTTATCAATTTAAAAATCCTTCTAATTAAATCATACAAAAAATAAAAAACAACCGCACAACCAACCTACCCTTTCTTATCAGTTTATATTTCTTTTCCTTCTACCTGTGATCATGAGCAATACGTGCCAAGAATTTATTATTAAAAAAAAAACGATCATACACATTACTTGTTATGCACACACTCATTCTGTCCGTCCAATCATTCGTACATACGTACATACATTTTCACATTACAGTCTATTTATACTCTGGGATGTAGATGAGGAAACGTGCACACACTCATTCTGTCCGTCCAACCATTCGTTTGAAAAGCAATACAAATGAAAGACCAAAAAGAAGCAGGTATGATCCCAAATTTGTATGGAAAAATTGAAAATTAAAATGATTTAATTCTTTTCCAGATATGCATGCTCTCAAATTTCAACACACACACACACACATACACATTAAAAAGCAATACCTTTTCATAATACATGTTACAAACCTAAAGACCGATCGCACACAATTCATTTTCACAATTCTGCAATGTTTTTACTCTTTTACAGCTATGCATGTTCCTAAATTTGTATGGAGTAAGTGGTCCCGAAGGTACATAAACATACTACTAAAGTTTATTGGTAATAAGCTATTGTTACGTTTATTTTATCTTTGAAAAAAAAAATTAACTAATGTCATTTCAAAAAATATAAAGGAAAGCCGACAGTGTGTACTCACCCGTAGCCAAATTCGCCTCAACAAAGAGACTCAAATATAGATCGATAAGTCTCTCCAAAGCTTTCAAAAGAAAGGATGAGAGCGATATCGGTCTATAATCCTTAGGGCCGATGTGACTGGGTTTACTTTCGGTATAAACACCACAAGCACATCTTTCCAACCATCAGGTATATCACCGCAGGCAGTCCTTATACACGTCCACCAGATATTCGTGTAATATATCACCAGCATGCTGAAGCAGATCCGGAAAGATACTATCAGGCGACTTAAAGGGCTCAAAGCTAATAATAGCCCATTCGACCTAATCTCTGGTAATGATATCCTCCAAATCGGGCATAATGCCAGCATCACAGAAGGGATCAGCTATTCCCAACGGATAGCTTTCTGGATCCACACAATTGGGAAAATTAGTGCCCAATAGAACCTCTAGGGTTTCTTTTCTCGAGGCTATCCACGTGTCATCGTTCTTTTGGACGAAGCCTAGGATTTTGGGGTCCCTAGACAGCACCCTACGGAAACGAGCCACATCGGCAACATTCTCGATACTTGAGCAGAAACTCATCCAGGTATTTCTCTTTGCGCTTTATTTCCCCCTTATAATCATTAAAACTGGATCTATATGCAGACCAGTCAACATCCCTGCCCGACCTCTTAGCCTTATTAAAGAGTCTCCTGGAACAACAGCAGAGTCTCTGGAGTTCCGCATTCCACCAGGCTAGCTGGCTGCTCTTACCCGGGTAAGTGGGAGGACAAGCATCTCTATAACAAGACAACAAAATATCCGTCAAAGATCCAACGCGATCATTGATGCCAGGAGTGGAACGACCCCTAAGCGCTATAAGTTCCTACACCACTGCCTTCTCATATCTGATCCAGTCGGTTCTTCTTGGATTCCTAAAATGCTCGTTAAAGCCACCAGACAGATTCATCTGAAACCCTAATCGTAGACCTATTCATGTTAGAGAGCGTAATGTCAATTACCGCTTCCCTAACACGATTTTTTAACATCGACGTGTTACCAACGTTACTAATGTTAAGCCTATTAAGAATAATAAAACTCAGAATCGACTCACCTCTAGTGTTAATGTCAGCACTTCCCCATTGGGTGTGATGAGCATTGTCATCATAACCCAAGACAAGGCGACATCTTTTCCTCTTCGCATGCTCCACCAGTAATCCAATTAAGTCATCAGGAGGAGATGCTGCCTCATACGGCATGTACACAGATGACAGCATCATTTTGACAGTTGTTACGTCACCTGTACAAAAGGAAGGAGTGATTAATAAGTCCAAATTACCCCTAGCTGAAATACAGGTTCTTACTGTTATAATTAAAACCAGCCTGGTTGAGATCTACTTAAAAACTGTCTTTATTATTGACATAATTATATTTCTGAACCTATACTACATAATAATACATAATAGAGAGAAGTTAATAATAAGAGATCTTAATAATTAAGAGAGCATTAATTATAAATACATATCATTCCTCCTAACTTAAATAACTTCACTCCCCCTAACATCTTCTTCTTCTTAGCCATACTACGCGTAACAACCCTTCTATCTTCCTCATTACTCAAGCTCTTCTTTTCTACAGCCTCACATTCGCCTGACGGTACTAATATAATATCCTTACTCTGAATAGATTGCTTCTTATCTGATCCGTGTGCGCCTGCCTCAACAGGTCATTAATCAACACCATACATCTAAAGCTACTCAGTTTCTTTATGACCTCTCCTTTCAACTATTTTACTAAATTTGAATAAACATTCCTGTACCATACCTCTTCCCCCTCCTTAACACATGCTAATTTCCGTTTAACTACTCTGTTTGACTGACTCTGAATTTTCCCAAATGTTGTATCTGATTTAAAGTTGTGAGCAAAGTTCTGGGTTTGTGTTGAAAAATCATATCCGCTGGAGTTAGGCCAGTTGATAAAGTCGGAGTTGTTCGATACTTTAATAAAAATCTATCAATTCGTATTTGTAAGGGTGTTTTCCTTTTTAAAAGGGATTTTCGTAATCCATTTTTAAAAGTTTGTATTGCTATTTCCGCACTGCCGTTTGATTGTGGATGATATGGCGGAGTAGTACCGTTATACCATTTGATTTGCAAAGCTCTACAAATTCTTTAGAACTAAATGAAGGTACATTGTCACTCACTACGTAAGTTGGTAATTCAAAAATAGAAAATAACGACCTTAGTTTCCCTATTACTATAGTGGCCGTCGTTGCAGTAAGATAAATAACTTCCATCCGTCTTGAATATGCGTCTTAAATGATCAATATCTGTTGACCAATTAATGAACAAAAACCAATGTGAATTCTCTCAAATGGATATGTTACTTCCGTCTATTTCGATAAATTAATTGCTTTTGCCTTCCGAGTTGACTGACACTGGTGATATTTGGCATTATAATCCTCTATGTCCTGATCTATCCCTGGCCACCATACTGCCGTTCTTGCCAACGCTTTACTTCTGACTATTCCTATATGTTGTTCATGTAATGATTTTAAAACATCATCACGCATTCCACTGAGAATCACGTTCTCCATAAAATAAACAACCATTTTCGGAAGCTAAAGAATTCCTTTTCAGGTCATATTTTTGAACCTCTGTAGTCACTTTGGTTGGCCACTTACCCGTAAAAATAGAGTTATAGCTTGAGTTATGTCATCGTCATCTTTCATTGCATTAGCTATATCCTCAGTACACAAGGGAAATTTTACAGCATTTAAATTATTTATACTATCATCTTCAATACCTTTCACATTACCCAATGGTAGTCTTGACAACGCATCTGCATTTTCCATATCTTTTGCTTTTCTATATTTTATATCGTATGAGTACATAGATAAGTAAATAGCCCATTGTTGCAACCGATTTGCTGCACCCGAACCATCTTTCTTTTCACCAAAAATTGTGCGTAGAGGTTGATGGTCGCTCTGAATTGTAAAATTAAGCCCGTATATATATTTATAAAATTTCTTTATAGCAAATATTATAGCAAGTGCCTCTCTGTGTAATTGTGAGTAGTTACGTTCGGCCGCACTCAACGCACTCAATGAAAAAATTACTGGATGTTCCACCCCATTTATAATGTGGGGCAACACAACCCCAACTCCTTATGGACTCGCATCCGCTGATATAATAATTGGCTTTTTAGGATCATAGTGTGTTAGTATATTAATGTTATTCACTAACCTCTTACTACGTTGAAAACACTCACTATGTTGTTTTTTCCATATCCACGATACATTTTCTTTTGTTAGATCATAAAAATATTGAAGTTCACTTGACAGGTTGGGAATAGATTTATTATAGTAATTTATCATTCCTAGATAAGATTTTAACAGGGTTTTATTACATGGCTCAGGGGCACTGACAACGGCATCTTTCTTTTTGTGCACTTGGTGTTATACCAGTTTCATTAATTCTGTAACCCAAATAATCAATTTCTGATTTAAAAAATTCACATTTGACTAGATTAACTTTAACATTATATTGCAATAACCTATCCATGACTGCAGTTAAGTTGTTTTTACAATTATCCTCATATTTCCCACCTGTCAAAACGTCATCAAAATAGACTTGTACGTTTTCAATACCAGGGCCCTATTTCACAAAGCTACAAGTTCACAATTACAAGTGTTTTGCCTGTAAAATTGTGAACTTGTAAATAATTGTGTTTCATAAAAATACAATTACAAGTTTGTGGCTACAAGTGATTTTTACAATTTACAAGTCTACAAGTCATACTTCTACAAGTCGTTATGCTTCACTAAAATAAATTTTCACTTGTACGCTTGTAGAATTGTAAAAAAAGCTTAGGGTTGACGAAGAATCTCAAAAAAATTTTACAAGTTACAAGTGAATGATAAATTGAATTAAAATTTGATATTTATCTATTTTTTAATAAAAACTACTTCAAACAAACACAAAATCAAACAATTTAAATATTAATTAGCATTTATTTATTTATTTTGTTTGTTTTTATTTATTTTTTTTTTAATATGTGGATATAATAAAATAAACTATATCACAAATTATCGAAAGCGGCAACACCACTAATCATATGTTATAAACAAATAAACACATGTACAAGTCAAACATATAAAATATTCATTTGTGTGTATTTTTTTGAGTGCAAAATGGACCTTTTATACGATTCAAGTGATGAAAGCGATAACGAAATCGCATTAAAAAGAAGAAGAACATTTAGACCACGTCTGGAATACGAATTCCTGGAATCCACGTTCGAGTACAATGAGCGTTTCAGGCTAAAACAGTCAAATTTCTTTTGCTGATAAATTTGTTGTCTCCAATACTGGAGAGAGACAAATAGAAGCTATTCTCTCACGGTGCAACAGCAGCTGCGGATAACGTTACGCTGGCTAGGAAAAGGAACCACATACCATGCAACAGGTGACTTGCATGGTGTAAGCAAAGCCACTGTGTGCAGACTTGTAAAAAGCGTAGTAACTGCAATTAATTCCGCTTTGTTTGCAACGTATGTAAGCTGGCCAGAAAACATGGATCAAGTGGTGTCTAAATTCTTCGCCATGAAAAGCATGCCGTTAGTTTGCGGTTGTTTGGAGGGCACTTTAATAAAATTAGATGCACCCAAAGAGCATGAAGAAATGGCAGCTAAAATCTGCCGCACCACTCTAACTTTATTGTGTTGATTTGCCATTACAAAATAATAATTTTTAATTTTTTAAACACAAACTGTATATGTTTTGATTGATTAGTAGTGTGATAACAATCAAAACAAGTTATCGATATACACTAGAGTACCCATAATTGCAAAAGTATTTAAAATAATTTTTGAAATTTTTATATATTTCATTAGTACTCTAATATGCATATATTCACACATATATTTCATTTATCAAAATATCTTTGTAAAAATATTTTATTTTATTATGATTGTAATTGTAGAAATTGTAATTGTAGGAATTGTAGTTTACAAGTACAAAAAGCTACAAGTATTGTGAAAATTTTCATGAAACACAATTCATTAGCACTTGTAAGACTTAGAATTGTGATTGTAACTTGTAAACTTGTAGAATTGTAGTTTAGTGAAACAGGCCCCAGGTAATATTCGGTCAATTATAGAACAAAATATTTGAGGCGCTGTCTTAATGCCGAAAACTAGCCTAGTAAATTGGAAAAGGCCAATATGCGTATTGACAGTCAGAAGCTCTCTCTAACGCTCAGAAACAGCAACTTGTAAATATGCTCCATTTCCACAAACTTATTAACTGTTCTTTTGCAATTCACACATAATCTAATTGATCCATCCCCTTTGTTAACAATCACAATCGGACTGGCCCAATTACTTCTGGTCACTGGCACTAGCACACTCTCATCACATAACCTCCCTCTCCCGTTCCACTTTAGATCTTAATCCATAAGGTACAGTGTTGGCTTTACAAAAAATTGGATATGAACCATTTTTCAACACTATTTCCGCTTTAAAATTCTTTATAACAGAATTATTTGATTTAGTAAAAATCGCATAATACTTTTCCAAAAACTTCATTTTATTTGATATTAATTTAGAATCAATCATCGTTGCCTTCCAATCACCATAATTCATCATTCTAGGGTTTAATTCAGAATCATTCATAGTTTTATCAACATTGGTACCATATTCATAGTCAGTAAAAAAAATTTTACATCCACTAAAAATTTGGTCTAACCAATTTCTTCCTAACAATGGACCAAAATATGCATCAATATTCAAAACAATTAGTTTTTTTAAATTCTCAAATTTTACATTAACCATAAATTCGCGAAGATTTTTAACACTTTCCTTTGAAATTAATCCATAAAATTTTACTCCATTTGTCAACTTAATATTGTTCTCGCCTTCTCGAGAATTCTATAGAGACCGCATTATTGTTTGTGTATTCTGCACACTTGTCCATTCCTCATGCTTGTTGTTGTTGGTTTACTTGGAACGTGTTCGATATATTCATTAGTGTGTATTTGTGTCGTGTGTATTGCATTACTGTAGTTGGTAGCTTTTGTTTATTGTTTTTAATGTTAAACGATATTAGGTCGTTTCGATTTGCGTAACAATATTAACAAAATATTTATAATAATCATCCCTATGAATTACAGTAACTACCGCCCCTGAATCGATTTCAAACTCAATATTTTTATCTTCAATACATAATTCAATTTTAAGAGACTTATTCTTAAGAGAAGATACATATAGTATTTATACAATTAAAACTACTTTGTTCATCTTCCGACTCTTCCTCTAAGCTCTTTAATTTCAGTTGATTCCTTCTCTCTTTGCAAAATCTTTGTATATGACCTTGCTTATCACAGTAGAAACAAACAATATTTTTATAAGAATGTTGTTTTCCGTTATTTTCTGCCCACGCTTTTTTATTGTAAGTACTATCTGGTTTATTTGCTACTGTGCTGCTTTGCTTGGTCGTCTCTTTTTGTTGTTCCATAGTTTATTTTCCTCATAACGTTAAGTTCCACATGTTCTTCTTCGTCTTTTATCACGTTTTGTTTTATCTACGTTTGTTGTTGTTAATTCGACTGCATTTGCTAATTCTATTGCCTTTTCAAATTTGTCCAGATTACATTCACTTAGCAATTTTTGTTGTATTTTCCCGTTTCCGATTCCACAAACAAATTGAATAAGTAATACATTGTTTAAAAATTCACCAAAATCACAACACTGCGCTTGTTGCTTTAACTCAATAACAAAATCTGCGAATTTTTGGCCCACAGTTCTATTTGTTTTAAAAAATTTGTAGCACTCAGCAATAACATTTCGTTTTGGTTTCAAATGTGTTTTTAATTTATTCACCAATTCAGAATATGTAAAGTCATTCTCTGTTTTAGGAGTTGTTAAGGCAACAACAACCACCAAAACTGCATAAAAATCCAGTCTTCTCTGTGTCTTTAATCGAGTTGAATTTAAAAGATGCTCTAATCTTCTGATATACATACATATAAATAAAAATCCTCCCCTAATACAAAGGGTTCAGCAGTGCCAATAAATTTTGCCATTTCTTCTTTATTTACTGCACTGTCTTTTTCCACTTTAAACATTTATTTATTTATACTCTCGTCGCCAATGTTATAATTAAAACCAGGCTGGTTGAGTTCTACTAAAAACTGGCTTTATTATTGAAATAATTATATTTGTGAACCTATACTACATGATAATACATAATAGAGAGAACTTAATACTAAGAGGTCTTAATAATTAAGAGAGTATTAATTATAAATACATATCACTTACCTTCTCACTTGTTTTAGGAACAAGTAACCTATAATCAGGATCGCTCAAAGCCTGAATCATATCCCTAAGGATCCGAGGTTCGTGGATAACAGCGATATCAACTTCAAGGCGGCGCAGGGTGGTTAGCAGGTTGTGTGAGGCAGCTTCGCAGTGATGAAGATTAATCTGCACCACTTTTAGCCTTCTCTGGGTTTCTGGCACCACATATGTCCGGATGACGGAATTTTGACACTACGCCACCCTTTGCCCCTAGCCACTGAAGTGAAGTCTGATCAATTGCGATCCGAAGATCGCAGCCTTTCTTACCATCACCTGTCTGGGAGTTGACAACTACCCACGAGCTGGTGTTCAATCGGTCATTTTGCTTTCCAATAAGTTTAGGTATGCTATTCACCTGCCTGAAAGTAGGCGGGACCTATACTGCCCCTATTGAACGTATAGGGAGGTCGGATTGAGGTATAACCTCCAATCGAGTACCGGGCCAGAGTTCACCAAGGGACTTCACTGCTTCCACAAGGTACTTTACAGTTCCCTCGTTTTCACAGTTCACTACCTTGATGCCCCTGGACCAACTGATGGAAGATATGCGGGCATTACTGCCATCACAACTTCCCTTTGTCATAAACTCGATGAGCCATTCTTCCATTAGATCCCATCTTTCAGAAGAGATTTTGCCTGTCGGTGAAAGCCAATTGAAGGGAAGGGTTAGTTCCCAGGCTCCCTTGTTTGTTAGGATGCTTAGAGCCGGAGGGAGGCACCTCGTCGGATCTGTTTCTCTTCATGTGATTTCCCTTTGAAGACTTATCTACCGAAGTACCCCCCTTCACCTCCAACCTTACATCCTTCTTCTGGGATAATGGATTAGCGGTAGTTTTTACCCCCTTTCCCTTATCCCCTGAAGAAGGAACACCATCGCCCTTACTCTTAACTGGAGGTTTGAAAACTCAAGAGGTCTTCTTTGCTCCAGTTGGGAGTAAGGGTGCAGAACCTTAATGTCCCTTGCTTGCGGCTTGAGAAGTAGATGCAATTGGCTATACGCTCCCGTCCGCACTCAATGGTCCATTCTTCTTGCCAGAGTCAGCGCCTCGTGAGAGGACACTGCCCGGGTATTTGGCCTCATACCGCGAAACAGTGCCTCTGTGTCGAGCCAGCATCTTCTGCTCCTTAACAGAGAGGGAATCCACATTACAGCTTTCAAATCTCCTCAAGACAGTGCAAGCCTTGGAATACGAATTCCTCTCTTTATACAAAGTGGAACTTTTGTGACCAGTTTTACCCCACCCCCCTTGTCAGACAAGATACTTTTTCCAACGCAGTCCGAAACAGATGTACTATTGAGTTCAAAGCATCCTGTCTAACAAGTGGGTCCCTTGAAGGGGAAGTCACCACCTGATTGCTCCCAGCAGCAATCTGGATACGAGTGAAGTGGAACCTTTCGATGACCGTATTGTCATCGTCTTCATCCGATAGCGGGGAGATAGAGTCTGACTCCACGCACATATCTTCCGTCGAAGTGGGGATCGCCAAAGCAGTGGTCTCACTAAAGGACTCCTCCACAGTCGTAATCCTCAAATCACCTAGGGATGGGACGCGTCTAGTCCAGTTTCAAAAGCCGGTTCGTCATCATTGTTCGTCATGTTCAAGTTTTTGTATAGTTCGTTGTCCATATAAACCTCACGAGTGATGGGGAAAGGAGGTCAATCATGCCATAGCCCACGCTAGCATGACAAGGACTTTGTAGAAAACCTAATACTCACTGAGGCGCCCAGGTACTAGTGGGCTCCGTCATAATATTGTCGGATTAGACCCCAGACTGCAAACCATCCGATAAGCACGGGTCGCTTAACACTCCGGATTAGGGATATAGAAGAAATATACGTGATGGGGAGAGTCGAAGAGATCACACAAGATAAATCAATTCGAAGACAGTCCTCTCACGATATAAGGGTAACCTTTAGTCATGCACCACATCCGCAACAGGTTGGGGATAGGTACACTTAATCGCCCACATCGCGACAAGATTGTTTTTAATTCTTCAAAAAATAAAAGCTATTTTGGAATCCGTCAACTCCAGGAATAAATTAAGCTTTCGTATAGGACTATATTTGTATTTGTTTATACAGTGAGCCACAAAACTAAGGACACACTAGATTTTTTATTATATTTTATAAATTTTCTGTTCTTTTAACAATGATGTTATGACAATACTGTTGCATATTACTAGCTTCAATGTTGCTCTTAATTTCTGCATAAAATTTTTTTTGATCTTTTAAATATATCTTCCAAAAAAATCAAGCTGTATTTGAAAAACCTATAATATGACAACGCAAAACTAAGGACACAATTGTTGTTTACTTGGAATAACGATACAAGGCACACACAAAAAGAAATAAAATTCACTTGGATCGTATAAAAAGGATTGTAATCAATACGGTAAATATATAAGTTGTAACTTAAATATTGCTTAAAAAACTTAAAAACTTATTGGTGTGTCCTTAGTTTTGCTGTTCCCTGTATGTTTAACTTACTTTTTCAAACGAATGTGATCACAGAAGGTCAAAATATTGCAAACGAAATGATTTGAATATATTACTTTTTCAAGAGTCTTTCTGAATGTTTTCCAATTTCAGTTTTAACTGTTGGGAGCTTATGTAATAATTCGTAACAACTTACTTTGTCGTCTGTAATTTATTTTATGTAAAAAGCTTATGTAGTTTTGCATAATTGTGTGCCACAACATCATATTGTTTTCAGAATAGAATAACACAGTAAAAGTTTACAGTCCCAGCATCTTGCGATAGTTTCAATTTGATTAGTGCTAACTTTATTTCTATGTGAAATTTTATATGCGAAGGTTGAGGCACTGTTTGAATGTTTATTCGTATTGAGGGTCATGTTTCGCTCTGTATTGTAAGTGCTACGTAAACATATTTTTATTCATCACTGTCCTCCATAGGTTTAACCACTTTTCCAGCTGGAATAAGTAATATTGCAAGTGCTGCGATGTTAGGTAGGGATTCTTATGTACGCAGAGGAAATAAGTGTCTCCTTCCTTAATAACAGAATTTCGGTCGTTTATGTAACTTTCTGGATATATGGTGTTTCCACCATATTTCTAAGTAAGTCTTCGTACCACACATCCAAAAAGTAGGGACGACAGTATATTTTCTTCTCAAATGATTTGTTTGCAATAATATATGGATTTGTACAATAGTATTATCTTCTATCCTGAAGCCAAAATAAATATCTGAGATATATGTGGTTGCATTTAGAATTGGGATTATTTTGAAGATCGACAGTTTTTCTTAAAGCTTTGAGATTATTGGTAGTAAGCTAATGGGTCTGTCTAAAAAGAATAATACGTACATACATACATAATTGGTCATTACAACCTTTCAATCAGGACTACGGCCTAGCTTCTCACACCACTTATATTATGTATATTAATTTTATACATGAGTAGCGGGACCTACAGTTTAATGAAAAACTTTTCATGGCAATTTTATTTACTCTTAGAGTTTATGCCAGAAATCTGCTGAGAGGAAGTCACTGAAGAAAAATTTTTTTATATTTCGTTTTGTTGGAGATGTCTGACCTAGGGTTTGAACCGTGGCCTCACATCTAATAAGCCAACACACTACCTACTATACTACGGTGATTTCATAAAAGATTAGCATTTTGTTACAGATTATATATACACCAGACCGTTTCTTCAAGTTGAGCTCGGCAAAGGTTTCCTGGATTTCTCGGTACTCAATATTTAGAAGTAGTGGAGCTGCAGCAACAACAAGTCTTTAAAGAGTCCTGTTCGTGCCACAATTCTCCAAAATATTTTGTAAGTGATGGTATTTTTAGTGAGTGCAGTATGTGCAGAGCTGTGGGATGAATTCTTAAGTCTGTATTTTTTTCAAAAATAATCTTTCCCCTTCCTTTGATTAGATTTTGTTAACTCTAGTCTACGAATGGATCAAAGCGACATGACGACAATAAATAATAATTTTAACCGGTTTGGTTTTTTTGCCACTGATAACAATTATTTTATTTTCTTTTTTTTATTCAACTCGCTCTAGAAAATTTCATTTACGCCTAACAATACTATCATAACAGTAATTATTCGGTGCAACATACTCTTTCAAACAATTGTTGAGAAAATTTATTTCAATGAAATGTAAAATAAAAAGATTGCTCAACTTGCAGTGATAAAGCTGTATGGCCGCATACAAAATTAATTGATCACAATACTGATAGGTTTATAAGGTTTTGACGATTATCAAAATACTTTTAATTTTAAAATAATTTGAGTATGAAATAATGATATATGTCGAATATTCTGTACTGTACTACATATGAAATTTTGATCAAATTCTAAAAGAATCGAACTAGATTTCCCACACGAAACAAAATGTACTTCGTCATAACATTTTTCGAAATCTAATGAAGAATAACTTATCCAGTCAGTCGTGATTCAGTCTGTTACAGAGTGGTAAGTCGGTTGCCTTGAGTAAAATTACAATTTCACTTGCAAGTTTAGATCGAAATTTCCTTTCTTTGCTTGTCAAAATGCAATGAAATTAATAGCCATGACGTAGGTTGCATTCGACTTGATATTCATTTTTTCCAAATTTATGTCCGCGGGAATTGATTCCATTTGTATCTCCGAAACTTGGCTTCCCTTAGATATTCCATATTCAGTTTTTAATTTACAGGGCTTTAAGCTTTTCAGGTCGGATAGGAGAATCATAGTTAATGGGATAGAGACTCGAGCTAGAGGTGGTGGAGTAGCGATTTATGTTCGTAACGGTGTACTATGCAGGGAAAAATTGTTAATCCACATTGGGAGTGAAATTGAATATTTATTTCTGGATATTTCAATTGGCGATGGACAGAAGCTTCTTGTAGGTAGTGTATATAGACCGAATTGTAGTTTGAATTTTGAACCTTTTATTTCCATTCTTGAGGATATTACCATTCAATATGATGACATAGTTATCGTAGGTGATTTCAATAACAACCTTTTATTTGATAATCCGCTAATTGGACCATTGCTATCGCTTCATCTGAATCCTGTGAATGTTTCGACACCTGCACACTTGCATTCAACGTCCAGTAGCCTAATTGACCTGGTATTTGTGAATCATAAGGAAAGGGTTCTGTTATATGACCAAATTTCTGCTTCCGGTTTCTCTAACCATGATCTTCTCTTTCTGAGTTATAATATGGCTGTAACTTGTGCTGTTGACAGATATATCACTTATCGTGACATTAAGAATATTGATTATGTAACGTTGGATACTGAGTTGGATAATATATATTGGGATCAGGTCTATACACTGGGTAATGCTAATGACCAATTGGCGTTTATTCAGGAGAATTTTCGTCTGCTTTATGACAGATGCGTTCCTGTCAAAACCAAGCTTATCAAACCCAAGCAGAATCCATGGTTTACTACTGAGATAAAAGCACTAATTGAGAAGAGGGATAGTGCCTACAGGCGGTGGAAGAAGTTCAGAACTGATGACTTGAAAGCTCTTCATAAATCCGCACGGTCGGAGGCTACTAGGCAAATAAGAATTGCGAAAACGTTGTATTATGGTAGAAGGTTTTGCAATGCGATGGACAATAAATCCAAATGGAATGTGATTCGTGAAATAGGAATTGGTGGAAAATGTCCTAGAACTGATTTTGATGTAGATGTGGATAAACTTAATGACCAGTTTGTACATTCAAGTGTTCCAACGGCAATTGGTGATATGTATGATGACCTTTGTTGTGTCCCTCCACAATACTCATTTAGTTTTCGTTGCGTGGATCAGTTCGAAGTTTTGGAATGTATTTCAGCGGTAAAATCGAACGCAATTGGTTCCGATGATATAGATCCTGTGTTTTTGAAAGTTTTGACACCTAGACTTTTGCCATATTATACCCACTTATTCAATACAGTTCTGACTAAGTCTACTTTTCCTAATGAATGGAAACTAGCTAAGATCCTTCCCATTCCCAAATCAAACAATGAGTTTAGGCCAATTGCCATTCTTCCTTTTTTGTCGAAGGTAATGGAAAACATTATAGCCAGACAGATCAATGGTTATCTGGAAGGTCATAATTATTTAACAATCAGTCAGTTAGGTTTCATGAAAGGTAGGAGTTGTACTACCGCTCTATTGAATGTAGTTGAGGATCTCAGGTTGGAGCTAGATGTAAATAATGTAGCGTTTTTAGTTATTCTCGATCACACAAAGGCTTTCGATACAGTCAATTATAAAATTTTATTGAATAAGCTCCGAAAGCTGTTTAATTTTTCTAATTCTGCCGCTAGTCTAATTTTTTCTTATTTGTTAGACAGATGCCAGAGGGTTCACTTAAATGGAAATATTTCTGATTCGCTTAATATTTGTAGAGGTGTTCCCCAGGGATCAATACTGGGGCCACTGTTGTTCTGTATGTATATTAATGATCTACCGGATGTTTTGGTTGACTGCCGTGTTCATATGTATGCTGATGATGTGCAGATTTATGCCAGTACTCATAAGGAGAATAGTGTTTCTTGTTTACATTCTGTTAACCGTGATTTGGATAGGATTGACCGTTGGGCTTCGACGAATGGACTGTGTATTAATCCCTCAAAGTCCAAATGTTTAATGCTTTCGAAGACCAATGTTTCGTTTGCCATACCTGGATTGAGTATCAGGGGAAATAAAATTGACTATGTCAAGTCTGCTACTAATCTGGGTATTGTATTTAATTACAGATTATCGTGGTCTGGCCATATAAGTGTCGTTGTTGGCAGAATATACAGCATGCTACCGAATTTATGGGCGGTCATTGATTCAACTCCTTTTGGAATTCGTATGCAACTTGCTAAAACTTATTTGATTCCTGTGCTATTGTATGGGTGCGAAATTTCTGCAAACTGCGATAGTAATGACAACCGGAAACTAAACTTGGCATACAACAATATAGCAAGATACGTATTTCTTAAAGGTCGCCGGGATCATATTTCTCATTTAGCGTATCAGATATTTAGTGTGAAATTTGATAATCTTCTGAAAATCAAACGCCTCATTCTATTCCATAAAATTATTAATACGGGACAGCCGGAATATTTAGTAGACCGTATTAAGTTTGCTAGGTCATGCCGAGGCATGAAGATTATTCAACAACGTTACAGGACTCTTCTGTCACAACGACAGTTCTTTATACACACCACTAGTCTCTGGAATTCCCTACCAAATTACATCCAAAGTTAGGCAATGCAAACGCGTTCAAAAAGGAGTTATTTAAATTGTTCTCTTAATGAAAAGTTTGTTACGTTCTTAGCATGTTTATTATATCGGTTAAATATTTATCCTTACTTTTCTATACCAATTTTTGTAAATATTTCTTTTTATATCTTTAGAATTCTTTATCTTTTTTAACTTTTTTATTTTCTTTTTATTTCTGTAGTATTGTTAGTTTTCCTAAAATAATTAAATAATTTAAATTATATTTCTACTTAATTTTAATATTTTAATATTTTAATTAATTTGTTTTTTATATTAATTTGTTAGTTTTACTTAATTTCTTATATTTCATAATTTTTATTATTTTTCTATGTTTTATATCTTATTGATCCTAAGCATAGCACTATAACTTATAAGATTAAAATCTTGTTGTGTTATGTTAATTATAATAAATAAATAAATAAATAAATAAATAAATAAATAATAAAATAATCAAGTAAATTACAAAAAAAAAACCAATCGATTTTTTTAAAATTTTTGAATTTGAAAATGTAAAGGAATAATTAAAGAGTTGTAATAAAAGCGGGTTAAACGCAATTATGTTTATTATATCTGTAAACTTAAATACTTTGTATGTCAAGGACCATATAAAGTTGATAGCTCAATGTTATCTATAAAAGTTAAATAAAAAACATAATTAAATAAACATCAAATTCAAACTTTCTGTTTTTAAGAAAACTTTTCACTAGTTTCGTTAGGTATAGTGGAATGTTCATTTTGCGAAGCTTGAGAATAATAGATAGAAGTTTTCACCACTCTCTTAATATGCAGTATTCTGCTCTGAAACCGAACTAATAGCGATGATTCTTTAAATGCATAAAGTAATTATAAAGGATTTATTTAAATCTAAATTTAAATTAACACTTTAAAAGAATAAGGGATTTATAGAGGATTTATTTAAATCTAAATTTAAATAAACACTTTGGTTTTTCCTAATCTTTTTTAGGAACACTTTTTTAAATTAACTAATTTATAATTTAAAGCTTTACTTGAATAAGTTTTCTTTAACATTCGCTAAGACCATAACCATTAAATTATTAACACCGTTCGATATCGTTTCTGATTACAAACTGAATTCTTATATTTCATATTTCTTAATTCTAACTTATTCTATGTACTTAATCTTAACTGTGTTACTTATTCAGCAACTCCGTTGCTTTTATCTGACCTTGGCAGTGGAGCTAATTTGTGTATAGGGCGCTTATAAACGCCGTTGCTCGTTGCGACCTCCACCATTCTGACCTTGCTGTCTTCGCCTTTGAATACGGTCACGACTTTCCCGGTCAACCAATGCTGTGGCGGGCGATTGTCTTCGTGGACGTTTGCCACTTGACCTACTTCTATGTTGTGTGCTTCCTGCTGCCACTTGGACTTGATCTGAAGACCGATGACGTAATCCCGAGACCAGGCCTGCCAGAATGTCTGCTTGAGATTGCAGAGCAGATGCCAACGCATGCATAACATCATTTCGGTGTCCTTCACGACGTCTGCGGATTATGGCGGCAGCGAACGCAGACCCTCTCCGAGTATTAGATGAGTTGATGTTAATGCTTCTCCGTCGTTGGGATCTGAAGACAGTGGTGCAATTGGATGGCTTTTGAGCACCACCTCTACTTCTGCGAGCATTGTTGTCATCTCTTCTTGGGTGAGTAGTACGTTGCCCATGGCTCGCAGAAGTACACACAGTTACTAAAGTATACATACGGTTAAAAAATTTCCAAAATTTTTTAACTAATCCGTTTTCGTTGAAAATCTTTATAGTTTCCTATATGTTAAGACGGTCTTTTGCATTGGTTAAAAAATTTCTGAAATTGAACTGAATTGTGGCCCTGCACAGGCCCACAAAGGTATGCATCCGATTTACAAATTTCACAAATTTCTGAACCAATGCAAAAGACCGTCTTAAAATCGAAGAAAGATGTCAGACAATTATAAATATTTTCAACGAAAACGGATTGGTTAAAAAATGTCTGAAATTTGTTAACTTTTGTATGCCTGTGCAGGTCCACAAAAGTGTACATCAGGCCCACAAAAGTTAACAAATTTCAAAAAATTTTAACCAAGACCGTCTTAAAATCGAGGAAAGTTGTCACACAATTACAAAGATTTTCAACGAAAACGGATTAGTTAAAAAATTTCTGAAATTTGTTATCCGTATGTATACTTTTGTGGCTGAGTGTAGGAACTAAAATGACCATTTCATTTCCTTTGCAGTAGGTATGATACTTTGATTTGTCTTTCGTTTTTTCAGACTATCAATAAACCTAAGTACGAAACAAGTTACACGCAGTAACTTTTTATAGGAAGAGTACCTTAATATCATATCTAGTAGACAGTTAGAAGTCCCCTCTACTGCAAGAAATACATTTACTTTTCTCGTTTCCAATAACTTTTGATTCTCTGTTAACTCAAAATGTTTGTTAACAGGCCTGGAAGAACTGTCATTTAATAAGAATGACGGTCCCTCAAACCAAATCGATTGCCACAATTCCTAGACGTCACATCCTCGAGAAACAATGTTAGCTGGATTATGGTCAGTTGGCACATGTCGCCAAGAAACTTTCTCTGACTATTCCTGAATCTCAGCTACTCTATTCGATACAAAAGTACCAAGTGAGGATGGATGCGTCTTTACTTAATAAAGATATATTTCTGAATCTGTCCAGAAATAAACTTGATCAATTTCAAATTCTAACATAAGCTTAATTCGAGTCCACAACTTAGCCAATAGGTGTGCAGCACACAACTCAAGTTTCGGAAGATATTTTGTCTTGAGTGGAGCAACTTTAGATTTTCCTGTTAATAGTCTGACAGTAACTTTACCAGACTCGAACTTCTGATATATATGCAACACCCATATGCTCGCATTGAGGCATCAGCAAATCCATGTATTTGGATGTTTGCTGTGAAAGTTGCTTGAACGAATCTTGGGATTGTTATTGAATCGATCTCCATTAAATTAGATTTGAGATTTTCCCATGAAGTATCAAGTCTCATGGGAATCGATTCATCCCAGTCAAGTTTTTGAATCCAAAGTTCTTGTAGTAAGATCTTGGATTTTATACCAATATGGCACAACAGTCCGAGAGAATCAAATAATCGAGAAGAAACTGATGATATGTTTCTTTTCGTTGCTTTCATATCCTTGAAAGATTTTCCAAATGAAACTTTAATGAATCATTCTTTGGACTCCAATATAAGCCCAAAACCTTAGTAGAATTTGAATCGCTATGCAATAGCTTTTCACTCTGTAGAGTACTGATAAATTAAGGATGATTAGAAAACCATTTCGCAAGGTTAAAACCAGCTGAATTTAGGATCTCAGTGACTTGATTACGAATTGTAATCAGATCCTCGTAACTTTCACCACCGGTTAATAAATCATCAACTTAAGTTGATGTTCACTGCGAACAACTTTTCAACCAATAGGCAAAGTCTCTTTGTACAAATCCCTCAATTCAATCAGACATCTTATAGGTAGAAATGGGGCAGAAGCTGTGCCATAAGTTACAGTGTTCAATCGAAACACCTGTAAGCTATCTGATGGATTCTGTCTCCAAAGGATTAATTGAAAATTCCTATCATTCTCGTCGATTAAAACTTGACGATACATTTTCTCGATATCTGCAGTGATTACGTACCGATGAAGCCGAAAACGGATGAGTGTAGAATACAATTCTTCTTGAATGGTGAGACCAACCATTAACAAATCGTGACACATGAGAAGAAGTTCTACACGAATCATCGAAAACTACTGGAAGTTTAGTAGTTGTACTTTGAGGTCGCAGAACACATTTATGGGGAATAAAATAGTGAGGAGAATCTGGCATATTATCCAGAAGTGACATATGTCCCACATTGAAATACTCTTTCATAAAGTCGTGATACATATGCCTCATTGTGTTGTCCTTGGACAGTCTTCGTTCAAACGAAAGAAATCGTCTTTCCGCGACTTCGAACGAAGAACCTAACACTTTTGCACTTGAAAGGCAGTGAGACTACAAATCGTCCTGACGCTAAACGTCGTATTGATTTTCGAAATTTATCCTCACATTGTTGCTGCTCCTCTGAATAAATTTTATTTGATTCATTTGGAAGTTATTCCAGTTCCCAGAACTTCTTGACTATCAAATCAATAATGCCCTCGTATTCTATCGAAGTACTCAAATGACAAACGCTAGAATTAATGGAGCCCGTTGATTGATTGTATTTGCCAGTGACAATCCACCAAGTGAAGATTTCTGAAGGATTGGAAGGCTCGGGCCAAATTTTATCTAACCAACACACATTAACTCGAAGAAGATTTCTGCTCCGATAAGCAAATCAATTTTCAATGGTTTATGGAAGCACGGATCAGCTAACTTTATATTGTTAGGAATATGTAAGCCGGTTGTATTTATAACACTATCAGGTTGGACATTAGTTATCGAACTCAATACCCAGAATTTCGCATTAAATTGAGTAGAGTTAACCCTCGACGTGACAGTTAAATTAACGCAAGATTTCGAAAGTGAATCGTTTCACTAATGCCAGTTGAATTTAGTCTGCCTCCTTCTCTTTTTAATCGTAGTAGCTGCGCAAGTTCCTCAGTTATTAAATTTGGTTGAGATCCGGAATCCAAAAGTGCTCTCGCTGGTATCAATTTACCAGCGCTACTTCTTACACTGACTACTGCTGTCGTGAGAATAACTCTTTCATCGGACGAAGAATATTTCACCGATTCATGTGAAATCGATGATTGGTCAGTGCAGTTATTATTTGAACTTGCACTTGTATTGTACCTATGTAGCAACGAATTATATGAGCTACCACAAATTTTGCATTTGGATGAGGTACACTTCCCTACTGAGTGTCCCCTTTTGAGACAATTTATACAATCTTTGACTGGCTCAGCAGTGAATGAAGGGCAATTGCTTATACTATGATGAATAGATTTACAAAGTAAACACTTGTCAGCAGATAATTTGGATTTCGATACATTTAATGAAGCTCTATTATTTCTTCTCGAAAAATGTTCAGTTTTTTGATTATCAAAACTCGGCCTTGAACTCGAAGGCTCATCAGCCGCAATATGCTGATATCGTTTGTTCAAGGCGGATTTACAGTCTTACTAAAGTGGAAGTTTCTCGAAATCAAGTTGTTCTTCCCATTTCGATTTGGTGACTGGATCTACTTTTGACATCACTAAATATATGAGAATGGCATTATTAATATTTTTATCGTCACCAATTGACAATAAAGAATCGTATATCGCGGATACTGTATCTATCATACTTCGCAAAGCAATAGCAATAGGTTTTGTGATTTGTGGCAAATCAAAAAGTTTTCTTATATTATCGAAAAATATAAGACATTCATTGTCATAAACCTTCTTCAGACTGGCTATTGCTTTGGGGTAATTTCCCTCTGTAATCTGAAAAGCTTTTACTGTTCTCAAACAAACTCATAAAATTTTTATAGTCGGAATATTTTCCGCTAAACTTGGGGAGTTTCATGTTTGGAAGCCTCGACTGATGTGGTTGCCCGAGAAAGGAAATTTCTGGCACATTTGATTGCCTATTCTTAGACAGGAGACTCAAAAACAATGATTTGGTAGTCACACAAACGTCCTCAAGCTCAGCTTGTTTTCGGGATCTAAATTAGGCACATCAGACTGGAGCTTCATAGGCTTGAGAAGTAGATGCAATTGGCTCTACGCTCCCGTCCGCACTCAAGGGTCCATTCTTCTTGCCAGAGTCAGCGCCTCGTGAGAGGACACTGCCCGGGTATTTGGCCTCATACCGCGAAACAGTGCCTCTGTGTCGAGCCAGCATCTTCTGCTCCTTAACAGAGAGGGAATCCACATTACAGCTTTCAAATCTCCTCAAGACAGTGCAAGCCTTGGTATACGAATTCCTCTCTTTATACAAAGTGGAACTTTTCTGACCAGTTTTACCCCACCCCCCTTGTCAGACAAGATACTTTTTCCAACGCAGTCCGAAACAGATGTACTATTGAGTTCAAAGCATCCTGTCTAACAAGTGGGTCCCTTGAAGGGGAAGTCACCACCTGATTGCTCCCAGCAGCAATCTGGATACGAGTGAAGTGGAGCCTTTCGATGACCGTATTGTCATCGTCTTCATCCGATAGCGGGGAGATAGAGTCTGACTCCACGCACATATCTTCCGTCGAAGTGGGGATCGCCAAAGCAGTGGTCTCACTAAAGGACTCCTCCACAGTCGTAATCCTCAAACCACCTAGGGCGAAATTCCTGACGATCTCATTATTGTTAACAATTGAGATGGGACGCGTCTAGTCCAGTTTCAAAAGCCGGTTCGTCATCATTGTTCGTCATGTTCAAGTTTTTGTATAGTTCGTTGTCCATATAAGCCTCACGAGTGATGGGGAAAGGAGGTCAATCATGCCATAGCCCACGCTAGCATGACAAGGACTTGGTAGAAAACCTAATACTCACTGAGGCGCCCAGGTACTAGTGGGCTCCGTTATAATGTTGTCGGATTAGACCCCAGACTGCAAACCATCCGATAAGCACGGGTCGCTTAACACTCCGGATTAGGGATATAGAAGAAATATACGTGATGGGGAGAGTCGAAGAGATCACACAAGATAAATCAATTCGAAGACAGTCCTCTCACGATATAAGGGTAACCTTTAGTCATGCACATCCGCAACAGGTTGGGGATAGGTACACTTAATCGCCCACATCGCGACAAGATTGTTTTTAATTCTTCAAAAAATAAAAGCTATTTTGGAATCCGTCAACTCCAGGAATAAATTAAGCTTTCGTATAGGACTATATTTGTATTCGTTTATACAGTGAGCCGCAAAACTAAGGACACACTAGATTTTTTATAATATTTTATAAATTTTCTGTTCTTTTAACAATGATGTTATGACAATACTATTGCATATTACTAGCTTCAATGTTGCTCTTAATTTCTGCATAAAATTTTTTTTGATTTTTTAAATATGTCTTCCAAAAAAATCAAGCTGTATTTGAAAAACCTATAATATGACAACGCAAAACTAAGGACACAATTGTTGTTTACTTGGAATAACGATACAAGGCACACACAAAAAGAAATAAAATTCACTTGGATCGTATAAAAAGCATTGTAATCAATACGGTAAATATATAAGTTGTAACTTAAATATTGCTTAAAAAACTTAAAAACTTATTGGTGTGTCCTTAGTTTTGCTGTTCCCTGTATGTTTAACTTACTTTTTCAAACGAATGTGATCACGGAAGGTCAAAATATTGCAAACGAAATGATTTGAATATATTACTTTTTCAAGAGTCTTTCTGAATGTTTTCCAATTTCAGTTTTAACTGTTGGGAGCTTATGTAATAATTCGTAACAACTTACTTTGTCGTCTGTAACTTATTTTATGTAAAAAGCTTATGTAGTTTTGCATAATTGTGTGCCACAACATCATATTGTTTTCAGAATAGAATAACACAGTAAAAGTTTACAGTCCCGGCATCTTGCGATAGTTTCAATTTGATTAGTGCTAACTTTATTTCTATGTGAAATTTTATATGCGAAGGTTGAGGCACTGTTTGAATGTTTATTCGTATTGAGGGTCATGTTTCGCTCTGTATTGTAAGTGCTACGTAAACATATTTTTATTCATCACTGTCCTCCATAGGTTTAACCACTTTTCCAGCTGGAATAAGTAATATTGCAAGTGCTGCGATGTTAGGTAGGGATTCTTATGTACGCAGAGGAAATAAGTGTCTCCTTCCTTAATAACAGAATTTCGGTCGTTTATGTAACTTTCTGGATATATGGTGTTTCCACCATATTTCTAAGTAAGTCTTCGTACCACACATCCAAAAAGTAGGGACGACAGTATATTTTCTTCTCAAATGATTTGTTTGCACTAATATATGGATTTGTACAATAGTATTATCTTCTATCCTGAAGCCAAAATAAAAATCTGAGATATATGTGGTTGCATTTAGAATTGGGATTATTTTGAAGATCGACAGTTTTTCTTAAAGCTTTGAGATTATTGGTAGTAAGCTAATGGGTCTGTCTAAAAAGAATAATACGTACATACATACATAATTGGTCATTACAACCTTTCAATCAGGATTACGGCCTAGCTTCTCACACCACTTATATTATGTATTTTAATTTTATACATGAGTAGCGGGACCTACAGTTTAATGAAAAACTTTTTATGGCAATTTTATTTACTCTTAGAGTTTATGCCAGAAATCTGCTGAGAGGAAGTCACTGAAGAAAAATTTTTTTATATTTCGTTTTGTTGGAGATGTCTGACCTAGGGTTTGAACCGTGGCCTCACATCTAATAAGCCAACACACTACCTACTATACTACGGTGATTTCATAAAAGATTAGCATTTTGTTACAGATTATATATACACCAGACCGTTTCTTCAAGTTGAGCTCGGCAAAGGTTTCCTGGATTTCTCGGTACTCAATATTTAGAAGTAGTGGAGCTGCAGCAACAACAAGTCTTTAAAGAGTCCTGTTCGTGCCACAATTCTCCAAAATATTTTGTAAGTGATGGTATTTTTAGTGAGTGCAGTATGTGCAGAGCTGTGGGATGAATTCTTAAGTCTGTATTTTTTTCAAAAATAATCTTTCCCCTTCCTTTGATTAGATTTTGTTAACTCTAGTCTACGAATGGATCAAAGCGACATGACGACAATAAATAATAATTTTAACCGGTTTGGTTTTTTTGCCACTGATAACAATTATTTTATTTTCTTTTTTTTATTCAACTCGCTCTAGAAAATTTCATTTACGCCTAACAATACTATCATAACAGTAATTATTCGGTGCAACATACTCTTTCAAACAATTGTTGAGAAAATTTATTTCAATGAAATGTAAAATAAAAAGATTGCTCAACTTGCAGTGATAAAGCTGTATGGCCGCATACAAAATTAATTGATCACAATACTGATAGGTTTATAAGGTTTTGACGATTATCAAAATACTTTTAATTTTAAAATAATTTGAGTATGAAATAATGATATATGTCGAATATTCTGTACTGTACTACATATGAAATTTTGATCAAATTCTAAAAGAATCGAACAAGATTTCCCACACGAAACAAAATGTACTTCGTCATAACATTTTTCGAAATCTAATGAAGAATAACTTATCCAGTCAGTCGTGATTCAGTCTGTTACAGAGTGGTAAGTCGGTTGCCTTGAGTAAAATTACAATTTCACTTGCAAGTTTAGATCGAAATTTCCTTTCTTTGCTTGTCAAAATGCAATGAAATTAATAGCCATGACGTAGGTTGCACTCGACTTGATATTCATTTTTTCCAAATTTATGTCCGCGGGAATTGATTCCATTTGTATCTCCGAAACTTGGTTTCCCTTAGATATTCCATATTCAGTTTTTAATTTACAGGGCTTTAAGCTTTTCAGGTCGGATAGGAGAATCATAGTTAATGGGATAGAGACTCGAGCTAGAGGTGGTGGAGTAGCGATTTATGTTCGTAACGGTGTACTATGCAGGGAAAAATTGTTAATCCACATTGGGAGTGAAATTGAATATTTATTTCTGGATATTTCAATTGGCGATGGATAGAAGCTTCTTGTAGGTAGTGTATATAGACCGAATTGTAGTTTGAATTTTGAACCTTTTATTTCCATTCTTGAGGATATTACCATTCATAGTTATCGTAGGTGATTTCAATAACAACCTTTTATTTGATAATCCGCTAATTGGACCATTGCTATCGCTTCATATGAATCCTGTGAATGTTTCGACACCTACACACTTCCATTCAACGTCCAGTAGCCTAATTGACCTGGTATTTGTGAATCATAAGGAAAGGGTTCTGTTATATGACCAAATTTCTGCTTCCGGTTTCTCTAACCATGATCTTCTCTTTCAGAGTTATAATATGGCTGTAACTTGTGCTGTTGACAGATATATCACTTATCGTGACATTAAGAATATTGATTATGTAACGTTGGATACTGAGTTGGATAATATATATTGGGATCAGGTCTATACACTGGGTAATGCTAATGACCAATTGGCGTTTATTCAGGAGAATGTTCGTCAGCTTTATGACAGATGCGTTCCTGTCAAAACCAAGCTTATCAAACTCAAGCAGAATCCATGGTTTACTACTGAGATAAAAGCACTAATTGAGAAGAGGGATAGTGCCTACAGGCGGTGGAAGAAGTTCAGAACTGATGACTTGAAAGCTCTTCATAAATCCGCACGGTCGGAGGTTACTAGGCAAATAAGAATTGCGAAAACGTTGTATTATGGTAGAAGGTTTTGCAATGCGATGGACAATAAATCCAAATGGAATGTGATTCGTGAAATAGGAATTGGTGGAAAATGTCCTAGAACTGATTTTGATGTAGATGTGAATAAACTTAATGACCAGTTTGTACATTCAAGTGTTCCAACGGCAATTGGTGATATGTATGATGACCTTTGTTGTGTCCCTCCACAATACTCATTTAGTTTTCGTTGCGTGGATCAGTTCGAAGTTTTGGAATGTATTTCAGCGGTAAAATCGAACGCAATTGGTTCCGATGATATAGATCCTGTGTTTTTGAAAGTTTTGACACCTAGACTTTTGCCATATTATACCCACTTATTCAATACAGTGCTGACTAAGTCTACTTTTCCTAATGAATGGAAACTAGCTAAGATCCTTCCCATTCCCAAATCAAACAATGAGTTTAGGCCAATTGCCATTCTTCCTTTTTTGTCGAAGGTAATGGAAAACATTATAGCCAGACAGATCAATGGTTATCTGGAAGGTCATAATTTTAAATAATTATATATATTTCTAAGTAAGTCTTCGTACCACACATCCAAAAAGTAGGGACGACAGTATATTTTCTTCTCAAATGATTTGTTTGCACTAATATATGGATTTGTACAATAGTATTATCTTCTATCCTGAAGCCAAAATAAAAATCTGAGATATATGTGGTTGCATTTAGAATTGGGATTATTTTGAAGATCGACAGTTTTTCTTAAAGCTTTGAGATTATTGGTAGTAAGCTAATGGGTCTGTCTAAAAAGAATAATACGTACATACATACATAATTGGTCATTACAACCTTTCAATCAGGATTACGGCCTAGCTTCTCACACCACTTATATTATGTATTTTAATTTTATACATGAGTAGCGGGACCTACAGTTTAATGAAAAACTTTTTATGGCAATTTTATTTACTCTTAGAGTTTATGCCAGAAATCTGCTGAGAGGAAGTCACTGAAGAAAAATTTTTTTATATTTCGTTTTGTTGGAGATGTCTGACCTAGGGTTTGAACCGTGGCCTCACATCTAATAAGCCAACACACTACCTACTATACTACGGTGATTTCATAAAAGATTAGCATTTTGTTACAGATTATATATACACCAGACCGTTTCTTCAAGTTGAGCTCGGCAAAGGTTTCCTGGATTTCTCGGTACTCAATATTTAGAAGTAGTGGAGCTGCAGCAACAACAAGTCTTTAAAGAGTCCTGTTCGTGCCACAATTCTCCAAAATATTTTGTAAGTGATGGTATTTTTAGTGAGTGCAGTATGTGCAGAGCTGTGGGATGAATTCTTAAGTCTGTATTTTTTTCAAAAATAATCTTTCCCCTTCCTTTGATTAGATTTTGTTAACTCTAGTCTACGAATGGATCAAAGCGACATGACGACAATAAATAATAATTTTAACCGGTTTGGTTTTTTTGCCACTGATAACAATTATTTTATTTTCTTTTTTTTATTCAACTCGCTCTAGAAAATTTCATTTACGCCTAACAATACTATCATAACAGTAATTATTCGGTGCAACATACTCTTTCAAACAATTGTTGAGAAAATGTATTTCAATGAAATGTAAAATAAAAAGATTGCTCAACTTGCAGTGATAAAGCTGTATGGCCGCATACAAAATTAATTGATCACAATACTGATAGGTTTATAAGGTTTTGACGATTATCAAAATACTTTTAATTTTAAAATAATTTGAGTATGAAATAATGATATATGTCGAATATTCTGTACTGTACTACATATGAAATTTTGATCAAATTCTAAAAGAATCGAACAAGATTTCCCACACGAAACAAAATGTACTTCGTCATAACATTTTTCGAAATCTAATGAAGAATAACTTATCCAGTCAGTCGTGATTCAGTCTGTTACAGAGTGGTAAGTCGGTTGCCTTGAGTAAAATTACAATTTCACTTGCAAGTTTAGATCGAAATTTCCTTTCTTTGCTTGTCAAAATGCAATGAAATTAATAGCCATGACGTAGGTTGCACTCGACTTGATATTCATTTTTTCCAAATTTATGTCCGCGGGAATTGATTCCATTTGTATCTCCGAAACTTGGTTTCCCTTAGATATTCCATATTCAGTTTTTAATTTACAGGGCTTTAAGCTTTTCAGGTCGGATAGGAGAATCATAGTTAATGGGATAGAGACTCGAGCTAGAGGTGGTGGAGTAGCGATTTATGTTCGTAACGGTGTACTATGCAGGGAAAAATTGTTAATCCACATTGGGAGTGAAATTGAATATTTATTTCTGGATATTTCAATTGGCGATGGATAGAAGCTTCTTGTAGGTAGTGTATATAGACCGAATTGTAGTTTGAATTTTGAACCTTTTATTTCCATTCTTGAGGATATTACCATTCATAGTTATCGTAGGTGATTTCAATAACAACCTTTTATTTGATAATCCGCTAATTGGACCATTGCTATCGCTTCATATGAATCCTGTGAATGTTTCGACACCTACACACTTCCATTCAACGTCCAGTAGCCTAATTGACCTGGTATTTGTGAATCATAAGGAAAGGGTTCTGTTATATGACCAAATTTCTGCTTCCGGTTTCTCTAACCATGATCTTCTCTTTCTGAGTTATAATATGGCTGTAACTTGTGCTGTTGACAGATATATCACTTATCGTGACATTAAGAATATTGATTATGTAACGTTGGATACTGAGTTGGATAATATATATTGGGATCAGGTCTATACACTGGGTAATGCTAATGACCAATTGGCGTTTATTCAGGAGAATGTTCGTCAGCTTTATGACAGATGCGTTCCTGTCAAAACCAAGCTTATCAAACTCAAGCAGAATCCATGGTTTACTACTGAGATAAAAGCACTAATTGAGAAGAGGGATAGTGCCTACAGGCGGTGGAAGAAGTTCAGAACTGATGACTTGAAAGCTCTTCATAAATCCGCACGGTCGGAGGTTACTAGGCAAATAAGAATTGCGAAAACGTTGTATTATGGTAGAAGGTTTTGCAATGCGATGGACAATAAATCCAAATGGAATGTGATTCGTGAAATAGGAATTGGTGGAAAATGTCCTAGAACTGATTTTGATGTAGATGTGAATAAACTTAATGACCAGTTTGTACATTCAAGTGTTCCAACGGCAATTGGTGATATGTATGATGACCTTTGTTGTGTCCCTCCACAATACTCATTTAGTTTTCGTTGCGTGGATCAGTTCGAAGTTTTGGAATGTATTTCAGCGGTAAAATCGAACGCAATTGGTTCCGATGATATAGATCCTGTGTTTTTGAAAGTTTTGACACCTAGACTTTTGCCATATTATACCCACTTATTCAATACAGTGCTGACTAAGTCTACTTTTCCTAATGAATGGAAACTAGCTAAGATCCTTCCCATTCCCAAATCAAACAATGAGTTTAGGCCAATTGCCATTCTTCCTTTTTTGTCGAAGGTAATGGAAAACATTATAGCCAGACAGATCAATGGTTATCTGGAAGGTCATAATTATTTAACAATCAGTCAGTTAGGTTTCATGAAAGGTAGGAGTTGTACTACCGCTCTATTGAATGTAGTTGAGGATCTCAGGTTGGAGCTAGATGTAAATAATGTAGCGTTTTTAGTTATTCTCGATCACACAAAGGCTTTCGATACAGTCAATTATAAAATTTTATTGAATAAGCTCCGAAAGCTGTTTAATTTTTCTAATTCTGCCGCTAGTCTAATTTTTTCTTATTTGTTAGACAGATGTCAGAGGGTTCACTTAAATGGAAATATTTCTGATTCGCTTAATATTTGTAGAGGTGTTCCCCAGGGATCAATACTGGGGCCACTGTTGTTCTGTATGTATATTAATGATCTACCGGATGTTTTGGTTGACTGCCGTGTTCATATGTATGCTGATGATGTGCAGATTTATGCCAGTACTCATAAGGAGAATAGTGTTTCTTGTTTACATTCTGTTAACCGTGATTTGGATAGGATTGACCGTTGGGCTTCGGCGAATGGACTGTGTATTAATCCCTCAAAGTCCAAATGTTTAATGCTTTCGAAGACCAATGTTTCGTTTGCCATACCTGGATTGAGTATCAGGGGAAATAAAATTGACTATGTCAAGTCTGCTACTAATCTGGGTATTGTATTTAATTACAGATTATCATGGTCTGGCCATATAAGTGTCGTTGTTGGCAGAATATACAGCATGCTACCGAATTTATGGGCGGTCATTGATTCAACTCCTTTTGGAATTCGTATGCAACTTGCTAAAACTTATTTGATTCCTGTGCTATTGTATGGGTGCGAAATTTTTGCAAACTGCGATAGTAATGACAACCGGAAACTAAACTTGGCATACAACAATATAGCAAGATACGTATTTCTTAAAGGTCGCCGGGATCATATTTCTCATTTAGAGTATCAGATATTTAGTGTGAAATTTGATAATCTTCTGAAAATCAAACGCCTCATTCTATTCCATAAAATTATTAATACGGGACAGCCGGAATATTTAGTAGACCGTATTAAGTTTGCTAGGTCATGCCGAGGCATGAAGATTATTCAACAACGTTACAGGACTCTTCTGTCACAGCGACAGTTCTTTATACACACCACTAGTCTCTGGAATTCCCTACCAAATTACATCCAAAGTTAGGCAATGCAAACGCGTTCAAAAAGGAGTTATTTAAATTGTTCTCTTAATGAAAAGTTTGTTACGTTCTTAGCATGTTTATTATATCGGTTAAATATTTATCCTTACTTTTCTATACCAATTTTTGTAAATATTTCTTTTTATATCTTTAGAATTCTTTATCTTTTTTAACTTTTTTATTTTCTTTTTATTTCTGTAGTATTGTTAGTTTTCCTAAAATAATTTAAATTATATTTCTACTTAATTTTAATATTTTAATATTTTAATTAATTTGTTTTTTATATTAATTTGTTAGTTTTACTTAATTTCTTATATTTCATAATTTTTATTATTTTTCTATGTTTTATATCTTATTGATCCTAAGCATAGCACTATAACTTATAAGATTAAAATCTTGTTGTGTTATGTTAATTATAATAAATAAATAAATAAATAAATAATAAAATAAACACGTATATTACAAAAAAAAAACCAATTGATTTTTTTTAAATTTTTGAATTTGAAAATGTAAAGGAATAATTAAAGAGTTGTAATAAAAGCGAGTTAAACGCAATTATGTTTATTATATCTGTAAACTTAAATACTTTGTATGTCAAGGACCATATAAAGTTGATAGCTCAATGTTATCTATAAAAGTTAAATAAAAAACATAATTAAATAAACATCAAATTCAAACTTTCTGTTTTTAAGAAAACTTTTCACTAGTTTCGTTAGTATAGTTTTCTAAACCTCAAGGAAAAGAATACCAGTAGAGTACATTTGGTTTTTCTTCGATTTTATTATATTAACCACTCCCTTAATTTAATAAATAGTACAGTGATTCTTTAAATGAATAAAGTATTTATAAATCATTTATTTAAATCTAAATTTAAATTAACACTTTAAAAGAATAAGGGACTTATAGATGATAGAGATAATTAAAAGTTTTCTACACCTCAAGGATAAGAATACCAGTAGAGTACATTTGGTTTTTCTTCGATTTGATCATATTTACCACTCTCTTAATATAATAAATAGTGCAGTATTCTGCTCTGAAACCGAACTAATAGCGATGATTCTTTAAATGCATAAAGTAATTATAAAGGATTTATTTAAATCTAAATTTAAATTAACACTTTAAAAGAATAAGGGATTTATAGAGGATTTATTTAAATCTAAATTTAAATAAACACTGGTTTTTCCTAATCTTTTTTAGGAACACTTTTTTAAATTAACTAATTTATAATTTAAAGCTTTACTTGAATAAGTTTTCTTTAACATTCGCTAAGACCATAACCATTAAATAATTAACACCGTTCGATATCGTTTCTGATTACAAACTGAATTCTTATATTTCATATTTCTTAATTCTAACTTATTCTATGTACTTAATCCTAACTGTGTTACTTATTCAGCAACTCCGTTGCTTTTATCTGACCTTGGCAGTGGAGCTAATTTGTGTATAGGGCGCTTATAAACGTCGTTGCGACCTCCACCATTCTGACCTTGCTGTCTTCGCCTTTGAATACGGTCACGACTTTCCCGGTCAACCAATGCTGTGGCGGGCGATTGTCTTCGTGGACGTTTGCCACTTGACCTACTTCTATGTTGTGTGCTTCCTGCTGCCACTTGGACTTGATCTGAAGACCGATGACGTAATCCCGAGACCAGGCCTGCCAGAATGTCTGCTTGAGATTGCAGAGCAGATGCCAACGCATGCATAACATCATTTCGGTGTCCTTCACGACGTCTGCGGATTATGGCGGCAGCGAACGCAGACCCTCTCCGAGTATTAGATGAGTTGATGTTAATGCTTCTCCGTCGTTGGGATCTGAAGACAGTGGTGCAATTGGATGGCTTTTGAGCACCACCTCTACTTCTGCGAGCATTGTTGTCATCTCTTCTTGGGTGAGTAGTACGTTGCCCATGGCTCGCAGAAGTACACACAGTTACTAAAGTATACATACGGTTAAAAAATTTCCAAAATTTTTTAACTAATCCGTTTTCGTTGAAAATCTTTATAGTTTCCTATATGTTAAGACGGTCTTTTGCATTGGTTAAAAAATTTCTGAAATTGAACTGAATTGTGGCCCTGCACAGGCCCACAAAGGTATGCATCCGATTTACAAATTTCACAAATTTCTGAACCAATGCAAAAGACCGTCTTAAAATCGAAGAAAGATGTCAGACAATTATAAATATTTTCAACGAAAACGGATTGGTTAAAAAATGTCTGAAATTTGTTAACTTTTGTATGCCTGAGCAGGTCCACAAAAGTGTACATCAGGCCCACAAAAGTTAACAAATTTCAGAAATTTTTAACCAAGACCGTCTTAAAATCGAGGAAAGTTGTCAGACAATTACAAAGATTTTCAACGAAAACGGATTAGTTAAAAAATTTCTGAAATTTGTTATCCGTATGTATATTTTTTGTGGCTGAGAGTAGGAACTAAAATGACCATTTCATTTCCTTTGCAGTAGGTATGATACTTTGATTTGTCTTTCGTTTTTTCAGACTATCAATAAACCTAAGTACGAAACAAGTTACACGCAGTAACTTTTTATAGGAAGAGTACCTTGATATCATATCTAGTAGACAGTTAGAAGTCCCCTCTACTGCAAGAAATACATTTACTTTACTCGTTTCCAATAACTTTTGATTCTCTGTTAACTCAAAATGTTTGTTAACAGGCCTTTAAGAACTGTCATTTAATAAGAATGACAGTCACTCAAACCAAATCGATTGCCACAATTCCTAGACGTCACATCCGCGAGAAACAATGTTAGCAGCTGGATTATGGTCAGTTGGCACATGTCGCCAAGAAACTTTCTCTGACTATTCCTGAATCTCAGCTACTCTATTCGATACAAAAGTACCAAGTGAGGATGGATGCGTCTTTACTTAATAAAGATATATTTCTGAATCTGTCCAGAAATAAACTTGATCAATTTCAAATTCTAACATAAGCTTAATTCGAGTCCACAACTTAGCCAATAGGTGTGCAGCACACAACTCAAGTCTCGGAAGATATTTTGTCTTAAGTGGAGCAACTTTAGATTTTCCTGTTAATAGTCTGACAGTAACTTTACCAGACTCGAACTTCTGATATATATGCAACACCCATATGCTCGCATTGAGGCATCAGCAAATCCATGTATTTGGATGTTTGCTGTGAAAGTTGTTTGAACGAATCTTGGGATTGTTATTGAATCGATCTCCATTAAATTAGATTTGAGATTTTCCCATGAAGTATCAAGTCTCATGGGAATCGATTCATCCCAGTCAAGTTTTTGAATCCAAAGTTCTTGTAGTAAGATCTTGGATTTTATACCAATAGGGCACAACAGTCCGAGAGAATCAAATAATCGAGAAGAAACTGATGATATGTTTCTTTTCGTTGCTTTCATATCCTTGAAAGATTTTCCAAATGAAACTTTAATGAATCATTCTTTGGACTCCAATATAAGCCCAAAACCTTAGTAGAATTTGAATCGCTATGCAATAGCTTTTCACTCTGTAGAGTACTGATAAATTAAGGATGATTAGAAAACCATTTCGCAAGGTTAAAACCAGCTGAATTTAGGATCTCAGTGACTTGATTACGAATTGTAATCAGATCCTCGTAACTTTCACCACCGGTTAATAAATCATCAACTTAAGTTGATGTTCACTGCGAACAACTTTTCAACCAATAGGCAAAGTCTCTTTGTACAAATCCCTCAATTCAATCAGACATCTTATAGGTAGAAATGGGGCAGAAGCTGTGCCATAAGTTACAGTGTTCAATCGAAACACCTGTAAGCTATCTGATGGATTCTGTCTCCAAAGGATTAATTGAAAATTCCTATCATTCTCGTCGATTAAAACTTGACGATACATTTTCTCGATATCTGCAGTGATTACGTACCGATGAAGCCGAAAACGGATGAGTGTAGAATACAATTCTTCTTGAATGGTGAGACCAACCATTAACAAATCGTGACACATGAGAAGAAGTTCTACACGAATCATCGAAAACTACTGGAAGTTTAGTAGTTGTACTTTGAGGTCGCAGAACACATTTATGGGGAATAAAATAGTGAGGAGAATCTGGCATATTATCCAGAAGTGACATATGTCCCACATTGAAATACTCTTTCATAAAGTCGTGATACATATGCCTCATTGTGTTGTCCTTGGACAGTCTTCGTTCAAACGAAAGAAATCGTCTTTCCGCGACTTCGAACGAAGAACCTAACACTTTTGCACTTGAAAGGCAGTGAGACTACAAATCGTCCTGACGCTAAACGTCGTATTGAATTTCTAAATTTATCCTCACATTGTTGCTGCTCCTCTGAATAAATTTTATTTGATTCATTTGGAAGTTATTCCAGTTCCCAGAACTTCTTGACTATCAAATCAATAATGCCCTCGTATTCTATCGAAGTACTCAAATGACAAACGCTAGAATTAATGGAGCCCTTTGATTGATTGTATTTGCCAGTGACAATCCACCAAGTGAAGATTTCTGAAGGATTGGAAGGCTCGGGCCAAATTTTATCTGACCAACACACATTAACTCGAAGAAGATTTCTGCTCCGATAAGCAAATCAATTTTCAATGGTTTATGGAAGCACGGATCAGCTAACTTTATATTGTTAGGAATATGTAAGCCGGTTGTATTTATAACACTATCAGGTTGGACATTAGTTATCGAACTCAATACCCAGAATTTCGCATTAAATTGAGTAGAGTTAACCCTCGACGTGACAGTTAAATTAACGCAAGATTTCGAAAGTGAATCGTTTCACTAATGCCAGTTGAATTTAGTCTGCCTCCTTCTCTTTTTAATCGTAGTAGCTGCGCAAGTTCCTCAGTTATTAAATTTGGTTGAGATCCGGAATCCAAAAGTGCTCTCGCTGGTATCAATTTACCATAGCTACTTTTTACACTGACTACTGCTGTCGTGAGAATAACTCTTTCATCGGACGAAGAATAATTCACCGATTCATGTGAAATCGATGATTGTTCAGTGCAGTTATTATTTGAACTTGCACTTGTATTGTACCTATGTAGCAACGAATTATATGAGCTACCACAAATTTTGCATTTGGATGAGGTACACTTCGCTACTGAGTGTCCCCTTTTGAGACAATTTATACAATCTTTGACTGGCTCAGCAGTGAATGAAGGGCAATTGCTTATACTATGATGAATAGATTTACAAAGTAAACACTTGTCAGCAGATAATTTGGATTTCGATACATTTAATGAAGCTCTATTATTTCTTCTCGAAAAATGTTCAGTTTTTTGATTATCAAAACTCGGCCTTGAACTTGAAGACTCATCAGCCGCAATATGCTGATATCGTTTGTTCAAGGCGGATTTACAGTCTGACTAAAGTGGAAGTTTCTCGAAATCAAGTTGTTCTTCACATTTCGATTTGGTGACTGGATTTACTTTTGACATCACTAAATATATGAGAATGGCATTATTAATCTTTTTATCGTCACCAATTGACAATAAAGAATCGTATATCGCGGATACTGTATCTATCATACTTCGCAAAGCAATAGCAATAGGTTTTGTGATTTGTGGCAAATCAAAAAGTTTTCTTATATTATCGAAAAATAGAAGACATTCATTGTCATAAACCTTCTTCAGACTGGCTATTGCTTTGGGGTAATTTCCCTCTGTAATCTGAAAAGCTTTTACTGAGAAAGGAAATTTCTGGCACATTTGATTGCCTATTCTTAGACAGGAGACTCAAAAACAATGATTTGGTAGTCACACAAACGTCCTCAAGCTCAGCTTGTTTTCGGGATCTAAATTAGGCACATCAGACTGGAGCTTCATAGCTTGGTCAATATAATTCTTTAATATATCCAGTCGACATTCCAACTCGATTGGATTAAATGAAATTGTTTTCTCCACAATGGATTGACGAATTCGAATTATATTGTCAACAACATTTGCCTTTTTCGTAATTAATTTCTCCAAACTTTCCGATTTGGAGGGAGAATCCTGTCTTCACCTACTAGTCATGTTAAGCAGTTTATAAACTCAACGCAAACCGAAACCAAATTAACTTATTGGTTGAATAAAATTTAAAAAAAAAAGAAAATGATTTGCCTTGGACTAGTAAGTAAGTAAGTTTAATGAAACTATTCCCGCCGATTACTTAATATTCGGATTTCCTTTTATTCCAGTCCTCTTATTCGCGAATGTTTATTAATGGTTCCACAATCAAAACAATTTATTGACAATATACGTCCAATCCCCCACAGCCTTTGATATATACAAAATTTATCAATTGAAATCTCCTAATAAGCAATTTGTTATTTTGAAACAATAATTAAACTACAATACGAGCACACTGTATTATCCAAGGAAAATAACCACAAATTATTGAAATTCGAAGGTAGTGTGAACACTCGATTGATTTTTATAGCGAATTGCCGTCTGAAATATTATTTCGTAAATAGTATGATTAGTCACACTGTAAACAGCTGTGTAAAGTATATACCGTATGTGGTAAAGGAACGGCGGAATGTAACACTGATCTTATAACACTTATATTCAGCGAATACAGTAATCCCTCGATTTACGTCGCATGTGGTTACAAAAAAAAAGGCGACGTAAATCGAAACGACGTAAACCAAATTTCATATTGCTCATACTACAAAGTAGTATGTTTTTAACAAGGAACTTAAAAAGTTGCCGTAATCCCTCGATTTACGTCGGAGTTGGTTCCAAAAAAGGAGACGTAAATCGAATGACGACGCAAATTGAAGGTAGAGGGAACAAAAAATTTGACGACGTAAATTGAAACAACGTTAATAGAGGCGACGTAAATCGAGGGATTACTGTATACAACACAATGAAGAACGAAAAGAAATGTGAAAAAGATTGTTGAAAAAATAATAATAATAAATTAAAAAATCCCGCGAATATTTTCGTGTATAAATTTAAAAAATATAAATTATTCCATATAATTTTAAATACCGACGGAAAAATGTTTCCACATATACAATTAATTTTAAATGACGATAATTATTACTCCCAGGATTGAGTAATTTATAATTTATAGACGTTCGCGTGTATGTTTTCGACAACAACAACGACTTTCGCGATTCGTGCACTTTAAAGGTTGTTTTCGATTTATCAAAAATATTTATATAAATATTGAAAATATAAAAGAATAAAATCAATAAATAAATTATAGTGTAAATTAATTCTTGTGTTCGACTAAATAGAGTGAGTTAATTTTTGATTAATTTTCAAAAATCTCTTAGTTTTGATAGAGAAGCAAAATTAAGGTAACATAAGAATTAAAGAATTAAATACACTTTACCTGGTAATCTGAGTTGGAGTCACTACTTTCCAGATTATGTTCTCGCTTGCAGAGAATACAACGGTAACGAGTCATCAGTCCTTCTACTTCCTTCTTGAGAAAATGGGGATTGTTAAATTGTTGTTATTAGAGATGAGGTGATGGCGTGATGCTGTATGATGTTGTGATGATTTATTGTACATGTGTAGTTAGTATTTTATCTTACACTGTTTTTACTGTTTTTTAATTGGTTCTGTTATATATATTTTATTTTTGTTTTGTTTGAAACACTTTTCGTTTTGTTTTTTTTATATTTTCTATTTTTATTCTTTCTTTTGATTCTTCACACCACTATGTATTATTTTTGTTTTATGTTATTTTTCTTATTGTAATTGTCACTTGTTTATAGTGTTTTCACACCGAGTGGTTTTAACGCAAAAGTTGGTTTTAACGTTAAAACAAAAAATAAAACCTGTTTTTACCATACAAAATTATTGTATTAAAACCAAAATAAAACCTTTTTTGAATTGGTTTTAAGTAGGTTTTATGAAATACAACCTTGTTGTGATGTACTAAATGTACTAAATCAGAGCTACCAGCTCTGAAATCTTGAAAACAGCTGATAAAAACAAAAACAACTGTAAATAAATAAATAAATGTAAATAATCATTTATTTTGTATTACAAAAGGGAAAATTTGGAATATTTTTTAATTTCTTCAATGAAAAGTTTAAAGATTCTTAAATATTTAAATATTAATCGAAATGTGTGTGATTTTCGGTCACAATGAATATAGTTTCTTGTGCAAAAGGTAAGTAAGAAGCTAAATATATCAAGATGAAATAAGGCATATTGCTCATAAAATTATTTTCCCACAGTCATAAATGTCATGAATTTAAAACCAGTTTTAATAAAACTTGCAGTGTGAACGCAAAATCAGCTGATTATGGTTTTAATGCTAAAATCAGGTTTTAAATTTTGGTGTGAAAACACTATTATATATTGTATATTGTTATTGTGTTTTATATTGTTGGTTTTTTAAATTGGTTTATTTAATTTGTTTAATTCTTAAACAATTTATAAGATTTACCAATCAATTTTATTCGAAGTATTTTAACGAATAAACCGCACAATTATAAATAATTTTAAATAACTTATAAAATTATTCACACACGAGATTTCGGTATTTTTTATTGAACGTAAAATCACTTATCAAGTCCCTGCTCGGGCGCCAAAATGTTTTTTCTTAGTTTTTTTAGGAACACTTTTTTAAATTAACTAATTTATAATTTAAAGCTTCACTTGTAATTTGGGCACTGAATAAGTTTTCTTTAACATTCGCAAAGACCAAAACCAATAAATATTTAACACCGTTCGATATCGTTTCTGATTACAAACTGAATTCTTTTATTTCATATTTCTTAATTCTAACTTATTCTACGTACTTAATCCTAACTGTGATACTTATTCAGCAACTCCGTTGCTTTTATCTGACCTTGTTATTTTCATAATTCAGTGACCTTATTACTAATTAATCTTATTACAATATCAGGGGAGTTCATTTCATTAAATTCAATATTTCATATAAAATTAAACAGTAAATAAACAGTAATTTAACAAATTATAATAAAGTCGCAAACAAAATAATATACAATGGAATAATCAACAACAACTTTATTTTAATATTTACTTATTTACTTAAATAAATAAAGGGTATACATATTTAGAATAAACGAGGAATTTATTTAAAAATATAATTAGTAAATAAATAAAAAATTAGTTAAATTAATAAATTAAATGAATAATTTAAATAAATAATTAATAAATAAATAAAATATTGATTTAAATATACATACATACATAATTGGCCATTACAACCCTTCAGTCAGGATTACGGCTCAGCTTCTCACACCACTCATGTTGTGTGTGTTAATTTTATACAAGAGTAGCGGGACCTACAGTTTAAAGTCGATTCCAAGCGACAGATTTTTGAGAAACTTTTCATGGCGATTTTATTTACTATCAGAGTTTTTGCCAGAAATCTGCTGAGAGGAAGTCGACGAAGAAATATTTTTTCATATTTCGTTTTGATGTCTGACCTGGGGTTTGAACCTCGGCCTTACGTTTAATAAATTTAGATTTAATAAATAAATGATTTATTTAAATAAAAATGTAATAAATTTTATAAAGTAATAACCCGATCGCAAAGTGGACCGTAGGAGTTTAAAGCGGAAATAAAAGTTTGTACCATCCGCTCAAAGGCGACCAATTAGGTTTTTCAAATGTGCTGGCGGCTAAGCAGAAGTAAGCGAAGGAAAGTAGTTACAATATAACAACTGGCAGAGAAAACCCAGAAGGAGAATAGAGGAACCCAAGAAACACATCGGGCAGCCAAATAGCATGCCAAGAAAAGTTTAGAAAACCCCAAGAAACTACCTAAGAAAATAGTAGAGTTATGACGTAAAAATTGGCAGAGTCCACAAAGAGAGGAAATTGAGCTACTGTAAGAGAATTCTACGCAGCGACTCAAGCTACAATGAAAAAGTTATCAGAGTCTATAAAGAAGAAGAAAAGAGCTGTCATGAAATAATAATAAATACAAGTAAATATTCGATGTTTTTCTTTCGATACCAAGACCTGCTTCCAATTTTATTTGTAATGCAATCACAGAGTATGACGATAAGGCAATTTGTACTATTGTAAAATTAGAATATGTTTTCACGAAGTTTACAACCAAGGCCTCTAACGTTGATGCAAACGACACAACCAGAGTCATTAGGGTTGCTACTAGTAACGCAAGCGAATTGAGTGGCGTAAAATTGAAATCCTTTGTGCTTAAAAATTTCGACGCAAAATTTGAGAACTGGTTTCCCTTTTGGGAACAATTTAAGCTTATGTGCCTAAATAAAATACATTCTAAACAGTGATGTAAATGGTCTTCGTCGTCTTTACAATGAAGTCAGCTCAACAATTCGATCATTAAAAGCTTTAAAAGTTGCACCTTCACAATATGACCTTATGGTAAAATCAATTTTATTAGGCGCAATATCAGCACAGCTTCGTACAGTTTATCATAAAACATCAAGTACAGTTGCTCATTCTAGTGCAATAGTAAGTGAAGAAGAAGGAGACAATAGAGATAAAAGTTTAAAGAGTTTACTTGATTTTATAAAAGTAGAGGTAGAAGCGTTGGAAAAAACAGAGATGTCTGAAAGGCGTACTTCGAACAGAAATGCTCAACCGAATTACGGTACAGCAACTGAACTATTTATTAGCGACAACAACGCAAACAACATTTGTATTTTTTGTAAACGAAATAATCACTCCACCAGAAATTGCAAAGCACAGTTATCTTTAGAGGAGGAAAAGAAAATTTTGTTGAGAGAAGCAAGATGTTTTAGATGTGCAAAAAAAAACCACAACTCTAAATTTTGTAAAGCTAACTGGATTAAATGTGACTTTTGTAGAGATAGGCATATTACTTCTATGTGTGAGAAAAAATAACGTAAAAACCAGTAACGCCGACGAAGCTCGAAGCAGCGAAACAAGGCAGCAGAAGTCACAGGGAGAAGACGATAACAGCGGTGCAGCAGCATTAAACACATTGGAACCAGAACAACACTTTATATATTTACAAACAGCAAAAGGTATAATCAGCAACTTAAACAACAACAAAAGAGTTTTGTCTAGAATAAAATAAAAATCAATACGACGAGAAAATGATTATAACAATTGCAACAGTAGTGCCAAAAATTTGTGGTGATGTTCTGCCGGAGCCAAAAATCAAAAATGAAAGATTAAATAAGATATTTACAAATTTGGCCAATGCTGTCAATTGTAAAGTGCGACTTATCGATGGAATAAATTTATTGATTGGGCATGATTATTATTGGCAAATTCACAACAAGGTTGTGAATTAATTTCAAGAAATCTTTTTGCCATTAATACACTTGGTTGGACATTATAAGGTGCGAATAATAATAGCGATAATGCTAATGGTTTCCAAATAGAAAAGTTCTGGGACTTAGAGTCAATTACATTTTCGTGGTAGTCGTTTATGTGGCGTATTTGAGGCGTTTTTAAAAAACGGTATCGTGGTTGGCAAAAACGTCTCTAAATACGACACTGGCTAAAAATCTATTACAACAACGGTATCGAGGTAGTCGTATTTGCCTGTCAAATATTTCAAAAATAGTCGTAAGAATTTTTAGTCATGACGACGAAGTAAATTTAATAAAATATACTTTAAATGGATGCAAATAAAATGGAAGGCATAATTACTTTTAGTAAAAATAAATTTGCTTATAATGGAATAAAAAAAAGGATATCATAAAACTTTAAATAAAATAAATATATGAGAAGAGTGGAGTAGTATTGTTGCAGAAAGAAATACCATTGGTCCTCCCATTCGTACAGGGGAAGGCTGGTTGAAGGTATGACAAGATTTTAAATTTAAAATAAAAAAACTCGCACATAACAAGGCCGAAAGCCATGCAACTGGTGGGGGAACCTATAAACAGCATGTTTTGACACCAGTTGAATAGGCTGCAGTGAATTTATGAGACATGCACGCATTAGTGCAACACAAGAAACCTTTCGGCCTTAAGCGACCCCATTGTGTTGAGCACAATGAAGAAAACCCTAGTAAAAGGCCTAAAAATGCTGAAGAAAGTTTAATAGAAGAAAACAACGAACCTTCCACTTCCTTTGAAATACTTACAAATGATGAAAACAAGGATTCTCGTTGTTCAAAAAAAAAAAACGAATAAAGCTATAGAGAGTGAGAAATTAAAACAAGTTGAACTTCAAAAAGATTTGCGTTTGGGACTTAAAAATAAGTTATCTGAAATAGAAATGTACACCAGGAAAATTTATAAAATAAAAGAAGAAAAATTACAATTAATGAAAAATGAATTCCAAAAAAAGATAAATACAGAAGAGAACTTTTAAAAATCAGAAAATCTGAACTAGAAATTGAACAAAAAAGTATTGAACTTGAAATGCTAAAGAAAGATTTATAATCTTTTTACTTAAATTTTTTTTGGAATTTTGACTTTGAAGAACTTTTTAATATTTTTTTTGTATTCCCAATTTTTAAAGAAAAAATATAAGATGTTTTTATGTATGTTCAATAAATGCTGTTATTTTTATTATTCAATTATTCCATATTTTCTTTGTTAGTAAATAAAAACTATATTCGGTTCAGTTCTTGCATTATTCTAACTCTAAAGTTTATATACTGTTCAATGTTATCATCAGACTACTCGATATTATAATGAATATATTATGCAAAGCGCCACAGACAGATATGATTTTTCCTGCGAATTCAGGAGTGTAATGAAGTTCTCTTGCTGCTAGCAAACAGCGAAATCTATTTTTTAAAACACCTATTGTCCTTTCGACAGGTTTTCTTGCTTTAGAGTGTATTTTGTTAAAATTGCTTTCCGGAGAACCATCCATGGTTGACCGAAAATGTTTTATTAAATATGTATCTAAAGGATAACCAGCAGCGCCTACAAATGAAATTTAACATAAAAAACAAATCAGGTAAATATGCAATATAAATACAAACCAAGCAGCCATTTATTTTTGCCTCCATTCTCATATTCTTCTTTTAAATACTGTTTTAACTCGCTCACATTCCAGATTAATGAATCATGGCAAGATCCCGGAGAATGTGACTGAATATACCTAACTTGAAGCTTGTGATCACAGACCTTTTAGGGGTGAAATAAATTGTTAAACAAAAATTTATTTTTATATATACACTGAGCGCCTAAATTGAATAAACACCACTGAAATAATTCATTTTCTTAGGATAGCGAGAAAAGTAACTGAGAATAGTCGAATAAATTTCGAAAAATAAAAACGTTCATTTATTACTTATAAAATGTTAAAACAACAATTCATGATAAAGGAACTGTTTTATACTTAAGAACAAAAGCGTTCACTCACTTATGGCGCTCACTGTATGTACATACAATCATAACGTTCAAGCTGTTAAAACCTTTTCTATTAAGGTATTTGAAACGTTCGTTAACTGATGGTGGTATTATTGGGACATGAGTCCCGTCAATACAGGAAATCCAGTTTTAAAAAAAAAATGTTTTTTATTTTATATTTTTCTTCTGGATTAGTAATGAAAGATATCCAATGAGGGCACAATTCATTATACATAGCTTCTATACATTCATGAAAGGCATCGCTTACAGAAGACTGGCAAAGGTTGACATTTATGTCATTCCCAGCTCCTTTTTGATAACTTCCTTCAGCTAGTATTCTTAAAGCAGCAGTTAGCTTGACCACTTTGGACAGTCCGGTTTGCTTCCTTGGGGTTTTCAATTCCCGAGAAATCGTCGTTAAAACATATTTGAAGGCCTCTCTGTTAAGCAACAAACAAACAAATCTGGAGTAAATTTGCTTAAGAGATCTCTTTTACGAAAAATGTGCACATATGTCACTCACTTCTTATTAGGCATGGAAAATTTATCGCTTAGCTGCCTTAATTTTTTTTAAATTGCATCTGAAACACAAAATTCTTCTTCATCTTCTGAAGATGAATAAAATGCGACGCTCAACATAATTCAAAAAATATCCAAACAAGAAATGAAATTATTTTTACTGTTGTTTATTTATTTGTTTTTTGTTATTTAATTTTTTGTTTTAATTTTTGTAATAAACTTGTTCTTGATAGTTTTTGTAACAGGCTGCTTCAAAATCAAATAAAATTAAGCAGTCTATTACATTACAGCTCTTTTACAAAATTGACGTAATCGTAAAGTTTTCACGATACCATTGGGTTTTAAATTCGACTACAAATACGACAGTCGACTAAAAACGCCTACGACAATCACGATAATGGTGAATAGGCATAACAAATGGTTCAGCAAATAGCGAAAAAGACATCATTGACAAAACAATTAATAAAATAACTTTAAAAAAACAATCGATATAAATATCGTTGCCTTGGCGTAATAATAATATTATGTTAAATTATAATAAAAAAATTGCGATGGCTCGGTTACGTAGCTTAACGTTAAAGTTGATGAACAACGGTAAAAAAATGTTCTGAATATGATGCTGGTATTCGCGATATATTAGAAAGCGGCATTGCTGAGAAAATTCCGCCTTCAACAATTAATAATAATAATCGTGTTTATTATATGCCGCATAGACCTGTTTACAGAGAAGATAAAGCCACAACAAAAATGCGAATAGTTTTCGATGCGTCATCCAGCGAACCAGGTACAGCGTCCTTAAATAATCTTTTAAGCATTGGCGAAAATATGGTGGCAGACTTGTTAACAATGTTGTTCCGTTCCAATAAAATTGTTATTACCTCAGATATTGAAAAAGCTTTCTTACAGATTTCTCTATCGGATAGCGACCGAAACGTTCATAGATTCCTTTGGTTTGAAGATACGCCAGACAAGAGTGGCAAGTAGTCCATTTCTTTTAACAGCGACAATTCAAAAACATTTGCCAATTGTAAAGCACAATACGGAAGTATTTGCAATAAATTAAAAAGGTCCTTTTACGTGGACGAAAAGACGTCAGCGAAAAGTCAGTTGAGTCGGCAATAAAAACTATGCAGCAGCTGCATCAGAAATTATGGCAAAGGCGAGTTTTAAGCTACGTAAATGGAATTCGAACTATTCAGAGGTAAAAAGACATTTTCAATCTGATGGTTTAGAGAGACCAATATCGCAAAAAATACTTGGTGTAAATTAGTGCACTGTTAGTGACACTATTAACGTTGACTTGAAGAATTTAATCGAGGCAAAAATACCACGAGCAACAAAACGTAATGTACTACAAACAATGGCAAGGATTTACGATCCCCTTGGTATGATTGGTCCGTTTACTGTAAGAATTAAAATCTTATTGCAAAGGATTTGGAAGGAACGTATTGATTGGGATGTGAATCTAAGTGGCGATTTATTGAATGTATTTCAAATATGGCATGAGGAGTTATCATTTTTAAAAGAATATTCAATACAGTGGTGTCTATCAACTGGGCCAAGGAGTGTGGAAATCCATATATTTGCAGATGCAAGTCCTTTAGCCTTCGGAGCAGTTGCTTATTCTCGGCAGACAACAGGTAACGGAGAATTTTATAAAAATTTTATTTGTTCCAAAAATCGAGTAGGCCCTATCAATGAAACCGCAAAGAATGCTGAACTATCCCTGCCGAAATTGGAGTTGGAGCTGCATTAATGGCTGCGCGCTTCAATGAATTTCATAGATGTTCACTGGACTTTGAAATAACCGCATTTTGGCTCTGGACAGTCTCTACAACAGCGTTGAACTGGATAAATGGTAATGGTAAACGTATACCGTAAGCCAAAGCGAGGGTCAACGAAGTAAATCAGCTTAGTCATATATATGAGTAGCGACATTGTGATGGTAAATCGAATCCAGCAAATTTTTTAGCAAGAGGTCTATCAGCTAAGCAACTATTAGAAAACAACCCTTGGAAATTTGGTCCAATATGGTTAACAAAAACTACCGTGTATTGGCCAAGTGAATACAATTTGAAGTCTTCGACAAATATATTTGCATCGATAGAGAGCGAATCAGAGATCATGCAAAAAACAGAACCAATTCTAAATGTTGAAAAGTTTAGCAAATTAAAAAAGTTGCTTCGCGTCACAGCGTATTTATTTCGCTTTATAAAAAATTGTAAGAGCAAATTGTCAGTTTTCAGTGATTATTCATGCAACCCAATAATTTTGCCTAAGAATTGTCATCTCAGCATATTGTTAATAAATGAGGCGCATCACGCGGCAATGCATAGTGGTATTAATTCTGTATTAGCACTCTTAAGAAAACGTTTTTGGATTGTAAAAGGACGACAACTAATAAAAAATATAATTAGCCGGTGTGTGACCTGCAAGCGACTTCATGGAAAAAGCGCTTCAGAGCCATGGACAACTTTACCAGCAGAACGTATCAGGACAACAAAGCCCTTCGAAACAACATTAATCGATTTCGCAGGTCCTCTTTACATAAGATGCGATGGAGAAACAATGGAGCGAAAGAGTTACATTATGCTGTTTACTTGTGCAGCAATTCGTGCTGTACATTTAGAATTAGTCAAAGATATGACAGTTGAAAGCTGCATATATGCTTTACGTCGTTTTATATCAAGATTTGGCCCTCCAAAAACTATCATATCTGACAACGCACAAACGTTCAAGCGAGCTGACTTAGAGCTAAGAAAACTAGAGCAATTATTGAAGCATTCAAATGTCCAACAAATAACCGCACATAAAGGCATAACCTGGAAATATATTCCCGAGAGAGCAGCATGGTGGGGTGGTTGTTGGGAGCGATTACTTCGTAGCGCCAAGAATTGTCTAAAGGCAGCAATTGGTAAAAGCATTCTGAGTTTTGACGACATTCGAACTTTTTAGGCAGAAGCTTAATGCGTCACAAACGCTAGGCCACTGACATACATTACCAACGATCATAACGATCTAGAGCCATTAACTCCGGCCCATTTTATTACCAATCAAAAACTCCATTTTTATTCCAGCAGATTTTCAAACCGATCAATCTTCTATGGCTAAGTCATGGAGCTTAAGACAAGCAATAATTAGGCGATATTACAAAAGGTGGCAATCTGAAAATTTCCAACAGTTGCGCACAATTCATCACAATAAGTGTGATCCCATTCGTAGCATTGAAATTGGAGATGTTATTTTAGTACACGAAGACTTGAAGTCAAGGTTGCTTTGGAAATTAGCTGTGGTTGATTCTGTATTCTAGGGCAGAGATGGTCACTTCCGAGCTTGCAATGTACGATTAGGAAATAACGTAATTCTAAAGAGACCTATTCAGTTACATTTTTTGCTTTATTACAAATGCATATGCTTTGTCTTCCGTTATTTCTCTCAGAGATATATGGTCCATCTCTTCCTTACACGGTTTGGTGCTGTTATTTTTGTGTCATCCCATGTCAGATTATCCCGTTCTATTTCTTTGAGTATAGTCATTTCGGTCACGGCATCTTAAGCCTTGAGGATTCCATTTTAGCAGTATCTTCGTAATACTATCAGTATTATGTTTGTTCGTACTGTAGTCCGAATAACGCTGTCGTTTTATTGTACGTGTTATTTACTCTAGTTTCCATGCCGCCTTTCATTGTCACTGTACTACCTAGGTAGCAGAAGCTGCCTACCTTAACTGGTTAGCCTTCTTGCATGATGTTCGGTATAATCATTGTTAATTCTCATGTCTTTGGTTGCCTTGATATTTATCCCATTTCTTACATTGAGTCATATCCTTCAAAATAAAGCTAAACTTTGCTATCATTTTGGAAATCTTGTGTGAGACTAGACAAATATGAATACATAGTCCAAATCCTCGAGTTGGTGTGAGAGACTGCATGTGGTTTTTTTTTCCTATGAACAGACTTCGATCATGATATCCCCGACGATGGTAAATAACAAAGGAAATAAAATTCATTGTCTTACACCACCGTGTGTGTGAAATGCTTGACTGGCATTCCCGTTCATAGCTCTGATAATTTAATTTGATTTTCGGGGGTGGTCTTTTTCTTTTCAATGCTTTCTTTCCATAATATAGTTCAACTAATTGTGTCGAATGCTTTCATGAATTCTGTGAACAGCAAGTGTAGAGTAGAACCCCATTCTATAGGCTGTTCTATTATAATACATATAGTGTTCGCGTAAGCTACAAAGCTGATATTTGGTCAGAAATCTACCTTTTCGTATCGCAGATGACTGCTAATGTCTTGTATATGGCGTTAAGCGGAGAAATTCCACTCCAGTTGTTCGAAACTCTCAAATCGCCAGCAACTTAACGAGAATACTTTTTGTCACCGTATAACCAGTAAGGAATCGGAATTTTGACGTTTACCGGCGAATTATGAAAGGGACACCAAAAAGTTTTTCTGTCCCTGTCTGATTTTCTTTCTGTTTGTTTATTTATGTTTTTTTAGTTTTCGGGGTGGGTTTTTTGAAGTATGGTAATCTTGTTTTCTCTATTGAATTTAATGAACTCTGGCAACATTTATTTTTTGAATTAATTGTTCCAGAATTTTTTAAGCGTTGGTTTTAACCTTTTTCTTCTCATATTAGTTTCAATAAAGAAACACTAAAGAAATATAAGTCTTTTATTAAACGCCGTTACCGCATAGCTGCCAGATTTGACGATTTATCGTCATTTTGACGATTTTAATCTTCAAAAATATCATCACGATTTGACGATTATGCCCTGATTTTGACGATATTTAAAAGTTAAACATTTACATTATATTTTTTACTTTAGTACATTAAAAGCCTTTAAGCTTTGTATTTATTTTGCAATTGTTACTATTGGAAATTTATGTTAATAAAAACAAGGAGTAAAGTATTTTAAATTACTTTCGAATACCTGTGATGATTTTTCTGTATTTTATTCATTTTTAACCCCTTAAAAATTACAACTCCTAAATAACCTCGTAGTTGAGAATAATTTATCACTTGTCGTTGCAGACAATTTTAAAACTTCGAGTATATCTTCTAGTATTACCATCGGAAGAACAAAGGCAATCGCAGTTATTTTTTTGTACGACCAACGCTCAGGAGATGGATGGTTGTGTTTGGAACTATGAAAATATGTTATGGGAAGAAGGAAAGGGAGAACAGTGTTTATGGATACTAGGCTTATATATTTTTGTATCATAAGTAACAGGAAAGACCTCTGCAGGAAAAAACGTATTTTTTCTGTAATGCAGTGTGCGATCCACTGGCCAATCGACCACATACGGATGTGCTGGCTGAGGAAAACGAGCGTTACGTAGGAATATATGATAGGAACAAGTCCCCTTATTTCGTTCGAGCAAAATCCTTTTGTAGACAAACAAACACATTGCAACAATGATTCAATGGAGATGGATACACCACCGTCATAAACGAGCTACTAAGACTTCTCCTGTACACGGTCGAGAAACCTCAAAATAGACGTTGTTCACACGAGTGAACAATCTCATACATTCCCCACCCTGACTTCCAACGTAACATCACAAACATCTCTAAAATTAATAACACATCAGATCACCAACACATATATACATTCACCATACACATCAGCATTCACCATACACATCAACATTCACCATACACTTTCTTCAACAGGCTGTAAAAAGGATTGTTTAGATCCTTATAGAACAGTTGACTATCGATCTTCAAACAACATAGAACAAAAACCCAACAATCTATACGTGAACACTCCATATAAAACATCATTATTTTAAATAACAATGTAACCAGTGATGACAATTGTGACGTTTAAAAAACGCTAAAATCAGCTGCCTTAACCGTTTTCTTGGAGGGAGAAAGAAAATGTTAAAAGTTTTGGGAAGCAAACGTGTTAGAAGCAACAGATATACAGAGTGAAATCTTGCGGATAAAGTAGAAAAATTAAATGTGAATAAACATTTATTTTGTGTTAAAAAAGGGAAAAATTAGAATATTTTTTAATTTCTTCAATGAAAAGTTTAAAGATTCTTAAATATTTAAATATTAATCGAAATGTGCGTGATTTTCGGTCACAATGAATATAGTTTCTTGTGCAAGAGATAATTAAGAAGCTAAATATTACAAGATCAAAATAAGACGTACTGCTCATAAAAAATTTTTCTTGCTGAAAGTTGCCAATATTTTTTAATTTCTTGAAAGAAAAAGTTAAAAATTGTTATTGCTATTAGTTGTTTTTATTATTTATTAATAGTTTTACACAAAAATTACATTTTTTATTAACTCTCGCCCAAATAAAAAACCCACCCCAAAACCTAAAAAACATAAATAAACAAAACAGACAGACAATCAGAAAGGGACAGAAATACTTTTTGGTAATATTTGCTGTCCCTTTCTTAGTATACGGTTAAATGTCAAAATTCCGAGTCGCCACTGTGTACATTGTGTTTTAAATATTGTGAAAATTAACTAAACTAAAGGAATTTCTAAAAGATTGTGAACTTTAACAAATTAAATCCAATTCTGAACTAATATCCAAATAATGAACTAATATACAAATACAAATAAAATACATTATAACGTTTATGGAAAATACACAAATATAAAACTCCAAATAATATTTCTTATTAATATATAGACACACATATATACATACATTCTACAAGGTTTGTGCTTAAACCCCCTCTTACCCTCATACTAACGTACTCTATAACCCGTTTGTTCGCGGTCCTTCGAACCGGATGGATGGATTTTAACAAGACCGATTCAAAACACAAACAATACACAACCCTTAGTATCATACTTCAGTTCAGTCACGCTTGATAAAGTTTTGACCAAATTCTGGGAAATTGAAGATATAACCACCCAACCCAAAGTTTCAGAGGAAAGTTCCTTTTGTGAGGAAACTTTTATGACCAATACCCGTCGATTACCGAATGGCCGTTATCAGGTTAATCTTCCCTTTATATACCCTCCTGTAGAGTTAGGAAACTCGCGACATGTGGCTATGGCTCAATTCTTAAGAAATGAGAAAAGTTTGATGAAAAAGCCAGAACTGAAAATGGAATATGATAACGTGCTACAAGAGTACATCGAACTAGGTCATATGAAACTTATAAAATATAACCAAAATTCACCCAGGTTCCGATGGACGAAACAGAGTAGTCGATATACGGACATCATCCGGAAAGGTAAACATCACACCACCCTACACGGCCCAGATCGTATCTTGATGGACTTCAAGAAGGAACAATCCCCACCAACAACATCGAAAAGAACAACCATACCGATTCCTGCGCCACGAACCATTGTTAAGTCAGTAGCATGCAACACTTTACCAACGTCAAGGACCCAAACCATTGTACCCACGCTTATAGTTCAAGTCATAACGGAGAAATCCAAACAACTTGTCAGAGCTTTATTAAACCCTAGCCTAACGATCTCGAAAATAGGAGTAGCGTTCGTGCGTGAGTCCACATTAAACCCGTTTAAAGTGGATGAAAGTATATATGTGAAGGTCATAATATCACCCAACATGGCCTCCACAATACAATATGAGGTTTGCATGCAGGTTGCAAATGATTTACCCAAAATTCCTTACTCTCAAGGATTGGACCCAGCCATAAAAGGGAAATTCTGCAGAATTTCTCTAGCTGATCCAGAATTTTACAGCAATTCACCTGTGGCCATGGAAAATGGTGGTGATTTATACACCACCATTCTACAGCCAAATACCATTCATCTCGATGGCGGTTCGCTTATCGCACAGGACTCAACCCTTGGTTGGCTCCTTATGGGATCACTTACTAATTGAAAATATAATAAAGTATTTTACTATAATTACCCTTACTCTCTCTAACCCAATGCTGAACAAATAAAAATAATTGTTCTTTTTATTCACAGGTTGGCGGCCCGGGAGGATGTTCACACGAGTGAACAAATTCACATTCCCTTCCATGACTTCCAACTTATCAACAAAAACATCGCTAAAAATAATAACGACAACATCACCAACACATATATGCATTCAGCATGCATCAACATATACACACATTCATAAACACCTTCAACACAATTTCATTCTCGGTCGAACAGTTGATGATCGATAGCGAGCAACTAAACAAACATACAATAATCCCTAGCAAGTGCGCTGTACGAAGTGTTTTTATTTGAAATTGTGAACATTAATAAATTGTGAACAAATTTACAGAACATAGAATTAATATAAAGAACATTTGAATTTCTAATAAAACAAACAAATTGTGAAGTAATACATAGAAACATAAACATAAACATAAATATATAAAAATTAAATATATTTTATAACATTAAAATATATATTTTATAACATATAAATAAAATACTATTTATAACGTTCCTTAAAATATACCAACTTTTTTTTTTTCTTCGTATATTATTTATTGAATCTTTCCTTTCAGAATTTACAATAAGTATTCAAATCTTAACCTAAAATAATACAATAATAAAAGTTGTTATTGCCACTGCAACGTACAACTAAAAGTGCACATCAAAAGTAAATTTATCTGATCAGATCATTTGTTTGAACCCTTTTGAGACGTCTGTGACCCTCGAATACAAGTAAGTCTCTTACAAGGCGGTTGGGATGTTCTGTAATCCTAGAGATGTAATTGACACTTGCTATTTTTATTTCCTCTCGAACTAAGGGCACCTTCAGATCTTTGTGGATGTTACTGTTTCTCATATACCAAGGTGCACCTGTTATTATTCTAAGTAGCCTAGATTGCCGCCTTTGAAGCTTCTCTACATTGGATGGTGAGGCTGTTCCCCACAGTTGGATACCATAAAGCCAAATAGGTTTCAATACTGACTTATACAAAAGCAGTTTTAGTTCTAAATTAAGGGTTGACTTAGGTCCAATAAGCCAGTAAAGCTGTGCTGTTCTGAGTTTGATCTGGGTCATTTTGGCAGCTATATGGTGAGCCCAGGTAAGGCGACGGTCGAGATGGATGCCCAGATATTTTACACTACTATGTTCTGGTACTGTCACACCATTAATCTTGATGGGCGGATAATTTCCCCTTCTCAGTGTAAACGTGATGTGCATGCATTTAGAAACATTGACTTTTATCTTCCATTTCAGCATCCAACTTTCCAAATCACTAACATGAGATTGAAGTCTTTGTGACGCAACTGTAGACGTATCATCCGCAAAAGTAGACGTGTGAGTCACTAAACTTGGAGGCATATCTGCAGTGAACAATAAGTAAAGGAACGCCCCTAGAATACTTCCTTGTGGTACGCCAGCAGATATCTTTCTGCGGGAAGAGGTGACATCTTTTGATTTTATTTGGAAATATCTATCCCATAAGTAACTTTTTAGCAATTTATGCACATTCTTTGGTAAAAACTGCGTGATCTTAAAAAGAAGTCCTTCGTGCCAGACCTTATCGCAGACTTGAGATATATCAATAAATAGCGCAGAGCAATACTGCTTGTTCTCAAAAGCACGTCTAATTAAATTCGTAATTCTGTGCACTTGCTGAATCGTGCTATGTTTTCGCCTAAAACCAAACTGATGGTCGGGAACTATGGCGTTGGCATTAATATGCGGTATTAAACTATTAAGCAGCATTTTTTCGAACATCTTAGAAAGTATTGGGAGTAAACTTATTGGACGATATGATGATACTTGCGTTATGCCCTTGCCTGGTTTAGGTATCATCACTAAATCAGATAATTTCCAAGATGCAGGAAAGTAGCCTATTCGCAACATAAAGTTAAAGATGAACAATATAAAACGCACGGCCGATGTAGGCAAATTTTTAATCATTGTCGCAGTTATTTTGTCACAACCAGGTGATTTGTTCGGCTTTAGGCACTGGATGACGGCAATCACTACAGACAGCCGGAACTTGATCGGCCTACTAACCACATCGTCGATTGTAACTGGGGCAATACTAGAAACAGAATTGTTTGGTGTAAAAACATTCTCTAAGTAGTTGGCAAAAGCGTCCACTTTCTGTTCTGCGCTTTTTGCCCAATCACCGTGCTGTAGTCGTAAAGGGGATTCATGCAAAGTAGATCTCCTCATTTTCCTTACTGCCTTCCATAAACTGTACTCTGAGTCTTTCGTTGCTTCCAAATTTTGCAAGTATTTATGCAGGTTCGACTCTTTGTGCTTTGCAAAGCATCACGCAGAAGTCTTTGGCACTGATTAAGTTGAGACTTTAGACCTGGAGAACGATATTCTTGCCATTGGCGTCTTAAATTCCTTTTTGGCGTAACAGTGCTTCTATGTTATTAGAGCAGGGAAATTTTCGTTTTCTTACCAAAGGGGTAGAGGATGTAGATACCCTAGCAGCTTCAGTTAAGATGTTAGCAAACTGGCGGACGCCGGATTCAATTTCCTGTTCACACTTCAAAGAGATATTTGATGGCAGGTGCGAGCTTACGAACATTTTGTATTTCCGCCAATTTGTCCTCGTCTGAAGATAATTTTGCTCCACTAGGTTTGTATCAGGCACAAATGTTAGGATGGTCGGTGAGTGATCAGAAGACAGATCCAATGATGGGTGCATACGAAGATTTTCACGTCTAATATTTCTTACTACGGCAAAATCTATTACATCCGGAATTTTGTTTAGATCAGTTGGCCAATAAGTAGGATGACCAGCAGACAAGGCATCCATTCTGTTCGAAGATACTGCGTCCAATAGCTGTCTTCCTCTCGGAGTAATGAGACGTGATCCCCAGAATGTGTGTTTTGCATTATAATCACCTGCTGCAATAAATTTCGGACCCAGCGTGTTGAAGTAATCGAGGAATTGATCTTTGCAAATGTTGTGTCTTGGAGGACAATAAAATGCTGATATTGTAACACCAATGTAGGGTAAATTGATTGATGTTGCTTGAATGTAATCTTGGGTGAATTCTGGCAATGGAAAGTGCCTAATGTCCTTGTGAACAAGAATAGCTGCCCCTCCGCATGCCCTACCACTAGGGTGTTTTGCGTCATATGTGTAGTAGTCATTAATTCTAAAGCAGTTTTTGTCCGAGAAGTGTGTTTCCGATATTAGCATGACATCAATTTGGTAAGTATGTAAGAAGTTTTGTACTTCGTTTTTATGATGGCTTAAGCCGTTCGCGTTCCAAAAGCACATTTTGAGGGTGTTCATGTCTTATTTACTAAAATCTGCATAAGCATATTTTGGTTTTGCAGCAGCTGTTGCAACATGTTCTGCATGTTAGCCATAAAATTACTCATTGTTTGGATTAGAGTTTCAATTGAATTTTGGGAATTCGAATGTGCAGTTGGAATGCCTTCTTTTAGAGCGTCAGCATATGAAAAAACATCTGGAAATTTACTTGTGGTTTGGGCAGCATTTTTTAGTTTGCCTGTTGTGGAATGGTGGGCTGAGGTAAACTTGGGAAGTTTGATTCACGGTACTGATTATATATAGGTCTTTTGACCACCGCTTTATTTTTGAGTTCCAAGTATACTTTGCATCCTCGATAATTAGCCGTGTGGTTCTCACCGCAATTACTGCATTTTTTACAGCTAACTTCAGTTTTCGGGTGGGGACATTCACTGCTTCTGTGTACGTCTCCGCACCTGACGCATACTGCCGGTAATTTGCAGAAAGATTTTGTGTGCCCAAATTCTTGGCAATTTTGACACTGAGGGGGGCCTTTACGTTTAATGGGTTCCTCTACATATATTCGACAGTTTAGAAGATACCGTAATCCATATATAGGATGATTGTCACCTTTTTTCCTTATATTGTTCGAGTTAAATTCTATTTCGACTCTAAAAAGCGGTTGTGGAATTTTATTTTTATTTAAAATATTATGGATTGCTTTGACTTCATACCCTTCAGATTGAAGGGCATTCTTAATATCGCTAATAGGTACAATACTGTCAATGCCTTTAATGATTACGTTTAAACCTTTTGCACTTTTGAGTTGATAAGTATAGTAGTTTTTCTTTTCAGTATCGAACTTGTTCACAATTGCTCTAAAAATCTTTTCATCTTTGGCTTGGATTTTGGTTTCCTGATTATTACCCTTTCGTAGAGAAACAACGTAGAAATTGTCTTTGCCAACAAGCTGTGTCAACTTAGTTACCAAGGCATTGGTAGTGGGCTCTCGTAGGTACAGTGGTGGGGGTTTGAAGTTCTTTTTTGCAGCTGTATTGTCTTCCTTCTCTTTTTCTGCAAGAATTGCAAAACGGTTTGCGTTGTCAGTGGTATTTTTTGCCTGTTTTGGATGTGGTTCCAACGTGGAGGCTGCTCTAGGGCTGGACTTACGTTTCGTTATTGTGATATAACGGTCCATACCTGTGAGGACTTTTTCACTGCTCTCAGTCTTCGCTGCACTTTTTTTAATTGTTGTAGTTTCCTTATTTAGGTCCGGTGATTGCAAAATATCTTCGATGTTCATATGACTACCCAAAAGAGGGGTATGGGGTAGATTTGTATTTGGCCCAGCACACTTATTTAAATTTTGACCACTCACACTTTTGCTGATTTTTTTTTACTTGTTGGGTCGATAACGTAGCGTACCCGATTTGCAGGCTTCGCTGTCAAATAACGCGAGTCATAAATTTTTTTATTTATATTAACTGTTTCACATTCTTTTGAAGTAATGATCACGTAAGCATTTCTACCATTAAAACTCATTCTGCGTTCATTAGCACTTGCACTTGGCTCACTCATTAATTAGGTTAACGGCCTTTATATTTTTTTTACTTATTTGATTGCTGTCTGTCTTTATGCAGTTTTCTTTTCTTTTTTAAACTTTATTAAGTTTAAGTTGTTTTGTTTTTATTATTCTTTTTTTATTTTAGTTGTAATAAAACACCTCTTCCAAATATTTTTTATAATTTGCCGACTGCACGTCCGTACACTTTAAGTGCCGCGAACTTATATAATAATAATATAATATACCAACTAAACAACCAATATTTATTGTTAACACAGAAACACACATATATACACATACTATAAGGTTTGTACATTATACATCCTACCCCCTCTTACCGTTAAACTAACCCTAACCCTATAACCCGTTTGTTCAGACGTTGAGGCACCGACCCATACATGAGACTTGTATTCCATCCTCGGTCGGTTATAAAAGGTGTAAATAGTAAGATCAGATGATAAAATCTGAATGAACTGAAAAATGTGTCGGTTCCAGCCAACATTACACTGAATTTTCATGCTCAGAATGTCAAGAGCTTCTCCTTAATATTTACACCACCCATAGATGTGTTGACAATCAGGGTGCTAAACTTATTGCTGAACAACTGTAAACCAAGAGATCTAAACATATCGAGTTAAATTATCATTTTATCAGACAACAGGTTCATGATGGGAAAATAAAACTACAGTATATTCAGTCCGATGTTCAGATGGCCGATATATTTACGAAACCTCTTGCTAAAACTAAATTTCTTTTCTTTAAGAATTTGCTTGGTATTGATGTATAGGAAGAAGTTAAAAAATAAAAACAAAATTATGGAGGAGTGTTGAAGTATGCTAAATTTGTTTTTCTCTAATGAATTTAACGAACTCTGTCAACATTTATTTGTTGAATTGATTGTTCTAGAATTTTGTAAGCATTGCTTTTAACCTTTTCCTTTTCATATTGGTTTCAATAAAGAAACACTAAAGAAATATAAAACTCTTATATACCGTATAACCAGTAAGGAATCGGAATTTTGACGTTTACCGGCAAATTATGAAAGGGACAGCAAATATTACCAAAAAGTATTTCGTTCCCTGTCTGATTTTCTCTCTGTTTGTTTATTTATGTTTTTTTAGTTTTCGGGGTGGGTTTTTTATATTAGCGAGAGTTAATATAAAATTAAATTTTTGTCTAAAACTATTAATAAATATATAATAAAAATATTATTAATAAAATAAATAATAAAAACAACTAATAAAAATAACAATTTTTAAATTTTCCTTTCAAGAAATCAAAAAATATTGGCAACTTTCAGCAAGAAAAATTTTTTTATGAGCAGTACCTCTTATTTTGATTTTGTATATTTAGCTTCTTAATTACCTCTTTCACAAGAAGCTATTTTCATTGTGACCGAAAATCACCCACATTTCGATTAATATTCAAATATTTAAGAATCTTTAAACTTTACATTGAAGTGATTAAAAAAATTCCAAATTTTCCCTTTTTTAACACAAAATAAATGTTTATTTACATTTAATTTTTCTGCTTTATCCGCCAGTTTTCACTCTGTATATCTGTTGCTTCTAACACATTTAATTCGCAAAACTTATAAGATTTTTTCTCCCTCTAAATTCGCCAGTAATGGTGCTGCTATGAGCGTTTGTCAAACGTCACAATTATCCCTTCAGTGTCTTCGGTGCTTTTTGTCTAAGTTGGAAGAGCTATATCCGGCCATCCTGCTATGATGTGTAATCATAAACGACGAAGTAACTGTTTATGCAATGTTTGTCTTTTTAGAATATGTTTTTATTGCGTTATTTCTTTGCTCCTTATAATATTAAAAAATAATATAAAATTAAAAAATTATAAAACTACTTATTTTAATACATTATGTGTAAAAGATATATAAATAAATTTGTGTGTTTCTAAGACCTCGTAAAAAGAAAGTTCAGTCTAAAATTAGAGGTTTGAAAAACAGGGTACTTCGAAAAATAAAACGAACTTAAAACCATGTTCATATGTATGGGTGGGAACGAACTTGCAGCTTCTGTATAAAGCTTTGTTGAAGGGAGAGTGGATGTTGTTTAAATTTGTACATAAAAAATGATTTTTCTTTAATTATTATTATTATGATTGTAATGTGTGTAAAAAAATTTGAAACATAATAAATAAAAAGTATGTAGTTTGAGTGGCAATGTAACGCAAATGATTTTATGGTACTTTCCTATTTATACATAAATATTTAAAATTTTTAAATACATATTCTTATGATTCCAATGTTCTTAAAGAATTATAAGAGTATTTGCTATTATTACTTTTCTAGCTAAAGATATTGTTTTGCAATTTAATTAAATAAAAAACAAAAAAATCTATTTGAATAGATCAACATTCGACTGTACTTATACCTAAATTCAGTAAATATAAACTCAGATTGAACCAAATATGTAATATTCTATAATATTACAAGAATAAATACTGATAATAACATAAAATTTAAATAGAAAATATAACTTCTTCTAATTAAAAGTACCCAATTGGTACTTTTTGTATTATGCTTTATCTTAACAATACTCATCACTGTTCTGAGCAGCTGAATTCCAATTGACGTTTACAATTTGTAAACAAATTTAATTTGTTCATTGTACACCCAAACCTGTTTTTACACGGTTTTTTTTACGCGAATTTGAAATAACACGGTTTTTTTTTAACAAATTTACCATTTTTTTTTTGGTCGCTCCTTTTTATACGGATAAAATCGTTTAATAAAATAAAAACTTTGTGTATACTATTAAACTAAATCTGTGCATTTTTATAAAGTTATTCAATTTTATAGGCATATGTAGGCTGCTGCATCAATACTATGTATATCTCTCCAGTTTGTTTATACACTTACATACATACATAATATTTGTCTTTTTTTACGCGTTATTTTTTTACACGGTATCCACTGGAACGTATCTACCGTGTAAAAAAAGGTTTGGGTGTATTGTGATCAAGTTTTTTTTTTTGTTTTTTGGGTTTTCCAGATCAAAAGAAAGTGAGTAAAAAATTAAATAAATTAAAATATATTAATAAAATTTTTATTTCAGTGGATGACGAAAAGCTTATTCTTCTCGTCCAGGCAAATGAATGCCTTTAAAATAAGTTTTGCTTATCCTACAAGTTGGGCGGGAAGAAGATCGCTTGGCGGGAAATAGTGGCCGAAATGGAAGTTCCAGGTAGGTTTTTATAATTAAAATATAGTTTTGGAACTATAATTAATTTTAAATATATTCTAGAGGAAGTAGTCGTAAGGCGGTGGACTTGCCTGCGCGACCGCTACGTACGAGAGAAGCGCAGCGAAAATGCTCCTTCTGGCGGTGCGTCAGTCGTAAGGTCGCTGTGGCCGCTGATGAAATCCATGGAGTTCATAGACAAATTCATCATCCCGCGAAGGTAAGTATGCGTTTGAAATTGTATTTTAATTGTTTAAATTAATTCTAATTTATTAATTTTATATGTAGAACACGATGTTCGTCAAGTCTTTCGGAAGATTTCAACACTGAATTTTCTTCTCCACCGTCGCCATCGTCATCCCTAAGCCTTGACGTTCTCCCTATTCCAGCGGATGTACAATGTGAACCTCCTCTAAAGCGTAAACGCAAGGAAGATGAAGGCTTGATGGAGGCTCTATCAGCTTAAAAATCCCTTATACGGGTTCGGGAGTATGGTGGTGGCGACAATTGCAAGTATGGATCCGGGAAAACAGACCAGGGTTATCCAACGTGTGACATCTTTGCTGATGGAAATGAAACGTGAACCTTAATGTACATATTTCCATGATTTTATTTTTATATGCGTATATGTAGACCAGTTGAAAGTCATCTACCACTGTTTCATTTACATCAGCAAAGATGTAAGTTAAGAACTTGTTTTATCAAGTTCTAAAAAAAAACAAATTTTATTTTTTGTTTATTAATTCGTCCGGTCTATGACCGTTTTTTATTGAAGCCAAAAATCAACTTATTTTTTATTTTGTTCCGGTCTATGACCGTACTTTATTGAAGTCAAAAATCAACTTAAAATATTCTTTACTTTATTTACTCATGAAACTTACAAAATTTAGAAATTTGTTTACATTAAAAATTTTGATATTATTGCGACATATCGCTTACAAAGAGAATCTATAAAAATTGCTTACATTTAAAATCTTGAATTGATTTCAAAATATTTCCTTATAAACTAAATTTTTATTACCACACAATTTATAAGTGGAGTTTAATGCACTTTCATTGCACTTGAGTGCAATGAACATTTGGGTGAATGGTTTTATTTCAATTCTGTCGATCTTGCATTTTTAAGTTCGACGACTTTCCAGTGGAATTAAAATTGGATCAACATAAATTTGAATATTTGCTTTTTTATTAACCACAGTGTTAACTCTTCCCCTCTTAAATATGTTTGTCCTCAAACATTAGAAGTGGATAATCTAGGGGGTTTAAGTGGACCCGAAATGATAACGAAAGGTCCATTACAATTTTCATTTGATGTGATTTCTGAAATACAATCTGACTTTGGATTACTTTTGATAATTGAAACAATCTCAAAGTTGTTTTCGGTTGAGGTATTATTAAATGTTATTTTCCTTCTAATTTTACAAATGAGTTTGTATAGAGTTAATGTCAATAAAAATACAAAAAGAATAACAGCAATTAGAAATTTATTAATAATTGCTTCGGTCTCTAGGTATTCAATTTTGTTTGTATTATTTAAATGAAGTTGGTTAAGTTTTTCTAAGGAGAGCATTTCAATATATTGTTTTTCTAAAGGACTTTTTTGTATTATTGTTGGTGAATCTAATATTATTGGGGCTTCCAGATTTCGAAAAATTTTATTGTTAATAGTTATGGATTCGTTATGAAAATTGATCATATATGTTCCGTTCATTGATCGACCATTTACCATTCCACGGAAATCATTTAATAAAATTAAACCTGGTTTTAATTCCTCTACCGTTGGGGTATGAAAGGCACCTGAAATGTCGCAGTGTGGACGAGATCCGTTCAGCAGCAGAGGAATACAGGTTGAGTTAGTAATGTTCTTTAAATCGCTTCTCTTACAAATTGTGATAGTATTGACAATAGTACAATTTTTCTTAATAGCTAACATTTTTTCTTCATTTTTCAAAATTTCCTTAAAATCTATGTTTACAATTTTATTATATTTTTTTATAGGTTTTATTGATATTTTCTTATAATTTTCTTTGGAAGTAAGGGGAATCTGAATCACATACAATATTGTAGGATTTTTATATAAAACTTTCATATTAGCAAACAAAAGGGCCTCTTCAATCGACAAAAATGGAAATCTTTCTTTGTTTAATGTTACAGTTACAATATTTAATTCTTCTTTATTCAACATGACCGAGTTAATTATATTATTTTTCGCCCATTGAATGGCGTATTTAATATTTTCTAATTTTTCTTTAGCTAACCTTAGCCTAGTTTGCATACTTATGCTAACAGCATTGCCAATTGAATCATGATTTCTAATAACTTTATTTATCGCATTAGTATATTCAGTTAGTTTATTTATTCTCTTAGTGAAACTTTCATTTATAATTATTTGTTTATTATTATTGTTATTCAATTCATTAATATTGTTTTTAATCAATTCAAAATCGTCATGATCCGGAGAACCAGCTGTATATTTCAATGCAGTACCAATTATGTTTATTGATCGTTTTTTTCTTGTTTCCTCCCTCAACCGCAATGATTCCAACATCTGTATAGCCTGAATCAATTCATTTTCCAAGGATGGTATGAACATGCTTTGAGAGTGATTATTATTATTGATGAATGACTTAATTTCATCAAAGATGCCTTGATATCCGTTTAAGTTTATTATGTGCACAATTCTAAATGTACCATCTTGTATTTTTGCTACTCCCTCCGTCAAAGTAACAACGTGAGAGAGTGTGTAATTAAGGACTTGAAGTTCAGCATAGGAGTGGGATGGAATGTTTGTGTAAAGGAGGAGGAGGAATCTGTAAATGTATTGATTTGTTAGATTTAACTTCTAATATTGTTTTTGTGAAAGTTCTTATTACATTCAGTTGTCACATATGTTCCCTTATCTTCTTTAACTATTTCTTTCTTATATCTAGGAGTTAATTAGTTCCCAATCTAGTATTTATTTTTGCAAAAATTATTTCACCTGGTTCATAAATTTGTATTTAGTGTCTATTTTTGTTGTGATATTTCAGATCAATTTCTTGTTTTTGTTTTAATTTGTCTATATTTACTAACCTATCATTTTCTAGTTGGGAAGGGTCTGTACTAATTCTTCTGCCGAAAAACAGTTCAATTGGTTTTTTTCCTGTTGTACTATGTATTGAGCAATTATATTTGTATACAGAAATTTCTAGCAATTTCTTAAATGTATTGTGAAAGTTTTCTACTTTTGTACATCGCATAATTTCGGAGAGCGTAGAATGAAATCTTTCTACTTGTCCGTTTACACTACTTGAGTAAGGAGGGACCGTAAATATTTCTATGCCCAACTGATTTTTTATCATGAAAACAATCGTTGATGAATTGAAAGACTTCTCATTATCCATAACTATCATTTTAGGCACTCCGAATGCAAATATCAATTCTCGAAGTGGCTGTCTTATATCCTCTGTGGCTTTAGATTTAATATGTTTTACTTGTGCGTACTTTGAAAATTTATCAATCGCTGTCAATACCAAGTTACCTTCCGTTTTGTATATGTCTATGTGAATAATTTCGCCTGGGTGTTCCGGAATAGGTGTTTCCTTTAATGCAGGTTTCATAGGATGTCTGTCGTATTTATTTTCTTTGCATGTAACGCATTGTTTTATTATTTTCTTTACTTTGTTTGACATACCCGGAAAATAATATTTTTCTAAAATTTGTTGTTTATTCTCTTTGCTATTTCGATGTGCTCTGTTGTGCGTATCTATGATTATTTTGTTTTGTTCTTCTTAATTTCGTACATCTTCTACCTGATGCCTAGTAAACCGAATACGATATTTATTAAAATGTTGTGAATAAATCTCTTGAATCTTTCCCATGTTTTCTTCTGTAGTTTTGATAGCATTAAGAATTGAGGGATAAAGATATTTTTTTAAGACAGTTATAAGTTTAGCTTGTGTGAATTCTGGTTCAAATATATTATGTCGGTGATAATGTGGAAATACTATTTCAAAATTTTATTGAGATGTGGGATTTGTGTGAAGAATGATTTGATTTTTGAAACAGTTTATTGGTGTATCTACGCTTTAAATGAAATTCTGTCCAACTGTGTGTTGCAATTGAAAGAGAATTTATTTGTACTGGAACTCTGGACAAGGCATCTGCTACGACATTTGCTTTTCCTGGTTTGTAGAAGAGTTCATAATTATACTCTTCCAATGCAGCTTTCCAACGCTTCATTTTACTATTATTGTTCTTATTGCTCAGTGCACCAGTTAATGGTTGGAGATCGGTATATATTTTCACCTTTGCAGATCCATACAAATAATTTCGAAGTGAATTTAGAGCCCAAATTATTACGAGCATTTCTTTTTCATTCGTCGCATAATGTTCTTCCGTCTTGTTCAAAGTTCGAGATATGAACGCAATTGGTTTATTGTTTTGGGATAGAACTGCACGTATAGCGAATTCTGGCGCATCTGTTGTAAGTTCCAGTTCTTTGTTATAATCTGGATAAGCAAGTATGACGTCTCAAGAAACCAGAGTATTTTTTAACTTCTCAAAAGCTTCAACCGCATCATCGTTCAGTTGTATTTGCTTTAACGCCGTTTATTTTTTGAAAGACGACCTTCTTCCCCTCTTAAAATTTGTGTCAGGGGTTTTGCTATCTTTGCATAATCTTTCACAAATCTACGATAGTAACTTGATAAACCAAGAAAAGATCGAAGTTCTTTGAGGGTTTTAGGTAATGGAAAATCAACTGAACTTTTTCTTATTAGTTTTTATGCCATCCGCTGAGATCACAAATCCCAAAAATTCTACCTCAGACTTCAGAAAATTACATTTATCTAATTGTACTTTTAGGTTTGCTGCTTGAAGTGTTCCAAATATTTCTCGAATGTGACCATAATGTTCTTCTTCCGATTTGCTAAATATGACGATATCATCGATGTACACATAGCATGTTTTTCCATAATCATGCAAAACGTCATCTAAGGCTCGCTGAAAAATAGCTGGGGCATTTTTTAAACCGAAGGGGAGGCGTGTGAATTCATATTTGCCGCTTGCAACCGAAAATGCCGTTTTTTTTTCAAAATCTGATTTCTTTAAAGGAATTTGGTGGAATCCACTCTTTAAATCTAGGACGGTGAAGTATTTGCTATCCTTCAACTGTGAAAGAACGTCATTTATTTCGGGTATTGGGTATCTATCAGGTATTGGTAGTGAGTTTAGTTTCCTGTAATCTATTACGAGTCTATACTGCTTGTTGCCGAGTGAGTCTGGTTTTTTTCCAACAACCCAAACTGGTGAATTGTATGGTGACCGTGAAGGTTGGATGATTCCATCGTCAAATAGGCTTTTTATTTGTTTTTCAACTACAGATTTTAACGCCATCGGATAGGGGTATTGTTTTGAATATACTGGTGTATCTGAGGACGTGCGGATTTCGCCAACCACTCTAGTTGTACATGTCAGTTTTTGATTAGGTTCAATGAACAATTCAGGATATTCACTGACTATTTTTCTCATATTCTCTTTTTGTTGAGGTGACATGATCATCTCGAATTATTATTGTATTTACTGCTTTTGAAGATTGTTGTTTAAGTCTTATTTTTATACCTTTTTCTACTTGCATAAAACTGTCGCGAGTGTGTATTATTGCATTGAGTTCTCTCAAAGAATCGTTTCCTAGTATTCCATCAAATGATTTCAATGTTGGAAGAATATAGAATTTTATTTCATTTTCCAGATTAAAAAGTCTCACAAACGTATGCTCCTTTATTTCAATATTGCCTGCTATTGATTTGGCAAAAAAAGCGTGGGTTTGCATATTGAGATTGATAATTACGAGGTGGAAGTGGAGGAGTAGGTTTTCTATAATGAAAATTTTGAGAATAATTTGCTCTGAAACTTTGATTTTCTAGTTACAGGCAAAGATGGAGAGCTTGAGGTAGATCTACCGGTTCTCTCATGCCAAGAAGTTTTGGTAAATCACCATTTAAACCTCTAATGAATGTATCAAGAGCTTTATTACGATATGATTCTGTTAGTAATGTTAGAGCTTCGTTTGACGCTTCCAAACTTCCAAGTTTGTTAAGTTTTATAGACAGGTGTTTGTAAACTACCTGATAAAAACCTTGGATGGACAATTTTCCTTGAACTAATGAAATCATTTGATATTCAAGGGTTGCTAAGTCTCTCTTATCTGAATAATGAAGTGAAAGACACTTAATGATGGAATTCCAATTCAGAGGAGTATTATATGATTCAAGAGCAATATCGGCATTGCCCACGATTTTATTTCTGATTACACTCAAAATACCATAGTATCTCGGTGTACCTCTACATGGTTCGTAGATCTGTAAGATGCGTTCGACGCTCTTACGCCAAGAATTAAACTCTGATTGGTTACCGTTAAATTCTCGCAAACATTTAACAATATCGGGTATTTTATCGAAGTCCGCGAAGTTACCCCGATACTGTTCATCAATCACTTGATCAGAAGGAGCACTAGGACTTGGGTTTACTATACCTTGAATTAGGTTAGGTAATTGTTGCCTTAGCAACTGAGAAGTAGTTTCAGTAATTATTCTATTTAAATCGTCCATGTTTAATGCCCTGGACGCTTGTTCATATAATGTTTAATATAAGATTTCTAGTTAGGGTAATATTTTTTCTTTATTATTTTATTAGTATTTAATTATTATAGAACTGGAGGGTCCCGTAGGATTCGCAGCCATTTTTTATTGATCTTATTGGCTAATTTGCTGTTTTTTAATATATATTATTTTTTCTACAATTTAATAATTTCAATTATGCTACAATTTTTTTAAAAATAATATATTTTGAAAAAATTTATTCACAATTTTTCTTAAAAAAATTTTTTAATTGTGTTTAAAACAGAGCTTAATAATTTTTGATTCAATAATTTCCTCAATTCTTTTTAAATATTTATGTTTTAATAACAGAAGGGATTATTTCTTTTTTAATAATATAGGATTACAATAATTTAAAAAAAAATATGTTTTTTATTACAGTTTAGTGTATTTCTTTTTATTTATTTTTCTACTTCTATTTAATTATTTTTCTTCATTCTTAATTATAATTATGTTGTTTACTCACAATACTGTCTGCATTGTACTCATCTTCGTCCTTTTCGCCTTTATGGATGGTTGGGTGTCCTGGATAGATGGGCTGGCACGTAATGCTGTCGTTTTTGCTGTATTGACAGAGCTACTTTGGGGCCGCACTATCACTTCTTGAACAAAGGTTTTTAATGTTGTATTTTTTATCAAAATACTTTTTGTGTTTTATAATTATTTTATGTTCACGATTTTATTTAAAACTTTATTTTTATTCAAAAATAAGTTCACTTAAAATCAAAGTTTTTTTTTAATGTTATATTTGTTTTTATGTTCTTTTGTTTTTATAATGTTTTTTATGTTCACTATTTTATTCAGAATTTTATTTTTGTTTTTTTTTTTTAAATAATTTCACTTTTTTAATTTAAGCTTGATACACGGTACACAAAGTACTTGTTACTATTGTCATCGCGACGTACTTAATTACGATTTATGTGAAGGACAATTTTGGTGGTCTCGATGCACGACGTACTACTTGAGGACGATTTACGTGAAGGACGATTTTGTTGATCCCGGTACACGACGTACTACTTAAGGACGATTTACGTGTATTCTTTACCGAGAGCAACTTTTTGCTCGGGCGCCATTTAAGACATGGCTCGGGCGCCAGTTAAGAACTTGTTTTTATCAAGTTCTAAAAAAAACAAATTTTATTTTTTGTTTATTAATTCGTCCGGTCTATGACCGTTCTTTATTGAAGCCAAAAATCAACTTATTTTTTATTTTGTTCCGGTCTATGACCGTACTTTATTGAAATCAAAAATCAACTTAAAATATTCTTTACTTTATTTACTCATGAAACTTACAAAATTTAGAAATTTGTTTACATTAAAAATTTTGATCTTATTGCGACATATCGCTTACAAAGAGAATCTATAAAAATTGCTTACATTCAAAATCTTGAATTGATTTCAAAATATTTCCTTATAAACTAAATTTTTTTTACCACACAATTTGTAAGTGGAGTTTAATGCACTTTCAGTGCACTTGAGTGCAATGAACTTTTGGGTGAATGGTTTTATTTCAATTCTGTCGATCTTGCATTTTTAAGTTCGACGACTTTCCAGTGGAATTAAAATTGGGTCAACATAAATTTGAATATTTGCTTTTTTATTAACCACAGTGTTAACTTGTATATTGTGATAAATTTGTTTTAATATTTAACCCTTTCGCACCTATTGGGACATATGTGTCCCACTGAACGATCGCAGACTCCTATTTTTAAATTGTTACTGTAAAATGATTCAAAGTTGTCCCATTTAGTTATTTAGAGGCTAAAGAACAGTTACATATTTTCATAACACAGAAAAATTGCGTATTTTCATAACACAGACTGTTTAGTCATAAGAAGACTGCAGTGGTATCAAGTGTTTGCTGTGCTGAAACCCACGAAAGAACTTGCCAAACTGTCAAAAATTACCGAAGGGTGAAGCTATTTTCAAATCGTGTAGTTCTGGAATTATGTAAACAAAATAGCACGATACGAAGAAATTAGCAGCTATTAGCAATTGTCATGGTGCTACAATGGTATCAATAAACAAAAAGCAACATAATGGTGAAATTCAAGTTGTGCAGTGTCCGGAAATGATTAAATTTTACAGCAATATAATGGGAGGCGTAGACCGAGCTGATCAGTTATGCGGAATGTACGAACTGGACCGTAAATCACAGAAATGGTGGAAGAAAGTTTTTTATAGACTATTGATGATGTCAGCTGTAAATTCTTGGATCATTTATATGAATTTATATCGCAAGAAGGAACCATTTCTTGACTTTTTAGTACTGCTAGCAGAAGGCCTCATTGCAGAAGGACAGAAAACTTCGGCCGTTAGGAGAAGCCTTACTCATGGTGGTTACCATTCCAAAAATAAGAAAATTTATGCTCAATCTGCTACTCACTTACCAATTGAAGGACCTACAAGACGTCGATGTGCAGGTTGCCAAAAAAATAAAATTGAAAAACGGACTAAAACTGTATATCAAGAATGTCAACTTCCATTGTGCAAGAATTGTTTTGCGCCGTTTCACAAATAATTTTAAATATTTACCTTTCCTTTAATTTTTTTTTTAATGTACAAAACAAATTTTGAAAGAATAAATAAAATTTCATAAATATTATAAAAACAGATATTGATTTACTATATGCGTTTTTATAGGTTTAGGCCTAGTGGGACTTATATGTCCCATGCCAAACTCCTGATGGGACATATATATTCCGTGCCCTAAATTCCTTCCTAGGGTAGGGGCACTACCAAAAAAGCTGTGTATATGTTTAATACGCATATCTATGCTAAACTGACCTCTTATAGTATTTGTAAAATAACTAATCGTCTCCCATACCGAAAGGGTTAATTTATGTATATTTTTGAATGTTGTATTTAATTTCATATTGTTTCCATGTATTATTTAATTGTTATTGTTATTTAGTTCTAAGTACATTTATAATAAATTTTATTGCTTTTTTAAGTTTATATTTTGTTTTTTAAATTTTGAAAATATAAACCATTTTCAAGAAATATTTGCTTGATTTTTTGTTTTAATTCTTTTTTATTTCAATAAATTATTAAAATTTTATTTTTTTGCGTTTTTATTACATATATGGTGGTTTAATAATTAAAAATGGGTTAAATTTAGTGTACAATTGGGAAAAAAATTTCAGGAAATATCTAAATCTTTTGATACTGAAATGGAATTGCACCTTCGGTTGAAAAGTATTCCGCCAAATTATTTCTCAGGTTCATTGCGGTTTGATTGGATCTGCGAATATGGGTCGTAAACGAACGCATAGGTCTGTCACCATTATTTCGGAGCTGTCTTCTCCAGTCTCCTTCGAGCAAAGTACCGTCTTCTAATTCACGGTCCACGTAACTTGCTGGACAATACCATCTTTTTTGATCGTTTAAAATAATAAAGTTATGTAAAACAGTACATGCTGGCACAATAATGTCCACATTGTCCGGCTACATTTCTATAGTTGTTAACAGTACTCGCCATCTGGCACATAAAATACCAAAGCAATTTTCTATTACTCTGCGAGTGCGGGAGATTCTGTAATTGTAAACGGTTTTTACTATATCCAAGTTTGATCCTGGGTAAGGGCGCATTAAATTTCTTCTTAATGGAAATGCTGCGTCACCTATAAAATAGTGTGGGACATGTCCAACATATGGACATGATGGCTTATCCGCTGGCACAGGTACTCTGTCTTCCATTACAGATTGTCCAAATGACGATAAGCGAAATATTCCTGTAATAAAAATTGTATTAAAGTCATTAAAAGTATTCAAAATTAAGACAATACCTCCATCACTTTGACTGGCATAGCTTCCCACACTAACAGATGTAAAAGTGTATTTTGCATCACACACTCCCATCAGGACCAAACTGAAATATTTTTTATAATTATAATACATGGAACCAGACTTATGGGGACATTTTATTGCGACGTGTTTCCCATATATTGCACCCACACAATTAGGAGTATTCCACATTAAATTAAAATCTTTTTCAATATCGACGTATTGAGATGTTGTTGACTCGCTCAAATAGACTGGAGATAAAACGCTCCAAAGTATTTCGCAGGTTTCTAACACAATACGCCGTACAGTAGATTTCCCAATTTTTTGACTCCATGCTATTGACTGTAGTGAACATCCATGTCCTAAATATCTACAAAACTTCACATATTAAACTATTTTAATACACCATGATAATTAGCTTTACTTACAAAAGGGTTATTTCCAGGCTCTCTTCTGCTCCAATTCTTTGCTTGGGTCTGACTAGTTTATCTCGAACTAGGGTCAGCAACAAATTAAATATAGTCGGCGTCAATCTGGTGTGCTTAAAAAACTGTTCTTCGTCACATTTTTTCATACTCCTAAAAACTTTCTTATTGTATCCCACTACAATATAATCTCTGTTAATGGGCCGAACACCCCATCTTCTATTGCGGCATACCGATTTCTTTTTATTTAATAAATTCACTAGATTTAAAAAGCTGATATCAACTAATAAATCGTCCAAGTCTATTATATGGCATTAAATAAGTTTTTTTTATTCCAATACTAAAATTTACTGCAACTTGATTAAGAAAATAACAAATGAATAACAACAGCATTTTGTTTTGTTTTGTTTTTCTTTTTTATTTACATTCTTCGTTGACATATGTCCCGTTTTCTTAACGTTTCGATAACTACACAAACGTTTTTAAGGCTACGTACGTTACGATTTTACGTTTCTAACGCTTGGGTAACCAAGGCATAAGATAGAACGAAAACTATACGAAAAAAGTGATTGTGTGTGTGTGAAAAAAGTGCATAAGGAAAATACTCTCTTGATCGTCTCATTGTGTTTGCTTGTGTATGAAACAAAAGCTCTTGCTATAGTATATGTGTAAAAAAGGGGAAGAACTTTAGAGAACACACAGGTTGCATGTATGACGCCTTTTGCACGTTGAAATTTGTTTCGAAACAAATTTCAAGACTCTTGAGTTTGTTGGAGAGAGGGGGAAAACGAGCGGGGGTGATTTCACAATTTCATGTACTCGCAAAACTTGCTTTGTTCTTTATTCGTATATACACAGAGTTGTATTTGATTTCACATTTTCTTTTATTTTTTGTTTCGCATAGCGAAGTCAATATGCTGACTGCCGCGGCAATTTTCAAAAAATTAGCCAAAAATGACAATTTGATTTTTTTACATTATATTACTTAAAAAACTCTATTTTTAGATCGTAATAAATCATCAAAATAAATATCAAAAATAAAAATTATGTTTTTTTAGAAGAAAAAGTGGTTTAATGAGTACGAGATAACTCGTAGATTGCGTTCCGTTCTAGGGAGCCAACTATGAATTATCTCGTAGTGGGCAGTCAACGTGTTAATATAAATTTTCCTTATTTAAAATAACATTACTTTTTGTTTATTTTGTGTTTGAAATCAAAACATTTGCAAAAGAAAATTTTTAGTACCATACAATTAATTATAAAAATGAAAAAATAAGAATCAAAAAGAATATAATTTAATTTTTTAATTTAAAAAATCAGTAAATAAGGTAAATATATTAAAAAATAATAATACATACATAAATATATGTATAATATATTATAATATTATAAAAAAAATATAATATTCATATAATGTTCATTTTTAAAGAATTGTCTGGCGTTGTTTGGACCTAAATCACAATGCCAAATAAAGTTATAACTGTCAAAAACAGCAGAATGACGCGATAAAAGAAAACAAAATTTGTGAAATTAATTTTTTACGTGCAAAAGCGAAAGACATTTTAAAAGAAAATGCAAAAAAGATTTTGAAACTTGTTTCGAAACTAATTTCAACGTGCAAAAGCCGTCTATGAAAATAACCCCAGTGTGAGAAACTGAGCTTTAAGTAGCACAGCCACGATCAAACTAAACTAATCAATCTGCCATTTTTGTGATTGAATTGGTAAAACTGTACTCACACGTACAGAAAACAGTCCTCGCTACCTGTTCCGCAGAAAATTGAAGCAAATTTGATGTGTGTGCGGACAATTACTTCAAATTTCATTTCTCTCCAGATTTCGTTGAATTAACATCACTTTGTTTTGCGGGTGTTTCAAAAGTGTGTAGCAAAAAAATGGTAATAAAAATGTAGATGTTTTGTTATTTTTTATGTAGTTTTGTTTTTATTTATGAATTTTATAATATTGTTCCTTTATTTTTATGAACTTTGTTTTGTTTAATAAAAATTATTTTAATTATAATCCGAAAAAATTAAGTCCATTAATAATTTGTTTTAATTGCTTTTATATTATACTTTAAAATCTTGTTTATTTCTTCACAAGTTTCTATAACAATGCGACCAATTGCTCGAAATAGCGCTGACAAAGTTTTAATCAGAAAAGAAACTGTCTGTAGCAAGACAACGCAATGTTATAGATAAACGTTGAATCGGAGAGATGGCGTCACACATTTGAGTATCTTGTTTTTGAATTTTCGGGCCAACCAAATTTCAAATTTTCTCATACATATGTGCCTTCATCCATCCGTAAAAAGTTTCGAAAATCATTTGGAGTTCATTAAGAATTTACCCTTTCTTCAACCACTCTTTCATCCAAAGACGCTACCCAGTTCCCTTTTTCTGTTTTTTTTAATTGCCTGCGGCAGGGCAATGGCTATGAAACAATTATCTGTCATATTAAATGAAAAAACACGACACTAAAAACAAAAACAAAGTAATCTCCCAACCAAAAACCATATGTTCTTTCAGAAAACCAAAAAAAAATATTTTCAAAAAAAAAACCAGATGAAAACCATGATGTTTTTTCTCCACGACATTTTTAAAATGAAATTTGAAGGCTTAAATTTGATGTGTTGCTGTGCTAAGCCAAACAAGTATTACCAACACCTATGCAAAATTTAATCAGTTAAATTTGATCGTGGCCACTGTAGTTTAGAGATAGAACATTTGCAGAAAAACACATTCATTGTTGTTGTATGTATTGTTGAGTGTATTTCATACAGAAACTGGTTTTGTTGAACGATCTATGAAAAAGAGAAAAAATATCAGGACAGAACCTGCAACAACATAGGAAAAAAGTGTAACGGGAAGTGACTGTTTGAAAATTGAAAAAAAAAACTGTAACGTATATTTTGGTAACTAAGCGTGGGAAGAGAAAAAATAAAATAGAGACAATGACGCGTTTGGATGATTTTGAGTGTGTGTGTGGAAAATTGAGAACAGGTAGTCGTGCAGCAGTGGTTGCTTTCCACAAGTTTATATTTGAAGGCGAGGGTGATCGTGGCAACAGACAACGTTTGCATGAATTTGACGGGTTTGCAGACAATAATGAGAAGTACAAGGCCAAGAAGAAGTATGTCGAGGAGAATTTGAGTGCGGCAGATTTGGTTTGTATATGTAATTTGCTTAACATAAACTACGACGCAGAAAACTTGTTTGAACACATACATATATATGAATTTGCGTGTGGGTCAGTTGTTATGTTCGAAAAGTGTTGATGACGTTGACGACGAAGATGATGATCATGACGACGGTGATTATGATGATTTAGAGAACACGATTGAGCAGAACAACAATAAACAAACGACGGCAGCAAATAGTATATTGGAAATGTGTGCAGATGGTGTAAGTAGTTTGACTGTTGATGCTTATCAACGCAATGACGGCGTCAAACGACAGGCGATACCAAATTAAGAGTTCTGCTTATACTCAAAGAAGGTTTTACGACGCAAAGATGATTTGATTGATAAAAACAACGGCGATATGCAACAACGACGTGTGAGTAATGTGAATGATGACTTTACGACGCAATAATAGTTTCGATGATTATAACGACGGCTACGTGCAACAAACTACACGACGAGGTTTTACCATGAGTTTTAGAGATATAGAAGATTCTATACGTAGTTTTGATGGAACCAGTGTTTTACCAATTCATGCCTGGATAGAAAGGTTCGAGGAAACAGCAGCTGTGATGGGATGGGATGAATTACAACGATTTGTATTTGCGAAAAAATCTTTGAATGGTGTAGCGAAACTATTTATCTCGAGTGAAAAGGGAATAAGAACATATGAAAACTTGAAGAACGCATTGTTTGATGGATTCGAAACCCGTACCAGCAGTATCCAGCTCCACAAAATGTTATCCGAACGCAAGATGAGAAAAGATGAAAATGTTCATGAGTACTACTTGAAAATGAAGGAATTAGCTGCAAGGGGCAATATTGATTACAGTTCACTGATACAGTACGTGATTGATGGCATAAACGACAGCGACGTGAATAAGATGATTTTATATGGTGCAAATAGTTCCAAGGATTTCAAGGATAAGTTGCGGTGTTACGAGACAATGAACAAGTCCAGCAAGCTGATTTATACTAAGAGGAACGAGAAGGATTTACCCAAGGACAAAAATTCCGAAATAAAATGTTTTAACTGCGGCGGAAAAGGACATAAGTCTAATAATTGCGATAGTAAATCCAAAGTAACCAAATGTTTTAATTGTGAAAAATTTGGCCATATCTCCAAAGATTGTCCGCAGAAAAAAGGTGAGTCCAACAATATTCGATTATTAAATGAGTACGACGATGACATCATGATGAAGATAATTAAAATTGGTGACGTAACAACGAACGCTCTTTTCGACACCGGCAGTAAATTTAACGTTATGCGAAGATCAATATTCAGAGAATTAGAGAAATCATCACCGGACTGTACCTTGACGGAATATAATTTTTGTTTTAGCGGTTTTGGTCACAACAGAAAAGATAATTTAATACTGATTTTTTGGTGACAATTGGTGAGGAGGACTTCGACCTAATGTTTCATGTCGTACCCGATGATTGTATGGATGTTAGTGTAGTGTTAGGTAAACCACTTTGGCTATTGGCCGACGTACGAAATACACCCGAAGGTCTTAATATTACAAAATTCACCAAGAATGACGACGTTCACATGATTATGAAAATAGACCTCGTAGAAAACCCTGAATTGGATATTGACGAGACAGCTAGTGAGAATGCTAAGGTAATGGTGACTGAGATGATTGAAAATTATAAACCGGCTAAGACTAAAACAACGAATGTGGAAATGCTCATAGTCCTTAAAGATAAAACTCCGATCTATTGCAACCCACGACGTCTACCGTTGAAAGAGAGTACAATTGTTGAAGATCAGATCGAGCAATGGTTAAGTGAGTACATTATTGAACCGTCAGAATCCGAATTCTGCAGTCCGATTGTTTTGGCGAAGAAACGAGATTCAACATCTGGACTCTGTGTAGATTTCAGACGAATGAATAAGGTCATCGTAAAGGATCGGTACCCGCTTCCATTAATTGAGGACCAGTTAGATCGTTAGCAGAAGGCGAAGATTTTTAGTACGATAGACCTACGTAATGGATTTTTCCGTGCACGAGGATTGTAGGAAATATACATCCTTAGTAACCCATAATGGACAGTATCAATTTAAGAAAGTACCTTTCGGTCTTTCAAATTCCCCAGGCGTATTTCAACGACACGTGAATGTTATTTTTCGAGACCTGACACGACAGTGTATAGCTTTACCTTATGTTGACGACATCATAATACCAGCAGAGAACGAGAACGACGCGCTGAAAAATTTACAAAAGGTTTTGGAGCTAGGTAGAGACTATGGTCTTGACATCAATGTGAAGTTCCATTTTTTGAAGAAAAGAAGTCAATTCTTGGGCCACGTAATCGAAGACCAGAAACTATCACCATCACCACATAAGACGACAGCTATGATAAAATACCCAGTACCGCGAAATATGAAGCAATTGGAAAGTTTTCTTGGTTTGGCCGGATACTTCAGTAAATTTATCCCGAACTTTTCCATGATTGCAAAGCCACTTACCGATTTGAGAAAAAAATGCTAAGTTCCAATTCGGAGATGAGCAGATGATTTCGTTTGATGCTTTGAAGAAGTTTTAAAAATCTACAACCCGAATTGCGAGACGGAAGTGCATACAGACGCCTCAATCGACGGATACGGTGCTGTACTGTTACAGAAAAGCCCTGATGATAGCCTGTTACACCCCATTTATTATTTTAGCAGAAGGACAACCGATCCTGAACGAAAGTATACTAGCTACGAACTTGAGGTTTTAGCGGTCATAGAGGCCCTTAAGAAGTTCCGTGTGTATCTTATTGGTGTTAAGTTTAAATTGGTTACGCACTGTAACCCTTTTATCAAAACTTTAGATAAAAAAGAGTAGCAAGATGGATATTGTTCCTGCAGGAGTATGATTATGTTGTTGAACATCGTCCCGGAACGCAGATGCTGCACGTCGACGCTCTAAGCCGAAACCCAATAATGATGATAATGCAAGATGACTTGCCTACCAAAATTGTAAAATTGCAAGAACAGGACGAAGAATTAAACACCATCCGAGAAATACCGAAGGAAAAGTTAACATACAAAGATTACTTATTGAAGTCCGACTTTTTGTAAAAGATTGTTGATGACCGTGAATTGTTGGTCGTACCTAAGGGTATGCAGAACGAGATAATCCGAAAAGCCCACGAGAGAAGTCACTTTTCTACGAAGAAGACAAAAGAGTTAATTTTTAGCGAATATTTTATACCTAAATTGGATGAGAAAATCAACAGGTGCATTGCAAATTGTTTTCCTTGTGTTATAGCCAATCGTAAGAGGGATAAGCAAGAGGGAGAACTTCACCCCATACCGAAAGAAGACGTACCCCTACATGCTTACCATGTAAACTACCTATGTCCACTTGAATCAGCGAGTAAAGTTTATAAACACATTTTTGTGGTAATAGATTAATTTACGAAGTTTTGCTGGCTATACCCAACTAAGACAGATGCAAAGTGCCATATTTGGGAACCCCTTGCAAATAGTTTCTGACCGTGGATCGGCGTTCACCAGTGATGACTTCAGAACTTATTCTGAGGACGAGAACATCAACCACATATTGATCACTACCGGTTGACCACGAACTAACGGACAGATCGGAAGACTCAACAGTACCATAATTTCCGTTTTAGCTAAATTGAGTATTGAAGATCCCAGTAAATGGTACAAATATGTCAACAAAGTTCAACAGACGATTAATTCGACGTATCACCGAAGTATCAACACAACACCATTTCAGCTATTGGTCGGTTCGAAGATGCGAGGTAAAGATGACATCCACTTGAAAGATTTACTTGAAAAAGAGTTGATACCTAATTTTGATGACCAACGTAATGGGCTACGAGACGCAGCCAAGCAACAGATTTTGAGGGTCCAGTTCGAGAATTGCAAAACTTTTAATCGAAAGAGGAAACCTGCCTTGAAGTACAAAGTTGACGATCATGTAGCCATTAAGAGAACCCAGCTTGAAGGAGGAATGAAACTGAATGCCAAATATCTAGGTCCCTATAAAGTTGTCAAGATGAAGCCTAATGACACGTACGATCTGCTAAAGTATGCTGATTGTGAAGGCCCTAAACGGAAAACCACTTGTGCTGAGTACATAAAGCCTTGGCCTAATGAGTGCTATGATGATGATTTTGATGACCTGCAGGTTGGCCGAGATGTGGGAACGAACTTGCAGCTTCTGTAGAAAGTTTTGTTGAAGGGAGAGTGGATGTTGCAAGTGGCTCGCTTCACGAAATTAGTCTTGTACGCAGCTTAGCCCAGTCAACATTCTAAGTAGAATCGCGCAACAAAATCAACCACCCATTAATTTTTTTATCATATTGTATACTTTTTAATTATAATTTTATTAAGCCAAAAATAATTTAATAAATGAATTAACATTAGAAAAGAAATACCATATATGTAGTTCTGTTATTTACTGCTGTTCATAAGTAATATGGAAAATCTGACCCAATATATATGTATTTATATAGCTAGTAGCAGCATTACATTAACTCATTGCGCTTTAAATTTGTGCCAAAAACAACATGTATTTGTTGTTTTTTTTTTCAAGTTAGTATTCTGTCAAATGTGAGTCGCCTTGCATATTTCGCCTGCTAAAAATGGCAAATCTTAAGTAAAAGAACAACAAACATACATAAAAGTAAACATAAACAAGCTTTTCGCTTTGTTTTTGACACGAAATCGACAAGAAATAAGTAAACACTTAGCTGTGTTGATGACACTACCTGTATTAATATGTCTTTATCTGACCAACACAAGTATGGATTGATTTTTATACGAAAGTCTACGATATCTACTTCTGAAATATCTCTCATCTACTCATGCTTAGAAATATAATATAAGCTTTGGCCATAATACACTTGCAAGCCTACAGTACGGTCTACATCCCCATGAACAAGTGGTGAGTACATTTCTTCAATACTTCTAAAGCTGAAGCGTATTAGTGGCTTCACCGACTTTTTCCCTGCAGTTACTTTTAAAGCTCAGTTCATGTCAGTTCATTCGCAACTTTGTTGTCAGTAACCCAATTTGGTGTATGGTCTAATTTAATAATTTGACATTAGAACACTTAGCAGCCTTTTACACTCCCAGACCCGATGTGACCTAAAAACATTTCCACTCAAAGCCATAAGAGTTGCCTCATTATCTACATAAATTTTGACTAGTTCCGTTGCCTTAACGACCTTTAGAACATTCAAGAGAAAGACATAATATTCCACTGGATTCCTTGACATTAGTTCCATAGATGAAGACCCCGGGCCTCGTGCTCATGGCCATTTTGGACCCTCCCGTGAAAATAGCGCAGTCTTCGGAGAGTTTATCTGAACCTATCCTATCAGGTATTATCACACGCGGTGTAATATTTAAGAAAACTTTTGTGGCCATGTAATCCGTCATTCCGACGTTAAAAATAACTTGAACCCGATGCTTTAGTTCTTTCGGCAGAGGCGAGTGACCCACCATACAGGAAGTCACTATACTTAACTCATTCAGGCCAAAGAGGCTTCTATCTGCTATCCAGTAAGTGAAGAACAGCCTCTGTAGCCGCCGCAGGTGCGCTTCTACATCAGGGGGATCATTTTTATAGGTCAAACAACCTCATGAAGCGTGGTTAGCGTGGTTTAATAGATTTACCATAAGGAAAATATGTTGAAATTCACTTCTGAGCAGTTTAACAATCGTGCTGCTAAGACAAAAGTCAATTCGTCTCTCTAACGCCTTGAATGGAAAATATAGGCTGATTATCAAGATATCCTTCACGGGCTTTTGGTATGAAAAATACACTGATCTTTCTCAATTTTATATTTTTGATATGTTATCCACGTAATAATCCTGCTCTCCAGGTTTGATATAGATTCAGATTCGAACTGTGATTAAAAAATCCCCTTAATGGTTATTTAACTGTTTACATCTAAACAGTGTAGAAAATGAATTTCCATGATTAAGGCCTGGGTTAAGTTAGAGGACGTGTACTTGTCAATTAAGACAAGTACAGTACTCGGAGGTCGAATTTACCCATTATACAACGTCCTTAAAGAGGGAAAGGTAATAGAGGGAATATGATAAAAAGGAGAAGATGTAGGAAAGGGGAGCATGGGAAGCGGAGGAATTGCACAGACCAGACACAACAAAAAGGGAGAGCGCGACTACAATGATGAAGACCTAGCACCTCTCAACCAGCCCAAGCCACTAATGAATCTGTGGAGAGCCTTGATGTCGGCTGTCGATACAGAATTCAAATTCTCAAAGAAGGCCCTGCCAAGGGTCCTCAACCTCAACCTACCAAGGGCTTGGCAGTTACGGAGGAGGTGTTCGACAGTCTCCAACTCCTGCTCATCGCAACATGCCCTGCAATAGTCACGCTGGGATCTGTTCCAGATCCCCGTCAGTGACCTAATCTCGCAGTGCCCCGTGATAAAACCGACAACCAACCTTAAGCTGGCCTTATCCAAGACCAGCAGCCAACCTGTTCTCCTACTGCAGGCCATAGAGACCTAGAGACAAAACAACCCGATCCGTTCCCCCAATGCCTCTGCTCTTCTTCCCTGACCCATCCATTGATGAGGCCGTAGAGGTGACAGACTGGGGGTCAGGACTAACTATCAAATCGCCTGGGTTAGTCTTGATTATTTATTTATGCATTCTATGGATTCGTAGTATTATAACAACATCGTTTTTGGCTTTTATCATCCTCTTATTGAAATTAACTACAGCTGTTCCAATCTGCTTCCCTTGTTTGAACCTTTTAAACATTCGTTTTTGGAGATTCCAAGCCGTTGATGGAGCCAGAACCCTTCGTTGAAGTGGCGGCGGACGTTTGAAACAGTATGCTCAACGAAGCGGAAGATACAGAGAGGCAAAGACTCTTCTCAAGCCAAGTGGGTTTGAGGCAATCAAAATTTTTGTTGGGAAGTTATTATAAGAGGAGATCTAAGTTATGCATCAAATTATCCAGCAACAACTTAATGTTGGTAACAGGTCTTTTGACGGAGCACTGTAGACTGAGAGTACACTCATTCAGAATAGGGGTTGTTTCGAGCACAACATATAGATTCTGTGACAATTAGAATGGGCTTTGGAGCTAAAGGGAATTTTGGAAAGAATCACTTGCGTGTGCTTACTAGTACTAGAGAGGGAATTGTTATTGTTGACACGGGGCAGGTTCCTGATGTTTGTTAAGACAATAGACTTGGATGAGACAAGAGTATAAATGGCGTACAATACCCGTTTACGACAATAATAATAATGCCACTATGTACCTCAATCAACACCACGTCGTCGTCTCCCTTGGGGCATTAATGGGCTTTTATTCTTCTTCCAATGTTGTCCTTTTTTATTTATTTATATCTTACGGTTTTATAAACCTAGGTATATATAATTACAATACATTAATTACTTTTACATTAATACATTTTGCATTAATTACATTTACATTTTAATACATTTACATTAATACATTAATTATTTTTACAATATTCAATCATAATATAATTATGAATTTCATGATTACACTGTAATTTTTCATTTAAATATTCAGGATATTTTCAAATCTTATATTATGAATAAATTTCAAGGTGTGAAAAGTAACAATTTGTTTAACATTTAACCAATTTAGTTCTTTCAGCAAACTTCTTATATACATATGTGTCATAGTTTTTGTTTAAAATAATATGCATAGCCCTATTTTGCAACTTTTGAAGTTTGTCCATGTGAGTTGTATTTAAAAGAAATATTATTGAAGGGCAATAAACAAAATGTGGTAAAATGATACTATTATATACTTTAATTTTATACTTCTTATTTACTGATTTAGTTGATCTAGCTAGACCAATCTTCTTTGCTATTTTGTTTATAATATACTTTAAATGATCATCAAAACTTAAATTTTCATCTATCATTGCCTAAATATTTAATTACATTTACTCTAGCAATAGCTTCATGCTTTATTTTTAATATACACTCATCTTTATTTACATGATTTCTTGTCAGTACCATAAATTTAGTTTTACTAATATTCAATTTTAATTAATTTATTTATTATTTATAGCGATATATGTATATAAATTGTCAGTATCTTACTGTATCTTTCTCATAGCATTCTCAAGATTCCTATCTGCAATCCTCAATAATGCGTCATCGGCAAATAATCTAATCTTTGTGTAATTTAAACATGTTTTTATATCATTTATATATAAAATAAAAAGCCTTGCGGCAGTCACATCAATTCTCGCCGATACCGTATCAGATACAACCACTTGTTGCTGTCTATCACTCAGATAGTTGGTCATCCATCTTCCGCAATTTTGCCATTAATATATTTCTATCTACTGTCTCAAATGCTCTTTTCAGATCAAGGAAGGTTGCAACTATATTCATCTTGTCATTAAGATAATTCTTCCACTCCGACAGTACCAAATTTAACGCTGTATCGCAGGAGTGGTTTCTTCTGAAATCAGACTGTTCCTCTATTAATATATTATTGTCCTTTATATGTTTAGTTAACTGTTTAGTTCACGATCAGTTCAACAAGTTTAGCATCGCATGTGTGGTATTAATAGGCCTGAGAGCTTCTGCGAGTATAGTATTTGCAACTTTTTGTTTTGGAACAATAGTTGTTAATTTCCATTTTCTTGGCACTACACCCGTTGACAAACTTTCATTTATCATACCAGCGTAGAAATACATATGTTGTATAATTTAGAGAGTCTTTCAGTACGCCTTCCGAAAAAAGGTTTTTACCGCAAATCTTATACTTTAATTTTCTCGAGATGTCATATACATCATTTGATGTAACCACTCTAAATCTGAACTGTTCCATTCCACTATTAATATCTGGGGACAAGCCTCCATATTCATATTGTTCAATTGAGTCATTTACTTCCCTTGTTTACAAATATTTATTCAGGTTCTCTGCGATTTCCTAGTCATTATCGTAACAATACCGTGTATTCTAACTGTTTTTATTTCTTCCTTCTGTTCTTCCAAGTTAGTTAATTCTTTTAAATATTTCCACATTTCTCTACTATTATTTGCATTAATGTTTATTTTATTTTCCATGTACTTTATTTTCTTTATTTTTATTAATTTTTTATATTGTTTCTTAATAATATTGTACTCATCTCAGTGACCACTTTGCATCGACATTCTATACAAATTATACTTCATTTTATTCATATTTGTAAGTTCCCTATCATACCATTAATTCATTAATTTTATTGTCACTCTTTGGCTAGTAATTATACTAGACATTATCTCTATTATTATATCATCTAAATTATATCATCATACTTTATCTTATTTTCTATATCACAGTTATTTAAGAAACTAAAACTAAATTGACGTAAATAATGCACTAAAATATCACAGCTATAGTTATTCCAAATAGTTAGGTTTTTAAACATTCTCATATTCAACGCGTCATTAACAGGTACATCACAAGTAATTGTTTCATGGTCACTTATCTGATATTCATCAAGTTTATCACAGTTTAGGATTTTGTCATTAGAATACACAAGGTCAATTCGAGTAGAACTATGTTCTGTTATTCGCGTATCAAACATTACACATTGTTCCATTGCAGCATTAGACAAAATTTCGTTTAATTTATTTGAGTATAAATTATTTTTATTAATATCAATATTAAAATCACCAACCAATATATTGTGATAACGTAGATTAATGTTTTGATCAATAATTAGACTCAAGTTATCAAGGAAATCCTTACAACTGCCACTTGTTGATCTATAAATTACGCCTAATTTCCAATTCTTAGTAAATTTTTTTGTTTTTAAAACTAAGCACCATAAATTGTTAGGAATGGCTGTCTTATATACTTCTTTAAATTCAATTGTATCATATATATAAATTTTACACCACCAGTATGTCTGCTATTAGAATCACATCTCACACTTTTGTATGTGTTAATACTAATTTCAGCATCCGTAATATTATCTGTTGCACAAGTTTCCGTACATAGTACTATACCGGGTTTTTTGATTTCGAGAAGTCTCTGAAGCTCTATTTTATTTGATATTATGCTGCAAATGTTAACATATATACACTTAATGTATTTATTATTATTTAGTCTTTTACCAATTGGTTTCCTGCCTCCAATTTGTTACAAATTAATTCAATTGTAAATGCAGGTGATGGTGCGTTTGGTATCAAACGTAGTAGCCAAAATGAAAATTGTGACAACGAGGAGAATATACCAATGATTGATACTTTCGAAAACAATGAACCAGTCTGCTCAAATCAAACCACAAAACCCAAACAACACAATGCTGGTCCTAACATCGTACGCGCCTTACATTTAACACAAAAAACTCCAACAAAGACACCCATACAAAACTATAATGTTGTTGAAGAAGTACGTCAACAAAAAAAACTCCCACCAAAAAATCAACACAAAATAATGAGATTTTTGGAGAACCATGTTTAACACCATCAACAAAGAAGACCCCAACTAAGAAAATAACAAAAGATGATCTTCTTGAGGAGCAATTGGAAGTCCAAGTAGCACTGTACACAGAAGTGAAGCATTGTTTAGCTGGAATTGAAAGGTATCAACGCAAAAACTTCCAAATAAAGGAAGAAAAGTTAGCACTTTACAAGAATGAGTTGAAATCTAAGGAAAAATTTAGAAGAGAACTTTTAAAATTTAGAAAAGAGGAAATAGAAATTGAAAAAAGACGTATTGCAATAGATGAAATTAGAAATGGTATACAGAGTATTGAAATAGATGAAAGTTTATGAATACTTTCAATTTATGAATTTCATATTTTATACATGTGTTGTATAATTATATTTTTATTGTTTTTTTTTTTATAAAATAAAAAAAGAAAATGTGAATTTTATTTGAATTTGTTTTGCTTTTTTAATTTTTGTTATTTTATTTTTTTTAATTAACATATTTAACAATAAAACTGAATTAAATATTTAATGATTGCATTATTGATTATCGTATACTTATTGCGTTAAAATCGTCATCTGCGACAGAATTGGTTGATGGTAATTCATCCATTACATCAATTTCAGGAATTTCAGTTTTTTACTGAATGCATATGTTGTGTAAAGCTGCACAAACAGATGTAATTCTAACAGCCGTATCTGGTGTGTAATGTAACTGTCTTGCGCCTAGTATGCTCCGGAATCTATTTTTTAGAACACCAATAGTTCGTTCAACAATGTTTCTAGTTCGTGCATGTATATAGTTAAAACGACTTTCTGAAGAACCTTCTATGCAGACCTGTTCTAAGGGGTACCCAGCGTCTCCTACAAATGACATAGAATGGTTTTAAATTCCAATAGTTTGCTGAAGCACATTTTAAATTTTTGGAGTAAAATGTGTTACATAATTTTAACTTACCTAATAACCAAGTATTTCTTTCGCCATTATCATATTGATCTCTTAAAAATTGTTTTAAGTCACTGGTGTTCCATACTAGGGAGTCGTGAACAGATCCCTGATGATGAGATGATATATATCTTATTCGGAGCTTATGATCACATACCTATGTATAGTAAAAAAAATAGTGTTGAATTTTTAAACTTTAAACTAAAAAACTTACCACTGTTGCATTAAGACTGTAGAAACATTTTCTGTTTCTGTATTTAAATTGTACATCCTTTTCTGGTGAGATTATATTTATATGGGTTCCATCATGCATCCTATTACACCTGGAAACCCAGTTTTATTGTAAAAAAAAATTTTATCTCGTATTTTTCATTTTCCTCCTTTGGAAACGAAATCCATTCTGGGCAAAGTACTTTGTGCATAGCATCTATACACTCTTGGAATGCATTGCTAACGGAAGACTGGCACATACTAATATTGTAGTCATTACCAGCACCTTTTTGGTAACTACCCTCAGCGAGTATCCGCATTGTTGCTGCAAGCTTCAACATATTTGGCACACATGTTGACCTTGTCGGTTCTTTTAGTTTAGAAGCAATTTTGTCCGGAACATATTTAAACCCTTCCTAATTTATTCTAAAGTAACTTACAAATCTTAAGAAAAAATCGTATGAATTTCTATTACATTTACTCATTTCTATACTTGCTTGGAATCTGGCATGGCAAATACGTTGGACTGTTCCCGTAATTGTCTCCGAATACCATTCATTTCGGCTGTGGTATATTCTTCATCTTCAGAAGATGAAAATGCAGCAATGCTTAACATTTTAGTTAAATTTCTTTTTAATTTAATTTTCACAAACCATAAATTTAGTTTACATGTATTTAACTAATAAGGGCCATTTTTTGAATGCAAGTTTAAACTCGAGATTAAGTTAATCTCCAGTTAAACTCCGTTTCCAGTTCTTGAATTTACTTAGGCCCGTTTTCTCAATGTGTCGACAAACCGCCAGTTACTAAATGTCTACATAAATTTATTAGACTGATAAACTGTCCGTTAACAATTTTGGTTTTCTCAATATACCGACAAAAACATTATTTTCATTCGGCAATGCCTCTCAAAATTGTTGTGAAAATTGGGAACCCTGTCTTCAAGTGACAACTTATTAACATAAATTAGCTGTTTTCCAATAGTGAAAAAATAACACAAAATAAAATCAAGAAAAAAATCCATGTCAACCAGGCAGTTAGGCCTGGCATGATAAACTCTTTCAACATTTACTTGGAACTCATGTTCTTCGAGTTCATCCTCCATCAAATTAATGTTTATTCCCCTATTAAACATTTTTTCTAAAATCTATTTTATTTTTTCAAAAACTCAAGGTATTGCCACATAAAAAATATGAACAGCAGTCAGCTGATTGAATTTATCTGTACAACAAATAAATAACCGGCAGATGAGGGCTGGTTAGTTTTGCGACAAAATAGAAGCAAATGAGACATTGAGAAAACCAAATTTCTTTAATCTGCAGTTTTTCGTTGGGAAAAGAGATAATCGCCTAATGAGAAAACAGCCCTTAATCTTGAGTTTAACTTTACGGTTAATCAGTTAATCTCGAGTTTAAACCACCAACGTAGCTGGTTTAAACTCGAGATTAGATTAACTATGAAAAGTAGTTGACAAATTTTATTTAAAAAAAAGCTTTTAAGTGAGGGGAAGCCGAATAAGACAAATATTGAAGTAACTATGAATTATATAAAACACAAATTGACAACAGACAGTCTTAATTTATTTATTATTTTAAGAAAATAATTTTTTTACATAAAGATCAACAGTATTCAGCTTTTGTTTATTTGTTTTTGTTATATACACAAGCAAATTGTTGTGAAACAGTTTGCAAAAAGTAGTAAACACAACAATATAAACGAAAAAAATGTTGCGATTTTTGCTTATAAGTACGGCAGCTCTACAAGTTAATCTCCAGTTAAATTCTAATTCAAAAAATGAAAACTTAATCTCGAGTTTAAACTCGCATTCAAAAAATGGCCCTAAAAGTTTTTCATACCGCCAAACAGCACTTTTTGACAGTTTTCATAAACAGGTAGTTCATAAATATTTAAAATCGTGAGAATTATGAAACAATTTGTTATTTTCACTCTGTTACAAAAATGTCATTGTCGTAAATTTTACATGATACCAAACAAAATTAAAAACGACAACGACTACGACAATTCTCGTAATAAAAAAAGACACTCATAATAAGGCCGAATTTTTTATCAGAAGCAACAACAACATTAACCATATGACCCACAATAACCAGAAATAAATTCATTAAGTACTGACAGTTGCAATACTGATTTTTGTGTATATTGTCAAGAATGGTTCATGAACAAGCAATTTTCAGCACAACAATTAATAACAAACAAATTAATTAATTTTTATAAACAAATGCTAATTTAAATTATAAAATATATGTTTTTTAGCGTAAATCAAGGCGTCCTTGGCGACAGCTTTGAAGGACCTTATTGCGCGAGTAGTAGGCAAAGCCTTGGGTTTTTTGGATCTTGTCAAAGGGAAACTGATATTGCGGTAGATTTTACCAAACATACATACATACATAATTGGTCATTACAAGCCTTCAGTCAGGGTTACGACCTAGTTTCTCACACCACCTACGTTGTGTGCGTTATTTTTTATACATGAGTGGCGGGACCTACAGTTCAAAGTCGACTCCGAACGACATATTTTTGAGAAACTTTTCATGGCAATTTTATTTACTCTCAGAGTATTTGCCAGAAATCTGCTGAGAGGCAGTCGCCGAAGAAATATTTTTTCATATTGTTGAAGATGTCTGACCAGGGGTTTGAACCGTGGCCGTAGTCTAGTAGGTGGCTTATTAGACTACTTCTTTATGCTAATGCTAATTTATTATATGTAACCTTGATTTGACTATCTGTTGTATAGTTTGAAGAACTAATTGAGAATCTATTTTTAACCATATTGTTACGCTTTTACCTTTTTGAAAACGTTTAAAATATGAGTTCGTTGATTGCAAACAAAATAAAAATAAATTTGTGTTTAGTTTCATTTAAACTCTTTATTGTTCACACAATTTTGTGTGCCACTATTTACAACTTGACGTTACAACAACAATAATTTGTTTAGTTCGTTATTCTTCTCAGCTCACACCACCTGTACGTTAGATCTGTATAGCGGAGATCTTCAAACCACTACTGTTTACTTCGCACGCAACGCGTCTTCACACAAGACTTACTGAATTCTTACAGTTTGTTGTCTGCTTTGTCTTGCCTTTTTATATACCCACGCAACAGTCGGATGAAGGTGCTGGAAGTAGAATGTTCTTATCTTCACCTTCTCGAGAGTTCTATCACGACTTCATTGTTGTTTGTGTATTTTGTTCACATTACTTGTTGTTGCGTTCGCTTACCTTGCGTTTCGTTATCTATCCATCTCTTTCTTACTCACGGTCTTTGTTTTTGTAGCTTTTGCTTATTGTTTTAATGTGAAATGATATTACACCGTTTCCATTTTCATAACACTGCTGTCCACATAAGCCTTTTTGTTCCGAATAGGCTCATAATTTCTTCTCCCATATTTTGCAAGTCGCACTATGTGTACGACCTTCATTTTTGTTCGGGGGCTACTAGCTTTCTGTATCCTGTACACAACATCGTTTGACCGTTTAATTATTTTATACGGTCCATGCCAGCTGGTTTGTAGCTTGGGGAATAATCCCTTCTTCTGCTTTCGGTTGTAGAGTAGAACCAGTTGTCCCTCATGGAATCCCTCCGTGTTTGCTGCACGATCTTACCTGGCTTTCATTCTATCACTGACCATTTTTATACGGGTGCGCACAAATTCATGAAGTTCATTTAGGCTTTCTTCTTTTCCAGTGTATGTGGCTTCCCTCTCTGTGACGGTCTTAACACCAAACTCTAAGTCGCCGGGCAGTTTTATCTCGGTCCCAAAAATAACCTTGTCGGGTGATCTAGATGTTGAATCATGGACCTTTGATCGGTACGCCAGTAGAAGCTTCGGAATGTGTTCGTCCCAGTCCTTCTGTTGCTCGATCACTACTGTTCGCAAGTATTCCTCGAGGGTTCGATTAAACCATTCTACATTTCTGTCTGACTGTGGGTGAAGCGGCGTCGTTCGAGTATTCTTAATACCGTATACCTCACAAATTTCCTTGAATACAGTTGACTCGAAATTTCTGCCTTGATCGGAATGTAGCTCTATTGGAACCCCGTAGCGGCATACCCAGTTGTTCACAAAAACATTTACTATTGCGTTTGCCTTTGGTTTGGGTATGGCATACACTTCCGGCCATTTGCTGAAGTAATCCATCAGGACGAGAACATATCGGTTTCCGGCATTGCTGACGGGAAAAGAGCTTGCTACGTCCATCGCTATCTGTTCGAAAGGTGCGCTCGAATTATATTGTTACAGCTGACCTCGACTTTTTCTTACTGGATCTTTAGCTGCAATACACTGGGTACTGCCTGCTGACATCCAAGATGTCCTCCGATAGCTCCATTATGGAACTCATTTAACACTTCTTTAATTTTGAGGCAGGCACTACTAATAGGTTGGATGAGGTCTTGACATCCGCGCTTTCCCAATGTCGATATAAGCACCCATTTATCATCTTTAAACCCCATAGGGCCCAATATGCTTTTGTAAGAGGACCTTCTGCGGATATCTCATTTCTGGTAGGCCGTTTTTCCTCTTCCTTAGCTGCTATAATCTTCGCCAATATTGGGTCCCTTCTTTGTGCTTCGGACCAGTCTTCATTGACTTCGATCTGTGTAAGCCAAATATAAACAATGGATTCCTTCTTCTCGGCTTTCACGCAATGCTTACACTCCAAATTACAAGGTCGGCGTGAGAGAGCATCAGCATTCCCTGTTTATGCCTCTTCGGTGTTCAATGCTGAAGTCGTAAGTCTGGAGGCGCTCAATACAACGTGCTAACTGTTATTCAGGGTTTTTGAAGTGCAGCAGCCATCTCAGTGCGGTATGATTGATTAGTCCTTAGCATGTACTTATGGTAATGTTTTATGCATTCCAGCACTGCAAGTAGCTCACGTCGGGTCACACAGTAGTTCCGTTCGGGCTTTGACAAAAGTAGCCTACAACTTTCTCTGTACCATTGACCACTTAGGAAAGTACACCACCAATACAATATCCGCTAGCATCACTGTCTAGAATGAATTTTTCCCTCGATACTGGATACACCAAAACCGGTGAATCACATAATAGGTCTTTTAGTATCCGGAAAGCCTTCTCCTGTGGCTCACCCCATTGATACACTTTTGATTTCTTGGTGAGCTTATGCAAACTTGCGTCTGTAGTATGTGTACAGTCCCAAAAAGCTGCGTAGTTCATGAAGATTCTGGGGACGAGGCCAGTACTTTACTGCTCGTATTTTATTTTCATCCGTGGATATGCCATCTGCTGTAACAAGATGCCCCAAATATTTCAATTGTTTTCGGAAAAAATGCGCATTTCTTTACGCTTAATTTTAGTCCAGCCATAGATATTCGTTGCAGAACTTCTCACAGGTTCTTGAGGTGTTTGTCGAAAGTTCTGCCCATCATTATTATGTCATCGAGGTACTCCATACATGTCTTCCAATGTAGTCCCTTGAGTACACGGTACATTAGCCGCTCGAATGTGGCCGAAGCATTAGACTCCGATTGGCATAACTTTGAACTGCCATAAGCCGCCGATCGCACTGCATGTAGTTTTCTCCTTGTCCTTGTCTTCAATCTCCACCTGCCAATACCCGCTTTGTAGATCCAACATGGATAACCACTTCGTACAGGCTAGCGTGTCGAGTGTGTCGTCAATTCTCGGTAGCGGGTAACTTTCCTTTTTAGTGACATCATTCAGCTTCCTGTAGTCTACGCAGAGTCTTGTACTGCCATCTTTTTTCTTGACTAAGACTACAGGTGAGCTCCACGGACCCGAGGATGGTCCGATTACACCGCTCTTCCTCATTTCGTCGACTAACTGCTTAACCTCATTACGCTTCGCCAGCGGATGCTTCTGGGTGCCTGTTTTATCGGCCTCGCTTCCCCATTATCAATTTCATGTTTTACCATGGCTGTTCTTCCTTGTATTTTATTGTTCGTGGCGAAAGCATACCTCTTTAGCAGCCTTTTGGCTTTATTTCTCTCTGGAGCTGCTAAACCTGTTACCCATTTCTCCACATTTTCACCAAATTCCTGTTGATCCTCGGCTGTCATTTCAGCCGATTCTGGGAATTGTTCGCTGTTTATTACCGCATCTACTAGAGCACATTGATCCACCTCTGAGTTTTTACAGATGACTATTTCATGGCCTGATAGATTTAGCACTATTCTCTGTTCGGTGGATTTGACGAGGGCCTTTACTGATAACAAATCCGTCTGAATTTCTGCTGGGTCAACAACCCAAAAGCGGTTTTCCACACAATCTCCCTCCATACGCGCCCATATCAATGATTCACTCTGAGGTAGTAATTTATGTTGTTCGACAGCAACTACACTTCTTGCGTGCACTTGATGCTTGTATCACACGTCAAGAGGTATCTTCACATTCCTCCAACTCATTATCTGTTTCCCCATATTCAAATTGGCACCTTAACTCCATGCGGTATAGTTCTAGTTTATGCTCGTCGCCGAATTTACGCTGTAATGCCACCATTAAGTCATTGTAATTGTTTCTACGGCTGGCTGGCATAATTTCTAGAATCTCGGCTGCGACACCTTTTAACACCAGAATTAGTTCCAGAGCTTTCTCGTCATCGTCCCACCCGTTTCTGCTGGCTACTGTCTCGAATTGGAATTTGAATACGGATAGAGGTGAGCTAACATCAAAGCATGATGGTTTTATCCTGCCGGTACCTTCTGATAGGACTCGCACTGGTTCCGGCCGCTGGCTCTGAAGGTTGTTGATCTTTTCCTCCATCATAACGATAATCGTTCACTTTCGTGTCAACGGTGTTTTCTAAATGTGACACCCTTTCCTCGACACCAATGATTCTTCTGCTGACCGACTCATGTATTTCCTGAAGCTTCCCTGATGTCGCTTCGAGCTCCTTTTCAATTTTTGGCAATTTTTGGATTTCGGTTCTGGAAGCTTCTTGTACATCAGCCAGAAGTTTCTGATTTTCGACTCCAGAAGCTTGTTGAACATCAGCCGGAAGTTTCTGATTTTCGGCTCCAGAAGCTTCAAATGGCTTTTTATTCTCAGCTCTAGAAGCTTTTTGTACATCAGTTAATACTTGCATTTTTTCCATCATAGCGGCTAACAACGAATTTATGTCAATACCGCCAGAGGTTGCAGGGGCCTTTACCGTTTGTTCCTCTTCATTCTCGAACTGGTAGGAAGCAATGTCAATGCCCTGAAGCTGCAGTTGTTCCCTTAATCGCCTTTGCAATACATTATAGTGCCATCACTTATTTAGTCTCGTCACTGATAGTCTAAGTAGTTTATTCGTTAAGTTAGATAAGTTTATGCGTTAAGTTTTAGTTATAAAAGCAGAAATAAAATATTTATGACAATTCAATTTTGACTACACATGGGTTCCCGCGAAGGTGTAGCTGCCAAAATTGAGGCTGATACTCGCATTAAATTACATGATATGAACCGTGCTGTCGCTTCCCGTAAGGAGCCTGTTATTCAAGAAATCTTGCAATACGTCTACAATATCACACCCGAAATGCACAAAAATTACCATCACAAAAAGTAAATTTAAATTTATTTTATTATAAATTTATAAAAAAAACATCAGCTCTATTTTAAACATATTGCTTTTCGTTGTATAAAGAATGCTTCAAATTTCATTAAACAAAAATTGTTTTCCTTTAACCATCATTTCAAATCGCAATAATAATTCAAATAATATTGTTTATGTATAAAAAATAACACTCAAATACATAATATAAAAATGTTAAACACAGATTGCAAAAGACAAACATATTAGCTAGAACTTTAATAGAAAAACACAAAAAAAGAAATAAAAATTTTTATGACAAACATGCATATTTTGTTGAAAAAAGAACCTTATGACAAATTTAACAATATTTATGATGGTCCCTATATTGTAAAAAATATAAATGATGTTAATGTTACAATTTATAATAATAAAAAATTAGGAAAAAAATGTTCATAAGAACAGATTGAGAAAAATGTAAAAAAAATGTAAAAAATATATATACATACACAATAAATATTTAAATATTATGTAAAATAAATAAATTAATAAATCATTTATAATTTTTTTTATTTTCTCTAAAAGGGAAGGAAATCCCTATAAATGTATTTATTTTTAAATATAGTGATAAGATAGTTTTAAAAAATATAATCTCTATAAATGTATTTATTTTTAAGTATAGTTTTAAATATAGTGATAAGATAGTTTTAAAAACATAATTATAAATTAATTTTTTTTATAAAAAGGAAGGTATAGTGCCATCCCTTATTTAGTCTCGTCACTGATAGTCTAAGTAGTTTATTCGTTAAGTTAGATAAGTTTGTTCGTTAAGTTTTAGTTATAAAAGTAGAAATAAAATATTTATGACAACAATTCAATTTTGACTACAAACGATTTTGTTTCTTTTGAAACATTCTTCGTGCCCGTTGTTGGCAGCTCTAGTTTACCCAACTCTTTTAAGCTGTACCACTCTTAGTTCAGAGGGTTTCATTTTTTATTTATTTATTTTTACTTTTGGATTTTGCAATCCCACTTTTGACACCAAGTGTTACGTCTTTACCTTTTTGAAAACGTTTAAAATATGTGTTTTGGTTATTTCACTCAATTTTAGATCAAAAGCAATTTTAATATCATCGATCATTTTTTTTTACAATCTTTTCATTATTATTTATGGCCATATCAAATTCTCTTCTGTACCCTCTCAAGTATTTGCTGTTTTTGTCCACCACCTTGTGGATTTCCTTAAGTATGCCATCAACTTTTTGAATATAAACCACACAGTCATCGCACATATATCTCAACATATTAATTTCTTTTAACTTCACTTCTGTGTAGGTATCTATCCCGGAGCATTTTAGTGCAAGATGATACACCCTTCCACACACTCCTTCACATCTAATATATGTCTCACCACGAATGCCGCCATTACTTTAGGCGCAATCCATTTTAGTCTATATTTACACCCAGCTTATTTTCTTTTAATAAACTTAAGTTCCCACGTATTATATTCACTTTTTATAAGGTTTTCAATAGTCCTGTATATTTATAAAAAACAAATTTTTATTTGTATTAATAAAATTAATTTTTTTATTTTTTTTTTTTTATTAAGAATTACACTTTTATACATTCTATGACGTTTCAAATGTCATCACTTACCCTTGGCCGTAACCCTAACGCCCTCCCAGTTGTCTTTAGTTCATAGTCTTTCTATCTCACTTCCTAACGTTCTTCAACTTTCCTTTAAAATAATTTCAGTCTTGGCTTCACGAGTATGCAGGTAATTAAGGGACGTTAGAGAGTAGTGACAGTGTACGTTGACTACGCAACTTGAAATACAATCAACCCGTACCCTGATGATAGAGGGGAGCTGTTAACGGTAATATTTTTAAACACTCATTACCTTAGGGTGTTTGCATATTTCTCTGGTCTCTATGACTATAAGGTCGAGAATAATGCATTGGCTATACGCACGTAATGTGTTTCCAACTGTCACTAATACTTAACTCATAACAGCCCCTCTCAATCACTTGGAAACGCGTCCGACATAGGTAAATAAGACAAAAATCTCCACACGGATAGAAAACAGAAGAAATAATTTTTCCAAAATAATAAATATAAATATAACAGACGGTTCCTTGACTTTAACAGAAGCTAAAAAATTATTATTGGTCCCCTTTCACACTTTTTTGAACAACAAATTTCGTCTGTCTGCCCATAGTACCGTCAAGTGTAAAAGTAGACTTAAGACTTCGTTCTTTTTAATTTTGTAAAAATTTGCACAAGTAGTTGCCAGATTGATGGGATTTTAATTAATATTGACTTGAAATCTTGGCAAGAAGTCAGAGTAATTTGTTATCGATAAGCTTCAGCTACCATCACTGAATACGTTTGATAGAAACTCTAGTTTTATTAAGTTGAACTGTTTATCATATATTTTATATATTTTAAATATTAGTGAATTGTAATGAATACATACGAAATCCAAACTTATAACGATCTTGAACAGGAGTTAGAAAAGGCTAAAGACACACTGGTGGTTATAAATGACAGTATCAAAAGAATTGTTGGCCGAGCACCAAAACTATCCAGAGAATCTCGGTAATACATATTAACAACTATGTTAATTTATTTTTAATTAAGGGAAGATGTTATTAATTTAGAGGTTGTTTTTTATAATAGTTGTAAAAGTTTTCGTTGATTTACAAGAAAACTCTGAAATTCTGTGCTAAACCATAAAACTGCCCACGAAGAAAATAGTAATATAGAGACTAAGTAAACACTAAAAACATTATTTTTATGATTTAGTTTTTATTTCGTATACTGTTTTATAAATACAATGTAATTTGTGCAAAATTCTATTGAAAAGATGGATGTCCCAGACATTCCTACCATTCATTCCTGAACCGAAACTATTAATTTACGTACGTTCAATAAAAGTTTAAATTGCATAATTCAGAGCTGTAGACAATTTTTCATTAAAAACAAAAATTAATTATTAATTATTGATTGCTGTTAGTTTGAGCGGCGCCAGCAAAACTTCCCGTTGAATTATAATTTTAATGAAGAAATATATTATGTAGTTGAGCATAATCTTTTAGTTACAGCATTTTTCTTAAATTTTATTGAGTTTATTTTTATATTGAACCTGCTTCAACAATTGACTACTAAGCAAGGTATATATTAGAATAGAATTTCGTCTGTCACCTTCCTGTGACTAAGATGATTACTTCACCTGAACCTTATACATTTTCCTGCAATAGTGTTCCTTTTATTACAAAATTCTTATTATATATCACTATCATATTGTATTATTGATAATACAGTGAAACCTCACGCAGCCGGACACCTCCCGTGACAGTTGTTTTGTCCACCCACGGGAGATGTCCGCCTAGGCAATAGTATGTATCAATTTTATATTTTATAATTTGAATTCATTTTAATTTAAAACAACATAATAAGAACAAAAAATATTTCAACTTAAAAATTAAAATTACATAATTTTTTTGCAAAAATTTACAGATTGTAGACTGCTTTTGGTGAGTTAGCTTCCATTTTCTTCCAATTCACCGAAATGCCGCTCTAAATTTTCTTAAGATAAAAAAAATCATTAAAAAACAAAAGATTTTATATTATCTATTTGCTTAAGAGATTCTTCATAAGATAGAATTGATCAGTTTCCGATCCGACGGATCTTCAATAATTTTAATAATAAAATTTTAATAATAACTAGAGTGCCATCAATATTTAAAAATTCATCGAAAGTTGTTGCATTATCAGAACTTTATGTGTCAAAATTCATTAAAGATAATAAAGCTACGATTTACGTTTTCGATCATAAATCCCGTCTTTAGAAAACTTAATAATATATGTCATTTTAAGGCAGCGTGAACCATCAAGCAAGTTTATGCTTTTGGAAATTTTCGATGCTGTTTTTTATAAATTTATTGTTGAACTTTTGTTTTAAAATCAAGCTTCTATAATTTATGTTGGATTGGCCTAAAGTCTGGCAAACGGATGTTGTGCTTGCTGGCAAAAAGACATGGAAACATTGGTTAGTGATAAGACCAGGAACAAAATTATTCCGTTTCGAGATCTTATCTTCATATCCAAATGATGCTACAAGTCAGATATGATTTGTGTTGCTCTCCAAGCATTCTTGTAAGATTGGCGATCAATAAATAACTCAGCATTAAATCCTCAAGTATTAAAAACATTACGCATACCATAATAAAAAAACAATTGGCCAATTCACACGACTGTAGGTATGTTTTATTGAATACACTTTTTGTTTGTGAACGCTCAAAGCTATGCTGTATTTCGTCAGAAAGCAATAAGAAGAAAATCAATATTTATAATTTGATTTTCAAGCGACAAAAGGAAAAATAGTACGGAAAAAAATTAATCATATGTGCGAACAATATAATTTTGAAATGTTAATTGATGATTCAAGTTACATAGAAAATATTTAGTATTTTATTCTTCTTCTTGATTACTGGCATTTACATAAACTGATAGCACGAAACCAATACAACTTTTAAAAACATGAAAAAATGTGGATAAATGAATCGGATTTTTATATGAAAATGACCAACAACAAGCGTACACAGTTGTATGTTCGTCCAACAATACACTCTATACAAAGATACAAGGGCTTGTGTGAATTGCCCAAATATTTTCGTTGTCAGTGGTGTAAAGAGGAAAATCACACAACTAATAGTGCTGCATTCCATTATTTCGTATGCATACATACACATATAGTCATATACGTACTTAAACGTACCACAAAAAGTGAATTAAGGTACGGTCACATATGGCAAATGTTTGCCCCAATTTTATTTTCTCTTGTTTGCCCGAAATATGACTGAAACAACTACAATTTAGTTTTGTGGTCACACTACGCACATTTCTTTTCCCATTTTTGTTTCATCAAACAGCGGCAAACAGAAATATGGGAAAACATGTCTGTCATATGGTCACACTTGAGAAATATTTGACATAAAACAAATATTTGACCAGAGTGTTGAAAAAAAATACATGTATATCATACATAATGGAAGATTAATATTTTCGCTTTTTGTGTTGCGGATCTTCAGTGTTATTTTACGAAGAAAAAAAAAGAAAGACAATTATGAGTTTGAAAATGGGTTCAGCGCAGAAAATTAGAAGGGTGCAGAGAAAAATTCTGTTTTTAATCACAATAAAATTAATATAAACAAATGTTTACATTTTTGAAGTGTAGCCAATCGCTATATTTGAAAATCGCTGAAGAGATGTGTATTTCTTAAAATAGATGTTAAATTTAAAAGTTGGAAATCGAATATACATATATAAATTAAGTGATTTATTTTAGGTCTAATTTGATTGAATTGCAAAATGAACTATACTTGTGTAAAAGGAAAATTGGAATTGGAATTGTTGTGTTGCTGCGTTGGATTATAATTGTCCCTTATCTTATCTTACTTATATACAAGATAGTAAAATAATTTTATTTTAAAGAGGTTTAAAGTATTATGAATACTTCTAAATAAATAAAAAAAATATTCACTCGTACCGTCCACTTGAAGAGTTCCATTCATAACATTGTAATCTAAATATTTTCACCTACTTATTTTCAGGAACAAAAAACATAAAGTTTTGGTAATAATTTGCAAAATTTTCTATAACAAAAACAACAACTCCTTAATTTTATATACTGAAGAGTTAGGTCGTTTCAGAGAAAGATCTTTTTCTTCAATGAGATTAAAAAAAAAAAACAACAATTTTACTGAAAAAATCATTACAACCCTTCAAACAGTATTACAAACTAGCTTCTCATCCATGAATGGCGGGAACCTACAGCTTAAAGTCAATTACGAACGACAGATTTTTGAGAAACTTATTCATGGCAATTTTATTTAATCTCATAGTTTTTGCCAAAAATCTGCTGGAGAGGAAGTGGCCGAAGAAATATTTTTTCGTATTTCATTTTATTGGAAATTTATTTATTTTTTTTATTTATTTATTTATTTATTTAGTAGTATTTGTGATACTTTGTTTAAAAACATTGTAAAATAATTTAACCGAATTAACAAAAGCTCATGAAATATTCCTAATATAATAAATACATTTTCTTTTAAAGACATTTATATTATTCTCATTTTTGACTTCACTTGGCAGCTCGTTAAACACTTGTAGACCCTTGTATAGCAGACATCTCTTCATTGCGTTGTTTGTGGCTTTTTTAATATAAAATCGCTAGCATTCCTGAGGTAGTATGGCTGAATTTCGTTTACAAACGTTAATTGTTGTGTTAAATATTCCGGTGCATTTCCTGTTTTCATCTTGTATATATATAGATACGTATTTAGTTGTAGTCTCTGTTTAATGTTAAGCCATTGTAGCATATCCAGCATAAACTGTATTGGTGTATATCTATTACATTTTATTATTGTTCTCATAGCTTTATTTTGTAGTTTTTGTAGTCTTTCTATTTGACCATTAGTGCAGCACGTATATAATATTGTTGAACCGAATTCAAAATGTGGTTTAATGATTGAGTTATATATATTTATCGCAGTTAATGTTGATATTTTTTTCCTTATTCTTCGAAAGAAGTTAATTTTTTTAGCAATTTTTTTACAAATATAATCTATATGGTCTTTAAATTCATCACATTGTCTATTATAAAACCGAGATATTTAATTTTGTTCACTTTTTCTATAATTTTATTATTAATCTCCATATCTGAGTTGTTATTCATATTTATTTCCATAATTTTTGTTTTATCTTCGTTGAGTTTTAATTTATTCATTTTCAGCCACTTATTTACATTATCAAGATCATACTTTAAATTTATTTGGCATTCTTCATCCGTTTCCGATATATTAAATATAAGAGTATCGTCCGCGTATAACACTATTTCACATTTTTGTAAGACATTAGGCATGTCATTAATATATATTATAAATAGCAAAGCACCTAGGATAGATCCCTGTGGAACCCCATATTCATTTGTTATTTCACTCGATTTTACGTTATTGACTCTTGTTATTTGTTTCCTATTTGTTAGATAAGACTTAAACCAATTCAATTCATTCTCTCCTACTCCATAGTTGTATAATTGTTGTATCAGAATGTCTCTATCTATCGTTTCAAAGGCTCTTCGAAAATCCAGAAATATTGCCATTATTTTCCTATTTTTGCCAATGTTCTTCCATCTATTGATAACGTAGTTCACCGCGGTTTCGCATGAATATCGTTTTCTAAACCCCGATTGATATTTAGATAAAATATTAGCGGTTTTCACTCTTTGTTGTATATTTAATACTCTAGTATATTTACTCGTACTTTTGACAACAAAGCGCGAGCATCTTTTTTTCATCTATTGTAAACTCACATGGTATAAGAAATATACCATGGTAAACTTATTTAAACAGCTGATTATTGATATTTTTTGTTATTATTTTGGCGGATAGACGATCAGCTGTTTAGTTTTATATTTACCAAGCTTATTTACTAGACCTTTTTTCATGGTAAATTTAACAGAGCGTTGTATATTTGAAATGAATGCATTTTGTTGTTGCGTTGATGTAAATGTAGTATTTATACTATATCTACCATACTTACCAAATCTACAAGGGTACTTTACTACCAAGAGTGAAAACCCCTATTATTATTTTCCATGTATTGTTCGAGTTGTTTCTTTACTACTTTTTCAAGATTTTTTTCACATAATTTCAACGAGTTTATATGGAAAGTTTTTCTAGAAGAAATTGAGAGTTGATAACGCCATTAATTAGCTTCAGAAGAAATACAGCATTTAGCATTTTACGACGGCTTTTTAAAGTTGGTAATTTAATGAGTGCTAGGCGTTTTTCATAAGGTGGTAACCTTTCATTAGGATCCCATCCATTCCCTAAACCACGAAGACAAAATAATAAGAACTGTTTTTGAACTGATTCTATTTTGTCAGAGTGTACAGCGTATTGCGGGTCCCATATTACAGATCCATATTCAAGAATTGGGCGAACCAGTGTGGTAAACAATTGCTTAGTAACATAAGGATCAGAAAACTCTTTAGCTCACCGTTTGATAAATCCCAGGGTACATGTAGCTTTGTTGATGCAATATGATTTCTGAAGTCCAATTTACAATCGAAAACTATCCCTAAATCGTTAAAGGTATTAACTAGTTCAAGAGCGGCACCATTCATTGTGTAAAATCCATTGGTTGGTGATGATCGAGTGAAGCACATATATTTACATTTTTTAACATTCAGCTCCATTAAATTAATACTACACCAAGAGGTTAAGTAGTTAATATCCTCTTGTAAAAGTACTTGGTCTTCAATGTTATTAAATGATAAAAATATTTTAACATCGTCTGCATACATTAATGTGTTTGAATTTTTGATAACAGAAGGGAAATCATTTATAAAAAGAGTCAATAGGAGCGGCCCAAGATGACAATCTATGATCTTTGATATTATTCCACATTTGCTTCTGATCATTAGAATTACTTATTGCTTTATTAATATATTTATTTTTTTCTTGTTCAAGTTTTGTTTTATATAAATTTCTTATTCTTTTACACTCATTCCATGCTGCATAATTATTTTGGCATTTAGCGATATTATATTTTATTATTTTTTCTCTTTTCAAGACTTCCAGCTGCCTGATTGACTGAACCACTTATTCCTTATACTTTTCTCGTATATTGTCCTATTTACCGAAAGTTTTTCAATCGTTTTTTCGAAAGCTTCATCAATTAAATTTACATTGTAATTTAAATCATGTTTTTCTTTATTTCCCAGTATGTTGTTTATTTCCCTTTGGAATATGTTCTTTCTGTATTTAAACACATTTGCTTCATTCCTATTCATTATCGAGTTATTAACATTCTTGATTTTAATTTCTATTATTTCATGGTCCGATATTTTATTTGCATTGCTAATATTAGCACTAATATTTTTCATATTTGTTATAACATAATCAATTACTGTTTTCGAATCTTTTGTTACTCTAGTGTAATCATTTATTAACTGTTTTAATCCATTATCATTAAATATGCATTTAATTTTCTTCTTATAAACACTTTCATTTGACCAATCAATATTAAAGTCTCCAACAATAACAATGTAATTGTCCTTTTCAATAAGTTCTTCAATTATTTCCTCAATTATATCACAAAACTCAGCTTTTTGACTTCTTGGTGATCTATAAACTCCCACTATTATCATCGAGTAATTGTTGTATTTTACACTATATGCACCAATCCAGTGTTTGAAATCACTAAGTTTTTCAAATATCATCTTCACCTCCCAACATTTGTTATAGTACATTATTATTCCCCCGGTTCTCGTTGAATTGGATAATAATGTCATTTGAAAGTATTCCGGTATCACTATTTCCGATTCATCCAAATTGTCCGTTAGGTGTGTCTCCGATAATATTATAAAATGTGATTTCTCTATATCCGCAATTGCTTCTATCTGATTAAAGTTGTTAATTAATCCCTGAACATTTGTATACATGCCACATACATCCTTTAATTGTTATTCATTTATACCCATTATTCGCTTTTTCAAATTCAGTTTGTTCTTATAAACAGGACATTCTCTATCTGTAGTCGCATGATTTTCATCCAAATCCAGATTCAGTTTTCTAATGTCTGACCTGGAGTTGAAACCGATTCTCCACTTCTAATAAGCCATCTCACTACCTACTAGGGATGCCAATCGGGATTCCCAAATCCCGAATCCCGGGATTTTTTAAAACTTATCCCGGGAATTTTCGGGATTGTAAATTCATACATATACACTTTATAAAGTAAGAAAAAATTGAGTCTACGGCATTGTTTTTTATTTAATATTACATTAAATAACACTCATGTGGGTTTTCCAGTGTATCATGCAACAATGAAGTGAATATTCTATATCACTCGACATCGAATAAGATCCAACTTCCATTATTAAAAAGTTAAACGTTGCCCTCGAAGTCCAATAAAATCCGTTAGTACAGCTGATGATTTAGACAATCAACTTTCTAAAGAAATAGATTTGATTGAATCACGAGGTGTTAGAGGTGAATAGTTTACTCTGCATAAAGCTATCTTGAAACCATTTTGCCCACAAGTGTAGATTGCGAAAAATATTTTTCAGCGAAGGAGGTTTTTGTTTGCATCAAAATTAAGGCTCTTCGATGGAATATTAGAGTCTTTGATCTTTTTAAACAATTACTTAAAACAGTGAATGTAATTAATAAATATATTTTGGACACTAAATAGTGTTCTTAAAATGGTAGGTATTTGTTTCTTCACTAATGTGTTTATACATATGTATATGTATGTATGGAGACATACATTATTTTTATTTTTGTTACTTTTTGTTCTGTTTTTTTTATTTTATAATATGTGTATTGTGATAAAGATCAAAATTAATCCAATTTTTAATAAAACAATTGTTTTTAGCTTTTTTTATTAAGAGAAAATCCCGAAATCCCGGGATATTTCGGGATTTTTCGATCCCGAATTGTCCCGAAAAATCCCGGGATTTCGAGATCGGGATATCAAAATCCCGAATCCCGGGATTTATAAAAATCAATCCCGTTTGGCATCCCTACTACCTACTACTACGACGACTACTACTACATCTATATATATAAAAATTAATGTTTGTTTGTATGTAATTAATAGAATCGTAAACTATGCATTCGATCACAGAATATACACAGAATAGAAACAAGAGTTTGACGTTTAACTTTCCATGGAGAAAGAGACAGCAAATATTACCAAAAAGTATTTCTGTCTCTCTCTGATTGTAACTCTGTTTTGTTTATTTATATTTTTTTAGTTTTCGGGGTGGTTTTTTATATTGGCGAGAGTTAATAAAAATGTAATTTTTGTCTAAAACTATTAATAAATAATAAAAACAACTAATAACAATAACAACTTTAACTTTTTTTTTCAAGAAATTAAAAAATATTGGCAACTTTCAGCAAGAAATTTTTTTTATGAGCAGTACGTCTTATTTTGATCTTGTAATATTTAGCTTCTTAATTACCTCTTGCACAAGAAACTATATTCATTGTGACCGAAAATCACACACATTTCGATTAATATTTAAATATTTAAGAATCTTTAAACTTTTCATTGAAGAAATTAAAAAATATTCCAAATTATCCCTTTTTTAACACAAAATAAATCTTTATTTACATTTAATTTTTCTACTTTAACCGCCAGTTTTCACTCTGTATATCTGTTGCTTCTAACACATTTGATTCGCAAAACATTAAAATATTTTTTTCTCCCTCTACGAGGTAGGTTAAAGTGCTGCTTTGAGCGTTTTTAAACGTCAAAGGTTTCAATTCTGTGTATATTCTGTGCATTCGATGATGTTATGATCTTTAGCAAAGTTGTTGCGCATGAGCCGGGGAAGGTTCCTAAGTTGGTATGACCAATTTCCGACAGGTGGCGCCACTGAAAATTACTAAAAATGATTTAAATCATAAACTGTGCACTTAATTATGTTATGATCTTTAGCAAAGTTGTTGCGCATGAGCCGACGAAGGTTTCTAAGTTGGTACGACCAATATCCGACAGGTGTCGCCACTGAAAATGATTAAAAATGAATGAAATCGTAAACTGTGTATTTAATCATGTTATGATCTTTAGCAAAGTTATTACGCATAAGTCGACGGAGGTTTCTAAGTTAGTGCGATTAATTTCCGATAGATAGCGCTACTGAGAATTATTCAAAATGAATTGAATCTCAAACTATGCATTTGATCATATGTTGATCGGACAAATTCCAGACATTTTAGGATTCATTATTTATGATTTTGATGACATTTGGTATAATACATTCCCGTAAAATCTCAATCACAAGTTTGAAACATTTTAATTTTGGAAAATTTTTGAAAATGCTGTTGTGTTCAATTGGATTGGGTACATTGTGAGACTCTAATAAATTTAAACGCATTTTTCACGTCGTTCCCATCCAATCATGCCTCCAAAGCGACAAGCAATTGGTCGACCACACCTCAAGAAGCATTGAGACTGGAAAATCTTCGAGTACCAGCCGCTGAGGCCCGATCGCATGAATCACTTGAACAACGACAAGTGAGATTAGAAACTGATGGAATGCGTACTACTTAGGCCCGTTCGTCTGAATCATCTGGACAACGGGAAACAAAATCAATAAAATGATTCAAAATTAATTGGATAATTGTGTAATTAATGTCTTTCCTTCAAATTTATTTTTGTTGGTGGCGCAGCAACACGCGCAGGGTACAGCTAGTATATATATATTTATTTAAATAATCTTTCAATATTTTCCTTTACGCATGATACAAAACATTTTTTCTATTTTGAATAGCTTTGATGTAGAAAAGTATAGCAATTGATTTGAATGTATGTATATATACGTTTATGCGGGCCCCCAAATATTTATACGTATATAATGTATATATCTACAACGAATGTATATATCCACACTTAAAGCATTTTTGTTTGGCGGCAAATTATTTTATTTGCTCAAAATTGAAGAATTTTCTATTTGCCCTCAAAATTATTTTGTGGTCACATTATGGCAAAGAAATATTTTACGTTTTGCGTCAAATAATTTTTAGATGTGACCGTATCTTTACACAATAATAGTAGGTACTTCGCTTTGTTCTTTTCTTTCGTAAATAAGGTGTCCGCATCCGGCCAAGCGTCCATTTGACGGAGACGGATTTATTCAAAGAGTACTTCGAAAAGCATGGGACTTAAAAACTCGTCCGTCCATGGGAGATATCCGCCTAAGACCGCTGTCTGTTAGGAGAGCTTTAACTGCCGTTTATTATATAAGCGTTATTTACAAAATTTGATATATGCTGAGCACAACTATACAACAAATTCTGAAAACCACAATATTTGAAACGAATGACATGCATTTCGCAATTTTTGCGGTGTAATAAAAAAAAATTATCTATATTTACGAAAAACGCAAATATTGTTACTTAGAAAACGGAGTACTACAAGTAAAAAATCCAAAATATATTTTTCAAACCGCAAAAGAAATTAAACTTCTTGACTGAATATTTTTGATCAAATTCAAAGGCCTACGGCCTGGTACAGAATGAAGTTTTATTTTTATTAAAAAAGGAAGAAAAACTGTAGTGCATTAAAAAGAACTTTCCAATATTAACAAAAGGTCTGACGTTGCTGTGAAGCGGAATTCAGAATTTTTTTAGAGAATTTGTTTGGAGGAAGTAAATATAATTATAACTGGAGATAATTCTATAAAAATTTGTAAGTTCTATAAAAATTAAAATTTAAAGATTACTAAATGATAATGGTGTTAAGCAAATAGTGAATATAAGATGCATTCGAAGCATCTTATGCACGCATGGAGTGTAGACAAGCCATATTCAAACATATTTGTATCAGTTGTTCATCACTGTAGGTGTGGCTCCGCAAATACCACATTTTTGCGACGAGGATTATGTTATAACACTAAGCTTCATCGGGCGTATATGCAATAGGTTTACTAACCTCTGAAGCAATAGTTTTTCTAACCTTAGCTGCAACTTCTTTGTCAGAATGTACCATTGATACCACTTCAGATGCACTTCTTTTCTCCGCTTTGTGTAAACTAACGCGGGTGGCCACTACAAGCTCCTCACAAGGGGTTTCATTCACAAGTTGTGAGTTCTGCGAACTCCTTTGTAGACCGTCCAGCATTACGACTTGTTGCAAGCAATACAATTTCACTGTCCAACCAATCTTTATTGCGTTCTTCAAAATTCGATAAAGTCCTCTTGGAGTTCTTCCACTTTTCTACCAGTCTACTTCTCAGTTTTTTTTTTAATTTCTCGGCACTGATTCTCACTAAAATTATTTTTGGGAATGGTATTATCAAATACATGGGCCTCTACAGCAGAAAATTTGTTTGTGGGTTCATTTTCGTTATACCAAATTTGAAAAAGTGTGCGTTTTGAGGCATTCATTGCGCCATTAGGTCTACCAGCTATGGCCGCAATACCCTTCAAGATTGCGAAAATCTCTGCCTGAAACACGCTACAGTCATCCTTTAACCTGAAGTGTAGTTCAAGACCGAGTTCCCTACAGAAAACCCCAGCACCTGTACCTCCACCTAACTTCGACCCATCTGTGAATATGGGTATACCTTTTTGTCCCCATAGTACCCAACCATTCTATTGTGTCCTATCCGGTATAAGTATCCTCAAAACAGGCAGGAACATAGCCTCAGGCACAATATAGTCGGTGGCTTATTCCGAAAGTTCGTACCTTCTCAGGAAAGACGAAGTTCAGAACTCTGGAGTGTCCAATCGAACGCTATTTCCTGCAGCCCGATTCCCTCAGACGTATGACACTACGCGCTGCACACTGCTTGAAATACAAATCAAGCGGAGTCAGGCAGTGCATAGTGCATAACCTGAGGACAACCCTTCCTCACTCCAGTGATACTCAAGGAGGCAGTCCGCTGAACCTTGTCCAAGATTTTCCGTTGGAAACTCTTATTCAAAGCACTCCACCAAATAACACAACCACAAGTAATAAACGGTCTAACAATCGCCAGATATATCCAGCGAATGGCCCTAGACGGGCGGCGTATGTCACAACCTTAAAGCCTCTACTCTCTAGAAGTCTCAAACCAACATTAGCAACCAAGAGCCACATGAGGGGGATAGCACCCCCTGTGGTGTACTCCTAGTTGCACGCTTGACGATAGAACATCCAACCAGATTCGTTCGGATTAGTCTATTGCCCAACATGTGGGTAATAAACCGCACCAGAAAATCTGGGGCATGTATATCCCTTAGTGAATTCGCAATAAAAGAAGTGGTAACATTATTGAAGGCCCCCTCAATATCCAGGAAAGCCGACAGTGTGTAATCACCCCTAGCCAAGTTCTCCTCAACCAAATCTGTCACATCATGAAGAGCTCTCTCAACCGACTTACCCTTAATGTAAGCATGTTGCGACCTACTCAACAGAGACCGGTCCATGTTTGACCTCAAATATAGATCGATAAGTCTCTCCAAAGCTTTCAAAAGAAAGGATAAGAGCGATATCGGTCTATAATCCTTAGAGCCGATCTGACTGTGTTTACCAGCTTTTGGTATAAACACCACAAGCACATCTTTCCAACCGTCAGGTATATTACACCACCGGAGACAGTCCCTATATATCACCAACATGCTGAAGCAGAGCCGGAGAGATAACATCCGGACCAGGCGATTTAAAAGACTCAAAGCTACTTATAGCCCATTTGACCTTATCCCTGGTAATGAAATCCTCAAAATCGGGCATCACACCAGTATTCCAGTATTACAGAAGGGCTCAGCTACACCCAACGGATAGCTATATGGATCCACACAATTGGGAAAATGAGTGTTCAATAGAACCTCCAGGGTTTCTTTTCTCGAAACTGTCCACGTGCCATCGCTCTTTTGGATGAAGCCTAGGATTTTGGGGTCCCTAGACAGCATCCTACGGAAGAGAGCCACATCGGCAACACTCGATACTTGTGCCGAAACTTATCCAGGTGGTTCTCTTTGAGCACTTTATTTTCCTCTTATAATCGTTAAAACTGGATCTGTATGGAGACCAGTCAACATCATTACCCGGTCTCGTAGCCTTATTAAAGAGTCTCCTAGTACAACAGCGGAGTCTTCGGAGTTCCGCATTCCATCAGCCTGACCGGCTCCTCTTACCAGGGTAAGTAAGAGGACAAGCATCTCTATAACAAGACAATAAAATATCCGTCAAAGATCCAACTCGATCATTGATGCCAGGAGGGGAATGATCCCTGAGGGTCCAGTCGGTTCTTCTTGGATTCCTAAAAGTCTCCTGAAAGCCACCAATATCATAAGCAACTGGATTGATAAATTTGGAAATAAAAAATTAAAATTTGACAAACCGAAGAAGTAGACATAGTTGTTCGGTGTGAAGCTGTCACTGTTGGTAATAGCTTACGTGGCGATAATTGTTAGTTTTTCACTAGCTTAATTATTATTTATTAATATAATTAAGTTTCATTGGAAATAGTTAATTTATTAAAAAGTGTGTTTGTCTTTGGTAGAAATATTTTGCTTATCTGGTAAGCTTATACTGATAATTAAAAAGTAAATGCAATATCGCAAAACCAAATAATAATATTTTTTCATAATTTTATGAATTTTTTGGTACAATATTGTTCGTTTTACTATTAAAATCAATAAAAAACATTTGTAATTTTAATGATTTAATTCATTTAGACAAAGTTTAGATAATTCAGGATATGATTCAAATTTTCTGCAAAAGTAACGAAATTGAAAAGCAAACCCGACTACTGTAGAATATCACTAAAAATTATTCTTGATAAATGGCTTGTAATGGGGAAAACTTTACATGCAATTGTGAATAATTCATCAGAAACAGGACAGTTTCCAGAAAATTGGGAGGAAACTATGATTATCCCAGTTGAAAAGGTTACTAAGACGAAAAATTGTGAAGAATACCATCCCATACATATGTCTTAAACTTGTGTGAAAATATTGGAAAAATCGTAAAACGACAGTTGGACGAATATATATGTGGAAAGCAATACTTTGAAGATCAGAAGCATTGGGGTGATGGATCGACATGTTATCTGTTTAGGAGTCTACGGCCTGTTATAGTGAGTGCTACAGCAGGTGTGCTGCTGGGCTTAGATAAGGTCATCCTGAGGTTAGTTATTGTGAGTTATTACAGGGCACTGCGAGATTAGATCGCTGGTAGGATATGTTGCGATGAGAAAGAGTTGGAAACTATCGAACACCTCCTCTGCAACTGTCCAGTCCTTAGTAGGTTGAGGCTGAGGAACCAGGGGTTTCTTTCAAGGTTTGGACTCTCTGTAGAGCGCCAACATTAGGGCTCTCCATACATTCATAAATATATTAAGCTGGTTGAGAAGTGCTAGGGCATCAAGGTTGTAGTCGCGCTCTTTAGTGTTTTTCGTCCATGTTTTTTCCTCCGTCTCTTATATTCTCCCTTTCATATTTCTTCTCCTTTTCCAATTTCCCTATCTCGTTCACTATCTTCTCTCTCTCCCTCTTCTAGGACGCTTTCCAATGGGTCATTTTGACCTCAGTTTATTATTGTTGTCCTAAGTACACCTCCTCAAACCTAATCTGACCTTGAATACGGATCAACAATATACATGCTACAATGAATCACAATTGCAAATATTTCAGAGTAAGGCAATGCGGACTATTGTAAATTGCAATAGATATACATCAATACGGGATATGCTCGATATTCTTAAATGATTGAATATTGTACAACGACTTGAATTTAATAGTCTAAGTAGAATCGAAAATGCTCCTGAGTATCTGTGCAATCAAATGAAATATGTAGGTGAAATACAGCCATATTCACTACGAAATACAGAAAACTTCAGTCTAAGGAAAGCTGATACAACGACAATGTATAAAATCTTTATTCTTTAAGGGACTTCAGGTATTCAACAAACTTACGGACGATTTTAAAAAGCAGAAAAGTTATAATGTATTTAGAAGAAAATGTGTTAATTTTGAAAAAAAATAGTGGGAATAATGTGAACATTTTGTAAGGAAGCGAAAAGAGGAAATTTTGCAAGTTGTGTAAATATAAATAGTAATTTTTAAAGTATTATAAATACTAATAATGAATAAGTAAATAAATATGTACATGATATTTATCAAAGTCTCATTTTGGCGTCATTGAATGTTCTCTATGTGCATAGATGAGCAGTATACCATATCACGACATTGGTTTTAGAAGAGAATTATATAGCAAGTGTTTACAGTCCAATATTAGCATAAGTTTCTACCAGTAAGTCGAACATTTTCAGGTTAATTTGTGCTAATGTTGCTTCTATTTTAAATTTTTATCAGGTCAGACGTCTCCAACAAAACGAATATAAAAAATATTTCTTCTGTCACTGCCTTTCAGCAGATTTCTGGTAAAAACTGCAAGTAAATAAAATTGCAACAAACAAGTTTCTCAAAATTCTTTTGTTCGAAGTCGATTTTACCTGTAGGTTCTGTCATTCATGTATAAAATTAACACACACAACATAAGCGGTGTTAGAATCTAGGTCTCAATCCTGACGTATGTATCCTGATGTATGTATGTAAAATTTTTAAGTAAAACTTCGATCAAGGTTTATGCCAAGATATTTTATATTGAGCCACTTAATTTCGTAATAATATGTGAACCCATTCTTGTTACTGTGTGCGGCAAAACATATGGATGATCCTCTGTTAATTAGAATATCCCTCAAATACGAAGGCAAACACATTTGGATTTAAACCTGTTTTATTCATTTACAAAATTAATAACCTAAATTTACTAAAATATATATAAAACAAATGAAAATTCTTATTAACTTACTTACTTACTTACTTAATTGGCCATAACAACCCGATTAACGGATTTTGGCCTGACGCAACACATCCTTCCAAGCGCCTCTGCTTCCTGCACGCCAACGCCAGTTGGTCACACCAATCGATGACAGGGCTTCCTCGATTTGGTCTGCAACGTTTTCTTGTATGCGGCGTTTTTCGCTGCAGTTGCCTCGCGACACTCCTCATCGTACCATTGATTTCGTTGGGGTGGGCGTTCGAAACCAAGGACTGTTTCCGCAGTAGTGCACAAGGAGTGGGAGATGTTGGCTCACAGTCCGCCACTATCGTTGAGATTAGATAGGGAACGACGAAGCTTATCCGAAAGTTGAGCGGAGAACGCCTTAGTTGTCCTTTGTGATCGTAGCTTCTTAACGTCCAGCTTTCGCAATGCACTAGAGTGCGCAGACCTCGAGGCGCTAATGCGCAATCGGAACTTGGCTGCGACAAGGTAGTGGTCCGAGTCGATGTTTGGACCTCTGAATGTGCGCACATCTAGTACACTGAATACGTGCCTTCCGTCTATCACAATATGATCAATCTGGTTGGATGTTGATCGATCAGGGGACATCCATGTGGCCTTGTGAATGTCGAGATGTTGAAACTTGGTGCTACATACTACCATGTTACGCGCCGCGGCGAAATCGATCAGCCTCATACCATTGGAGGTAGTGTTTGCGTGGAGGCTGAACTGTCCTACAGTGGGGCCAAAGATACATTCCCGCCCGACCTTCGCATTAAAATCTCCGAGAACGATTTTGGCGTCATGGGCCGGGCATTTATCATATACGTCCTCGAGTTTAGCGTAGAAGGCATCTTTAACCACATCGTCCTTTTCTTCCGTCGGGGCGTGAACACAAATAAGGCTGATGTTGTAGAATTTTGCCCTGATGCGGATTGTGGGTATTCTTTCGTTCACAGGCGTGAACCCGGAGACAAGGTGACGAAGTCTCTTGTTAACCACAAAACCGCATCCGAATTCGTGCTTATCAACATGGCAGCTGTAATACACATCGCAAGATGCCAGCCTTTTGCATCCTTGCCCTATCAATCGAATTTCCTGTATGGTAGTGATGTCCGTCTTACATTTCTTGAGGGCATCCGCCAGCTGGGCGGAAGCGCCTACCCTATAAAGGGTGCGGACGTTCCAAGTGCCTGTTCTTAAATCGTTGTCCTTTGAACGTTTGCCGTGGTCGTCAAATTTTGAGGAGATCTTTTTTAAGTCTGTTGTTCCGGTTTTTATTGGAGAAGATTTTTATGTGGTGGGTTCCAAGCCCTACGCACAACCCAAATTTAACGTCCAGGGGATTGGACTTCGCTGCACGCATTAGTTAACATCTAGCGGGTGCTAGAATGCCATCAAGGAGGGGCCACGAGGAGGCTGCGTGTCAACTTGAATACAGCAAGACAGGGATCGTCCTGGTGGACGTTGACCACTGTCAGAAACTTTACCTTGTTTGCGTGCATTCCACCCTCCCATTTTCTATTCATACCATTTAATAAATCTGACCTAAAGCAGAAATATACGAATAGTGTCTCGAAATTAAATTGAGGCCTCTCGACTCCGTACAGGAAAGAGCGAAGGTGACCATTTACCACAACCATCTTTATTGAATCACTGGAATCCCAACGCAGAATGGCTGCTATTTCACACATAGTCGCACTATATGTGTGTCGGTCACTCTTCCTGAAGAAGTTTTTGCTGCCACAACATGAACAGAGTTAAATGTAAACTTTTATCCTCCTCAAAGCAATTTATTTTTCAAACCCTTATTTTATATATTACTTTTAGCATGAACCCTCGAATTTATAGTTTCTTTGTTTGAAAGCTGTAAATGCTTATACAAATTCATCGATCATACATTTTTAGAGTGTATTATCATAAAAGAATATACACCTCTTTAAAGGTGTGTCGCCTCCAATTCAGAGTGGTTATTAATTTTCTTATATCTAGAAAAGCGTAGCAGCCATTATATGTATAAGGAATATACAAATACATATAGCATGTGTGTGATGATAAATTCGAATTTGATAGCAAAGGTAAAGACCAAATATTTTAACACTTTCCTGAGTGGCACGGCTTCTCTGGTAATTCGGAAATTCTTTTGAAAATTGAAAAACTGATATTAATTAAACAGAATTTTTAGCTTTCTCTATTTATTTCATTTATTCAAAATTTAAAACTCAATCTAAATTTCAATGTAAAATAAGTTAGAATTTATCAAATATAAATCTGATTTTTAATAGACTAAGTCTTAAAATATATCACATATAAAAACATAATAAAAATAAATATGGCATCTGAATTTAATAACAAAAAAAAAGCAAAAGTAAATTAAAATCGAATAATACATACATAATTGGCCATTACAACCCTTCAGTCAGGATTACGGCCTAGCTTCTCACACCACTCATGTTGTGTGTGTTAATTGTATACACGAGTGGCGGGTCCTACAGTTTAAAGTCGACTCCGATCGACAGATTTTTGAGAAACTTTTCATTACAATTTTATTTACTCTCAGAGTTTTTGCCAGAAATCTGCTGAGAGGAAGTCGCGGAAAAAATATTTGAACCCTGGGCTTCTACTAAACCAACACACTACCTACTAGGCTACGGCGACTTCGAATGATAATGCATGTAAAAAATAATAATAATAAAAATGGAAAAATAATATAAATAAAAAGAATTGCATAAAAATATTTTTCATGATAAATAAATAAAATCCAAGAATATATTAAAAGTTTTTGAACCTTAAAATTAATAATGTAATTCGATATTTATATAATAAATTTTTGAACAATAGCTAATTTAAAATTTATTATTTCCCCAATATTAATATTTTCTAATTCTATATTATATATATATTCTATATATATAATTCTAATTCTAATACTTGCAGTAAGACCCATTTTCCCACAATATCGATCACACTACCAAGATACTGTTAACATACCGAATTTTACAAGCCCGATTTCTCGAGTTCTAAAATTATTTGGGGTATGTCACTAATTGGGTTTTATTAGGGACGCTTTAGGCTATGCTTTGTATATAGTGGAATACCTACAGCAAGTCCCATTTTTCCACAATATCGATCGTCCCACCCAGACACTGTTAACATAGTAAATTTTTCAAGCCCGATTTGCGATTTGTCATGCTCTAAAATTATTTGGGATATACCACCAAATGGGTTTTATTAGGGACACCTTAAGCTACAATTTGTATATAGTAGTATGTCTTTTTCCACAATATCAATCAATATCATCCCCAAACAGTCTTAAAACAAATACATTTTTTTGTCTAAGTTTTTCAATTTTCGAAAGAATTTCCGAATTACCAGAAAAGCTGTTCCACTCAGGAACGAATGGAGCATAATTTTTAAGGAATGGAATAGGTATTCCATTCTCCGATATTGTATATTTGGGTGATTTCTTCCTTGACTACTTTTTGAATTTATTTAACATTGTTCTGTCAACTTTAACATTAACTCTATTAAAATTTTTGTTTTAGTAGTTGCTAGTGAAATTCAAATTGATCTTCACACACATAAATGTATATGTTTATGTATTATCTTAAATAAAGTATAAGTTCTTTATGAACTATAATTTAATTTTATTAAACTTAAAACTGTTTGCAACTTAGTACAAAAACCGTTCTGCTAAGCATCAAATTGTCAAACAATTGTATTTATTACTTTATTTTCTAGATCAAACGATATAAAGCGATGCGATAATGAGAAGCAGTTTAAAAATTTTCAACCGGATTCAGCTTCCACAAAGAAAAGGACAAATGATTCGAAGTCTGTATTTCGACGGCTTTCTTCACCTACCCCTTGGCATAATGATGGAGAATCACGCCCGAGATTAACTTCACGTGTTATTCGAGAATTACCATCGCGTCAAGAAATAGTAGCTGCACAGTGCGCTGATTCTGAATCTAGAGCGAGAAACCGTAGGATGTTTGGATCACTTTTGGGCACGTTACATAAATTCTGCCAAGAAGAATCCAGACTAAAACAAAAGGAGGAAAAAAAGGCACAAATTGAAAAAAAATTGGAAGAACAAGAAATATTGGAGCGTGAGTCAATTAAAAAAGAAAGAGAAACATTGTTTATTGACAGAAAGCGGAAACAAATGGAAATTAAAAGATTAGAGTTAAAAATGAGTCGTATTAAAGATTTTGAAACATGGGAAAAATCTATGAAGTATTTAAAACTGTTTATTAAAACTAATACTTTTCCGTCTATATACTATAGACCAAAAAGTTTATCAAAAAAAACCGAAAAATTGCTGGAAGATAGTGCACAGAATATTGAAAAAAACATAATTAACAAAAAAGAGGAACTTATGGATAATTTAATTCAACTTGAAGAAAATTTGCATATTCCTGATTATGACAACGGCGAATATGACAATCGATTAGAAGATAATATAAATTGTTATAATATTTCCAATGGTGCCGATAATTCATCTGTTACTCACAATACTCTGTCATCTTCAATTTGTGTTATAAAGGATCAAAAGGGTAATTTCGTACACCATATATCTTGAATTCTTTTAAAAGCTAGTTTTGTTTCCAGTTGACCCGGATTCCAAGGAAAATAAAATTCGAAACTCAGGAGATCCCGTTTTAAGCAGCAGTGTTGTAATTGTAAATAATTCCCTTTGAACTGAAATAAAAAAATGATATTTCGAAGGAGTAACATTTTTAACAATAATTATAATAATACTAATGACAAAAATAATAAACCTTAGGATAGGTATGATATTTCATACGTCAATATTAACATTTTTTATTATACAAAATTATCTGGAAAATGTAGGAAATTATTTCATATGGATTAACTTTTTTTCTTTGGATGTAAAACCTTAGGGGTTTTTATGCATTTCGACTTGATAGATAATTCATTCGTATCTTGTGCTGTAAACCATTATGTTTCGAAAATTTTGCTATCGAATCGAAATACATAATAACCCCTAGGGTAGCCCTTACAATTAAAAATTAGATTTTTTGCAGTTTAACCCCCCAGTTTGGTGAATATTGATAAAAAAAATTATCCTGTCAAATCAGTCTTGAACAGGCAATTGCCGTGTAAAGTCGTGTTTATTATTTTACGCTTTTCGTATAACGGATATCTCTTTATATTTTCTCACTAAAAATAAAAAGTGCCCCTTTTTATGTGTGTGAAGATAGATTTTAAAATCTATCTCTCCATATTAGCTAACAGAGCTCTGTTATGTTATTAACAGAACTAACAGAGCTCTGTTAGCTAACATGGAGAGATAGATTTTAAACAGAGCTCTGTTATGTTATTAACAGAACTAACAGAGCTCTGTTATGCTATTAATGAAACTCTGTTAAATAATTAAATTAAGACTGCGAAAGAAAAACAGGAAAAATTAATTAAATTCCCGGGTAAAATAACAAAAAATAGCAAAAGTTGATAAAATAAGTACTATACTTAATCATTGTTACAAAATATTGCATAATAAGAACTACAATAAATAGATAATCACACATTTCAGAAAGCTATTGTAATCCGATAAATAAATCAATATGGTGGGAATAAAGGATAACATGGGCGGAGAATGAAAATTGTTTTTAAAGCATTGTACGTCCCTTTAACTAACCCAATCGCCAGAACCCTTAGCGCGCGTTTTCATAGCAGATTTTGAAATTTTCTGAGATTTCAGATTTTAAAATCCACTCTATGTCCTTTTGCGGGAAAACAGGACAACATGGGCGGACAAAGTAAATTGTTTTTAAAGCACTGTACGTCCCTTTAACTAAATCAATCGCCAGAGCACTTAACAGTGCGCGTTTTCATACTAGATTTTGAAATTTTCTGAGGTTTCAGATTTTAAAATCTACTGTAAGTTCTTTTGTGGGAAAACGGGACAACATGGGCTGACTACGAAAGTTGTTTTTAAAGCATTGTACGTCCCTTTAACTAAATCAATTGCCAGAATCCTTAACAGCGCGCGTTTTCATACTAGATTTTGAAATTTTCTGAGATTTCAGATTTTAAAATCCACTGTAAGTCCTTTTGTGGGAAAACAGGACAACATGGGCGAACAAAATAAATTGGTTTTAAAGCATTTTACGTCCCTTTAACTAAATCAATCGCCAGAACTCTTAACAGCAGGCGTTTTCATACTAGTGTAGTGTATTTATCATAATGTAGTATATTTATCATAACAAACATAAACAACACCACACATGTACTATACAAAAGATTTAAATTACATTTGCTCTACATTTGTATAACACATTATTTTTAATTGTAATACTAAACCTTTGAAGTAAAAAAGTAAACAAAGTATGACACACTTTTAAAGAAATGCAATTAAAACAACTGACATGGGTCAAAGCACTTAGGAAACAAATTTATGACTTCAAATGACTCATTTTAAAGTAATGAGTGAAAATATTAAATATATTGAGTGAAGTCTTGACCAATCATAATTCAGTATGTTAATGTAAATGAATATTACTTTGTAATAGAAAGAGCAAATGATAGAGTATTAAGAAACATTGTAAAAATTAGAAAATAGTATAAATAGTGAAAACATTAAAATAAAAATTCAGAAAAGATCTTGACGTCGAAAAGAAATCAAAAACTTTTCTCATTATTCTAACCCAGCACCTTAAACAGTGCAGGGAAGAATTAAAACTGCTGTGGCTAGACATAACATTCAAAACAATCTAGCACATCATTTAATTTCAATATCCTCCCCATATTGAAAAAGTCCTTATACTAGATTTTGAAATTTTCTGATATTTCAGATTTTAAAATCCACTGTAAGACCTTTTGTGTGAAAACAGGACAACATGGGCGGACAATGAAAGTTGTTTTTAAAGCATTTTAGGTCACTTTAACTAAATCAATCACCAGAACTCTTAACAGCAGGCGTTTACGTACTAGATTTTGAAATTTTCTAAGATTTCAGATTTTAAAATCCACTGTATGTCCTTTTGTGGGAAAACTGGACTGAATGGGCGGACAAAGTAAATTGTTTTTAAAGCATTGTACGTCCCTTTAACTACCTCAATCGCCAGAACCCTTAACAGAGCGAGTTTCCATACAAGATTTTGAAATTTTCTGAGATTTCAGATTTTAAAATCCACTCTATGTCCTTTTGTGGGAAAACAGGACTGACTGGGCGGACAAAGTAAATTGTTTTTAAAGCATTGTACGTCCCTTTAACTAACCCAATCGCCAGAACCCTTAACAGAGCGAGTTTTCATTCTAGATTTTGAAATTTTCCCAGATTTCAGATTTTAAAATCCACTGTAAGTCCTTTTGTGGGAAAACAGGACTGAGTGGGCGGACAAAGTAAATTGTTTTTAAAACATTGTACGTCCCTTTAACTAACCCAATCGCCAGAACCCTTAACAGAGCGAGTTTTCTTACTAGATTTTGAAATTTTCCCAGATTTCAGATTTTAAAATCTACTGTAAGTCCTTTTGTGGGAACACATGACTGAGTGGGCGGACAAAGTAAATTGTTTTTAAAACATTGTACGTCCCTTTAACTAACCCAATCGCCAGAACACTTAACAGAGCGAGTTTTCATACTAGATTTTGAAATTTTCCCAGATTTCATATTTTAAAATCCACTGTATGTCCTTTTGTGGGAAAACAGGACTGAGTGGGCGGACAAAGTAAATTGTTTTTAAAGCATTGTACGTCCCTTTAACTAACCCAATCGCCGAAAGCCTTAACAGAGCGAGTTTTCATACTCGATTTTGAAATTTTCCCAGATTTCAGATTTTAAAATCCACTGTATGTCCTTTTGTGGGAAAACAGGACTGAGTGGGCGGACAAAGTAAATTGTTTTTAAAGCATTGTACGTCCTTTTAACTAACCCAATCGCCAGAACCCTTAACAGAGGGAGTTTTCATATTAGATTTTGAATTTTCCCAGATTTCAGATTTTAAAATCCACTGTAAGTCCTTTTGTGGGAAAACAGGACTGAGTGGGCGGACAAAGTAAATTGTTTTTAAAACATTGTACGTCCCTTTAACTAAATCAATCGCCAGAGCACTTAACAGCGCGCGTTTTCATACTAGATTTTGAAATTTTCTGAGGTTTCAGATTTTAAAATCCACTGTAAGTCCTTTTGTGGGAAAACAGGACAACATGGGCTGACTACGAAAGTTGTTTTTAAAGCATTGTACGTCCCTTTAACTAACCCAATCGCCAGAACCCTTAACAGAGCGAGTTTTCATACTAGATTTTGAAATTTTCCCAGATTTCAGATTTTAAAATCCACTGTAAGACCTTTTGTGGGAAAACAGGACAACATGGGCGGAGAAAGTAAATTGTTTTTAAAGCATTTTACGTCCCTTTAAGTAAATCAATCGCTGAAATACTTAACAGCGCGCGTTTTCATAGTAGATTTTGAAATTTTCTGAGATTTCAGATTTTAAAATCCACTGTAAGTCCTTTGTGGGAAAACAGGACAACATGGGCTGACTACGAAAGTTGTTTTTAAAGCATTGTACGTCCATTTAACTAAATCAATCGCCAAAATACTTAACAGCGCGCGTTTTCATACTAGATTTTGAAATTTTTTGAGATTTCAGATTTTAAAATCCACTGTAAGTCCTTTTGTGGAAAAACAATACTGAGGGGGGGAGAAAGTAAATTGTTTTTAAAGCGTTATACGACCCTTTAACTATCTCAATCGCCAGAACTCTTAACAGCTCGCGTTTTCATACTAGATTTTGAAATTTTCTGAGATTTCAGATTTTAAAATCCACTGTAAGTCCTTTTGTGTGAAAACATGACAACATAGGCGGACAAAGTAAATTGGTTTTAAAGCATTTTACGTCCCTTTAACTAAAACAATCGCCAGAACTCTTAACAGCAGGCGTTTTCATACTAGATTTTGAAATTTTCTAAGATTTCAGATTTTAAAATCCACTGTATGTCCTTTTGTGAGAAAACTGGACTGAATGGGCGGACAAAGTAAATTGTTTTTAAAGCATTGTACGTCCCTTTAATTAACTCAATCGCCAGAACCCTTAACAGCGCGCGTTTTCATAGCAGATTTTGAAATTTTCTGAGATTTCAGATTTTAAAATACACTCTATGTCCTTTTGCGGGAAAACAGGACAACATGGGCGGACAAAGTAAATTGTTTTTAAAGCATTGTACGTCCCTTTAACTAACCCAATCGCCGAAAGCCTTAACAGAGCGAGTTTTCATACTCGATTTTGAAATTTTCCCAGATTTCAGATTTTAAAATCCACTGTATGTCCTTTTGTGGGAAAACAGGACTGAGTGGGCGGACAAAGTAAATTGTTTTTAAAGCATTGTACGTCCTTTTAACTAACCCAATCGCCAGAACCCTTAACAGAGGGAGTTTTCATATTAGATTTTGAATTTTCCCAGATTTCAGATTTTAAAATCCACTGTAAGTCCTTTTGTGGGAAAACAGGACTGAGTGGGCGGACAAAGTAAATTGTTTTTAAAGTATTGTACGTCCCTTTAACTAAATCAATCGCCAGAGCACTTAACAGCGCGCGTTTTCATACTAGATTTTGAAATTTTCTGAGGTTTCAGATTTTAAAATCCACTGTAAGTCCTTTTGTGGGAAAACAGGACAACATGGGCTGACTACGAAAGTTGTTTTTAAAGCATTGTACGTCCCTTTAACTAACCCAATCGCCAGAACCCTTAACAGAGCGAGTTTTCATACTAGATTTTGAAATTTTCCCAGATTTCAGATTTTAAAATCCACTGTAAGACCTTTTGTGGGAAAACAGGACAACATGGGCGGAGAAAGTAAATTGTTTTTAAAGCATTTTACGTCCCTTTAAGTAAATCAATCGCTGAAATACTTAACAGCGCGCGTTTTCATAGTAGATTTTGAAATTTTCTGAGATTTCAGATTTTAAAATCCACTGTAAGTCCTTTGTGGGAAAACAGGACAACATGGGCTGACTACGAAAGTTGTTTTTAAAGCATTGTACGTCCCTTTAACTAAATCAATCGCCAAAATACTTAACAGCGCGCGTTTTCATACTAGATTTTGAAATTTTTTGAGATTTCAGATTTTAAAATCCACTGTAAGTCCTTTTGTGGAAAAACAATACTGAGGGGGGGAGAAAGTAAATTGTTTTTAAAGCGTTATACGACCCTTTAACTAACTCAATCGCCAGAACTCTTAACAGCTCGCGTTTTCATACTAGATTTTGAAATTTTCTGAGATTTCAGATTTTAAAATCCACTGTAAGTCCTTTTGTGTGAAAACATGACAACATAGGCGGACAAAGTAAATTGGTTTTAAAGCATTTTACGTCCCTTTAAGTAAATCAATCGCTGAAATACTTAACAGCGCGCGTTTTCATAGTAGATTTTGAAATTTTCTAAGATTTCAGATTTTAAAATCCACTGTATGTCCTTTTGTGGGAAAACTGTTTTAGCAGAACGCTGTCCGTCAACGTATATGATGTAGATGGTAAAACTCTACAAGGTGTCGACCGAGAGATATCCCTTGGCTGTTGAGATTTGCGGTTCGTCGATCGACTCGGAACCAGAGCGTTAGACGGACTAGGTCTGCGACTCTCACGATCATTGGACGAACGTGGTTCCCTGGCGGAGTTTCGGGACGAACGAGGTCTCTTATTATTTGTGCGAGCCAGCGATTTGCGATTGTTGTTGCCCCTTTTCGACATCGCGGCCTTCTTCGGACCAGACGAACGAGGTCTGTTATCCGCTTTGTGGAGAAGCGTGTGATGCATATCACCGCAACGCTTACATTTGCCAGTACTCTCGCACGTCCGCCAGGTATGGTCGTGACTCAAACAGCCAGCACAGTACTTATATATCGTCACCAACTTCATTCGCTCATCGTAGTCTGCCTTCGAGAATCTTCCGCAAAATCGTAACGGGTGGTTTTTTAAACAGACTCGACACACCATCTTCTTATTGTTGTCGCCTTGTTTGTACTTTTTCGCCGAAACCATGATACTGTTAGCTGAAATTATGAAATATTTGAAACTCAAGATGTAGGGAGAATTACCAGTTTCACAACTGGTCGAGTAATTGTTCCACGTGACGTCTTCAAATCCACCACCCTAACATGATCATCTTTACCCGAATGCAAATTCACTACGCGACCTAGGCGCCATTCATTGTTAGGCACGTTGTCTTCGCGGATGACCACCATCTCACCGAACTCTAAGTCCTTCCTCAAACACTTCCACTTATTCCTCTTCTGTAGCTCTTTTAAGTATTCTTCCTTCCAACGAAGACATAAACGTTGGTTTAGAGCCTTGACTCTTTGCCATCGGTTTGCTATCGAGGGTAAAGGGTCTGCGATCTGCAATTCCGGTGGGGACAGTAAAGGGCCACCAATCAAGAAATGACCTGGCGTAAGAGCATCCAGGCAATCGGTATTATCTGCCAAAGGGCATAATGGGCGCGAATTCAAGCACGCCTCGACACGTGCTAGGAGAGTGGAGAACTCCTCAAAAGAATATTTCAAGCTCCCTGCCAGCCTCTTGAAATGGTGTTTAAAACTTTTGACACCTGCTTCCCAGAGACCTCCCATATGAGGTGCACCAGCAGGGTTGAAATGCCATGTTAACCCCCTAGGTCCGTAAGTAGCATTCACCTGGGAACCTGATTCCTTAAGAAAATTCCGAAATTCACTTCTTAAGATTTTCGACGCTCCTACAAAATTGGTCCCGTTATCAGAATACATATCGGTAGGGTATCCACGACGAGAAATGAATCTAGCCAAAGCAGCCAAGAATGCAGACGTGGATAAATTACTAACCGCTTCCAAATGAATAGCCTTCGTAGCAAAGCAAATAAACAGACACACGTAGCCCTTAGTTATAAGACACGCTCTGCCTGTGTAATTTCGAATGTCAAAGGGCCCAGCAAAATCTACAACAGTGCTAGCGAAAGGACGCGTGAAAACGGTACGAGACGTAGGTAAAGCTGCCATTATTTGACTCTGAGTCATTCCCCTATAGATAGTACACGTCCTGCAACGCCCTACGACGGTCTTTATCAAATTCTTAGACCTGCGCATGTAGAATTCGGTTCTCAAGACTCTTAGCATCAATTGGTTTCCGCCATGCAAAGTCAACCGATGGATAAAATCGATCAACAGATAAGAAAATCGACTCGCTGTCGGTAAAAGAATCGGAAACCTTTCGTTGTACTTGAGGTTCACCGCATTAGCCAGTCTGCCACCGACTCTCATCAAACCATCTCCATCTAAAGAGGGATTTAAATTCAAAAGTTCTCCTTCAACAATCTTCTCTCCATCAGACAACCGCCGGTATTCCTGAGGGTACCAAGCTTGTTGAGCTATTTTTATCAGTTTTCCCCTCACCCTCTGGATTTCGTGTGGAGTAATCTCCAAAGAACCACAACGCTAGCGTTCTCTATCAAAAACCCTAAACACTAAGGCCATCACACGCAACGCCCTCGAATAGGAAGAAAACCGATTCAAAAGGTCATCGAACTCCCTAAAATAAGTGAAGAAAACCATGTGGCACTTTTCTTCCTCCTTAGTGTCATATTCCTCGGGAATAGGATTACGCCACTCGTCGGTAGGATAACCTAACCATTGGGGACCATGCCACCACAGATTGTCCGTCGCCAAATCCTGCGGTTGAGCTCCTCGACTTATCAAATCAGCCGGATTCTGCTCCGACCGAACATGCCTCCAGCAGGCCTTATTCAGGTGCTCTGTCACCTTTGCAACCCGATTAGCAACAAAAGTTTTCCACGAACTGGGTGGTTTTTGAAGCCAAGCTAAAACTATGGTAGAATCTGTCCACCCATAGAATTTTATTCTTGATGCGTCAAATTTCAAATTCGCCTTCACAGCTTCCATCAACTCAGTCAATAAGACAGCCCCGCAAAGTTCCAGCCTAGGTAACGAAATTGTCTTCAAAGGAGCGACCCTCGACTTAGCCAACAACAGATGGGTTTGAATAGCACCTAAATCATCCCCTATACGAATGTATATACACGCCCCGTATGCTTTCTCCGAAGCATCAGAGAACCCATGAACCTCCACATTATAATCGGGTCGAAAACCTACCCAACGAGGTATTTTTATATTGTTAATGAAACTATATTCATTAAGAAATTGCTTCCATTTCGCAAGGCTCTCCGGGGTCAAAAATTCATCCCAATCAGTCTTCTCGCTCCATATTTTCTGCATGATCATTTTTGCAGTGACAACTATCGGACCTAACCATCCAGCAGGATCGAAGAGCTTGGCTATAATCGACAATACCTCTCTTTTCGTAAAATTCTCCTTAATATCGATTGTCGTTGTCGTGAAGAAGAACTGATCAGATCTGGCATTCCATCGTACGCCCAGGGTTTTGATCGAGCTAATATCCTCGAATTCCAAAAAATCTTCCCTCAACAAGTGATCAGAAGGCAATCCCTGCAGAATTCTCTTGTCGTTTGAGGTCCACTTCCTCATCGAGAAACCCGCAGAAGTCAACGCCGCTCTTAATTGGTCCCGAGCGGCTATCGCGCCAGAAACATCATGAGCCCCAGCTAACGCATCATCTACGTACATCATCTCACGTAAAATTTCAGAGGCTAAAGGCCATTCTGCCTCACCGTCGTCAGCGAGTTGAAGCAACGTTCTTATTGCCAAAAAAGGAGCACAATTTACCCCGAACGTGACGGTTCTCAACTCGAAATCCTCTACTTCCTTATCCAATTCCTTACGAAAAACTGTTCGCTGATACTTTATTTGATCAGGGTCCAAAAGAATCTGCCGATACATCTTCTCAATGTCCCCGTTAAAGACATATCGGTAAAAATCGGTTGAGCTTATACAAAACAAGAGGCCTAAGCTAAACACAATTACAGCGTAATGTTAAAAATATAAAGCTTAGATAAGATTAAATTACAGTACAAAAAGCTTAAATTAATATACTAGCGCCCTCTGTTGGTGGCTAGGCCTCTTCATGTCGATCGTTGAGATGGGATTTTCCAATCTCCGGACTTAAACATTCCGGCGCCCTTGCAGTACTGCAATCAAGGAAAAACGGCTCCAACGTTAATGCTATAGCAAAGGAAATAAAAGAACTAAGAAAAAGATTATATTAATTCAAATGTGATTGATTTATTTTTCCAAAATTCGAAAAAAAAAAAGAAATGACGCTAAAACTACATCAGCTCACGGTCCTCAGGATCCAGTGGGTATCCGTCAGCTGCATTAAGGAAAAATAATGAATTTATTACTATAAATAAAAAATTATATTTAATAGGTATCATGGTTACAAGCGATGTGTTGCATACTTATGTATTATACAGAACACAATCCAGAAATCAGATAGCCGAAAATCGAAAACTGGGCCAAAGGTTTGCCCATCGTACCACCAAATACCCCATTGTATGATTTTGCTGTACACGTCACAGCCTAATCTGATTCCAACTGGGGCCGCTATAAAAAACGTTGGGTCTGCCAGTTGTAGTCCCGGAAACTCGTCCACTATCCTCCCGTCTATCGATCTTGACGGTGTGAGACCATCCAGCTTATTTCGCACCTCCGCATACGTTTCGACTGTGTCGCTGCTGCCGTAGTTCCCTCTCACAACTAAGAGCACCCGCTCCGAGCGTCCTACTTTTATCGTCTTTGCGCCAAGCCGACGAACTACCTTCTCCGAAATGATGGTACGCTCTGCAGTGGGATCGATGACTGCTCTTTCAGTGACGTATCGTCCATGCGCAACAACGTTGACCACAGCAGTTGGTTTTAGCAGAACGCTGTCCGTCAACGTATATGATGTAGATGGTAAAACTCTACAAGGTGTCGACCGAGAGATATCCCTTGGCTGTTGAGATTTGCGGTTCGTCGATCGACTCGGAACCAGAGCGTTAGACGGACTAGGTCTGCGACTCTCACGATCATTGGACGAACGTGGTTCCCTGGCGGAGTTTCGGGACGAACGAGGTCTCTTATTATTTGTGCGAGCCAGCGATTTGCGATTGTTGTTGCCCCTTTTCGACTTCGCGGCCTTCTTCGGACCAGACGAACGAGGTCTGTTATCCGCTTTGTGGAGAAGCGTGTGATGCATATCACCGCAACGCTTACATTTGCCAGTACTCTCGCACGTCCGCCAGGTATGGTCGTGACTCAAACAGCCAGCACAGTACTTATATATCGTCACCAACTTCATTCGCTCATCGTAGTCTGCCTTCGAGAATCTTCCGCAAAATCGTAACGGGTGGTTTTTTAAACAGACTCGACACACCATCTTCTTATTGTTGTCGCCTTGTTTGTACTTTTTCGCCGAAACCATGATACTGTTAGCTGAAATTATGAAATATTTGAAACTCAAGATGTAGGGAGAATTACCAGTTTCACAACTGGTCGAGTAATTGTTCCACGTGACGTCTTCAAATCCACCACCCTAACATGATCATCTTTACCCGAATGCAAATTCACTACGCGACCTAGGCGCCATTCATTGTTAGGCACGTTGTCTTCGCGGATGACCACCATCTCACCGAACTCTAAGTCCTTCCTCAAACACTTCCACTTATTCCTCTTCTGTAGCTCTTTTAAGTATTCTTCCTTCCAACGAAGACATAAACGTTGGTTTAGAGCCTTGACTCTTTGCCATCGGTTTGCTATCGAGGGTAAAGGGTCTGCGATCTGCAATTCCGGTGGGGACAGTAAAGGGCCACCAATCAAGAAATGACCTGGCGTAAGAGCATCCAGGCAATCGGTATTATCTGCCAAAGGGCATAATGGGCGCGAATTCAAGCACGCCTCGACACGTGCTAGGAGAGTGGAGAACTCCTCAAAAGAATATTTCAAGCTCCCTGCCAGCCTCTTGAAATGGTGTTTAAAACTTTTGACACCTGCTTCCCAGAGACCTCCCATATGAGGTGCACCAGCAGGGTTGAAATGCCATGTTAACCCCCTAGGTCCGTAAGTAGCATTCACCTGGGAACCTGATTCCTTAAGAAAATTCCGAAATTCACTTCTTAAGATTTTCGACGCTCCTACAAAATTGGTCCCGTTATCAGAATACATATCGGTAGGGTATCCACGACGAGAAATGAATCTAGCCAAAGCAGCCAAGAATGCAGACGTGGATAAATTACTAACCGCTTCCAAATGAATAGCCTTCGTAGCAAAGCAAATAAACAGACACACGTAGCCCTTAGTTATAAGACACGCTCTGCCTGTGTAATTTCGAATGTCAAAGGGCCCAGCAAAATCTACAACAGTGCTAGCGAAAGGACGCGTGAAAACGGTACGAGACGTAGGTAAAGCTGCCATTATTTGACTCTGAGTCATTCCCCTATATATAGTACACGTCCTGCAACGCCCTACGACGGTCTTTATCAAATTCTTAGACCTGCGCATGTAGAATTCGGTTCTCAAGACTCTTAGCATCAATTGGTTTCCGCCATGCAAAGTCAACCGATGGATAAAATCGATCAACAGATAAGAAAATCGACTCGCTGTCGGTAAAAGAATCGGAAACCTTTCGTTGTACTTGAGATTCACCGCATTAGCCAGTCTGCCACCGACTCTCATCAAACCATCTCCATCTAAAGAGGGATTTAAATTCAAAAGTTCTCCTTCAACAATCTTCTCTCCATCAGACAACCGCCGGTATTCCTGAGGGTACCAAGCTCGTTGAGCTATTTTTATCAGTTTTCCCCCCACCCTCTGGATTTCGTGTGGAGTAATCTCCAAAGAACCACAACGCTAGCGTTCTCTATCAAAAACCCTAAACACTGAGGCCATCACACGCAACGCCCTCGAATAGGAAGAAAACCGATTCAAAAGGTCATCGAACTCCCTAAAATAAGTGAAGAAAACCATGTGGCACTTTTCTTCCTCCTTAGTGTCATATTCCTCGGGAATAGGATTACGCCACTCGTCGGTAGGATAACCTAACCATTAGGGACCATGCCACCACAGATTGTCCGTCGCCAAATCCTGCGGTTGAGCTCCTCGACTTATCAAATCAGCCGGATTCTGCTCCGACCGAACATGCCTCCAGCAGGCCTTATTCAGGTGCTCTGTCACCTTTGCAACCCGATTAGCAACAAAAGTTTTCCACGAACTGGGTGGTTTTTGAAGCCAAGCTAAAACTATGGTAGAATCTGTCCACCCATAGAATTTTATTCTTGATGCGTCAAATTTCAAATTCGCCTTCACAGCTTCCATCAACTCAGTCAATAAGACAGCCCCGCAAAGTTCCAGCCTAGGTAACGAAATTGTCTTCAAAGGAGCGACCCTCGACTTAGCCAACAACAGATGGGTTTGAATAGCACCTAAATCATCCCCTATACGAATGTATATACACGCCCCGTATGCTTTCTCCGAAGCATCAGAGAACCCATGAACCTCCACATTATAATCGGGTCGAAAACCTACCCAACGAGGTATTTTTATATTGTTAATGAAACTATATTTATTAAGAAATTGCTTCCATTTCGCAAGGCTCTCCGGGGTCAAAAATTCATCCCAATCAGTCTTCTCGCTCCATATTTTCTGCATGATCATTTTTGCAGTGACAACTATCGGACCTAACCATCCAGCAGGATCGAAGAGCTTGGCTATAATCGACAACACCTCTCTTTTCGTAAAATTCTCCTTAATATCGATTGTCGTTGTCGTGAAGAAGAACTGATCAGATCTGGCATTCCATCGTACGCCCAGGGTTTTGATCGAGCTAATATCCTCGAATTCCAAAAAATCTTCCCTCAACAAGTGATCAGAAGGCAATCCCTGCAGAATTCTCTTGTCGTTTGAGGTCCACTTCCTCATCGAGAAACCCGCAGAAGTCAACGCCGCTCTTAATTGGTCCCGAGCGGCTATCGCGCCAGAAACATCATGAGCCCCAGCTAACGCATCATCTACGTACATCATCTCACGTAAAATTTCAGAGGCTAAAGGCCATTCTGCCTCACCGTCGTCAGCGAGTTGAAGCAACGTTCTTATTGCCAAAAAAGGAGCACAATTTACCCCGAACGTGACGGTTCTCAACTCGAAATCCTCTACTTCCTTATCCAATTCCTTACGAAAAACTATTCGCTGATACTTTATTTGATCAGGGTCCAAAAGAATCTGCCGATACATCTTCTCAATGTCCCCGTTAAAGACATATCGGTAAAAACGCCATCTAACAAACAAAAGTTTCAAATCATTCTGCAATACAGGCCCGGTAAATAAGGTGTCGTTCAAGCTCAATCCACATGATGTTTTACTAGACGCGTTGAAATCGACCCAAACCTTTGTGGAAGAGCTTTCAGGCTTCAAAACCGCGTGATGAGGTAAATAATACGAATCGCCTTCCCTCACATCCTTAAAATTCACCTTCGCCATATGATCCAAAGATTCATATTCCAATAAAACCGCATCATAATCCAATTTGAGAGATGGGTTTCGAAGTAGGGAAGCTTCGTTCCGCAAAAACTGTTTGTAGGCCCTTGGGCGAGAAGAGCCAAGGCAAGCCAGAGAATCATACTGCGGCCTGATAGGTAATGATACTATGTATCGCCCAGCCGAATTCCTACGTACTGTTTTCTTAAAATATCACAGTACTCATCATCAGGCGACATCTTCGAATGTCTTGGAGGTTCCTCCAATTTCCAGAACCTCTCCAGCTGCTTATCCAATTCCAATTCAGTGCAATACGACACGAGAGTTGTATAGCTATTGGAACGCGGTTCGGGTAGTGACCCTGTCAGAACCCAACCAAATATACTCTCCTGGGCCATCAAATTCCCCAGAAGATTTTTCCTAACACCCTCCAACATCACGCTAGGATATATGTCGCCTCCAATTAGGATGTCCACTCGATTGCTCTCATTAAACTTAGGATCAGCTAATGTGATCCCCGAAAAAGCTGCAGATCGCGATATGTTAATAGTTGAGCTGGGTAACATTCTGGTTAACTTCGGCAACACCAAACCGATTGCCTCCACACGAGGTTGATCGCCCGACAGAGAAGTTAAGACAAACGAACATTGTCTTTGGACTGCACCAGCACATTCTCCATTCAAACTAGAGACCTTAGCATGTATATTCACCGCCGGCAATCCCAATCTCCTCTGTAATCCTTCCGAAATGAAGGTAGCTTGAAACCCTGAATCTATTAGGGCCCTAGCTCTAAACGTTTCCCCTCGGTGGTATATACCAACTACGGCAGTTCCCAAAAGTATCTGCCTCGACGTAGCAGCAAAACAATTTTGCACCTCACCATTCAACCCGACTGCACCGCTAGAACTTGGCGTATCCAAAACGCCCGAAGAGGATCCAGACACCTCTCGATGCAGTAGAGTGTGGTGCTTCAACTTGCACACCGTACAACCAACAGTACTCTTACACTCATTGAGTCTATGACCACCTGTGAGACAATTGATACAAAGACTGTACCTCTTCACGACCCAAAACCGTCTCTCAGGAGGTAAATCCAAAAATTTCGGACAAGTATCCACCAAATGGTCTCCCGAACAATATTTGCAAACTTTCCTATTTAATCTAGTGGAAAAGGATCGAACTCCCCTTTTCGGATTAGAAAGAGTTTCAGGGGCAGGCCTAGAACCGCTAACAACTGGTTCAAAATTTCGAATTTCAGACACAGTTTCTAGAGATTGAAACCGTGATGTCAAAAAATTATCTAAATCCTTCCATTTGGGAATCTCCACCTTGTTTTGGATTGTCTGTTCCCAGAGAGACAAAGTTAGCACCGGCAGCTTGGTGGAACACAAATAAACAAAAATTGGATCCCAATTGGAGATATTAATATCGTGCATCTTAAGTGCCGATATCGAATTATTAATATCCCGTTACAACCTCTTAATATCCTGGGCTGCTTCGGATTTGACCGGTGCTAGAGTAAACAAAACCTTCAGCTGGGAATTCACCAAAATTCTCTTATTTTCGTACCTGTCCTTCAGATTATTCCACGCCTCCTGGAATCCATTAACAGTGAGAGGAGATTTTTTTACAATTTCTAAGGCTTCACCACGCGTGAACTGCCTCAAATAAAAGAGCTGTTCCACTTGTGAAATGTTGGCCCCGTTCACATAAACAGCAGTGAACATGTCGCGAAATGATGGCCAAGATTTGTAGTCCCCATGAAATACCTCCATGGTACAAGGGGGTAGCTGCATGCTATGTCGAATGCGGTTCTCGTTGCCTTGACCATTGAGACACTGTGTCGATGACATCCCAGCTTGGTTGACCAAGGTCTGGGAAAGTTCACCCATTAGTGAGGCAACAGTAATGTATCCTAACCTACAGTGTCCAAAAAGTTCACGGGCAGCTTCCCGATCACCTTCCAAATCTTCCTCGTCACCTGTGGCAAAGGCCTCGTAGGAATCCCTCACCCTTGCCCATAGTGACTTGAACTCCTCCTTCTGGATCTTAATGGAGAAGGTCGTGTTACCTTCCTGAGGAGTAGCATTGAATTCCCTCTCAAAATCCAGGAATATTTGGGCAAATCTCTCAAATGTCAATAATCTCCTCGACTTCGGCATCTCGAATATTATTAATAGTAGCTAACAACAACAACAAAAAACGAAAACCAAAGGGAACCAACAGAATAGTTGAGTTTCTGTTCCACACTATTCGAAGACTAATTCCCAAACGAAATTAAAATCAAGTAAAAATTCTCAAAAATGAAATAAATAATAACCTGAACCTGAGCAAAACTAGAAAACGTTCGTAACTAATCTCGCGATGCAGAACCGAAAACGGAGAGACTCAAAAAAATAAACAAAAGGTCACCGCGATCAACTTGGCGCCTTATCGAAAGCCTAACAAAGTAATATATGTCCAATGAAACGGGCATATATTTCCAAAAATATGACACGCTTCGCGAAACTAAGCCAACAGGACGAATTCCCAATGGCCAATATCCCGATGACTATTATAGTCCTCCAAAATCAAATAAAGGAACAATAAAAAAATACAAAGGGTGAAAAAGCAGTTTCGAACAACTACTCGTTCTCACTTTTAATCCACTTTGTATATATAGTATGCAAATATATGTATATAATATTGATATATAGTTAAATAAATTAAAATCAAATTATAAATCAAATCAAATTAAAGAAAAAACACAGATTTCAGAAAATTAAATTTATCTAATTAAAATTAGATAAAAAAAAAATTACAAATGTAAAGTTATCAAAAAATAAAAATAATCCCAAATGAATAAATATAAGAATAAAAAAGAACAAACGGAAGCCCATAAATTAATTTTAATGTGTTATCTCACTTTTACATTAACTTAAAATTCGTTAAAAAATTCGAATTCTAAGTGAATAACATTTAATTTATGGGTACTTCTTTCATGTATCCGGTGGATTTGAAATATTAATATAAATGGTAATGAGCTTCGCTATTTAGCCCATGTACAATAACCAATTATAACCCAACTATCAACTTATAACCGATATCAAATTGGGTGGTTGAATTCGATTTCCAACTGTGATATTCACACCTCAATTTGACATCCTAGTCACTATTGACTTACAAGTTACAAGTTAAGAAAAGTTGGTATAACAGTGCATAAACTTTGGTTCCTATATTCGATAAATTTACAAAGTGTGACAGTGCTATCGCAATTATAACACACCACTTTGTAAATATATATGCACTGTTATAAATTCTATATAAAAGCAAAGTTTTGTTGTCTAGTTAACAGAACTTTTTTTATATAGAATTACCACCAAAAATCAAAAAAATATAAAAGTAAAAACAAAAACAACTTTACCTTACAATCTCAAGGTTACTCTAATGGTTGATGAGAAGGTCACACGACGGCAAAATACAAAAAAAGCACAGTTCCAAAATCCGGCTCGTCTGGACCAAATGATAATTCGTGGACTGTATGGATGTCGATGGTGGCGAAGATACTGTTGTGGTGGTTGGTGGTTGCGGCGACTCCTCCTGTTTCTTCGCTATATACTGTATATAAGGTGTGAAGGGCAAAGGCTGTAAATAGTCGTCTGTCTGTTGACTTCAATTGTGGAACACTATGAAAAAAAAGGGAACCAAAATTAAAATAAGTTCCAAGTTGATAACCAATTTACAAAGAAGCAAGACACTTTCCTTTTTCTTGTTGACTGTTTAATTACCACTTTTCCTTTTGTGCATTCAACTAGACGATTGGGGATTTCAGTTTCCGTTCCATTTAAATTCTTAAATTTCTTGATTTTTTTTTTTCTTTATTTTACAGAAAAATTGTGAGGTTTTGGATTCTTCAAAAAATAAATTCACGTTCTTTGATTTATTTTTCACCAATTTTAAATAAATATAATTTTTTTTTATTCTTTTAGTTTCAAATATGTATATACAAATTTTTATTCTTTTACTTTTTTTTGCTCACAAAATTATATACTTTTAAATACAACAGAATTATCACATCAAATATGAAATTGTTCAGTAAACAAGTTAAGTTGTATCACTTTGGATTAACAAATTAGAATAAAAAAAGTTGAGCTTATACAAAACAAGAGGCCTAAGCTAAACACAATTGCAGCGTAATGTTAAAAATATAAAGCTTAGATAAGATTAAATTACAGTACAAAAAGCTTAAATTAATATACTAGCGCCCTCTGTTGGTGGCTAGGCCTCTTCATGTCGATCGTTGAGATGGGATTTTCCAATCTCCGGACTTAAACACCTAGTATGAAAACTCGCTCTGTTAAGGGTTCTGGCGATTGGGTTAGTTAAAGGGACGTACAATGCTTTAAAAACAATTTACTTTGTCCGCCCACTCAGTCCTGTTTTCCCACAAAAAGACACAGTGGATTTTAAAATCTGAAATCTGGGAAAATTTCAAAACCTAGTATGAAAACTCGCTCTGTTAAGGGTTCTGGCGATTGGGTTAGTTAAAGAGACGTACAATGTTTTAAAAACAATTTACTTTGTCCGCCCACTCAGTCCTGTTTTCCCACAAAAGTATTAAAAAAGTATTTTTTTTATGAATGTTTGACTTTTTCCTTTTCTATTGAAAGGTTTAAAGTCACAATTTCTAATAATTTTAATTGAATTTCTTTTTTTTTCTCGCAATTGCTTTTGTGTTTCAATATTATTTAATTGTTTTGTCCGGTAGTGATTTTCTATAATTTTGCAAAGCCTATCCAATGTCTTATTTTGTATTTTAAATTCTTCCAATTTTCCTCAATCAATTTCGTAATTGATTTTAAATGCTTGTTTTCCTCCACCAACAAGCTGCCTAATTCCGGTTTCGAAGATTCATGTGTAGTATTTGGTCTGCTTCGTTTTGGGTCCGGTGATGGAGTTCGTGAAATGCGTCTTTTTGATGTTGATGGAGTTTCTGAATTCATAGCATTTTCTGATATTGTCAGATTTACCTCACACATACTTGTCAGATTTACCTCACACATACTTGTCAGATTTACCTTATACATGCTTTCATTTTCTTTTTCGGATTCATTTAGCAGCAAATCGATTGAGGATTCTGCAAAATCTTTAGAGGAAATAATACCATCTACACTTCGATAGATTCCCGTCAGTCTTGCCACGGTTTCCTCTGTATCTGATAGAACATATTTATTTTTAATATAGACTTTCCAGTCTGCCCAAGTTTTTTTCCATCCATTCAATCTTTGGTTGGTGGTCCACATGAATTAAATTTTTTCGCCAAATCAGCCCACAATGCTTCCTTAGCCACACGGTCCCCTTTGACATAACCTCTGCCGATATCAACATACGACTCCATGAAATCGATAAACACTTTTTCTTGTTGTGGATTTCTGTGCTTTCCCCTTGTTAAAATATATTAAATTAAAATTAATTTAAATAATTTTTAAATATTACACACATTTTGGATATCATATGTTTTCTTTTCATTTTGAGTTGCCAATGGACAAAAAGTTTATAAAACATAAAAGTTTTGTTTTAAATAAAAAGTGGTTTTGCTAGAAAAATCTGGTGGTAACTTAACTTCATATTGTAATTTTTTTAAATGTTATTTTCTTTTTATATTGAACAAAATATGAAAAATTTTTGTAGAAAAATATAAAAAATAGTTCAAAATAATAAAAAAAAAACAATCGAAACAATTTTATTTTCCCTTAAATAAAGTTTTGTGTAATTTTATCTATTTAAAACCCATAAAAATACTAGAAAATTGAAAGTGGTTTCATTCCGATAAAATTTTTCGGTTTACTTTTTCTAAAGAAGCAAAATACGGAATAAATTCCACTTTCGATCGGAATGGAGTTCTATGACAGGCCTATATGAAAGTCTTTTTTGATGATTATAGATGTAATGTATAACTATGATATTCTTTTTTGATGATTAAATTATCAAAGTTTGGTTGTTGTAGTATGTTAATTATACTCATTTTTGTTTTAGTTTAAAACCAAGTTGTTTTAGAAATTCACGATTGTGTCTACTGAGATTCTCTGTCCTCTGTTTTTGTGTATTTTTTATTTTTTTTTTATTTGTGATAATTTCTTAAAATCTTTAGTTCTTGTTGCTGGAGCTGAGTGTAATAAGTTTTATGTCAGTGTGTCTATAGTGTTCCTATAGTATTCTTATTTATTTGAAGAGCCTTAGAATATTAGACGGCTCTATATCATGGCAAAGTTAATTGCCGAAGTTTTGAGAAATAAGAATAACTGTATTTGAAGTCAGAATTATTTCTAATTTTATTCACAATATTCTTCAGCTTATATACTATTTCTTATTCTATGTTTTTGTTAGAGGTCGAAGTGTTGCGAATGCAACCTGTTATAATTCTAAGTAGTATGCATTGAATTTGTATTTACTAAAATTTTATAATTCATAGTATGCTTAGAATTTTTCATTATTAATTTTTCATTCGTCAACTTGAATTCATAAAATAAAGATACCATTTTTATACAAACGGAAAACACGCTATTGAATCGCTTATAGTTTTCTTATAATAATCTTAAACTATTTGTTTCCCCTACGTATTTTTGTCTATGTTTTCTTTTTCCCTTAAATCTATTGAGTTAGCAACATTGGTGTTGAGAAGTTTTAATTTGTGTGCTCTCTAGCAAAATATTTAAAATTACTTAAAAAGTGGTTAAAGCAAATAATAAAAATATAAAAAGCTTTTTTTCAAAGTAAATCATATACCGAGAATTTTGTTTTAATAAAATAAGATGGGTAAAGGCCGGAGAAGCGTTAAAACGACTCCAAAAATTAATCATAAACTCTGTGGACATACAAATTAGTGGTAAACGAAGAAGAAGAAGATTTTATTGAGTGTGACAAGTGCGCCAAAATTTTTCATGTTCTCTGCACTTCACTTGATAAACGCAAGTATGAGTTCTTTTTACATCATAATGATGAAGAGTTTGAGTGTCACATATGTGATGGTAGTGGTGATGTAAAAGCTAAACTAAAAGAAATCAAAACAGAACTCAAAAAGCTTGATCAGCTGTCGACTTTAAACGAAACCATTACTTTTTTTTCCACCTGGCGTATCGGCAGTTGATTCAGTTATTAAATTAACTAATGATGTGGGCGTTAAACTGCAAGCTGAAAATATTGATGAAGCATTTTTTATTAAAAATAGAAATGGTCATAGTAATACCCCAAATAAACAGAAATTAATTGTTAAGTTTAGCTCAAAGAAAACTAAGGAGCAGCTGATGAATGTCAAACCAAAACTAAAAGAAAATGTAGCCACTCAAAAGGTGTTTATCCGTGACTATTTAAGCCGAGAAACACACAGCTTGTTAAGACATGCTAAAACTTTAAGAAATGTTGGGTATAGCTCAGTTTATGCTGCCAGTGGAAAAATTTTTGCTAAAAAGGGCGATTTGTCTAAGCCTATAATCATTAGATGTGAGGAAGATGTGGATAATCTCTTACTAGAGGCAACTACTAACAAACCAAGAACGCGAAGATCTTCTGTTGGAAATGCAGCGAACATAGTTTAGCAGTCTTGAAATGCAATTCGATCTACTCGTCACTACTTTTTTGTTTTTGTCATAATTTTCTTTTTATTTTTTTATTATTATGTTTAACAATCATTACTTTTGCAAATTAGAATCTTTTTAAAATCATTTTAAAAATAGTAATTCACATATTGATATTATTAGTATAAATATCAGAAGTATTGCTTCAATTGATAAATTTAAAGATTTAATTGTTAATCTTCCACGACTAACATATATTATAGCAATTCAGGAGACTTGGTTTCATAGGGATCATACGCAATTATATAATATATATGGATATCACAGTATTCACTCTTGTAGATGGGATGGTTACGGTGGGACCACTATTTATATTAGTGATCAAGCAAAATATACATGCAATATTTGCGAGAGTAATAATTATGTTGATTACATAGTCTTGACATTATACGAATTAACAATAAAAGGAAACCCGATCATCGTTGGGTCTTTTTATAGATCTCAAAAGTGTAGTACAAACAATTTTCTATGTTTTATAGACAACTTACTTTCTTGCTAAGGTCGTGATCCATGCATTATTGTAGGTGACTCGAATATTGATATGTTAAGAGAGCAGGAAAGTGAAGAATTGTGGTCTATTTTGCAATATTACGATATTAATAATTGTCATACGCTAATTACTCGTCCGGATAGTAAAACTTCAATAGATCACGTATATAGTAATGTACAAAAGTTATTGCATATAGACTCTGTTGAGTGCGATTTATCGGACCACAATATTGTATCTTGCAGAATTGCTTTTGACGTTTATAGAAAAAATATTCGACAAGTTTCATACACTCAGTGTGACTATAATCATGTTAAACAATATATTCGAAATCACATATCTAGTATAAGCCAAATTGGTGATCCATCGGCCGACACAGTGACCTTAATATCGTGCATTAATGACGCGGTGACAAACTCAAGTTCTATAAAAACTAGAAAAAGGGACTTAAGAATGAAATCACACCCTGAATTAATATTAATTTACAAAAACTAATTGTCTATAAACAGAAACTTTTAAAACAAAAGTAATAGATTGAAAAGAATTAGCGATATCATTAAAAGGGCTTGCAGAGAATCCATGAACAACTATTATCGTGATGTCTTGGATGAAGTAAATCATGATCCACGAAAGAGTTGGAACTTTATAAATAAATCACTTGGTAGAGATTCTAATAAATGTATAAATATAATTGATGATAATGGTGAACTTATTGCTAGTGATTCTCGAAAAGCTGAAGCTTTAAATAACTATTTTATTCAATCAGTTAAGGATTTAAGGTATATAATTGAACGAAATCCAGTTGATTCGTATAATTCTCTCGGAACAATGCGATTTTATGATGGTATATTCAAACTGGGATACACAACTTCGACGGAAGCAAATAATATTTTATCAAATTTAAATATTCGGAAAAGTTCTGGTCACGATCAAGTTTAGAATTTTACAATTCTAAAACATTGTAAAGATGATGTATCTACTCATCTTATGCGCATATTTAACAACATGATTGATTTGGGAATATACCCAGACATATTGAAAATCCATAAAATCACTCCAATTCCGAAAGCGAACAATGCTACTACAGCCGAATTATATCGTCCAATTGCTGTATTATCTGCTATTGATAATGTAATCGAGAGGATGTTGCACAATCAGCTTACAAATTACTTGGAGGAGCATAATCTCCTAAATGATTATCAGTATGGATTTAGAAAAGGTTGTGGTACGGAGGAAGCTGTGGTAAATGTAGTTAATTATATATGTAAAGGTTTAGATGATGGGCACAGTGGCGTCGTAGGATTATTTTTTGATCTTACTAAGGCATTCGATATTGTTGACCATGGCATTCTACTTGAAAAGTTAAGTCTATATGGAGTTCGTAATCGTGAACTGGATCTATTTGAAAGTTATCTAACAAATAGAAAACAATTTGTTCAGACAAATAAAGAAAAAAGCTTTATTGGCAGCGTAGATCATGGTGTACCGCAGGGCAGTGTATTGGGTCCATTAATGTTTACTTTGTATAAATGATATTATTCACCTTGATTTGAATGGAAAACTCTTTGTGTATGCTGATGACATTTGCATATTTTACCCATATAAATATGACACAGTGGCTAAAGCCTACATTGAAAGAGATGCAGCATTAATCGTTGAATATGTTAAAATAAATAAACTCATTTTGAATGCTAATAAAACAAAGCTGGTTAAATTTAGGCCAACTAATAGCCCAAATGATAATTTCAGTGTAAGGGTAGATGGTACCGAAATTAAGGAAGTTTCTTCAATAAATTATCTAGGAATACATTTGCAAAGTAATCTTTCCTGGAACATACATATAAAGGGTGTTTTTTATAGAGGTATAGAACTTTAAGTTGCAATAAAACAACGATGGATTATTCGATTGACATGAATTTTATTTATCCGAAAGATAATCTTGTGGCATTACATTTTAAATATGATTTCTGGCATATGACCGCCACGGCTGGCGCGGATGTAGTCCAATCTGGACGTCCAATTTTCGATGACTTTTTCCAACATTTGTGGCCGTATATCGGCAATAATACGGCGAATGTTGTCTTCCAAATGGTCAAGCGTTTGTGGCTTTACCGCATAGACCAATGACTTTACATAGCCCCACAGAAAGTAGTCTAGCGGTGTTAAATCACAAGATCTTGGAGGCCAATTCACAGGTCCAAAACGTGAAATTAGGCGGGTACCAAACGTGTCTTTCAATAAATCTATTGTGGCACGAGCTGTGTGACATGTTGCGCCGTCTTGTTGAAACCACATCTCCTGGACATCATGGTTATTCAATTCAGGAATGAAAAAGTTTGTAATCATGGCTCTATACCGATCACCATTGATTGTAACGTTCTGGCCACCATCGTTTTTGAAAAAGTACGGACCAATGATTCTACCAGCCCATAAAGCGCACCAAACAGTCAGTTTTTCTGGATGTAACGGTGTTTCCACATACACTTGAGGATTACCTTCACTCCAAATGCGGCAGTTTTGTTTGTTGACGTAGCCATTCAACCAGAAGTGCGCTTCATCGCTAAACAAAATTCGCTTATGAAAATCGGGAACAACGGTAGTCTCGTTTTGGGCCCATTCGACGAATCTACGCCTTACTTGATGATCGTTTGGCTTCAAATCTTGCACGAGTTGGATTTTCTAAGCACGCAAACCAAGATCCTTCCGCAAAATCTTCCATAAAGTGGATGGACACAGATCCAATTCCTGTGCTCGATGGCGGATGGACTCATTCGGGTCTTCCTCAATGCTACGCTCTACAGCAGCAATAGCTTCTTCTGTACGCACCGTACAGCGTCTCTGGGGATGCGAGTTATCAATAAGAGTAAACGTGGTGCGAAAACGTTCCATGGTTAATCGAATTAACTGCTCTGATGGACGATTTTGTCGACGATAAAATGGACGTAGTGCGCGATACGTTTTCCGCACAGAACCATTATTTTCGAAATAAAATTGCACTATTTGCAAGCGTTGTTCAGGCGTGAGTCTATTCATGATGAATTGCCAAACCAAACTGAGAATAAATCACTTGACAGCTGTTTAATCGGTCGCCATCTTGAAAAGTAATGCCAACTTAAAGTTCTATACCTCTATAAAAAACACCCTTTACAATATCTTAAGTCCAAAATAAGTTCGGCGATTGGAATACTCTACAAGTTCAAACATAAATTTGATGAAAATACAAAACTATCCATTTACAACGCATTGATACAAAGCCAATTTGGATATTTAACCATCTTGTATGGCTGTAAACATACAAACGAACTAAAATCCCTACAACGTATACAAAACAAAGCTCTAAAGATAGTGTACAACCTTCCTCTAAGGTACTCGACTATATCACTATACAGAAATGTTTCCAAAACGATTTTGCCAATATGTGGAATATACAAGTATGAACTTTTAATTTTTGTGTTTAAGTCCTTGAACAATATTGGTCACCATACCATACAATTTGTGCGTAACCAACATACGATATTTACGAGGAATAGCACGAGTTTAGTATTAACTCGCTGTAGGCTTGAGATTACTAAGCAACGCATTGAATATATTGGTAGTCGGGAATTTAACAACTTGCCAGAGTCTGTAAAATCAAGTAATAACATTTCATTATTTAAGACAAACTTAAAGAAATTTTTGCTAGATAACTTGGAAGATTTACTGCCTTGAAAATTTTGAAATTTCGATAAAATTATTTGTTCTTATTTCTAATATTATATGTAATTATTATTATGCATGTACTTATTATTATGCATGTAATTATTATTATTATTATCTTTTTAAATTAATTATTTAAATTATTTTCATTATTTGCTTACATCTTAAACTGTTGTTAGGATGTTATTGCTAACTCACCTCTACAATGCCTATACGGCGCAGAGGTACCTTTGGGATGATATAATGAATATTGTTTTTCCCTTAATATTTTTTAAGGGCAATATTAATTAAGTAAATGATAATTAAATAAAAAATTGGGCACTTAGTAAATTTAAAAAAAAACACTCTCGGAATTAAGACCAAAATTTCAAATTAAAATGAGAAGACCGAATAGGTTTATGTTTTTAGTTCAACTGAATTCATTTATTTCATATTTCTTAAATCTAACTTATTCTATGTATTTAATCCTAACTGTGTTATGTATTCAGCAACTCCGTTGCTTTATCTAACCTTGGAATACCTATATTCTATATTATTTGTTCAGTCACCTTAACGCTACTTTATTAATTATATTATTTTACATTAGGGTAGTTCCTACTTCTAGTATTAGTATTATTATTGTATTATAAATTCATTTTTTATTATTATAGATATTAGGTATTACTTATATCTAAAGGTTATTTATTTATATATAAAAAGTTAGTATATTATATTGATGGGAGCCAACATTCCGGCCTCATTGAAGGACTTCACGTCTTCAATTATATGGTAAAGGTGCCAATTTGTGGACCGGACGTTTATATACGCCGTTTCGAGTTCTTACCTCCGCCACTCTGACCTTGCCGTCTTCGCCTTTGATTACGGCCACGACTCTTCCGGTCACCCATTGCTGTGGCGGGCGATTGTCGTCGTGGATGATTACCACTTGACCTTCTTCGAGGTTGGACATTTCTTGATGCCACTTGGCTTTGCTCTGCAGCCCGAGGATGTAGTCCCGTGACCAGGCCTGCCAGAATGTCTGCTTGAGATTGCAGAGCAGACGCCAACGCTTGTATAACTTCGCTTCTTTGTCTTTCACGCCTTCTGCGGATTGCGACTGTTGAGCACCGCCTCTACTTCTGCGAGCATTGTTGCCATCTCTTCTTGCGTGAGCGCCATGTTGCCCACGGCTCGCAGAAGTAGGAACTTCGCTTGTTTGACAGCGGCTTCCCATAGTCCTCCGAAGTGCGGCGCCCGAGGTGGTATGAAGCTGAACTTCACCCCGGACGACGCTGCGTACGACTCGACGGCCTGTCGACTCTTGTCCAACGCTTGGTGCAGCTCTTTCAGTACGCGGCTGGCTCCGACGAAGTTCGTCGCGTTGTTGCAGTATACTTCTTTGGGTAGTCCTCTCCGGGCAGCAAACCTTTTAAAAGACATAAGAAAAGCATCAGAGGAAAGATCAGAGACTAATTATAAATGTACTGCCTTAGATGTGAAACAAACGAAAACCGCTATGTACATTTTCAATGGTGGCCGCCCACGTATTCTCAAATACACGTCAATAGGCCCACAGTAGTCGACTCCGACTATTAAAAATGGACGCGAAGCTCTCACTCTATTAGTGGGTAAATTTCCCATTATTTGGGACATAAGCTTCGGTTTATAGCGGAAGCAATGTACGCATTTGCTAACTATCCTCTTGCATTCTTCTTTCGCATTCATCAACCAAATATTCTCCCGCGAAAGAGCTATGAGTGCTTTCGTACCAGCATGGAAATTCTCTAAATGCAAGTTTCGCAAATAAAGCGTGACAAAGCTATTTCTTTTCGGTAACAATAGTGGAAACTTGGTATTATACCCCAAGTCTACATTTAGCAGTCTTCCACCTACCCTTATCAATGAAAACGATTTATCTTCCTCAACAAATGTGTGCATAAATGGTGTTAACCTCTGGATATTAGAGGTCAATACAAGAGATTTCTGAAGCTTAAGTATCTCCTCAGAAAAGTTAGTTTTCTGGATCGTTTCTACAAGTCGAAAGAAGGCCCATTTTAATTCGGTTGCGGTAGGTCGACAATTTTTCACGACTTTGCGTTTCTTAAGGATGTCAACAAATCTGACCACAAACGCAGTGACTCGTAATAATTTTCCGTACGAGGAATACTTTTCTATGAGATCCAACAATCAATTTTGTGGATCATCTACTGCAAGAAATACATTTGTTTTCCTTTTTTCCAATAGTATTTGGTTCTCTGTTAACTCGAAATGTTTATTAACAGGCCAGGAAGAACTGTCATCTAATAAGAATGACGGTCCCTCAAACCAGATCGATTGCTTCAATTCCTGGACGCCGCATCCCCGAGAAACAATATCAGCTGGATTATGGTCAGTTGGTACATCTCGCCATGAAATTTTCTCTGACCACTCCTGAATCTCAGCTACTCTATTCGATACAAAAGTAGCAAGGGAGGATGGATGGGTCTTTACCCAATGTAGAGTTATTTCCGAATCTGTCCAGAAATAAACTTGATCGATCTTAAATTTGAACATGAGCTTAATTCGAGCCCACAACTTAGCCAATAGGTGTGCAGCACACTGCTCAAGTCTCGGAAGAGATTTTGTCTTGAGTGGAGCAACTTTAGATTTTCCTGTTAATAGTCTGACAGTAACTTTACCAGACTCGAACTTCTGATATATATGCAACACCCATATGCTCGCATTGAGGCATCAGCAAATCCATGTATTTGGATGTTTGCTGTGAAAGTTGTTTGAACGAATCTTGGGATTGTTATTGAATCGATCTCCATTAAATTAGATTTGAGATTTTCCAATGAAGTATCAAGTCTCATGGGAATCGATTCATCGCAGTCAAGTTTTTGAATCCAAAGTTCTTGTAGTAAGATCTTGGATTTTATACCAATAGGGCACAATAGTCCGAGAGGATCAAATAACCGAGAAGAAACTGACAATATGTTCCTTTTCGTAGCTTTCAAATCTTTAAAAGAATTCTCTAAATGAAACTTTAATGAATTATTCTTCGGACTCCAATGTAAGCCCAAAGCCTTAGCAGAATCGGAATCGCTGTGCAATAGCTTTTCACTTTGCAGAGTACTAATAAATTTAGGATGATTTGAAAACCATTTCGCCAGATTGAAACCAGCTGAACTTAGGATCTCGGTGACTTGATTACGAATTGTAATCAGATCCTCGTAACTTTCACCACCGGTTAACAAATCATCAACGTAAAAATCACTGCGAACAACTTTCGAACCAATAGGCAAAGTCTCTTTGTACAAGTCGCTTAACTCAATCAGACATCTTATAGCTAGAAATGGGGCAGAAGCTGTGCCATAAGTCACAGTGTTTAATCGAAACACCTGTAAGCTATCAGATGGATTCTGTCTCCAAAGGATTAATTGAAAATTCCTATCATTATCGTCGATCAAGACTTGACGATACATTTTCTCGATATCTGCAGTGATTACGTACCGATGAAGCCGAAAACGGATGAGTGTAGAATACAATTCTTCTTGAATGGTGGGACCAACCATTAACAAATCGTTCAGTGATACATGAGAAGAAGTTCTACACGAAGCATCGAAAACTACTCGAAGTTTAGTAGTTGTACTTTGAGGCCGCAGAACACATTGGTGGGGTATGAAATAGTGAGGAGAAACAGGCATATTATCCAAAAGTGACATATGTCCCAAATTGAAATTCTCTTTCATAAAGTCATGATACATATGCTTCATCGTGTCGTTCTTGGACAGTCTTCGTTCCAACATAAGAAATCGTCTTTTCGCGACTTCGAACGAAGAACCTAACACTTTTGCATCAGACTTGAAAGGCAGTGAGACTACAAATCGTCCTGACGCTAAACGTCGTATTGAATTTCTAAATTTATCCTCACATTGTTGCTGCTCTGAATAAATTTTCTTTGATTCATTTGGAAGTTCCTCCAGTTCCCAGAACTTCCTGACTATTGAATATTGCTCTCGTTTTCTATTCGAAGTACTCAAATGACAAACGCTAAAATTAATGAAGCCCTTTGATTGATTGTATTTGCCAGTGATAATCCAACCAACTGAAGTTTTCTGAAGGATTGGAAGACTCGGGCCAGATTTATCTGACCAACACACATTAACTCGAAGAAGATTTCTGCTCCGATAAGCAAATTAATTTTGCGAGGTTTATGGAAGCACGGATCAGCTAACTTTATATTGTTAGGAATATGTAAGCCGGTCGTATTTATAACACTATCAGGTTGGAAATTAGTTATTGAACTCAGTACCCAGAATTTCGCATTAAATTGAGTAGAGTTAACTCTCGACGTGACAGTTAAATTAACGCAAGACTTCGAAAGTGAATTCGCTTGACCAATGCCAGTTAAATTCAGTCTGCCTCCTTCTCTTTTTAAACGAAGTAGCTGCGCAAGTTCCTCAGTTATTAGATTTGGTTGAGATCCGGAATCCAAAAGTGCTCTCGCTGGTATCAATTTACCAGAGATACTTCTTACACTGACTACTGCTGTCGCGAGAATAACTCTCTCATCGGACGAAGAATAGTTCACCGATCCATGTGAAGTTGATGATTGTTCAGTGTAGATGTTATTTAAACTTGCACTTGTAATGTACCTATGTAGCAATGAATTGTGTGAGCTACCACAGATTCTACATTTGGATGAGGTACACTTCGCTACTGTATGTCCCCTTTTCAGACAATTTATACACGCTGGCACTGATTTAATAAAGTCAAATCTTCGACTTACTGGCTCAGCAGTGAATGAAGGGCAATTATTAATATAATGTTGAACAGATTTACAAAATAAACATTTGTCAGCCGACAATTTAGATTTCGATACATTTAGTGAGGCTCTATTATTTCTCCTCGGAAAATGTTCAGTTCTTTGATTATCAAACCTCGGCCTTGAACTTGAAGACTCATCAGCTGCAATATGCTGATATCGTTTGTTTAAGGCGGATTCACAGTCTGACCAAAGGGGAAGTTTTTCAAAATCAAGCTGTTCTTCCCATTTCGATTTGGTGACTGGGTCCACTTTTGACATCACTAAATGTATAAGAATGGCATTTGTAATCTTTTTATCGTCACCAATTGCCAATAAAGAATCGTATATCGCGGATACTCTATCTATCATGCTTCGCAAAGCACTAGCCGAAGGTTTTGCAATTTGTGGCAAATCGAATAGTTTTCTTATATTGTCAAAAAATATAAGACATTCATTGTCATAAACCTTCTTCAAACTGGCTATTACTTTGGGGTAATTTTCTTTTACCGTACCCAAAGCTTCGTCGGACAAGCATGATATCAAATGATTAAATTTCTCAATGTCTGTCAACGTCGGATCATTGTGGACCAAGTTCTCAAACAAACTCATAAAATTTTTATAATCGGAATATTTTCCGCTAAATTTGGGGAGTTTCATGTTTGGGAGCCTCGACTGATGTGGTTGCCCGAGAAAGGACACTTCTGGCACATTTGATTGCCTATTCTTAGACAGGAGGCTCAAAAATAATGATTTGGTGGTCACACAAATGTCCTCAAGCTGAGCTCTGTCATCGTTTTCGGGATCCAAATTATCCACATCGGACTGGAGCTTCATAGCCTGGTCAATATAACCTTTCAATATGTCCAGTCGACATTCCAACTCGATTGGATTAAAGGAAATCGTCTTTTCCACAATGGATTGACGAATTCGAACTATGTTCTCAACAAACTTCGATTTCTTCGAAATCAACTTCTCCAAACTTTCCGATTTGGAGGGAGAATCTTGTCTCTTCCTACTACTCATTTTCAATTAACTTATGAAATCAAAGCAAATCGTAAGAAACCAAATTAATTTATTGGTTAAATGAAATTCCCAAAGGACGAATGATCTTTGGACTAGAAGAGTTAACGAACTTATCAAACTCTCGTCGGTTACAAAAATATTCGGATCTGTGTTCTATTCTGGTTTCGTTATTCGCGGTTTCCCTAGATACTGGTTCCACAGTCAAAAATAACTCAATAGCAATATATGTATATTCTCCTCACAGCCTTTGATAAATGTAAAATTTATCAAGTCAAATGATGAATTTGTTCTTTCCTTTATAAAACAACAATCAAACAATTAAATAAAATTGTATCGAATTGTTGTCTGGAAATTAAATTCCGTACACAGTGTGAATAGTCCAACTGTAAGCAGCTGTGCAATATATATTCTATAAGCCGCTGTGAAATGTATATACTGTGAATGGTAAGGGAACGACGGAATGGAACACTGATCATATGCAATCTATATTCAGCGAACCAAAAAACAAGAACAAGCGAAAAAACAATTTGGTAAAAATAAAAAATTGTAAAAATAATTCGCGAATATTTCCGTAAAAAATTTCATAAAAATATAAATTATTTCAAATAAATGTAATGACGGTAAAAAGTTCCGGTGCATATATACACAAATAATAATCAAAGTAATTACTTTCGCGTTGAATATAAATTACTATACGCAATTGTGTGTATGACAAAACACGCACGGTTTTCATAAAATAAGGGCGGTATAAATCAAAAAATTCAATTTTATAATTAAATAAATGAATAACTTCAAAACTTGCAAGTATGAAATATATTATTTGTGTCCAACATTCAGTCGTTGAGCAGTTTTTGAATAAATTACAAAAACCTCTTAAATATGATTAACTTACAAATTTAAGGAAACACAAATATATTTCACACTTGTTACCTCGGATTCTGAATTATTCTCAGAAGCACGTTCCTTTTTGCAGATAATACAGCGGCAACATGGCATCTGGGCAAAAAATTGGCAATCTTCCTTCGAAATAGTAGGTTGAGGGTTGATTCGATGATCTTATTAAGATGTCCTGTTGGTGGGATGGTATGGAACGTTGGTACGATGGTGTGATGTGAGTTGTATTTGTTTTGGTGTCACTACACTTCACTGGTTACACTATTTATGTTATTTTTATTTATATGTAGAATATAATTTTTTGGTATTTCTCTTTTTTAGTATATATTCTTTTTATAATATTTCAATTTGTACAATATTTTGTTTTTAATTTCTATTTTTTGGTCGTAAACTTGTTATTTGTATATATTTTTTATCACTTTTAATTTTTTTGTATGTGTTTTAGTTTGAGTTTTGACTCTTTTAATTTTTGTATTTGTATTTTTATTTTTTTTTTTTATAGGTGTTTTACACCAATAACCAATATATTATTCTTTTTGGTTTTATATTTTTGTTTTAATGTATGTTTGGTATATGTTTCAATTATTTTAAACTTTGTTTATAAAATGAAATTTACATTCGCGCATAGACAAATTTAAGTAACTTATAAATTTACCGCGAGAATTTTGGTCGTTTATCGAAACTTTACACGAGATTAGCGTTATTAAGTGAAATTAATTTGAAACAAATTATCAAATAAAATTTTTATATATATATTTTAATAATCACTTATTAAATCACGAATTTGAAATAAATTATCAAATTTTTTCTTTTAAATTCACTGTGTCCCTGCTCGGGCGCCAAAATGTTTTTCCCTTAATATTTTTTAAGGGCAATATTAATTAAATAAATGATAATTAAATAAAAAATTGGGCACTTAGTAAATTAAAAAAAAAACACTCGCGCAATTAAGGCCAAAATTTCAAATTAAAATGAGAACAGCTAATAGGTTTATGTTTTTAGTTCAACTGAATTCATTTATTTCATATTCCTTAAATCTAACTTATTCTATGTATTTAATCCTAACTGTGTTATGTATTCAGCAACTCCGTTGCTTTATCTAACCTTGGAATACCTATATTCTATATTATTTGTTCATTCACCTTAACGCTACTTTATTAATTATATTATTTTACATTAGGGTAGTTCCTACTTCTAGTATTAGTATTATTATTGTATTATAAATTCATTTTTTATTATTATAGATATTAGGTATTACTTATATCTAAAGGTTATTTATTTATATATAAAAAGTTAGTATATTATATTAATGGGAGCCTGCATACATTACATGAGTATAACGTTTTCGGTTGCGATATTGATAATGAATTGTTGTTGTCGTTGCTGTAGGAATTGTTTTTACTATCGAATATAATCATTCCTTCAGAGGTTTCAAATGTAATCTAATAGTTATTTTTTTCAAATATTACAGTCTTTTTATAATGATGTTAATGACGATGCTGATGTATTATTTGAATTTATCCAAGAATTGTGATTTGATGAAAATCCCAACCATTTAACATACAACATATTTCCTCTCCTCTTTAATACTTTTTCAACTAAATATGTTTGAGTATATTTCGTTTTCAAAAGATCATATTCATAAAATCCACCTTTAATTTCACTACCACGATAGGCTTCTAAAATGTAAGTATTGGGATTTGTATTCCTTATATTTTTGATTTTGAAGATTTCTGTAGTCTAATTTGGTGTATATCCTTTTTCAAATACATGTTTATATTTGCTTATACGAACATGATCACCAATTCTAAACTTAGGTCTCTTAAAAACCTTTAAGTTATTGTAGACGGTATCCAAAAGAGTTTTTTCATTGAAAGAGTTCACTTCATTTGGTGTCATTTTAATTGTTCTATGAAGTGTATTATTATATTTATCTATCAGTTCATGATATATGTTTGTGCATTTGTAAGTTCCTTGAAAGCTAAACTCTTTCCACATCATCCCTTTCAATGTTCTATTAAATCGTTTAACTATAGATGCTTTCAAAGAACTAATGTTGAATAGTAATTAATTTTATGAGATTGCATTAAATGTTGAAATTGATTATTAAAGAACTCTCTACCATCATCGGTTTGCAGGTTTTTCGGTTTTCGCTTTGATGTATCGAATACACTTTTCGTAGCAGCCGTTACGTTCTGTGCACCTTTATTTTTAACGGCAACAGCCCAGGCTTTTTTTTTGAAAAAGTATCTATAACTGTTAGAAGACAACGATATCCATTATTATGTTTCATAGCTTCCCATTTCAACTAGATCAGCTTGCCATAAATCCTCAATTCCCTTCACTACAACTCGTCTTCTTTTGAAATATTTTCTAGATTGTTTGTGTAATTCTTCTACTATTTGTCTTTTGTCTGCATTCAAATCCATTTTATTTATATGTGTATGTGTGTGTGTGTAAGTATATTTTATTCAATTTTTAGTTTTTCCTTTGAGTGAATGATTTGAATAGATATTCTTCAATATGATTTAACCTTTGATCATAGATATTAATTCTCTTTAAAACTTCAATTTTAATTTTCTTGAAAGCTTCGTTAAACACTTTCATTTCACCTTCAATTTTATTGAATTTCTCTGTAATTTTATTTCTGTATTCAATATTTCCATTATAGTTTTCCTGCTTAGAATCTATTATTGCCTTCTCAACATAGTTATCAAGGGCATTTTCAAGTTTCTCCGTATAGTCTTTTATTTTCTCAATTTTTACAATTTTTGTGTATAATTGAAGTATTAACATTATCTTCGAATGCTTTTATTTCATTGTCATGTTTTAGATAAACATTTTCAATCTCACTTTTTAAATTGTTTATTTGATCAATTAGATCATCATATATTTGTGTTATATATTTTTCGATTACGATATTTTTGTTTTTATGGTTATATTTATTAAAACTTTCTCCAAATTTATTAATATTAGACATCTCTTTCACTCTTCTAATAGATTATGTTAGATTCTTTAAGTTCTTCGCACCTTCACCTTCCGATGAGAGAAGTAAACGTAGTCTTTCAACTAATTCATTAGGATCATCCCAATATATATAATTTGATTTCCGATTATCTAGTGATTTTATCAATAATCCACTGCCTTTTGTTGAAATTTTTGTTGTTGTTTTGAATAAATGTTTAATTATTCGTCTATATTTGAAGGCTCGTGTTCCTTTAACTTGTTCATTAGGTTCATAACGACGTCTAACGATATGTTTTAAATTCATTTCATCCTGTTTAAATATTATAATCAAATTTGCATTATCACGTATTAGATGTTTTGGAATTTTAGTATATGTTTGACCCAGATAAAAGCAATCAATAAATTTCTGTCTTCTCATACAGAAGTAATCTCTTATACTATTTTGTTTCTCACAAATAACATCATCGAATATTATTATAGAATGTGGGTAAGCTTTTGCTGGACTTAGAACTTCTTCATTTTCCGAAAACGTAAATAGATTAATTTCTTTTATCGGTTTAATTAATTTTCTTAGATAGCAATATTTTGGTTGATATAATGATTTCGAGTATACATAGATGTTTTTAAATCTCAATCCGTTAGGACTTTCAATTAGACTTATCATCACATTAGTTTTAACACAATTCGATGGTCCCACTATCAATGCACGAATCGAATTCGGTAATAATGTATTGTGTACAACTCTTTTATCTATTGATTGAGATGATTCATCAATATTTCTTATAATAATTTGTTTTGCTTGTTTAACTAGCTTCATGTTGACTGACATACTGAAACAGTGATCGTATAAATTGGTGTATATATAGGAAATCGTCTTGATTTCAGATATTTTTGCGAAGATGTATAGAACTAACGAAAAAAAATATTGTTATAATCTACAGTGTTTACGCCCGGTGATTGCAAAATCCCATCTCCGGCGATCATCTAGACGACAAGCAACATCCAATAGAGGGCGCAACAATATTAATTTAAGCTTTCATGTTTTTTGATATAACAGTGTAATGGAATGTAATTAAAGCTTTAGGAATTTATAACATTATAATGTAATTTAAGTAAAGCTTTGGAATTTTGTAACATTTCTCTATAATCTATAATTAAAAAGAATTTGAATATTAATTTATAATAATAATCAAATGTTAATAATAATCAATTGAGAAAAAAAGAAAAGCTAAATAAAACTTAGTGTTTAAAAGTTGCGAAAAAAAGCAAAAAGAAGCCAGAATAACATCATTTGTTTTCTTTTGGAAATTGGCAAAGAGAAGAAGGTATTAAGCCAAGCATTTGATCAGAACAACCCATTTGGATGAATTGAAAAGTGACGGGAAAAACAAACAAATCAAACAGTAAAAGGAAAACCGCTACAAAAAAAGGAAAGTGTTTTTTGTGAATTTTCAGTGATTTTGGAACTTCTCTCATTCTTTTTTTTTGTTCCCCTCTTTTTTTTATATAGTGTTCCAATTGCGTCCAATCGTCGAAGAAGATATCTATTTTTTTGTGCTCTTCGCCCCCCCCCCGGATTTTGGAACCTGTTTTTTTCGGATTTTGGAACGGTTCTTTTTGTATTTTTTTTTTGTGTGACCTTCATCATCGACCATCAAAGTAACCTTGAGATTATAAGGTAAAGTGTTTTTGTTTTTTACTTTTAGATTTTTTGGTGGTAATTCTATATACAAGTAAAGTGCTGTTAACTAGACAACAAAACTTTGCTTTTATATAGAATTTATAACAGTGCATATATATTTACAAAGTGGTGTGTTATAATTGCGATAGCACTGGCACACTTTGTAAACTTATCGAATATAGGAACTAGAGTTTATGCACTGTTATACCAACTTTTCTTAACTTGTAACAAAGTCAATAGTGACTAGGATGTCAAATTGAGGTGTGAATATCACAGTTGGAAATCGAATTCAACCACCCAATTTGATATCGGTTATAAGTTGATAGTTGTGTTATAATTGGTAATTGTGCGTGGGCTAAATAGCGAAGCTCATTACCTTTTATAACACTTCTTCAAATCCACCGGATACATGAAAGGGGTACCCATAATTAATTGTTACTCACTTCCATAGTATTAGATCTGGAATTTTTAACAGATTTGTTAGCAAATGGGATATTTGATTTGCAATAAAGTGAAGTGAAGTAACACATTAAAATTTTCGAATTTTTTATTCTTTTATTTAGTCATTTTGGAAATCATTTATATTTTTTAACAATTTTAAACGAAAATAGATTTGAATTCACCATTTTTATTTATTTCAATTTATTTCTTTTTATTATATCAAATTTAATATTTTTGATTTGCTATTGAGAAATTTTATATACATATATACTATACATATATTTTTGAAATTAAAAGTGAAAGAGTGTAGTTGTTTGGAACTGCCTTTTCACATTTTGTATTTTTTTATTGTTCATGTATTTGAATTTTTGAGGACTATAATAGTCATCGGATTATTGGCCATTGGAAATTCGTCCTATTGGCTTAGTTTTGCGAATTGCGTAATTTTTTTTTAATTATATATGCCCGTTTTATTGGACATATATCACTTGTATTAATTTTGCGATAAAGCGTCAAGTTGGTCGTGGTGGCGCGTTGTAAATATCAGGGTGATCACGGTGACCTTGTGTTTAATTTTTTGGAATATCTGCGGTTCTAGTGGCGTGTCGCGTGATTAGTGGCGATCATTATTCATTATTCATTATTATTATTTATTTGATTTTTTGATATTTGTATCGGATTTACATTTCGTTTGGGGAACTAGTCTTCGAATAGTTAATTCCTTTTGGTTTTCACTTTTTGTTGTTGTTGCTAGCTACTATTAATAATATTCGAGATGCCGAAGTCGAGGAGATTATTGACTTTTGAGAGATTTGCCCAAATATTCCTGGATTTTGAGAGGGAATTCAATGCTACTCCTCAGGAAGGTAATACGACCTTCTCCATTGAGATCCAGAAGGAGGAGTTCAAGTCGCTGTGGGCAAGGGTGAGGGATTCCTATGAGGCCTTTGCCACAGGTGACGAGGAGGATTTGGAAGGCGACCGGGAAGCTGCACGTGAACTTTTTGGACACTGTAGGTTAGGATACATTACTGTTGCCTCATTAATGGGTGAACTTTCCCAAACCTTGGTCAACCAAGCTGGGATGTCATCGACACAGTGTCTCAATGGTCAAGGCAACGAGAACCGCATTCGACATAGCATGCAGCTACCCGCTTGCACCATGGAGGTGTTTCATGGGGATTACAAATCTTGGCCATCATTTCGCGACATGTTCACTGCTGTTTATGTGAACGGGGCCAACATTTCACAAGTGGAACAGCTCTTTTATTTGAGGCAGTTCACGCGTGGTGAAGCCTTAGAAATTGTAAAAAAATCTCCTCTCACTGTTAATGGATTCCAGGAGTCGTGGAATAATCTGAAGGACAGGTACGAAAATAAGAGGATTTTGGTGAATTCCCAGCTGAAGGTTTTGTTTACTCTAGCACCGGTCAAATCCGAAGCAGCCCAGGATATCAAGAGGTTGCAACGGGATATTAATAATTCGATATCGGCACTTAAGATGCACGATATTAATATCTCCAATTGGGATCCAATTTTTGTTTATTTGTGTTCCACCGAGCTGCCGGTGCTAACTTTGTCTCTCTGGGAACAGACAATCCATAACAAGGTGGAGATTCCCAAATGGAAGGATTTAGATAATTTTTTGACGTCACGGTTTCAATCTCTAGAAACTGTGTCTGAAATTCGAAATTTTGAACCAGTAGTTAGCGGTTCTAGGCCTGCCCCTAAACTCTTCCTAATCCGAAAACGGGAGTTCGTTCCTTTTCCACTAGATTAAATAGGAAAGTTTGCAAATATTGTTCGGGTGACCATTTGGTGGATACTTGTCCGAAATTTTTGGATTTACCTCCTGAGAGACGGTTTTGGGTCGTGAAGAGGTACAGTCTTTGTATCAATTGGCTCACAGGTGGTCATAGACTCAATGAGTGTAAGAGTACTATTGGTTGTACGGTGTGCAAGTTGAAGCACCACACTCTACTGCATCGAGAGGTGTCTGGATCCTCTTCGGGCGTTTTGGATACGCCAAGTTCTAGCGGTGCAGTCGGGTTGAATGGTGAGGTCCAAAATTGTTTTGCTGCTACGTCGAGGCAGATACTTTTGGGAACTGCCGTAGTTGGTATATACCACCGAGGGGAAACGTTTAGAGCTAGGGCCCTAATAGATTCAGGGTTTCAAGCTACCTTCATTTCGGAAGGATTACAGAGGAGATTGGGATTGCCGGCGGTGAATATACATGCTAAGGTCTCTAGTTTGAATGGAGAATGTGCTGGTGCAGTCCAAAGACAATGTTCGTTTGTCTTAACTTCTCTGTCGGGCGATCAACCTCGTGTGGAGCCAATCGGTTTGGTGTTGCCGAAGTTAACCAGAATGTTACCCAGCTCAACTATTAACATATCGCGATCTGCAGCTTTTTCGGGGATCACATTAGCTGATCCTAAGTTTAATGAGAGCAATCGAGTGGACATCCTAATTGGAGGCGACATATATCCTAGCGTGATGTTGGAGGGTGTTAGGAAAAATCTTCTGGGGAATTTGATGGCCCAGGAGAGTATATTTGGTTGGGTTCTGACAGGGTCACTACCCGAACCGCGTTCCAATAGCTATACAACTCTCGTGTCGTATTGCACCGAATTGGAATTGGATAAGCAGCTGGAGAGGTTCTGGAAATTGGAGGAACCTCCAAGACATTCGAAGATGTCGCCTGATGATGAGTACTGTGATATTTTAAGAAAACAGTACGTAGGAATTCGGCTGGGCGATACATAGTATCATTACCTATCAGGCCGCAGTATGATTCTCTGGCTTGCCTTGGCTCTTCTCGCCCAAGGGCCTACAAACAGTTTTTGCGGAACGAAGCTTCCCTACTTCGAAACCCATCTCTCAAATTGGATTATGATGCGGTTTTATTGGAATATGAATCTTTGGATCATATGGCGAAGGTGAATTTTAAGGATGTGAGGGAAGGCGATTCGTATTATTTACCTCATCACGCGGTTTTGAAGCCTGAAAGCTCTTCCACAAAGGTTTGGGTCGATTTCAACGCGTCTAGTAAAACATCATGTGGATTGAGCTTGAACGACACCTTATTTACCGGGCCTGTATTGCAGAATGATTTGAAACTTTTGTTTGTTAGATGGCGTTTTTACCGATATGTCTTTAACGGGGACATTGAGAAGATGTATCGGCAGATTCTTTTGGACCCTGATCAAATAAAGTATCAGCGAATAGTTTTTCGTAAGGAATTGGATAAGGAAGTAGAGGATTTCGAGTTGAGAACCGTCACGTTCGGGGTAAATTGTGCTCCTTTTTTGGCAATAAGAACGTTGCTTCAACTCGCTGACGACGGTGAGGCAGAATGGCCTTTAGCCTCTGAAATTTTACGTGAGATGATGTACGTAGATGATGCGTTAGCTGGGGCTCATGATGTTTCTGGCGCGATAGCCGCTCGGGACCAATTAAGAGCGGCGTTGACTTCTGCGGGTTTCTCGATGAGGAAGTGGACCTCAAACGACAAGAGAATTCTGCAGGGATTGCCTTCTGATCACTTGTTGAGGGAAGATTTTTTGGAATTCGAGGATATTAGCTCGATCAAAACCCTGGGCGTACGATGGAATGCCAGATCTGATCAGTTCTTCTTCACGACAACGACAATCGATATTAAGGAGAATTTTACGAAAAGAGAGGTATTGTCGATTATAGCCAAGCTCTTCGATCCTGCTGCAAAAATGATCATGCAGAAAATATGGAGCGAGAAGACTGATTGGGATGAATTTTTGACCCCGGAGAGCCTTGCGAAATGGAAGCAATTTCTTAATGAATATAGTTTCATTAACAATATAAAAATACCTCGTTGGGTAGGTTTTCGACCCGATTATAATGTGGAGGTTCATGGGTTCTCTGATGCTTCGGAGAAAGCATACGGGGCGTGTATATACATTCGTATAGGGGATGATTCAAACCCATCTGTTGTTGGCTAAGTCGAGGGTCGCTCCTTTGAAGACAATTTCGTTACCTAGGCTGGAACTTTGCGGGGCTGTCTTATTGACTGAGTTGATGGAAGCTGTGAAGGCGAATTTGAAATTTGACGCATCAAGAATAAAATTCTATGGGTGGACAGATTCTACCATAGTTTTAGCTTGGCTTCAAAAACCACCCAGTTCGTGGAAAACTTTTGTTGCTAATCGGGTTGCAAAGGTGACAGAGCACCTGAATAAGGCCTGCTGGAGGCATGTTCGGTCGGAGCAGAATCCGGCTGATTTGATAAGTCGAGGAGCTCAACCGCAGGATTTGGCGACGGACAATCTGTGGTGGCATGGTCCCCAATGGTTAGGTTATCCTACCGACGAGTGGCGTAATCCTATTCCCGAGGAATATGACACTAAGGAGGAAGAAAAGTGCCACATGGTTTTCTTCACTTATTTTAGGGAGTTCGATGACCGTTTGAATCGGTTTTCTTCCTATTCGAGGGCGTTGCGTGTGATGGCCTTAGTGTTTAGGGTTTTTGATAGAGAACGCTAGCGTTGTGGTTCTTTGGAGATTACTCCACACGAAATCCAGAGGGTGAGGGGAAAACTGATAAAAATAGCTCAACGAGCTTGGTACCCTCAGGAATACCGGCGGTTGTCTGATGGAGAGAAGATTGTTGAAGGAGAACTTTTGAATTTAAATCCCTCTTTAGATGGAGATGGTTTGATGAGAGTCGGTGGCAGACTGGCTAATGCGGTGAACCTCAAGTACAACGAAAGGTTTCCGATTCTTTTACCGACAGCGAGTCGATTTTCTTATCTGTTGATCGATTTTATCCATCGGTTGACTTTGCATGGCGGAAACCAATTGATGCTAAGAGTCTTGAGAACCGAATTCTACATGCGCAGGGCTAAGAATTTGATAAAGACCGTCGTAGGGCGTTGCAGGACGTGTACTATCTATAGGGGAATGACTCAGAGTCAAATAATGGCAGCTTTACCTACGTCTCGTACCGTTTTCACGCGTCCTTTCGCTAGCACTGTTGTAGATTTTGCTGGGCCCTTTGACATTCGAAATTACACAGGCAGAGCGTGTCTTATAACTAAGGGCTACGTGTGTCTGTTTATTTGCTTTGCTACGAAGGCTATTCATTTGGAAGCGGTTAGTAATTTATCCACGTCTGCATTCTTGGCTGCTTTGGCTAGATTCATTTCTCGTCGTGGATACCCTACCGATATGTATTCTGATAACGGGACCAATTTTGTAGGAGCGTCGAAAATCTTAAGAAGTGAATTTCGGAATTTTCTTAAGGAATCAGGTTCCCAGGTGAATGCTACTTACGGACCTAGGGGGTTAACATGGCATTTCAACCCTGCTGGTGCACCTCATATGGGAGGTCTCTGGGAAGCAGGTGTCAAAAGTTTTAAACACCATTTCAAGAGGCTGGCAGGGAGCTTGAAATATTCTTTTGAGGAGTTCTCCACTCTCCTAGCACGTGTCGAGGCGTGCTTGAATTCGCGCCCATTATGCCCTTTGGCAGATAATACCGATTGCCTGGATGCTCTTACGCCAGGTCATTTCTTGATTGGTGGCCCTTTACTGTCCCCACCGGAATTGCAGATCGCAGACCCTTTACCCTCGATAGCAAACCGATGGCAAAGAGTCAAGGCTCTAAACCAACGTTTATGTCTTCGTTGGAAGGAAGAATACTTAAAAGAGCTACAGAAGAGGAATAAGTGGAAGTGTTTGAGGAACGACTTAGAGTTCGGTGAGATGGTGGTCATCCGCGAAGACAACGTGCCTAACAATGAATGGCGCCTAGGTCGCGTAGTGAATTTGCATTCGGGTAAAGATGATCATGTTAGGGTGGTGGATTTGAAGACGTCACGTGGAACAATTACTCGACCAGTTGTGAAACTGGTAATTCTTCCGACATCTTCAACTTTACATATTTAATAATTTTAGCTAATAGTATCATGATTTCGGCAAAAAAGTACAAGCGAGGCGACAATCAAAAGAAAATGGTATGTCGTGTGTGTTTAAAAAACCACCCATTGCGATTTTGTGAACGATTCTCGAGGGCAGACTATGAAGAGAAAATGAAGTTGGTGACAATTTACAAATACTGCGCTGGCTGTTTGAGTCACGACCATACCTGGCGGACGTGCGTTAGTACTGGCAAATGTAAGCGCTGCGGTGACATGCATCATACGCTTCTCCACAAGCCGGACAACAGACCTCGTTCGTCTGGTCCGAAGAAGGTCGCAAAGTCGAAGAGAGGCAGCCGCAATCGCAAATCGCCTGCTCGCACAAAAAACAAAGGACTTCGTTCGTCCCGAAACTCCGCCAGGGGACCTCGTTCGTCGATAATCGTGAGAGCCGAAGACCGCGTCCGTCTAACGCTCTGGTTCCAAGTCGATCGAGGAACCTCCAACCTCATCAGCCAGGAGAAATCTCTCGCTCGACAGCTGGTAGAACGTTACCTTCTACGTCATATGCGCTGACGGATAGCGTACTCTTGAAGCCAACCGCTGTAGTGAACATTGTGGCACAGGGACGATACGTCGCGGAGAGAGCTGTAATTGATCCTACTGCAGAACGTACTCTCATATCCGAAAAGGTGGTGCGCAGGCTTGGCGCGAAGACGATTAGAGTTGGACGCTCGGAACGGGTGCTCTTGGTTATTATGGCAGCAGCGACACAGTCGAAACATATGCAGAGGTGCGAAGTAAGTTGGATGGTGTCACACCGTCAAGGTCGATGGACGGAAGGATTGTGGACGAGTTTCCGGGACTACAACTGGCAGACCCAACGTTTTTTTGTAGCGGCCCCAGTTGGAATCAGATTAGGCTGTGACGTGTACAGCAAAATAATACGCAATGGGGTATTTGGTGGTACGATGGGTAAACCTTTGGCCCAGTTTTCTATTTTTGGCTATTTGATTTCGGGCCTGTGTTCTTTATAATACATAGGTATGCAACACATCGCTTTGAACCATGATACGTATTAAACATCATTTTTATTTATAGTTATAATTTATCTTCTTTAATGCAGCTGACCCAATGAAGTCCGGATCGTGAGCTGATATAGTTTTTAGTCTTTTATTTATTGGAAAATTTGGAGAAAATAAATTAAGCATTTCAATTAATACAATAATATTTTTTGGTTTTTGATTTCCTTTAATATAGCATTAATTTTGAAGCCATTTTGTTATTGGTTGCAGTACTGCAAGGGCGCCGGAATGTTTACGCCCGGTGATTGCAAAATCCCATCTCCGGCGATCATCTAGAAGACAAGTAACATCCAATAGAGGGCGCAACAATATTAATTTAAGCTTTCATGTTTTTTGATATAACAGTGTAATGGAATGTAATTAAAGCTTTAGGAATTTATAACATTATACTGTAATTTAAGTAAAGCTTTGGAATTTTGTAACATTTCTCTATAATCTATAATTAAAAAGAATTTGAATATTAATTTATAATAATAATCAAATGTTAATAATAATCAATTGAGAAAAAAAGAAAAGCTAAATAAAACTTAGTGTTTAAAAGTTGCGAAAAAAAGCAAAAAGAAGCCAGAATAACATCATTTGTTTTCTTTTGGAAATTGGCAAAGAGAAGAAGGTATTAAGCCAAGCATTTGATCAGAACAACCCATTTGGATGAATTGAAAAGTGACGGGAAAAAAACAAACAAATCAAACAGTAAAAGGAAAACCGCTACAAAAAAAGGAAAGTGTTTTTTTGTGAATTTTCAGTGATTTTGGAACTTCTCTCATTCTTTTTTTTGGTTCCCCTCTTTTTTTTATATAGTGTTCCAATTGCGTCCAATCGTCGAAGAAGATATCTATTTTTTGTGCTCTTCGCCCCCCATACAGTCCACAAAGTTAACATACAGTCAAAACAAAAACCCAGTCAGTGTAAGATGAGAAGAGGACTTGTAAACAACTTAATAAATAAATTACCTGTTGAATTACATCTGCCTGGTTATCAGTTTTGTGGACCTGGTACAAAACTTGAAAAACATTTAGCAAGAGTAGATAAGGGTATACATTTATTAGACGCAGCTTGTAGAGAGCACGATATTGCATATTCACAATCAAAAGATATAGACACAAGACATCAAGTAGATAAAATTTTAGCTGAAAAAGCCTGGCAAAGAGTAAAAGCTAAATATAGTGATCTCAAAGAACGTGCTAACGCGTGGTTTGTGACAAACGCTATGAAAGCTAAAGTGAAATTTGGATTAGGTTTGAAGGAGCAGAGACATAAGAAAAGAAAAAAATTCAAAAATAATGAGAAAAGGAAAAATGATTAAATGTAATGAGAAATTATTCACTAGATATAAATGATGCTGTTAAAATAGCTCAAAAGGCTATTCATTCGAATTTTAAAGGGAAAAAGCAAGCAGACATTATAATACCGAAAATTGGAGGATTTCTTCCACTTATTCCCGTACTAACAGCATCGTCAGAGCTTGGTGGTTTAGCAAGTGGAGGATCTGCTATTGTCAAAGCAGTAAATGCTATCAAAAATGGAAAAGAACAATTGGCGGAAGCTAACCGTCATAATAGATATATGGAATCAATTGCGATGGGTAAAGGATTATATCTCAAACCATATAAAACTGGATATGGTCGCTAACAGATTTGGATTTGGATAAATATGGAAAACATCCCAAAAATTTTAGGGGTGTTTTCATGCGTGATTCTTTACCTAAAAAACCACTCAAACAAGAATGCGGCATTCTTAATTTAGATGATTCAAATGGTATGGGAACACATTGGGTAGCATATTATAAAAACCACAACTATAAAGAATATTTTGATAGCTTTGGAGACTTACAACCACCACTTGAGATTGACACCTACTTAAAGTTTCCCATTGAATATAATTATGAATGAAAACAAAAATTTAATTGTGTGCACTTGTGTTTAAAATTTTTATTCAATAAATATAAATTGAAATTAAATAAAAAAATTGTTTAATTTATATACATATAATATATCCTTTTTTTATTAATTCATATTATTTTGTCCATTATATTCCTTATAAACTACTTAATCTATATATTTGCATTTAAAAACATTTCATCATTATCGCCTTGCATAAATTCTCTATATGAATTTAAATTTGATGATGATGATGTTGATGTTGTTTATTTTGCAATGTCCCCAGGCGTATGTGTCAACATTATTTTCACATATAAATCTCTTATCGTCTAAATAACTTAAAGTTAATTTACTTATATATTGTGTATATACTTGATGAATCTTAGATATAAACACATACATAGAATCATGATACAGCTTTTTCTCTAGTAGACATTTTCTAAAATCATTAATACTTAGTCTAGCTGTTACACTATTTCTAACACCTTTAATGTTTTTAATTTCTTTGTCTACTCTATCTATTTTAACGGAATACATTTTAGCTCGTAAACCAATGAATTCCTTAATAATTTTTCCATTACATTCATCTTTCATCATTCTCAATACTTTTTTATTCATCAAGGGGAAATTATAAACATTTTCTTTTGAATAAGCAGATGTATCGAAATGTATTGGAATATCATTTCTAATATCACCATACATATCATTTGTTCTCACATCATATATAAATGAATCGGTATCCATATAACAGAGATTAATATTTTTCAGATATTTTGGCTTCATATAATCATAATGAAAATAATACATTTTCCATTTTGATAGTTCTAGAACAGAAAAACCAATATAAATGGGTTTATGATATTCTGTTCGCACTCTACTCATTTCAAAGGCAACCATTTCTTCAGTATTTTCAATATAACTATGAAAATTTGGTTTCGCAATTAGTGATCTAGCTCCTAATCGTTTTCTTCTATTTTCCCACCGAATTACTATTTTAATGTCTTTTCACTTATCGACATTTTCGATAGTCTTGCCATAGACAGCATTATTGAGTAATTTGAAAAAGTTTTGTTCAAATGTGTTTTTAGCTAATGTTCTATGATGGTTATTTACATCAATATATTTTTTCAACCAATTCGATTGATTAAATTGTAGAATTCTATGAATTTTCTTCAAAATTAAACCATGTTGAATGCATTGCTGAAGATTGCGGTAATGTATTATGTAATTGTTTTTGTCATTTAGGTCTGTTATCAATTTTCTATGTTTCATATTCTCAATTTTCTTATTTTCTGCACAGAATGGAAAATACTATGGTGATCGTGCAATACAGTTGGATATTCCAAATCTACTTCTAAAATATAACCAAATTCTGAATCTTCTTCTACAGTAGTTACATCGAAGTCATTACAGTCGGCAAGCCATTTAAAATTTTTATAGGGAAGATATTGAGACATTGCATAACCATATAAATTATTTACATCTAAATACATTAGATAATTTGATTCTTTTGTTGAATCATAGTCACTGACGTATTTATTATTAGCTGTCACATGTCGCTTACTGCATTGAACAATACCTCCCCTAATACCCCGCACAACGAAATTGTACATGTTGATATCTGTTAATAATTCCAACTCAATTTCAGTTGTTTTCAACATTTCATCCCAGGATAAACCTGGTGTAGTATAATATTGACAGGGGTCTAAATTGTATATGTTTTTACAAACCTTACGGAAACTTTTAAATACATCACAAAGCAATAGGACATCAACTTTTAAATACAATAGAAGATAATCTAAAAGTTTCTTACATTTGAATATACTCCAAACTTTTTCAGCGTGTTCGTAATCATCTACACTACACGATTCATTAGTAAGTTTATTAAAGAAACATGATCGGGGTGGTAGTCCTGTTTCTTCAAGACGGTTGACCGAATCTAGATAGTCATATGGAAAGACACCTTTACGTTTCATTAAACTAAATTCATTGGGAGTTTGATAGATTGATTTTACTGTTAACAGATCATTATCGGACAAATATCCTGCTAGTTTTTCCAAACTTGATGGCATAAACCGACGAGAATCTAGAAAACGTAGTTCTGTAGTATTTTTTTCATCTACATTAATCTTTTTCGATATAGATACAAATAGTTCTTTGTTTAAGGGGATTACATTTATATCACCTTCAATAGAAGAGAGTTCTCGTACGGACAAATGACAATCATATGATGATAGGTTATGAAAGAATATAGGAATAAAATTTGCTATTTGATGCTCTAAATTACATTTGTTATGTGCCGGTCCCCTATATTCAACGGTTAAGTGACAATGATCAGCTACTCGATCTACATGAGATACAAATTTTTTGCAAATGTGGCAAATTGTATCCTCTTTCTGTCTAATCTGTTGAGAAGGTGTTAAGGTATTCATTGGTTTCACGATACTTAAATGATTAACATATAAATCTGTACAATCTTTAACTAAATTTACAAAGAAATGTTTTGGTGCATCACCACCACTGTACATGTTAAATTTATCTAAACCACTGTTAAATGAACATTTGATGTAATAACTATAAGCAAATGAAATATGTTTTTGTATTGATTTAACATTGGCTGAATTTTGAATATTAATAGTCTCTAGAATACACTCAAAATCAGCGTAGACTACAAAAGGTACATCCATTTGCTTTTTGTAATTTTTAAATCTTACAATATTATTGCCTACAGAGGGCATTTTAGTTACCATCTTTTACATTCATCTTTGTGTTTAATCAGCGCCGTTTCACTATGAAAATGTATTAAACATGTATTACATACATGTATCTTACATTTATGTTTTGTCTGTTGACTTTTTATTAATCTGTAATTAAATGGAAAGTGAAACAATTTTTTATTAATATCATTTTTTAACATAAAATTATTATTGATTGACCTTGAAATATTTTTATGCCATACGTAGTGGAATCTCTCACCATCTTCTACATACATACATAATTGGTCATTACAACCCTTCAGTCAGGATTACGACCTAGTTTCTCACACCACTTATGTTGTGTGTGTTAATTTTATACATGAATGGCGGGACCTACAGTTTAAAGTCGACTCCGAACGACAGATTTTTGAGAAACTTTTCATGGCAATTTTATTTACTCTCAGAGTTTTTGCCAGAAATCTTATGGGAGGAAGTCGCCGAAGAAATACTTTTCGTATTTTATTTTGATGTCTGGCCTGGGGATCGAACCCTGGCTTTTTCGTCTAATAAGCCAACACACTACCTACTAGACCACGGCGACTGCAATCACCATCTTCTAGTAACAATAAATTAACGTGCTTAGCTTTTAGCATTTATACTGGAGTAGTAGGGTCCGACTATATGGTTGTCAAAATTCAAAACAATACCATTTTCCAACGTGATAATATCATCACTAATGTCATTAATTTTATATAATGTGGTTCTGTTAGAATGGATATTAATCGGATCATTGTTTTGAACATTGATGCATGCAAACTTTCTCTGTATTAGGGTTGGAAGACCTTTTAAGCACTGGTATTTATTTATATTAATTTCGATCCGTAATATTTGTATTAAAGTCCATCCGCTATCACGTTCCTGGAATTCACTAATTTTTTTTAACATAACATCGCATTGTGTTTTGTAAATATTGAGGAGATAATCCGTAGTTAATGATGAGAGATTAATTATAACCATTTTAGTTTGATGTGATTTTACTTAAAATATAACACAAAATTCTCCTCTTCTTTAACCAATGTATTCGCAAAATATCTCCAGATTGAATTTTATATTATCATGTTTTTGGATCATATTACTTAACAGCTTAACCACTTTGAATTTAATTCCCGATAAAAAGTCCTCGGGTATTAAATCTGTTTCATTATTATTCTCAATAACATATGTAATGATGCGATTATTAAGCACTGATCTTACACATTTTACTTCATCATCATCAATATTAACACCATTATCATCATTTCGAATTTTGCCAGCACAATTAAGTTTATGAGCATTTGTTCGAATATAATTCGTCTTTGGAATATGTATGATTGCAGTCAGTACAATTAACTGTATCAAATGTTTCTCCTCCATCTCCAATCTTTGAATGTTGTAAAATGTGTTGATGATAATTTACTTGGTTTGAGAAATATTTATTGCATGGTATGCATTTAAATGATGTAGATGGTCCATCATGACATAATCTAATGTCTTCTTAATGATGTATTTAACTTGAATACTTTTCCGCAAAATTCACAAGTAAAACTAGCCATTTTCTCTTTTTTAAATTTTAAATATGAAAACAAAACTCGCTATCAATTTCTAGCACAATAATGACTTCTAAATCCTTAAACACAGGTCTATTTATACTCTGGGATGTAGATGAGGAAACGTAGACAGACTCATTCTGTCCGTCCAATCATTCGAAAAGAAATACAAAAAATAAACATTTAAAATCATGTTTCTATTTAGGTATACGATGTTATTATTTATTATCACAAAAAATGTTTACACAGGTGTTCATCCCTTTTCTATTTCTTCAACATTTGATCATGAGCAATACGTGACTAGAATTTATTATCACAAAAAAAAAACGATCATGCAGGTGTTCATCCTGTATACAAAAAAAAATGTTTACACAGGTGTTCATCCCTTTTCTATTTCTTCAACATTTGACCGTCATAAAATGCGTCAACATTTGACCGCCATAAAAAAATGTTTACACAGGTGTTCATCCCTTTCTTTTCCTGGCGGAAAAAATAATATCACTCAGTGGACGCGCACTCCCTTGCGCGTTCGTTGAGTGCATTTACCACATGTTCATTATTGGAGTACGTCATTTTATTTTTATTAATTATTAGGGTCAGATGTTCATCTACTAAGTCATAAAACTCGTAAATAGTCTGTCTTCCCTACCTTAATATACTAATTTCATTTTCTAATGCTTGCAGAGACTTCTTATCTGCGTAGAATTGATCTAATCTGGCAATAATCGCTTCAAAATTCAGGACTTTTAATACGGTCCTGATAGTTTAGCCATTCCCGTTATTTTATTACGAAATATTCCCATGGCTATATAGTAATTCCCCATTCCTTCAGTGCAACATTCCATTGCAAAATGGGCTGCTTCCCTCCACGCAGGGTAAGCTTGGGCCTCGCCTTTAAAGTCAGGTAAAGATTTTAATAAGTCTAAAGATGATCCTCAAGTTGGTCGTAAGAGTTTGCACTCAGGCAGCAACTATGTCAACTACTTGCTCCTTTGTCGTCATTTTAAGTCGTATTTTAATTTTAAGTCACCGCAACAATTTAAGAAGGGTGAGTTGGACAAAATAAACTTTCTTTATATGTAATTGTAATAATTCGAATCAAGAAATGAGTACTTAAAATTTTTCCATTTAATTTATTATTCTTGGGCACTTTTCTTAAAATTTTATATAATTTTTTTTACAGGTAAAAATAATTTTTTTAAATTTGATATATTTTTTTGCAATTTTTTATGTCCTTAATTCTTATTTAAAATTTTTATTTTTGTCTACAAAAAATTTTTTTAAAAAGTTTTGATATATTCAAAAGAAATATTTTTTTTATTTTCCTAAAAAAATTTTTTAATTGATATTTTATTTTTGTTTTTACAAACAATTTTTGCTCAACTAGAAATTTTTAAAACTTGATATTTTTATTTCCTTATTTTTAAGAGGATTTGTAGTCGCCGTAGTCTAGTAGGTAGTGTGTTTGCTTATTAGGTTCGAGCCCTAATGGTACCTTTAGGTAAAGGGAACTGTAAAGTTACCTTTAACTTATTTTCGTTATTACAACTTACAGATAAAATAAAGTTAACTTTTTCATAAATATGGCAGTGCCGGAGCAATGTCGAGAAAACTGCTCAATTATACAAGTTTTTTTAAACACAGTGGCAACGAAGGGTCTCTTTTTGTTGTTGTTGTGTTTCCTCATTTTGTTTATATTTGTTGTTGTCATATTGAAAATAATATAATAATAAAAAAAGAGTTCTGAAGAAAGTTGTTATTTGCGTTACAATTAACCTTGAGCAAGCAGAAAAAGGTTAAAAGAGCGTATGTACATATAGAAAATAAAATTACATTTGGTTACAAAAACATAATATATATATAAAAAATACATATATACCGTTTTTTTCTCTCTTTCACCCGTGTATAAGTACCGTTTTCTCGTCTATCCCATTTTTTACACTTATATATAAGAAGTCATTTTTAAATTCTAATACAATATTTAAAAAAATTGTCTCACTTAAAATTAAACAAACCCGTTTAATTACGTATATGTACATATATTATATAGTATGTACATAAAATATTAATACCGTTGGTCCATTTCGCGATTAACATTTCCCGTTTTTGTTTATGTAAAATACAAAAATTTCTATTCTGTATATATGAAAGTAAAAAACACCATTTGAAAGTTCACCCTCTAAAAAAGAATTACAAAAAGTGCAAGTGATCTCATTTTTCTTAATCTCTGTGTAAACGAAACATATAGTGTATTAATACACCACTCTCTTAAGCTGTGGTCACACTGAAAAAATATTTGCTTCAAATATGTTTACTCGTATTTGTATTAAATTTTTCCGTAGTTTGTTTGCTGGTCACATTGACGGTAAATATTTGACAAAATTTATTTTCCAAAATAACAATGAAACAGCATCGAACACAGTTTGGAGCAAACATGTTTTCCCTGCGGTCAGACAGAAGTAAATATTTTTGTTTTCTCATAAACAAAATTTAGTTTCATCAGAAAAAGAGAAACAATCGGAAAGGTACATACGATTAAAAAACAGAACGAAAATAAACAAATTTGTTTAATCAGAACAACAGAAATAAAGGGAAAAATATAACATAAATAAATAAAAATAAATAAAAATTCGAAATGGAAGATGAGGAAACATGATTTGTGTCAAGTTGCGGAGCAGCCGCCATATTCTTTGCCAAAAAATTAAGTAAATTCGCACAGCTGTTTAATTGTTTTCTTTTCTACATCAGTGTTGACAACTGAATTGCGTTTAAACGATAAAATACAAAACTTAATACCATACTGTATATATACACAAAAATTTTGTGCCGTCGAAGACTGGTTTTGGAGATATTGGTTTCTAAGGTCCAAATATTAAATTGCTGCTTTAATAAAACTTTGAAATATAATCATCCCTGAGATGGATATCAAAGAAAAGTTCCTTCAAAGAGCTTTCGATTGACGTATTAAAAATTAAAACCCATTCGTCTATTAAACAAAAATTATTATCAATTTTTTGTTCCACAGAGCTTTCTGTAGCAAATTACGTGTATGATCTTTCATTTGGTACAAACTCACATTTAAAAAATGTGATAAAAAATAATATTTTTTTGTTTCTGGTTCATAATGAACTAATGGATCAAAACTTTTAATAAACCTGTCGAAAGGTCTTTACGCTATCTTTTTTTAATTTCTACTTTTCATATAAAGTTTATTATTAAAAGTTTTACGTTTTGGTGATTTTATGAAAAAATTTTATAATTTATTATTAAAAGTGGACAACATTGCTTGCAACAGCTGTTATTTGCCACTGTTTGCTCTTACAAAATTTTTGCAAAATCAAATATTTATTTGCTCGAAAAAAAAAAAGAGAAAATATTTGACGCGGGTGGTCACACTATGGTCACATTAGAGACATTTTTGTTTGCAAACAAACAAATTTGTTTTCTCAAAATCTTGTTTGCACCACTAAAATATTTTATGGTCACACTAGAGCAAAGAAAAATATGATGTTTTACTTCAAATATTTACTCAGTCTGACCATAGCTTTAGTCACACATAAGAGAAGTGTGTTTCATTTGCTATATTCCCATTTGAAAATTTACAAATAGAGTGAAATTGCAATTTCTTTTGATTCCAGCAAGAGAATAGCGGATTACTCAAAATTAAATCAACATGGAAAGCGAACGAAGAAAAGGAAGAAATAAACCCACAGAAAAAAACACCACACAGAGAAATAAAGGAATGATATTTATAATAAATATCAAATGAAAATTATTGTTTTTCACATTTCAATAATTAATAATAAAATAAATAAATACATTTTTATCCAAGTTATCCTCACTTGTTTTAATTTTAATTTTAGAAACTAAAATTGGAAAAATAAATAGATGATTTTTATTTTATTTTTATTTTATTTTATGTTTAAACTGTGTGTTTTCTTGTTGCACTCATTTTTTTAACACTAGATTTCTGATCACTTTTAGACTTGATCAAGATGTTTTCGACGGCACAAAATTTTTATGTATATATATAGTATGGTATTAAGTTTTGTATTTTATCGTTTAAACGCAATTCAGTTGTCAACACTGATGTAGAAAAGAAAACAATTAAACAGCTGTGCGAATTTACTTAATTTTTTGGCAAAGAATATGGCGGCTGCTCCGCAACTTGACACAAATCATGTTTCCTCATCTTCCATTTCGAATTTTTATTTATTTTTATTTATTTATGTTATATTTTTCCCTTTATTTCTGTTGTTCTGATTAAATAAATTTGTTTATTTTCGTTCTGTTTTTTAATCGTATGTGCCTTTTCGATTGTTTCTCTTTTTCTGATGAAACTAAATTTTGTTTATGAGAAAACAAAAATATTTACTTCGGTCTGACCGCAGGGAAAACATGTTTGCTCCAAACTGTGTTCGATGCTGTTTCATTGTTATTTGGGAAAATAAATTTTGTCAAATATTTACCGTCAATGTGACCAGCAAACAAACTACGGAAAAATTTAATACAAATACGAGTAAACATATTTGAAGCAAATATTTTTTCAGTGTGACCACAGCTTAAGAGAGTGGTGTATTAATACACTATATGTTTCGTTTACACAGAGATTAAGAAAAATGAGATCACTTGCACTTTTTGTAATTCTTTTTTAGAGGGTGAACTTTCAAATGGTGTTTTTTACTTTCATATATACAGAATAGAAATTTTTGTATTTTACATAAAAAAAAACGGGAAATGTTAATCGCGAAATGGACCAACGGTATTAATATTTTATGTACATACTATATAATATATGTACATATACGTAATTAAACGGGTTTGTTTAATTTTAAGTGAGACAATTTTTTTAAATATTGTATTAGAATTTAAAAATGACTTCTTATATATAAGTGTAAAAAATGGGATAGACGAGAAAACGGTACTTATACACGGGTGAAAGAGAGACAAAAACGGTATATATGTATTTTTTATATATATATTATGTTTTTGTAACCAAATGTAATTTTATTTTCTATATGTACATACGCTCTTTTAACCTTTTTTCTGCTTGCTCAAGGTTAATTGTAACGAAAATAACAACTTTCTTCAGAACTCTTTTTTTATTATTATATTATTTTCAATATGACAACAACAAATATAAACAAAATGAGGAAACACAACAACAACAAAAAGAGACCCTTCGTTGCCACTGTGTTTAAAAAAACTTGTATAATTGAGCAGTTTTCTCGACATTGCTCCGGCACTGCCATATTTATGAAAAAGTTAACTTTATTTTATCTGTAAGTTGTAATAACGAAAATAAGTTAAATCAAAGAATATGGATATAAAGAATGCGCATCATGTAGAAGTAAAATTTCTTATGGCGGGTCGTAACATCACGACCCGCTCTCACCAAATTTTTTTTAAAAATCATTTCTGTGTGAGGGGAGAGGAAGACAGAAGGAAAATGAACACAAACAAAGAGCGTAACAATGTGTTGCTCTCATCGTACGTATGTACATGTGTATGTATTCTTGTGTTTTTTGATTTAGTTGTCGATCAGACTGCGACAAGAATACATGTGCTGCGGATGCTTTATCATTTTATTTCAGAATAACACTCGAAGAATAAAAATTGTTAAAAATTGTAAAAATGTTCTATGTCATTAGCTGGGCGTATTTTATTTTTTATTTTGTCCCATAGTATATTTTTTTTTAAATGCTTTGGAATGCTCGTTTTTTTCTTTTAATAAAAAATGGTTTTTTATCCTTTTTATTTTTATTTATCTAAAAAACATGGCCTAATTTTTAAGCCAAAAATGGATAGCTTTATGTTCTTTTAATAATAAAATCGATGTTTTATTTTATTTTTATTTATCCAAAATTATTAAGCCAAAGATAGACAGCTTTACATATGTATGTTGATGAAATGAAAATAAAAATAGAGTATATTACTAACACTTTTATATGGCTGTAAAGGAATAAATTCTCTCAACTTATTTTCTCTCTCTTACTCACCAATCCATAACCAAAGGCATGTGTTAACCTAGAGGAAAATTGTTAGTAATAATGTCAAGTCTACTTATTAACTCAATGATATGTATATATGATCTTAAAATATAGAAAAATTGTACTGCACTAAGACACCGTATTTAACTTGGCAAGTATTCTTCCAAAAATCGCAATCATTTCTCATTGATATTAGTGAATACTACTGTGATATTTCTTTGGGTGTATAATTGAAGTCTGAAAAAGCGACATGAACCTTCTTCTTTAAAAACTGACAAGATTTTTACGCTCTTTTTAACGAAAATTCTTGATGTTCGTGTCCTATGTGTGTAAAAAGCCGAGGATGTTCTTACCCTGAGGGTCATTGGTGCCGACGTCTGTTTTTAACACCAGAAAAATAAATAAAAAAGTGGTCAAACAACAAAAACGCACGATGAGAACAACGCATTGTTACGCTCTTGGTTTCTGTAACCTTCCCTTCTATCTTTCCCCCCGCGTCATGAAATATTTTTGAAAAATATTCCAAAATATGTTAAAATGCACATTCTTTATACTTTATTTTCTTTGGTTAAATGTAACTTTACAATTCCCTTTACCTAAAGGTACCATTAAATAAACCTAAGTTTAACGGCAATTTGTAATAATGGCCCTTAATACTATTTACAAAGTAATTATTAAATTGAGTTGCTATTTGGTGGTCGTTATTCTCATATTCTATTCCATAAAATATCACATTTTTTATCACAGTTTTATTTTTCTTAAGGACTAGGGGCCATTATTACAACTTGTCGTTAAACTTGGGGTTAGTTAAAGGTGCCTTTAGCTAAAGGGAACTGGAAAGTTACCTTTAACTTATTTTCGTTATTACAACTTACAGATAAAATTTTTCAAAAATATGACAGTGCCGGAGCAATGTCTATAAAACTGCTCAATTATACAAGTTTCTTTTGTAACGCAGTGGCAACCGCGAGCTTCGTTTTTTGTTGTATACGCTCATTTTGTTTAAATTTGAAGTTGCCATAATAAAAATAATACATAATATGGCAAGTTCAAATATAAAGTGACCTTTAAATGTTAAAGGTAGCATGATCCTCCCTTTAGCTTAACGATCACTTCTATCTTATTGGGTACTCATAATAACGAAAAACAATTTATCTGCCCGTCAAAATCCTCCCTTTAGTTAACAGCAAGTTGTAATAATGGCCCTAGGTCTTTTATCTCTCTCCACATTTGTTTCAGGTCTTTGGCATTACTTATTTTTTTATTAATAAAATTGTTCTTTTCAAAGTCAATTTTGGTTTTATATGTATTCCTAATTATTTTACAATTAGCCCATGCTACTTCTGTATTTTCCATTTTCGCAATCTGATATTTAATTACCTTTTCCAATTTTAATCGTCTCAGTTCTTCATTAAACCATTTGTTCACATAATATTTGTCACTTATTGTTCGTAAATTTTCTTATGGTATCTCCAATGGCTGAGTCAAAATGAGCGACCTTATTATTTAAATCATTGCCATTATTCTCTTCATTATTAAACAACTTTTATTTGCTATAATGTGTGTGTTATTTGTAATGACATAGTCTATTATTGCCATTATTCTGGTATAATCATTGACTATTCGTTTTAGTCCATTATCACTAAAGGCACAGTCTGTCCTTATACGTTCCTTCTTTGCTCCAGTCTATATTTAAATCGCCAGCTATTATTATGTCGTATTGAAATTCATGTATTTCTTTTATTACTTCTTCAAATGTTTGATAGAACTCTACTTCACTGCTGCTTGGTGATCTATATACTGCTACTATTATAAATTGATTGTTCTGGACTGTAACCTTATATGCACTCATCCAATAGTTGTGGTCAGAAAACTTTTCTCCAATTTTCATGACATTATATTGTTGTCTGAAATAAACAACAACTCCGCCCGTCCTATTTGAATTTGAGTGCGTAATGTAACTATTATACCTATTAAGCTGTATTTCTTGTTCTTCAATATTCCGCGTTAAATGTGTTTCCGATAAAATAATAAAATCAGGGCTTTGTTCATTGACTATAACTTCTAGTTGGTTGTAATTATTAAGTAAGCCACATATGTTTGTATAAATACCATATATTTGTTGTGGTTGTTAAACCACTAGACCCATTCTCTTCTTTTACATATTAAGCTTATTTTTATAGACTGGATATTCTCTGTCGGTTGTGGCATGATTTTCATTAAGGCCCATATTTAGGTTTTTGTTTGCTGTAATACAATTAACACATTTGCTTATTATTTCCTTATCGCATTCTTTTGGCTTATGGTTTTCGTGACATCTACCACATGTCTCTTCTCTAGTACATTCACTGGCTATATGATTATACCCTAAGCATTTAAAGCACATAATTATATCCGTTCCGTCAAAAACTCTACACTTTTCCCATCTTGTTCAGTTTTTCAATTTTTTGTCTTTCCTTCGGTTTTATTATTAAACTAACTTGTTTCTGTACATCTGTTAAATATTTTTTGGTTTCTACTTCAGTTATGTTGTTTTCTGATAGGTCAATTCAAGAGGAGAGGTCAAGGTTATTTAAAAATAGAAAGCGTAAATCCTCGTAGGTTAGGTTAGGTTAGAGGAAGTGTACTTGTCAATTAAGACAACTGCAGTACCCGGGGGTCGAATTGACCCATTGTACAACGTCCTAGTTTCTCACACCACTTATGTTGTGTGTGTTAATTTTATACATGAGTGGCGGGACCTACAGTTTAAAGTCGACTCCAAACGACAGATTTTTTTTGTTTGAGAAACTTTTTCATGGCAATTTTAATTACTCTCTGAGTTTTTGCCAGAAATCTGCTGAGAGGAAGTCACCGAAGAAATTCTTTTTGTATTTTTGTCTTGATGTCTGGCCTGGGGCTCGAACCCTGGCTTTACGTCTAATGAGCCAACACACTACCTACTAGACTACGGCGACTACAAATCCTCTTAAAAAATAAGGAAATAAAAATATCAAATTTTAAAAATTTCTAGTTGAGCAAAATTTTTTTGTAAAAACAAAAATAAAATATCAATTTAAAAAATTTTTAGGAAAATAAAAAACATTTCTTGTGAATATATCAAAACTTTTTAAAAAAAATTTTTTGTAAACAAAAATAAAAATTTTAAATAAGAATTAAGGACATAAAAAATTGCAAAAAAATATATCAAATTTAAAAAAATTATTTTTACCTGTAAAAAAATTATATAAAATTTTAAGAAAAGTGCCCAAGAATAATAAATTAAATGGAAAAATTTTAAGTACTCATTTCTTGATTCGAATTATTACAATTACATATAAAGAAAGGTTATTTTGTCCAACTCACCCTTAAAATTAAAATACGACTTAAAATGACGACAAAGGAGGAAGTAGTTGACATAGTTGCTGCCTGAGTGCAAACTCTTACGACGAACTTGAGGATCATCTTTAGACTTATTAAAATCTTTACCTGACTTTAAAGGCGAGGCCCAAGCTTACCCTGCGTGGAGGGAAGCAGCCCATTTTGCAATGGAATATTGCACTGAAGGAATGGGGAATTACTATATAGCCATGGGAATATTTCGTAATAAAATAACGGGAATAGCTAAACTATCAGGACCGTATTAAAAGTCCTGAATTTTGAAGCGATTATTGCCAGATTAGATCAATTCTACGCAGATAAGAAGTCTCTGCAAGCATTAGAAAATGAAATTAGTATATTAAGGTAGGAAAGACAGACTATTTACGAGTTTTATGACTTAGTAGATGAACATCTGACCCTAATAATTAATAAAAATAAAATGACGTACTCCAATAATGAACATGTGGTAAATGCACTCAACGAACGCGCAAGGGAGTGCGCGTCCACTGAGTGATATTATTTTTTTCGCCAGGCCAGCGGATTTGCCAACAACTTTGGCAACTGCCCAGGAAGTGGAGTCGGATCAAAAACTGCAGAAATATGCAACAATTTTTGCGGCAGCAGATTCTCCTAGGACAAATTACTATCAGCACAGAGGCGTCGCGGTTTTCCAACGACACACCCATCACATAGGCCTAGAAGTGTGCAAGATAGTGGCGACATAAATCCTAAACCAATGGACGTGGACCCCGGTTCGTCTATGTTTAGGCGGCCAACAGCCTATTCGACTGAATGGCAACCACAACCAAGTAGTCATTCGACCGACCTTGGTCAACGGTGCTCTCAACAAACGCGTCCGACACCCAATATAGTCGGACAACAATGTCCCCAACAACTGTCGCAAGATAATTTCAATAAGCGTAGATATGAAAATTTGGGGGAGATCGGCTCCTGCTCCGAAAGCTCAGAGGGTTAATTATATAGAGTTAGAGAATTCTGGGGAACAGGAGGACGTCTATTCGGTGTTCGAGTATGAGCAGGGTAAAGGGGACGAGGAAATGACCGAGGAACAACTTAATTTTTTAGAATAAACCCCCTCCTACCTTTTATCACGAAGACAATCAGAGGTAGGAATTAAATTAAAACTTTTAATAGATACAGGGACGACAAGGAATATTATCCAACCTTGGTTTGTGTTACTTCATTGGGACAACCTTTCAATGCGAAGTCAGTAAAGAGGACAAATTTTATAAGGGAAAAATGTAAGATAGTAGTATGTTTATGGGGTTTCGGGACCACTTATTCCATACAAAATTTGGCTCATGCCTACGCCACAGTCGGTAGTGTCGGTTAGTCGATAGGTTTGTAACATTTTTAAAGTGTGTGGTTGTTATCAATGATCATTTTCTTAAGTGGATTTTGATGATTTTTTTTGTGATAATAAATTTATCACGTATTGGTGATGATCAAATGTTGAAGAAATAGAAAAGGGATGAACACCTGTGTAAACATTTTTTGTGATAATAAATAATAACATCGTATACCTAAATAGAAACATGATTGTAAATGTTTAATTTTTTTGTATTTCTTTTCGAATGATTGGACGGACAGAATGCGTCTGTCTACGTTTCCTCATCTACATCCCAGAGTATAAATAGACCTGTTTTTAAGGATTTAGAAGTCACTATTGTGCTAGAAATTGATAGCGACTTGTGTTTTCATATTTAAAATTTAAAAAAGAGAAAATGGCTAGTTTTACTTGTGAATTTTGCGGAAAAGTATTCAAGTTAAATACATCATTAAGAAGACATTAGATTATGTCATGATGGACCATCTACATCGTTTAAATGCATACCATGCAATAAATATTTTTCAAACCAAGTAAATTATCATCAACACATTTTACAACATTCAAAGATTGGAGATGGAGGAGAAACATTTGATACAGTTAATTGTACTGACTGCAATCAACATATTCCAAAGACGAATTATATTCGAACAAATGCTCATAAACTTAATTGTGCTGGCAAAATTCGAAATGATGATAATGGTGTTAATATTGATGATGATGAAGTAAAATGTGTAAGATCAGTGCTTAATAATCGCATCATTTCATATGTTATTGAGAATAATAATGAAACAGATTTAATACCCGAGAACTTTTTATCGGGAATTAAATTCAAAGTGGTTAAGCTGTTAAGTAATATGATCCAAAAACATGATAATATAAAATTCAATCTGGAGATATTTTGCGAATACATTGGTTAAAGAAGAGGAGAATTTATGTTATATTTTAAGTAAAATCACATCAAACTAAAATGGTTATAATTAATCTCTCATCATTAACTACGGATAATCTCCTCAATATTTACATAACACAATGCGATGTTATGTTAAAAAAATTAGTGAATTCCAGGAACGTGATAGCGGATGGACTTTAATACAAATATTACGGATCGAAATTAATATAAATAAATACCAGTGCATAAAAGGTCTTCCAACCCTAATACAGAGAAAGTTTGCATGCATCAATGTTCAAAACAATGATCCGATTAATATCCATTCTAACAGAACCACATTATATAAAATTAATGACATTAGTGATGATATTATCACGTTGGAAAATGGTATTGTTTTGGATTTTGATAATTTGGCTTTTCCGCTACCAACGAATAAAATTAAAGATTTTGAAATGAAAAATCCTGATATTAGCGTGAACGTGTTTGGGTTGAATGATGACAACCATATAGTCGGACCCTACTACTCCAGTATAAATGAAAAAGCTAAGCACGTTAATTTATTGTTACTAGAAGATGGTGATTGCAGTCGCCGTGGTCTAGTAGGTAGTGTGTTGGCTTATTAGACGAAAAAGCCAGGGTTCGATCCCCAGGCCAGGCATCAAAATAAAATACGAAAAGTATTTTTTCGGCGACTTCCTCTCATAAGATTTCTGGCAAAAACTCTGAGAGTAAATAAAATTGCCATGAAAAGTTTCTCAAAAATCTGTCGTTCGGAGTCGACTTTAAACTGTAGGTCCCGCCATTCATGTATAAAATTAACACACACAACATAAGTGGTGTGAGAAACTAGGTCGTAATCCTGACTGAAGGGTTGTAATGACCAATTATGTATGTATGTAGAAGATGGTGAGAGATTCCACTACGTATGGAATAAAAATATTTCAAGGTAAATCAATAATAATTTAATGTTAAAAAAATTATATTAATATAAAATTGTTTCACTTTCCATTTAATTACAGATTAATAAAAAGTCAACAAACAAAACATAAATGTAAGATACATGTATGTAATACATGTTTAATACATTTTCATAGTGAAACGGCGCTGATTAAACACAAAGATGAATGTAATAAGATGGTAACTAAAATGCCCTCTGTAGGCAATAATATTGTAAGATTTAAAAATTACAAAAAGCAAATGGATGTACCTTTTGTAGTCTACGCTGATTTTGAGTGTATTCTAGAGACTATTAATTTTCAAAATTCAGCCAATGTTAAATCAATACAAAAACATATTTCATTTGCTTATAGTTATTACATCAAATGCTCATTTAACAGTGGTTTAGATAAATTTAACATGTACAGTGGTGGTGATGCACCAAAACATTTCCTTGTAAATTTAGTTAAAGATTGTACAGATTTATATGTTAATCATTTAAGTATCGTGAAACCAATGAATACCTTAACACCTTCTCAACAGATTAGACAGAAAGAGGATACAATTTGTCACATTTGCAAACAATTTGTATCTCATGTAGATCGAGTAGCTGATCATTGTCACTTAACCGTTGAATATAGGGGACCGGCACATAATAAATGTAATTTAGAGCATCAAATAGCAAATTTTATTCCTATATTCTTTCATAATCTATCATCATATGATTGTCATTTGTCCGTACGAGAACTCTCTTCTATTGAAGGTGATATAAATGTAATCCCCTTAAACAAAGAACTATTTGTATCTATATCGAAAAAGATTAATGTAGATGAAAAAGCAGGATATTTGTCCGATAATGATCTGTTAACAGTAAAATCAATCTATCAAACTCCCAATGAATTTAGTTTAATGAAACGTAAAGGTGTCTTTCCATATGACTATCTAGATTCGGTCAACCGTCTTGAAGAAACAGGACTACCACCCCGATCATGTTTCTTTAATAAACTTACTAATGAATCGTGTAGTGTAGATGATTACGAACACGCTGAAAAAGTTTGGAGTATATTCAAATGTAAGAAACTTTTAGATTATCTTCTATTGTATTTAAAAGTTGATGTCCTATTGCTTTGTGATGTATTTAAAAGTTTCCGTAAGGTTTGTAAAAACATATACAATTTAGACCCCTGTCAATATTATACTACACCAGGTTTATCCTGGGATGAAATGTTGAAAACAACTGAAATTGAGTTGGAATTATTAACAGATATCAACATGTACAATTTCGTTGTGCGGGGTATTAGGGGAGGTATTGTTCAATGCAGTAAGCGACATGTGACAGCTAATAATAAATACGTCAGTGACTATGATTCAACAAAAGAATCAAATTATCTAATGTATTTAGATGTAAATAATTTATATGGTTATGCAATGTCTCAATATCTTCCCTATAAAAATTTTAAATGGCTTGCCGACTGTAATGACTTCGATGTAACTACTGTAGAAGAAGATTCAGAATTTGGTTATATTTTAGAAGCAGATTTGGAATATCCAACTGTATTGCACGATCACCATAGTATTTTCCATTCTGTGCAGAAAATAAGAAAATTGAGAATATGAAACATAGAAAATTGATAACAGACCTAAATGACAAAAACAATTACATAATACATTACCGCAATCTTCAGCAATGCATTCAACATGGTTTAATTTTGAAGAAAATTCATAGAATTCTACAATTTAATCAATCGAATTGGTTGAAAAAATATATTGATGTAAATAACCATCATAGAACATTAGCTAAAAACACATTTGAACAAAACTTTTTCAAATTACTCAATAATGCTGACTGGCAAGACTATCGAAAATGTCGATAAGAGAAAAGACATTAAAATAGTAACTCGGTGGGAAAATAGAAGAAAACGATTAGGAGCTAGATCACTAATTGCGATACCAAATTTTCATAGTTATATTGAAATTACTGAAGAAATGGTTGCCTTGGAAATGAGTAGAGTGCGAACAGAATATCATAAACCCATTTATATTGGTTTTTCTGTTCTAGAACTATCAAAATGGAAAATGTATAATTTTCATTATGATTATATGAAGCCAAAATATCTGAAAAATATTAATCTCTGTTATATGGATACCGATTCATTTATATATGATGTGAGAACACGATACATCTGCTTATTCAAAAGAAAATGTTTATAATTTCCCCTTGATGAATAAAAAAGTATTGGGAATGATGAAAGATGAATGTAATGGAAAAATTATTAAGGAATTCATTGGTTTACGAGCTAAAACGTATTCCGTTAAAATAGATAGAGTAGACAAAGAAATTAAAAACATTAAAGGTGTTAGAAATAGTGTAACAGCTAGACTAAGTATTAATGATTTTAGAAAATGTCTACTAGAGAAAAAGCTGTATCATGATTCTATGTATGTGTTTAGATCTAAGATTCATCAAGTATATACACAATATATAAGTAAATTAACTTTAAGTTATTTAGACGATAAGAGATTTATATGTGAAAATAATGCTGACACATACGCCTGGGGACATTGCAAAATAAACAACATCAACATCATCATCATCAAATTTAAATTCATATAGAGAATTTATGCAAGGCGATAATGATGAAATGTTTTTAAATGCAAATATATAGATTAAGTAGTTTATAAGGAATATAATGGACAAAATAATATGAATTAATAAAAAAAGGATATATTATATGTATATAAATTAAACAATTTTTTTATTTCATTTCAATTTATATTTATTGAATAAAGTGCACAAGTGCACACAATTAAATTTTTGTTTTCGTTCATAATTATATTCAATGGGAAACTTTAAGTAGTTGTCAATCTCAAGTGGTGGTTGTAAGTCTCCAAAGCTATCAAAATATTCTTTATAGTTGTGGTTTTTATAGTATGCTACCCAATGTGTTCCTATACCATTTGAATCATCTAAATTAACAATGCCGCTTTCTTGTTTGAGTGGTTTTTTAGATAAAGAAGCACGCATGAAAACACCCCTAAAATTTTTGGGATGTTTTCCATATTTATCCAAATCCAAATCTGTTAGCGACCATATCCAGTTGTATATGGTTTGAGATATAATCCTTTACCCATTGCAATTGATTCCATATATCTATTATGACGGTTAGTTTCCGCCAATTGTTCTTTTCCATTTTTGATAGCATTTACTGCTTTGACAATAGCAGATCCTCCACTTGCTAAACCACCAAGCTCTGACGATGCTGTTAGTACGGGAATAAGTGGAAGAAATCCTCCAATTTTCGGTACAGGTATAACTCTCGGTATTATAATGTCTGCTTGCTTTTTCCCTTTAAAATTCGAATGAATAGCCTTTTGAGCTATTTTAACAGCATCATTTATATCTAGGGGTTTCTGTTCTTTCAATTGTTTGAAAGTTTTTCTCACAGTAGCTGTGAATAATTTCTCATTACATTTATTCATTTTTCCTTTTCTCATTCTTTTTGAATTTTTTTCTTTTCTTATGTCTCTACTCCTTCAAACCTAATCCAAATTTCACTTTAGCTTTCATAGCGTTTGTCGCAAACCACGCGTTAGCACGTTCTTTGAGATCACTATCTTTAGCTTTTACTCTTTGCCAGGCTTTTTCAGCTAAAATTTTATCTACATGATGTCTTGTGTCTATATCTTTTGATTGTAAATATGCAATATCGTGCTCTCTACAAGCTGCGTCTAATAAATGTATACCCTTATCTACTCTTGCTAAACGTTTTTCAAGTTTTGTACCAGGTCCACAAAACTGATAACCAGGCAGATGTAATTCAACAGGTAATTTATTTATTAAGTTGTTTACAAGTCCTCTTCTCATCTTACACTGACTGGGTTTTTGTTTTGACTGTAGATTATAACAATATTTTTTTCGTTAGTTTTATACCTCTTCGCAAAAATATCTGAAATCAAGACGACTTCCTATATATACACCAATTTATACGATCACTGTTTCAGTATGTCAGTCAACATGAAGCTAGTTAAACAAGCAAAGCAAATTATTATAAGAAATATTGATGAAACATCTCAATCAATAGATAAAAGAGTTGTACACAATACATTATTACCGAATTCGATTCGTGCATTGATAGTGGGACCATCGAATTGTGTTAAAACTAATGTGATGATAAGTCTAATTGAAAGTCCTAACGGATTGAGATTTAAAAACATCTATGTATACTCGAAATCATTATATCAACCATAATATTGCTATCTAAGAAAATTAATTAAACCGATAAAAGAAATTAATCTATTTACGTTTTCGGAAAATGAAGAAGTTCTAAGTCCAGCAAAAGCTTATCCACATTCTATAATATTCGATGATGTTATTTGTGAGAAACAAAATAGTATAAGAGATTACTTCTGTATGAGAAGACACAAATTTATTGATTGCTTTTATCTGGGTCAAACATATAATAAAATTCCAAAACATCTAATACGTGATAATGCAAATTTGATTATAATATTTAAACAGGATGAAATGAATTTAAAACATATCGTTAGTATAATTCGCAAAGACGCTAAGTCCACTTTTTTCCAAAATTGAGATTTTATATAAATACATATTTTACGACAAAAAAAATGTCAGTATGTGGTTTAAAGTTGTTGTAATTTTGTGGTTTGCAAAAACGCTAACTCCACAAAACTACGAAAAATATTAACAGCACGTGCTAACTCCACGAATATTAATTGTTAATTATTCTTAATTTTTGATCTAGGTCATTTAAAAAGAGCTATTTAGTAAAAATAATTGCGTTTAAAAAGTTTAAAAATTTTAAAAACTGAAGCCGCAATGTTTTTTGTGTCTCCTGTAAAATTTTAAAAAAGGGACTTCACACATTTGCGAATGAGACTAACGATATATATAATGATCATGTTATTGGTGATATGACTTTTAAACAATTTGTTGACCTTTACAGTGAGTGTTGGAAAGATGAATATGGATTTCTTGTTGTAAGCAAGGATGATTTAATAAATAAAAGACGTTATCGAAAAGGATTTGATAGTTTCATACATCTATGATATGTTATTTGATATTAGATAGCAAGCAGATTGTAGATAGATAGCAAACAGATCGTAACCAGATACAAAGCAGATCGTAATCAGATCAAAATCAATATAAAAAATTATTATAATGTCTAAAAATGACCATAATAAATTGTTAGAAGATCTTGTAAAGACAAGAGCTGTTCTAAAGGAAAAGTTAAAAAATATTAAACTGAATCAAATAGATAATAGATTAATTTATTAGAAGATACCCTTCAACCAATAACAAAACCACTTAAAAAATTATCGGAAAACTTGAAGATAAACATAAGGATATGTATATAGACAACACTTTTGATGGCGAGGATGATAATGATGACGTAAATGGTGATAATGAAATCATCGGAAAACTTGAAGATAAGCATAAGGATATAGACAAGACTATTGATGATGACGATGATTATTATGATGTAAATGGGATAGTGACGATTTTCAATATGGAAATATGTCAACTGATGATAATGATGATGAATAGACCTGTATCAAGTACGTGTATGAAAAATTTGAAAAGAAAACAAAGTTTAAAGCTAACGAAAAACTCTCCATTATTTGAAAATATTCAATTACTTATTGATAATAAGCAATTGGATAAAATTTATGGTTTTAATCAAGATGTAGACGGAAGTTGGAGATGTGGCAAGGAAAAATTAATATTTAATGGAGATAATACTAAGCAGATTGGAAACATGAAATTGAAAATGACACCTGGATTATTTGAACTAGTATTTCATACAAAAACTCTCCATTATAAAGGGTGTTTTTTATAGAGGTATAGAACTTTAAGTTGCAATATAACAACGATGGATTATTCGATTGACATGAATTTTATTTATCCGAAAGATAATCTTGCGGCATTACATTTTAAATATGATTTCTGGCATATGACCGCCACGGCTGGCGCGGATGTAGTCCAATCTGGACGTCCAATTTTCGATGACTTTTTCCAACATTTGTGGCCGTATATCGGCAATAATACGGCGAATGTTGTCTTCCAAATGGTCAAGCGTTTGTGGCTTTACCGCATAGACCAATGACTTTACATAGCCCCACAGAAAGTAGTCTAGCGGTGTTAAATCACAAGATCTTGGAGGCCAGTTCACAGGTCCAAAACGTGAAATTAGGCGGTCACCAAACGTGTCTTTCAATAAATCTATTGTGGCACGAGCTATGTGACATGTTGCGCCGTCTTGTTGAAACCACATCTCCTGGACATCATGGTTATTCAATTCATACCGGTCACCATTGACTGTAACGTTCTGGCCACCATCGTTTTTGAAAAAGTACGCAAAATGATTCCACCCATAAAGCGCACCAAACAGTCAGTTTTTCTGGATGTAACGGTGTTTCCACATACACTTGAGGATTACCCTCACTCCAAATGCGGCAGTTTTGTTTGTTGACGTAGCCATTCAACCAGAAGTGCGCTTCATCGCTAAACAAAATTCGCTTATGAAAATCGGGAACAACGGTAATCTCGTTTTGGGCCCATTCGACGAATCTACGCCTTACTTGATGATCGTTTGGCTTCAATTCTTGCACGAGTTGGATATTGTAAGCACGCAAACCAAGATCCTTCCGCAAAATCTTCCATAAAGTGGATGGACACAGATCCAATTCCTGTGCTCGATGGCGGATGGACTCATTCGGTCTTCCTCAATGCTACGCTCTACAGCAGCAATAGCTTCTTCTGTACGCACCGTACAGCGTCTCTGGGGATTATCAATAAGAGTAAACGTAGTGCGAAAACGTTTCATGGTTAATCGAATTAACTGCTCTGATGGACCATTTTGTCGACGATAAAATGGACGTAGTGCGCAATACGTTTTCCGCACAGAACCATTATTTTCGAAATAAAATTGCACTATTTGCAAGCGTTGTTCAGGCGTGAGTCTATTCATGATGAATTGTCAAACCAAACTGAGAATAAATCACTTGACAGCTGTTAAATCGGTCGCCATCTTGAAAACTAATGCCAACTTAAAGTTCTATACCTCTATAAAAAACACCCTTTACAACCACTTTTCAAAAATGTGCTTTTCGAGATTACAACAGAATGGTAGAACCCATAACTGCAATAATAATAACAATGCAAGATACAATAATAACCAAAGATCCAATGACCAAAGAAATAACACTCAAAGACAGTGGAACAATAACCAAATGCCAGGAAATAATTATAACAATAACAGAAGCCGCAACATAAACCATGTCCAAGATGAGGGAAACTTCCAGATCCCGGAGGTCACTTCCAATGGGAACTCAATAAAAGCTAACGGAATACATTGCATATCGTCTAATCTCAGAAATTACATAAAACTAAAAATAATTGATATATCAGATGAACTCACATTTTTAATAGATACAGGAGGAGATGTTTCTCTTTGTAATTTTTTTTTAATAATTATGAAATAAATGAGAATGATTATTGTAACTTAACTGGAATATCAAAGGATACAATAAAATCCTTGACATCAACACAGATATGAAAATATACTTGGATAATGAAATAATTAAACACAAAGTACAAATAGTATACAATAATTTTCCAATAAATACCGACGGAATCTTGGGAACAGATTTTTTAACTACATATAGATGTCACATAGGCACGACATGTATGCACTAACATTCAACAAAAATAATAAAACTATAACAATTCCAATATATGATAACTCTTTTGGAGTTAATAAGATAACAATCCCCCAAAGATGCGAAATAATTTTGCCCCTGGATATTGAAATAAATAAGACCCAGTTGTTTAGAGTAGAGAAATAATTAAAAATTTAGCCAACACAATAATACCAAAAAAAGGAACTTAAAAATAGAGACCATACCATTGAGAAATTACTAGGTTTTTCCATTTAATAAACAAAGTCAGCAAAACTTTTACAGATCAGAAAGATTTGAAAATATACTCAATAATTTTAACTTAAAAGACTTTAGTGATGAATATAAGAAAACCATCACATCAATATTAAGAAAATACCAAAATGTATTTTACTTGGAAGCCGAACATCTAACAACTTTTATAAACAAGCAATAGAAATACATGACAAAAGCCCCGGATCTATAAAGAACTGCAGTCTACCACAAGCACACTGAAGAGATAAATTCACAAGTGTAAAAACTTGTACAGAATGACATTATTGATCCGTTAGCCTATACAATGCTCCACTTTTATTAGTGCCAAAAAAGGGACAAACCGATTTAAAGAAAGATCTAGATACATAAATTGGGCAGAGCAAAATATTTATTCACTTTAAACTGTAGGTCCCGCCACTCATGTATGAAATTAACGGTCACAACATGAGTGGTATTAAGTCTTAATCCTAGGTCTTAATCCTGACTGAAAGGTTGTAATGACCAATTATGTGACGAGCTCTTTCCACCAGATAGAACTTGACCATCAATCTCGCCCATATACAGCATTTTCAATGGACATTATCAGTACACAAGATTATCATTTGGTTTAAATATATCGCCAAATAGCTTTCAGCGTATGCTAACAATAGCTTTATCAGGTTTAGAACTTGAAGCTTTCTTATATGTTGACGACGTAATAGTTTTTGGCTGTAGTCCTAAGCATCAGAATACAAATCTCGTAAAGGTACTCGGCAGATTACAACGATATAATTTGAAACTTAATGCAAACAAATGCTGCTTTTTAAAATCGGAAGTGGTATGTCTGGACAGACAGACGGAATAAAACCTGATCCAGAAAAATTTGAAGCAATAACAAAATACGCGGTACCAAAGAACACTGACGAAGTAAGAAGATTTGTGGCTATTTGCAACTATTACAGACGTTTTGTGGAGGGTTTTGCAAAAATAACAAGTTGTCGAAATTCTTTATTAAAAAAAAATAAAAAATTCATTTAGATGGAACAATGTGAAACAGCATTTGAAACATTAAAGAATAAAATAGTAAGTCCACCAATTTTACAATACCCAGATTTTGAGGAACCCTTCATTTTGACAACGGATGTATCTAACTTTGCATTAGGAGCCGTTTTGTCACAAGGAAAAATCGGACAATATAGACCAATATCCTTTGCAAGTCGTTCGCTTAATAAACATGAAAAAGTAAACCAGTGATTGAAAAGGAACTAATCGCGTACACTGGGGTAAACACTTTCTTAGACCTTACCTTCATGGTAAAAAATAATTACAGACCACCGTCCTTTTGTTGCGTTATTTTCACATAAAAACCCAAGCTCAAAATTAACTAGAAGTCGTGTGGAGTTGTCAGATTACGATTTCGATATAATATACAAGAAAGGAAGTAATAGCACAAACGCAGACGCATTATCAAAAATACAACTAAACTCCGAAATGTTACAATCAATGATTCCCGATAAGATTGATGAGACATTAAAGAAATCACTAGTGATAACCAGAAATATGCGAAGAAAAATGAAAAGAGTAGAAATGGATTGAAAGAAAATGGTATTGTAGAGCCTGAAGAGTCTGATCACCTCAAGGTTTGGGGTTGCACATCCATAAATGATATTAAACAAGCAAGAAATTTGAAATTTTTACTGGAAAAGTCGACAAAGGAGATACAAATTGAAAATGATTATGTTCTAAATGAAACGCGCGTCAGATGTAGCGACAATCCCTATTTGGATAATATGTTGGTGAAACTAGCTTCTGTTTCAGTCAGAACAAATTGTACAAAATTCACACTAGTGAGAATGAATGAGACGAATTTAAAGAAAAAATGAACAAGAGTAAAGGAAATGACGTGATAATAATGTTATATAGTAATCCTCAAAGAATAACAGATGTAAGAAGAAAACATGAATTGATTAAATTATATCACAGTATACCATGTGGAAGGCATTTCGGAATAAGAATGACTTTGATCAAATTGAAACAAAAATACATATGGAAACATATGTTTAAAATGGTAAAAAAATACTTTTCAGAATGTAATATGTGTCAAAGAAACAAACAAATGTGACATACCAAAGAACCGCTAAGTGTAACATATACACCAAAAAATAGTTTTTCCACTATAGTAATAGACCTTTGACACCTTCTGAACACTATCGCTTTATATTAACTATGCAATGTGAACTAACTAAATATATAATAGCTGCACCAATGGAAACAAAAGAAGCCAAATCAATTGCAAAATATTTAACAGGAAATCTAATATTGAAATATGGTATATTTAAAACAATAAATTTAGATAGAGGTACAGAATCTGTAAATGAACTAATGAAAGAAATATACATATACTTGATTGGAAATAGAACACAAAATTTCAACACCCTATCATCACGTAACTCTTGGTACAGTAGAGCAAAATCATAGAGTTTTAAATGAATACTTTTTGTCATTTGTAAATGATGATAATTGGAGTGATTGGATACCCTATTATACTTTTGCTTATAATATAACATCTCACGTAGATACAAACTACTCACCATTTGAGTTAGTTTTTGGTAAAATATGAGAACTTCCTGGTGAAATATAATGACAGACAATGCAATACACCCAAACCTTTTTTTACACGGTAGATACGTTCCAGTGGTTACCATGTAAAAAAAAACGCGTAAAAAAAGTCAAATATTATGTATGTATGTAAGTGTATAAACAAACTGAAAAAATATACATAGGATTGATGCAGCAGCCTACATATGCCTATAAAATTGAATAACTTTATAAAAACGCACAGATTTAGTTGAATAGTATACACAGAGTTTTTATTTTATTAAACGATTTTATCCGTATAAAAAGGAGCGAACAAAAAAATGGTAAATTTGTTAAAAAAAACCGTGTTATTTCAAATTCGCGTAAAAAAACCGTGTAAAAACAAACGTGTATATGATTTGGACAATTAAGCCAAGGAATTAAAATTAAAGAACTCATTGTAAAATGATAGAAACTAGAAAAAGGAATAGAAGTTTAGGATCATTTACAACAAAAATGAACAGCACAGATCTTAGTATAGGAGACTTAGTACTAATAAAATATAAATAACATATGAAATAACTGATATAGATAATACAAACGTAAGATTAAAAATTAATGGAAAAACAAAAGTTGTACATAAAAATTTATTAAAGAAATAAGCAACTAAAACATAAGAATAATAACTGAAACATAAGAAATATCATAATATGTAAGAATAATGACATTTAATTTTTAAGATTTATATTATTCCTGTTCAAATATTATATCAAACAGGCATCATATATATAGTACATCTTAAGAATTAACATTTTATAGTCTTTTCAAAATTATAAAATTTTAACTGGAAGGTTTGGGGTGTAGTGTAGTGTATTAATGAAATCAATTTGATCATTTATTAAAAACAAAATAAACTAAATCTGAAAATGAGCCACACAAAGAACAAATGGGAGTCAACAAACTTTAAAACAAACTTTAGCGCAATCTGATATCTTAGAAAAACACAATGATTGCTCGCGTATAATACTTTGTAAATTTGATAAAATATGAATCGTTTGCAAATTCCAAGATAATATAATATAATATTTTGTAAAATAAATTGTAAATATGTTTCAGTTTAGGAATTAGAAATTCTCATTGTTAGTATTTAAGCGAGTAGTTTTTAATAAATAAACAGGTTATGATTTTGAACTTCAAACGGAGAAGATCAGAGTATTTGATTTTCACTACAATGCAATGCTATAAATGTCTCGGATACAGCCACAAGGCAACGGAATGTAGAAATGCAGAAGTTTGCTTTAAATGTCACGGAAACCATAAGAGTAGGGATTGTAACAAGGAAATAATAGATAAATGCTTTAATTGCATAAGGGAAAATAAGAGATTGAATTTGGATCTAGATGAAAACCATAGTACGAATCATAGGGATTGTCCAGTATACCAAAATAAACTTAATTTGAAAAAAAGAGAATATTATTAGGATTAGCTGTTTAGCAACCAAGCTGCACACTAATATTCAGGAATTATTGAACAATTTTAATCAGTTGGTGATAATGATGCATAGAGTAGGACCAGAGTTTATAGTTCTATCAGAGACTCACCAAACGGAGGTAGTAAATGATAGAGAAATAGAAATGGTGAATTATGACCAATACTATTTACCATCGGGTTCGTCTAGAACCGGGGGGCTCATATTATATTTTAGAAAGTATAAGTAAAATTCTAGAATCTATAAGGGAACACGAGTTTTGGATAGGTGCATTTATGGCTAGGTATGGGAAAATATCGATAATTTTAATAGCGGCTTACAGATCACCAAGTGGGCAAAAGGCAGAATTTTATCAAGCTTTAAGTGAGTTTTTAGATATAGTATGCGGGGAAAATTATTAGATTATAATAGCTGGAGACTTCAACATTATTGGTATAGGGACTATTATAGAACTAAATTAGTCAGCATACTTAATGATAATGGCTTAAAACAGATACGGAGAATATTACAGCAAAGGCTAATGTGGATAATAAAATAGCAGATCATGAGTCGATTGATATATTAATAGAAGTAGGAAATGAATGTTATATGCTCAAAAATAGGGAATGTTGCGTTTTGAGATATAACAGGAATAGATTTAAAAGCAAACTGGGATCGATGTTGGAATTTGAGGAAATGGATGACTTAAATAAGTATGTGGGCAAATTTGACTCGTGTTTGGATAATACGGTAGAACATTTTACTGTTAGATCGAGAGTAAATAGGGAAAAAATGAATGAATGGTTCAATAGCGAACTCTGGGTCTTAAGAAGGGATAAAATTATGAAATATAAGAAAGCCATTATGGAGAATAGTATTGATGCATGGTGCAACTATAAGGCAGCGAGGAACTTATAAAAAGTTAAAGTAGTAAATTCAAAAAACCATTATATATGTAAATAGTAAAATAAACACAGCAAAGGATCAGAAGGAGATGTGGAATATGATTAAGAATTTAGTATTAGGAAAGCAAAAGAATGCGATAAAAAATGTGATATTTGAGTGCATAGAATATACGGAAAGTGTGGAAATTGCTGATAGATTTAATGAATATTTCATTAATAGCATTAGGGATATACGTATGTAGTTGAGAACGTACATTATGAGAATAATATATAGATTTAATTTTCGTGCAATATCACTAATTGAATTAGAGAATATATGTATTAATATGAAAAAGAAGAAAGACTACAGGAAAATTTCAACTGGCATTTTATTGGACAATTGGAACAAAGTTAGTAATATTATGGTCAGAATTATAAATAGATCGTTGGAAACTGAAATATTCCCAGAGAGCTGGAAGGAGTCGATGGTAACGCCTGTTGAGAAGATTAGAAATACCATTAAATGTGAGGAATATCGCTCGATAAATACCCTAAGAACATGTGAGGAGATTATTGAGGAGATAGTTAAGAACCAATTGGGGGAATATTTTGAGAAACATAACCTACTATTGAAATATCAATCAGGTTTTAGGAAGAGTATTCATGTGAGACGGCAATTAACTATGTGATAAATAGACGGAAATTTATAAGGAATGGTCGCAAAGTTCTATCAACTTTTTAGATTTCAAAAGAGCTTTCGAAACAATAGATAGCGATATTTTTCTTCAGAAATTTTCATGTTATGGCATTAGGGGTAGAGAATTAAGGTGGTTTAGTTCATATCTCACGAGACGTAGACAAATAACAAAGGTGAATGATGTTGAGTCGAGTATGAGTGAGAATGATTTTGGTGGCCCACAGCGTTCGATATTAGGAGCTTTATTGTTTATAATATACATCAACGATATTGAAAATGTAATGGAGAAATGCGAGATAGTTCTATATGCAGAAGATACCCTCATTTTTACTGAGTCTACAACGTGTGAGGAATGCTATGAAGATATTGAAAAGGATATGGATAATATAAATAGATGCTTGAAGATAGACAAATTGAAATTAAATGAAAATAAAACAAAATTAATGGAAATTAATATGCGCACTAATAGTTCATTTAGAATAAATAATGTAGTAATTAAGAACGTCAACAATATTAATTTTTCATAACTGACAAGGAATTCAAATAAACATTTAGGGCCATTATTACAACTTGTCGTTAAACTTGGGATTAGTTAAAAGTACCTTTAGCTAAAGGGAACTGCAAAGTTACCTTTAACTTATTTTCATTATTACTAACAGATAAAAATTTTCGAAAATATGGCGGTGCAGGAGCAATGTCGATAAAACTGCTTAATTATACAAGTTTTTTTTAACGCAGTGGGAACCGCGGGCTTCGTTTTTTTGTTATATATGCTCATTTTGTTTAAATTTTGCCATAATGAAAATAATATATAATATGGCAAGTTCAAATATAAAGTGACCTTTAACTGTTAAAGGTAGGATAATCCTCCCTTTAGCTTAACGATCACTTCTATCTTATTGGGTACTCATAATAACGAAAAACAATTTATCTGCCCGTTAAAATCCTCCCTTTAGTTAACGGCAAGTTGTAATAATGGCCCTTAGAGGATATGTACATACATACATGTATGTAGAAATATAGGGAAAAAGATAGGTTTCTTTAAACGGCTGAGAAATAAGGTCTCAATGTTAACATCGATTAATATATATAATACAATGCTGAAGCCGCATTTCGAATATGGATCAACAATTAAAATACTTGCTGTAGTGAGCAACAATTAACAAAACTGCAGAAATTACAGAATAAGGCGATGCTTTCTATATTACAACTAAACAGATTTACACCAACTACTTTTATCTTAGCTGCACTGAAATGGCTTAATGTGCGTAAAAGATTAGAATTTAACGCCCTGAATTTTATTCAAAAAAAGGAAAATAGGAGAAGCACCAGAAAAAAAATGTGTTGGAGAAGAGCAACCGTACAGACTGAGAAAGCAAACGATTTCAGGCTAAAGCGAGCGGATACAGGTGCAATGCAGAAATCATTATACTCTAAGGGACTGAATATCTACAATAAAATGCCAAATTATTTGATGAACGAAGGATATATCAATGTTTTTAGAAAAAAATGTTCTAAATTTTGTTAAAAATAATAGTAGTTAAACTCATATAGTTATAATATTTAATTTAATTTAATATTTGTAATATTTGGTTCTTATGAAAGTATTTCAAATACTACTAAATAAACTTGAAGTGACAATAAATAAATAAACTAACAACTTACAAAATAAAAAAACTAAAATGAAAAATTTAAGTAAAATAAAGTTCTAATAAAGAAATAAAAGGAAAAGTTTACTTACTTTCTTAAAAGAATTAAACAATTTTAATAAGAAAAAAAGGTGAAAAAAATACATAAATAAAAAATGATGCACTAAAAGATAATTCGTTTGGCTCAATGAACACAGCAACAACAAAAACGATTTAAGATACAACAAACACAAAAAAAGACATTTTCATAACAGAAAATTAGTGGCTATCATCTGTACCGGAGTACGAAAGAGAAACGGACAAATACAGAGTGCTCAAGAATTCTGGAGAATGTTAAAGCTAAGTTTATTGTAAGTAATGATTAAAACGCAGTGAGATTGTTTAACGAACAGTAATGAACTGAACATAAAAAACTTTATTGAACTTTAACATAAAGAAGAATAAGTAGAGACAAGAAATTAAAAAAGAACCGTAAGCAATATGTATGTTTATTTGTATATTTACAATGTATATTACATACTACATTGAACTTTTGTTAAACCTTTTTTATTTTATTTATACTATATAAACTTTAAATTTTCTAAAAAAATTTGATTCAATATTTTATTAGACATAATTGGCAATATTCATAAAATTTCTAAAAATTAAAAATTTCTCTTTAGGTAAAGGTTTAGTAAAAATGTCAGCAATTTGGTGATTAGTTGAAACATAATTAATTTCAAACATTTTTTCCTCATATTTTTGTCTTTTGAATTGATATTTGACATCGATGTATAAACATATTTTGATTTTATCTGGTACCAATTCAGAAATAAGTTGCTGAATCCAAATCAGCTCCTTTACTGCATGACAGCTTGCGCCGAATTCAGACCTGGTGGTGGATAAGGAAACACTCTTTTGTCGCTGAGATGACCAGGAAATATTAGATGATCCCCTCATTATTAAAAAACCGCTTGCTGACCTTCTAGTTTCTGTCTCCAGCATAGTCAGCATCGATAAAACATTTTAAAACAGGCTCACTGTCAGCTGCAAATGTTAAACGATATCCTTTAGTGCCTTCTAAATATTTTAAAATTCTGTTTACAGTGTTAACGTGAGCATTTAAAGGTTTTTCCAAAAACCTACTAACATAACCAATCGCACAACATATATCTGGCCGTGTTGCCAGCATCAAATACATTAAACTGCCGACTGCTTGTTTGTAGGGATAGTTTTTGACTTCTGTACTTTGATCTGAAAACATACTAATATTTACGAATGTATCGCATGGTGTACTTACGGGATTAGATTCGGCCATATCAAAAGCTACTAGCAATTTCTCAAAATAGCTTTGTTGATTCACATGAATACTACCATCGTTTAAACGCAGGATTTCTAAACCCAAATAGTGTTTAGCATTAAAAACTTTAACATTGAAATTTTGTTTTAAAAATGATAAAAACCTTCAATATCTGCTTCACAGTGTGTGTTAATTTTATACATGAGGGGTGGGACCTACAGTTTAAAGTCGACTCCGACCGACAGATTTTTGAGAAACTTTTAATGGCAATTTTATTTACTCTCGGAGTTTTTGCCAGAAATCTGCTGAGAGGAAGTCGCCGAAGAAATACTTTTTGTATTTTGTTTTGATGTCTGGCCTGGGGGACGAACCCTGTCTTTACGTTTAATAAGCCCACACACTACCTATTAGACTACTGCGACTTCTCATCAGAACTATCAGCAGAATTATTAATAACATTTTGTTCACTTGTCTCGTTGCTTACTTCTTGAACTGGAATTTCATAAATATTTCCATGTGCTGAGGAGCTGCCAGTTTGTTCGAGTACATCACAGTTTCCTTTAATTGAACGTACATCTTCGTTTAGAGCTCTCTCATTTTCGATATTACACAATTTTATGTTTCTTGTAATTCCAACTTTATTTTTGTCTGGGGTATATACTCGATAACCAGTTGAATCTTCTGCATACCCAACAAAAATTCCTTTCTGTAATTTGTTTACCCCATTTCAGTCGATTTTGCTTTGGTATATGGGTAAACACTACACTACCAAATTCTTGTAAACTTTCTACAGTAGCTTTCTTACCATACCAAAGTTCAAAAGTGCTTTTGTCTTTTTGTGTACTGGTTCTACTTCGATTAAGTACATACACAACCGAGTTCACAGCTTCAGCCCAAAACTTGCTGTTCTTGCTGCTTCTACAGTGCGATTCTCTTTTTCTATTGTTCCATTTTGCTCCGGGTTATATGAAACGGTCTTCTGGTGAAAAACACTATTCTTACATAGTAAAAACTTGACAATTTTATTTATAAATTCTCTTCCATTATCAGATCTCACAGCTTTCACGCTGTTACCAGTTTCAGTTCTGACATTTTTCATATTTTTCAAGAAAACCATATACCTCACTTTTTTCTTTTAAGAAGAATACCTTTTTATAATGTGAAATATTATCTTTTATCAGCGCTCCTCCAATTGACCTCTTTTCCATGGGACGACATAAATCGACATGAACCAGTTCTGCAACTTTTGTTGTTTTCATTTCTCTACTCGGAAAAGATAAACGACATTGTTTCCCATATATACAAGTATCGCAAAATATTTCTTTTTGGTCTTTAACCCTTTCATGCCCGAATTTTTTGAGCCAGAGCTAATTTTTTTTTAAGGACATGTGTTTATTAGTCATTGACCTAAATATGAAGTGATATTAAATTCAGAGTCGTACGTATTCTGGTTTCACACGTTTTTAACCAAGCTTGTTTGCAAAAAAAAAAAATCTTTTAAAAAAATTAAAAATTACGGAATTTATGAACAAAAATGTACAATGTTGCCTATAGGCAACATCGGGCATGAAAGGGTTAAACGTAATGTTGCTATTATATATAAAAACGCCTGCAATGTACAATGTTTTGATGTGCCAATTTACAATGCTACTCAGTTAAGGTAATTTGTTTTGAATCTGTAACATAAGAAAAATGATTATTTGGTTTCGATGCTAAATTTACTTTAATTAGTAATTTAAACAATTTTTGAGTGCGAACTCCCATTAGAACTGTAGTATTATTCTTCGCAACTTCATAACGCTGATAATCAGAAGATATCTTTAAACCTTTTTCTAAGGCTGTCATTGTAGAAAACAAGTTTAAGCGTATATCAGGTACATAAAGAACATTAGCTAAATGATTTTGACTCCATTTGTTGTTACTATTTGAAAAAATATTAATAGCACCACTCCCCAAATCCTCAATTTCTATTGGAGTCGTACGTATTGTACAAAATACTCTCTTTTACTTGGCATATGATCGCTTGCACCTGAATCAACAAACCATTCAGTTTCTTTATCAGTGCTGTTAACAGCCTCTCTTTCGCACACAAACGCATTTCCTTTTACATAATTTTCTTTGTGTTTATTTGTTTTACGTTCACGCTTCCAGTGTCCAGGCTTTTTATATATAAATCATTTCCAGGCTTTTTGTTACTGCTACAAAAGCTGCTTTCAATTATATGGGCATTAGGGAAATGCAGAAATTTCTTATATGGATCAAAAAAGGTGAAAATTATAACGGATCATCAACCTTTGACCTATGCACTAAGCAATAAGAACACCAACAATAAAATGAAGAGATGGAAGGCGATATTGGAAGAATATAATTATGAGTTCCAGTATAGGCCCGGAAAAACAAATGTAGCAGATTCACTTTCAAGATTTCCAAACCAGGTAAACACACTTTCTGATGGAACACATAGTGACGAAAGTACTGGAGAAGATTTAATACCATGCGTCGAAGTACCTATTAATGTGTTTAAGGTTTTCGAAACTGCATCATACCAATTCCAAATTGTTTTTCCTTTAATATATAGGCACACGATTATAGAACCGCGGTTCACAGAGGAAAACTTGTTATTACATTTGAAGAGGAGACTTAACCCATCGGTTGTTAATGGCATTTGCACATAATTGGGATGTAATGGGAATTACATAAAATATCTTTTCTATCCATTTCAGAGATTATAAAGTTCGATGTACGCAAAAAATTGTCGAAGATATAACCAATGAGCAGGACCAAGAAGATATTATCATTGCCATTCATAATCGAGCGCATAGAAACGGAATAGAAAACAAGGCTCAGATATTAGAAAAATATTATTTTCCAGGGATGATGCAAAAGATTAAATGTATTACAAAAATATGTTTGACCTGTAAATAAATACGAAAGATAGCCCCAAAAATTAAAAATGTCCGAAACACCATTACCAAGTTATTCAGGAGAAATGGTTCACGTTGAAATTTACCTAACCGAGGGAAAAGTCATTTTAACCGCCTTGGACAAATTTAGTAAATACGCTCGAACTAAGTTATTACAAAGTAGAGTTATAGAACACAAAAGGAGACCCCTTAGGGATATTATTTTTTCTTTTTGTGTACCAAAGACAATAGTGATGGACAATGAACCATCACTAAATCAAATTCAATAAAATTTATGTTAAACGATGAATTGAGAATAAATGTTTACACAGTACCACCATATCACAGCAAAGCGAACGGACAGGTGGAAAGATTCCACAGTACCCTTACTGAAATCATGAGATGTTTAAAAGAAAGTAGTGAAAATTGAATCTTCGACGAGTTGCTGGAGAGAGCCGTTACTGAATATAACCACTCCAAACACTCTGTCACAAAAAAGAAACCGATTGACCTGTTCTTCGGAAGGACAGTATCATTTTCACCACATGACATAGGCGAGAAATTAAAGGCTAAGCAAGAAAAGGACTTAGAATATCTTAATAGAAATAAAGAAGACTTTAATACGTACATTCCAGGACAAATCATTTTCGTTAGGAGGAATAAAAGATTAGGAACTATGCTCTCAAAGCGTTATTCAAAGGAAATAGTAAAATAAGATAAGCACAGTATAATATTAACAGAAAAAGGACTTATGGACTATTTCATAAGAGTCTCATTGGAAATTAACGACATTTCATTGATTTATTGATCGTACAGGTTATTGACGATTGTAGCTGCAGAAGTGCTGATTAACGACTACTCACATTCAGAATTTGTAACTATTCACACCAGGGTAGCAAAAATTCAAAAGGGAACATTTAAAATAAACCACCTAATCAACATAGAAGACCTATTGACAACTATGGACTGTACCATACAAAGACGACTTCCAAATACGAACGCATTTTACCCTATCTTATCATACTTAGCACTGGAAATAAAAAGTTCATTGACGAGATTGAAGCTCAACAAACGAATATCCAAGCGTTCCCTCGATTTCGGAGGTAGTGCTTGGAAATAGATCGCCGGAAATCCCGATCATTATCAGATTGTAGTTAATCGCATAAATGGACTGCTTAAAAACAACAACGACCAAATCATCATCAACAGAATAATCGCAGACAAAATAAACGAACTGACTAACAGAACGAACGAAATAGTTACCAGACAATGGCTGATGAATTGGCTCTCAATATTAAATGTAAATTAGAAACACTTAAAGAGGAATTAACAAATATAGCTTATGCAGTACATTGGGCCAAGGGCAACATAATTAAATCTTCTATCCCGGCGGATAGTGGCAACAGCTGACATTGTCTATAGCGAATATCGTTTATAAAAATCACTGCATAACAAAATTAACAGTTTTGAGCAAGTACGTTACGGATCATACCAACATCTGATAAAACAACAAAGGCTACTTCGTAACACATAAACGAGGTTTAAACAGTGTTAGGAATACGGAAATTACCTATAAATTTTATGTCTTATGTTCCTCAGGCATACCGAGCATAAATTAGAAATCATAAGATTACTCGACATTGTACGCATATGTTTTTGTATAAATATGGACTAGTGGACTGAAATTTGATACATATTTATTTTTTTATTAAAAAAATAAAAAAATTTATGTCGTTAAACTAGAGCATATTTCTTCAGTAAAAAATATTTTAATACACTAGATCATATCTTAAAAAATTAAATAAGAAACTGCATTAGTATTTCGTGGAAAGCTCTGCGTTCTTCATAACAAGTTTATTAATGCGATAAGGTGTACCCTTCCCGAGATTTTTAGGGTTTGGTGTGGAATATTGGCTCATTCAGTTGAAGCACTTAACCAAAGTTCTTCTATGTTGGTCGGTGCTTGTTTATTTTTGGAAAAGTCTTCTTTTGAGAATTCTCCTCAAATTCTAGATGGGGATTGCTGAAAATTTGTTCAGCAATCTATTTTTGTGCAATCTTGTCAGTGAGCCTTGGATCCTCATCTTGCTGAAAAGTTATTTCTGTTGCAGGATAAGAGCACTCCTCAAAATAACGGCCGAATTAATCCGCAAAATACGTAAATTCTGCTTCTTTTTCATAATGCCTACTGTTTTAACAAGAAGACCAATGCCCCACCAGGTAAAACATACCCACAATATTAAACTCCCATCATTCACCTGAGCGTTTCATTCGTTTCCAGTCATCAGTTATCCAGTTGTTGCGTGTTTTACAAAAATTAATTCCAGACTTTTCTTTTTTTTTCACGACATATTCAAATCCAATTGTGCGCAAGTTTCTTTCTACTGTACGGTCATTTTGCCGTCTTCTTACAAGACTTACTGTTCGAAAGCAAACGTTTAAATTGTGTGCTAAACTGCGACAATATTTACCGTTTTCCCTGGCTGACGAAAATCCTCTACCGAACCCTCCATGTGGGTGTTGTGGTAACGGTGGTTGACCGATAGAGTATCCATAAGTTAAGATGGGAATCCACACTCATTTAATAATGGTCTTGTGATTTATTACTCCCACCATAGGATAAAAGAATGAGCTGGACTAAGGTGTTATACGACCGGTGTTGAGAGTCAGTTTGGCCGGGAGCCCGTCATAAATATCCCAGTCATTAACGGATCATCTTTTATACATGGAGACCTCCAGGATTAGTCAGCCTTACCTAGGAATTAAAAATACAGAATATAACGTAGCAAATACTAAAGAGCCCTCCATTGTGGAGGCCGAAAACGGAAAAATTTGCGTACGGCTGTTAAACCAAACGTCCGTCTCAACAAAGGGGGTGCAGGAAGTGGTTAATGCTAAGGCATGCGTTTAAATTGTGTGCTAAACTGCGACAATATTTACCGTTTTCCCTGGCTGACGAAAATCCTCTACCGAACCCTCCATGTGGGTGTTGTGGTAACGGTGGTTGACCGATAGAGTATCCATAAGTTAAGATGGGAATCCACACTCATTTAATAATGGTCTTGTGATTTATTACTCCCACCATAGGATAAAAGAATGAGCTGGACTAAGGTGTTATACGACCGGTGTTGAGAGTCAGTTTGGCCGGGAGCCCGTCATAAATATCCCAGTCATTAACGGATCATCTTTTATACATGGAGACCTCCAGGATTAGTCAGCCTTACCTAGGAATTAAAAATACAGAATATAACGTAGCAAATACTAAAGAGCCCTCCATTGTGGAGGCCGAGAACGGAAAAATTTGCGTACGGCTGTTAAACCAAACGTCCGTCTCAACAAAGGGGGTGCAGGAAGTGGTTAATGCTAAGGCATGCGAGAAACCTGAAACCCCAAAAAATGCAAGAGTACAACTAGCCAAAAGCGCCAGACTTACCAAAACCGAGGTTGCTGCAAAAACTGCATTAACATGCATCAGAAGTGGCCTTGGGAATGCGAAGATTGACGCGCCCCCGAAACATATCAAAGACTTTAAGTAAAAATACAGGAAGAGAGTAAGTGCTAGACGAGTCCTCTATATGATATCGAAAATCTGTCGCTGTGTTTCTTAAATCGTGAACGTCTGTTTCCAGAGCAAATACTCTCTCAGATAAATTATCTATTTCATTCTTCGTTATTTTCAGTCTCTTATCGACATCACTTAAAAGGCGTTCTTCATATTCACGGAACATTTTTTTTATATTTGTCTGGAGTTGTTCAGATAATTTTTTAAAACGTATATCCATTATCGGTATAAATCATAAGGGAGAATTAGTGTTATTTACATAAGGAGGTTCGCCTTCTGAACCCCTACACAAATTTGGCATATTATCAGCAAAAGAAATTTGATTTATCTATATCACTGAAAACCGGTTCTTGTGTTTGTTATTACTAAATGTTTTCTTTATTTTTGTTAACTATATATTTTTTTGGGTTCTTTTTATTTTTGTTATTTTGGATTATTTTGTTTTGTTTATGTTTTGTATTTAAGATTGTAATTTAGGAACAAATTAAATTACTAGATATGAAAGGTTATAGCGGAGCGCAAATAAAATTCGTCTGTTTAGTTAAGATGTTCTGTCGGTGTATTATTTCGACTAAAAAAGACTCAAACCACTCAGTCGAAGCTAAACGAGCTTCATCTATCGATCTTTGTCTTCGAACGAATCCTCCACTGATAAGATGGTGCAGATAGGATAGAAAAAGAGGATTTAGATATAATTTAACGGCTGTACGTACGTACTGATAAGACAAGTGAAGTGGAGTGGAAAGAGAGGTTTCAGTTACAGTAAGAGTAAGTGAGGGCACCATTGGCAGTGGTGATATGCTTTAATGCTTTTCATAATTAAATTACAATAAAATTTCATTCATATATGATTACGTACATATGCACATCCTCAGCCAGACTATAACTGAAACACATCGGTAGAAAAAATTAACAAAGAAAATCTTACTCAAATGTTAAAAGAAAAGCTAAGGCCTTATACTCTAAACGGAATTTAAAATCCTTGAGCAATATTTGTGGCCACTATAAGAAGTATATTTAGTACCATCATAGTAGATAGATAGATATTAAAAATTTGGGTAACTTTTCCTTCTCAAAAATCCTAAAATTCCTAATAAATGATAGAAGTAATTACCGAAGCTTTCAATTATGTGACATCTGTCAACGAAGAATGGAAATAAAAACGAAACAGAACACAAAGCAAAGCACACATACGAACGTCATACAATGCAAAGAAATTCAAGCCCCACTGGAACATAATGTAACGTAATGTAACAGTAAAGCCCTAGTTATTCTACCGGAACGTAATGTAACGCAATGTAACAGTAATGTGCACGGAACGTAAAAATGTAAGAGCAATTATAGAACGTAAAAACATAATTATATGTTTTTAGGTAAACAAAACAATAAAAGAAAAAACAAAAACAAATAAAGAAATAAAAATTACAAAAACTTAAAGACAATAATTCAGATATGGATACAGAAGACATGTTTTTGGGTTTGTATTTTTATTTATTATTTTTATTATTGTTTTTTAAACAAACTTAATATTAATTTCAGATTTTAAAAACTCTGTTTTCACTCTTTTTATCACATTTAATATGGCGCCTTTTGTTTTTCTTTAATTTAGCTGTTAACAAGTGTTATCACTACATAGTTTTTAGGTTCATTTCAACGATTTTATATTTATTTAAAGCATAGTTTACCATTTCATAGCACAGTTGTGCAAAGAGAACTCACACGCATTCTTATGTTTTTTCATTTAGTTGTCGATCAGACTGCGACAAGAACACATGTGCGGCGGATGCTTTATCATTTTATTTCAGCATAACACTCAAAAAATATTTTGTGTTAAAAATGTTCTATTGTATTAGCTAGGCGTATTTTTTTTTATTTTGTAGCATAGTATAATTTTTTTTAAATGCTTTGGAATGCTCGCTTTTTTTGTCTTTTAATAAAAAATGGGTTTTTATTCTTTTTATTTTTATTTATCTAAAAAACATGGCATAATTTTTAAGCCAAAGATGGATAGCTTTATGTTCTTTTAATAAAAAATGGATTTTTTATTTTATTTTTATTTAGCTAAAATTTTTAAGCCAAAGTTATATAGCTTTACATATGTATGCTGATGAAATGAAAATAAAAATAGCGTATATTACTAACACTTTTCTATGGCTGTAATTAAATAAATTCTCTCAACATATTTTCTCTCTCTTACTCACTAACACATAACCAAAAATTTTTTGACGCACCCTGATTTAAAGGTACTTATTAAAAGTTTTATGTACTGTTTCTGGAAGCCAAACAATTTCTCTTTCACTCAATTTAGTTTGTAGAGGAAAACAAACACAAAATTTAGTGTTTTTGATTGTATTTTTCATATAAATAGACAAGCTAGTGAAATCGTTTATCCTACAGAAACAGGTCAGGTATTTCGGAAATTAAATTTGTACGAACGTTAAAACGTAGTTATCTTCTCTAATAAAAGTAAAATGAAAAGTGAGATGCTTTTCGAACGCTTTAATTAGTTAAAAATCGGTAACTATATTTTTCTAATTTAAAGTAAAAATAAACTCTACTAACATAATGTAATAGTAAAATAGTATTTATTTTTATTTTAAATTATAAAAGTTAATAATGAAATAAATTTTAATTTGGGTTTTTAAAATATGTGAAGTTTTATTTAAAGAGAATTCCACATACAGACAAACATAACATACGTACAAAACGTAAATTATGGTTATAATTTCAATTTTCAGTTTTGGTGGTTTTTAATATTGACATGTTGTTAACACTGCCAAACAGATGTCAGGTAAAAATGTAAGAAAATTCTATTTTTTACAGATTCTTACGTTCCGGTTACGTACATTACATTTCTATAACCATTCGTATTGCTTTATACATAACAAAAACGATCAGCTGTTTCTTACTGTTGCGGTTACATTCCGTTACGGTATCATAACTGGGGCTTTATTTACAGATATTTACACGAAGTCAGCTATTCAGAACAGTGATGAGTGTTGTTAGGATAATGCAAAATTAAAAACGTACCAATTAGGCCCTAATTGGAAAAAGTTATATTTGCTCCTTAAAATTTATTAATGTTACGTTTTTGGTTTAATCTGAGTCAATATTAATGGAATATTGAATATTATTCTATTCAAAGTGATTTGTCTGTTTTTTTTTTTATATAAAATTTTAACATAATACCTCTAGCCAGAATAATAATAATAATAAAAAACACTCTTATAATTCTTATTAGAATCATACCAATAAGTATTTAAAAAATTTTAAAGATTAAAAAGATTTATGTATTAATAGAAAAGTACCAAAAAGCGCATTTGTGCGCATTACCACTTAAAATACATATTATTTATTTATTTTGTTTCAAAGTTTTTTATACACATTACAATCATAATTAAAGAAAAATCATTTTTTATGTACAAATTTAAAAGAATAATATATACTATTAATATATACGAAAGTACCAGAAAGGGGAAATTCGTACCAATTCGTCACTCAAATTACTTACATATATATTATTTATTTATTTTGTTTAGACTTTTTTGTGTGCACAATAGACTTATAAGAATTAGTATTTATTTCTTATAAAATGAATTTTTTATTATTATTTTAATCAAAAATTAAAGAAAAATCATTACATACCGGCAAACATTCAAAAGTTTTATAGAAATAAGCATGAAAGTAACAAAGAAGTCTTTTGTGCCGCAATGCAACTCTGCATACAATAGTCCATCACACATGTTCAAAAGCCGCGTGAAAACGTTAGGGAATTATGTTTTATACAGATCGTTCCGTTTTGTTAACGAGAGAGAACATTTCGGTAAGCATTTACATTGTTCTTCATACGAACATACGTTACTTTACGTTACGTGAATGTGTCGGTAATCGGGGCATAAGACTGTAAATTTAGTTGAATGATTCGAGTCACTCGAATCAGTTATAAGTATTTTTCTAAAGGTATGAATCTAAATGAGTAGGTTTATGAATCAAATATATTTCGAATGACATAAGTTTGATGTCAACGTTGTACTCATACTTATTGCAACCTGTATTTATGAGTGAATCAGAGTTGTTGAATTTCAATATTATATTTAAAATTTCATGAGTGCTTATGAATAGAAAAAAATTCAATAGCACGTATTATAATAGCAAATAATTAATGTGTTTTTACTAGTCCAATAGTAATGAATGTAATTTAATAATTTGGTATCAATGTATATCTAATTTCAGTGGGTTGTAGTGAAGTAGAATTTTATCGATTAAAAATTACTTTTATATCGTTAAAAATCCACAACAGATGGGCAATTCACACTGGCCCTTGTATCGTTGTATTCATTGTATTGTTGGACGAATATACAACAGTGTATACTTGTTGTTGATAATTTTTATATAAAAATCCGATACACTTATACACATTTGCTTCATATGTTTTTGGAAGTTGTATTATGTATTATGTATGCCGGTAATCAAGAAGAAGAATAAAAATACAAAATATTTTCTGTATAACTTGAGCCAACAATTAACATTTCAAAATTATAATTGTTCGCACAGATAATTAATTATTTTACTTTTTACGCAATATTTTTCATTTTGTTGCTTGAAAAACAAATTATGAATACTGGTCTTCTTCTTCTTATCGTTTTTGACGCTTGGAATACGAAATACACAATACAGCATAGCATTGAGCGTTCACAAACAAAAGGTGTATTCAATACAACATACATGATACAAAGTCGTGTGAATTGCCCAAGAGTAAAATAAAAAACGGTATTTGTATATGTATTTGTTTGTATAAAAAACCAAGAAGGCTGTAGGACTGCCAGTTTACAATTGTCTACACAAAAACTTGACATGCATACAACTTTACTGATCGTGTGAATCCGCCTTTAATATCATATGAGTTTTTGTGATCAGCTGTTTTAATCTTCTTTTTAGTGTTGGTAACACTGTTGCTGCACTAGGTCGTCTCTACAATGGAAATCTTTATAAATATCATTGCCATATTTGTTTTACATTCTATACAATAAAGTTGTTCACTATGGAGTGCTCTAATGCTGTACTATTGCTGGAAATGTTAGGACGTTGTTACGCTGGCTATGTATGCGGCATTTGAAGTGATCTTAAATGTAACGTAACGGGAACGTATGAATCTTTAAAAAATAGAATTTTCTTACGTTTTTACATTACATCTATTTAGCAATGTTAACAACATGTCAATATTAAAAACCACTATAACTGAAAATTGATATAATAATACAATAAACAGAATTTAAATTTTGTACGTATGTTATGTTTATCTGTATATCTAATTCTCTTTAAAATTTAATAAGTACTGGTCACTCTAACGTGTCGGACGTGTTTTTTTGTGCTCTCACTGTGCGATATTTTTTTATTCGAAATACTCTGAATTAACCTGTCGGTTTTTTAAAATCTGTATTTTGTTATAATATTTTCGCTGTTGCCGTCCATTCGGTTGATAAGTATCAGTGTTTAATAGAGTTGGGTAGTTCGCGAACGAACTAGTTCAATTGAACTATTCACACAACTGAAATAAAAGAGCCGCTCATAATAATGAGCTCTTTTAGCTCCGTAGTTCAGTTGGCTCTTGTTCTCGTTTCTTATTCGTTCATTTCGTTCTTTTATTTTGTTTATCGTTCTCATGTGTGTAGTTCACGAACGAACTATGTAGTTCAATTGAACTATTCAACGAGAGTTGTGTAGTTCACGAACGAATTAGTTCAATTGAACTATTCATACAACTGAACTAAAAGAGCCAACTGAACTAATGAGTTCTTTTAGCTCCGTAGTTCAGTTGGCTCTTGTTCTCGTTTCTTATTCGTTCATTTCGTTCTTATTCGTTCTTTTCTGTTGTTTACCGTAGTGTTAAATGGTAGTGCCATCATTGGCGGTGTTACCACATACTAATAAAATAACTTATGGCAACATTTTTCCTACAAAAGCGCGAAAATTGCAAAAAATAAAAAATAAGCAAATTAAAATAATATATTTTTTCAATTTAACTCAAAGAAGGGTTAGGCGAGAAATATCCACAGAAATTCTTATTAAATATACTTTTATAAAAACATATGTAATTTTTGACGATGTATTAAAATTAAAATTTTTTGCTTTTGAATTTCTTGAATATAATTCAAATTTTATACATTAGAAGTAATAGCACATAATAGCTAAAAAAAATTTTATAATATATTTCTTTTAATAAAATTTCTAAGTGGGCTCCATGGAAGGTTAGTGCATAGCGTAACGATTGTGAGTTTGACTCTCACAAGATAATCTGGTCTGTTACGCTAATAAGTATGTTTTTATAAATAATAGTGTCAACTAAAAATCTATAAGATTGAAAAAATTTAAATAAGACAAAAGAGATTGTAAATGTATTTATTTATATATGTATATAAATAAATTTAAATTTATATTTTTATGTTTATGTTTTTCTTAATATTTATATTTTATGTATATATTATTGTTTTTAACGATTCAATTATCAAAATTTCCGCCAATCCATTGACTTAACTTTTTGATAGAAATTCAAATTTTTCCACACTGGTAAGTCAAAAAATCTTGCCAATAATCGGAAAAGGGTTCAATTTCAAAATCTGGATTTGCAAAATTCTCGTTAAACACTAGATTTCATTCATTTATTGCCGGTTATTCAAATTTTTCAGAGCAGGTAGGTAAATTGTCAAAGAAATAAATTGTAGGAAATTTCCGTCATAGCAATAATACCAAAACAGTGCTAAAAGGGCCGCAATTGAAAACTGGGTTGAATGTGGTCATGCTACCTACCCTACAAGTGTAACGTCACACAAAACAAATGTTATTCTCGTCATAGCAATAATGTCAAAAGAGTGCTAAAAGGGCCGCAATTGAAAAATGGGTTGAATGTGGTCATGCCACCTAACCGTACAAGTGTGACGTCACACAAAACAAATGTTATTCTTACTGAGAGTTTTCTGTAGCATTCACCCATTATGAAAAACTGCTCAATAGCTCTCTTCATGTTTTTTTCTGGAAAAAAACATTCGACTTACAGAATCAGGGTAAAAAATCAAAATGAGAGTTATTTGTAATAAACATTTTTTTCTCAGGAAGAGAGCCACATATATAAATAGACAACATGGGTGAATCAAGCACTAGTTATTCGAAAGAGTTCATATTGGTATAGTGTCGGATGATCAAAGTGATCTAAATGAATTTTTATATTTAAAAATGGCTGAAAAAAGAAAATTTAGCGCAATATGGACTCATTTCACGGCAGAAGAAGGTAATAGAGCAATGTGTAAATATTGCAAAATAAACCTTAGCATTGCTGGGGGTTCTCATGGGAATCTTTCTCGACATATGAGAACAAAACATCCGCTTACACCATTAAATCAAGAAAGACAGACTACAATCCCACCAGAGGTACTTGAAGAAGACATGCCAGACGTACAACCTTCTACCAGCTTCCAATCCAGGCAAAGTGCAACGCTCCCTCAGCAACCCCAACAAAATATAACACAATATTTTCATAGGCCTCCACCCGTACGTACTGTTGAGCTAATCGATAGACAAGTGTTGAAAATGATAGCCAAAGGACACCATGCTCTACGAATTGTAGAAGAACCGGAATTCAAACGCCTAATAGAACTTGTCTCAAATTGTCCGGGATACACGCTTCCTACAAGAAAAACTATATCAAATAATATTATGGAAGCGGTTTATGGAGATATCTCAAGCCAAGTAAAATCTCAACTATTATCTGCTACAGCAGTCTGTTTAACTACCGATGGATGGACTTCGAAAACAAATGATAGCTACTTGGCTATAACTGCTCATTATATTAGCGAAGATATGCAACTAAAATCACATTTAATTGCATGCGACAAATATGATGACAGACATACTGCCGAAAACCTAAAAATTTTTATAAAAAACAGGTGCAAGAGTTTGGTATTGAAAATAAAATTACGGCAATTGTGAGCGATAATGCGGCAAATATTACTGCAGCGATACGTATGGGAAATTGGAGTGGAATTAGCTCTTTTGCCCATTCATTAAACCTGATCGTGCAATTAGCACTTGCGGAGGTGAGTGATACTGTTTCTAAAGTGAAAAAAATAGTAGAATTTTTCAATAAAAGCACACAAGGTATGAAAAAGCTAAGATAATCTCAAAGGCAAATGAAACTCCCAGAGCTAAAATTAAAGCAGGATGTTCCAACACGATGGAACTCTACGTACGACATGCTTAACAGGATTGTTGCCGTAAAAGATGCTGTAATTTCAACCCTGTCGCTCACAAAACCCGATTTATCTTTGGCACTTCAAGATTGGGAGGTTTTAGACGAACTAATACCAATTCTCGAGCCATTTTATGAGGTTACGAAAGATATTTCAGCTGAAAAAAATGTAACCCTATCAAAAGTTTTAGTTTTGTGTAATCTATTAGAAAGTGCAATTTCTGATTTTAACGCAACTAAAAGTCAAATAAAAGTACTGATTTCCGTGATGAAAAGAGAAATTACTAATCGTTTTGGTGAACTAGAACGAAGTAGTTTATATGCAGAGAGCACAATCCTAGATCCCAGATTTAAAAAATTAGGTTTTAAAAATGACAGCTCCTATGAAAACGCTGTGAAATTATTGCGCAACAGAATCGGCCAAATTAGACTACCAAATACTGAAACACCTGATACGGAAGGAAGTATTGCTGAAGTTCCACAAAAAAATATTTGGAAAAAATTCGACATGAACTTCAGTCGACTTACAAAATCTGACAATAACATAGCTGCTGGAATTAGAGAATTCGATAAGTACATAAACGAGGAGTACCTGGAAAGAAGGAAAGACCCTCTTGCGTGGTGGAATGAACGCAGGCATTTGTATCCAAGGGTGTACATGTATGCTTTAAAACGCCTTTGCATAGTAGCCACATCTGTACCATGTGAGCGTATTTTTTCAGCAACAGGACAAATAATAAACGAAAGAAGGACCCTCATCAAACCAAATAAAGTTTCCACTCTTGTGTTTTTACACAATAACATGTGAGCCAAGTTACTATTAACTTTATATCAAAAATGTAAATACAATGTATATTATATTATTATATAAACATATTATAAATGTTTTTTTTTTAAATTAAATTAATAAATGTGATTGCAATAGACTGAATTACTATTAGTTTCTATTTTTTGTATTTATTTTATTTTTGTGTCTTATGTCCCTATAATTAAATTAAGATTTTCAAAAGCTGCATTTTTTATTTTTCAATTTATTTTTTTCCTTTTAAATATATGTATATATTTAGATAAGTTTTGTTGTTATTATTAGTTAGTTAAGTAATTTTGATTAAAAAGCGCTTCAAGCACATAAATGAATTAATAAAAATGAAAATGTGTTAAATACTATACTATATGCTGTTTTTATTTTATTCAATAAGTTGATATAAATACACGGAATGCATTAATTCCTTTAAATGTATATATGTATTGTTTACATCATTTTAAATATAAATAAAATTGAGAAAGAGAGCGGAGTTGTTTAAAAGTACTGAACTATTGAACTAAAAGAACGAACTAGTTCATTACAGGGAGCTGAACTAGAAAGAGCGAACACTCAAAAGAGCTAAAGAACCCAACTCTAGTGTTTAACTTAGAATCTGGGCTATAAGCAATAATTTAAAATTTTTAATATTTTAACAACAATAACACTTGTTGCTTTTATAAACAATTAAAACATTTAAAAAACAACACATTTCACCACCATAAGTCAGCTGTTATTTATATATAGTTGCATTACTGTATTACCAATTAAATAGCTCCATCTATTGTACAGTAGGACAATAAATTTACATCTATTGTGAATACTCTTTTAACATAACCCAGGGAACAAAAATATACGAATTTGTTCTCCATATAAAATTCTATTCATTTTATTTATTTTTTCTATTTATTTTTTTTTTACTTTCATCGTGAATTAAAATCATAATATGTCATGTGTTGTAAAGAAAGGATGTACAGTGGATGGATCTGATTACAGAATGATTGTCTGTTGGCTTTGTCATGGATTATGTCATGTTAAGTGTTGAGGTCTTTCTGGTCTGGTGGGTGAATCCGTTGCAAAGAATAAAAATCTGCGTTGGCGTTGTAGTGGATGTCAGTAAGTTGGTGCTGAGTTTTATCGTTTTTTTTTTTCAAAGCACTAGAAACAACTTTTTACAAATTCAAAATAATCTCAGCCATTTAAATGATCAAATTAATGCTTATGGAAAGCTTTTCAATAATTTTAAGACCTTAGATGGTTTACAATCACCGACACCTTCTCCAACTCGCCGAAAAAGCGATTTGTAAATAATGAAAATGCGTCTAACTCTACATCTAGCGTTGGGTCAGCAGTCAACATCCAAAAAACTCTAAATATTATCGAAAAGGAAGGTTTTATTGATAATTCTAACCAGTTAGCAGGTCCAAAAGAAGTCTTTCCTATGCCTAAAAATTTAGATAATATACCTGATACTGATCGAAATAAATTACTCCCCAAACAATCAATACCCATATTGCCTGATCCGGTCAACTATGCCCGTTTAATTAATTTGGATGCTGCACCTCCTGTTCCATCGCCCTTAATTCAAAATGCTTCAGCTATGAATAATCAAATTACTTCTGCTGAAAATCATCCAAAGGAGTTGCGAACTATTCCCCCTAAGGAGACAATATTTGCTACACGGTTTGCAATTGATACGAATGCTGATGATATGAAATTCTATATTCTATCGAAAATCAGAAATTGCAACCCAGATGAAATTCTTATTTTTAAAATAAATGCGAGAAACAGGACATCATTTAAAATAATTGTTCCTGATAATCTGTTCCATATAGTTCGGGAATTTATCTACAGTGAAAGAAATATTGCTCGTCTTCCTCACATTGCTGACACAAATCGAAAAAACTAATTACCATTGTTTATCAAAATGTTAGAGGTATTAACTCGAAATTATTTCCAATTTATTGCAATAGTTATGGATTTAATTACCATATAATAATATTCACCCAAACTTGGCTAAGTATACATTTGTCATCCGTTGTGTTCAGATGTAATCGCACTGTCCGTCTATTTTGTGTCGTCCGTCTATTTTTTGTTCGTGCATTAGTTTTTACGAAAACTAGATTAAAATAAAACAAAACCAAAACAATAACAATTTCGCGGTCAAGAATCAAAGTTTTTAAACAACAACACCATTAAACGAAATATTTATTAAAAAATAACCTATTACATGCATATATACCTATTACATACACTTAACTGCAATAATTCAAACTACAATAACAACAAACTACAGTTTTTAAACAACAACACCATCAAACGAAGTATTTATTAAAAAATAACCTATTACATACTTACCTATTAAATACATTTAATCGCAAAAATTTAAATATTAATAAGACAATAACAACAAAAATAAATAAACAAATAACCTTATGATGCGGGCTTCTTGGGGACGATTGCTGTAGACTGTCTAATGGTGAAGGTATGGCACTGGCCATTTTATATTCACCTAGCAGCAACTCGGTTCCTTGCCGTTCGCATCTTGAGGTAGGGCGTTTGATTTTCAATTGTTCCTTATCGTGATGGCGGGTCGCTTTCGCATCGATTTTTGTAACTTGCGTGGGCTGAGGGCAAATTTTTTCTCTGCCTATGCTCACATTTGTGTCCATAGGCCGTATGTTTTCCCCTTATGTGAAACCCAGGTATCAGGGGATGCTGATCCACAGGATTTTCATATCCCTGGGTATCACCTACTATCCCTTTTTAATTTTCATCGGGGTCTTGCTATGTACATCCGCAATGAAGTTGTGTACCAGTGCCAGCAATCAATTGGCATGTATGATTAAGAGCTTTTGGTCATTTGTTAAAAGTTTTGCGGAATAATGTTAGTTCAGTTCCAACTCTTGTAATGAATGACAAAACATTTACTGACCCGATTGAGAAGGCGAACCTTTTAGCTGGATTGTTTGCAGGTAACTCTCACCTGCCGGCGAGCACTCAACCACTACCCGAACTTGAAAGAGTATCAGTGACTATGGCTAGTATATTCTTTCGAGCCAGAGTGGTTAAGAGGGTTCTTGCGGATCTCAACGTGAACAAGTCTTCTGGGCCGGATGGTATACCAGCACTGGTCTTGAAACAGTGCTCTTCGACGCTGGCTCATCCTTTAGCTAAGCTTTTCTGTTTGTCGTATCGTGCCGGTATTTTCCCTTCATGCTGGAAGCTTGCTAATGTCACGCCAATCCCTAAAAAAAATTTAAAATAAAAAGTCTTTTAAAATTTAAGAAACTCAAATCCATAAACATGTCTTTTAAATCCATATCTTTATATTCTGTTTTTAGTTTTCGCAATTTTTATGACATTCAATATTAGTTTTTTATTTTGTTTACTTAAAATCATTTAGCGCGTTTTTACGTTGTATAATTGCACTTACATTTTTACGTTAAGTAGACGTTACTGTTACATCACGTTATATTCCATTACGTTCGGCTAACTGAGCCTTTACTATTACATTATGTTACAGTTGAATAACTGAGCCTTAAGGCTTGTGATGCGTACGCGCTGGCCGATTCACAAGAATTACTACACTAAAATCAGAAAATTAATTTGGAATGCTTTAGCGTTTTAAAGAATACTAAGGATCTTAAGCCTGGAACGGAAGACATTAGTTGCAGTAGAAGTTGAAATGATGATGTAATTATTAGCGTGGCGAGAAAAATACGAATGCGGAGTTGTGAAGCTCTTATATGTTTGCAAAATAACTTCCTCTTAAACCATAAATTCTTTGAATTGTGATAATAGTGCTTCTGTTTCTGTGCCTTTCCTCTGCAAATATATCCTGTTTTATTAAATTTAAAACGGTAATTGAGAAGTCTCCGAATATACAGATTTCCGGCAATTGTGTAACTCCTAACGAAACTGTTCGCTTTCAAGCGATTCCGCCGAGGAAGACTTTTTTTGTTTCCTGCTTAGCTTGTAAAACTTCGAATAATTTTGTGGATTACAAAAATTTAAATTTGTAAATTTAAATCAATTTCTTCCCATAAAATATTTTATCACACTGTGATATTTCGATGATATTGATTGATTTCGAAAATATTGCCGATCCTAGGTTCTGGCCTCAAAATACCTTGGGCTCTAAATACTCTTACAGGGACAATTCTAGAATGAATTGAAGTAGTGTTCTTCCGCCTTAGAAAACTCATTATTAAATTGCTAATTCGATATCATTACTTTACCAAATGTTCATTGGTTAAGATCAAAATGATCAACTTACCCTTGTGATACTCCTGCTTGTATTTTCCTCACTCCGCCACTCAGCAAACATTGCGCCGTCTTCAAAATTGTTCTGACCTCTACTTGGAAGACACTGCAGTGATCAGGCAGCCTATAAAAAAGTTTATAATCAGGATTCTTTATAAAGATACCACAGCCTATCCTGTCGTTCATATTTGAGCCATCAGTGCACATACTCGACCCTAATGTGTCTTCCCAGGATAGCAGCGTATCCATAGTACAGGTTGGGCCAGGATTTGACTGCATTGAGTCTCACTGCCACCAACTCAGTCTCAATAGGAGGTCAGAGAGGAGCCAGTTAAATATAGCAAATAAAGCCTGGGTGTTTGTGTACCGTCTATCAAACATGTAGCCCGCGTTTTGTTTTAAACAGTTGTCTTAAAGGCTGTGAGTCAAAAGTTTGTAATTTAACTGGTTATTGACTCAGGAATATTAAAGAGCGATAGTAAAAAATGAATTCCCTATTCCAGATCGACAAATTATGACGCACAGTGTATTCTGACACATTCCTCAAAGTGAAATGTCACATGTGGTAAATTGAAAGTAAACTGAGCAGAAATAGTAGAAAAAATAAGAACAATTTCAAATGTGGTAAGCGTGGGCAGTATGCTGCAGACTGTTACACTAACACAACCAAACCGAAGATAGCAGGAAGCAGTCAATGCGAACATAACTGGGGAACGGTGCGACTGCGCATAAGTAAAGATTTTGTGAACATGAAGAAACACAACGAGATAATTTATTGAGCAGGTAAAAATAGCACAACACAGCAGGGAATAGGAGATATTAAAGTGAAAGCTGATGACTGCAATGCAATTTAGAAAAACGTTTTATATGTTTCGGAATGAACGGCAATTTTGTTTCTATGAGAAGGGAGTGGGAACGGTTATAATTATATACTTTTTAGACACAATTTATTTTTAATTAATTACAATTATGAACGGTTTTTTGGTGCGGTAAATGAAAGAGTCATAAATTGGAATAATAGATTTGGTTATTTGAACTATTTATTTTTAGTTATTTATTTATTATTAATCATAGCACAAGATATTAATCTTATAAATGAAAGAACTATGGGGATAATACAAAGAAATGAAGTAATAAAAAATCATGTATAATAAAATCAATAAAGTATATTGACATATTTTTACCTTTTAAAAACTTTTAAAATATTAGCTCGCAGATTGCAAAGAAAATTAAAATAAATTTATGTTTAGTTTTAATTAAATTCTTTAATTAACACACAATTCTGTGTGTCACTGTTCATAAATTGATGTAAACAACAACAATTTATTTGTTTGTTATTCCTCTTTGCACTTTTTCGCATAAACAATAACAATTTCTAGTCAATTGTTCCACAGATCTTTGTTCGGAGATCTTCAAACCACGATTACTCTTTCAAACACTCCGCGTCTTCACACAAGACTGACTAAACTTAAGCCCCAGTTATGCTACCGGAACGTAATGTAACAGTAAAGCCCTAGTTATGCTACCATAACGGAATGTTACCGCAAAAGTAAGAAACAGCTGAACGTTTTTGTTATGTATAAAGCAATACGAATGGTTATAGAAATGTAATGTAACGTAACCGGAACGTAAGAATCTGTAAAAAATAGAATTTTTTACATTTTTACCTGACATCTGCTTGGCAGTGTTAACAACATGTCAATATTAAAAACCACCAAAACTGAAAATTGAAATTATAAACAGAATTTACATTTTGTTCGTATGTTATGTTTGTATCTTTAAATAAAACTTCACATATTTTAAAAACCCAATATTATAACATATTTCATTATTAACTTTTATAATTTAAAATAGAAATAAACACTATTTTATTATGCAGATAGTGTTTGTTTTTATTTTAGATTAGAAAAATATAGTTGCCTGCTTTGAGTAGCCCTTAAATTTGGCAACGTAAACAGTCAATAAAATTAATTTTATTGCAATTTGATACATAAGGTGATACTAATAATAACATGGGTATTCCCCATGTGTAGACCATTATACTAATTATAATAGTGGTATTCACTTTAAGTACAAACAGATACGGTTGATAATAAAATACTATTGAGGGAGCTACAGATCCTTTTTCATTTTTCTCATTCAGCTTGTAATCTTATATATACATTCTTATCTTATAAACAGATCACAACAAAGTTACCTAAACGGTAATATCTTGAATTTCGCTAAATGTTAGAAGAGGTATTCCTCAAGAATCAATATTAGGACCACTTTTGTTTTTTATATATAACGACCTACCTGATGTCTTGGATAACGGTAACGTACACATGTATGCTGATAACGTTCAGATTTGAAAGAGCATTCGTTTGGCTGCATCCAATTTGGGTATTTGGTCGGCTAACGTTGCCTAACCACATTAATGTCATCCTTGTTTATAGTATGCGACACCCTTTGCCATACGTATGCAACTTGCTAAAACTTGCTAAAATATACTTAATTACTGTACTTTTATACAGATGCGAAATTTTCCCTGGCTGTGATATCGATGATAAGCGCAATTTAGTTTACAACCATAGAACAAGATATGTATTTGTTAAGGAACGTTGCTACCATACTTCACATTTTCGAGACCATAATCACATTTTTCAATCAAATGCCTTATTCTCCACAAAATTATTATTCCAAAACAGCCAACATATTTAATCAGCAGTATTAAAGTTGCATGATTTAACCGTGGTAAAAAATCATCCAACAAAGATATAAGTCACAAACTCATGCATTTTATACATACCACAAGTCTTTGGATTTCTTTGCCAAATCATATTCAAAATATAGGCAATGCAATTAAGTTGCAAAATTAGTTATACAATCAGTTGAAGTAACATGTTTTGATTGCTTTGTACATATTAATTTTTTTTATTATTTTGTTTTTATTACTGATTTTCAGTTTTCCTCTAATTTAATCTTTATATTTCGTTATATTTCTATATACATATGCATATATTTTTATATAAGTATATATTTTTCTTCATGCTTTCCTCTTTATTTTTTACATATATCGATTTCTTGGTTTAAATTTACATCTATTTATGTATTTTTTAGAATATAACATGTTCTTCTTCATATTTATTTGTACACTTTATAATATTATTACGGAAATGGTAAAATCTAGATACTGGTGTTTTGCATTTACATCGTTTAACATTAAAATTGTAGGTTAGGTTAGGTTAGGTTAGGTTAGAGGACGTGTGCTTGTCAATTAAGACAAGTACAGTACCCGGAGGTTGAATTGAGCCATTGTACAACGTCCTAGTTTCTCACACCACTTATGCTGTGTGTGTTAGTTTTTATACATGAGTGGTGGGACCTACAGTTTAAAGTCGACTCCGAACGACAGATTTTTGAGAAACTTTTTCATGGCAATTTTATTTATATAAAAACAAAAAAAAAATTAACTTTAACTACAAATTATCGCACTGCATAATATAGCAACAAACATCAGCATAAAAAAGTGATAAACAAGTAAACAAAAATATACCAACAAACACCGCAAGAATAAATTTAAACAAAATACACAAACAAAAGTAATGAAACAACGATTTTTACATTTATAGAGATCTCGAGAAGGCGGATGCACGAACATTCGCCTTCAAGAACATTCATCAAAAGTTTTCAATAAAATTAATTTTGTTGTAATTTGATACATAAGCTGATACTAATAATAACATGGGTATTCCCCATGTGTAGACCATACTACTAATTATAATAGTGGTATTAACTTTAAGTACAAACATTCTCCCCCACGTTGAACGGATGTTCAACCAAATGAGGATGTGTGGCTAAGCTGAATAAGCCGTTGTGCTGGACTAAATATCTAGCATGAATTGACGTTTCATAGATGTAGGAGTCCTGTTGTTGGTTTCTGGTCTAACTGATTGAAGTTCGATAGTTTCTTCAGCATTTTCAAAAGCTACTGTTGGTCTTTGTTGTCTACTTTGACTTCTGCGTGTTTTAGCAATTATGATGAGTGTCACCAGACTTAAGAAAAGTGCAAGGTACCCAATCGCAAGGTTGTGTAGTTGGTGGGACTTAAATTTGTTGGGTAATTCTATAATGTTTTCTTCCTTCAGAGTTTTTTGCAAGTTTGAGAGCTCGTTCACATTCTTGGCATATATTTTTTTCAGATTTATTGAGGTTGAGTTATTGTTGTGGATGGAGACTGTAATATTATTAAGCAACGATAACTCTGAGATTTTTCCAAGACTTGTATATGAGGATCTTATTGTGCTTGATATAGCTTGTCGTCCGTTCATAGTAATAGAGTCATGTTTGAGGATGCATTCTGGATCTAGCGTGAGCAGACCGGAGCCCTTCAATGATATGGGAATGATTTCCCTATTGCAAACAGCGGTGGCTTTTGAAGATTGTGGACTGGCATATATCCATTGATTTTCTTTGTCAAGTGGTATCCATTTTGCGCCAGTTTTCTCCAGAATACAAGTTGGTGTTGTTTTGTTGCTGTATAAATTAATTTCACACGTACATTGTAACGAATTTGAATATTGGAGCAAACAAAAACACCTTGTTCTATTATGTCACAGGAGCTAAACTTGGAACTGGTAAAAGGAATGTATTGTTTACGAGATGCGTTTATGCCCAGAAAAGTAGTTCATGGTTTAATGTCTGCCATTGTATTATTCATCAGGTTAGGGACCGGAATCAAGTGAAATACATTGAATTTTTCATGTTCGACCAATGGTAGGGTTATTTTAAAGATGGCGTGTTGTTGCGTTAGTGTTCCCTTTACTTTCATAAGTTCAAATAATTAAAGCAAATTCGATTTTTCTGATACTGGAAGAATCAGCGATTGCTGTGAATGGAGTATGATCTGGTTAACTTCAATTTGTAATTGTTCTGGGGTGAGTAGCCATGGACTGATTTTTCCATGACGCGTGTCCATAAGTGTGCTAAGGATTGCTGCCTGTATTTTTTTTATTCTCAGTGGGAATAGTAACTTCAGGATCTTGTTCTATGGGTAGTAAGGCGAGTCGATGAATTGGACGTTTAAATGTTCCTGATGCGGTTTTTACTTCTGCGACTTTTGTTGCACCGTCATCATCAGTATTGACTTGAGTAATTCTTCGCAATGGCCATTTCATAATAGGTATGTTATCTTCTTTTATAATAACCATGTCTCCAAACTTAATATTAGCAAATTGTCTCTGCCATTTGCTACGTTGTTGTAGTTCATTTAAGTATTCTGTAGACCATCTGTCCCAAAATTCCTTTTTGAGATGGGATACCAATTTCCAATGAGATAAAACTGATACTTTTGGTAGTTGTGCCACTTGCTTGTTAGTGGACGAGAGTTAAGTATCGCTTCAATTTCTACTATGATCGTTTCCAATTCTTCTTGGTTTAGAGATGCATTTGCGACATTGCGAAATAAAAGATGCTGCGCTGATTTTACGGCTGCCTCCCATAAACCTCCAAAATGTGGTGCTCTCGGTGAAATGAAATGAAAATGTATTCCTTTTGAACTAGAAGCGGAAATAATTGATGATTGCGCTTTAGAAGAGTAAGTGCTATCATCTAGTTCTGTTAACTGATTTTTTGCTCCAATAAAATTCGTAGCGTTGTCAGAATAGATGTTTTTGCATCGGCCTCGTCGGCCAATAAATCGTTTTAAAGAGCCAATAAAAGCGTCTCTTGACAAGTCTGAAACCAGTTCAAGATGAACTGCCTTTGTAAAGAAGCAGCAGAATACCGCAATATATGCCTTTGTTGGTCGTTTGCCTCTAATCCTATAGTGAATCCAGAACGGTCCACAATAATCTACATCAGTGTTGATAAAAGGTCGAGTTGGGGTAACCCGAGTCTGTGGAAGATTTCCCATAATTTGTTGACATAATTGTGGTCGAGCTTTTGTACATCTTACGCATTTCTGTACTGTTGCTCGTGCCATTATTTTACCTTTTATTGGCCAAAATCGTTGTCTGATTGTGTTCAAAAGTGCTTGTGGTCCACAATGACTATTTTCTTCGTGAATCATGATGAATAAGAGTTTTACGATGGGATCATTATATGGAATCAGCATTGGACGTTTAGCATCGTACGATAGCAATGACACTTCCAATCGTCCTCCCACCCGTAGTATGTCTGCACCATCTATAAATGGACAAAGACTTATGATAGAGCTTTTTTTATCGACTTCTTTGTTCTTTTGAAGTTGATTTATTTCTGAAGAAAAGTCGGACCTTTGAATGGTTTTTATGATTAAGAATAGTGCATCGTCCAGCTCAGTCGGAATTAATGCCTTACATGTTGGACGTTCTTCCTTTTTTATTCTTGTGTTTCTTGAATCTAAGCTTGTATCCTAGTATCCTTTGAAGAGTTCTGAATGAGTTTTTATGCGGAATCTTGTAAACAAAATCGTCATTGGAGCAACTGGCTGCTGTAATAACGGTTGTCTTCTTTCTCTCTTTGTCATTTGGAATAAGTCGATTCAAGAATTCAGGTTGCCAATTTTGTTCTTTTCCTTGCAAAAACAACCCATAAACTGCATTCGGCGAGTTTTGTTGCCGATATTCCATTGGAGAGTTTATCAGCTGGATTGTCCTTGGAACCGACATGGCGCCATTGTTTGGACAATGCTAATGATTGTATTTTGGAAACTCGATTAGCTACAAATGTATTAAGAGCCAATGATGAAAGAAACTGTGGGACAGACAGAGGGAATGTACTTAAAGATCCATTATCTCTTAACACTGTTAATTCTTCCCTATGCTCGGTTCAATCAGATGTCTCTCACCTTAAGTTATGGCGCATGGCGACGTATGAAATGCAGCTGATCAAATTTGCATAATGCTGGTAATTTTTGTTTTACTTAGCACAGCAACACATCAAAATTGAACCCTCAAACTGCATTGTATTGTTGTTGTGAAGAAGAAAATAACATGATTTATGCAAAGCAGGTAGCGAAAAGCAAAACTATTTTGATATTCTTCAAACTCTTCTCAGTCTATACGTATGAGTACAGTTTACCCACACATTAACAAAAAAGGCGAGTTTGATCAATTATTTGATGCGTGGCCGAGCAACTTTATGGCGCATGGCGACGATCAAATTTAACTGATAAAATTTTGCATATGTGTTGGTAATATTTGTTTTGCTTAGAGCAGCAACACATCAAATTTAAGCCTTCAAATTTCATTTCAAAAATCATATGGTTTTCATCGGAAAATATTCTTTTATGGTTTTCTTTTTTTTTGAAAATATTTTTTTAGGTTTTCTGAAAGAACATATGGTTTTCGGTTGGGAGATTCCTTTGTTTTTATTTTTTAGTGTCGAGTTTTTTCTTTTAATATGACAGATGATTGTTTCATAAGCCGAAAGTCCATACCAGGGCGAACTCAATTAGGTGAAGGCAATAGTACAACAACTCAATTCGCAGTGTTTTTTTACAAAAACAACATGTATTTTCTATTGTTTTTGGGTGACGATAATTGTCAAATGAAATTCGCCTTTAGCCAGAAATGACAAAGGCGAATCCATATAATGACATAAAATTTTTATTTTGTGTAATTATTTCTCTTTTGTTTCTTTTTGTTAAAAAAAAATTTAAAAAACAAATTTTAAAAAATAATTTTTTTAATAATTTATGATTTGCGCTACCACTAAGGTATGACGATCTTCAGAGGAATACTGGGGAGCATAAAAGTGGATTCTGCAAGAAAAGTCGTGCCCAAACATCCAGAATATTTAAATAAATTATAAATTGTGTTGAATAGAAATGTAAAAGGAAATAAAAAATAAATAAACAAAAGAATGTATATACAGTGAGCAAAACTGTGTACACTTATTGTAAAAAAACTACTAAATAAATTCTTCCACAGGATTTTGTTTAAGATGACTTTCTAGAAAATTGTTAGCCATAGTTAAAAAATCACCACTTTTTTTGCTCAAAAATGTGGGAATTTCTTAGTTTCGACAATTATTTTCTTTATATGTAACCAATAGAGAAATGTTTATAATCAAAATATAGTTTTTAAGCTTTTTTAGTCTTAGAATATAGTTTTTAAGCTTTTTTAGTCTTAAGGACAATAAATTTCTTTTTATGGATAATTTTTTGTTCATAAGTAATTTCGAGGTAGTAAGTGTAAGTTTTTGACATTTATGTGGACTGAAAAAAACAATCAGCTGGGCTAATAACATCACCTATTATGAATTCGCCTTGGTCCATACCATCCCTTTCATGCGACCTTGCGTTACATGCGTATACCGAAAAAGTAGACTCAGTGTAGTTGTTCTTGACAAGTTACAGAAGAAATTGCTTAGAATGCATAGACGCATATAATGCATCAAGTAGGTTTACTTTCTACTTTTCTAAAAAATATCAGCTGTTTTGTAGTACTAGAGATGACAAATTATAATCTATTGTGAATGGTTTCGATAAATATTTTTAGATGAATACAAATAGTGCATTAAAAAAATTGCCATGAAAAGTTTCTCAAAAATCTGTCGTTCGGAGTCGACTTTAAACTGTAGGTCCCGCCACTCATGTATAAAATTAACACGCACAACATAAGTGGTGTGAGAAACTAGGTCGTAATCCTGACTGAAGGGTTGTAATGACCAATTATGTTATGTTATTCATTAAAATACATTTTTTAACACATTTCTTTCATGAACAAAATTTGTATACTAGTTATCGATTGTTTTTATGTACTGCGTGTCATCTCTTTTGAATTTATTAATTTGTAAACAAGAAAAATGGAAGATAAATTAACTGAAAACACTTGTCTTGCGTTCTTTTGAAGCCTTTCGTAGGCCTTAGCAGCACAAAATACCATATATGTAAATTCATAAACATGTAATTAATTCCATAAATTCTTTTAAAATCACAATTTGATTTTCCATTTTTCCCAAAATTTTCCAACAGCTGATCAAAACAAAAAACCAGTCGCATTTAACGCATTGTGTGTAATTTGGAATAAAAACCGCATAGAATGCGAGAATCGCATGAAACGCATGGTATGGACTTTCGGCTTCACATACAAATACGAGAAGAAATAAAAGATGCGCTGGGCAAAATAACAAATGCTCTCTCGAAATTAGTAGAGCAAGTAAAAGAATTCAACGCACAAGACAAGCAAAGGAAACACCAAATCAACACTCTCGAAACACGCATAGATAAATTAGAACAACAAAATATTGTTAAAAGTATCGAATTAAAAAATGCTACGAAAATAGAGATGTCCCTAAATGAAATAATAAAACATAGCATCTTCGTTAAATGTAGAAATACACGAAAACGATATAAACAATGGTTATAGGCATAAAACACAAAAGGAAAAGGTATATCGAATTTACACCTCTCAACAAAAAACGAGAGCTAATGAGTAAAGTTACACGACACAGACTATATGCTCTCATAATAAACAACATAGAAAATCAAAACACCAACAATAATAATAAATATATATATATATTAATGATGAATTCACTTTCAATAAGCGTCGTTTGTTACGGAATACAAAAACTAAAGGCCGTGTCAGATAAAACTTTTGCTTCGCGTTGCGTTACGAATACGTTTTGACATTTAAGATAAATGTACATGTTTATATGGCACTTGTCACATAAAGTTTATTTGACGCAAAGCAAAGCAAAAATTGGGTATCTCTCATCTTTTTGCGCGCTTTGACAATCAGCTGCTTTCATTTTCTGTAATTTTTTCTTGGCGTCAACAGTAATAAAAAAAAATTTTCCAAATAAATAAATAAATTTTATTAATTTAATAAATAAATAAATTTATTTGAAAAATATAACAAAGTAAACAACAAATAAAGGAATTCCAAAGAAGGTATGTATATACATACGTACATATGTGGAATAAGTAGTAATTAAAAATATTAATAATATAGTTTTTATAGTCTTACACAAGAAAAAAATGGAGCTCAACGAAGCGGTAAAAATGCATCCATGTCTGTTCAACAAGAGTTCCTCACTATTTAGAAATAAATACTTAAAAGATCGAGCGTGGCAGGCGGTTGCTGCTTCAACAGGCGTGTCAGGTAGTTCTTTTTTTCTATTAGTATTAGTCGTGTCGTTTTTGCTATTCGTTCCTTTTTAAACCAAACTTAACATAAACCATGTACATATGCCACAAAACTTACCCTGTGTGTAAATTTGGTTGTAATAGGTCCACGTGATGCGGCGACATACAAAAATCAACTTCATTTTTATATATAGCTAACGTGGCCGCCACAGTATTTTTCATATCGTTTACAACATGTATTTTTATATGTTGTAGAAAATACAACACAACATTAATGTGTTGTGATGTCTATGTATGCTTTTTTGTAGAACCTCCTCCAATTTTCAATTGATGAACATTTCAAGTGATGAACAACCTTCTTGCACGCAGACACCACCCATGTCTCAAAACGAAGAGGCAATAGATAAGGAGTTCTGAGAATACTCCGAATTCAATAATAGCCAGTGCAGTGAAGACACCAGCAGCGTCAAAAGCACAAAACGGCACCGTGTTGTCAATGAATCGCGGGAGCGATTTGAACGGTTGTGTGGAACGATTGAAACAGTTATTGCGGCAAAAGCTGAAAACGTTCCCTCAAGAAACAGTGCATTTTTAAAACTGCTAGACGAATGCCTCCAAAAAAAGTCGGAAGAGGTAAGAGCGATTAAAAATTGAGCTGCTTACATATGTTCACAACGCCAATTAATATTAAATCATTAATGAAAAAGGTTAGTTCAACATCGTTATAATGTTTATGTTATATTCATAGTGTTTTATATTAGTTTAATATTAAACAGTTAAAATTTTTACATTGATTAAACATGATTTTAGTTTAAACAACCTTTTACAATTTTATTTCAAATTTATATTTGAAAAATATCGAGTCAAAACTGTTCAATATTAAATTAATATGTAAATTAACCAGGTGTGTATGTGATGGGAATCGTTTTCGATAAAAGTTGAAATCGACGGAAACTTCAAATTGCTATACTTTTCAAATTTGTCAAAATTTTGATTATTCTTTACCCTCATTAGCTTCGTCAAATTAACATCTTTAGTTATTAAAATTTCAAAGGAATTGGGATTTCAATTTCGATCTAAATCGATTTCCATCACATACCAGAACATTTTTCATTTATAATTTTTTCTTTTTTTTTTTGTGTAATAAACCTTGTATGCAAAAGAATATACTTTAAGATAAATTTGTATGGAAAATACTACTTAAAGTGCACTTTTTTCCATATATTAGTATATGTTTAAACAAGTTGTGATACAAACTGTTGTAATATTTAACTTCATAAGTATTATATTTAAAGAAAATATTAATGTAAAATGTGAATTTATTTCATTGCTTTGTTATGTTATGAATACTTTTATTTTTTTCTTTGAAATGCATTTTTTACTTTTTAACTCATACCAAATGTGATTTAAACTTACCAAAAAAAAAAAACCTTTTAAGTTTTGAATAAAAATTGAATTTTTATTACTCTTTAAAATAAGATTTTACACAGTTTATTTATTAATTAGATGGGACATAATGTAGTATTTTAGTTGGTCTCTCAAGGCGAACACATTTCTTGTTGCGTTATTCTGCCATGGTTTCGCAACGGTGCTGAAACTTCACTCCGCCACAGCCCATTTATAATTTCGTCACCTTGAAAGCGATCCACATAATCAGGTGGACAATAACTGCCGTCGTGAAATTTAACAAAATTGTGCAGAACTGCAGTGGCTTTTACCAATTTTTTTGCATTTTCTGGGTGCATAAATAAAGACGACAACAAAACTCTTCAGCGAGCGCACAAAATTCCAAAAGCATTCTCTATTACTCTTCGGGCACGTGATAATCTCTTATTAAAAATTTCATTGTCAAGTAAACGAGTTCCTAGTTATAAAAAGTCGTTTACGGAACATACATATTTTTAAGTACATAACTAAGAAGGTAAATTGAATGTACAAACCCGGGTAAGAGGGAATGAAGCATCACCAACCATGAAATAAGTGAATGTGGTGCGAGTTTCAGGCAGATAAGCATCTTCAGGTAAATCTAGGTTACCATTCAACAACCTTTGTCCAAAGCCAGAATTCCATAAAACTCCACCGTCATTTTGGGAACCATACGCCCCAATATCCACGGTCGTGAAAGTATAGTCGCAAGTTGCTAAGAGAACAATAGAGTAATTTCCCTTATAATTGTAATAAAGAGAACCTGAATTGGGTGGACAAGATATTGTGATGTGCTTTCCATCCACAGCACCAACACAATTTGGAAAGTTCCACATGGTTTGAAATCTTCGACAATGCGTCTCCACTCATATTTTGGCGGAGGTGACAAATATATTTTTCGTAATTCCTCCCAAACAGTTTCACATACCTCAGTTATAACGGTGGTTACTGTGGAGCGTCCCATTTTAAAAGCAGTAACAAGTGTTTGCTTACTATCTCCGTGCGCCAGATAGCTAGAAATATTACATACCTACATACATATGTATGTAAATTTAATTTAGGTTTTTAACTGAATTGTTTGTTATGACTCACGTTAGTGTTAAAAATAGTCTGCAGGATGCAGATATCGATGGTCTGTTTGACATTTTTGTAAGGCGTGTCTTTAAAAGTTCCAGCAACATATCAAAAACTGCGGGAGTCATCCGGACACTCTTTTGGAGCTGCTCTGAATCTCTTTGATGCATTTCTTCAAAGCTGGAAGCGAATAGGCATGTGTAGTCGCGGTCTTGGTAAAGTCTTCTTACCCAGAACCTACGCGATGAAATTTGTTCTAACAGCCCCAATGCTTCATGCATTAAGAGCAAAATTACACCCAATTCCAATAAATCGTCTAATAACATTTTAAACTTTTATTTTTAAACCAAATAATTTAATAAAAAAACAACTACAATATTTTATTATAAACATACAATGCGCGGGTCTTGTAATGATATACAAATTTATTATCCTTATATTGTCATAGATGCAAATTTATAAAATGAGTTGACAACATTTAAATATTAGTAATAGTTGGCAATTTAGTTATTTTCCACCATTTTTTATAGAGTTTTTAGAATTACTCTTTGATACGTAATAAAGACAACGCCCGCGCGCTATTGATACCAAAAAATTAAAAAGTAATTTTTTTATTACATGGTGTCAGAAGTGGGATACTAGTTAAATCAAAACGTTAAATTTATTGATTGGTACACTTGGGATCTGTTAAAAAGTTCTTGGAAGCCAAAAAAAAAAAATTAATCGGAAGGAATCCAACATTGTTGTTTAAAGCGGAAAGTAATTTGAGGTCATCGGATTAGCATCGTTATTCAAGAAGACTCGGGTAAGATAATTTTTACAGTTCATGTGCTTTAAAATGGCGGCGAATGGACCGTTTACCATCAGAGCTAGATTGCTCAAGTCTAGCCAACGAATGGCCGAATTGGAAGCGAAGTTTTATGGTCTATATGATCGCTAGTGGTAAAACAAATGAACCCTAAGCTAAAAAATTGCCAATTATCTGTGGTTAGTTGGAACTGGAGGTGCAAACATTTACAACACATTGTTTCCCAATGATGATACAGAGAAATCGTTACTAGGTACCGTAACCGCTGGCGATGCAATCTTACAACGTACATTAAATGATGTTTTAGACAAATTTGACCAGCACTGTCTTCCTCAGCGAAATGTGGCCATGGAATCATACAAATTTAATATGATTTCTCAAAAAGAGCATCAACCGTTTGCAGAATTTGAGACAGAACTAAGAACCCAGATTCGATTCTGTGATTTCAAATGTTCTTGTGGTCAATTGTATGAGAATCGTATGCTACGAGACAGAGTAATTGTTGGAGTATACTACAAAAAATTGCAGCTAAAATTGCTAGATGGCCGTGATGAGTATTTGGAGCGTGTCATCGAGATTTTCAAAACATATGAAACAGCCAATGCAAACAAGGGCATACTGGACGCAAAAAACTCAATGATAAATATCATCAAGGAACCCGAGAAGCCAGAAGAGGCAACAGTGTCAGCCGTTAATCGGTTTTGTTTCAACTGTGGGGTCCATGGAAGGTTGGTCATCCAAATGAGTGTAAGGCGAATGATGTTATATGCCATTCTTGCTCCAAGAAGGGACATTTTCGGAGGATGTGCCGTAAACCCAAAGACAAGGCAAATTATAGCAAACAGTTCACTAGGAATAATAGCGGAAACAAGCAGAAAGTTGCCGAAGTTAAGTGGAGTGAAATGGAAGGTAAAACCTCGAGTAGTTTTAGTCAATTAAGTGGCTTATTAAGTTCTAAACATATTCTTAGATTAAATTCAATAACACCTGTAAACGAGCGTTGGACCAAATCGTATTGCATAGGAGATGAAATTGTAGAGTTTAAATTGGACACTGGGACGGATCTGAATTGTATACCAATGAATATAGTTGAGAAGCTAGATGTGAATTTATATAATAGGAAGAATAATTTCTCTGTATTTTATTACAACGAAAATAAAATAGATGTTTACGGAATTTTGCAAATTGGAATATATAGATTTGACTTCAAAAATAGGAAAGTGGCAGAATTCATAGTTGTTGGTGATAAATGTGAACCGATACTGGGGTTGAGGACATGTGCAAATTTTAGGTTGATTAAACGGTTAGATGCGAGTTGCATTACTAACCCGGGGTTGAGAAAATCTTTCATGGATAGATATAATGACGTTTTTCAGAGACCTGGTAAGTTTCCAAGGACATTTTCAATTTCTTTAATGGGAAAATTCGAAACCAGTTCTGCATTATAGGAAACGTATACCGAACTCGTTACTCGGGAAATTGCAGTCGGAACTGGACAGACTTGTCAGGGACGGGATAATATTACCGGTTCATTATCCTACCGATTGGGTGAACAATTTACAATTGTTGAAAAGGCAAATGGCGATCTTCGAATTTATTTGGACCCGAGGGCTCTTAATTCGTGTATTAAACGGGAATATTTTCTGATTCCGACAATCGATGATTTAACTTCGGGACTGGCTGGCAAGATAATTTTTCCTGTACTCGACCTTAGGAGTGGGTTTTGGCACATGTCACTTGATGAGAAAAGTTCAGACCTGACGACATTTTTAACTCCATTTGGGAGGTTTAAATTAACTCGAGGCCTTTTACCTTAGGCCTTTTGGCCTAAATCGCGCCCCTGAAATGTTTCAGCAGGAAATGGTTAGGGTTTTTGGGGACATACCGGGGGTGTTAGTATATTTTGACGATGTGGCTATTTGTGCTGAATCTGAGGGTGAACATGATCGTATAATGACTTTAATAATGGAAAGGGCTCATGCCAATGGCATAAAATTTAACCCGGACAAAATTCAGTATAGACAGAGGGAAGTGCGATTTATGGGGAATATTTTACCGGAAGGGAAAATTTAAGCGGATTTTAAATATGGTGAGGCAGTGGCTAAAATGAGGAAACCTGAGATTAAATCGAATGTGTTAAGGTTTTTGGGTCTACTTAAGTATCTGGCCCGATTTATTTCCAACTTATCGAGGCAGTCGGCTGAACTTAGAAATTTGACTCGGAAGGATGTAGATTTTGAATGGACGGACAGACATGATAGGGAATTTGAAAATTTGGTCAAAGCCGGTATTGGCAATTTATGACCCGAAATTACCTTTTTTATACAAACTGATGCTTCCAAGGATGGACTGGGATGTGTATTAATTCAGAATGGCCATCCCGTAGTATTCGCTTCACGGACTCTTAGTAGGAGTGAACAAAAGTGGGCGCAAATTGAAAAAGAGCTTTTGGCAATTGTTTTTGCTTGTCAGCGTTTCCATTATTTCTTATACGGACGTGAATTCACAGTTGAAAGTGACCACCAAACCTTAGAAGCATTAGTCAAACGTGATATTGATGATGTAACGCCACGTCTTCAGCGTATGTTTATGTTCCTTTTAAAATATCCGAAGATGACTGTGGTGTATCAGCCGGGTAAGGAAATGCTTGTGGCCGACTGCTTGTCAAGGGCTCAATTATCGGAAACGTCTGAAATCACTGAATTGCCTGGCGTTATACATTCGGCCATAAAATCAGTTTGTCTCAACGAGGAAAACTATAAATTTTACCGTGACGCAATTGACAATGATCAGGAATACTCACAGATTCGTGGATATGTTGAAAATGGTTGGCCAGGCTACCATAAGTTGTATAATCTGGGACAAACATTTTATAAATTGAAGTCTGAGTTGAATGTTGAGAATGGATTGCTATTCTACAATCACAGATTGGTTATACCATCGAAAATGCAACGTAGAGTAGCTACTTAGCTGCATTCGCCTCATCTGGGTATAGAGAAAACGCTTGCTCGTGCAAGAAAACTCTATTACTGGCCCGGAATGAATATCCAAATTAAGGAAATTGTTGTTTCTTGTAATATTTGTGAAAAGTTTAGAAGTAACAATCAAAAGGTACCATTAATTCAAGAGGATATTCCTGAATTTCCCTTTCACATCGTGGCCATGACCTTTTTGAGTATGCTGGTCGTGATTATGTTGCGCTTATTGATGTGTACTCTAATTATCTCACAGCTGTTAGAATTCGGAATAAGACATCGGGTCATATTATAGATGTAATTCGCCGGATATTTGATGCAATAGGGTACCCAACGATTATTAAATGTGACAATAGTCCCTTTGGATCGGCTGAATTTGCACGTTTTTCGCAGGAGTACAATATTAAGTTCAGATTTTCAAGTCCGGGGTATCCGCAAAGTAACGGGTTAGCCGAAAAGGGTGTGTCAATAGCAAAGAATATTATTAAGCGTTGTTATGAAGTAAATGATCTTGATCAATTTCCATATAATTTGCTAGAATATAACACAACACCATTAACGGGTATCCAGTTTGCTCCTGAGGAATTATTCTTCGGCAGACATTTGAAGACAAAATTACCAGTAGCCGGTTTTCTTTTGATCAGAAACAACATAGGGGAGAATGAAATTAGAAATAGATTTGAAATTAAAAGGGAGAAGCAAAAGTATTATTACGATAGGAGCGCAAGATCGATACTAAAGGAGGGTGAGTTAGTTATCTTTAAGAAGAGTGGAAAGGAATGGAATTATGGAAAAATAGTATCGGCATTTAATAATAGATCTTACATAATAAGGGATACTTTTGGTAACTATTCTAGACGAAATCGACGCTTTATTAGAAAGACGAAAAACGAAGATTTTAATGCTAGCGAATTATTATTGGAGGAGAACTTCAGGGACACTAGGGTTAGGGACCAGCAAGAAGTTCAAACTCAGCCTTCGGCGGATATTCATGGCGGTAATACGATTGGAAATGACAATCAGGAGAATTGTAGTAATGTTAACGAATCAATTATCTCGGTTGTGAATGAACATACTGAGACTATGCAGTCAAATGCCGAAGCAATTGATTCTGATGTGCGTGGGCCTGTAACATTAGATGTTCAGGTCAGTCAGCCAAGGGTCACAAGAAGTGGACGCACTATAAGACCGCCTATGCGTTATGGTAGGGACTATGGTGTCGAGACAAGGTCCAAACGCTAGTGATAAACTTTTAAGTATTAATGTATGTAATTATAAGTATTAATGTATTTATTTATTTTTTTGTTTGTAAAAGTATGAATGTAATAGTTTCTAAAAAAAAGCGTGTAATGACATACAAATTTATTATCCTTAGATAGATGAAATTTTGCCATAGATGAAAATTTATAAAATGAGTTGACAACATTTAAATTTTAATAATAGTTGGCAATTTAGTTATTTTCCACCATTTTTTATAGTTTTTAGAATTACTTTTTGATCCGTAATAAAGACAACGCCCACGTCTTGTCAAAGTTTTTATTGTGACATACACTTTTTGCTTTACGCTTTTTTGTCAAAGTTATAAACGTCACGCAAAGCAACAAAGTTTTATCTGACACGGCCTTAAAGCCCCAGTTATGCTACCGTAACGGAATGTAACCGCAACAGTAAGAAAGCTGATCGTTTTTGTTATGTATAAAGCAATACGAATGGTTATAGAAATGTAATGTAACGTAACCGGAACGTAAGAATCTGTAAAAAATAGAATTTTCTTACATTTTTTCGTGACATCAGTTTAGCAGTGTTAACAACATGTCAATATTAAAAACCACCAAAACTGAAAATTGCAATTATAACCAGAATTTACATTTTGTACGTATGTTATGTTTGTCTGTATGTGGAGTTCTCTTTGAATAAAACTTCACATATTTTAAAATCCCAAATTATAATTTATTTCATTATTAACTTTTATAATTTAAAATAGAAATAAACACTATTTTATTATGTAGATAGTGTTTGTTTTTATTTTAGATTAGAAAAATATAGTTATCGATTTTCAACTAAAGCGTTCGAAAAGCATTTCAGTTTGCACTTTACTTTTACTAGAGAAGATAAAACGTTTTAACATTCGTACAAATTTGGTTTCCGAAATACCTAACCTGTTTCTGTAGGATAAACGATTTCACTTGCCTGTCTATTTATATGGAAAATACAATCAAAAGCACTCAATTTTCTGTTTGCGTTTTCCTGAACAAACTATTTTGACTGTTTTTGTTTGTGTGAAAGTGAAATTGTTTGGCTCACAGAAACAGTACATGAAATTTTTAATAAGTACCTTTAAATAAACATAAAATCGTTGAAATGAATTCAAAAAACGCTGTAGTGACAACACTGGTTAACAGCTGAATTAAATAAAAACAAAAGACGCCATATTGCAAGTGATAAAAGGAGTGAAAGCAAAGTTTTTAAAATTTGGAATTAAGATTAAATTTGTTTAAAAAACAACAATAAAAATAATAAAATAAAAACTAAAACCCAAAAACATGTCTCCTATATCCATATCTTAATTTTTGTCTTTTAGTTTTCGCAATTTTTATTTCTTTATTTTTTTGTTTATTTCTTTTATTGGTTTGTTTACCTAAAAGCATACGATACGTTTTTACGTTCTCTATAATTGCTCTTATATTTTTACGTTCAGTAGACATTACTGTTACATTACGTTCCGGTAGCATAACTGGGGCTTAAAGGAAATTGGAAGTTTGTATGGGTCAGGGATGGCAAACTTTTTGCACGCAAAACAGAAAATTCAATCTCTGTAATTATAAACAATGCCTGTGATATAGAACTCATTATCCCCACAGCAAATTAATTTTAAATACCAATAGTCAAAAAGTGTAATAAAATAAAATGAATAATAAAACCCAAAATATTTATAATTACAATCAAATTGAAAAACAGTATTTAAATTATCCCACAACAATTATTTATAATAACATCCGATCACTCAGGCTTAATTTTAATTCGTTCATAGTGAGCATAAACCAAATGATAAGCAAAATAAAATTTATAATACTGATGGAAACTAATATAAATGACAGTGAAAACTCTTTTTATAAAATAAAAGGTTACAATTCAGTTTTCTGTAATAGAGAAGGAAGAAGGGGAGGAATTGCTGTCTATGTAAAAGAAAACATCGATTTCACTCAAACCTTGTCAAATACAAATTCTTTTGAGCTCTTACATCTTGATGTTAAAATAGGCAATGAAATAATAACAGTTCTTGCGTCGTATCGACCACCTAATCAAAACATTAATACTTTTTTGAATGAACTTGAAACAGTCATAAGCAAAATACACAAAAAACAAGATTGCATATTAGTTGGTGACATTAATATTGACATAGCAAAACAAAATAAAACAACAGCATATCTTGATATTCTGATAGCGAATGTCATGCAAAGCATGATAAATGAGAGCACACGAGAAGATGTAAACAAAAACACACACTCCTGCATTGATTACTTATTTATATAAAATAAACAAACAAACACATGAATATGCAGTAATAACAACAACAACTATAAGCGATTACACTCTTTTTGCTAAAAATAAAGATTAAAACATAGAGGATAGTGCCCCTCTAAGCACGCGAGAACAATTTCAAAAATTAAATAATGTAAAAATTAATCATAAAATTAGGGAAACAAATTGGAACGAATTAATGTATAGAACATATAACGCTAACGGTTTATACAATAAAATATATACAAGATTTTGTGAAATTTATAATGAATCAGGAAAAGTATACAAAATTAATAAAAAAGATCACCGAATCCATGGATAAGTGAAGAAATAATCAGATACTGTGAATATCGGGATAAAATTTATAGAAGATGGCGAAACAATAAAAATTATGAATTAGAATATAAAAAATTTAGAAACTCAGTGAATAAAAAAATCCTGAAAAAATAATTATTTTCGAAAACATTTATTGATTTTTACATGGCTAATAACACTATGCGACAAAATATAAAAAATTAAATACACCCGAGTAACTACCTCGTCTAAGTTGTTCAGTTAGTTGAGTAGAACTCAAAAATACTTTTTTATTTTTCCCGAACTCTCCTAACTTGTTTTATTTAACAAAAACTGTTTTTTTGATCTTTTCGCAAAAAATTATTGATTACCCAAATATGTTTAAACCTTTCTTAAAAATCCAAAGTTTTTTTTCGAAAGGGGAGAGATTATTCTTTAAAACGGTATACATAAATGTTTTGTTCAAACTTATATGTTATGAGTTTTGATGGAGTAAACTTGGAAAATATTATTTTTTTCTTACTTTTTCAAGTTTAGCTATCCTTAATTGTAAAATTTAATTAAAAAATGTAAAATAAGTGATAACACTCTAAAAGTGCATTATCTTGTGAAGAGATTGACACTTCGTTTGATCAAATCGGACAAAAATTAACGTAGTTATTATTTAGAGAGTCTAAAGGTATAAACGCATAGACAACAGACGACAGATAACAGACAACTAAAAGTTTAGAATACACACGTGATGAGAAATAAAACTAAAATTCTTTCTTTCGTTTATTTCATCAAAATAATGATATTTTATTCTTAAAATATTTTTTAACTTATTTTTTGTTTCTTCCCGTGACTTTATTCGCGAACGTTATCTCTTACGTTATATGAAAACGATTATATTCAAGGCAGAACAGAAAAAGCCAAGACAACAACTTAAGCAGTAGCTGCCCAAATTAAACTATTTTCTATTTTTGAGAGCAGCTAAAAGCAAATTAGTGATGCCAATACAACATAAAATCATAATAAAAAAACAGCTAAAAATACTTATATTATTGAAGAGAAAGAACAATTCTAAAATTAAGAAATAAAAAGAAATCCATGTATTCATAGTAAATAAAATATAATTATAGATTCAATTTTGTATCTGAATTCATTTAATAAATGTTTTGTGTGTGCATTTTTTCATAAGTGAGTTTATTTTTGCGTACAAAAAACCTGATAGTGACAATACTGAAAAATATATTTAAATTCAATTGTTTTGATTTTGTGTCAGTTTTTTTTCTGATCTGCTTTCAAAAAATTTAAGCAGTCGGTATAGGGCAGAAAAAACAGTTGGCAGAATTTTCTGTCGAACTGTTGTCTGTCGTCTATGTGTTTATACCTTAAGTTGAACAAAAATAAAATTATAAATAGAAATCAATTTGTCTTTCAAAAAGGGAAAAATATAAATAAATTATTGGGAAATTTCTCAAACTACATTAACAGTAGTCTCAAAAAACATTTGCACTGCCTAGAACTATTTATAGATTTCGGTAAAGCTTTTGACACTCTCACTCATGACAGGCTTATACGAATGCTAGAGAGAATTGATATCACAGGAAATACGCTAGACTGATTTAAAAACTATCTCGACTGCAGAACCCCAAGGCTCTAAACTTGGACCGATATTACATATAAAATATGCCAATGAGATGATAAGAGCTCTTAAAGGAAACTCAACATTCTCCTATGCAGATGATACTGCAATAGTGGTCGCAGATAAAAACATTGAAAACGCTATATGCAGGATCAACTAAATACAGCTGCGAAATGGTGTCACGATAATGGACTTGTTGCATCAAAAACAAAAATAATGCATATAAAACCGCCGCATCTTTCAAATAGGAATATTCACATAAAATTTCATAACAATGAATGTCTACACAAGAGAGCCAAAAACAGATGATACTTGTAGCACAATTATTGAACTAGTAGAAACATACAAATACCCAGGCGTATATGTCGACAACAGGTTTAAATGGATCTTCGAAAGAAATTCGGAAATCTGCGTATATGCTTTTTCATTTAACCCAGATATGCCCATTGCTTGATCATGATCATTTTAAAAGTATTTTTATATTATTTTGGAAGCAAATGAGAAATAAAAACAGTGCATTTATAGGTTTTTAAAGATTTATTGAAAAAAGTAGTTTTTGAAGGACATTGGGCACATGATTTATTGGGTGTGATACGACACACAACATTTTACATCTAGTCCTATGTCACATTTTCGGAATCTAGTTAAGGTTTTTTGATGGCAGGCTCCACATCTTGTTTGTTTTTCCTGTGAAATTACTTACTTGTAAATGTACAAAATTTTACTTTCCGTACAAACGTGGCCCCATATTCAGCAAGAATGTACTGGTGTACTATATATAGGTCATGGGGCATATCTGGGTTAAGTTACTACTCTACCTACGATATATTAAGGCAATCGTATTATTCGTTGGTGGAATCGTATATAAGACACGGCATCACAGCATGGGGCGGCTCAACACACTGCAGAATACTTCAGAACACACAAAATCAGATACTTAAAACATTCAAAAAAATTTCCACTTTTCAAATAGAATATATAGCAACAATCTCTCAATACGAAATAATAGTAACAACATTCAATGAAACACACCAATATACGGCAATACGTCGTCTAATATTACCAACATCTCAGTACCAAATACATCACCACATAATATTACCGTCAACACAAATAACAACATATGTATATATGCCATTTAATTTTCAAAGAGACAACGCATCATTACGAACAACAAACAACGACATAACAAGAACAATAGAAATTACAACTAATACAACAACTAACATTACAACAAATACAACTGTTACGGAGCGCCCAATAAGTTCCACATGAACTGCTGATTTTTTTTGTGAATTATTATTTTGTGTTTTATTTGACGTTTGTTTGTAAGCCTTTTAGCACTCTCCTTTGAATTCTTATTTATTGGCAACTTGTAAGTTAGATTTAAGTGAAATTTATAATTAATCGAAGCCCGTCTATTGTTGAAGAAGGAGGTGTTTTTTTACGCTGAGGAGGAGTAAATGTACCTAACCGCACCACTAAATCTCCCCCTCCTCTTTTGGACTCTTTGTGCCCACTCCGGAACTACTATGGTATTACTGCGAAGTGGAGTCCGTCTGGCCATTTGGCCCCTTTATATCCATATCCGCGTCCGGATTGTGCAACAAAATCCGAGAAGGTGTCTAAACATCCATTCTAATTCTCTCATCCAAGTTAATCTTCTTTGATTTCACTAAGGCCTCAGTGTAACTGGCAATACTGTTCCAATTTTGCTCGCTGTGCAGAATTACATCTCAGAAGTTTTCGACAGTACAGACGCCGACTTTGGTCTCAAGATTCCTTCTTTCCAATATCAATCTCTCACAATGAAAGAAAGTGTGTTCCGCATCATCAATCGACGCATCGTCATAGATGCAATTTGGTCGTGTCATCTTCCCCATTTTAAACAGGTACTTACAAAAGTAACCGTGTCCGGATAACAGTTGTGTTAAATAGTAGTTAACCTCACCAAATTTCTTCTATATCCAGCGGGTAATATCTGGGAGAAGTTTTGCCGTCCATCTACCACTCGTCTCAGTGTTCCATTTCTCTTGCCAGTGTTGTATGGTTCGCTTTCTGGCGTCGTCGACATTTACTGTCTCTCAGTGCACGTTTTTAGTCTCCCACACTTGATTCCGTTCGCTTGCTTGTAGACCTCTATGTATCACACCACTGATTACCAGTATTGCTGACTTGGACACAGTCCTATAAGCCGATGCCACTCTAAGTGCAGCGGTTCGTTGTACCGATGATACAATTTTCATTCTACAGTCAACCTTCAATGCCTCTGCCCAGATCTCACTGCCGTATAGCAGAATAGAGTCCGTTATTGTCATCATCAATGTGCGTCTGCTCTGTACAGGACCTCCAGTATTGTCCATAAGCCTGCTAAGTAAAGAAGTAAACTTAGCGGCTTTGTTTGCTGCGTGTTGTATCTGAGCCCAGAACGTCAGTTTAGAATCCAGTCGAATAATAAGATAGTTGACTACTTTCCGCGTAGTCAGAGTGGTGACGCATAGAAGAAGGAGGTGTAAAACTGCGGTATGTACATATACTAAATTTTATGTATTGTAATTATTTTAATTTACTCTAGAAATAAACAAGCCAAGCCATTGTACAGATACTGTTTAAAGCAAACCTCCTGTCTTCACGATATTTTTAGTTACAGTCGTAACATTTTCATTTCGCGGATTTGATTGCATCTCTTGTAAAAAAAGAATTACAAGAGTTGCTGCCATTTACAGTAAAACTGCAAGTAAGGAAAAAAGAAACTTTGTTGGAGTAAATGCCTCCACCGGTAGCTCCCAGTCCACCACTTTTAAGAAGTTCAACCAGTACAGACACAGCAACATCTGACCAACCTGAACAAGAGAAGATGCAGGCAGCATCCAGACCAGCCAGCCAGCCCAATCTTAGTGCTTCTGCCACCAGCACTGATGCTCCGACGGCGAACGTTACAAGTAAAAAAGCCAGTTCAGACCAACAAAGGAGTACCGCAAGCAGCGTCAATGTCATTTAACACATCGTTTTCCTCAAACACAGTTCTCCAGCCATCAGCAACACACAACAAACAATTTAAATGCTTACGGTACACTTAACAGAACAACCGAATTTATGATGCCAAGAAAATTACAGGATTTACCGGAGTTTAACGGTGAACCAAAAGACGCCATTATTTTTTACCGCTTATATACAATCAACAGCAGTATATGGATACAGCAACTTTGAGAACAACCAAAGGCTTCAAAAATATTTAAAGGGTGAAGCAAAAGAACTCGTAAGGTCGCTCCTTATTCACCCTGATAATGTTAATGTGGTTATTGATCAACTGAAATTCCGCTTTGGAAGAACTGAGCAGTTAATTCATAGCCAGTTGAGGAAAGTGAAAGAATTACCCTACATTAATGAAAACAATTTAACTAAATTAGTACCATTATCAACTAAAGTGAAAAATTTAGTGTTCCTTAAATCTGTGAATGGTCAATAACACTTAGCTAATCCAACGCTATTAGAGGAGATTATTTCAAAATTCCCCATGAGTAAGAGGCTGGAGTGGGGTAAAATTGCAGTAAATATTATACATTATATTATATATTATAGACTACTACATGAAGATACACCAATTCTTCCCTTGCCAGCACAGTCAAATAACAATAATAGTAGTGAGCCTAGCCATGACGTTTTAAGCTGTTTCCATGATAATAAAAAACTGCTGTTTCGAGTACTGCCAGCTTCCCTCTATGGTGAAAACTAAAGTATTGATATTTATGCTCTGTTTAATGATGTTTCCTCCAAAACTATGCTAGACAAAGAAATCGCAGAATATATAGGTGTGCGTGGGAAAAGTAACAATTTAAACCTCCAATGGTTCGGTCGCCGGTCAGCAAGGGAGCCGTCGTTTACATTTAGTGTACCATTAAGCGGTACCGGAAAGAAAAAACTCATCTCAAAAATGTGTATGCCGTACCGAATTTGAATTTACCAATGCAAAGCCTAACTGAATGTGAGATAAAACAAATATTTAAAAATGCACCGTCGAACTTTATTAAACCTTATACAAATATTATTCCAAAATTATTAATTGTCAATATCACCCTCTTTCATTCATGCCTTTTCGTACGTTACGAAGAGGAGGAAGAGATCCACAAGATTGTTGAAGACTATTTTAATATTGAAAATATGGCTGTACGAACCGCTCCTCCAATTCAGAGTGAAGGTGATATTAGGGCGAATAGAATATTACATGAATCAACAAAGCGTGTTGGAAAATGTTTCCAAACGGGTCTTTTATGGGAAAAAGACCTAGTGAATCTCCCAGATAGTTACTCAATGGCATTAAACCGTCTTGAAAGTTTTGAGAAAAAGTTACGACGTGACAAAAACCTTTATTTTGCCTATAGTGGGGTAATAAATAGTTATATCGAAAAGGCATACTTCTGTAAAGTGCCGCCAGAAGCTGTCCACCTGACTTCAAATAAAAAATGGTATTTACCTCATTTTGGAGTTATACACTTTAACAAGGAGAAAAGAAAATTTAGATTGGTTCTTGATGCCGCTGCCAAAGTAAATGGAATTTTCTTAAACGATAATTTATTAAATGGCTCAGTATATTTCATCATTACCAACAACACTACAGTTTTCGAACTGGAAAAATTGCGGTTACTGCGGATATTTGCAAAATGTGATTATAATTCCGCACCTGATGAATATAAAATGATGGTGATGATATTTGGAGCTACATGCTCACCGTGTTCTGATCTTTATGTCATGAAGAAAAATGCTAAAGAACATACAGATTGCAATCCAAGAGCGATAGAAGCCATTTGTGAACATTATTATATGGACGATTTTATAGACAGCTTCGATACTGTTGAAGAAGCCATTGAAGTGTCATTACAAGTGAAGAATATTCACAAAGACGGAGGATTTAATCTAAGAGGCTTTACTTCAAATTCAAATGATGTTATCCAGCCGCTAGATGGAAATTCATCACTCAAAGTAATTCCAGCGAATGAGAGAGTAGAGAAAGTTTTACGCCTCTATTTATGTTTGATTTGAAATTTAAAAAGGTTAGTGAGGACATTATTTCCGATAACGAGAAGCCAACAAAACGGCAAATGTTAAATGTTATCATGTGGACATTTGATCCATTAGGATTTTTAAGTCATTATATTGAAGTGGTTAAAGTAATACTATGAAATACATGGAGACGTGCCCTCCGATGGGATAAACCGATTCCAGACGATATAAATATATCATGGGAGAAGTAGCGTAAACAACTAAAGAACATTTCTAATTTTCGTTTACCACGATTTTCTTTCCTCCAAGGAAAGCCATATGAAATCCAGTTGCACATATTCGTAGATTCTAGTGAGGAAGCCTTTGCAGCCATGGCTTATTGGAGATTTATTTCAGTCGATGGTGGTATTGGTATCAGTTTTATATGCTCAAAGACTAAATGTGTCCTTCTAAATAAAGTATCAATTCCTCGCCTTGAATTGACCTTTAACCTAGTCCCAGGCGGCCGTTCTGGGAACTAGTTTAAAACAAAATGTGCTTAGCGATCACAAGATAGTGCCAAGCCTAACTATTATGTGGAGTGACTCAAAAACCGTTTTGAAATGGATCTCAAGTAGACAGAGAAACTATAAACCTTATGTAGCCCATAGAATCGCTGAAATATTGGCGTCAACTTATATAGAAAATTGGAGATGGATCGCTACCGGAGACAATGTAGCCGACGATGCCACTAGATGCTACGACGATATCGATTTTACTAAATCAAGCTGGTTAAATGGTCCCAAGTTTTTAAAACAACATAAAGATGAATGGCCGTATCACGATATAACTTCCCCTCCTGGGGATCATGATGAAGAAGAAATTCGCCCAAAGATCTCATTTCAAATCTTGAAGAATGATTTTATAAATATTAAACGTTTCTCTTCTTATAGCGAACTAAAAAGGACGATCGATTTATGTCGTAAGAAGTACAATGATTTAGATCGACATGGAACAAGAGCCAAAAATTTAGAAGACGCTGAAAAAACCTTATGCCTGGTAGTTCAAGGAGAATCATTTTCTGAGGACATCAAGGGTATCAAAAAAGGACGGCCAGTCACAAAAGCCAATAATATATTTAATTTGCTGCCATATATCGGCGAAGTAGGTTTACTTAGGGTGTATGGAAGAATCGATGAGACCAGCAGCCTACCGTACACCACTAGACGGCCGATTATTTTGCCTAAAGATCACTACTTCACGAGAATTGTCGTAATGAATTATCACAGTCAAATGAAACACCAGAATCATGAAGCCACGATTTGTGAAATAAGGAAAAAAATGGATTTCTCAGTTCAGGAGTCTATTGAGATGTGTTGTTAGTTAACGTTTTGTCTGTAGAAAAAACAACGCTACTCCTGTTAATCCAGTCATGGGACCACTTGAGCCTTATATTACTCCATTTAAATACAAAATAAAGTGTAATTAAATTATTTATTGAACCTAGAAAATATTATATATTCAGAGAAGAAATTATTGTATGACTGGCAGCACAACTACGTGAAGGTAGGTAGCATAACAGGTCACATAAAAATATCTTGGGTTTCTTTGAATTACTACTACTTGACTACTTTGGACAGTTAAATATTAGTATTGGTCGTAGAACTGAAAAAGATGGGTAGCACTGTAAACTTGCTTAACTATACGCGATATTCATCTTGAAATAGCCTACGATTTATCAATGGATTCTTGCATCATTGCATTGAAAATTTTTATGAATCATCGAGGATTCGTTCCGACAATGGAAAAAACTTTGTGGATGCCAACGAAGAGGCTAAACGCTCTGAACAAGTTTTTGAAGCCGAAAAACATCAGTATTTATAGTATTCAAAAGGCGTTGAGTGGGTATTTAATTGTCCAGCAAATCGCTCCGAGAGCGGAGTGTGGGAAAGAATGATGCAGTGTGTTAAACTGTTTTTACGTCAAACACTAAAGAATGAATCCCCGAAAGAACACGTATTGCAGTCCCTACTCATCGAAGCTCTAAATATCAGAAATTCAAGTCCGTTGACTCATTTGCCTGTCAGTCCACATGATGAAGAACCACTCGCTCCAAACTCTTTCCTTTTAGGAGCGCCTAATATAGTTCAGACTTTTCCAGTAAAAGTTCCAGATGATAAAATATTCAAACTCAAGAAGCAACGGCGAATTGTAAGATGTTTAAGAGATAGATTTTGGATTTTTGGTGTTGGAATATTTTCTGACTCTAACAAGAAGAGTTAAGTGGTGCGAGCATACAAGGCCAATAAAAGAAAGGGATGTTGTGTTTATATGCGATCTTAACATTCCAAGAAATCAATGGCGGCGAGGTTTGGTCATGCGTTTGTACACTGGAACTGATAGAGTTGTTCGGAAAGCAGATGTGAAAACCTCAAATGGAGAGTTACAACGAGCTGTTTCGAAGTTAGCTGTTCTTGATCTAGATGATGGCGAAGCTGATCGCTCCACGGGGGTGGGGGTGTTACGGAGCGCTCTAATAAGTTCCACATAAACAGCTGATTTCTTATTGTGAATTATTGTTTTGTGTTTTATTTGACGTTTGTTTGTAAACCGCCTTTTTGCACACTTCTTTAAATTCTTATTTATTGGCAACTTGTAAGTTAGATTTAAGTGAAATTTATAATTAATCGAAGCCCGTCTATTGTTGAAGAAGGAGGTACAAAACTGCGGTATGTATATTAAATTTTATGTATTGTAATTATTTTAATATTTTAATTTATGGATACTGTTTAAATCAAACCCCCTGCTGTCTTCACGATATTTTTAGTTACAGCCGTAACAACAACAATCAGAATACCGTTGAATCTAAAGGCGCCTGGAGACGATCAAATAATTTCATCTAATAAGGCATAAGTGTGAGTGCCATGTGATTGACGTATAAAAGGAGACGTTCAAATAAATTCGCCAATCATTATTTTATAACGTTTTCTTTATTAACAATATTCACAAAGTAATCTGCAACAGTAGAAAAGAAAAAGTAGAGAGAGAGTAACAAAAATTCCAAGTATTTGCCGCCACCATCGCGACCAACATCTACTTAGGATTTGTCAACCAATTGCATCTACAAAATAAGCAACGGCAACCATCGCTGCCACGAAGCTTATAATGCAATTGCAACTGGTTGTGCGACCACTCTCACTAACCTGCAACAGTATAAAAGACTGATTTCGTTGAGTGCACTGCTTTTATACCCTTTTCAATATGGGCTTTTCCTCATATTAATCACAGCAAGCGCTGCTATTTCAAATTCAACGAAATAGTACTTCTCTATTGCAGTGTTGTATTTAACTAATGACAGTGTTGTATCTTAAGAAAGTCACACATGCTAGTGACGTACAATTTAATGGTAATCGGTATATTACAAAATAAAATAAGGTTTCAAATATATTTATTTATAAAATATGCTACGCTATAATTTGCATTTTGATTTTGTAGTGTGCGCTTCGCAAAATGTCTTCATCGGATGACGATTTATTTATTGCTTTTAACATCTTGTGCAATTTAATTAAAGCTTAGGATGAAAAATTTCATATTGTTTTCTTTTTTCTTCTCTATTATTGTTTTTTTCCAGTTTTACATTGTACAACGCTGGTAAACATTGATGTTTTGCAATTAATTTTAATATAAATCTTTTTCATCTTTGCACTTCTCCATGATGGCAAGAACGTTTACCAAACACAATTTAACTTCTTAAAAATATAAAACAAAAAAAAAACACACAAAATATAAGTTAACACCACATAGATTTACACCCTGTTAACTTAATTTTCCCACAAACACAAAAGTGCCGAGCAATCATTTTTTTTTTACAATAAACTATATTTTAATAATTATGTTAATTACCTAACATCCGGCACGTGTAGCCAAATTATGTTAAGAAGCTAAAATGCACTTCTTCCCACAGAGCTAAAATGTCGAGCAATCAATTTTATGCAGTAACCAATATTTACCTAATTTCCGGCACGAGGCAGACAAAATTCTGAAGAAATGGATCACGCCACTATTGGTAACGCAACCAATAATTAGTATATAAGTCAATTAATTTTGTAAACTTCAGTTATTAATAGTGATCAAAACGTTGTTAATTAACTCTAACTCTAACTAAAAAATAATAATAAAATAAATAAAAAAGGAAATAAATTTTTTTTTTTAAATATTCAGTAAAGAATTTTATAACTTTTTTATAACACTGGCGCCCGAGCTTAAAAAAAGGTCCTTACGAGCAAAGTGCAATAAAAGTTTTTTAATAAAGTGTCCTTGAACAAAAAAGGAAAAAATATCCTTTAGGAAAAAAGGCTCCTTAGTAGCCTAAAAAGTTAAAGGGAAACCGGAGGCATGATGTGCCAGCCTTTTCCTGTTAAAATAAAGGATAAAAATTAAAAATAAAATTTAATAATAAAAAAGAGGTCAGCTACAATCAACTACAATAGTAAGATAATTTTTATATTTTATATAAACTTATAATTATTATTTTATAACATTATTATTATTATATATTTTTATAATCTTTGTTCGATTCAATCGGTAAAATTTTTTTTATAACATAATTATAATTCGTTGAATTCTTTTAATTTGAAAGTAATAAAGAAAAAAAATACAATGTCAAATCCAAATAATCTGATTCGGCCACCCGTTATTCTTGCAAATCCTCCACAAAACGTTCAAATGAACATGGAGGACCTAACAGCACTTATTTCAAATTTTGTCACAGATATTTTCAGATGGCAAGGACCGGAAATGGTTCAAGCGGTGTTAAGCCCTAGCACGAATATACAGAACGATAGGGACCAACAGATTGACGAACGGCATAGAAATAATCTAAATGACATGGACAAGATTCCAGACGTAGTAAAATGTTTGAAAGAATTCCCAGGTCAGCCGGGGGAATATAACTCATGGAAAAAAAGTGTAGACAGAATTTTAGAAATATATGAACCACTTAAGGGAACGCCAAAATACTATGGCATTCTCAGTGCAATTAGAAACAAAATCACAGGCAACGCGGATATAGCACTGGAGTCTTATAATACTATATTGAATTGACAGACCATTTCACAGTGCCTAACAGCTCACTATGGCGACAAGCGAGACTTGTCAACTTTAGAGTAATTGACAACTTTGGTGCAGGGCAACCAAAGCATCCAAGATTTCTATCAGAGGGTATACACCCATCTCTCGCTTATGCTAAATAAGATAGGATGCGAACAAATGGGTAACGGTTCACTTAATATAATGACAAAATCTTACAGAGATAAGGCCCTAGATACCTTTATAAGGGGTCTAAATGGCGACTTGAAGCGGAGAAAGGAAGAAAGGAGATAAAATCAGAAATTCTACCTTAATTTAGCCCACATACCGCATAATAATCAACCAACTAGGCAATTTTTTCAGCAAAATAATCCACAGAGGCCACCTAAGCCCCAACCTCGTCCAGAACCTATGGACGTAGATTAAAGTCTGCATTCTCGGCATTTTAATTACATTAACAGACCCCACTGAAATGACTTGCAAGGCAAAAGACCTAGTTCAATCTTGTACCCTCTACAAAAGAAGTTACAAAGAACCTTCCACTCTTCGTTGCCGAATTTTGATTTTAAAACGGAGAGCGGGGATATTCTTAGATTTTTGATACACACAGGATCGAGCAAAAATTATCTCCAGCCACGTTTGACAAAGAAAAAAATTTAAAATAAAGCATCATTCTACGCAATATCAGTCGTAGGAGATATTAAAATGACTGAACATACTATGGTAAAACTTTGTAACTTAGAACATAAAATTAAATTCTTTTTAATGCCTTCCCTTAAGACCTTTGACGGTATCCTCGGGAATGAAACCCTTAGGGAATTAAAAGTCGTAATTCATACAGGCGACAACTATATGATATTGGGAAATGGGGAAAAATAGGTATTAAGCGTCTTTCTTCGGCATATTTTTAGTTACAGTCGTAACATTTTCATTTCGCGGATTTGATTGCATCTCTTGTAAAAAAAGAATTACAAGAGTTGCTGCCATTTACAGTAAAACTGCAAGTAAGGAAAAAAGAAACTTTGTTGGAGTAAATGCCTCCACCGGTAGCTCCCAGTCCACCACTTTTAAGAAGTTCAACCAGTACAGACACAGCAACATCTGACCAACCTGAACAAGAGAAGATGCAGGCAGCATCCAGACCAGCCCAATCTTAGTGCTTCTGCCACCAGCACTGATGCTCCGACGGCGAACGTTACAAGTAAAAAAGCCAGTTCAGACCAACAAAGGAGTACCGCAAGCAGCGTCAATGTCATTTAACACATCGTTTTCCTCAAACACAGTTCTCCAGCCATCAGCAACACACAACAAACAATCTAAATGCTTACGGTACACTTAACAGAACAACCGAATTTATGATGCCAAGAAAATTACAGGATTTACCGGAGTTTAACGGTGAACCAAAAGACGCCATTATTTTTTACCGCTTATATACAATCAACAGCAGTATATGGATACAACAACTTTGAGAACAACCAAAGGCTTCAAAAATATTTAAAGGGTGAAGCAAAAGAACTCGTAAGGTCGCTCCTTATTCACCCTGATAATGTTAATGTGGTTATTGATCAACTGAAATTCCGCTTTGGAAGAACTGAGCAGTTAATTCATAGCCAGTTGAGGAAAGTGAAAGAATTACCCTACATTAATGAAAACAATTTAACTAAATTAGTACCATTATCAACTAAAGTGAAAAATTTAGTGTTCCTTAAATCTGTGAATGGTCAATAACACTTAGCTAATCCAACGCTATTAGAGGAGATTATTTCAAAATTCCCCATGAGTAAGAGGCTGGAGTGGGGTAAAATTGCAGTAAATATTATACATTATATTATATATTATAGACTACTACATGAAGATACACCAATTCTTCCCTTGCCAGCACAGTCAAATAACAATAATAGTAGTGAGCCTAGCCATGACGTTTTAAGCTGTTTCCATGATAATAAAAAACTGCTCTTTCGAGTACTGCCAGCTTCCCTCTATGGTGAAAACTAAAGTATTGATATTTATGCTCTGTTTAATGATGTTTCCTCCAAAACTATGCTAGACAAAGAAATCGCAGAATATATAGGTGTGCGTGGGAAAAGTAACAATTTAAACCTCCAATGGTTCGGTCGCCGGTCAGCAAGGGAGCCGTCGTTTACATTTAGTGTACCATTAAGCGGTACCGGAAAGAAAAAACTCATCTCAAAAATGTGTATGCCGTACCGAATTTGAATTTACCAATGCAAAGCCTAACTGAATGTGAGATAAAACAAATATTTAAAAATGCACCGTCGAACTTTATTAAACCTTATACAAATATTATTCCAAAATTATTAATTGTCAATATCACCCTCTTTCATTCATGCCTTTTCGTACGTTACGAAGAGGAGGAAGAGATCCACAAGATTGTTGAAGACTATTTTAATATTGAAAATATGGCTGTACGAACCGCTCCTCCAATTCAGAGTGAAGGTGATATTAGGGCGAATAGAATATTACATGAATCAACAAAGCGTGTTGGAAAATGTTTCCAAACGGGTCTTTTATGGGAAAAAGACCTAGTGAATCTCCCAGATAGTTACTCAATGGCATTAAACCGTCTTGAAAGTTTTGAGAAAAAGTTACGACGTGACAAAAACCTTTATTTTGCCTATAGTGGGGTAATAAATAGTTATATCGAAAAGGCATACTTCTGTAAAGTGCCGCCAGAAGCTGTCCACCTGACTTCAAATAAAAAATGGTATTTACCTCATTTTGGAGTTATACACTTTAACAAGGAGAAAAGAAAATTGAGATTGGTTCTTGATGCCGCTGCCAAAGTAAATGGAATTTTCTTAAACGATAATTTATTAAATGGCTCAGTATATTTCATCATTACCAACAACACTACAGTTTTCGAACTGGAAAAATTGCGGTTACTGCGGATATTTGCAAAATGTGATTATAATTCCGCACCTGATGAATATAAAATGATGGTGATGATATTTGGAGCTACATGCTCACCGTGTTCTGATCTTTATGTCATGAAGAAAAATGCTAAAGAACATACAGATTGCAATCCAAGAGCGATAGAAGCCATTTGTGAACATTATTATATGGACGATTTTATAGACAGCTTCGATACTGTTGAAGAAGCCATTGAAGTGTCATTACAAGTGAAGAATATTCACAAAGACGGAGGATTTAATCTAAGAGGCTTTACTTCAAATTCAAATGATGTTATCCAGCCGCTAGATGGAAATTCATCACTCAAAGTAATTCCAGCGAATGAGAGAGTAGAGAAAGTTTTACGCCTCTATTTATGTTTGATTTGAAATTTAAAAAGGTTAGTGAGGACATTATTTCCGATAACGAGAAGCCAACAAAACGGCAAATGTTAAATGTTATCATGTGGACATTTGATCCATTAGGATTTTTAAGTCATTATATTGAAGTGGTTAAAGTAATACTATGAAATACATGGAGACGTGCCCTCCGATGGGATAAACCGATTCCAGACGATATAAATATATCATGGGAGAAGTAGCGTAAACAACTAAAGAACATTTCTAATTTTCGTTTACCACGATTTTCTTTCCTCCAAGGAAAGCCATATGAAATCCAGTTGCACATATTCGTAGATTCTAGTGAGGAAGCCTTTGCAGCCATGGCTTATTGGAGATTTATTTCAGTCGATGGTGGTATTGGTATCAGTTTTATATGCTCAAAGACTAAATGTGTCCTTCTAAATAAAGTATCAATTCCTCGCCTTGAATTGACCTTTAACCTAGTCCCAGGCGGCCGTTCTGGGAACTAGTTTAAAACAAAATGTGCTTAGCGATCACAAGATAGTGCCAAGCCTAACTATTATGTGGAGTGACTCAAAAACCGTTTTGAAATGGATCTCAAGTAGACAGAGAAACTATAAACCTTATGTAGCCCATAGAATCGCTGAAATATTGGCGTCAACTTATATAGAAAATTGGAGATGGATCGCTACCGGAGACAATGTAGCCGACGATGCCACTAGATGCTACGACGATATCGATTTTACTAAATCAAGCTGGTTAAATGGTCCCAAGTTTTTAAAACAACATAAAGATGAATGGCCGTATCACGATATAACTTCCCCTCCTGGGGATCATGATGAAGAAGAAATTCGCCCAAAGATCTCATTTCAAATCTTGAAGAATGATTTTATAAATATTAAACGTTTCTCTTCTTATAGCGAACTAAAAAGGACGATCGATTTATGTCGTAAGAAGTACAATGATTTAGATCGACATGGAACAAGAGCCAAAAATTTAGAAGACGCTGAAAAAACCTTATGCCTGGTAGTTCAAGGAGAATCATTTTCTGAGGACATCAAGGGTATCAAAAAAGGACGGCCAGTCACAAAAGCCAATAATATATTTAATTTGCTGCCATATATCGGCGAAGTAGGTTTACTTAGGGTGTATGGAAGAATCGATGAGACCAGCAGCCTACCGTACACCACTAGACGGCCGATTATTTTGCCTAAAGATCACTACTTCACGAGAATTGTCGTAATGAATTATCACAGTCAAATGAAACACCAGAATCATGAAGCCACGATTTGTGAAATAAGGAAAAAAATGGATTTCTCAGTTCAGGAGTCTATTGAGATGTGTTGTTAGTTAACGTTTTGTCTGTAGAAAAAACAACGCTACTCCTGTTAATCCAGTCATGGGACCACTTGAGCCTTATATTACTCCATTTAAATACAAAATAAAGTGTAATTAAATTATTTATTGAACCTAGAAAATATTATATATTCAGAGAAGAAATTATTGTATGACTGGCAGCACAACTACGTGAAGGTAGGTAGCATAACAGGTCACATAAAAATATCTTGGGTTTCTTTGAATTACTACTACTTGACTACTTTGGACAGTTAAATATTAGTATTGGTCGTAGAACTGAAAAAGATGGGTAGCACTGTAAACTTGCTTAACTATACGCGATATTCATCTTGAAATAGCCTACGATTTATCAATGGATTCTTGCATCATTGCATTGAAAATTTTTATGAATCATCGAGGATTCGTTCCGACAATGGAAAAAACTTTGTGGATGCCAACGAAGAGGCTAAACGCTCTGAACAAGTTTTTGAAGCCGAAAAACATCAGTATTTATAGTATTCAAAAGGCGTTGAGTGGGTATTTAATTGTCCAGCAAATCGCTCCGAGAGCGGAGTGTGGGAAAGAATGATGCAGTGTGTTAAACTGTTTTTACGTCAAACACTAAAGAATGAATCCCCGAAAGAACACGTATTGCAGTCCCTACTCATCGAAGCTCTAAATATCAGAAATTCAAGTCCGTTGACTCATTTGCCTGTCAGTCCACATGATGAAGAACCACTCGCTCCAAACTCTTTCCTTTTAGGAGCGCCTAATATAGTTCAGACTTTTCCAGTAAAAGTTCCAGATGATAAAATATTCAAACTCAAGAAGCAACGGCGAATTGTAAGATGTTTAAGAGATAGATTTTGGATTTTTGGTGTTGGAATATTTTCTGACTCTAACAAGAAGAGTTAAGTGGTGCGAGCATACAAGGCCAATAAAAGAAAGGGATGTTGTGTTTATATGCGATCTTAACATTCCAAGAAATCAATGGCGGCGAGGTTTGGTCATGCGTTTGTACACTGGAACTGATAGAGTTGTTCGGAAAGCAGATGTGAAAACCTCAAATGGAGAGTTACAACGAGCTGTTTCGAAGTTAGCTGTTCTTGATCTAGATGATGGCGAAGCTGATCGCTCCACGGGGGTGGGGGTGTTACGGAGCGCTCTAATAAGTTCCACATAAACAGCTGATTTCTTATTGTGAATTATTGTTTTGTGTTTTATTTGACGTTTGTTTGTAAACCGCCTTTTTGCACACTTCTTTAAATTCTTATTTATTGGCAACTTGTAAGTTAGATTTAAGTGAAATTTATAATTAATCGAAGCCCGTCTATTGTTGAAGAAGGAGGTACAAAACTGCGGTATGTATATTAAATTTTATGTATTGTAATTATTTTAATATTTTAATTTATGGATACTGTTTAAATCAAACCCCCTGCTGTCTTCACGATATTTTTAGTTACAGCCGTAACAACAACAATCAGAATACCGTTGAATCTAAAGGCGCCTGGAGACGATCAAATAATTTCATCTAATAAGGCATAAGTGTGAGTGCCATGTGATTGACGTATAAAAGGAGACGTTCAAATAAATTCGCCAATCATTATTTTATAACGTTTTCTTTATTAACAATATTCACAAAGTAATCTGCAACAGTAGAAAAGAAAAAGTAGAGAGAGAGTAACAAAAATTCCAAGTATTTGCCGCCACCATCGCGACCAACATCTACTTAGGATTTGTCAACCAATTGCATCTACAAAATAAGCAACGGCAACCATCGCTGCCACGAAGCTTATAATGCAATTGCAACTGGTTGTGCGACCACTCTCACTAACCTGCAACAGTATAAAAGACTGATTTCGTTGAGTGCACTGCTTTTATACCCTTTTCAATATGGGCTTTTCCTCATATTAATCACAGCAAGCGCTGCTATTTCAAATTCAACGAAATAGTACTTCTCTATTGCAGTGTTGTATTTAACTAATGACAGTGTTGTATCTTAAGAAAGTCACACATGCTAGTGACGTACAATTTAATGGTAATCGGTATATTACAAAATAAAATAAGGTTTCAAATATATTTATTTATAAAATATGCTACGCTATAATTTGCATTTTGATTTTGTAGTGTGCGCTTCGCAAAATGTCTTCATCGGATGACGATTTATTTATTGCTTTTAACATCTTGTGCAATTTAATTAAAGCTTAGGATGAAAAATTTCATATTGTTTTCTTTTTTCTTCTCTATTATTGTTTTTTTCCAGTTTTACATTGTACAACGCTGGTAAACATTGATGTTTTGCAATTAATTTTAATATAAATCTTTTTCATCTTTGCACTTCTCCATGATGGCAAGAACGTTTACCAAACACAATTTAACTTCTTAAAAATATAAAACAAAAAAAAAACACACACACAAAATATAAGTTAACACCACATAGATTTACACCCTGTTAACTTAATTTTCCCACAAACACAAAAGTGCCGAGCAATCATTTTTTTTTTTACAATAAACTATATTTTAATAATTATGTTAATTACCTAACATCCGGCTGAAGTCGCCGTGGTGTAGTAGGTAGTGTGTTGGCTTACTATTCGTAAAGCCCGGGTTCGTATCCCAGGTCAGACATCAAAAATGAAATATGTAAAAAAAAATATTTCTTCGGCGACTTCCTCTCAGCAGATTTCTGGCAAAAACTCTGAGAGTAAAATAAACTGCCATGAAAAAGTTTCTCAGAAATTCTGTCGTTCGGAGTCGACGTTAAACTGTAGGTCCCGGTACTCACGTATAAAATTAACGCACACAACATGAGTGGTGTGAGAAGCTAGGCCGTAATCCTGACTGAAGGGTTGTAATGGCCAATTATGTATGTATGTATGTACCTAACATCCGGCACGTGTAGCCAAATTATGTTAAGAAGCTAAAATGCACTTCTTCCCACAGAGCTAAAATGTCGAGCAATCAATTTTATGCAGTAACCAATATTTACCTAATTACCGGCACGAGGCAGACAAAATTCTGAAGAAATGGATCACGCCACTATTGGTAACGCAACCAATAATTAGTATATAAGTCAATTAATTTTGTAAACTTCAGTTAGTTATTAATAGTGATCAAAACGTTGTTAATTAACTCTAATTCTAACTAAAAAATAATAATAAAATAAATAAAAAAGGAAATAAATTTTTTTTTTAAATATTCAGTAAAGAATTTTATAACTTTTTTATAACACTGGCGCCCGAGCTTAAAAAAAGGTCCTTACGAGCAAAGTGCAATAAAAGTTTTTTAATAAAGTGTCCTTGAACAAAAAAGGAAAAAATATCCTTTAGGAAAAAAGGCTCCTTAGTAGCCTAAAAAGTTAAAGGGAAACCGGAGGCATGATGTGCCAGCCTTTTCCTGTTAAAATAAAGGATAAAAATTAAAAATAAAATTTAATAATAAAAAAGAGGTGAAAAGTGCATTAATTTAAAAGCGTTAAAACTATTAAAAAATAAAAATTAAGAAGTGTATTGAGTGCGAAAAAAAGAAAAAAATACAGATTGTACTTATGCTACCTGACGATCTGCAGCCCGAAAGGAGAACTCATAAAGGAGTGTCATCATTCGGGTTACTACCAATATTGGAGGACGCTACAGTACCAGGTGTTAGCGTCACACAAAAGGCTAAAAAAGACTTCATAAAGGAGCTTCGCTACAGAGTAAAATACATAATCAAAGCCAAAGTATACAATCCAGACACCAAAACATACAGGAACTTATATGATCAGCAGGACATAGAAAACTTCCGGAAAAGCTTTGAAATATAAAATTCAGAAGGAAGAAAAAAAGAAAAAACAAACTGTGTGAAAAAACTTTGTTTCTAATAAAGTCTTAAAATTATTTAAACAAAATCAACTGGAAGTAAAAGTATTGAATAAAAAGAAGTATAAAACAACACAAGAGAGTGAAAAAAAGCAGTAAACCCCAGTTATATTGTAACAATTAAATAAAAATAGTGAAATAAAGAAAAACAAAAGAGCATTACAAATAAGAAATAGTAACAAAAAAATTTTACAACTACGGTCAACTACAGTCAACTACGGTCAACCAAGGTCAAGTACGGTCAACTACAGTCAGCTACAATCAACTACAATAGTAAGATAATTTTTATATTTTATATAAACTTATAATTATTATTTTATAACATTATTATTATTATATATTTTTATAATCTTTGTTCGATTCAATCGGTAAAATTTTTTTTATAACATAATTATAATTCGTTGAATTCTTTTAATTTGAAAGTAATAAAGAAAAAAAAATACAATGTCAAATCCAAATAATCTGATTCGGCCACCCGTTATTCTTGCAAATCCTCCACAAAACGTTCAAATGAACATGGAGGATCTAACAGCACTTATTTCAAATTTTGTCACAGATATTTTCAGACGGCAAGGACCGGAAATGGTTCAAGCGGTGTTAAGCCCTAGCACGAATATACAGAACGATAGGGACCAACAGATTGACGAACGGCATAGAAATAATCTAAATGACATGGACAAGATTCCAGACGTAGTAAAATGTTTGAAAGAATTCCCAGGTCAGCCGGGGGAATATAACTCATGGAAAAAAGTGTAGACAGAATTTTAGAAATATATGAACCACTTAAGGGAACGCCAAAATACTATGGCATTCTCAGTGCAATTAGAAACAAAATCACAGGCAACGCGGATATAGCACTGGAGTCTTATAATACTATATTAAATTGGCAGGCCATTTCACAGTGCCTAACAGCTCACTATGGCGACAAGCGAGACTTGTCAACTTTAGTGTAATTGACAACTTTGGTGCAGGGCAACCAAAGAATCCAAGATTTCTATCAGAGGGTATACACCCATCTCTCGCTTATGCTAAATAAGATAGGATGCGAACAAATGGGTAACGGTTCACTTAATATAATGACAAAATCTTACAGAGATAAGGCCCTAGATACCTTTATAAGGGGTCTAAATGGCGACTTGAAGCGGAGAAAGGAAGAAAGGAGATAAAATCAGAAATTCTACCTTAATTTAGCCCACATACCGCATAATAATCAACCAACTAGGCAATTTTTTCAGCAAAATAATCCACAGAGGCCACCTAAGCCCCAACCTCGTCCAGAACCTATGGACGTAGATTAAAGTCTGCATTCTCGGCATTTTAATTACATTAACAGACCCCACTGAAATGACTTGCAAGGCAAAAGACCTAGTTCAATCTTGTACCCTCTACAAAAGAAGTTACAAAGAACCTTCCACTCTTCGTTGCCGAATTTTGATTTTAAAACGGAGAGCGGGGATATTCTTAGATTTTTGATACACACAGGATCGAGCAAAAATTATCTCCAGCCACGTTTGACAAAGAAAAAAATTTAAAATAAAGCATCATTCTACGCAATATCAGTCGTAGGAGATATTAAAATGACTGAACATACTATGGTAAAACTTTGTAACTTAGAACATAAAATTAAATTCTTTTTAATGCCTTCCCTTAAGACCTTTGACGGTATCCTCGGGAATGAAACCCTTAGGGAATTAAAAGTCGTAATTCATACAGGCGACAACTATATGATATTGGGAAATGGGGAAAAATAGGTATTAAGCAACTTTCTTCCGCAACGGTAAATAATTTAAATATAAATAAGGTGTCCCCTCAACAAAAAGCAAATATGAACGCTATTACAAAAAAATTCCCTACATTGTTCATGGAACCTAATGGAAAATTAACATATACCACAACAGTTGTGGATGATATTAGTACCACATCAAGCACTCCAGTATATACTAAATCTTATCCTTACCCCGCATCCTTAAGATCCGAAGTAGAGAAACAAGTAACAGCACTAATAAACGATGGGATCATACGACCATCTAGGTCCCCATACAATTCACCTGTATGGATCGTGCCCAAAAAGGCAAATGCATCGGGAGAAAAACAATACCAAATGGTAATAGACTACAGAAAATTAAATGCAGTAACAGTTGCGGACAAATATCCTATTCCAGAGATATCTGAAGTAATATCTCAACTTGGGAATAGTAAGTGTTTTTCTGTGCTGGATTTGAAAAGTGGGTTCCACCAGATTCCACTCAAGGAATCTGACATAGAGAAGACCGCCTTCTCCATTAATAATGCTAAATACGAATTTACACGGTTACCATTTGGCCTGAGAAACGCGCCTTCTATTTTCCAACGTGCTCTTGACGATATATTAATAAAACATATTGGAAAATGCTGTTACGTCTATATAGACGATATAATTATATTTAGCAGAACAGAAGAGGAATATTTGTGTCATATTCAGCAAATATTTAAAACCCTAATGGATGCCAATATGAAAGTCCAGTTAGAAAAGTGTAAATTTTTTTAAGAAAGTGTAGAATTTTTAGGTTACGTAATATCTGCTAACGGTATTAAGACTAGCCCTGCAAAAGTAGAGGCCATTGCAAATTTCCCAGAACCAAAGACCTTAAGAGAACTCCGTAGTTTTCTTGACATGTCAGGTTATTATAGAAGATTTATTAAAGATTTTTTTTCATATATTATTTATTGAATCTTTCCTTTCAGAATTTACAATAAGTATTCAAATCTTAACCCAAAATAATACAATAATAAAAGTTGTTATTGCCACTGCAACGTACAACTAAAAGTGCTCATCAAAAGTAAATTTATCTGATCAGATCATTTGTTTGAACCCTTTTGAGACGTCTGTGACCCTCGAATACAAGTAAGTCTCTTACAAGGCGGTTGGGATGTTCTGTAATTCTAGAGATGTAATTGACACTTGCTATTTTTATTTCTTCTCGAACTAAGGGCACCTTCAGATCTTTGTGGATGTTACTGTTTCTCATATACCAAGGAGCACCTGTTATTATTCTAAGAAGTCTAGATTGCCGCCTTTGAAGCTTCTCTACATTGGATGGTGAGGCTGTTCCCCACAGTTGGATACCATAAAGCCAAATAGGTTTCAATACTGACTTATACAAAAGCAGTTTTAGTTCTAAATCAAGGGTTGACTTAGGTCCAATAAGCCAGTAAAGCTGTGCTGTTCTGAGTTTGATCTGGGTAATTTTGGCAGCTATATGGTGAGCCCAGGTAAGGCGACGCTCGAGATGGATGCCCAGATATTTTACACTACTATGTTCTGGTACTGTCACACCATTAATCTTGATGGGCGGACAATTTCCCCTTCTCAGTGTAAACGTGATGTGAATGTATTTAGAAACATTGACTTTTATCTTCCATTTCAGCATCCAATTTTCCAAATCACTAACATGAGATTGAAGTCTTTGTGTCGCAACTGTAGAATCTCTATGAATACTTAAAAACGCCGTATCATCCGCAAAAGTAGACGTGTGAGTCACTAAACTTATAGGCATATCTGCAGTGAACAATATGTAAAGGAACGGCCCTAGAATACTTCCTTGTGGTACGCCAGCAGATATCTTTCTGCGGGAAGAGGTGACATCTTTTGATTTTATTTGGAAATCTATCCCATAAGTAACTTTTTAGCAATTTATGCACATTCTTTGGTAAAAACTGCGTGATCTTAAAAAGAAGTCCTTCGTGCCACACCTTATCGAAGGCTTGAGATATATCAATAAATAGCGCAGAGCAATACTGCTTGTTCTCAAAAGCACGTCTAATTAAATTGGTAATTCTGTGCACTTGCTGAATCGTGCTATGTTTTCGCCTAAAACCAAACTGATGGTCGGGAACTATGGCGCTGGCATCAATATGCGATATTAAATTATTAAGCAGCATTTTCTCGAACATCTTAGAAAGTATTGGGAGTAAACTTATTGGACGATATGATGATACTTGCGTGACGTCCTTGCCTGGTTTAGGTATCATCACTAAATCAGGTCATTTCCAAGATGCAGGAAAGTAGCCTATTCGCAACATAGAGTCGAAGATGAACAATATAAAACGCACGGCCGATGTAGGCAAATTTTTAATCATTGTCGCAGTTATTTTGTCACAACCTGGTGATTTGTTCGGCTTTAGGCTCTGGATGACGGCAATCACTGCAGACAGCCGGAACTTGATCGGCTTACTAACCACATCGTCGATTGTAACTGGGGCAATACTAGAAACAGAATTGTTTGGTGTAAAAACATTCTCTAAGTAGTTGGCAAAAGCATCCATTTCTGTTCTGCGCTTTTTGCCCAATCACCGTGCTGTAGTCGTAAAGGGGTTCATGCAAAGTAGGTCTCCTCATTTTTCCTTACTGCCTTCCATAAACTGTACTCTGAGTCTTTCGTTGCTTCCAAATTTTGCAAGTATTTTTGCAGGTTCGACTCTTTGTGCTTCTGCAAAGCGTCACGCAGAAGTCTTTGGCACTGATTAAGTTGAGACTTTATACCTGGAGATTATTAAAGATTACGCAAAAATCGCGAAACCCTGACATCCCTTTTACGAGGGGAGGGAGGAAGAATCTCCAAAAACAAATCCGCAAATCGTGTTGAGCAAAGAGGCCGTAGAATCTTTCAGGAAAATTAAGAATTCACTTATTTCCGAAGACATTGTCCTCGCTTATCCAGATTATCAAAAGGATTTTGAATTGGTAACAGACGCATCCAGCTTTGCGGTTGGAGCAGTCCTGTCTCAGAACGACAGACCAATATCTTTCATATCAAGAACACTTAACAAGGCAGAGGAACATTACGCTGCCAATGAAAAAGAAATGCTGGCCATTATATGGGCCTTGAACTCGTTGAGGAATTATTTATATGGCTCAGCTAAAGTCAAAATTTTTACAGACCACCAATCGCTAACGTACGCACTTAGCAACAAGAACACTAATAGCAAGATGAAAAGGTGGAAGTCAATTCTTGAAGAATATAATTATGAGCTACACGCACACATTGTCAATAGCGACAAATTCCGACGAAAGTTCGTCACATGGACTAATACATAGTGTAGAAGTCCCCATTAATACGTTTAAGGACCAGTTATTCCTCAACATAGGTACAACTTCCGAATACCAACTTAAAATAATATTTCCTACGTATCATCGACATATAATTACCGAATCATTTTACTCTGAAGAAAAATTAATAGAGATTCTACGAAGATATCTCAACCCATCTGTTATAAATTGTATTAAGACGGATAAAAATACCATGGGGAAAATCCAACAAGTATATTCACTGCATTTCAACAGGTACAAAACTAGGTTCACACAGTTGCAAATATAAGATATAGTAAAGGAACAAGAACAGGAAGATATAATAATCAGAACGCACAATAGAGCGCACAGAAATTGCAGGGAAAATAAACTTCAAGTCGTAGAAAGATTCTACTTCCCTCCTATGACAAGGAAAATCAAGAAAATCGTTAAACAATGCTCAACTTGTAGAGAAAGTAAATATGACCGTAGACCGAATCAACCAGAAATTAAGAAAACGCCTATCCCAACACACCCTGGTCACACATTGCACATAGACTTATATAAAACTGATAATAAACTAGTTTTAACTGCCATAGACAAATTCTCCATATATGCTCAAGCTGTTATAGTAAAATCTCGATCAGCAGAAGATATTAAAGAACCCCTTCGTAAGATACTATTTTCCTTTGGTATACCCAAAGTAATCGTTATAGACAATGAAAAGTCATTAAATTCTGCGCCGATAACATTCATGGTAAAGGACATATTGAATATACAGATATTCAAGTCGCCACCCTACAAAAGCTCAGTAAATGGACAAATAGAAAGGTTCCATTCAAATTTGTCAGAAATAATGAGATGTCTAAAAAGAGAACGGACACATAAGAGTTTCGAAGAACTCCTTGACAGCTCAGTTTATGAATATAACTATTCAGTACATTCCACTACTGGTAAAAGACCTTTAGAAATTTTCTTTGGTAGAAAGTACAGACCCCAGACAATTTGAAGAAGCAAGAAAAGATAATATTGAGAGACTCATGGAAATACAGGAAAGAGATCTGCAATATCGTAATAAGAAAAGACAGGAACCAAAAACTTACAATACAAAAAACTTACAGTACAATGTTACTTAATGAAGAAGAAATTAAATTAGCTATACAAAAATTAAGTCAAGAAAAAATGCCATTCAATAAAGAAGAAGAAGCATTAGAAATATCAACTATAAATGTATTAAGTTATGAAATGACAATTATTTACATGATAAATATTCCAGTGACATCACAAGACACTTTCCAAAAAATAATGCTAAAACCTGTTATAAGCAAGGAAAATGTTGTAATAACATAAATTTCACTGAAATATTAAAAAGTAAAAATAAATATATGGAATTGAAAAACAATGTAAAGATTACAATAGAATTAATATTTGTAGTAATAACCATATCATAGACTTAAGAAATGAGACTTGCATTAGTAGAATTATATACGGTTTTAACTCCACATGCATTACCACAAACGGACACCATATACCCAGAGTAGATGAAGTAAAACCAGGTGTGCTCCTATTAAATAACTTCAATGGATGCGTTGAGATCAACTCGAAACCCCGAAATGTGACTGGAACTCATCTAATTAATTTCTACAATTCCACAATCAAAGTGAACGGAAAAATATACAGTAACTACGAAAGCATTCCTTTAGAACCTATGGCAGCTGTTCTCCAGGCAAATCCATTAACCAAACTTCATATAAACGTACCATCTTTAGAATCACTAAATGAACTGCACATCAAAAATACTAGGAAAATTACAACACATCTGGGACAGTATCAATTAGCGCTATCACAATCCTAATTTGTATCGTATTGATCCTCTACCTATCTTGGAAGAAAAATCAAATAAAAATCACTACAGAACAACCAATAACAATTTCACCACCTACTGAAAACAATTTGGATACAAAACATCCAACCTACATTAGCTTCTCCAACCTATCATATCCCTAGTATGATTGAGGGCAATCGATTTAAGAGGGGAGGAGTTAACACCACATGTTAACTTAATTTTCCCACAAAGACAAAAGTGCCGAGCACTCATTTTTTTTTACAATAAACTATATTTTAATAATTATGTTAATTACCTAACATCCGGCACGTGTAGCCAAATTATGTTAAGAAGCTAAAATGCACTTCTTCCCACAGAGCTAAAATGTCGAGCAATCAATTTTATGCAGTAAACAATATTTACCTAATTTCCGGCACGAGGCAGACAAAATTCTGGAGAAATGGATCACGTCACTATTGGTAATGCAACCAATAATTAGTATATAAGTCAATTAATTTTGTAAACTTCAGTTAGTTATTAATGGTAATCAAAACATTGTTAATTAACTCGTTGCGATCATCGCAACTAAAAAATAATAATAAAATAAATAAAAAAGGAAATAAAATTATTTTTTTAATATTCAGTAAAGAATTTTATAACTTATATACACACAAAATATAAAATATACATTCACAATAAAAAATATTTTCTTGGTTACTATTACATTATTCACAATAACAAAAAATATTAGTTTGTTTATCCGCGCATGGATGATGTGTTCATTACGACGATATCGAGGCAAATGAGATAATGCTTGTCAATCACAATTGGAGACGATCAAATAAAAATTCATCAAATAAAAATTTCAAAATTTTTTATTTTCATTAATCAAAGCCGGCAACGTATACGTATATAACTACACACGCACAAATATAAGGCGTTGATGATTTTATTTGATCGTCTCCAGGCGCCTTAACACAAGGCAATGAAAGAAACAATCTCACTGCATATGCAGCACAAAATAACGGTGAAACGCAACACGCAGATAACAGAACGCAACAAATTGCAAATCCGAATCTTCGGAATTTAAATCTTGCATCGAAGCTTAATGCCTTAAACATTAAGAGCATATACATATATGTATATTACCTTACAATAGTTAATGAGTTTTACAAGGACAGCAGATTTCTCAAGGTTATTGATCATGTGTACAACACAAGACGCAGTGCACAAGGAAAATACAAAATTAACCAATTTTTTAATAAATATGGCAGAAATGAGCTTAGCGTTACCTTACCAACAATTTATAATAAAATACCGCTGCATATCATTAATGAAGCCCACACAGTAAAGAGGAAGAAACTTTTGAAAGATTATTTTATAAGTTCGCAAGGAACTTGTTTCAATTAAAGTATTATTAATACGAATTTATTAATATATTAGAGTAAATAATTTCTTTTTTCTGCTGACAAGCCACTAGCTTGTCAGATTAAGTATTGAGTAGCTCTGATTGATGTAAACAATTCTCTTAATAATATATGTAATTAAGTTTTTAATAGTAATAATAAATTAAAATAAAAAAATACGATTTGAATATTGAATCAATACGACTTAAATACTGACTCAATACGGTTTTAATTTTGATTCAATGCAATTTGATTACTGATTCAATGCGATTTTAATATTGATTAAAAGAGATTACTGATTATATACGATTTTAATACTATTCACTACGACTTTAAAATTGATTCAATGCGATTTTAATATTGATCCTAAACGATTTTAATATTGATTCAATACGATTGGATTACTATTTCAACACGATTTTAGTATTGATTCATTGCGATTATAATATTGATTCAACACGATTTTAATACTGATTCAATAAGATATTAATATTGATTCAATGCGATTGGATTACTGATTCAATACGATTTTAATATTGATTCGTTACGACTTTAATCATGATTTAATACGATTTCAATACTGAATCAATACAACTTAAATACTGACTCAATACGATTTTAATATTGATTCTATACCATTTTTATATTACTTTTATAGTTATGTTTACATTCATAATTGGTCATTATAACCCTTGATTTAAAAGGGCCCCATTATCAATAAGATCTTGATAAAAGACGGTTGTGTTCACATGAAGGGTAATTACGAAGAAAGAAAGCCAAATAAAATTAATTAAAAATCAATTATAGAAATATTTATTTCTTAAATATGTTTTCCAGATATTGAGAATAAAGAGAGGGAGCACTTCTAAATTCATAACTTACTTTAAAAAATATTTCTCCTTCAATTTCCCTGATAAGTAGGATTGGAAACGATAATCAAAAATCCATGTCATGAAATGAAACCAACATTTTCATTAATAAAAATCTTTAAATAATTTTAAATATTCGTTTTGAATTGTTATGTAACTGCCTTTTTTATAAACGCGTCCGAAATACGTTGCTTTATTATAATATACAAATTTATCAAATTTTATATTTACATATTCATCCATGTAAGTAAAACCACAGCAAGAGTCAACAATATCCATTCTACTGAACTTAAAAGCATCTGGAGTCCCAGTCCTATAGTCTATAAGAAATTGCGCAAAACTTAAACACTCCTTTTTATAAAGCGTTAATTGTACATTCACCCTTGCATTCATATTATTACAATATACATACTTTTGAACCTTTATGTTTCGTTTCAAATCTAAAGCTCTACAAAAATTTTGGTGGTTCGCACTTGTTAATAAGAGTTTTAAAATATTCCTTTCTATTAAGGTATCCATGAAATTCTAAAAAATTGTTGATTATGTTCGCAAGCCCACAATTGAACTAGCATATCATAATCTAACACTACCAGTGTATTCAAAGTTTCGACCAATACAGTTAGTAGTTTAGTGTGGACTCATTTTCGGAAGTAAGTCGTCGAATATAAGTAGTATAAATTATGTGCAGTGCTTTCATTTTTAAACTAAAATTGTTAATAGCCTTTTGTTCAATATCATAATCCATACTCCCTTCTCATTGGGAAAAAACATTCGGCAACTATTAAAAATACTCAAGAAAAACGTTTTGCTTATAGTGAGCGCTATTAATACGATACAAACGCCATAAATACATAACATAATTGGTCATTGCAACCCTTCAGTCAGGATGATGGACGTAGCTTCTCACACCACTTAGGTTGTGTGTGTTAATTATATACAAAAGTGGCGGGACCTACAGTTTAAATTCGACTCCGAACGACAGATTTTTGATCATTTCAACTGTTTGAACGTTTCCATTACAGCAATTTAAACAAGGTAAAGCTGTTTTTGCTTTATATTCTTATTTCTATTGTGTGGTGATTCATATAGTTGTAAAATTTTGCTGTCTAGTCCAACAGAATTTTACTTGTTTGGTGTTATAATTTCCGTAGAATTTATCGAATATTAAAACCGAAGTTGTTTTAGTATGCATTGTTAAACCCATTCGTCTTAAGATGATGCCTTTTATAAGTCCATAGTTATGGTATTAGTGGGTTATTTTTTATAATTGGTAGATCTGGATCTTTAATTGATTAAAATTTTATTTATGGGTTTCGTTTTTTTCAATCTTTTGATCTGTTTACCTTTTATTATTATTTGAAAATTGAAATTAAATTGTAATTTACTTTTGATTATTATTTGAGATTTTCAATTAAATTAAAATTTTTTAAATTTGTTAAATTAAATTTAATGAATAAGGAAAATGTATATATTTTTGAATATAAAGTTCAAACAAATGGTTGTAAAAAACTGAACTCAATAAATAAATTCGCGATTTATTGGGTGCTTTTTTCATTTTTTTATATTTGTGAAACATATTTGGTTATAGGAACATTTGCCATTGGGAACTCGTCCTGTTGGCCCAATTTCATAACAATTTCAGCTTATGAACAAACAAAAAGTATTAAAATCTTATAACTAAAATCCATTAAAATAAGGGGAACATAAATCCTAGGCAGCATACGTTATTCTCCCTTCTACTTAGCCGAGTATATTCATTATTATTTTGAATGCCACTAGTACTAGCGGCTTTAAATTTTTTTTGCTGCATGTCTCTTGATTTAATTTTAACCAATGGTACGGTAAGGTCCTTGTGTAAATTTGAATTTCTGATATATAATAGGGCAGAAGTTATCATACGTAGAATTTTATTTTGCGATTTTGGAATTTTATCCAAATTGGAAGCTGAGATAATACCCCATAACTGAATTCCATGGCACCATTTCGATTTCAATATAGAATTATACAGAAGAAGTTTGCAGTCCAAATTTAAAGTTGAATTTCTACAAATTAGCCAATTGATTTGGTTTGTTTTCAATTTTATTTGTACCAGTTTTGCCTCTATGTAATATTTCCACGGTATAATGCTTTATGTGCGTGCAGTCGCTTACTTTAATTCTCTACTCTTTTAACCATTTTTGCAATAGAAATATTAAGTCCTGTAAATAGTGCGTAGCAGCCAACTGACTTTATGCATACTTAAAAAGACTGTGTCACATTGTCAGCAAATGTGAAAGTATGAATATAAGTACATGTCGGCATGTCAGAAGATTAGATCAGATATAAAACAGCACTCAAAATAGAGAGCTCAAAAAGTTTCCTAATTGATTACAAAATTTGTATGTATGTTTGCTGGAAAAATGTGTCTTAGTTTGTATTAGGCCTTTATGCCACACTTTATCAAAGGCTTTCGAAATATCTACAAAGAGAGCAGAACAGTATTTCTTCTCTTCAAGGGGTTTTTTCCATTACATTTACCATTCCGTGAGTTTGTTGAATGGTATTGTGTTCCTTCCGAAACTAGAATTGATGGTTTGGAATATAACCGCTTGCATTTAATAAAGGTGTACGTTTCATTAATAATACTTTCTCGAATAATTTTGACAAATTTGGTAAAAAACTTATTGGCATATATGAGTCAATCTAGGTATAATTCTTGCCTGGCTTCAGTATCAATGTAATAGGCGAAACTCTCCACTGAGGCGGATAGCACTTGAGACAAATAGTAGCATGGAATATAAATAAAATCGTTTTAAATCCTCTGCTAGGTAATTCCAGAATCATTTTGTTGGTTATTTTATCAATACCAGGAGCGTTATTTAGGATTAGACTCTTAATAGCGTTCTCAATATCCCGAGTCACAAATCCTAAATCATGGACATTTTCGGTAAATGTATTGGGACTTAAAATATTGTTTAAGTGACTAACAAATAAATCATCGTTTTTGGCATCATTACCAGTCCAATTGCCATTCGGATCCTGTAAGGGGACTTTACGGATAAAAGGCCTCTTTAGACTACGAGTGGTACGCCATAATGAGTAATTAATGCGAAACATTTGCCTAAATGTTTTTAGAATTTGCAAGGGAATTTAACTCGACTCATGAAGGTAATACGGAATTCTTTGTGGAAATTCAGATGGAGGAGTTTAATTCGCTATGGACAAAAGTGAAGAACGCTTTTGTAGTCTTGGCACAGAAGATGAGGAGGGCTCGGAAGGTGTAAAGATTAAAAGAAAGAATCAATAAATTTCTTGTAGCTAAGCGCGCCAGAGAAACGCACTGTTTTGCTTTCTTTTATTAATTGAATTTTTGAGGGAAAATGTCCCTTCTTTTATACTAAAAGACTTACTTCCAATACATTTCTTATATTTACCTAATATTTTAACAATTGTTTGTTTGTTTGTATATATGTATATTCTATATTAAATAATATTAAATTGGTTTGTGTGTATAATAATCATGGGACAAGTGAATGCAATATGACACGCGCCCATTGCTCATATGAAATAATAATTCCCACGGTAAAATGTGAAGAGAGCCACATACGATCACTAGCAATGCAACACAACAACAACACACATACTACATGTTATATGCAAACCATTACAGTCGGCGGCCACTCAAAAGTGTCATATGATCGTCGCGTGTGCGCATTATTATTGTGGCGTTATACGCAGCAGCGACGGTCAGCAACATTGAGTCAAGTGGTCGCTGCTCTCATGTAATTTTATATTCTTTTTTTTATGCACATGAAATGTTGTGTTGGTATTGACAACTGTAAAATCATGCTGATCGGGAGACAGCACGGGAACTTTTCGACTGCAGTCGTTTGGGCTACATAACCGTAGCTGCCCTAATGAGTGAGTTCTCTCAGACTTTTGTCAACTGGCTTGCGATGTCCTCTACCCATTGAGCAAATGGTCAAGGCAACGACAACCGAATTCGAAATAACATGCAGTTACCCCCATGTACCATGGAGGTATATCATGGTAACTACAAATCCTGGTAGTACTTCCTGGATATGTTCACTGTGGAGTATGTGAATGGTGTCAATATTTCACCTGGTCAACAATTATTTCATTTGCGGCAGTTTATGTGAGGCGAAGTATTGGAAATTGTTAAGCAATCACCTCTAATGACTCATGGATTCCAGTAGCTTGGAACAATCTTAAAGATAAGTACGATAACAAGAGGATACTTGTGAATCCTCTATTGAAAATTCTCTATGCACTGGAACTTATAAAATCAGAATCGGCTCATGAGAGATCCAAAGAGATATCGGTACTTCGGTTGCATGATATTGATATCTCTAATTTGAATTCGATTATTATATATCTTTGCTCCATAAAATTTTCCATACCAACTTTGTCGCGATGGGAACAGACAATTCGGGACAAAATGGAATGCTAGGTCAGCCCCTGAAGCTCTTTCTAGTTCCAGAAAGAGCGTTCGATCTTTTCCTACTCGGTCAACAACCGAGTACTGTTGTTCTGGGGATCATTTGGTAAACATTCATCTAAAATTTTTAAACTAGTCACCTGAGTAAACATTTTTGGTTGTAAAGTAGAACAACCTGTATATAAACTGCTGCGCGGCTGGTCATAGGTTGAATGACTGCAAGCAAAATTTTATTTGTTCAATCAGCAATCTGCGACATCACATTTTCTGCATTGGTGTCTGGATTCTCTCAGGAACTTGGAGTTTTGGAAGCGACAAGTTCATAGCCATAGCACTACCAAGCTTGGTGCAGAATTGCGTTGCTACCACATCCAAACAGATTCTCTTATGGACAGCCATTTGCATCTATGGCAAATGTTTAAAGCTAAGGCCCTTATAGATTCCGGATCTCAGGCAACTTTTATTTCGGAAAAATGCAGAGAAAACTAGGATTACCAACAGTTCGTATAAATGGTAAAGTTTCGGGTTTGAACGGAGCTTCTACTGGCGGTATGTTTCTTGTACTCTAAAATTATCTATCGGCGTTTTTTTCATCTCCACACAACTCGGATGTAAACTGAGATTTTTGATAAAGTCAAATGCTTCTCTGTGTAATTTATTTATAATTTCTGTTCCGTGTATATAACCCTTAGCATCAGGGTTCGAACACTTTCGACTTCTTTTAAGAAGGAAGTTAGCATCCATATACCATAACGTACCTTCGTTTTTAGCATATAAAGAGCAATGTAAATGCTTACCGAAAAGTACTGTCTCGTTGATGGAACGGAACGATCTGTATAAAACAGAATTTCTAAGCGTTTTTACGTGTCATTTGAACATTTGTGATGGGATTATTGTATGCAAAGTTTGGATGCGACACAATTGCCCTCTTTGGTACTTTCGCACTTATTTATACAAAACTTTTGAATTTTTACAAGTATATAATGATTTTTCTTTAATTTTTGAATTAAATTATAAAAAAATTATTTTTTAAGAAATAAATACCTATTGTTATGATTCTATTGTTCACAAAAAAATTGGGAAACAAAGTAAAGACATAATATGTATGCATTTTGAGTAGCGAAGTGTTATAAATGACCTTTTTGGTACTTTCATATATCTTAACCGTATTTATTAATCTTTTAAATTTGTACATACAAAGAATGATTTTCTTAATTGATTATGTATTATGATTGTAATCATAAAAATTAAAACAAAGTAAATAAATAATATATATTATTTATACACAAATCTTTTTAATCTTTAACATTTTTAAATACTGTTAAATGTATGAATGTAATGTGCATAAAGAATTATAAGGGTGCTTTTATTTATTTATTATTATTATTCTAGCTACAGGTATTGTGCTGAAATTTAATAAAAAAAAGCACATATAGAATAGAACAATAGGCGACAGTGAACTTATGTGTTACTGCAATAAATATTCACTCCGATTAAACCAAAAATGTAATATTCTATATTATATTATATATATATATATATATATATATATTTATATATAGTATATAGAATAAATATAAAATAACATAAAATGTAAGAAGCAAATACGAATCACAGTGAAAATGGCCCACCATGAAATTAATCAGTATTTGGTTAATCTATATATATAAAAATGAATGTTTGTTTGTATGTAATTAATAGAATCGTAAACTATGCATTTGATCATACTATGATCTTCAGCAAAGTTGTTGCGCATGAACCGGGGAAGGTTTCTATGTTAGTATGACCAATTTCCGACAGGTGGCGCCACTGAAAATTACTAAAAATGATTTAAATCGTAAACTGTGTATTTGATCATGTTATGATCTTTAGCAAAGTTGTTGCGCATGAGCCGACGAAGGTTTCTAAGTTCGTATGACCAAATTCCGACAGGTGGTGCCACTGAAAATTACTAAATATGAATTAAATCGTAAACTGTGCATTTGATCATGTTATGAACTTTAGCAAAGTTGTTGCGCAGGAGCCAACGAAGGTTTATAATTTGGTATGGCCAATTTAAGACAGGTGGCGTCACTGAAAATTACTCAAAATGAATTAAATCATTAACTGTGCATTTGATCATGATATGATCTTTAGCAAAGGTGTTGCGCATAAGTCGGCGGAGGTTTCTAAGTTGGTGCGATTAGTTTCTGATAGATGGCGCCACTAAGAATTATTCAAATTGAATTGAATCGTAAACTATGCTATGATCATGTGTTGATCGGGCATATACCAGACATTTTAGCATTTATGATTTTAATAACATTTAGTATAACTCATTCACGTAAAATTTGAAACATTTTAATTTTGGAAAATTTTTAAAAATCCTGTTAGGTTCAATTGAATTGGGTACATTGTGACATTCTAATAAATTTAACACATTTTTCACATCATTCCCGTGCAATAATGCCTCCAAAGCGGCAAGCAATTGGTCGACCTACACCTCGAGCACGGAAGAAAAGACCATTACGATCCTCAGAATCAGACGGGCAACTAGCATTGAGACTGGAAAATCTTCGAGTATATGCCGCTGAGACACGTTGGCATGAATCACTTGAACAACGAGAAGTGAGATTAGAAACTGATCGAATGCGTACTTTTCAGGCCCGTTCGTCTGAATCATCTGGACAACGAGAAACAAAATCAATAAAATTATTCAAAATTAATTTGATATTTTTGTAATGTCTTCCCTTCAAATTTATTTTAGTTGGTGGCGCAGCAACACGCGCATGGTACAGCTAGTATTTATTAAAAAGGAAGAAAATAAAATAAATATTTGTTTAAAATAAAGTTTATTTGGTATTCAATATAAGGAACTAAAAAATTTTAGTTTATATATAGTTTTTTTACAAGAGGAATGGGTAAAAATTTCCCCAAGTTACACAAAAAAGTTAGTAGAATCCATTCCTAATCGTTTAAAACCGGTAATAAGTCAAAAAGGCTTTCCTACAAAATATTAAAAATAAAAAAACGTTATTTCTTTAATAATAATATACTGGGCCATTTTCATTGTGAGATAAATTTGAACTGTTTTTGTTTCTGATGTAAAAAATCAATGAATTAATAATGTAATTAAAAGAATGTTTTTTTTCATGGTGGGCCATTTTCACTGTATATCTTTCTCCTATTAAGGCCTAATTAGTACTTTTTAATTTTACATTGCAACACTCAAAACTGCCTGAAAATAAAAAATTTCATTTGCATTGAGTCGTATTCGTACGTGTGTTTTGCTTTGTGTTTTGCTTTGTGTTCTGCTTCGTTTTTATTTACATTCTTCTTCTATAACTACACAAACCTATGTACGTTAACGTATGTCCCGTTTTTACGATTTCTATGCTTGACTAGTTTAAGAATCATCACCACGAAACGCATGTATTCCCGGAGCATTTTAAAAGCAATATTTAAGATACTTGCCAAGCCATTATTTGAATAATTGTTTTTCCACTAAAGTTATTTCAAAAACAGAAAAATAATTGATTTAAAAACGTCCAAAACAAGGTTGTGTAATGTATACATTTACCCATATACAGAAATAATAATAAAAAGATAAACAAAAATAAAAATAAACAAATACAAACTGACTGACTCACAAAAAATATAACTGCAATATGCAGAGTATGCAATTTCAAGTGGCTTGTGTTGATTAGTATGGGTCACTAGAAATGCATTACAAATGAATTTGATATTACTGTTAATATTATTGTAGGTCACTAAACTATTAACAAATAATGGATTGAGGAGAAAAGAAAACTGAATAAAAATAAGTAGGTTACATAGTTTAAGACTATTGTAAGAAACATAGAATAAGAAATAGTATACAAGTTGAAGAAATTTGTAAATAAAATTAGAAATACTTCTGACTCCAAATTTAGAGTTTGTCTTATTTCTCAATCAAACTTCGGCAATTAACTTTGCCATGAGATAGAGCCGACTATTATTCTAAGACTCTTAAATAAATCAAGAATACTACAGGGAAAATTACACAGAGAATATTACATACCATTATAAAGCTTATTACAGTTGATTTTACACTTTTCGGTGGTGGTTTTGCTTTATATGTTTTTCATGTTAGTTCAACCTGATTATATAAAAACCTATACGTGAAATAGTAGTAACATAGTATTTCAACATCGTTGCAAAACGATTTGTATGTTGATTGAATACTCTTTAAATGTTAATCCAATACGATTTTAATGATGATTCAATACGATTTTAATACTAAACCAAGGTGACTTTAATAGTGACTCAAAACGATTTTAATACTTATTCAACACGATTTCAATATTGATTCAATGCCATTTTAATATTGATTCTGTACGATTATAATATTGATTCAACGCGATTAGATTACTGATTCAATACGATTTTAATATTGATTCAGTGTGATTGGATTACTGATTCAACATGATCTTAATACTGATTTATTGCGATTTAAATGTTGATTACTTGAGTCAACATTATATTGTTCGCACAAATGATTAATTAATCCATTTTTTCCGTAATATTTTTCAATTTGTTGCTTGAAAATCAAATTATGAATATTGGTCTTCTTCTTCTTATCGCTTTTTGACGTTTGGAATACGAAATACATACACAACACAGTGTAGCATTAAGTCTTCACAAACAAAATGTGTATTCAATACAACATACACGATATAAAGTCCTGTTAATTGGCTAATTGATTCATTGCGATTTTAATATCGATTCCTACGATTTTAATATTGATACAATACAATTTAAGACTGATTCAATACGATTTTAATATTGATTCAATGCGATTGGATTACTATTTCAACACGATTTTAATATTAACTCATTGCGATTTTTATATTAATTCAATATGATTTCAATATTGGAAATACAATGCAATACAGAAGGAAAATAAACACAAAAAAGAGCGTAACAATGTGTTGCTCCCATCGTACGTATGTACATGTGTATGTACGATTATGTATGTATGCATCCCCCCGCGTCATGAAATATTTTTGAAAAATATTCCAAAATATGTTAAAACGCACATTCTTTGGTATAGCCAAAGAAAATAAAGTATAAAGAATGTGCGTCTTAACATATTTTGAAATATTTTTCAAAAATATTTCATGACGCGGGGGGATGCATACATACATAATCGTACATACACATGTACATACGTACGATGGGAGCAACACATTGTAACGCTCTTTTTGTGTGTTTATTTTCCTTCTGTATTGCATTGTATTTCCAGCTTAAGAAAAAAGAAAAATCTTCCGGGCAGAATTTCTGCTAATAAACAATCTAAGGTTGACCCACCAATAATCATAAAATTCAAATCGCCGTGTGATCGAAATGTAATCCTTAGGCCCGTTTCATCCTATATAAAGATGCGTAAAGATTTTTTGCGATTAAACAAGCTTGGTTTTGATAGCTCGGTACCGTTCTACGTCAACGAGAATTTAACCTCAGAAAATTATCATATTTTCCAACGGACCTACAGCTTGAAGAAAAAAAGCTAATGTTTGGAGCTTTTACCAGCCGTGGATTGGTTTAAATTAGGCGCAAAGAACATGAGGAGCCAATATATGTGAAGGACGTAGACGACTTGAATCTTTTTCGTGATGGGTATACTGCACAAGAACACATATAATAAATACCATCGTAAATATACTTTAATTTTAAATTTTGTAACTTTTCTTTATGTTTTAAATTATATTATTTATATTTTTATCCTGACATTAATTTTATTTTTTGTTAGCTTAATTATTGATATTTTTATTTCAACCTTTATTGGTATTATTGTTAATTTTAATTATATTCTTTTAATTTGCCTTGGATTGTTTGTTAGTGTGTGTGTTTATCTGTTTACTGCTTGCAAGTACATTGCTTACATTGCTTTTTCATTTTTTAACGTTAAATTTGACTTCTCAGCTTGATGGGGAGGAAGAGGAAGATAATCTCTCCATCTTGCTACGAATTCTTTGCCGGCAGACATTTGAGAACTCGAAAATGGACGTTATTTGTATTTCGGAAACTTGGTTTAATTATAGTTCGCCCGACAGCATACATGGACTGAATGGATATTGTCTTTACCGCTCTGACAGACTTTCCCACGGTGGTGGTGTGGCAATTTATGTGAAATCCCATATTCAATGCAAACTGGTTGGTAGAATTTCGGAGAATAATACCCATACTCCAAATATTGAATACCTGTGTTTGGAGATAAGTAACTGTGGCAGAAGCTTTTACTGTGTACTGTGTACAGTCCTAATAGGACTATCGACATTGGACCACTGATCGACGAATTGCTTGCCTCGGTTACACTGACATCATAATAACCGGCGACTTTAATGCAAATGTTTTAGTGGACAGGAGATTAATGTTTGACCTAAGTGCCATAGGTTTGGGGTTAGTAAATGAGATTATGCCCACCCACTTTACGTCATCTTCTGCTACGCTACTTTTCTTTGTTGACAATTGTTCTAGTGTGTTACTATATGACCAAATTTCTGCACCGGCTTTCTCCAGACAGGATCTTATTTTCCTGTCTTATGACTTCAAAATATCTTCGAAGGAGAAGAAAATAACTTTCCGGGATTTTAGAGAATCATTGGAGAATGAATTAATGAGCATACCCTGGAACCGGGTTTTCTATATGCCATGTTGACCATCAGGTGAATTTTTTACACGGCAATATTCAGAGTTTATATGACAAATATGTGCAGATAAGGACAAAGACAATGCGTGCCAACGAGAATCCATGGTTCTCGAATGAGATAAAGGAACTGATTAGTAGCAGGAACAGAGCCTACGAACGCTGGAAGAAATACCGAACTCCTGAACTTAGGGAAATTTATAGGAATTATAGAAGAAAGGTGAACTACGAAATTAGGTCCGCTAAGTGTAGATATTATGGGGATAAATTTGAATCCGCTATGTCGTCCCGGTGTGAATGGAGGGAAATTAGAAATATGGGTGTCTTGGATAATAATGATAATAATACTAGTCATGATGTAGATGTAGACAAATTGAATTTTGAATTCTCGAATATTCCTATACCTAAATCGAATATCAGTTACTATAACTATAACCTTACTGATCCAAATGTTTCTTTTGATCTGAATGGCAATGGCTTTCAATTTTCGAACGTCAACCTTGGGGACGTGTATAGAGCGTTTAGAGGCATCAAATCAAATTCAATTGGCTACGATGAAATGCACCCGAGGTTCCTGAAAATTATACTGGACTACATTATGGTGTATAAGTTAAACAAAAATATGTTTTTTAGTTCGAGTACTTGACTACGACTAAACCATCGTCGTCAGGATTCTTTATTTTATCAATTATTATTTGTTTACAAAAAAATATAAAAAATTAAATTTAATAAAAATAAAAAGAAACATGCAGACATATCGTCAGCATTTTACATTTCAATTCCTATGTTTTACTTATAATTATTATTTCGAAACTTAATCATAATTGGGTCACATTTCATTGGGTAAAAGCAAAAACTCTAAGCAAGCATTAAAAGAACAAACAAAAAGGAAAAAGGTAAGTAAGACAGGGGTATTCACAGAGTGAATATTTCTGTAATTAACTCTTCCCCCCACAGATTCCAACTTGCATGTTGGATGTGTTAAAATTCTGATCATCTACAGACTAAATATGAACCGTTCTCATCTGCAATGTGTTCGTCTTATGTAAGTATCGCCTAACCAAGGTAACCACCAGTCCCAAAACAATGATTCCAAAGACAACAAGGTTAAAAAGAATTGAAGCGAATTTTTTATGATCAATTTCATGAATCTCCTCCAGGGTACTGAGATGAAGGTCTTTAAGTTTTTCTAAGGATAAAATTTCTTGAAATGAGGTCATTGTATTAGAAGATTGTACGATTGCGGGTAATGGTCGAGCCATGGTTCTATACTCGTTAAAATACGCTACATCACCAATATAAATGGTGGTATTGTGAAACTTTACTAAGAAAGTTCCATTCAAAATCAGTGGTTTATTTTCTATAGTTATAGAACCTGAATAACCATTTAAAAGCACTAAACCTGACATGATTTCTTCTACAACAGGAATATGATAATGATTTGTTGTGGGACAAAATGAAGGTATTCCCACCAACAGGTTAGGCAAGCATTTAGTATCTGTAACATTATAAACATTTTCTCTTCCACAAAGCGAAACATCATTAAATGTTTTGCAATGACCCTTCACTTCTAAAATCGATCCACCGCATTCAATAATATTTTCACTTTTTATATTTATAGCACTTCCTCCTCTCCTAACAGGTCTCACAAACAGTCTATTGCAAATAATATTCTCCGTCCTGGGTAAATTCAGCACAAAAATTATTTCTGTCTCAATGGCACCTATGTTGACATCTCCATATTCAAGGGCCTCAATTATGTTAAGATAAGGCAAATTTTGATTTGCAAAGAAATCCTTAACCGTCATTAACTCCAAGTCGGACAAGATAAAGGAGTTAATAATTCCACTCTTAGCCCATTGAATAGCGTAATTTATATTTCTTAATTCTTCACCTATAATCCTCAAATTTTGCTCAACATCCCTAATAAGTTCTGCCTTCAAATCGTCTGTAGTTTTGATATTATTAAGCATTAAGTTAGTTCTATTGGTTATAACCTGCAATCTTTCCTCGATTAACCTATTAATAATCACCTGGTTGTTGTTGTTTTTTTAGTAAGTCCTTACTGTAGTCTGATAACATTTGGAAGTCGTCGTGGTCGGGCGTCCCAGCATTCCACTTCAATGCCGTACTAAGAATATTTATTGATCTTGTTGAACGTCTTGGTTTCAACTCAGTCACGGTCTTCCGCTGCTGGCTTATCTCGTACATGAAATAATGGTAAGTACTGTCCTTCTTGCTAATACGTTGCCTAACAGTCTCCTCGAGTTTAGCCAATAATTCGTCATACTGGTCCAATTTAATAACATGCAATATCTTAAAATTTCCTGTGACCAATTTCGACTTTCCCACTTCAGTAGTTATAACCTGAGAATTGGAATAATCCAAAATTTGAGTCTCAGTTTTAGTCAAGGCAATCACGGTTCTGCAAATAGTAAAAATTAATTTCTTATTAGACCCTTGTGAACAACTTTGTTTGTTACAGTCAAAACAGTCCTTCCATTGTCCGTCTTAACAATTTCCTGTTTATATCGCGGTGTCAGTTTATTTCCTAATCTCCTGTTTCCCTTCACGAATATAATGTCACCTGGTTTATAGTTTTTCATTTCAGTTCTATGCTTATTGTGTGTTTTAAGGTCCATGTCTTGTTTTGCTGCTATTCTTTTCGCAATTGACAGCCTGTCATCATTCCGGAGCTCAGGATCACCATAAACACCTCTATTGGTTTTTTCCCAGTAGTGGAATGCACGGAATGATTATACTTATTCAAAGAGTTATTTAAAAGCTCTTCAAAAGAATCGTAAAATTTTTCGGCGTGAAGGCACCTCATGATTTCCGTCAATGTGGAGTGAAAGCGTTCTACCTTACCGTTTACTGTACTAGTTTACGGAGGAGTTCTAAATATTGTTATTCCTAATTGATCCTCCAACATGAACGTAATAGCAGAGGAATTCAAAGATTTCTCATTGTCAATAATGACATTCTCGGGTGTCCCAAAAGAAATCAATAATTCCCGAAGATGTAATTTAATGTAATTTAAGTTGCCCTAGATCCAACAATTCTTGCCTGGGCATATTTAGAAAATTTAACTATTGCCGTTAAAATTATTTTATTGTTAGTATGATACAGATCTATATGAATAATTTGTCCAGGATACTCTGGTACTGGGGTATGCTTTAAAAAAACCTTAGTCGGATGTCGCTCATACTTATTTTCATGACAAATTTTACATTGTTTAACAACTTTATTTATTTTTGATTGCATATGAGGAAAATAGAATCTCTGAAGAAGTTGGATTTTGTTTTCCTTTGCATTCCTATGAGCTCTTCGTTTACTATCTCATTTTGTTGTTCTACGTCAAGTGTCAAATCCCTTACCATTGCTCTGGTATATCTGACTTTATATTTTGAGAAATACATCGAATAAATATCTTGAATTCTTCCTCGGTCTTTATAGCATTAACCACAGATGGATTTAAGTACTTTTTCAATATCAACATCAACTAGTCCTTTGTAAAGTATATGTCCCTTATTGTATGCCTGTGGTAAGTTGGAAAAACTATGTCGAATTTATAAAAGGGGTCTCTCACGGAAATAATTATTTGGTTCTTAAAAACATTAATAGGTCTGTAAAAGTTATCAGATTCTGTGAACAACTATGACAACGCATCAGCCACAATTTGCGCTTCCCGGTTTATATTTCATTTCGTAATTAAATTCTTCCAAAATGGCCTTCCATCTCTTAAGTTTACTATTTGTGTTTTTACTACTAAGAGCGTAGAGCGTGTGAGAAACTAGGTCGTAATCCTGACTGAAGGGTTGTAATGACCAATTATGTATGTATGTAAGAGCGTAGGTGAGGGGTTGATGACCTGTAAAAAATTTTACACCCTGCGCCCCATACAGATAACATCTTAACTATTTTAAAGCCCAAATTATAGCGCGCATTTCTTTTTCAGAGGTAGCGTAGTGCTCCTCGCTTTTACTCAATGTTCTCGAAATGAAAGTGATAGGTTTCCCATTTTGTTCCAATACGGCTCCGACAGCGTAATTAGACGCATCTGTAGTTAGATGGAATTCTTTCTTAAAATCTGGGAAAATGAGTAAAACGTTCTTTGAAGAGAGTGTACGTTTTATTTTGTTAAATGCTTCAAGGGCTTGATCGTTTAAAACTACAGGAATCTTTGAAGATGATTTCTTGGACATACGTCCCTCCTCCCCTCTTAAAAGGACAGTAAGGGGTTTTGTGATTTTCGCATAGTCCTTAATGAATCTCCTATAGAATCCAGACATCCCTAAAAAAGACCTTAGCTCCTTTACTATACCGGGAGGCTTCAAAGCCATAATAGCCTCGACTTTGGTAGGGTTGGTTTTGATTCCCTCTGAAGATATAATGAAACCCAAGTTCTCTACTTCCTTTTTAAGAAACTCACACTTATTTGATTTCACCTTCATGTTGGCTCGCTGAAGGCTTTTAAATATAGCTTCTATATTTTCAAAATGTGTCTGTTCATCGGGACCAAATATTATGATATCGTCTATATAGACGAAACATATTTTACCGATGTGCTCTCTTAGTATGTCATCTAAGGCTCTTTGAAAAGTAGCCGGAGCATTTTTTAGCCCGAAGGGGAGTCTTGTAAACTCATATTTTGCATTGTTTATAGAAAAAGCTGTCTTCTCCATATCTTCCTCTCTAAGCGGAATTTGATGAAATCCACTTTTCAAATCAACAACTGAAAAGTATTCATTAATACCGAGCTGTGCCAAAACTTCATTGTTTTCTGGTATCGGATACCTGTTAGGAATGGTAACCTCATTTTGCTTCCTAAAATCAATCACCATCCTATCCTCGCGTATACCTGAAGCATCCAATTTCTTCGGAACTGCCCATACAGGAGCATTATATGGAGACTTAGACGGTCTCACGATACCTTGATCGAGAAGCTTACGTAGCTGTTTCTCTATGGACTCTTTCATTGCCATTAGGTAGGGGTAATGTCTTGAATATACTGGTTTTGTCCGTTATCGTACTGATTTCTGCCTTTATTGTAGTAGTAAAAGTCAGTTTTTCATCTGGGTCTTGAAATAAATTGTAATATTTTTGGCATAATGACGAAAGCCTATCTGATTGGGATTTTGTCAAATGATCTGTCCTAATGTCAATATTATTAACTGCCTGACACTCCTGTTGCCTTATAGGGATTTTTATTGTCCCATTAATTAACATGAAATTTTTAGATGTAAATATTACTGCATTCAGTTCTTTCAGACTATCATTGCCAAGTATACCATGAAAAGATTTCAGACTAGGCAATAGGAAAAATTTTAGTTTCTTTTCTTTAATGCCAAATAAGTTTATTAAAGTATGATGTGTTATTTCTATCCTTCCTCCAACGGAATTTGCCTGAAATGAATTTTCATTTTTTATCGGATTTTTTTACCAAAGATGGTTGAACGTAATTTTTATTAGAACCTGTATCTATTAGGGATTTAAGAATTCGTCCGTCGATCGTCTTGCACTGAAAGTAAGGTAAAGTGGAAAACATTAGTCTAAAAAATTAATGTCTGAGAAGTCTTTTTCTTTCTTATCATGTTCGAAGTATCGTTCACAGTAGTCAGTAAATTCATCATCTGGTTCAAGCTTTTTCTGTAGCTTTATGTCTCCAGGTGGGTCTACATCAGATTCGATATGATTAACTCTCTGAAACTGGTTTCAACTGCTGGTTGATGCATCTGAGAGGATTGAGGTGGAGGTCTTACTCCAGAAAATCTGTTGTTATCAAGAGCTGGCCTATTCATGTAATTAACCATTCTAGATCTTAAAGTGGTGTCTACCTCTATTGGAACAGGAGGCTTTGGTTGACTTCGTCTAGGTGGTGGCTGTAAATTGTTTCTCATTGGCTGCAAAAACTGGCATTGAGCTGGTTGAGAATTAAAATATCTATTATCATTAATGGTCATATTGTGTGAATAGAATCTTTGATTGATTTGGGGGCGTATACCATTGTTGTACAAAAGATTTTGCCTTGTTGGGATTGGAGGATAATAAGCCAAATGTGGATAAAACGCTATAGGACTCTAATGCGATGTCAGCATCGCCCGTTATTTTGTTTCGTATTACGTTTAGAATACCGTAATACTTCGGAGTTCCTCTAAGAGGTTCATAGATCCTCAATACTCTTTCTACACTCTTCCTCCAAGATCCAAATTCACTAGGATTTCACTAAAAGTCTTTTAAACACTTGATTATGTCCGGTATTCTATCAAGATCTGTGAGGTCTCTGTGTTGTTTGTCTATTCCCTGGTCAACAATTATCGGTTCTCTATTCCCATTATTTTGTTCTTCCAAATAAACTCTTCGGACTAAATTCACAATTTGAGTTTCTAACGGAGATAAGACCACAGGAGGATTAGGTTGATTAGGTTGTGCATTTGGAGGATTTATTATCGCGGGTCTGATAAGATTATTTGGGTTAGCCATTGTCTATTCCTAATACCGGTAGAATATAAAAATTAAATTCAAATTGCTATATCCCTAATACTGGCAATTTCACTTTTGAATCTTACAAGGAGTTTTTAAATTAGGAATTTCGACAACAAACACACACAAAATTTTGGAATCCTATTCTCTAACTTCCCTATAATTTAAAACGTTACAGGACAAAATTTTTGCCGGGGTCTTGCTTAGAATTTTTTTTTAGTTTTAATATTGTTTAGCTTTTTTTATTTTTGAGAAAGATTTTATTTTTAAAAGGATTTTATTCTCATAAACTATTTATCATTTAATTAATTTTTTTTAATTTTGTATTTAAACTCAATCACATTACATTTCACTTTTTCACAATCTTAATTAAATTCTTTTTCCCTTTTCTATTTTACTTTCATTTACCTCTAAAATAGTTTATTAACTTTTAAACAATTATTTAAATATATTATTTTTATTAAATTTTAAAATATCTTAATTTTTTGTATTTAAGTATTTTATTAATTTTTGTTTCTAAAACCAAATTATTATTTTTTAAAGTATTTTATTTTCACATGATTTTAAGAATTTTTTTTATTTTGCTTTATTTAATTGTAAAAATTTTATTTTTATTTAGCTTAAAAACGCTCATTAAACAAATAATTTTATTTAACTGTAACTTATTTTTATTCGACTTTAAATTATTTTTGTTTAAAAAAATTATTATTTTTATTAAAAAATTTATTTTTATTTAAGTTCACATTTATTTACTCACATTAATTTCAGAAAGAAAGAAAGAATATAACTAGACTTACAGTAGTATCAGCAGTTGTTGCATCATTTTCCCCACAAAGTTATTTTAGCAGATTCATTCTTGTGTTCCGTCCCCTCTATTGGCTGACTTCCTTGCTCTTTTATGATTCCTTCTTATCTATCTTCTTCGTCACAAAAATTTTATTTTAGAATCAGTTGTTTTTGACCTTCTTTTTTCACAAAAAATTGTTTTTATTTAAAAAGTTGTTTTCGTTTTTAACTTCACACAAATGTGGTTTTTTCTTTTATTAATACGTTGTTTTTGTTTTGTTGAATTTAAATTATATTTTTCCTTCACGAATGTTCACATAAAATTGTTCACTTAATTCAGTAATTTAAAATTATTAAAGTTATTTAATTCGTAATTTATATTGTAAAAAATTCACTTTTAACACTAGTGGCAACCAAGAATAATTCCCGTTTAACTAGGATTCTCCCATCTACTAGGGTTCTCTAGTCACCTAATATGAATTTCCAGTTACGTTGGGCGCCAGTTAAACAAAAATATGTTTTTAAGTTCGAGTACTTGACTACGACTAAACCATCGTCGTCAAAATTCTTTATTTTATCAATTATTATTTGTTCACAAAAAAATATAAAAAATTAAATTTAATAAAAATAAAAAAAACATGCAGACATATCGTCAGCATTTTACATTTCAATTCCTATGTTTTACTTATAATTATTATTTCGAAACTTAATCATAATTGGGTCACATTTCATTGGGTAAGACAACAAAAGCAAAAACTCTAAGCAAACATTAAAAGAACAAACAAAAAGGAAAAAGGTAAGTAAAACAGGGGTATTCACAGATTGAATATTTCTGTAATTAACTTATATAACACATTTATTTAATACTATTCTGACGACGTCAGAATTTCCTTCAATGTGAAGCACGCGCAAATTATCCCCTTACCCAAACCTGATGGAAAGTACAGACCAATTGCGATTCTACCTTACTTGTCTAAGGCTTTCGAACGTTTGGTTCATGGGCAAATTACCAAACATTTGTACAACAATTCTTTACTGACTAGCAGACAGTCTGGTTTCAGACCCAAACACAGCTGCGTTACGGCCTTAGTGAATGTTGTGGAGGAGTTGAGGTCAAAATGGATCAGAACATGGTGTCTATTCTGGTACTTCTAGATCACTCAAAGGCTTTTGATACTGTTGATCATGACATTCTTTGTCACAAGTTGATGGAAACCTTTAAATTTTCAACATCAGCAGTAAAACTTTTACGTACATACCTGTATAAGAGAAGTCAGACAGTGCACTATGGCGATGCAAAATCATTTAGCAGCCTGGTCCGGAGAGGTGTACCACAGGGTTCAATTCTCGGACCACTGTTTTACATAATGTATTCTAATGACCTACCTTCTCGTATAACTCACTGTGGAATTCAAATGTATGCCGATGATGTCCAACTCTACGTTAGCTGTTTTAGAACTGACATCGACAATTGTATATTGAGACTGAACCAGGACCTTGACAGTATATTTAAATGGGCCACTGCGAATGGTCTTTGCTTGAACGTTAATAAGTCTAAAGCTATCATAATTGGAAAAATTGGCGTTTTGTCGAAGTTACTGCCACCATTAGTCGTTGGGGACTCGCCCATAGAATTGGTACAATGTGCCAAGAACTTGGGTATTATTTTTAATAGTCAACTCTCCTGGACTGACCATGTTAATATGATTTGTGGGAGGACATATGCTATGCTTAGGAATCTTTGCAGGACTCAGTCCTTTACGCCTGTTAATATACGTATGCTCTTGGCGAAGACATACCTGATTCCAACCCTCTTATATGGATGTGAGCTTTTTGCGGGTTTGGACTCTGTCAGCAGGAATAAACTTAACGTGACTTTTAATAACATTGCAAGATATATTTTTGGACGCACTAGATATAGTAGTATATCGTATTTTGCCTACAAAATCTACGACATGACACTGGAAAACCTCTTAAAATATCGTATGCTAATTTTTCTACACAAGATTGTTTATTCAGGGGAACCGAATTATCTATTTACTAGACTAAAATTTTCCAGAACTAACAGGGGCTATAGGATAAACGCCGTAAGGTTCCAGAAACAGGTGTCTGAAAGGTACTTTTATGTTAATGCAATTCGTTCATGGAACCAACTTCCGCCAGAAATTCAATTGAAAAGCAATGTAATGCAATTTAAAACTGCAATTTTAACACACTTTTCTTGTCTTTAAGATTTACCATTTAATTCAATCCAATTTAAGGCTAACTTAAATTTAATTAATATAATTTTGATTTCTTAATATTTATTCATAATATTTATTTTACATTGTTTAATACTTAACTTAAAAATACTTAAAAAGTGAAACTAACTACAATCGTTAAAATCGTTATCATTTTCATCATCAATGTCAGGAAGGAGTAATTTAATATTATCTGATGAAAATGCTTTTCTATTCCTTCGCGATTTTTGTGTACTGCAGCTTATAAAAGGGTCGCTGCTGAAAAGTAACCTATTCAGGACATTTCAATTCGCATCGCTTCTACCGAATTTCCTCGCATTCATTTGCGAAATAAGGCCATATGGCTTTATTGCCTATGGCTTTATTACACCGCGTCTAATTTTTTTTAATTTTTCAAAAAAAAGTATAATTTAAAAAAATCGCCAAAAATAATTGCACAAATTTGCGCAAACCTTTTTTTTTCCTGAATGTAGAGAGTTCGTAGTATACAACATTAAACTACTAAAAACTACTTTCACCTTTAAAATCCTTTTCTTTTTTTTAGGAAGTGTAAAAAATGTTTAATTTTTTTATTTTTAAATTTTGAACACATAATTTTAACATTAATATATGACATATATATATATATAAAAACTGAAAGTAACAGTTGCTCATATCTTTCAAATAAAAAAATCATTATAAAACCTCTATTCGTTTAGCCACAAAAAAATATCATATAAACCTATTAAAATTTCAAAAAAACCCCAAAAACACATTTAATTTTCTTCACTTTCTTGACTTTGACATCGTCTCAAATCTAGAAATCTCAACTTAAAGTCGTGAAAATTCACTATATAATGCAGAATTTAGTTGTCTATCGAACTGCATACTCAGTTTCTTAAATTTCTTTAAATTCATTTTTGCCTTTCTGGCCAGCTTTTCAGGGTAAATGCCACATAGTGCGACGTCTGGTTAAAAACATTTCTGGATGCGGGAGGGAACACAGAAGGAAAAAAGCAAAAACAATGAGCGTAACAATGCGTGGCTCTCATCTTTCGTACTTCTGTATATTTGTGAATACTTTTAGATTTTTCTATTGAACATAATAACTCAGTTCACAATCTTGGGCAAGTGGTCTGGCATCATGGCATTTGTAAATGTTGGGTATTTCTTTTACCATACACTAACAAAATACACAGAGATACCCTTGCCACGGTTTGGCAAATATCCCACACTCAAAACCGTATTTTATATTTGCCATACTTAAGCAAATGAACAGCTGATCATATAAAAGAAAAACATTGAAAAAGAGAGTCAAACAAAAATGGAAACGTACAACAAAAAAAAAACGAATTAAAAGAGAAAAGCCGAATAAAAAATGGACAGAGGACGAAATAAATAAAATTATTATTATTATTTTTTCTATTATTTGTTCTTTTGCACAACTGCACTTTTTAAGGAATAAAGTAGAAATATTTTTTTGTTGATAGTCAGCTGTGTGATGAGAAGTTTGCAATAAGTGTTGCAAAGTGAAATAAAAAAACCGTTCACAATCAACGGCAAATATTTACAATGGTATAAATTTACCATATATTTAAAATAAATAAAAAAAATTGCCAACCTTTTTTAAAAAAATATTACATTTTCGATAAAAAATACATTTTATCAAAATTAGTTTGTTTCAAATAAAGTCAACAAACTATGTATTAAAAATGAATTTATTTTTTATTTACTTTAAATTTTTTTAAAACTCGATTTTTTTTTATATTCAAACATATATAAAATATATAAAGTAAATAATCTTTAAAAAAGGATTTTGTCTATTGAAAGCTGACAACAGAATAAGTGATTTCACGAAAAGAAATAAAAAATTGGTCAAACAACAAAAACGATCAAAGAACATATACAGTGGCTCCATCGCCATATTAATATATATAATATATTATATTATTATATATTAAATTAATTAATTATATTAATATTAAATGTGTTTTTTTTTTTGCTTTTATTTATACTCTACATTACAACCTTTTAGATTAATAAAAAATAACAAAATTTTTCATGATAAGGGTAATTTTATAAAGAAAAAGAAAAATAACTCAATTTTTTGTGTTCAACACCTAATCGGACAAAGAAGAGCACCATTGCTAAAAATGACGAAAGAGAACAATTAATACTTTATGGCATATCCTTTGTTCTCAAGAACGACCTGTAAACGTTTTGGAATTGATTTTACCAAATTGTAGCATTCCTCAGGTTATATGGAGTCCCACGCTTCCAGTAAAGCCGCCTTAAGATGATTCAAAGTTTTAAATTGTTAATGGTATACTCTTTTAGCTCATTCTTCCCAAAGATGTTAAATTACGTTGAGATCTGGGCTCTGTGCAGAGGTTTCTATAAGTTTGGGGCAATTATGGACCAACCAAAGCTTTTCCACACCCGAAGTGTGCTTGGGATCATTGTCCTGGTGAAAAGCAAAATCATTCATATATTATATTATATATATATTATATATATTATATTCATATTCATATTTTTAGTTCTTAGGTATTGCGAATGATTTTCCTTTTACCAGGACAATGATCCCGAGCACACTTCGGATGTGGAAAAGCTTTGGTTGGTCCATAATTCCCCCAAACTTATAAAAACCTCTGCACAGAGCCCAGATCTAAACGTAATTGAACATCTTTGGGAAGAATGAGCTAAAAGAGTATACCATTAACAATTTAAAACTTTGAATCATCTTAAGGCGGCTATACTGGAAGCGTGGGACTCCATATAACCTGAGGAATGCTACAATTTGGTAAAATCAATTCCAAAACTTTTACAGGCCGCTCTTGAGAACAAAGGATTTGCCACAAAGTATTAATTGTTCTCTTTCGTCATTTTTAGCAATGGTGCTCTTCTTTGTCCGATTATGTGTTGAGCACAAAAAATTGAGTTATTTTTCTTTTTCTTTATAAAATTACCCTTATCATGAAAAATTTTGTTATTTTTTTTATTAATCTAAAAGGTTGTAATGTAGAGTGTAAATAAAAGCAAAAAATTTAATATTTTCTTTATAAGTTTTAGGCACATACATATCAGACTAATGCTTGTTCGATTATGCAATGGAGCCACTGTATATGCACATACATAATCGTACATACACATGTGCATTCGTACGATGAGAGGAACACATTGTTACGCTCTTTGTTTGTGTATATTTACCTTCTGTCTTATCTAGATTGTCTAGAAATGATTTTTAAAAGGATTTTGTTGAGATCGGGTCTTAATTAGAGATGAGCGAACCAGTGATTTTTGAAGAACTTTGTTCTCAGTGAACGTGATTTGTTAATCACTGTTCTTTAAAACAGTGATTGTGATCACAGTATTCCAAAAGAAAACAATAATGACAATAACGTATTTTATTAAGTCGTAAGAAAGAGACAACTAGATACATACTACGTTAAGACTACTAAACAAAATCGAAGTGGTGTCATCAATGTTATTATTTTTAATGTAATTTTTTTTAAGTGAAGTTTGACAATTAAGTTTCACAGAAAGTTCATGTATAAAAGACAAAAGTAAATAATCAGCATCAACTAATAGTAATTCTGCCTCGCTCAAAATAAAATGAAATAAATTTGAGTATGTAACAATTTTGAAAGAACGACATTATTAGTAACTGTTATTTGGCAATTTCAATCACTGTAGTTACCAGTGAATTTTCAATCACCGTGATTAAATCACAGTTTTGAAAATATCGCTCATGGCTAGTCGTAATGTTACAACCCGCCATAAGAAATTTTACTTCTACATATTGCGTATTCTTTATAGCCATATCTTAGTCTAACTTAACGGTATATACTTAAATCTAAAATTTAAAAATATGAAGAATTAAAGAATTATGATATAGGTTATTATATTCAAATGTATCATTAGAAATGTTAATACTTCAGTTACACTTTTTATCATATTTTGGTAGTTAAGAACTGCTTAAACACATTCTTCAAGATCAATGATTTTTAAGATACAATGATAAATTTTAGAATTACAAAATTGGACAAAATTGGACAAATTGTTGGACAATTATGTTGAGATACAGAGGCTAAACCGCCTGAATTTTAACTTGAGGCTCTGACTTCCAAATAGGGAATACGACCATTAAACTTCACGCAGTCCTGCAAATACCAATGAGTACTTCATATATTACATGAAAAATCTATTTTTATTTGTCATATCTTCAGCCTAAATTTGTTTACAAATAAAAATGTAGAAAAATGGAAAACATGGAGGCAAGCTTATTTACTTGAAAATTAATAAAAATAATCTCTAAGGGCCATTTTTTGAATGCGAGTTTAAACTCGAGATTAAGTTAATCTCCAGTTAAAGTTAATCTTCAGTTAACTGAGTTTTCATTTTTTGAATGGGAATTTAACTGGAGATTAACCTTGTAGAGCTGCCGTACTTATAAGCAAAAATGGCAACATTTTTTCGTTTACTTTGTTCTGTTTACTACTTTTTGCAAAGTGTTTCACAACAATTTGCTTTTGTATATAACAAAAACAAACAAACAAAAGCTGAATACTGTTGATCTTTATGTAAAAAAATTATTTTCTTAAAATAATAAATAAATTAAGACTGTCTGTTGTCAATTTGTGTTTTATATAATTCATAGTTACTTAAATATTTGTCTTATTCGGCTTCCCCTCACTTAAAAGCTTTTTTTTAAATAAAATTTGTCAACTACTTTTCATAGTTAATCTCGAGTTTAAACCAGCTACGTTGGTGGTTTAAACTCGAGATTAACTGCTTAACCGTAAGGTTAAACTCAAGATTAAGTAAATTCAAAAACTGAAAACGGAGTTTAACTGGAGATTAACTTAATCTTGAGTTTAAACTTGCATTCAAAAAATGGCCCTAAATGTAATTATTTTAATTATTTAATAAAGGGTGCATTCTTATAAAATTGCATGTACACATTTCAAGAAATATTATTTTAGAGAAGAGGTCTGCTCTTAGAAGTAATGGAGTTACAATAAACAAAATATTAAATGAAAAAAAAACGGAAATATACGAAGAAGTAGATAGATTAGCTTTATGTTTTGAAATTCAATGAAATTCACTAAGAAGCTGTTAAAGTAGCTTTTATTAATTGCTTGTCTATCTAAATACTTAACTTTATTAGTTACACTTGTTACATATTTTTGTAACTTTAAATTATCTCTAATCATACCAAATATAAACTAAGTGCCTTTACGTTTTAGTAATCTTAAGTGATATTTTGTGATTTAAATTATTGTTGTTCATTAAAAATAAAGACTTTAAAATAAGGAGCGTAAAAAAATATTTTCCAAAAACATATAATCATTTTCCATTTAAATTTTTTTTTTCATTTCAATGATTAATTAACAATTTTTTAATAACAATTATATCTAAATAAGAGCGATAAGCGGAAAGTTTTTCAACGCTCATCATTTACGCTCTGTACCTAAATAAAAGCGGTAAATTTATCAAAACGATAAAAACAGGATTATTTAATATATTATATTTATTAATATATATATATATATATTTAATAATGATTTAATAAATTTATATATATATATATTATATATAATAATTTTATTATTACAAATAATATATTTAATAACCCTGTTTATTTTTTACAAATGTTTTGTTGTTATCATTTTTTGTCTTCTTTACATTTGTTGTCTTTTAACCAACTTCATTATTAAACGTGCTGTCAAAATCCCATTTTCCAATTGCGAAGAGTTGCAGATGGGTTGACGCCCCTTTTATTTTGTTATTTGACAGCTAGGAAACGCTAGTCCGTCTTTTTTTAGGGATAGCTGTAAATTTGTTCATATATAAAGTAGTTTTCATAATTATAGCACCACCCTAATTTTTTGAATTTCTAAAAAAGTACATTTGTAATAACGATAACACAAAATTTCATTATGTGTAGTGTTAATGTAAAAAAAAAAAATAACAGTATATTTTTCAAATTGTTAGTGTAATTTGTACTTCAGTATAAAAATTAAGGTTTTTGGTGTTTGCATAATTATAGCACCAGTCTCATTTTTGTTAAATAAGAAGCTTTATTTACCAAAAATTTTGATACTTAAAACTTAGTAATCCCCCCCTTAGAGCTTATTAAACTAAATATTCGATCTTTCATACTCTTATAAAGATTATTTAATATTTCTTGTCTGTTATTTGAATACACTCTTCGGACAAGAATTACCCAAACTTTTTCGATAATATTCATGTCAGGAGAGCAAGCTGGCAACGATAAAACCTCAATAGAAACCATTCCATACTCTGTCTACTGACATGAATTCTGGCATTGTCCTGTTTTTTTTCTACAGCTAAGAACAGTAATGTACTCTGTACTATTCATTCGCGCAGATAAAAACTGAATTTCGAGGCAACCAATTGAAGAAATAGCCCCCCAAAACATGAGACTACTTCCGCCAAAATTTCTTTCAGTAAAATACTTTGGTTCCTTTCTAAGGTCACGACAGTAGTGTCGATAGCCATCTGGTCCATCTAAGTTCCACTTTTTTTCATCAGAGAATATGACCTGATGACCAAAAATTTTACATTCATTGTTTGTTATCATTTAGATGCTGGTGGAGCTATAATTTGGAGGTGCTATAATTATGAAAAGCACTTTATAAGCATTATATATATTTTATGGAGCGAGTATTTGAAGTGAACACTATTTTAGGAGTACATTTTTTCCGAATATATATTTACATGAGTTCAGTTTTTACGGAACAAAAACATTCTCTGCTCTTCACTGCTCCGCTGTTAGAGAAAGACAACAAAACAGTTCCATTCAAATTCCGGAGTCAACATAGAGGTATCTGACACTTCCACGTCTTCACTTCTATAAAAGTTTAAATTCAAAAATTAAATAAAACAAAAACGGTTTGAAATTTTGCCAAATTAATTTTTTGTTGTGAAGTACAACTGTTCCAATTGTTCCTGTTAGGAATAATATTTCATTCATATAGCTGTCGCCTCTCGGTTAACAGTATCTCATTCGATCAATTCCGACCAATTGTCTTTGTTTTGGAAAAAAAAATTTCCGATAAATCCCAACGTTTCTCAAGCGAAGATCGTACGTTCAGTGTAGATAATACTGAATTTAGTGACAGAATAGAGTGACATAAGATTCGGAATAACCGATAGTTAAAATTTAAACCAATAGATGACCCACCAGATACAACTGTGCTCGTTTTGCTTTTTGTTGGCAGTACTTGCCCTAAAGCTGTGTAGATATACATTCATAAAAATTTTAAGGTGTAAATAAAATACAATTTCGTGATAAAAAAATATTAATTTACAAAAATCTTTTCGCTTTTCTTCTTTTTTAACGTTATTAAAACGAAAAAATAAGTATTTTTTATTTAATTTTTATTAATTACACGGTGCGACAGTCAAAATACACCATGACATAGTGTAGATTGTGAGTTTTGTTGAGTAGAACTCAAAAATATTTTTTTTAAATTTCTCGTACCCTCCAAACTTGTTTTATTCGACAAAAACAGTATTTTTGATCTTTTCACACAAAATTATTGATTACCCAAGTATTTTTAACCTATTTTAAAAACCCAAAGTTTTTTGAAACGGGAACAGATGAGCCTTTAAAATGGTATAAATATATATATATATAATGGATACATAAACGTATGGTTCAAACTTACATTTTATGAGTTTTGATCGCGTAAACTCGGAAAATATGATTATTTTTCTCAGTTTTTCAAGTTTAGGTATTCTTAATTGCAAAATTTAATTAAAAAAGGTAAAATAAGTGAAGATATTCTGAAAGTGCATTATCTTGTGAAGAGATTGACACCTCGTTTGATCAAATCGGATAAAAATTACCGTAGTTATTATTTAAATAGTATAACACTCGAGTTATATTTTTCATATATATGTACATATATATTTTCAAATGAAGTTTTAGTTAAAAAAATTTCAAAAATTTTGATGGATCTTGATTGTTTATCGCAAAATGTGTCAATTTCAGGTAATGCTTTTTAAAGTGTACATGACATGGCGATCCTGCCAGAATAAAAAAAATCTTTTTTCAAATATTTTTTTTCTTTTATGTAGTGCATAAATATGCATACACAAGTAAACAAACATAAAATTAAAGACAACAAGCCAAAATAAAAATACAATGGAAATATATACAAAACAAATATGAATAAAAATATGACTTGCATTTCAAGTGACTGGTGTAAATTGATATGGGTCACTAGAATGCATGGTAAATAAATAAATGATATCGATTTCGTAATAGGTAGAATATAAACTATTTTTGTAAACGAATAATTTTAAAAGGGCAATTAAATAACATAGAATAACATAGAATAGAAGAAATAGAATAAGAAAACACAAAATCAAAATATGCAGTATATAAGCTGAGACATGATTTAAATAAAATCAGAAATAAGACTAACTTAAAAGAAAGAGTTTGTACTTTATTTCTCAAAAACAGTTCGGCAATTGACTTTGCCAACACTATAGAGTCAACTACGTTTCTAAGGCTCTCTAATAAATTAAGAAATCTAAAGGGATATTACATTAGATACCAAGACATACATTACACATACATTACAGTGTGTTAAAATTTGGGATTACGCAGAGCTGGGAGTTATGAATTGAATTGTGAAGTGAATTGTGTACGATGGGTCTATAGTTTGTAACATGTATTATGAAAAGGTAATGCTTTTTAATGTGAGAGTGTGTGTATGAAACTGTACTTGGAATGTTGTGGTTTTGTTTATTTTATTTTTATATCTTGTAAAATTTAATGCTGAATAAGTAGAAATATAGTTGAACGTGTTTTTGTTGTGCATAGCTGGGAGTTTTTGAATTTGATAAAATTTTTCCATACAAATTTAGGATCATGCCTACGCTACAGTCGGTAATGATCGGTCAGTCGATAAGTTTGTAACATGTATTGTGAAAAGGTAATGCTTTTTAGTATGTGTGTGTGTGTGTGTGTTATAGTGATAGGTATGTAACATTTGTTAGAGAGAGTGATGTAGGGTTGTGTAGAGTGATTGTGATGCGTTTATGCCGGTAGTTTTTATAGTTTCATATTTTTGTTTTGAAAATTAAGCTAACTATTTTTTAGGTATGTAACATTTGTTAGAGAGAGTGATGCAGGGTTATGTAGGGTGATTGTGATGCGTTTATACCGGTTGTTTACTTTATTCAATGCAAAACGCATATCAAGTTATATATTGTCTGGCGCGTGTAGATAAAAATTTTTAAAATATTTTTCATTGTGATATTAGATCTGCTGACGTATGAATTCTCACGCTTTGCCAGGTGTGAGTAATGTTGAAATAAAAAAATGTTTAATAATGTTAATGTTTAATAGCTTTGCTGTAAAAGACTCTATTCTTTATTTTATTTTTTGTATGATTTAATGTTGAAGAAATATAGTTGCATGTTTTCTTGTTGTGCAAAGCTGGGAGTTTTTGAATTTGCTTTATTTTCCACAAAAATTTGGGAGCATACACTGCTGTAAAAGACTGTATTCTTTATTTTATTTTATTTTTTTGTACGATTTAATGTTGAATAAATAGAAATATAGTTGCACGTGCTCTTGTTGCTAAAATGAGAGTTTTTGAATTTAATTAACTTTTTCCATACAAATTTGGGAGCATGCATAGCCGTAAAAGACTGTATTCTTTATTTTATTTTTTTGAATGATTTTTTATCTTTTTATTGAAAAAATAGTTTGTTTTAGTTAAAAATATTATATGTAGATTTAGATTAATAAAAATTAATTAATAAATAAAAATAAAACTTAAAATGTATTTATTAAAAATTAAAAAACATATTCCCATTCAATGCAAAACGCATATCAAGTTACATACTGTCTGGCGTGTGTAGACAGACGTATGAAAAAATAGGTAAGCTTACGATTACGTAAGTTGAACACATATGCATAGGAGGACATAAAAAGGTTTGGTTATAGCGATAACAGAATTATTTATATAAAATATTGAGTTACATACGGTCTGGCGCGTGTAGACAAAAATATAGTTTATTGTTTTGGTCGCATGATCACGTTGCACCAAAATGCGCGAACATGCAGGCGCTGATTCAGCAAAATTATTTTCCAATCAAATTGTTCGTAATTGGAGCCGATTCAGGTGTGAAGCAAAAATATGTCGTTAACTTGTACCAGTGTTGCCAAACTGAAATTTTGAAATGGTACTGAATTATAACTGAAATCATCAAATAGTACTAAAAAGTAGTAGAAAGTACTCCTTTGCATCAAATAGTATTTTTGCAAAATATACATACGTACACCCTTCAATCAGAATTACGACTTAATCCCACCACTTATTTATTTTGTTTGCTAATGCAAACAATACATTATGCATACAATATGTAATATTTATTTACTTTTATATTTAAAGGTAGACGTTCTTTTGCTCTGTGACATATTTGAAAATTTCCGACAAGTATGCTAAAACATTTATAATTTAGATCTCTCTCAATATTATACTACTCCTGGTCTATCCTGGGATGCAATGTTGAAAACAATTGATATAAAATTAGAGTTGTTAACTGATATTAATATATATAATTTTGTTCTTCGAGGTATCAGGGGGTATTGTTCAATGTTCTAACAGACATTCAATAGCTAATAATAAATATATTAGTGATTATGATTCTAACAAGGAATCAAATTATATAATATATTTAGATGTAAATAAATTATATGGTTATGCCATGTCAAAATACCATCCGTATAAAAATTTTAAATGGGTTGAAAATTTTGAAAATTTAAATGTTAATAATATAGAAGAAGATTCTCCATTGGGTTATATATTAGAAGTAGATCTAGAATATCCATCAACATTACACCACTATCATAATGATTTACCATTTTGTGCTGAGAATAAGAAACTTGAAAGCATGAAACAGCGAAAATTAATAACAGATTTAAATAATAAAAAAACTATATTATACATTACAGAAACCTACAAAAATGCTTACAACACGGTCTGATTTTGAAAAAATTCATAGAATTCTTGAGTTTAGTCAGTCTGATTGGTTAAAGAAATATATTGATTTGAATAATCATCATAGAACACTAGCTAAAAATTCATTTGAACAAATTTTTTTTTAAATTGTTAAATAATGCTGTATATGGAAAAACTATGGAAAATGTTGATAAGAGGAAAGACATTAAAATAGTATGTGAATGGGAGAGTAGAGGTAAAATATTAGGTGCTAGAGCTCTTATTGCTAAACCTGATTTCCATAGTTCACTCAAAATTCATGAACATATGCATGCCATCTAAATGAATAGAACAAAATCTGAACATAATAAACCAATTTATATTGGTTTTTCAGTTTTAGATATATACAAATGGAAAATGTATAGCTTTCATTATGATTATATAAAACCTAAATATTGTGAAAACCTTCAACTCAATTATATGGATACTGATTCCTTTATTTACGACATTAAAACAGATGATCTATATAGTGATATAAATAATGATATTAGTACACATTTTGATACATCCGCATATTCAAAAGGCAATCCATATAATATTCCGAAAATTAATAAAAAAGTATTAGGGATGATGAAGGATGAGTGTAATGGTAAAAATATTAAAGAATTCATTGGTTTAAGAGCTAAAATGTATTCAGTGAAAGTTAATAGATTTGGTACTGAAATTAAAAAAATTAAAGGTGTTAAACAATGTGTAACTAAAAAATTAAGTGTAAATGACTTCAGAAATAAATTCTCCATCAACATCATCACCATCATCAAATTTAAATTTATATAGAGAACTTATGCAAGACGATGATGATGCTGAAATGTTTTTAAATGTAAATATAGATTAAGTAGCTTATAAGAAATGTAATGTACAAAATAATATGAATTAATAAAAAATAAAATATGAAGTCGCCGTAGTCTAGTAGGTAGTGTGTTGGCTTATTAGACGTAAAGCCTGGGGCTAGACATCAAAACGAAATACAAAAAGTATTTCTTCGGCGACTTCCTCTCAGCAGATTTCTTGCTAAAACTCTGAGAGTAAATAAAATTGCCGCGAAAAGTTTCTCAAAAATCTGTCGTTCGTAGTCGACTTTCAACTGTAGGTCCCACTACTTATGTATACAATTAACGCACACAACATAAGTGGTGTGAGAAACTAGATCCTGACTGAAGGGTTGTAATGACCAATTATGTATGTATGTAATAAAAAAGTAATATATTTTATGTACATAAATTAAACAATTTAGAATAGACATGAGTCTATTCATGATGAATTGCCAAACCAAACTGAGAATAAATCACTTGACAGCTGTTAAATCGGTCGCCATCTTGAAAAGTAATGCCAACTTAAAGTTCTATACCTCTATAAAAAACACCCTCTATAAAGGAAAAAATTATTTAGTACAAGTTTTTAAAGTGTCTGTATATATATATTTATTTCTTTATATTTACCTTGGTATATTTTTAATCCGTACATAATGGAATTTTTCACCATCTTCCAACAGCAGTTAATGTGTTTAGATTTTTCCTGTTGAGAAAAATAATATGGACCGACTATATTATTCTCATTGTCTAATGCAAACACATTAACACTCATTTCAGGATTATTGGTCTCAAATACTTTTATCTGATTAACTGGAAGCGGAAAGTTCAAGTTCTTAAAATTTAATTCAATATTATTTGACAGTCTTATGATTTCATCTTCTATATTAACAACATTATAGGATGCCATTCTATTTGAATTGTCTGTCATTGGATATAATGCTGATATTATTGCCCACTTGAAACAATACTCATCATTATTTTGTACATTGATACATGCATGCTTTCTCTGTATTTCCGGTGGTAGGGGGATGTATTGAGAACCTTTTATACATTTATATTGATTAATGTTTATCTCAAGACGTGATATTTCAATTAATGTCCAACCATTGTCACTCACCTGAAATTCACTCATCTTTTTAATTATAACATCACATGTTGTAAGTTATAAGAATGTCATTTCTTGTTGAATATATACTAAGAATACTCATTTTAGTCTGATGAGACTTTACTTCAATCATACAATTATCTTCATCATCCTTTATTAACACATATTCGCAAAACAGTTCCATGTTAAATTTTATGCTTTCATATTTTTTAATCACATCAGGTATTACATTATTTTTGTTACTGTTTTCAACTAAATATGTGATAATTCTATTATTAAACGATGATTTTATACATTTAACACCATCAACGTCCAGTATGTAACTTGATATGCGTTTTGCATTGACTAAACTCTGGGAATATATTTCTTAATTTTTAATAAATGCATTTTAAGTTTTGTTTTTATTTATTAATTAATTTTTATTAATCTAAATATACATATAATATTTTTAACTAAAACAATAAACTATTTTTTCAATAAAAAATCATACAAAATAAAATAAAATAAAGAATACAGCCTTTTACGGCTATGCATGCATATAATACAGTCAAGAATACAAGACTACAGTCTTTTACAGCAATGTATGCTCCCAAATTTTTGTGGAAAATAAAACAAATTCAAAAACTCCCAGCTTTGCACAACAAGAAAACAAGCAACTATATTTCTTCAACATTAAATCATACAAAAAAATAAAATAAAGAATACAGTCTTCTACAGCAATGTTATTAAACATTAACATTATTAAACATTTTTTTATTTCAACATTAATCACACCTGGCAAACCGTGAGAATTCATACGTCAGCAGATCTAATATCACAATGAAAAATATTTTAAAATTTTTTGTCTACACGCGCCAGACAATATGTAACTCGATATGCGTTTTGCATTGAATAAACTAAACCACCGGTATAAACGCATCACAATCACCCTACATAACCCTGCATCACTCTCTCTAACAAATGTTACATACCTAAAAAATATTTAGCTTATTTTTCAAAACAAAAATATGAAACTATAAAAACAACCGGTATAAACGCATCACAATCACCCTACATAACCTTACATCACTCTCTCTAGCAAATGTTACATACCTAAAAAATATTTAGCTTATTTTTCAAAACAAAAATATGAAACTAAAAAAAAGACGCAAACCTACAGCACTCTCTCTAACAAATGTTACATACCTATCACTCATCCAACTATAACACACACACACACATTAAAAAGCATTACCTTTTCACAATACATATTACAAACCTATCGACTAACCGATCATTACCGACTGTAGCGTAGGCATGATCCTAAATTTGTATGGAAAATTTTTATCAAATTCAAAAACTCCCAGCTATGCACAACAAGAACACGTTCAACTATATTTGTATTTATTAAACATTAAATCTTACAAAAAATAAAATAAACAAAACCACAACATTCCAAGTACAGTTTCACACACACACTCACATTAAAAAGCATTACCTTTTCATAACACATGTTCCAAACTATGGACCCATCGTACACAATTCACTTCACAATTCAATTCATAACTCCCAGCTCTGCGTGATCCTAAATTTTAACACACACACACACATACACAATAAAAAGCATTATCTTTTCATAATACATGTTACAAACCTAAAGACCGATCGCACACAATTAATTTCACAATTCAATTCTTAACTCCCAGCTATGCATGATCCCAAATTTGTATTGAAAAAGTGAGCCAGAACCATCACAAACATACTACTACTCTTTTAGTAATAACTACGGAAATTTTTGTCCGATTTGATCAAACGAAGTATCAATCTCTTCACAAGATAATGCATTTTCAGAATGTCATCACTTATTTCATATTTTTAATTAAAGTTTGCTACTATGAACGGACTAAATTGAAAAAATATGACAAAAAGTTGTTAAGTTTACCTCATCAAACCTCATAGTAGATTAAGTTAAATAATACATGTATGTATATCGTTTTAAAGGCCCGTCCCTCTCCTTTCTAATAAGGTTTAAACTTTGGACATCGGTTCAGAATTGTTTGTGTAATCATTAATTTGTGCGAAGAGTCCAAAAGACAGTTTTTGTCAAATAAAACCAGTTTGGAGGGTTCAAGAACTATAAAAATAAATATTTTTGAGTTCTACTCCACAAAACTCACAACTTACACTATGTTATTAGCTGGGTGCATTTCATTTTTTTATTTTGTCGCATAGTGTTATTTACAATTGTTTAATCTTTTAAAAATCTTTCTCCCTTCGTAGTTCGATATTCACCTTCAGGTTTATGAAATTAGTGGTCCCAAATTCTATTATTAACGTTTATATTTTTATAAATATGCACAATAATTAAATATTAATTAAACACATTTATATGTATTTATTTTATAGGTTCGATTAGTAACTGCACCACTTAAGTAATTTTATTATTACTGTTTTTTCCCTTAATCTTTTTTAAGGGCGAATATTAAATTAAACAATTTATAATTTAATGTAAATTTGGGCACTTCATGAATTTAAAAAGCACTCGCGAAATTAAGACCAAAATATTCGAATTTTAAAATGAGAAGACCGAAGGCGTTTAGGGTACTAGTTCAACTGAATTCATTTATTTCATATTTCTTAAGTCTAACTTATTCTATGGGATTAAGTACTGTGTTATGTATTCAGCAACAAACCAAAAGTTTAATGTCAGAAATACATTATAATTAAAATATAAAAAAGCTTTAGTCTACACTGCAGCGCCCTCTGTTGCCAATTTGATATAGTTTAAACAATCCTGTTTATGTCGCGAATAATGGGAACTATTGATCGTCAGTCATAAACATGCCGGCGCCCTTGCAGTACTGCAACCAAAAAAGATGTCCTCCATCTAATGATTAAAGAAAAGATGTCCTCCATCTAATGATTAAAGAAAAGAAAAAATCAAAGAAAAAACTTTCATATTAGTTTCATATTTCAAAACAATAGGAAACCAAAAACTTGACATCTTGCAGCACTTCCAACTCTGATCCGTCAGAAATAAAAAGTTTAGATGGAATAAGAATCATTTAGGAATAAGTGTCATGATGTAAGATTGGGTATCGAATCTTGAGTCTTATTGTCCCTCCACTAAATCGGAACTAGAGCTTCCGACGAACTAGGTCATCAGCTCTCACGACCATGGGACGAACTAGGTCCACTGGTGGTTTATTAGGACCAACGAGGTCCGCTATTTTTCTGGGCTAGTGGACGGGATATCCTCCTCAATGAGTCAGTTTTCCAATTTAACCTTCCTAGGGACAGACGGACTAGGTCTCTTGGATTTCCTCGGTGTACCATGACACTATGAGCTAAAGTTGTTCTCCAAAATATTCAATTCGTTGGAAGAATTACAAGATTTCCAATCGACCTTGTAATTGTTCCACATTCAGTTATCAAATCTACAGTACTTACGTAATCATTATCATTTAAACGTAAATTACGAATGCGACCTAAGCGCCATTCAGTAGTAGGCCCTATACCTTCTTTCATTGCCTACTGTTGGCAATCCTAATTTTTCCTGTAATTTTTCCGAAAAAAAATTTGCTTGCGAACCGGAGTCTATCAGAGCCCTAATGACATGCCTCGATGACAAATACCAACTATGGCTGTCCCTAAAAGAATCTACCCATACGTGGCGGCAAAACAGTTCTGTACATCACTACGAAGCTTTGCTACGCGACCAGAACTTGTCGCATCGAAAACTCCAAGCTCCCGAGAGGATCCAAACACCTCCCGGTGCAGCAAAGTGTGATGTCGCAAATCGCAGATCGAACAATCCAAATCCGCCTGCATTCATTCAACCTATGATCAACATCTAAACAGTCAATACACAGGTTGTTCTGTTTTACTACCAAAAATCTTTGCCCAAGGATGAAAAGATTCTGCGACAGATTCAAACGCTCTCCAAACGAACGCTCAAATTTGCAGCTCCAACCATAACTACCCAAACCGTAGTATAGTTCCAATGGTCACAAATATTGTCAAAAACAGTTCCATGAATCAACCTGAATAATAAGCCGAGCTTGTATAAACGAAAATTATACTTACGCACCGACGGATTAATACAGGAAGATTTTCAGCTAACTAACAGCAACAAAAGTAGGAACCAAAAAGAACCATCAGAATGGTTGAGATTCTGTTCCTCACTAATTCCCTCAACGAAATTAAAATCAAATAAAAATATCAAAAAATTAAATAATTAAATTCCACCACAATAAAGCTCGAAAATGTTCGCGTCCCGATCATAACTAATCTTTCGATACGCAACGAAAACGAAAATATTCCAAAATTAATCAAAAGGTTATCGCGATCACCCTGACAACGTACTACCGCGATCAACTTAGCGCCTTACCACATATTTAACAAAAAGTAATATACGTCAAATAAAACGAGCATATATTTCAAACATATTACGTACTTCGCGAAATTAAGCCAACCGGACGAATTGCCAAAGGCCAATAACCCAGGGCTGTTAGGTTTTTTTTTTAAATCGTCAAAATTAAGAGAAAAAATCGTCAAAAAATCGTTATAATTTAAAACATGAATAATATATTTTTCTACAAGTATAGTACTATTTTTAATTTATAAAAACAATATTTAACATAAAGGAACAATTAATTCAGCAGTCTTTAATAAAACAATAAAGTAAAAAAACAAAGAAGTCAATAAAAAATATATAAAATATTTTCTTTTGACAATCTTACTAGACGGACCAGTAGGAAATATTAAAAACATTGTGTGTAAATTAACAGACTTATAATTTACATATATTTTTAATTAATGTTGGTACAAATTATGTGAACAAAGTTTGCTTATCAATTTTTTAGTAATATTAACATTAAAACAATTAGAAGAATTATTTTTTAAATAATCTTTTGAAAATAAAATTCCTTCAATGGTTTTTGAATCCAAAGAATTCCTCATTTTGTTTTATACATAGTATATTAATACAAATTTTGACAGCAAGATAGCTTAAAACAAAAACAAATTGCCTGTTTTTGTGGATGTTTGTTGTCCAATAAGATCTGTAGGCACTTTATGAATACACTTTGGTTTTATACAAAATGTAAGTGATGCCAAAAAAGTGGTTTTATACAAAATGTAAGTTATGACAAAAAATCGTCAAAATTTTAGAAATTGTAATGAAAAAAACGTCAATCGTCATGTTATTGCCACGTCTCAAAATAAAAAAGGAAACAACAAAAAAATCCAAAGATTGTTTCGGGGGAATTGGGGTAAAAAGTCCAAAATAAAATATTTGTTTAAGCCACAGAAAAAGATACACAAAAGGATTAGAAAAATACCAAATAATAATATTTCACAATAAAAACACACGTACCTTTCGTTCGGGGTTTGATCCAGAGAATGATCAATTCTTTTATTTTTTCTCTTCTCTTTTCTTTTCTTATTTAAGTTCCACATCTTAAGCGTACTTAGACTACTTAACTTAAATTAGGGTGACCAGCGTAAATATCCCGCCCCCTTGCAAGGGTGCAACAAGTAGATAATTATATTATAGTAAAATTAAATAAAGATAAAATTCAATTAGGGTTACAATCCATTTCAAATAAAAGTTCATTTTATACAAAATTTCATAAAAACCAATTCATTTAAATGACAATTCAATTAGAAAAGAGAATTACTTATTTACTAAGTACGTTAATATCGACAGTTGCCCCTGTAGAGCTGCGTGTCGCAACTACGTTGTTGTTGTCCTTACTTTTATGGGGCTGGCAGGAACACTCATGAGCATGGCTGCGGGTTGTGCTCTTTTTGTTGTTTTTCCGTTGACGAATCCTTTTTTGGTAGTGTTGGGTTTGCTGTTTTCCCGATGCCGGACATGCAGCATAGTGTGGTGTTTGCCCAGACACTTCATACACCGCTCCCTACAGCGGCAGTTCTTCGCAAAATGGAACTGGGCCAAACAGTTCGTGCAGTATTTCAGTCTCTTTACTGCGCCCAGTCGCCTGTAGGGGTTTAAGCGGCGGAATGCCGGGCATTTTTGGAGGGAGTGGTGATCTTTGCACAAAAGGCACTTTGAGGTGGTGCGTTTGACCACTTCATTCAGACTCTGGGTTTCTGGACGTTCCACGGTAAATTTTCTGGGTACTGCTTCGGACATCTATAAATAAGGGACAAAACAAACAAGGAAAAAAGAAAGAACGAATTTTTTCTGACTAGGGTTAGGGAATAATACGAGCTTAACAATAGGCCGTGTTAGAACGCCATTGGCAGTTCGAACGTCAGCCACTCGTACTTTCGAATCCGATCCTACATAAACGGGCGAGATACGACCGACTTTCCATTCGCTTGGAGGCAAGTTGTCGTGTCGAATCACGATAAAATCATTAATCGCGAAATCGCGTTGGGGACATTTCCATTTGTTGCGCTTATGGAGTTTAACTAAGTACTCGTCCTTCCAACGATGCGCAAACAAATGGTGCAGAACCTTCAATTTTCGCCACCTATTGGCGTAGTTGAGAGATCCCAATGGAAAATCAGGTCCAGGGGGTGAAAGGATGGCACTTCTTACGAGGAAATGACCAGGGGTTAAGGGATTAATGTCCGATGGGTTGTCCGTCATGGGATAAAGCAGACGGGAATTCAAGCAAGCTTCTATCCTTGCCAGCATGGTAGTGAATTCCTCAAAAGTAAACTTCTGAGCATTAGATATTTTCAGCAAATGAGTCTTAAAACTTTTTACTCCAGCTTCCCAGAGGCCGCCCATATGCGGTGCTCCAGGAGGAATGAAATGCCATTCGACTGATTGAAAAACGTTCTCCGATATAATTTTATGCTTCAATCCAGTAAAGAACTTAGCTTGGTCCCTTTTCATCACATTAGCTGCGCAAACGAACGCGGTTGCATTATCCGAATAAATATGTGCGGGGCAACCTCGTCTGGAGGAAAAACGAGTAAATGCGGCCAGAAAACAGTCTGTCGATATTTCATTGGTAGCTTCCAAATGAACTGCCTTTGTAGCAAAACACACAAACACCAGCACATATCCTTTAGTGATTCGGCAATCCAGTCCAATATAGGATTTAATTTCAAAAGGTCCAGCGAAATCTAGACCAGTATGGATGAAAGGACGAGCCAATGTCGTCCTTCCTGGGGGTAGCGCAGCCCTACCAAATTCTTTCTTTCGACCAAATTATTTCGGTAGATCGTACAAATCTTACAGTTATGAATAACTGTTCGAATTAGGGTTTTAAGCCTAGGGACCCAAAACTCCTGCCGCATGAGGCGCAGCATTAAAGACATCTCCGCATGTAATGAGCACTTATGAAGATGCTCAAAATATAATCGGGTAAAATGACCAATGTAGGGGAGTAATTTGGGGAAGCGTTCGTCGTATGTCAAAGTCGGTGATCGATAGAGTCTTCCATTGACTCTCAAGAAACCATTCGAGTCGATAAAGGGGTTGAAGGTATAATATTAAATACTTTTTATTTATCATAAAGTTTATTCATTTGTATTATTTATTTTAGTCGCACTAGCGGCTGTTCCCTTGAATGGTCACAATTCAATTTGTTTACAATGTTTATGATAATTAAAAGCTAAACACAAAGCTAATCCTTAACTACTTATTTACTGCGTGGGAAAATGCTGAGACGGCATTTTACACGCAGTCCCAACAAATAGTGCAGTGTGGACGATAACAACACAAGAATGAGTCGATATTAAATTGCCTACAGAAGGTATGGCTATCTAGACTAGTCAAACACACTACACCTTCCCTCTTAATGAAGAACGATTATTATTATTAAAGGTTTGGGTACTTATCCCCGGGGTATTTAGCAGACAATCATTTATAGAAAGTCGCTGAGTTGTCAGACCCATGTTACTAGCTATTTTTTCAAACTTTGGAAAGAGTTGATCTGGATCAATTATTCCATTAATAACCAGGTCATGCAACATAAATTTCATAAATGCAACTTTGGCATTTTCAGTGCTTTATTTTTATCATTATATTCCCCTATTTCATTATAAAAAAATTGGTACACCAATATGAGGGGTTTGGATCAATTATTCAATCATTAATTATTTGAATGATTGTAGGGAAGTCAGGACTGTCTTGTCAGTATTTTGTTAGTTGGCCCATCTTATGTCTGGGTTAGCAAAAAAAATGTACCATACTTTATGGCATCGGGAGAAATTTTTTTTTTGTTTACACCACTGAAGGGACTCGTAAGTATCGCAGCAGCTTATTTAAATTGTATGTAAAAAAAATATTCCTTATTGTAATAATAATTATAAACAATGAAAATTAAATAATTGAAAAAAAATATTATTTATTTATAAAAACATGGTTTATAATTATATTTATTTTTTCGTACTTCTTTTTTTATACGTGTGACATGTATATCACAATATATTCATTGTCATTCCGACATATATCTTTGCTGTTTTTCTGTTCAGAATAGAATAACCGTCAAAAAACCCTGGACAGTATTTTAGCACAAAATAAAAAAAAATTATTCATATTTAAAAAAGTAACAAAATAAAAACTTAGTACTTAGTTGGGTATCCATTATTTTTTATTACAGCTGCCAATCTCCTTGGCATACTTTCCACAAGTCCCATACAGCGCTCCACTGAAATAGAATAACAAGCTTTTTCTATTTTCGTCCATAAATCGGCCAAATTTTTAGGTTTTGCTCTCATTACGTGCTGCTCCACATCATTCCAAAGGTTCTCAATAGGACTGAGATTCGGATATTAGGCTGGCCATTTTATCACGTTAATATTGTTCTCTTCCAAGCAACTCCTCACTAGGCGCACCTTTTTTTCACTAGTTTTTTTGGGTTGCCATATAGCTGTGTTTATATTTTTTTTGCGATTTCTTTATAACGATTTTTTTAAGGCAATACTAATTTTACAAGTGTTTTAAACATTTTATTAAAATTTAAATTATCTTATTATTTGAAATTTTAAAAGAATGTTTTTTTTATAAAATTTTCTTTGTTGTTTGTTTATTATTTCTCTTCTTTTTTTCTTTTGCAAATAATATGATTTTATTTTCTTTTGTTATCTTTATATTAGTTCGTTCATCTGTTCATTGCAACTGTGCCGCAGTAGTTTTTATTGTTTCTGTTATGTTTTGACGCGTACATTATAAAGTTGACAATCAATAAAAAAATTTTTTTAATACCTTTTACTTCACGCTTAGCTCATTAAATCAATTTTTTTTACACTTCAAGATCATTGTTTTGATTATTGTTATTAGGTTCTCTCTTTTTTAATTTCACTTCAAAAATAATTTCAATTAAGAATAAAAATACGAAAATATTTTTAACTCGTAAGGTTTTGTTTGGCTTTGCGCGTTTACAGTCTACAAAGATTTGAATTTTGCTTATGTTAGAAAGCAACGATTCTAATTCCTTTTTAGCAGTTATTTCATTATGGTATATATTTAGGTAATTTGGTTGCTTTTTAATTATTTCTTTTCCAATTTACACAGACTTTTTTTCTTCGTACTGATTACACTTTTACAGTTCAGTCATTTTTTTCTGCGTTATTAATTTCTTTTATAATTAAAACACAGTTTTTGTCATTGTATATTTTTTCTCACAATGATTATATTTTAAAAGAACACTTGATTATTGTTTTAGCATTTATTTATTTGTCTATTTCTAAGATTTTTACACTATTCAATGCTTATAGAGTATTTTAATTTGTTGTGCCTTTTTTTTTTTGCAAACACAAAAATAATTTTGTTGGGAAAATTTGATTTCTTACTTTTCTTACAATTTTTTTCACACTCCTCCTCGTTTATTGCGAGGATGGCAGGATCGCCATATAATATTAAATACTTTTTATTTATTATAAAGTTTATTAATTTGTATTATTTATTTTAGAGAACAGTCGCACTAGCGGACACAATTCAAATTGTTTACAATGTTTATGATAATTAAAAGCTAAACACAAAGCTAAATTCTTAACTACTTATTCACTGCGTGGGAAAATGCTGAGACGACATTTTACACGCAGTCCCAACAAATAGTGCAGTGTGGACGATAACAACACAAGAATGTGTCGATATTAGATTGCATACAGAAGGTATGTCAATCTAGACTAGTCAAACACACTACAAAGCTCAATAGAGAGCTCTTACGATGCAAAGTAGCTCTCTCCTACAAAATTGAGTATTCAGGAAAGTGTGAACTTTGGCACAAAATAATTAATCGACGCTTCACGAAACTGATTTCGTCCTGAGTAAGTCCTATTGACAAGTATTTCCGAGATAACTTATGGGTTTTATTGGCGGAATGGTAAAACTGGAAAACGTAGGACAATACTCGCAACGCGCGAGACACGTCTGAAAATCGGCCCAAAATTTCCTCAGTGAACGTTGTAGTTTTGTCGTTCACTCGAACCACAAGCTGGGTACAGGGCTTGAATGACGATTTCGACATTCAGAACGTGGAAGACATAGCCAAGTAGGGCCCTTCCACCAGATATCAGAATTGACGAGTTCCCTGGCTGTTATACCTCGACTAGCCTGGTCAGCAGGGTTATGAAGAGATTCTACATGATTCCAATTATCGATGCCAATAGTATCCAAAAGATACGAAACTCTATTCGCCACAAAAGTTGGCCAATGGCACGGGGGTTTCTGAAACCAGGACAGAACTATTGCCGAGTCTGTCCAATAAAAAACTTTAGAGTTGGTAAAATTCAGCTCTGTGAGGAGTGAATGTACCATTTTTGCCAACAGATTTGCACCGCAGAGCTCTTACCCCGTGTAAGATTTGCACCTTTACTGGCGCAACTTTTGTCTTGGCAGCGACCAAATGTGTGAATATTTCACCTGACGGAGTTTTGATTTGCTATAAAGTTGCATGAAGTTGTACTTCATACTCAGGGTTAAAATTAACCCAGCGGGGGATGTTAATCCGTTCGATGAAAGGGTAGTCATCGATAAATTGGCGCCACCTGTGTAACGTTATGGGTTTCAAACAATCGTCCCATTCGGTTCTGTCTTTCCAAATTTGTTGAATAAGAATCTTAGCGACAATTATTTTGGAGGCTAGCCACCCAACAGCTTAGCTATTTGAGAAAGGACAGAACGTTTGGTAACTTGGGTAATATCGGGCGTTGGAGATGGCTTGAAGAAGAATGTGTCCAAGCTCGCGTTCCAACGCGTTCCAATAAATGTTCGGGGGGTAAGTCTCGAATAAGACTTTGTTCGTTCGAAGTCCATTTCCGCAACGAGAAACCAGCCGACTTCAAAACGTGAATTAATTCATCGCGATTATGAATTACCTCTTCAATAGAATGTGCACCCGACAAAATATCGTCCACGTACATTTGAGTACGCAAAATGGTGGACGCAGAAGGGTAGCTTGACTCACAGTCGCTAGCTAATTGGTGCAACGTTCGAATTGCCAAATAAGGGGCACAGTTCCCTCCGAATGTAACTGTTCTTAATTCATAATCCTCTATATTTCCCTTGGGATTTCGACGAAATAATATTCGTTGAAAACGTGCCTGATCCGGTCTGATCAGTATCTGCCTATACATTTTCTCTATGTCGGCATTAAAGACGTATCTGAGCAGCCTCCAACGCAAAACCAGGATAGTGAGATTATACTGTAAAATTGGTCCGGGGTTAAGACTTACACCATTTGCGGACGGATTTGAGGCATTAAAGACTACCCGAAGTTTAGTGGTAGTACTATCGGGCTTAAAAACAGCGTGATGTGGCAAGTAATAACTAGAGTTGGGAGAATGAGCCAAACCCGCTCTGACCTTTGTCATATGACCCAAGGTAGAATACTCCTCAATAACCGTGTCATATTGACTCTTAACCTCCGGGGATTTCAGTAATCTCGCTTCATTCCTTATGAACTGCGAGAGGGCTATTTTTCGGGAGAACCCAAGATTCAAACTGGCAGGAAATTCGGACCTAAAAGGTAGGGTGACCACATAACGTCCCTCCCTATTTCTAGTGGTGGTACGATGGTACAAGTCCTCACAAAATTTGTCCTCAGCCGAAATTCTCTTAAATTTGGGAACGTCCTCTACTTCCCAAAACCGAGTGATTTGGTCGTTCAAGTCCAAATGACTAAAAATGACACGATAGAGTATAAAGAATGCGTCTGAGTAATTCTACCAGTAAGGACCCATCCAAAGACGGTCTTCTGGGCTATAAGAGAACCCTTATGGTCCCTTTTTACGTCGGGCAACATAATTTGCGAATATACGTCTGCTCCCAATAGTAGATCCATATGTCAGCATTTGAGATCCGAAGCAGGGATTTCGGACAAATCGAAATCAATTGTGTCTTTCAGTGGACAGGTAGGTAGGCGACCAGTAAGTTACTCGACCACATGAGCATCAGTCTTCAAGTGAAATTCTGGGTCAATGGACGAACCCAAGGAAACCGAGCAGATTTTAATAGAATTGGCTGCTATCGCTCCATTCAGACCGCGTATCGTAGCGTAGAGAATGTTGGAAGATCCAGCTTTCTCTGAAGTCTCCTCGAGACAAAGGTAGCCTGAGAAGCAGGGTCAATCAATGCTCTAGCAGAATATCGTCGTTGAGCATGATATCTACTACAGTCGTGGCCAGCAAGACTGTAGAATACGGGGTGGACTGTAGCTGTGTCGAAAAATTTTTAAATGAGCGACCCTCGGCAGATGTTGATGGCCTCTCCACAAAATTTTGCTCAAAACGAGAAGTGTGCTCCGGAATAGGAGCAGAGTGACTTGATGTCGCGGGGGTAATCGAATTAGTTTCGGGTTTGGGTCGAGAAGGATTAGGGGCTTCAGTGCAATGAAGCAGTGAATGATGCCTTTGTTTGCACATATAACAAACATTAGTGCTCTATCATCTTCGAAATTCATGCCAGGTTGCCAAACAATTCGTACAAATTTTGTTCCTTTTGGCAACATTTATCCTTTCGCTCACTAACATCCTGAGAAACTTGGAGCACAATCGAATGGAATGATTATCCGAACACAGTGGGCATTTTTTCGGGGGTATAGTAGGAGTGACCGTTGTCCCAAAACTCCTAAACTTTCGATTCTCCCGAGGAGAATTTCGAGTACCATTGCTCGCTTGATTTGGGTTGTGACTACCAATGATATCAGAAACAGACTCTAAGGTCCGATATCTCGCGATCAAAAATTCATCAATGCTGCTCCATTTGGGCAAGCACGAGTTGGGGCCCTGGGACTGTTCCCAAAGGCCAAGAGTGGTCTCAGGTAACCGGGTGGAACATATATAAACGAATATGATGGCCCAATTTTGCGTTCCAATACCGAGCAAGGATAAATTCGTTATACAATCATTGACTGTCCTTTGCAATCGCTTGATTGCAGGACCCGATTCTCTGTCAATGACAGAAAGATTGAATAAGGTTTCCACGCCATATCAAACCCATCGTTCGTCATAGGGCATGTGCGGATTATATCCCTAGCCTCGCCTTCCGTTTTTCGTAGAAGATAATACATCTTTTGTATATTACCAATATGAGGTTCGTCCCGTAAAGGGCCGTGAACAAGTCCCTGAAGGTTGGCCAAGACGCGTAATCCCCAGAAAATGTTTGGGTGTCACACGGGGGAGGGTGTATGGGGATAGTGTTATTAGGGTTCGCGGGTTTGGACTTAAACTTATCAACTAACCCATCGAGCAAAGACACCAATTCGAAATACAAAGTATTTCCCGACGTATACTTTGTCTTGACGTCCTTTGTAGACGTCTTAGTATCCTCGGCATTCTCTAGAAGGTCTTCATAACTATCGCGGAAGACCTCCCACAAACGGACTAACTCCTGCCGATGGGTGTTCAGAGAATGAACGGAATGTCCCTCTTGCGGAATAGCTCGCACAAAAGTTTCAAAATCCGCTAGGCGGTTGACATTTTTGCCGAAATTTATCAAATTCCTTTCCATGATACGAATTAGGGATATTAAATCAATGGATCACAAAGGGACTTCCAAAACAGGGTTACAAAAAAACTGTCCGTAAAAAAACAAAAAAAAACGTAACGTGAAATTTCACAATATTCCGACACGAACTCTAAGATTACAAAAGAAACTTTCCGTAAAAAAGAATCCGCAAAAATCGCGGTACGTGACGGGAATTTCGCGATATTTTATCAGAAATAACTCAAGAGAAAAAGTTGCTAACAAAATATTTGAACCCGAAAACGTGCAAATAGTTCAAAATGAAACAGTTCACGCGAAATTGTTAAAATAAAATAATATTTAAACTATAGAATAAATCAATGAATTTATAAAAAATCACAATATAAATATATATAAAAGGATTAAAGTAATAATTAGTAATTTTAAAAAATATTACGAATAAATTTTGTGTAAGAAGTGTAAAGCTGTGGTCACACTGAAAAAATATTTGCTTCAAATATGTTTACTCGTATTTGCATTAAATTTTTCTGTAGTTTGTTTGCTGGTCACATTGACGATAAATATTTGACAAAATTTATTTTCCCAAATAACAATGAAACAGCAACAAATACAGTTTGGAGCAAACATGTTTTCTTTGCGGTCAGACCGAAGTAAATATTTTTTATTTTCTCATAAACAAAATTAGTTTCATCAGAAAAAGAGAAACAAACGAAAAGGTAAACATGATTAAAAAACAAAAACAAAACAAAACAGAAACTTCACAAAACGAAACTAAACAAATTTGTTTAATCAGAACAACAGAAATAAAGGGAAAAAATCTAACATAAATAAATAAATGAATAAAAATAAATAAAAATTCGAAATGGAAGATGAGAAAATATTATTTGTGTTAAGTTGCGGAGAAGCCGCCATATTCTTTGCCAAAAAATAAATTAAATTCCCACAGCTGTTTAATTGTTTTCTTTTATACATCAGTGTTGACGACTGAAATGCGTTTAAACGATAAAATACATAACTTAATTATAATACTTAACTGTATTTAAAAATAAAAATTTTGTGCCGTCGAAGACTGGTTTTGGAGATATTGGTCTCTAATGACCGGATATTATATTGTTGTTTTAATAAAACTTTGAAATATAATCATCATCCCCGAGATGGATATCAAAGAAAAGTTCTTTCAAAGAGCTTTCGATTGGCGTATGAAAAATTTGAACCCATTCGTCTATTAAACAAAAATTATGATCTTTACCTGATTTTTTTTTACAGTATTGTAATTTTCTTGGAAATTAGTAGGTTAATCAATTTATTGTTCCATATAACTATAACATGTAACAAATTACATGTATGATTTTTCATTTGGTACAAACTTGCATTTAAAAATGTGATAAAAAATAATATTTTTTGTTCCTGGTTCATAATGAACTAATGGATCAAAACTTTTAATAAACCTGTCGAAAGGTCTTTACACTATTTTTTTTTTAATTTCTACTTTTCATATAAAATTTATTATTAAAAGCTTTCCGGTTTGGTGATTTTATGAAAAAATTTTATAATTTATTATTAAAAGTGGACAACATTGCTTGCAACAGCTGTTATTTGCCACTGTTTGCTCTTACAAAATTTTTGCACGATCAAATATTTATTTGCTCGAAAAAAAAAGGAGAAAATGTTTGACACGGATGGTCACACTATGGTCGCATTAGAGACATTTTTGTTTGCAAGCAAACAATTTTGTTTTCTCAAAATCTTGTTTGCACCCCTTAAATATTTTATGGTCACACTAGAGCAAAGAAATAAATGATGTTTTACTTCAAATATTTACTCAGTCTGACCATAGCTTTATAGTTTTTATCAGAAATCTGCTGAGAGACAGTCGCCGAAGAAATATTTTTTCATATTTCGTTTTGTTGGAGATATCTGACTTGGGATTTGAGCTATGGCTTCAAGTCTAATAATCAGACACACTACCCACTAGACTACGGCGACTAGTCTAGTCTCTACCCAGGATATTAATCCCCAAATTTAATAGAGAGCATCTAAAGTGGAGAGTGTCCAGTGATTTCCGATATTACAAAAGATGTAGTACCTCTAACCAAATTTGGGGACGAAACTGAAAGACAAATTAATAGCAGAAAAGTATGCTATGCCCTGGAATTTGTTGCAAGAACAATGTGAGATCTTTAACTGATTCCATAAAACAGCTGCTTGACACAACACAGGAATGTTTATATGCGCTAAATAACTGCTTCGTATAATACCATGCTGGCTGACATCTTTATTAAAAAATGTCATCGAAGCGCTCATGTTCTATATGAAAGAATAATTGCAAATCCTTAAAAGCTAGAAAAATTTAATCAACTACTTGAATTTTGTTCAAATGCAAAACATACAAATGCGGGACTTACCGCAAAAAAATGCAAATCAGAAGTGTGCATGACATACAAGAAAAGACAAAATTCGCTCTTTCAGCTATAAAACACCCCTCAGCTTTCAAAACAAGGCTCAACAAATGAAAATGTATCCAAAATTACATCTTCAATGAACTCAACGCATTGAATTATGATGAGTAAGAGAGAGAAATACAATACAAAAACACTGGGTCTAGCTGACCCAGCATTCAGTCGATAAGATAAAATATTGCTAGACGCAGAACATTACCTGGTTTTTAACAATAAAAGAACAAACAAGAGTGTCAAGATCTCATTAGCCGAAAGACGGTGTAAACAATTTAAACAAATCGCACAAATAATCCAGAATTTAAGGTATTTTTAAAAAATTTCTGGGCCATATGACAAAACTGGAAGAAGAATCCGAATTACTATATTCCATTACATTGTGTTTTGAGCCCAGAAGGTTCAAGCTCAAGTTGGTACTCGATGCATCTTCGAAAACTTCATCAGGACACTCTTTCCAAGTTCCAAATGTTTCCAAGTGTTACTTCCTTTACATAAATCCCAAACTCAACAATCTTCTTATTATTTCCCTCAACAGGTAATCAAGTGCCAAGTGCTTGCGTTACATATACGGTGACGTGGCGAAAAAACCGTTTTTTCTTGATTGATTTAATTTTTCTCTTTTATTAATGCAAAATTAAAGTCTTTAATACTAGTTGAATACAGAAAAACTTGAAAAATTAATCCCACGATTAATAATAATGAAAGCCAAATTATAAATTTACAGAGTTCTGACTTTGTGGTTTCCACTATAAAATTTGATACAAAAGTAAAAAATAAAATAATTTAAATAAAGACACCACAATAAACTAAAGAAAAGCAATGCAATGCGAAATTTATACAAAAAAAGTTAAATAAAAACAGTGCCATGCGATATGTATCCAAGGTTGTTACGTATTTACTTCCAAACTTTTTGCATACGCCAAAAAAAAAAAACAGACAATGACAATATGGAAAAAGAAAAACAAAAAACAGAAAGAAGAATTGAATCCTGGAAGAATATCTGAAAAAAGTGGTAGCGAGAAATGAAACTATTGGATGCATATTTCACAATTCTGTGGAATAACTTAAGATCAAAAATACGTGCCAATATTGCCTTCGGAAAATACTTAAAGTTGTCTGGTAATTTAAAATTTAGTGTTAAAACTGCACTAGCAAATGATGACAGACTTAACTATTCCGAATCGCAGAACAACAAAAAGGATTTGTAGGAAAATTGTGTTATTATATGAATGTATTGCTAGTTTAATCCGTTTTACCTAATATATATAAACAACATAAATATATAAATATAACAACAAATATCTTTTTCGAGATTAACGATTAAACTTAATTTAACACTTGAAAGCCTGATTTTCTAAATTCAATTAAGAAAATTATCAATAAGTTTATTTTATTTACAATATAAAAGAAAATGAATAAAAAAATTAATTAAAAAATCAGGTGTCAATTTTGATACTTTAGGCATTTAGGGTATAAATATGTTTTAACGCCTTTTAATAGAGTTAAGCATGTAATAAAGCAAAACATTGATTTTTGGTATCAAATAAAGATACTTTAAATTTTTTACAAACTCAGGTTAACTTTCTACAATTCATATGTTAACATTTATTACAGGATTCCATAAGCACATTTGCTGTCTTAACGCGAGTTATGATAATGTAATGGGTGATTTTTTAAGAGCCATAGGAACATTTTTCCAAAAAAAAACCTTAAAATTCAGAAAAATGCATGAAATCTTTATTCGAATCGATAGTACGGTCCATATAATTTAATGTTTGAAGATTATTTCATGCAAATGTTGACCGCGACTGCGCCTCAAATGGTCCATCCGCATAGTCCAATTTGGGCATACTGTTGGGGTGAACGGGGAAGCGAATAAAATAAAATATTTTATCGAGGAGAATAAAAACAAACCGATTAGTGATTTCTATGTACAATTTATATTTTCAAGGACACTCAAAACGTACCTTACAATTCGGGGGTGGATTTGATAATGATCAATTATTTTCTAATTCTATCAATTCACAATAATTCATAGTAATGCAGGGGTGGTTAATTACATTTTAACAAAACTTAAATCTAAACTTAAAAGTAGGGTGGCCAGCGTGAACATCCCGCCCCCTTGCAACATTGCAACAAGAGGACCGAGAAGTCACCTGGCCAGATATCAAAATTCACATTTCAATAAAATATTAACAATTAATTAATAATAAATTTAGGGTATAAAATAAAAAGTAAATATAAGACTGGAACTGATGCTAGTACTGGAAACATAGTTTTAATAAGAGCCTGGTTGTGGGTTGTGCTCTTCTTCTTGGGCTGGAAATCACATCGAGGTTGTAAATAGTAGGGCATTCGACAGATAGTCAACGGGGTATTAGATTATCTGTAAATGAAAACGACAAACACACCACAGAGAAAAACAAGAAAACGAATTAGTTTTGCTCTTAGTTAGGGATCAGCACGAGCTTCTCAATTGGCCATATTAGAACGCCATTGGCAGTTCGAATTTTGACCACTCGCACTTCGAATCAGGGCCAAAATAAATCTATTCTATTCGACCTAGTTTTCAATCTTTATGGGGTTAATTGTCATGACGAATGACAACGTTATCGACAACAACAAAATTTCTGGGGTGAGTTTTCTGACGAGTAAAAAACTGTCATCATAGGGTATCAACTTCATGTAGAGATTCCACATGATTCCAAATGTCAGTGCTTACCTGGTCCAAGATAAACGATACTCGATTTGCCTCAAAAGTTGGCCAATGGCACGGGGGTTTTTGAAGCCAGGACAGAACGATAGTCGAAACTGTCCCACAAAGGCTTCCGATCTGGTAACATTCAGCTTCTTACGAAGTGAAAATACCATTTTTTGCCAATAGAGTTGCATCGCAGAGCTCTAAACGGGGTAAAGTTTACACTTCTACAAGCCCAACTTTTATTTTGGTAAGTGGGTGACAAATTCACCAGACGGTACTATACAGAATGGCAGCATATGCTTTCTCAGAAGCATCACAAATGGCATGAAATACTTCACGCTGAGGGTTAAAATTAACCCAACGGGGGATGTTAATCCTGTCGATGTACGAATAATCATCGACAAACTCAAGCCGTCTGTTAAACGTCATGGGTTCCAAACATTCGTCACAATATGTTCTGCTTTTACAACCACGGTTTTAGGTGCCACTCACCCAACGGGGTCAAATAGCTTTGGCTATTTGAGACAAGACAGAACATTTTGTGACTGTAGGGAAACAGGGCGTTGGAGCTGGCTTGAAGCAACATGTATCAATGCTCGCATTCCAACGTAAACCCAGACTTTTAGCGGTGCTGGCGTCTGACAATCTCAAAATTCGGAATCTAGTGGATGTTCGGATAGCGTAAAAAAAGTTGAAATATGTGATTTAAAAACGACATAATGGGGTAAATACTAACTAGTGCTCTAGGGAAGGGTATTTCCCAATAACTCCCTCGTATTAGGTTTTAACCTCGGGGTTCTATAATAATCAGATTTCATATTTCGAGCAAACGCACCCTTACCTGATGGACCAAGACTCAAATCAGACTTAAAAGGAAACGAATTTGACTGAGGTATTTTATCAGTCACAACCCAACCGAAAACGGTTTGTTGGGCGATCAAAGGGTTTTTGGGGTCCTTTCGAAATCCAGAAAGCATTATCTGGGGGTATACATCTCCACCTAATAACAAATCCATATGGGAATATTTAAAATCTGATACCGGGAGATCATGTGTACGAGTATCGAAATCATCATACGAGCATGTGGGTAATTGACCAGTAAGTTCTTCAACAACATACGCCTCCGTGGTCAATTTAAACTTTGGATTAATGGGAGACCGTAATGAAAAAAATACAAACTTTTCTAGAGTTAGCTACCACTGCGCCATTGAGGCCCACAACAGCGGCAGCAGGTGCCAAATAGGGCGGAAGATCTAGCTTCCGTTGCAACTTTTGAGAGATGAAAGTAGCTTGAGACGCTGGGTCTATCAGAGCTTTCGCAGAGAAAATGGCATGACCTAATTCTATATTCACACGGACAGTTCCTAACAGAACTGTTAAAGACGGGGTGGACTGTAGTCGGGTAGCGAAGTTCTGAAAAGATCGAGCAGTGGATGTAGATGGGCCATTATCCACTTCATTTCGCTTTTGCTCAGGAAGCCGGGGGATTTCTAAAGAGTGATCTGGGGAAAAGGTGCTAACGAGGCTGGTTTCAGCTCTCGGTCTCTCCCGGGTAGAAGATTCGCTACGGTGAAGTAGCGAATGATGTTTTTGTTTGCAAATATAGCAAACGTTAGAGCTATGGCATCTTTTGGACTCATGAGAAACGGCCAAACAATTTGTGCAACACAGATGCCTTTTAACGGTTGATAAACGACCACTAACCGTCATTCTCAAAAAAACTGAACATAGACGAATGGGGTGATTTCCATTGCAGACTGGACATTTCCTTTGGGTTATATTCGGGGCAACAGTCTCATAAGCTTTGAATTTTCGAGGGCTATCAGTAGCCTGGGTAAAATTGTGGCTGCCGATAATGTCAGATACTGACTCCAAAGTTCGATATCTAGCCGTCAGGAATTCATCCATTCTGCTCCACTTTGGTAGGTCTGAGCAAGGCCCTTGAGATTGCTCCCAAAGACCCAGTGTGTGTTCGGGGAGTTTAGTGTAGCAAATGTACACAAAAATTATGTCCCAATTTTTAGTTTCTATGCCCAACAACGACAAATTTGTTATGCAATCATTAATTGTCCGTTGCAAACTTTTAATGGAAGGGCCAGATTCCTTAGATATGGAAGGGAGGTTGAAAAGAGTTTTCAATTGAGAATTGACTAATACTCTTTTATTCTCGTAACGATCGACGAGATTCTGCCAAGCCATGTCGAAACCATCATTCGTCATGGGGCAAGTTCGAATAATGTCCCTCGCTTCACCTTCTGTTTTTTTTTGTAAAAGATAATACATTTTTTGAATGTTCCTAATATGGGAGTTAGTTCCATAAATGGCCGAAAACATATCCCTGAACGTTGGCCAAGATGCGTAATCACCGGTAAAGGTTGTGGTGTCACAGGGGGTAAGGTGAATCGGGATACTATTGGTATCGCGGCCTTGCTCTTAAGGCCATCAGTTGACCCATCAATGAGCGAGACGCATTGAACATACAGTGTATACCCCGACATATACTTGGCCTTCAGGTCTTTAGCAGAAACCTTGGTATCCTCGGCATTTTCCGACAAGTCCTCGTAGGAGTCACGAAAAGCTTCCCACAAACGGGTTAACTCCTGCCGATGGACACTCAGAGTGTGAACAGAGTGTTCCTCTTTCGGAATAGCTTGAATGAAACTGTCAAAATCGACTAAGCGATTGTAGTTTCTGGTCAAGATTCTCAATTCGGCCATTTTTTCACAATTGGGACGCAGATAAGGTTATTAAAAAACTCAGAATAAAAGGAGAACGAGAAGATAAGGATGTTCACGAAAGGGGACTACTAAATGTAAATTCCAAACAAATAGTAACAAACGAGGAAAACTTAAAATTTCAAAAAATTTAATAATAATACAATCCCAAAAAATAAGAAAAGGGGAATGTTTAAAACGATCAGTTCAACACGAAATTGATCCGAAAAAAAATGAGAGAAAAAAATATTCGTGAATACCGATATATAGGGAAAGTTATCAAATCTCAAAATAAAAGAATTAAAATCGCAATAAAAATGATTACTTAAAAAGTCAATCAATAACTATTTGTTTTTTTTCACAAAAAAAAATATATATATAAAAATATAATAAAGAAATATAATAAAATATATAAAAAATATCAAAAAAAAAATATATATGTTTTTCCTTTAAATTAAATCAGAAAAGAAATGTCTCAAACAAAACCAAAAAATAAGTCGAAAAATATAAAATAATATATTTCGCTTATTATATGGGTGCAAGAATATAAGATATTCGAAACAGCGCCCACCTTATTCTGTGACTACCTTACAGCTGTTTATAAAGAAGTACACAACAACAACACGCAAGATCAATGCACTCTGTGTTGTTTGTGTATATTTTTCCCGTTTGTTTCTATTATATTGCTTTATATTAATCTTTTATTCTTACACTTCACTGAGACACTTCACTAAATTTTATATTTTTATCTATTTTATTTATATATTTATTTCTTTTTCTTTACACTTATTTTCACACTAATATTTCACAAAATTATATGTTTTTATTTATATGTGTTTTTTTTTATTTATTTTACACCAATGTTAATTAATTAATTATCAGGTTCGAAGGACCAAAATGTGGTGGTGAGAGAGGAAATAAATAAAATAAAATATTTGGCGAAATGAGAGAAATAAAACAAGTATTAGATTTTTCTATAAAACAATATGTTTATTAAGTACACAACGTACCTTTCGGGTTGCAGGTTGGTACCGTAAATGGCCGAAAACATATCTCGAAATGTTGGCCATGATGCATAATCGCCAGAAAAGGTTGGGGTATCGCATGGGGGAAGGTGAATAGGGACAATGCTAGTAATGGGTTTCGTGGCCTTACTCTTAAGGCTGTCAGTTAATCCGTCAATAAATGAAGCGGACTAAAAATACAAGGTATATCCCGACATATATTTGGCCTTTGCGTCTTTTGTCGAGACTTCGGTGTCATCGGCATTTTCCAACAAGTCTTCGTAACTGTCACGAAAGACTTCCCACAAACGAGTCAACTCCTGCCGATGAACACCTAGAGAGTGAACCGAATGTTCCTCTCGCGGAATAGCCTGAATAAAGCCTTCCAAATCCGCTAAGCGATTGTAATTCCTATTAAAATTTCGCAATGCGGCCATTTTACTAAAATTCGGGTGTTTCTAATTAATTTATCGGGAGAAAAATTCAAATAGTGTTCGAAAATTTAAATTAATTAATCTAAAAAAAAATCAAAAAAAGGCCAAAGTATAAAAACTCCAAAGAGTAGGGTTTATCGAAGAAAATTTAAAGTTCAAAAACAACTAAATAAAAATTTCACTTTTAATTCAAATTAAAAATTAAAGAAATATTCGCGATAGAACTTTTGAAGGGTACCAAAAAATTGTAAAAAGGGGTTAGCGAAGATCTCTCAAAACAATATTCAGAAAAGGCAGTGATCAATTAAAAAATTTAAATATATTTTGATCTCAATATTAATTTCAAAAAAATCAAAAAATATTCGTTCGCAAAAGATGTTATAGGCCATTTACACTACAGCGAAATCGAGTACTTATGAGATTTCGAGCCAAATCTAGTTGATTTCAACTAGATTTCCCATACAAAACAAAATCTACTTATTTAGTAGATTACTGCTTCCTGAATTCCTACTTTCAGTTGTTTTATTTAGAATTTACAAATTTCAAGTAATAAATTAATTTCTTTTTATTTTTTTATTTTGTTTCAATCAAAAATGTTCTTAATCATGTCAAAATGTGTCTATGAGACACATATGGGAACGCTAACTATTACTTCTATTGTTGGTGAACAACAAAATTAAATATAATAATGAGTTATAATGAGGTATAATGAGTTTGCCGTAGTCTTCTAAAATTAAATAAAAATAATTTGTCCAATGTTCGGTCCATACAACACGAGGATGAATTCTCAAACCAGCCAAGGCAGACAGATATGCGACGTAGATGTTATATGTGCTCACCGAAGATATGCAGAATGTGTAAGCAGTCTTGCAGTATTTATCTCAAAAATATTTGCAACGAGCATTGTTTAAAAGTTCTAGTTTGCTTAAAATGCGAAAATAAATAAATAATATTTCATTTATGTAACTGAGAAGAAAAAATTTAATAAAATAAAAATAAGTTAACAAAATTAATATGTAAATTCTTTGTATGTGCCTCTGAGACACATTTTGACTGGATTTGTAAAAATTTTTCCTGACTTGATTAGGGTTAAACTAAAATATTATTATTTTCTTTTAAATTTCAGTCAGCTGTTTTTGTTATTAAAATGAAATCTTGCTACTGTCAAATAAATCCATTGTAAACGATGTAGGTTTCGCTGTAGTGTAAATGGCCTATTAGTAAAAAATCAATTTAAAAAATAAATTTGAAAAATCAAAATATATTAAAATAGCATTGGCATCTGTCCAAAAATATACAAAAGAAATTATCGAAACAACAAAGACGAAAATTAAGCAAAAAAGGAGTATACCGCGGCCACCTCGTCAGTGACAGACTCGAACTGTTTATAAAATATGTATGTATATAACATTCAAAACAACAACACGGCTATACTAGTATTGTGTTGTTTGTGTATATTTGTTTTGTTTATTTCGTCTTTGTTTTCGTCTTATATTTTTACACTTTACTTATTTTGTTTTGAACACAATAATGATCACTTAAAATTTTAGCACCACAAATAAAATATATTTTACATACCTTGTAAAATAATTAAATGCTACCAAACTGTATTTAAAAAAATATGAAGCGGAGAACAGGTTGTAATTTATCCAAAAACAGAAATCCAATGTGGCGATCTCGATAAAATCTGCAAATAAAATCTCACAAATATTTTATTTTATTTTAGGGGATGATCCGGTTCGAAGGACCAAATCTTGGGGTGAACGGGGAAGCGAATAAAATAAAATATTTTATCGAGGAGAATAAAAACAAATCGATTAGTGATTTCTATGTACAATTTATATTTTCAAGGACACTCAAAACGTACCTTACAATTCGGGGTGGATTTGATAATGATCAATTATTTTCTAATTCTATCAATTCACAATAATTCATAGTAATGCAGGGGTGGTTAATTACACTTTAACAAAACTTAAATCTAAACTTAAAAGTAGGGTGGCCAGCGTGAACACATACTCTTTCCAACATTTCGGCCGGTATCTCACGAATAAATGCTTCAATGTTGTCTTCCAATGCGTCAATCGAAGCGGACTTGTCTGTATAGACATGAGCTTTAACGTAGCTCCACAAAAATAGTCTAAAGGCTTTAAATCGCACGATCTAGGCGGCCAATTGAACGGTCCCGAACGTGAAATAAAATGTTCACCGAACTCGCCTCTCAATAAGTCCATTGTTACGCGTGCTGTGTGGCATGTGGCACCGTCTTGTTGAAACCACATGTCATGCAAGTCAAGCTCTTGCATTTTTGGGCAAAAAAAGTTGGATATCATCTCACGGTAGCGCTCACCATTCACAGTTACGTTACGATTCGCAGCATCTTTGAAGAAGTACGGTCCAATGATGCCACCAGCCCATAAACCACACCAAACTGTGACTTTTTCTGGATGCATTGGTAGCTTTTGCAATGCTTCTGGCTGATCTTCACTCCAAAATCGACAATTCCGCTTATTTACGTATCCATTGAGCCAAAACTCAGCTTCTTCGCTGAAAAGAATTTTTCGATAAAGTAGTGGATCTTCGGCCAACTTTCCAAGAGCCCATTCACCAAAAATTCTGCGTTGCGGTAGGTCGTTCGGCTTCAATTCTTGCACCAGCTGTATTTTGAAAGGCTTTACACCTAAATCCTTCCGCAAAATTTTCCACGTTGTTGAGTAACAGAGGCCCAATTGCTGCGAACGGCGACGAATCGATAACTGATGGTCATCATTAACACTGGTCGATGCAGCTGCGATATTTTCTTCAGTTCGCACTCTACGTAAGCGTGTTGGTGGTTTAATGTCCAACAATGTAAATTTGGTGCGAAATTTAGTCACAATAGCCCGAATAGCCGCTTCAGTGGGTCGATTAAACTGACTATAAAATGGAAGAAGCACGCGATGAACTTTCTTAACAGAGCACGCATTTTGATAATAAAATTCAATGATTTGCAAGCGTTGTTCGTTTGTAAGACGATTCATGGTTAAATTATAGACCAAACTGAAAATGTTTGACAGTGAAACGAAACACGAAACGTGCGTGAGCTGTTTAAACCAGTGTTGCTAAAAAGATAATAGCTAAAAAATAACCCTTTACTTATCATCACTGTTTACGTCTGACGATCAATAGTTCCCATTCTTCGCGACATAAACAGGATTGTTTAAACGATGTCAAATTAGCAACAGAGGGCGCAGTGTAGACTAAAGTTTTTTTTATATTTTAATATTAATGTATTTTTGACATTAAATGTTTGTTTCGTTTTATTAATTTTATTATTCTTCTTTGTAACATCCAAAGGGATGCAGCTACTTTGTTTGACAATTTTTAAGGTTTGTGCAATAATTTTAATTGTGATAATGATGTGTGAGGGTCCAAGCGGTTTCCGCAGGATAGGGATTTGCGATCATAGCTCCCTCGGAGCCTCCAGCCTCTACTTTATCAAGACCGTTAGTCCGTGACATCGTCACATCCTGCCCTGCCCTTCAACAAAACACTACGGATCTAGACTGGGGAGTCAATAAAGACCTCCCTCTCAGCCGGGGTGACTATGGCTGACCCCACCCTTTTTGGCACGACCCTTTTCTTTTCTTCTGTCCACTCCTCCCCCCTCTGTTTCTGATTTGATTGCCTTGAGCTGTGGCTGTAGCTTTCTGGACCTAGTTGTGTATGCACGGTAGCATCGGGTTGAAACCCGCAGTGTGAACGGCTCCAGGCCAGAGCTACAGCCGCCCCCGTTCCGTTAAAACCCTGGCAGGCCTCAAAGTACGTTCCTTGTCCGTCGCCGTTTAGTTGGCGGTGTAGGTTCGGTTGCGAAGGCTCTGAGCACCTGTCGCCATAAGGGCTGGTACCAACCCCCGCGTGGTCTCCCTGCTTGCATAGATAACCACGGGACCACTTATGGGTAACTACACATTGCGGGCAAGGATAGTGGCTTTGGGTGGGGACCCATTTGCAATGAATTCGAAAGCCAACCCGAGACACAAACCTGCGCTAACTCAAGTGGGCGAGCGCAAAGCATCCACTGCAATCGGTGGGCGCAACATCCTCTCCAGGCAGGCACCTGTCACAAATGCAGCTGCCCCTACCACGAAAGTTAAGGCCCAAGCATCTACTTCGGCAAAATCCCGCTTGGCACACAAGGCTCCGGCTGGAGGTGTCGCCACACCTCCCACCCTGACACCTTCTACCGAGGCACCGTCTACCTCTAAGGCTGCTGAGAATATGCTCATGAACTCTTCAGCTGCCGCTAAGGCATTGGCAGACAAGTCTGGCGCGCAGACCCATGGTAAAAATCCATCTTCGGGTATCAAAAGTACCGTGAGTGCTAGCGTTAGGGCATATAGGACTCGTAGATCAGCCATGCGAATCATTGAGTGATTTGGCTCGACCGACCCGGCTCTCCTCTCAGAGGACGAGAAGGATCGCCTTGCCTGGGCTAAGGCCCATCAAAATGATCGAACACCGCCTCTCCGATTACGACAGAGACGGCCCCAAAGAGGCAAAGATCAACCGAGCTAAACGCTCCACTCCAGCCTCCCAAACGCTCTAAGGTGACCAACCCGAATATGCCCCCTTTACGAGACCCCGTTCGTCGACTCAACCCAGACGTCCTGACCCCGGCAAAGCTTCCAAGCCTCTCAGTGAGGTATTAAAGGAAGGTCTGGCTCCATCGCTCCCACTAAGTGGAAGCTGGTGGAACACGCGCTCTTGGACGTCTTTCTTGGGGTAATGGACTCCAACCCTGGCCCTTCACCCGGCTCTCGTGATGTAGGGTGGTATCAGGTGCACATAAAGTTGGTAGCTTGTTCTGATCTCCGTTCTATGGAGCTCTATACGGAGGCTATCGGCAGGATTGGTGAAGTCCGGCCAGGAGCAGAGCTTGCTGCCGTCCCGACCAGATGCCTAACCGCCCCCGATCCAAGGCGAGAATCCATACTGAGGATCCTCAAGGCCAGTAATACTCACCTGCCCACTCACAACTGGAGAGTGGCAAAAGTTGCTGACCAATGGGGTGATTACCGCGTGGCGGTAGCCCTAATGCTAGCACCTCAATCATCCTGAATGAGGAGTCACTTCCGCTTATCAGTGCCCGCGGGGGCGTGATAAAGTATGGTTTTAGCTCAATTGAGCTAAGGGTCTACAAGTCGATTTCCGCGCTGCCGTACATACCCCAACAGAACACATCCCCGTAGATCCCGTCCTATCGCAACCCATCCCACAAGACTCCACCCATATGACCCTAACCCTGAACCCTTACGAATGTAGAAGCGTGTGCAGTCACTCTTCTCGACGCTCCTCAGCCAGCAAGAAGTCCAATTCTGAGCTGTTTGGGGAATTCTTCGACGGCATTTATATTGACGCGGCCGCAACCTCTCCGTTGTCGAACGAAGAGGACGCTGATGTGACAATGGTTGATTCTCTGGCCAATGCTGAAAGTCATCCAAATTAACCTACAACACTCCAAAACCGCCTCCGCCGCTTCGCTCCTCCGACTAGCAACCGAGAATGCAGAGCTCATTCTGGTCCAGGAACCCTGTGTCGTAGACGGCAGGGTTTGTGGACTCAATACCAAAGGATATCGCTTAGCGTATATCCAGTTAAGCCTAGGGCTTGTGTCATGGTTAAGACTAGTATTAATACTCTTATCCTCCAAAGGTTCAGCGACAAGGACACCGTCACCATGGTCGTCGAAATAAACTCGATGACCCTCTGGATCACATCATCGTATCTGGCGTATGACTATGGGCTCTCTCCCCCTCAGGAGCCCATTGGTCGACTGGTGGCGGATGCGAGACTGCGCGGAATTCCGGTCATTATCGGAGCAGATGCCAACTCCCACCATACGATGTGGAACAGTTCCGGTACCAACGACCGTGGTGAGTGCCTCTTAGATTTTATTATTAGTAATAACCTAGTTATAGCTATAGCGGGGAGATGAACCAACTTTCCTTACTTCGAACAGAAAGGAGGTTCTGGACATCACTCTGGTCAGCTCCGATTTCTCTAATAACCTTAGGGACTGGTTTGTATCTCATGAGTGCTCCTTTTCGGACCATAGATATATTACCTTCATTATCGACATGAAAGAGTCTCCTCCTGGTAAGTTGACCCTTCCGGTCAATAGGAGGACCACTAATTGGTCCATTTTTAGAGAGAAACTGCGTAGAAACCTTCCCTCTATAGTCGGTGACTATTATGACTCGTTCCGATGTGGATAGGGCTACGGACACATTATCAGCTACGCTTAGGGTGGTAGCCACATCCTCCGTCAAACCCTTGTCTTGGTGGAAATAAGAGATCGATGATCTACACCGATCTTGTGGCAGGCCCTTTAACAGGGCGAAGGCGACAGGCGAGTGGTCAATCTACAAGGCCAAAAAGAGAGAACTTAAATACGCTGTAAGGCGAGCGAAGAGGGCCTCGTGGAGGAATTACTGCGCGAGAGTTGAATCCACTGCCGAAACTGGCCGTCTTCGTAAAATTCTAAGTTCCACACACAAATCCCTTGACTGTATCCAACGACTTAACGGCTGCTGGACTACGTCCAGTTTGGAGACGGTTGGGCTTCTCCTTGACACTCACTTTTCAGGAAGTGTCACCCTCGGCGGTCAGGCCTTTTATCAGGTTAACGAACCGCCATCTGGAAACTACTCCCCATGACTCTTACCATTGGCCAAGTGCAGTGGGCTGTTAGATCTTTCAAAGCATTCAAGTCCCCAGGACCGGATGATATTATCCCGGGTGACATTCAACATGGGGAGATGATAATTCTCCCTTGGTTGCTTGCCATCTACAACGCTAGTCTTAGGCTCCTTTATATACCTTGGAGTTGGAGAATATCTAGGGTGTTCTTCATTCCCAAGGCTGGGAAACCGTCCCACACTGGGGCGAATGATTATTGACCTATTGTGTTAAATAAAACAAAGTGATCTCTTATCTCGCGGTTGGAAAAGTCCATGCACGTTAGGGAATACACTTTGGCCATTTTTTGGACATTAAGGGTGCATTTAATAACTTCGACCCGGACGCCATAGTTAAGGCTCTTGGTTCTCTGAACTTGGGATAGAATCTGGTCAGGTTCATCGAGCTTCTCCTCAAGTCGAGGATATTAACCTCCGCTGGAACACTCCGGCAATGTCGTCAGCGTAAGCAATGGCGTCATTTTATAAATTGCCGCGTTGGGAATTTGTCCGCAGACACTGTAGGACAGTTGAACTTGGCGCTGTCAATTGTACTGGACTGGTGTAGGGATTTTGGACTGTCTATTAACCCCTCTAAGACCGATACGATTCTATTCACGAGGAGATATAAAATTCCGACCTTCTCCCTTCCTAGCATATGTGAGACCAGATTCGCGTTGAGTCCCGAGGTTAAATATCTGGGTATGATCCTTGATCCCAAGCTCAACTGGAGGGCGAATCTGGCTGCTAGGAAACGTAAGGCGGCGTATGCTATTTACTGCTGTAGTAGAGCGGTCGGAACCAGATGGGGTCTTCGCACAAGGATCATGCGTTGGATATATTCTACGATCATCGAACCCAACCTCTTATATGGTGTTGCTTTCTGGTGGACTGCTCTGGACAGAAAACACAACGTGAGACTTCTTGACAAAGTCTGCGGCCATTTATATAACTGGCGCTCTGCGCACCACCCCCACGAAAGCCTTGTTCGCAATGCTCAACTGGCTTCCTACTCTGCTTCTCGCTAAGCAGGCGGCTAAGTTTGCTGCGACTAGACTTAATGCTCTGTCTCGTTGGCACATTGTACCTTCTGGTCACTCCACTATTCTGGAGGTTGATCCAGTGGTCCCCGTGAACATCGACTATCTCCCTGCTGAATATTGTCTCGGCAGAGGTTTCCACTTTCTGATTCCGAGTAGGGACGACTGGAATCCTAATACGGTTGTCCCCCGGAAGTCCTGGATATATATAACGACGGCTCTAAACTCGATAAGGGAGTTGGAAGCGGCGACTTCTCTGGGCAGCTGGACCTGAACATTTCTCTCCTTCTGGCGGACTACTGAAGCGTGTTTCAGGCGGAGGTGATGGCAATTTACCGGGCCGTTCAATGGATCTACGTCAGCGGTGCTCCTTTCACTCGCGTGTCGGTCTTTTTTGATAGTCAGGCCGCGATAAGATCTCTATCGGGTTTCGTGAACAACTCTAGGATCGTTAGGGAATGTCGCAGCTGTCTTGACCTTCTTTCTGGGTGCTTCACCATTGCCTCACTGGTGTGGGTCCCCGGGCACAGTAATATTCCGGAAAACTGTAGGGAATCCTCTTCGATCGAATTGGTTATGCCACTTGCATCGGCCAAGTTGGACATTGCGCGGAAATTCTTTCGGGACACCAACCTATCATGGGTCAATGAGGAGTCCTGCTCCACCGCTAGACTCACCTGGCCCTTGATGGATATAAGGCGTACCAACCAATTACTTGGTCTTGGTCGTGACGTCATCTCAACCACAGTGGCCGTGCTTACAGGTCATTGCGTTATGGGTAGACACGCGGAGAGAATGAGGCTCCCATTTAACGACCTCTGCCGTGGATGCAGATCCGCTGAGGAAGAGGAGACTGTTATCCACTTTCTTTGTTAGTGCCCGTCTCTTGCTAGGTGTAGATATAGGTTATTTGGCTCTGCATTTTTTGTCAGCTTGACGGAGCTATCATCTATTGATATCAAGGATATAGCTTCGTTCATCAAATTTTCTGGCTGGTTTTCCAGTGTAGGGTAGTCTTGCTTTTGATGTGCAGCCCCTGCGCTGACCAACTTCTTCCTCTTCCCTGATTCTGGTGGAACTTGGTCAGTACAGGGACTGCGTTCACCCGTGGCATCACAGCGGCCCGTTGTGCTCAAGTGAGCTTTGTGATATCAGAGCTACCACTTCGACCTAACCTAAACTAATGTTGTGGAAAAATAAATGAAATTCGGAATAAAATAACAATATAAATTTTAATTAAAATATAATTAAAACAAAAAAGAAAGTTTTTTTACTCTCTCGAGGGGAACTAATTGCAAAATAGGCAAGAAAACAAGGAATGTGTTTTGTGTCTAACATCGTGTTGGATTTTTTCTAATATTTGGATCCTTTTTTAGTGTTTAAAGCAACAGTGTTTTTTTTTGTGCTCTTCACCCCCCATACAGTCCATCGTATTAACATTTGGTCCAATCGAACCGGATTTTGGAACTGTGTTTTTTGCCTTTTTCGCTTGTGTGACCTTCATCCCAACAAGCTTCAAAGTAACCTCCAAATTATAAGGTAAGGTTGTTTTTGTTTTTCTTTTTTTTTTCTTGATTTTTTGGTGATAATTTTATATACAAGCAAAGTTCTGTTAGACTAGACAACAAAACTTTGCTTTTATATGAAATTTATAACAGTGCATATATATTTACAAAGTGGTGTGTTATAATTTCGATAGCACTGGCACACTTTGTTAATTTATCGAGTATAGGAAACAAAGTGTTCTTTTTATGCGCTGTTACCAACGTGTCTTGGCTTATAAAAAATCAAAAGGTGACTAGGATATCAAATTGTGGTGTGAATATCACGATTGATGTTCGAGTTCAACCACTCAATTTGATATCGGTTATAAGTCACTAGTGGTGTTATAATTGGTGATGGTGCGTTGGCTAAATAGCAAAGCACATTACCTTCTATAACAATTCTTCAAATCCACCGCGTACGTGAAAGGGATACCGATAAATGAGTGTTATTTACTTCTGTTATTGATATATCTGATTTTTTTTTAGCAGATCTTTAAGTAAATAAAAAGTTTAAATTTTCGTCAAAGTGAAGTGAAATAACACAGAAAATTTATTTGTGGTTTTCCGTTTAAATTTTATTCTTTATTTTTATTCATTTTTTGCAACCATTTCAATTATTTTAAGTCGAGTTATTTTTTGGTAACTTTGAAATTTTTGAAATTTCTTCAACTTTGAAAAATGAATTTTTTATTTTTTTGATTCGATTTTATATTTATTTTATTTGTTTTAAATTTAATTTATTTTATTTTAAATTTATATTATTACATTTATTGCGTTGACAAAAATTTATATATATATTTGCATATACACGTGTATGATTTGGAATACAAAGTGAAAATGAGTAGTTGGTCGGTACTACCTTTTCATCTTTGTTTACGCTGGTCACCCTAATTTAAGTTAAGTGGTGTAAGTACGCTTAAGATGTGGAACTTAAATATGAAAAGAAAAGAGAAGAAATGAAAGAATTGATCATTCTCTAGATCAATCACCGAACGAAAGGTACGTGTGTTTTTATTGTGAAATATTATTATTTGGTATTTCTCTAATCCTCTTATGTATCTTTTTCTGTGGCTTAAACAAATATTTTATTTTGGACTTTTTACCCCAATTCCCCCCGAAACATTTGGTCTTTATCAAACCGGATCAAACCAAAATAAAATATTTATTTGAGCTTTTCTTTCCAGCTATAAAGAGACAGCCATATTGGCCCAACAAAACAAACAAAGGAATTATTTTTTGGATTTCCCTCATCAATTTTGAAATTTTCCCATCAACCCGATCCCAACAAAACCCCCATTTTGATTTTTGATAAAAAGGTATGTTTTTGAATTTTTAAATAAAAAGTGCGATAGTGAAAAAAAACAAATAAAATAAAAGAAATAAAATAATTGTAAAGTGTAAGAATATAAGTGCTAAATAATAAACGGGAATATAAAGTGAATTGTTATTGCAATAATATTAAAAGTGCGTTTTTGTTGTTGGTGGAAGCAATAAGTACACAAGTGTTGGTTGTTTACCTCTTTTGTAAAGAAAACAGTTTTATTGCTTTCTGCGTGTGTTGTCAATCGTTGTTATTGACATTATTTTTTTCGCTTTTTTTCGACAATTCAGTAGTGAACAAAAAATAATAATATTCTTAAGCTATGGTCAGACTGAGTAAATATTTGAAGTAAAACATCATTATTTCTTTGCTCTAGTGTGACCATAAAATAATTTAGGGGTGCAAACAAGATTTTGAGAAAACAAATTTGTTTGCTTGCAGACAAAAATGTGTCTAATGTGACCATAGTGTGACCACCCGTGTCAAATATTTTCTAATTTTTTCGAGCAAATAAATATTTGATGGTGCAAAAATTTTGTAAGAACAAACAGTGGCAAATAACAGCTGTTGCAAGCAGTGTTGTCCACTTTTAACAATAAATTATAATTTTTTTTTATAAAATCACCAAAACGGAAAGCTTTTAATAATAAATTTTATATGAAAAGTAGAAATTAAACAAAATAGTGTAAAGACCTTTCGACAGGTTTATTAAAAGTTTTGATGCATTAGTTCATTATGAACCAGGTACGAAAATATTATTTTTTATCACATTTTTAAATGCAAGTTTGTACCAAATGAAGAATCATACATGTAATTTGTTACATGTTATAGTTATATGGAACAATAAATTGATTAACCTACTAATTTCCAAGAAAATTGCAATAATGTAAAAAAATCAGGTAAAGATCATAATTTTTGTTTAATAGACGAATGGGTTCAAATTTTTCATACGCCAATCGAAAGCTCTTTGAAAGAACTTTACTTTGATATCAATCTCAGGGATGATGATTATATTTCAAAGTTTTATTAAAGCAACAATTTAATATCTGGTCCTTCGAGACCAATATCTCCAAAACCAGTTTTCGACGGCACAACATTTTTATGTTTAAATACAGTATGGTATTAAGTTATGTATTTTATCGTTTAAACGCAATTCAGTCGTCAACACTGATGTAGAAAAGAAAACAATTAAACAGCTGTGGGAATTTAATTTATTTTTGGCAAAGAATATGGCGGCTTCTCCGCAACTTAACACAAATAATATTTTCTCATCTTCCATTTCGAATTTTTATTTATTTTTATTCATTTATTTATTTATGCTAGATTTTTTCCCTTTATTTCTGTTGTTCTGATTAAACAAATTTGTTTATTTTCGTTTTGTGAAGTTTCTGTTTTGTTTTGTTTTTGTTTTTTTAATCATGTTTACCTTTTCGTTTGTTTCTCTTTTTCTGATGAAACAAATTTTGTTTATGAGAAAATAAAAAATATTTACTTCGGTCTGACCGCAAGGAAAACATGTTTGCTCCAAACTGTATTTGATGCTGTTTCATTGTTATTTGGGAAAATAAATTTTGTCAAATATTTATCGTCAATGTGACCAGCAAACAAACTACAGAAAAATTTAATGCAAATACGAGTAAACATATTTGAAGCAAATATTTTTTCAGTGTGACCACAGCTTTACTTGTGTGGTTTCTTATAATGATCGTGTGTTTGTTGCTTTGTTTGTTGTTTTGTGTTGGTCTCAGAGAACAAAATCAATTCAGTTGATGTTTAGCACTTGATGAAGCGAGATCTCGCAACTCAACTTTTTTGAATGATTTTTTGTTTTTTGTAACTACACGCAGCAAAATGTTTGATGAAAATTGGGAATATGTTTTTTTTTATAGATAATAGGGATGGTAATGCGCAATGTATTGTGTGTTATCGCACTTCATGTCGTAATCCTTTTTTTTTATAAAAAGACATTACGAGGTTAGCCATGTATTTTACGACAACATTAAAGGGAATGATAGGACTTCAAAATTATTGGATCGTCATCAATACATACATACAAACACACATACATCAATATATTCATCAATACATACATACATCAATATATTCATCAATACATACATACATACACACATACATAAATATATTCATCAATATATACATATATACATACATACATTATGTAATAACATCATTATATAATAACATACACGCAACACAATAAACCAATTTTTTTTTAATTTTTTTATTTTCCCTGTGTACTATTCTCAGAAATTAAGTTGAATTTTGTTCTCCGCTGCTTTACCAACACAACCAAAACTATGATAGTATGTGTTTGAGCACCACTGGTTTAAAGCCGAAAGTCCATACCATGCGTTTTGCATAACATGCGTATACCGAAAAAGTAGAATCAGTGTATTTGATTGTGACAAGTTACAGAAGAAAAAGCATAATATGCATAGACGCATACAAAGTAGGATTACTTTCTACTTTTCTATGCGAATAATGCAGTGTTGGAAAATGTCAGCAGTTTTTTAAACTTGGCATGCCAAATTATATACTATTGTGAATGGTTTCTACAAATATGTTTAAATAGTGCATTACTATTTTCGCATTTTTCTTTATTTGTATTATAAAAATATTAATAAACACATATTTCATAATAAAGTTTGTTACTAATTTAAGAGGAAAATACATTAAAATACATTTTTTAACAAATTTCTTTCATGAACAAAATATGTATATGATGATTGTTTATACATATGTATGTATATGATTGTTTTTATGTACTGAGTGTCATCTATTTTGAATTTATTAATTTGTAAACAAGAAAAATGGAGGATAAATTTACTGAAAACACTCGTCTTGTGTTCATTTGAGGATTTTCGTAGGCCTTAACAGCACAATACAATGTAATTTTTGTGTAAAACTATTAATAATAAAAACAACTAATAACAATTTTTAATTTTTCCTTTCAAGAAATTAAAAATTGTTGGCAACTTTCAGCAGGAAAATTTTTTTATGAGCAGACGTCTTATTTTGATCTTATAATATTTAGCTTCTTAATTACCTCTAGATGAAGAAACTATACTCATTGTAACCGAAATTCACCCACATTTCGATTAATATTTAAATATTTGAGAATCTTTAAACTTTTCATTGAAGAAATTAAAAAATATTCAAAATTTTCCCTTTTTTAACACAAAATAAATGTTTGTTTACATTTAATTTTTTTACTTTATCTGCCAGTTTTCACTCTGTATATCTGTTGCTTCTAACACATTTGCCTCGCAAAACTTATAAAATTTTTTTCTCCCTTTAAATTGGCCTGCCCTTTTATGTTATGAGCGTTTTTCAAATGTAAACTCATAAATTTAAATAAACTCATAAATTTGTAATTAATGTCATAAATTCTTTTAAAATTACAATTTGATTTTCTATTTTTTCCAAAAATGTTCTTGTTCGCTTGTTTGTTGTTTACCACAACAGCTGATCAAAACAAAAAACCAGTCGCATAAACGCATTGTGTGTAACTTGCAATAAAATCGGCATAGAAAGCAAGATTCGCAAGGCGCATGAAAAGGATGGTATGGACTTTCGGCTTAATGCATGAAATGCATTTCTCCCGTTTTATGCGTTCTGAATTTTAAGGCACGCACAATACATTATATACGACAAATTTTTTGTTTTGATATACATTATTTCTGGGATTACTAATAACTAAGAGACCCTTTACTTTTCTTATGCCGTAGTTAAAAGGTCTAAATATTTGTAGAATTTGTCCCTCAACAAATAATTCGTAGTCCCACATATTTAAAAGTATTGAAACATCTCCTTTCTATAAAACAGGTTATAAACTTAACTAATTCCTTTGCTTGAATCTTAGTGAATGGCGATATATTTTACTCAAGCATGTAAATGGAATATGTTTGATCACACAACTCAAACCTAGACATATTTTAAATTATATTAAAATATATTAAATTATATAAACATATATAAATATATATGTCATTAGCTTGACGCACTTCTTTTTCTTATTTCGTAGCATAGTATATTTTTTTTTAAATGCTTTGGAATGTTCGCTTTTTTCTATTGACTAAAAATGTGGTTTTTATTTCTATTTTTTATTTCTATTTAAAAAAACATGGTCTAATTTTTAAGCTAAAGATGGGTAGCTTTATCTTCTTTTAATAAAAATGGATTTTTTATTTTATTTTTATTTATCTAAAATTATTAAGCCAAAGATAGATAGCTTAACATATGTACACTGCGTTTCACTTGAATAGCATACCGCACACATTGAAATTCTCCTCCCTATATCTTTGTAAGAAATAAAAATAGCGGATTGATTTTGGATTGCAGATTGTAGTGTTTTTTATAGCTTTTATTATAAAATAAAAAATATTTCGATTTATTAAATTGTTTTTAAAACACAACATAAAAAATTAAGGCTAAAGTAGGTGTCCATGCTAGCAAGACCACTGTGTGGCGTATTATTTCAGGAGCAAATCAACTCAAACGACTCAAATTAAAGAAAAAACCACCACATAACTCTGCACGAAAAGAAATGCGGTTGAAATTTTGTCGAGATAATATGGTATAGAGCCACGAGTGGAAGTGCGTTGTTTTTCTGCCGAGAAGAAGTTTAATTTGGAGGGCCCTGATTGCTACAATTATTATTTTCATGATTTGAGGAAGGAGACTCACCAGTTGGATCGATTACACAGTCGAGTCGGCGGAGTTATGGTGTGGGGTGCGATTTCCTATTATGGCACCTGTGAGCTCCAGTTTCTAAGTTCAAATATGAACGCTAAAACATATCAGGGTGTTTTAGAAAAGGCCTTTCCACAGTTTGAAAACCTTTTTGGTTCATTGCTGTCGACTTTTCAGCAAGACTACGCCCCAATACATAATGCCCGTGTGTTCAAATCGTGCATAGAGTCCAAAAATGTCAACCTTTTGATTTGGCCACCATACTCGCCGGACCTAAACATAATAGAGAATGTTTGGGGATGGCTGGCCAGAAAAGTTTACGAGCATGGAAAACAATCTTCAACCAAAGCAGAACTTATTGAGGTCATTCAACGGGCATGTACTTCAATTTCTCTCGACTATTTGAAAAATTTGTACGAGTCAATGCCTAATAGGATATACGAGGTTATTCTGAACAAGGAATTCAACTCACTACTAGAAACCCATATTTAAATTTTAGTTTTTATAAGAAAATAAATAAAAAATAATAAAACTATTAAAAACCTTAATAAAAAGTAATTTTTCTGCATTTATTAAAATATGTGCTATTCCAGTGAAACGGAATTTGCTTGTCATTTTTTGAGTATTTTTCTTTTTTATGTTTTGTTTTAAAAACAATTTAATAAATCGAAATATTTTTTACTTTATAATAAAAGCTATAAAAAATACTACAAATGCAATCCAAAATCATCCGCTATTTTTATTTCTTACAAAGATATAGTGGGAGAATTTCAATGTTTAAAGTGTGCTATTCAATGAAATGAAAATCAAAATAGCGTATATTACTAAAGCTGTGGTCACACTGAAAAAATATTTGCTTCAAATATGTTTACTCGTATTTGCATTAAATTTTTCTGTAGTTTGTTTGCTAGTCAAATTTACGGTAAATATTTGACAAAATTTATTTTCCCAAATAACAATGAAACAGCATCAAATACAGTTTGGAGCAAACATGTTTTCCCTGCGGTCAGACCGAAGTAAATATTTTTCTTTTCTCATAAACAAAATTTTGTTTCATCAGAAAAAGAGAATCAAACGAAAAGGTACATACATATGTATGATTAAAAAACAAAACGAAAACAAAACAGAAACTTAAAAAAACAAAAATAAACAAATTTGTTTAATCAGAACTACAAACATAAAGGGAAAAATATAACATATATAAATAAAAATTCGAAATGGAACATTATTTGTGTTAAGTTGCGGAGCAGCCGCCATATTCTTTGCCAAAAAATAAATTAAATTCGCACGGCTGTTTAATTGTTGTCTTTTCTACATCAGTGTTGACAACTGACTTGCGTTTAAAAGATAACATATAAAATATATATATACTGTATATATACATACAAATTTTGTGCCGTCGAAGACTGGTTTTGGATATATTGGTCTCTAAGGTCCAGATATTAAATTGCTGCTTTAATAAAACTTTGAAATATAATCATCCCTGAGATGGATATCAAAGAAAAGTTCTTTCAAAGAGCTTTCGATTGATGTATTAAAAATTTGAACCCATTCGTCTATTAAACATAAATTATAATCTTTACCTGATTTTTTTTACAGTATTGCAATTTTCTTGGATATTAGTACGTTAATCAATTTTTTGTTCCATATAACTTTCTGTAGTAAATTACATGTATGATCTTTCATTTGGTACATACTTGCATTTAATAAATGTGACAAAAAATAATATTTTTTTGTTCCTGGTCCATAATGAACTAATGGATCAAAACTTTTCATAAACCTGTCGAAAGGTCTTTACACTAATTTTTTTAAGTTCTACTTTTCATATAAAATTTATTATTAAAAGCTTTCCGTTTTGGTGATTTTATGAAAAAATTTTATAATTTATTATTAAAATTGGACAAGACTGCTTGCAACAGCTGTTATTTGCCACTGTTTGCGCTTACAAAATTTTTGCAAGATCAAATATTTATTTGCTCGGAAAAAGGAGAAAATATTTGACACGGGTGGTCACACTATGGTCACATTAGAGACTTTTTTGTTTGCAAGCAAACAAATTTGTTTGCTCAAAATCTTGTTCGCACCCCTAAAATATTTTATGGTCACACTAGAGCAATGAAAAAAAATGATGTTTTACTCAGTCTGACCATAGCTTAACACTTTTCTATGGCTGTAAACAAATAAATTCTCCCAACTTATTTTCTCTCTCTTACTCCCTAATACACAACCAAAATATTTTTGTTAACCCCTAGTTTAATACCAAATTGAGTATTGTTGTTGTCCAATAAAAGGCAACAAATACCTAACGTATAATGTCGAACAAAATTTTTGATCAAATAACTCATAATCACTCTAAAGAAGAGTACAGCAGTATGATCATGAATTTATCGAACATTTACTTTTGTTGCATGATTAAAAAGAAAATGAGAATTTAAGCGTATGATTTAATCATGAGCAGCAATGAGTTTGCAGTTCTCTGATAAGCACATATCTATTAGCATTAAACTGTTCGATTGGGTCGGTTGACCATATAGGAACTTGCGATAGTACGTTATGCGCGCGCTTTTCCCGGCTTAAATGTCGTAGTGTATAACCTTTTCTATCAAATACCTGAGATAGAACTCTTCCTATTCCACATCCGCTTTCATCCAGTAGTCAAATGACAACTTTTCCTTTGGGACTGGGAATGGAAAACTAATGCGACACACAGTTCCTTCAGAGTCGTTCCAATGGTTACCTATTACATTTGCAAAGTTTGCCACAATTCAAAAAAAAAAATTCGCAACTGCTATGCTGTATGCCGTAACGAGATGATCCTAATACTTTACCTGCTTTTGAACTAGTGGACAATTCTTCGTGCTGAGCTTTAATAAAGGCGTGGATATCCGTTGAAGAACTTCTGGTAATTTTTTTTACATTTAAGGCATTCATTAAGTCTGTTCCTATTTTGAGGGGACATGTTCTTTTATAACACTGTTCGATTTGTTTTTTTAATAACAGAGAATGTTCTTTTAATCCAATCGGTGGCTGAATGGAAGCAGTCAAACGAGTATATTTGCGATCTTTATCGGAATTAGAAAAATTCATATTCTCCGTTTTTTTCAGGCACGTATTGGAATTGGAAAACTTTGTTACTTAACATAGATTTAACTTAGATTTCCGAATTACGCAGTTGCAAAGCTAATACAAAGCAATTCATATTTGCTTTAGTTCGGATTCCTCAGTTTGTAATAAATCCCTGATCCAATGTGCAATTGCTATCTTAGAAACTATATCAGAATATGCAGTTCTGTTCTACACGTTAAGATAATTTCACAAAATTAGTTCAGTATTAATCATATACGATTCTGCTACAAATTAAAGTGACGTAAGGCATAGTGTAATAGCATTTAAAGGCTTTAAGAATGGTTAGAGTAGAACTATATCTGAGTAAAATTCTGAAAGAAAATTTTATGGGTTTATGTTTTGTAAATTATATTTGTTTTTATTAAGTAACATTTTAAACAAATAAGTGTTTACATTGTTGTACTCTTTGAAATAATCTTTTAAGAGTGAACACCGGCTCCTACATTATGTACATATATATGTGTATACAACTTAAATATTAAACAAACAGATACAATGTGAATTTCGGTTGACCTCACTTACATATTAAAGTGAGCAAAAATATAAGTGAGAACAACGAAGATAGAAAATGAAAATTAAATTAGATATTTTTATATAATTTACATTATAAGGAAAAAATTATAGAATATCTTACAACACAATTTTTTAAAGTTTGAATTATGTAGTCATCAATTTTTGGTTACAAGTCTCTTACATCTGGTAAAATCATCTTAATGAATATTAATGTGTCATTAATGTTGTCAAAACTATTATTTGTGCATGCTCTAACAATTTCTAAGAACAGTCAAGCTTAAATAAACCAAGATTATTTTTAATATATCAATTGTATGACTAGTGATGGAATTTTTTTTTATGATCATAAATATTATATTTTTTATATTAAATTAAAAGTGCTACTTTTAGTTTTTTTCTTGAACATATCTGCTAGTAGCGAAGATTGACTTTTTGTAAAAGTGTTAATTGCAATTTACATGTGTAAATCGTTGGGGACCTTATTTAAGGATCAAAAATAAATAATATGAAATAATAATATTACCTAAAACTGATTATTGTTCTAGACATAAGGTACAACTTTCGAAAACAATACGTGGTCGTCATTTTACTAACTGCTGATGAACTATGTGTAAAAACATAACCGTATCATTAAATTATCTAAAAATACGCTGGGCATCGAATACATATATTCATCATGTAAATTATTCACACATATAGAATAAAGTACGCTATTTATATAAATTTATATTTACTGAAATATATCGATGCAATTTGAATTAAAAGGCCTGCCTTAAAACAACGTGTGGTTTTTGATGTCGAATTTATTTTAAAAGCTGATGTGCCCTCTGATTTGCTACGGCTATTCTCGCTTCGTTTGACTCTGCCTATAATAACAAAAAGAAAATTACAAAATATGTAAATGGGCATATTTTATCTTACTTTTCTGTTGATTCTGTCTATTTGTCTGTTTTGATTTTCTAGTTCCGACCCCATGTCCAGAGCCATATTTCGTAGATTTCCAATCATTGTGTTCACTTGGCCCATATTCTCTTCCATTTCATCTTCTCGTGCGTCATTTGTTATTCTGAAAGGAATATGTTTTTAATTGCACTAAGTTCAATCACTGGTCTTTTTAATAGTATTATTAAAATAAAATATTTATAAAAGCGGTAAATTTTTTTTAGTTCTGTGTTATAATCCGTGTTTCTTGTAAGTACATTAAATGTGTCCGCCTTACTATAGTTAAGCTAACGTTTAAATAATATTACAATCCAATATTACAAATCCTATGTCATTACTGTGACTTCTATTCGTCCTTAAAAAGACGAAATCAACTCCTCCCCAATAAGGTACCCGTTCAAAATGGCTTTTCCTGAGAGGATTGTTTGTTATATTTCTCTGATTAAAAAGTATTATTATGGGAATAAAACAAAATCAAAAAAATAAGAAGCAAAACCAACAGACATCAACAAAATGAACAAATCGTACGGTTACCGGAATTACACAAACAAATACGTTAAAATTACGGAAAGAAAAAAAAAACAAAGATCGAAAGACAAAAAAATCCATAAAAGATCGTACAGATACAAGACATAAAAATAAAGGAATAAAAATCAAGCGAAGAATAATGTGGCCACGCCCTCAAGCGTTGTTAGTCAGTGATGAGACGTGAGTCTATGATTAATAACCGAGAGTTGTAAATAACATTGATAGCGTAGTGTTTTCAGTTGAAGTGCGTTGTTATTTAAATTAACATAAAATATCTCAACACTAATGAACTAATCACTCTTAATATACATAGGTAGTAAGGTTAGTATTACTATCAATATTAGGGAGGAAGTGTTGGACATAACATAATTTGGTCCCAGAATGGGATGTCCATGACGAATACTGCTTCTCGAATCATGACATATTACTTACTCCATATTGCATTAAAAATTCATCGGGCACTACTCGATCATATAAGATTTCTGAACAAAATGAAGACAATCTGGACAGTCTTGGACAAATTAATCAATTTAATTACTGATTACTCTATTTAAGTCTTCCGAAAGGAGTTGTCCACTCCGGAAAAGAAAATCCTCTCAAAAGAAATAATGGACTGAGAAATTCGGGAACTGGGAAAGTAGTTCGAATACCTTTTAATTGAACGAAACGTAAAAGACTTTCAGTGACGCGTTTCCGTCAAAGCGCTGCGAGTACAATAAATTGGTACGAAGGGTGGAATGGAATTTTTGCGAACAGTCGGACAGAGTCAAGCACGAATCTAAGAATAAGTAAGTCCTGGCCAACTCCTGTGTATATAAATATATATTTTAGATTTTTCAACTCAAGAGCTGTATTTTCTCTACGCCACACAAATCTCCTGCCGTCTGATTAAAAAATTATTCTTCTGATTTATTAAGACTTCTGGAATACTGTGATATTTACGGACGAAAGTAAATTTAATATTTTCGGATCAGACGGCAGGAAATTTGTGTGGCGTGGAGAAAATACAGCTCTTGAGTCAACTTTAAAACATGGTGGTGGTAATGTGATGGTTTGGGGTGCCATCTCGGCAGGAGGTGTCGGAAATACTCGTTTTCGTTGAAACTACAATGGACAAACACAATTATTTGAATATTTTAAAAGAAAATTTGGAAGCTAGTGCAACGAAATTAGGAATGCTAGGGGATTTTCTGCTCGTTCACGATAATGACCCAAAACATAAGGCCAAAATTTTAAGTGAATGGTTAAGTGAAAACGTAAAAGAAGTGCTTTCTCATCCTCCTCAGAGTCCAGACCTTAACCCCATAGAACATCTATGGGGAGTTTTAGAGAAAAAATCCGTCAGCATACAATCACTGGCAAGGAAATGCTCAAAAACGTTATTACCGAGGAATGACAGTATATTGGTCAAGAAATTACTAGTAAATTAGTATTGTCAATGAAGAACCGTTTAAATGAGGTTATTAAAGCCAAAGGATATACACCCGTTATTAAAATTTAAGGTATAAATATCATTCTGTAGGGATAATTTTTGAGTTTGGCTTCTGAAGTGTTTCTTAAGTTTTGTTAGTTCAATAAAATTTATTTCTGTTTAACCTTTATGTGTTTGTATTTGTGTAATATGCCTGCTGCACTTTTTAAAAGTCAAGTAGGTTATCTAATAGTTTTTTGGAGCTGGGCTATAGTAGAGACCATATCCAGTTTTATATGGTTTGAGATATAACCCTTTATCCATTGCAATTCCCATATATCTATTATGACAGTTAGTTTCCGCCAATTTCTTTTCCATTTTTGATAGCATTTACTGCTTTGACAATAGCGGATCCTCCACTTGCTAAACCACCAAGCTCTGACGATGCTGTTAGTACGGGAATAAGTGGAAGAAATCCTCCAATTTTCGGTACAGGTATAACTCTCGGTATTATAATGTTTGCTCGTCTTTTCCCTTTAAAATTCGAATGAATAGCCTTTTGAGCTATTTTAACAGCATCATTTATATCAAGGGGTTTCTATTCTTTCAATTGTTTTAAAGTTTTTCTCACAGTAGCTGCGATTAATTTCTTATCATTTATTCATTTTTCCTTTTCTCATTCTTTTTAAGTTCTTTCTTTTCTTATTTCTCTGCTCCTTCAAACCTAATCCAAATTTCACTTTAGCTTTCATAGCGTTTGTCACAAACCACGCGTTAGCACGTTCTTTGATATCACTATCTTTAGCTTTTACTCTTTGCCAGGCCTTTTCAGCTAATATTTGATCTGCTTGATGCCTTGTGTCTGTATCTTTTGATTGTGAGTATGCAATATCGTGTTCTTTACAAGCTGCGTCTAATAAATATATACTTATCTCCTCTTGCTAAACGTTTTTCAAGTTTTGTACCAGGTCCACAAAACTGATAACCAGGTAGATGTAATTCAACAGATAATTTATTTATTAAGTTGTTTACAAATCCTCTCCTCATTTTACACTGGCTGGGTTTTTGTTTTGGCTGTAGATTATAACAAATTTTTTTTTCGTTACTTTTATACCTCTTCTCAAAAATAACTGAAATCTAGACGATCTCCTATATATACACCAATTTAGACGATCACTGTTTCAGTATGGTAATTTTTTGATATTGATTTTGATCTGATCACGATTTACTTTATATATGATCACGATCTGCTTTATATCTCATCCCGATCTGTTTCATATCTGCTCACGATCTACTTTATACTTGATATTAATCTACTTTTTTGGTTTTGTCTATTTTATTTTTATTTCTTTATTTTTTTGTCATTGTCATGTTTTAGATAAACATGTTCTACCTCAATGTTTAAATTGTTTATTTGATCAGCTAGATCACCATATATTTGTGATATATATATTTTTTTACAGTTTTTTTTATTTTCTTTCTATCAGTATTCCTTTTTTTATTTTTTTTATTTTTATTTGGTTACTGCTTTATGTATACTGTTTTGCTTGTAATTCTAGCTTATTTATTATTATTTTTGTTTTTTGTTTTTACATTTTAGATATATCTTTATTCTTTTATTTCTTTTATATATAAATAATTTATACTGTTTGTTTATTTATTTATTTAATTTATTAAAATGAATAATTGTATGGCATCAAAATGCATTCTAAGGAAAGAGGGTGAACGCCAGATTTCTTGCTGGTTATGTGATAATTTGTTTCACATTAAGTGTGTTGGTTTGCTTCCTCGCACCACGGACCAATTAGTGGATAGTTCCTTGGGTCTACGTTGGTGTTGTCCTAAATGTAAGGTGGTGGACATCCAATTTTATAAATTTTTTATGGAAACTCGTCGTGAGTTTACTGAGATGCACACTGAATTTGCATCTCTTTTTGCTAGATTTCGTCGGTTTGAGGAATTATTTTCAAAGTATGGCCTTTTAAATAATTTGCTCGAATCGAAAAAATTTTTTGGCCCTCTTTCTTCTGAGGCTCCTGGCCATGTGGTGCAAGTTTCTGTGCCAGGGGAAACTGCGCAATCAATACATTGTCCACTGTTATTCCTATTGTGGACATTTGTCCATCTATTGCTGATAACCCAGCTAGCAGTTCTATACTGTAAATTTAGTTGAACTGAGTCAAAAGTCTACTCTATCTCCTTTACCTCTAGGTGATCTCACTTCTCAAGCATCTTCGAAACCGTCTTCTATTTCGTATTCATCTGTAGTGTCCGCTAGTTTAGATACTTCTGCTCCAAGGGAATTGGTTATAGTTAAACATAAAAGGACTATTTTTGTGTCTCGTCTTTCATGTGATACTTCAGTCGATGATATAAAATGTTTCGTTAAATCGAGGATTAGGGAATCTTTTGAGTTTGGTTGCTGTAAGATGAGGCGTTCTTTGGATAGCAGCATTTCTTCGTTTAAATTATATGTTGCCGATGAGAGATTTGGTGAAATTGTTAATCCTGCGTTTTGGCCACAGTGTGTATTGGTACGGGATTTCGTATTCAGGCTGGGCCATCGTAGGAAAGGTGCTAATTTGCCTGGTCCTATTACTCAAAAAAACCAACTTCGAAATCGTCGTTTAATTTCAAAATTGCTTATCAAAATGTTCGCGGACTTAGGTCTAAACTTTCTTCGCTTTATAATAGTAGCTTTGATTTTGAATTTGATGGAATTGCTTTTACTGAAACTTGGCTGAATTGTAATATTTTTGATTCTGAGATTAGTAATTTTAATATTTATAGACGGGATAGGAAGTCTAAAAATGGTGGTGGTGTTCTTATTTCCATTTGCTCTAAATACACATCTGAATTGATTGACTTGTGTTCTTCTGAGGATATTGAGTTTATTTGCGTTAAGGTCTATAATCGCGGACAGTCTATATACATTACTTGCTCGTATATTCCTCCCTGTTCTGACATTCATATCTATAGGGCTCACTTCGATTTGATTTCTAGAGTAATTGATTCAATGGGACAAGAGGGGATTATAGTAGCCCTTGGTGATTTTAATCTTCCGCATACATCTCGGAATTTTTCACCTGAGACTGGCTCATTGGTGCCATGTTCTTCAGTTCCATTCTATGATGAAATTCTGTCCGCTATGTGTGATCTAGGTCTTTTCCAGGTTAATGGTGAATTGAATTCAATGGGTAGAATTTTGGATCTTGTATTTTTGGAGGATCCAAGTATTTCTTCTTTATTTCGCATTGATCCTATATCTATTCCTAAGGATAGTTATCATCCTACGTTGTTACTTTCTATTGAAGTTGATCTTTGTTTACCTCCTATAATTAATCGCTCATTTGGTGATGAGGGGCGTTTTAATTTCCATCGTACGGATTTTAGTCGTTTAAATACACTACTATCCTCTGTAGATTTGTCGTCTGTACTTATTTCACCACCATATGACTCTCTTTCACTTGACAGGATCTTAGATGGCTTTTATGAGATATTATTTAAATGTTTTAGGGAGTGTGTTCCATTTGTAAATAGTCGTTTGGAGCGTTCTGGTCCTCCGTGGAATTCGGCTAGACTGTCAAGGTTAAGGAACAGAAAATCGATGTTATTTAAGAAGATTGTTAGATCAGGTACTGTTATTGATTATGCTCTTTACTCTAGGGTGCGTGCGGATTATCGTAGAATGAATCATTACTGTTATGAGGAATATATGATTAGTCAGGTCGAACTTCGCTAGCGATCCTAGGTCGTTTTACGACTTCGTTCGAGCTAAACGTAAATCATCTTTGTTTCCGACTGAGATGTTTTATGGGGGCGTATCATCCTCTAGTTACCTCGATATTTCGAATATGTTTGCTGACTTTTTTCAGTCTACTTATAGGCAGTTGGACTCGGGCCCTGACCTGAGTAGCGGCTTTTCGTATCCTTATTCAGTGGGAAGTGTCTCTATTTCTAATATATATTCATTTGATGAGGAGTCTGTTCTTGAGTCTTTGTCTGGACTAAAACTTACATACTTGCCGGGCACTGACGGGGTACCGGCCTGTATTTTAAGAAAGTGCGCTGTTGTCTTGAGTGATCCTTTGACCTTTATATTCAATGGGCTTCTGAGGGCTGGTCATTTTCCATCTATTTGGAAGAGTTCGTTTATAATTCCTTCGCATAAGTCGGGTAATAAGTCCAATATTTCCAATTACAGGGGTATTGCCAAACTCAGTGCTATTCCCAAGTTGATGGAGAAACTGGTGACGGATTATCTCTTTTTTAATACGAGATCTTTAATATCCCCTTTCCAGCATGGTTTTTTTAAAGGTAGGTCGACTGTCACTAATCTTCTTGAATTTACTACACATGTTTTCAGGGGTTTTCTTGCCAGAGCTCGGACTGATGTAATTTATACTGATTTCAGTAAAGATTTTGATAGGGTTGATCATACAATTTTGCTTCTTAAACCTTCATTCATCGGTATTCCTGATATTCTTCATCGTTGGCTAGACTCCAACCTCTCCCTTACTGTTTTGATTGTTTCTTAATGATCTTCCTTGTGCTATTTCTGATTGTAATATTCTGATGTATGCTGACGACGTTAAATTATTTTATACTTTTGATGATGATCATGGTCAGGCTGTTCTTCAGCGAAATATTGATTTGTTTGTAACTTGGTGCAGAGTTAATTTAATGGATCTTAACTTGAAAAAATGTAAATGCATGGTTTTCTCTCGTGGGGGCGTAATTTCGTCCACTTTTGTGATTAATTCTTGCCCTTTGGAAACTGTGCCTACATTTCTTGATTTGGGAGTATTATTGGATATGAAACTGTCTTTTATTGATCATATTAGTATGATGATTGGCAAGGCTCGGGCTGTTCTTGGTTTTGTGAAAAGATGGGCTAGGGAATTCATTGATACTTATATAACAAGACTGCTATACATTTCACTTGTTAGACCTATTTTGGAGTATGCGTCTATTATTTGGAATCCATACCATCGTTGTCATAGTGATTCAATAGAGTCTGTGCAGAAGCAGTTTTTATTATTCTGTTTACGTGGCTTAGGATGGGATTGTGCCAATGGGTTTCCGTCATATGAGGCTAGATTAGATTTGATAAAACTTCCAACTTTAGAACGTAGAAGGGCTGTTTTAGGGGTTTGTTTTGTTTTTAATCTGGTTAAAGGTGATATCGATTCTGAGGTTTTGCTTTGTAACCTGAATTTCAGTATTCCAGCAAGATTTTCACGGTACTATCGTCCTCTTTCTTTAGATTTTTATAGAACGAACTATGGACGTAATTTTCCTTTTCGTAGATTATGTAATGATTTTAACTTATATTATGATTTTAATTGTAGTGTTTGTAATATAAAACGTAGCTTATATGCTGGCTTTAATTTGTAAATTATTATTTAAAAATGTATTTTCGTTCTTGTCATAGGTAGGTCCTGTTTATTGTTACTTTATTCAGCTTGTGATTAAGTTCTGTAGCTGATTTATGTTCTCGCTGCCATTACTTTTCCCTTACCCGCTACAGTCCGGACTGTAGTGTGTTCGTGTCCCTACGTAATGGGGACGAGATCAGTTTAAAATTAAAGATCCTTAAAACATAAAAAAATAAAGGAAAACCACACAGGTGTACATCGCTTTTCTATTTCTTCAACAATTGACTATGATAAAACGTGACAAGACTTTATTATCTCAAGAAAATGATCACACACTCATTCTGTCCGTCCAATCATTCGTTTGAACAGCAATACAAATAAAAGGAACAAGAAGAAGCAGGCATGTACCAAATTTTGTATGGAAAAAGTGCCCCAGAACGTACATACATTTTCACATTACATGTTACAAACCTATCGACTAACCGACCATTGCGGACTGTAGCGTACGCATGCACCAAATTTTGTATTGAAAAATTGGTCCAGAAATGCCATAAACATACTATTCTTCCCTGTACAAGATTTGTTTGCATAGAAGTATTGGTGTTCCTTAGTTTTAACGATTTTTCCTTTATAAGCAGCTATAAAGTGAAATGTTTTAATTTATACTGAAAATATAGATTTCAAGCTTCAATTTACTATTAGAGATCATTTTTGCCTTAACTTTATTGAATTAAATTTTTTGCTCACTGTATATATTAAAATAAAAAGAAAACTTACAGTGTGACCACTAACTAAGACTGCCTATTCATGTTATTATCCAGCTATTAAAAACGAACAGATGGAAGTTGATAATCTCATCGAGGTAATATGTCAACAGTTCGAGATCAAAGAGCAAAAGGAATTCTCCAGAAACGTGTATGGCAAATAAGTGACACCATCCGTACAAAACTGCTGTCAAAAGACATAGCATTAGAAAAAGCCCTTCAAATCTGTCAAGCCACCGAACTAGCACAAAAACAAACCGCAGAAATACATAGCGAAAGCTATAAAAATGTTAATATTTTAATATGCTCGCTGTTCACTTTAATTTTTTTATTTTATTTAATTGAAAAAAAATGAAAAAACTTGTACTATATACAATATTTGAATGCGTTAGAATCTAATTTCCAAACATCTACAGTGTGTGACACAAATGTGTAAATGATGTCCTAATATTTACACTTTGTGACAAAATATTTTAGGTACAAAGTATATTAACAAAAGTTTTGTGATTTTGAAACCGATATTTTTTTACGATTTTTTTTAACTAACCAAATAAAACATAAACTAATTTATTCTTCAGAAATATAAAAAAATAAAATTTAATTCATTTACACACTTTTGTCGCGAGTTATTAAAATCACAATTTCAGTACTTCGTATATCCTCCCTTGGAATCTATAACTGCCTGAATTCTGAAAAGCATACTCTCTACCAATTTTCGACATTCTTCTTGTGTTATCGATGACCAAATGTCATGACAGCGCTGCCAGAGCCCAGTTGTGCTTTTAAAGCTGTGCTGGTAATTATAAACCCGACGTTTAAGTATTCCCCATAAATTTTCAATCGGGTTTAAATCCGTTGACTGTGGAGGCCTGTCCAATAAAGAAATTTTGGCAGTTTCGAAAAACACAAAGGTTTTTTAGCCTTGTGCTTAGGGTCGTTATCTTTTTGCATGACAGAGTTTTCAACATTTCGACCCCAAGCAGTTAGACTATCCATATACGATGACTTTATAATGTCGATATACATTTCGGCATTCATATTTCCAACTATTTTATGAAGTTTTCCTACTCCTTGCACACAAAAACATCCCCAAAACAGCAATTTTTCACCACCAAATTTCATAGTTGGTACAACATCGCGGTCCGTCAAAGGTGCATTTGGCTTCCTATAAACATATTTAGGCCCATCGGGACCAAAAAGGTTAATTTTGGACTCATCTGTCCATATTACTTTTCCCCAGACATCCAGTTTTGATATTTTTTTGCAAATGCTAACCTAAATGATTTGTGTCTTTCGGTTAAACGTGGGTTTTAACCCTTTTTCTTGCATGAAAACCACATTTATTTATTTCTCTAAGAGCTGTTCTCTTAGATATTTCAATTTGGTAGCATGAAGATAACTTTTGTTGCACTTCTTCTGATTGTTGCACTTCTTCTTCCATTAGCTTCTTCTGATGCAACTAAACGTTGTACCGTGCGTCTATCCCTTAGCTAAAGGATTGAATTGTGTCCCAAACGTGGTGCTGGGAAAGTCAAACCGCTCCTTTTATATATATTTCCTACAGTTTTAAATGAAATATTAAATTTTTGGGAAATTTTTTTGTAGGAGAGACCATTTTTTAGCTCATCTATGACACATTTTTCGACTTTGTTGCTAATCTTCTTCATGATTAAAAAATCCTTGTGAAATAATAAATAATTAGGTTTATGATTAAAAATATGATCTTATTTAATATTTAAACATTAACACACTTTCACCAACGAAATTGTTTAAATTAATATTTTTTAAATATTAAAAACGTGTTATTTTTTAACTTTTTTCCAGCGAGTCAGAATAGTGCAAATCAGTTTTTAACTTTCTGATCTCGTGGTATCAAAGTACCATTATTCCACATGACGATTTTTTGTATTACCGTATTTCACAAGTTGATCTTTACATTGAGTAAACAAAAGTTACCATATGAATAACAGTTCAGCCAAAAATTAAAAATATAGATATTTAAAAATTCATTTACACATTTATGTCACACATAACATAGTTATTCTATTGTGCTCTGATCCTTTTTTCAACCCCAAAAATGCCTGAAAGTTTTTATGAAAATATAAAAGATTAGCCTTGATTGGCTAATAGCAACTGAACGAGTCTTTAAAATATACTAGATCGATTCTGATTGGTCAATAGCATCTGAACGAATTTCGCTGAATTCCTTGCTTAGAAACTTCATGCTCATTGGCCAATCAGTACGTTGCTATATGCTACAAATATTTCCAGTGTTGGTAAAAGGATCATGTGTTACAAGTAATTACTCTCCAGTGTTGGTAAAAGGATTATGTGTTACAAGTAATTACTCGTTACAATATCGTACAAAAATTTAATAAATCCAAAAGCTTTGATTGTCACAATTGTGGAAAATCGCACAGTACGCAATTTTCACTACGAAAGCTATGCAAGGCAAAGACAAAATATAAATTCACCAAAAGCAGGGATGTTGATTTTTGTGAACAAACAGATTATAAACACAGCGATACAGAAAGCGACGTTGACAGTGAGTGCTGCCAGCGACGTGAAACTATTAATTGGTTGTGTTACGAAAAATAATAGAATAGAAAAAGTGAAATTTACGGAAACTTTAACTATCGGACAGAAAAATTATGATATTAAACTTGATACTGGTGCTCAGTGTAATGTTCTGCCAAAAAGTGTGATCGATTAGCTTAAAATATTTAATAAAGAAATAAGCATTAAACCTTGTCATTTGGAAACCATAAAATGAAGGTTGTAGGCGAGGTTTCGTTAACATACAAAATAGGCCAGAAAATGTCCAAAATTTATTTCAAAATCGTGAACGAAAACGTAAAACCAATACTCGGGGCAAACTCGTGTAAGAAACTACACTTAGTAAAAAGAGTACAAGAATTAGAAATTGCCGAAAATTTATTTGAAGGTCTTGGGTGTATAAAAAATTTTGTTTACGAATAGACTTAGTTGAAAACACAAGTTTTGAAATTTCCCCAGCCAGTCTAGTAGCATTTAAAATTCAAAAGCAGGTAAAAGCCGAACTTGCTAAAATGGTAAACATGAGAGTAATAGAATCTACTAATGTACCACCACCCGCAGTATTTCCAATGGTAGTAGTACGTAAAAATAACAAAATTAGGATTTGTATAGATTCCCTCAGTCGAGATTGTATTAATAAAGTCAATAAAGAAAAGGATGAGAATCTTGAAATTCAAACAATATTGTCAATTTGTGGCAAGGAGTTAGAAACTTAAAAGCGAGAAACAGATGCTGGCAATTATGCCAAAAGTTGAAAGAGCTAATTCGAAAAGATTGGCCAATGTAAAAAGGAAATTTGCTTATCGAGTTGAAACAATATTGGGATTTTAGGGATGACGAGTATGTTGTTTTTATTGACAGCTACTCGGGCTACCTCAAGTTTAAAAACTGAGCGAAACAACTAAAAAGCAAGTAATTTTATTCCTAAAAGAGATTTTCTCCACGTTTGGTCCCCCTCTTACTTTAGAAACTGACAAGGGTCCTCAATTTTCAAGCAGTGAATTTAAACTCTTTTCATCAACTTGGAAATTCAATCATCGCACCAGTTCGCCGTATCACCCAAGTGGAAACGGTTTGGCAGAAAAGGCAGTGTAGATTGCAAAAAATATACTTAGAAATCAACATATGACAACAGCGATTACTATTTAGCACTACTACATGGACACGCCACGTGGTAATCATGGTTCACCCTCTCAACGCCTCTTTGGCCATACAACGAGAAGTATACTACCAATATCAAAAGAAATACTTCTTTCATGAGAAAGCCAAAGAATATCAAAATATTTGAAAGACGGGAGAGATAAGCAAAGCAAGTATGCAAAGCGTGGTGCAAAAGTCAGTCCTCCCCAATTTACTGAAGGGGATACAGTAGTCACTAGAACGCAAAACCAAAGTACTTTGAACCCAGCAGTAGTTAAGGCACAAATCCATCCTCGTTCTTATGTCATTGAAGATGTAAATAGAAATCAGCAGATGTTGTTGCTGATTCTTCAGGTCCATCCAATGTCTTTCAATCACCAAGCTTTAAAGAGGAACCACCTCTCGTCCTTAGAAGATCATCCAGAATAAAAACTGAACCACAACGTCTTCAGTATTGTTAACTCGTATTAAAAGAAGAGAGATGTGAAGATGTGCACAAATTGTGTTGTTACTATTATTTACTACTCTGTAATATAACAAACTCTGATTGGCAGTTACACAGGCTCAATAAGCTACAGTTTCATATTGTTGTAAACTTAATTCTTTTTATAATAAATCATATTAAATATTTAACAAAATAATATATTTTGTTTACAGAAACCTTGTAACCTGGCAAGAAAATCCGGTAACACGGAGCACTGGAAGAACTATAAAGTATCTCTAGGTAACTACAAGAGAATTCGGTGACGTGCTAAGAGAGATTATGTGGCAACATGGAAACTATAAATGAAATCTCCTCTTTGTACCAAGTGTATTGTCCAGGTGCATTGCTCATGGACCAACTCTGAAAGGGAAACTCTGGAAATTCTTGTGCACAGGAGTCTTCCTTCAATTCTGACTGTAAATGCAATAAAATGAACAATAGATGGATTTAAACCGTTTAAATTTCCGAAATCTGTCTGGAATCGATTCACATTGAATTACTCGGGGAAATTTTTACTGCCAGTATTTAGGTCAACTATGTACTGTCGAAATGGTGTAGAGTGGGGTAGTCTTCATACCAAAGGCGGGAAGAAACCCCCATTCTACATCCAAGAACTTAAGCCACTTAGTATCTCCTCCTTCTTATTGAAGACCATATAGAGACTCATTGATATTAACCTGCGTTAGACCCTGGATGGAAATCTCCTTTCCAGAGGGCAGCACGCATACAACAAGGGAAAGTCTATTGTAACAGCACTGTATAGCCTAACGTTTACGATAGATAGATAAAAGAAGTATACTCTGGTTACTTTCCTGGATATCGATGGAGCCTTTAACAAGATGAGGTGTACAGAACACTATGGTGAACTAGATATCTACATTACTTTGTGGGAGAATAATCTACCCGACGGTAGGGGGCTCGTACATAACCAGATCTATAGGGATGGAGACTCCACAGGGTAGGGTACTCACTCCTTTCGTATGGAATCTGGTGATGAATGAGCTGTAACAGGTTAGATGTGGGGCAATTGCTTATGCGAATGACGTTGTTCTTAAAATTTCGGGCAGATATGTCGGCACTGCAAGAAATAAGATGCAACTTATCGACGAGAGGGTATCTGATAGCGGATTGGGTGTTAGCCATGGGAAAAGGGAGGTTGTACGCTTCACAAGAAAATACAAGCCGACTTTTCGTCCACTGAAACTGAACGGGGGAAACTAAAACGCCAACTTGAGGCGTATTTCCTAGGACTTAGTCAGGATAGGAAGATGTCTTAGAATATCTTGACCTACGAATGCCTAGTATGATGGGAAACCCTCAATAGGGAAACAAATTTGCATCTAATGCGGTTAAAAAGATTTTCCTGTATTATCGTCAGTAGTGGCAGCGCACTACGCCTACGTCGGCACTGGATATGATTTTGTGTCTATTTCCGCTTCATCTTTATTGCAAGGGCGTGGGACTAACATTATTAGGCGTCTTTGGGCCACTGGACAGTAGCATCATCGTATACTGGTCACGCAAGGATCGTGAAAGAACTTGCGTCTGTTGAAAGCAGTAACTACATGACACCACGACATGACTTCACAACGAGATTCAGGACATCCATTCCGAACAATTAAGTCTGGGAAAAAAGTGCGGTCCACTTAAAGGACTCCGTGCAAATTTACACCGATGCACATTGGGGTTTTTGATGCGTAAAATGCGAATTAATGGTAAAATGAAATTCTTGAGTACCAAATATTTTTTTACATGAGCTAAAAGTGCACAAAATTCTGCATCACTTTCTTAAAAAATGTGTCTCTAGCAAGTATCGTTACATTACTACGTCTTTTTGGAGTGTGAGTTTTTTGTTTTTTTTTTATTTTTCGTGAAAAACTAAATTTTCAGTGTTTTCAAAATTAGTTCCCGGCAAGTTTTTAAGTAAAAATATTAAAAAAATATGGAGCCTTCAACAATAGACGATTGAGATTATATTTGCTTCGTTGTTTTTTAAGTTTATATAGTTTTGTTATTTTTAAAGAAATTTTTTGTGAATGTCTATAAATTTGCAAATTTTGTAGCATATATGGAAAAATAGTTGTGAGTTAAGCAAAGTAAAGCAAAAAATTTTTTCTTTTCTTAAGCCTAAGACACCTTGTGAAATAATAGAAAGATTTTTTTGCACTTTCTTGCACCTGATTAAAAAAATGAAAATATATTTTTGCACCTATATAATGTTTATCTATTAAATTTTTTGTATAAAATTATAAGACCATATTCAATCATAGGTACAAACGTGAATACAATTTTTATTTCTCGAAGAGAACTTTATGAAATAATTTGTTAAGTTCTGGATTTGAAACCTTTACTGAAAAAATTGTATTTCTTAAAGAAAAAATGCTTACACGTTTATTGCCAAGCAATAAAAAAATATTAAAGTTTTTAACGATACATGGAAAAATTAACAATATTGATTAAAATTAACATATTGATTTCGATGATTGCAGTGAAAGAAGCAAAAACCAAAAGGAAAGAAAATTCCTCATCTTTGCTGGCGAGGACCAGAAGTATTAAACTACTTTTTAATACCAATAGGGCTGTTAACTGAGAAGCCCGAAACAAAGACTTCAAAATGAAATGAAAACTTGTTTGATACTCAAAATGATTTATTCTAATTTGTATTAACATTTCTATGTTCAATTCTAATTTTATCTGGTTGGTAGATAATCTTTGAGAGTAGGATTATAAAATTTTGTTAGAACATATATTTTGATGCAGTACATCAGAATCAATCAAAAACTCAATTTTGAATTTTTGGTTGTTAGGCCCTTATGCATTTCAGGTCACGATTTTTTTTTTATTATAATGGATTTATCTTCTTTAAGCGAAATAAACCAAAAAAAGTTAAAAAAATTAACCAGGAAAGCTCCCACGATTTAATTCCCATTTAGGCATTAAAAACCCCATTGTGCGACGGTTCCAAATTGAACAGAACTATTGAAAGTGGAATTTTTTCGGCAATACAGGCCGCGGCCAGAATTATTGGGTACTAAAATGTCCCCAAGCGTCGCATTTCCAAGACGGTGAACAGCTGTCCCAGATATCTCAACGAGGTAGCCGAACGACATAATGTTCCTATCGTATGGATACCAAGACACAGTGACATTTCGGGTAATACGCCTTTCCAAGCGTGACACAACTGACAAACTCTCCGAAGAATTCTTAACTTTGAAGATCCTTATCGTCACCTAAAACGCAAACGGCCCTAACTAACAAAAAATTCAGAATTGATTTTTTTATTGATTCTGATGTATTTAATCAAACACATGTTCACAAAAAAACTGGTCTGGTCCGGACAATATTGGCATTTTTATTAACAAAGAACAAACGGCCCTATCTACAAACGAAATTATGTAATAAACGCCAAAAGACCTAACTAACCGTTTGTATGTAAAACATTGTCAATTGTCAAAACAATTGATAGATTGTACCGCTAAACAATTTTATATTGAAGAAAAACTAATTATAAACATTCTAAGGCAATTTACTAAATATAATAATTTTATATTAAAAGTGTTGTGATTGATATGTACATAATATGTATTATATAGGGAGTTCTAAAATAAAATAACAATAAAAAGTGGTAAAATTAAAAATAATGTCTGAACTGAATATTGATTGCAATGCAAATTCCAATTTAAAAAAAAAATCTAAACAAAATTGGAGGTATTGCAGCCAAAAAAAACCGAATGGAAGGTAAAGAATATCAAGGCATCTCTAGAGGAAACGTATTGGTGCGTAAGCCTAGAGAAATGAAGGAACCATGTAATTCAACGTTTTGCGAAAAAAGCTCAACCCGACATTGTTCCTATTTTGCTGAAACCACTCGTAAAAACATTTTTGACTCCTTTTTTAGAAAATATCGTGGGCTAATAAAAAACTTTATATCCAAAGCCTTATATCGGGTCCGCCATCTAACGTTTTTTTTTCAACTAGTGCTTATTTCGTGAATGGTAACACTTAGCTCATGTCTGATTTGACAGATAATTAGTTTTATCCTTCCGCTGAACAACGTTGGGAAATATTGCGACATTACTTTGAAAATCATGGTAATGTTGCAGAATGTGTGCGAAAATTGCGTACGGATTTTGGAAGAAGAGAAGCACCGTCAGCTCCGTATGTTCGTTATCTTGTGAAAAAAGTGAAAGAAACTGCCATCCTCATCGATAAACCAAAGCGTGAAAAGCCAAGAACAGTGCGTACACCCGAGAATATTACTGCTGTGGCAGAAAGTGTGCGTGAAGCGCCATCAACATCAATTCACCGTCGTTCTCAACAATTGAACATTTCGGAGACATCATTGAGACGAATTATGCATAAAAACCTTGGTATGACGCCATACAAAGTCCAATTGGTTCAGGAGTTGAAGTCAATTGACCATCTAATGCGTTTTCGCTTCGCTAAGTGGGCCTGCGACCGACTTACAGAAGATGCCGATTTTGGCAAAAAAAAATCATTTTTTCAGATGAAGCTCATTTTGATCTTGGCGGGTATGTAAACAAGCAAAATTGTCCCATTTGGGGCACAGAAAACCCGCACGCATACATTGAAAAGCCGGCGCACCCAAAACGAGTCACTGTTTGGTGCGGATTTTGGTCCAGAGGCATAGTTGGGCCATTTTCTTCGAAAATGAGCAAGGAGTTGCCGTTATAGTCAATGGCGATCGTTATCGGGCCATGTTGAACGAATTTTTGTTCACAAAAATTGAAGAGGAGGATATTGGCAACATTTGGTTTCAACAGGACGGCGCTACGTGCCACACAGCCGAAGCTACACTTGATGTTTTTGACGATCGCATTATCAGCCGCAGAGCTGATGTCGTTTGGCCATCTCGGAGCTGCGATTTGACACCGTTGGACTATTATTTGTGGAGTGCCGTCAAAGATAAGTGTTACGCCGACAAGCCAGAGACAATTGACGCTTTAAAGGACAATATTCGTGAAGCTATTGGTGAAATATAGCTGCACACAATCGATAATGTTCTTAAAAATTGGACCGATCGTGTAGGCTACTGCATGGCAGCTATTTGAATGAAATTATTTTCCATTATTAACCGGAAGGATTGTACTTTCAAATAAAAAAGAAGTTATTTGGCGGACCCAAAGACTACGTAATACTTTCGTGAACTCTAAATGGTCCATTACAAAACACTACTTTTTGAAGCACGACACAAATCAAATCTAAGTATGTAGACAAATGTTTTTGTCCACTTTGGGTTTATCCGGAAAAAAGAAACGGCCATGGGTATGTTCCGGAAGTTCCCATTCCATTCAAATAGTTTCTGAAGAAACAAGAGGTAGAGGTAAACGAGCAGAATATGATATATAACTAAGCTATTTACAAAAGTGGTTAGGAGATTTACCTAAGTTGGATTCTCACTATCGTCGATAATACACCAAAAAGATATATTTTGAAGTAGACTTCAGTAGTTATAAGGAGATATGTGACCTATATATAATTTCATGTAATGAAAATAAAATTGGGACTGTTTCATTTCTTAATTTTATGAAACTATCAAAAAACTCAAAGTACGCTGTATTTAAAATTCGAAATGATCAGTGTGACTTCTGTTTGTCTTATAAGGCAACGTGTCGAAGGAGCAATTTGTAAATCATCGAAATGAAATTAATAAAATGAGGTGTGAAAAAGTACGTGATATTGAAATTGCAAAATCAGGATTATATTTACTGCTTTGTATTGACATGCAAGCAGTAAAGATTTTACCACAATCGAAAGCTGACTCGTCATATTATAAAATGAAAATTCAGATTCATAACTTTATTATTTATAATATAATAAGTCATGAATCAGATAATTACATTTGGGATGAAACCGAGGGAACCTTGAATTCATCAACTTTTACCACAATAATTATTAAGCATCTAAGAAATTTAATTCAACGTTTTCCTGAAACTTATCATATTATTATTTATTTTAATGGTTACTTTTACCAAAATTCAAATGCTCTGGTTTCTTTATGTATGGAAAAAGACATTACCATAGAGCACAAATACTTGGTGGTTGGACATACACAAATGGAATTAGATTCAACACGTTCTTTTATTGAAAGAAAAACTAGAAATAAACAAATAAACATGCCATTTGAACTGATTAACTTGATTAAAACTGATCGGGAAACCCCATTTCCTCTACAAGTTCACAATTTAGACCACGATTAATTCTTTAATTATGAATCTATTCCGCAACGATATTCATCTGTACGACCAGGTAAAGTATAAATTAAGTTTTTAAAAAGTTCATTAAATCTTAACAGTTTTGCATTATTTAAGGGCAAAAATGTGGAGATCCTACTGTCAACATGATACTTGTTTTGGCATTCGAACAAACAGGAACTATATACTTTAAAATAAATATAGATGATGATTATTTTCAGCTTCAGCAGTAAAATAAATATAGTTTTACCTTCGAAGCTACACGAACAAAGATTAAAAATTTCTAAAAAGAAATGGCAGAATCTCCAGGATTTAAAACGATTGCTACCAGAAGATTGTCATTATTTTTTAACAACATACCATTTGAAAATTAAATTATATTTTTAAACTTATATTTTTTTATCTCAATTTTAGCAATTACATTTTTATTGAATTATTTTAGTTTTTATGTTATGTTGATCGTACAATATTTAAATTGAAATGAATTAAAAACAATAAAAACATTTTATGAAGAAATTAAACAATACTTATATATTTTATAAAATTTAAAACTCTCTGGATGAAATAGGTAGTTAGGGCCTTTGGTTTTATAAAATTTAATAACCAAAAGACTTAACTAACATATATCTTCAAAAATTCTAAAAGTTAATTTTATTTTCCCAGAAATCAATTAGTTAGTGTATTTTGAATAATATTGGTGAAAATTTCGATTATCGAAACTATACTTTTCATTTTAAACAGTTTTTTGCTTCTCCTATAAAATTTTTAAAATGTTAGATAGGGTCGTTTGCGTATTAGGTGACGATATGAGAACCTGCTAGCTTATAATTCACAATGCGAATTCGTATTTTTTTTAATTTAATATTTACAGAATAGAGTCATACTACATGTATATATCTATGGTCCCAAGCGATAACAGTCTAAATAGAAAATTTTACTTTCGAGAAAAATTACTTTTTACAGTTTCTAAAATAATTGAGAAGAAAAAGTGAAGTCGCCTTAGTCTATCAGGTGGTATGTTGGCTTATTAGACGTAAAGCCACGATTCAAACCCCAGGTCAGACATCAAAACGAAAATATGAAAAAATATTTAAATATACATATATATATGCGAACTCATTCACTACAACGTACTACACTGCACAGTTTCGCTACTTATTTATAACTTTTAATTTTTTAAACGTACTGTTTCTTTTTTTTTCTAGTTCTAAAAAACATTTCTTCAACCTAATACAATGTGCTCTTTAAGAGTCAAACAGCGGTTTTTATAATTCCAGTTCTTCAATCACTTTGATATTCTGGAAGAATCCACATTTGAGATATTATTAACAAATTTATAATTGTTTCTTGCAATGCAATTAGCTATATTGTTTTCGAAATAACAAGTTATTGAATATTAAGTTTTATAAAAAAATGTGAATCCGTAGTTTGTAACAAATTAAATCCAAAACCATGTTCCAATGGTTACTATAACCTGTCTGTTTAAAAAATTAATTCTTAATTTAATTTTCCAGTAAAAATGAAGTAAAAAATCGTTGTAATGTGGTCTTCATAATACAGTCTTCTAACGCTAAACCAAAACCAGAGGTTATTTAAGAGACAGTCATTCACATATTAACCTTCTTTAGTCAGGAATAATTTCATAAATATGAAATACCGAAAATGTCTAACGCGTAGTATTATTTCATTACTGGACCATGCAACTAAGCAAAACACTTGTTTATTTTATTTGGTGTAATGTTTATATCTTTATTCATAAACTTTTATAATTACCTTCCAATATATCCAGCTTGAGCCATCATTCCATTCCTATCATCCATTACTCTTTGAGGCTGATTGTTAACTACTTTTCCATCATCATTGCCCTTCCAAGTACCATCATCTTCTTTAAACGATTGGCTCCTATAATATTGAGATAATAGGTAGATTGTTTAATTAATATAAAAAAGATAAAAATGGAATGTTCAATGACATCAATTTCCATAAGCATTATATATTAAAATGTCATACGCGGTTTAATGCCTTAGCTATACTTACTTGCTTAGTTAATTTGTTACTACAACGCTTCAGTCCGGATTTTATCCTAGCTTTTCACACCATTCATGTTATGTATATTCATTTTCTCCCTGAAAGGTAGGACCTACCGTTTCATTAAGATTTTTTGAAAAGCTTTTGAAAAGTTTCTGAAATATGTCGTTCGGAGTCGACTTTGACTCATGGATAAAATTAACACACAACATGGATGGTCAGAGAAGCTAGGTCCTAATTCTGGCTTAAAGGTTGTAATGGCCAGTTAATTATAATAAATAAATAATCATCAACTAAAATTTGGTGATGCATTTTTTCAATTGCGTTTTTGATTAATGATTACGTTCCTATGTAGTCGAAAACAGGTTAGTGTGGAATATAGTTCTTGCACGATTGGGACCAATCGTTAGGCGATAAATGGGGAGAAGAACCTTTGAAAACTGAAGTTAATGAGTAGTACTTCTGGACGCTTCGTACTTTTGCTTAAAATTTTATGTATGGTAATTTTAATTATTAAATGTCGATGATTTTAAATTATCTTCCACAAAAACTTGGTTTTATTTACATACACCAAAAAAACATTTGGATTTTTATAATCAATTGTTGAAAAATTCTTTCTTCTTCTTGATATGAGAGTTGTAATATTTATGACCTTTTTGTATTATAACGTGATCATCATCAAATTGGTCTACACTAATTTTCATAAATTTTGCGTGGTTTTTGCACCTCTTTCCCTTTTTATAAACACGTTACCTATTTGAATTTGACAGTCGTCACGACAATTTTTTAAATTACATAATGAGTTTTCCTTGCATCTCAAGATTCTTTCCCTTATCCTCGAATATTCGTCAGTCTTTATCACGCCATTTTGAAATTCAACTGGTTTAACATTAATCATTATTTTATTAACTTTCTCCTCAACGGGATCACTGTCTTTATCTAGTTCATGCCTAAGTAAACGAATGTGTTCATTGATAGTGTTATGAACACGGTCTACGTCTGAATTTGAAGTGTGGTTATTGTTTGCAGAAAAATGAATGCCAATATTGTTTTGAATTAAAAATTCGGCCAACGGTAATTCTTTAAAACCTAACTCATTGTCAGTTATTATCTTTTTAATATTACCCACAAATGTTGCATAAGGGCTCTATTAAATCGCAACCATGATCAGTTCTGGATTTTAATTGCTTGAGCAAATCTCGACAACTAATCAATTATAGTAAGAAATAATGTTTTATGTAAATTGTGAAACACGTTGAATGACTGAGTGATCGAATGACTGAAACATAGTCGTTCTAAATTTTTGCTAAATCGGATTACGATGAAATTTCTCAACATTACATATTTAACAATTATTAATATACTGTTGAATTCTAAATTTAAGTTTGGGATGATATATTACTGTCTTTAATTGTTCAAAAATCCCAGGGCGGTTATTCCTCTGATGTTAATTGTTAATAATATCTTGTAGTTCATTTCCATCGATAATCTCATATAAAAAATTATCTCATTTTGGTACCTTTAGAAGGGAATTTTCAGAAAAGTACTTTAAAACAGTTTCCTTAAAAACTTCATAAAAAGCGTTCTCCGGAATGAAAACGGCGTTGGCCCTTTTAGGGTGGAAGTAATTTTTTATAATTCTTATCACATCATTTTCTTTAAGTCTAAAAGATGAAATGAGATTTCAATAATTTTTGAAAATTGTTTTCTTTACCGTTTTCATAGTGGGAGAATTAGATGTCTGTTATAATCTGATTCCTAGATACGTTAATTGGAGCATTACTTTCCAATATCAGAGTTTGTTGTGGAAATGAATTAGATTTATTTGTAGTTCAATGCGTGATAAAGCGTCCGCATTCCCTTTGTTTATACCACGTTTGTATACAATTTCATAATCATATTCCTCCAGTTCCAACCTCCATCTAATCAATTCTGAATTGGGTTGTAGCATGATTTTACGGTTGTCAATACCAACACAACATTTCATGTGCATAAACAAAAGAATATCCAATTGCATATGACCACTTGATTCAATGTTGCTGACCGTCGCTGCAGCGTATAACGCCACAATAGTAATGCGCACACGCGACGATCATATGACACTTTGTTGAGTGACCGCCGGCAGCCTTGGTATTCATACAATATGCACAGAGTGTGTTGTTGTTGCAGTGTGTTGCTAGTGATCGTGTGTGGCTCTCTTCATACTTTACCGTGGGAATTATTATGGACAGCGGGCGCGTGTCATATGACATCCACTTGTCCCATGATTAATACACACACAAACCATAAAATACAGTTAAGTATTCAATGTACACACAAACATGTGTTATAGTATTAAGCTGATTCAAATTGTATTAAAAGTAAGGGGTTTATTTGGAATTGTCAAATCAGCCATAATTTTTGTATAAAAGAAGGTACAGTTTGCCTCGAAAATTCAATTAATAAAGATAACCAATCTGCGCGTTTCGTATGCACTTGGTTCCAAGCAAACAAATCTTTTGCTGTTTGATTATACTACATGGCGATCCTGCCAAACTCTGAAGTGCTACAATAGCTGCACTCAGAAAATAATATTAAAAAAGAAGATCCTGGAGTGCTATAGATTTTATCTTGCACACAGGAAAACTACATAAAATTAAAAAAATAGCCTGGTGGATCTTGAAGGAAGAAACTGTCTGGCCGATAGACAGTGGGTCCGAGGAAAATGACCCCACCCTAAACGAAGGCGGGACCACAACCACGGACAAATGAAGAATACCAGGCCAGGAACCGGTGATCAACAAACGGAAAAGGCGAGGAGGCCGAATCCAGAAATTAAAAGAGAAAAGGCCAATCTCTTATAACTAATATATTCCCAACCACCACCATCCTGGGAGGAAGCTACCGCCTTGTGGAACAAGGTAGACAATGTAGAGAGAATGATGACAGCATTATTAAACGAAAGAAAACAACATAAAATCTTTTTTTACTTAAACCAACATGCTCCTCTAGGGTTGCACTGGCAGGGCCTATAAGCGTTAACCGCTCGAGGCAAATTAGAAATAAACAATATTTTAAGCCAACAATTATTATTAAACATTTTAGTTTAAATATATATATATATAAAATTTTTTTTATTTTAAATTATGATAAAAAAAAAATTAAGGAAAATAACAGAAAAATTTAGATTCCTCTAATATAAAATAATTTTACATTTTGAATTATTAAATACTTGTAAAGGGTGTTTTTTTATAGAGGTATAGAACTTTAAGTTGGAATTACCGATGGCGACCGATTTAACAGCTGTCAAGTGATTTATTCTCAGTTTGGTTTGGCAATTCATCATGAATAGACTCACGCCTGAACAACGCTTGCAAATAGTGCAATTTTATTTCGAAAATAATGGTTCTGTGCGGAAAGCGTATCGCGCTCTACGTCCATTTTATCGTCGACAAAATCGTCCATCAGAGCAGTTAATTCGATTAACCATGGAACGTTTTCGCACCACGTTTACTCTTATTGATAACTCGCATCCCCAGAGACGCTGTACGGTGCGTATAGAAGAAGCTATTGCTGCTGTAGAGCGTAGCATTGAGGAAGACCCGAATGAGTCCATCCGCCATCGAGCACAGGAATTGGATCTGTGTCCATCCACTTTATGGAAGATTTTGCGGAAGGATCTTGGTTTGCGTGCTTACAAAATCCAACTCGTGCAAGATTTGAAGCCAAACGAATCTATGCGGTAAAGCCACAAACGCTTGACCATTTGGAAGACAACATTCGCCGTATTATTGCCGATATACGGCCACAAATGTTGGAAAAAGTCATCGAAAATTGGACGTCCAGATTGGACTACATCCGCGCCAGCCGTGGCGGTCATATGCCAGAAATCATATTTAAAATGTAATGCCACAAGATTATCTTTCGGATAAATAAAATTCATGTCAATCGAATAATCCATCGTTGTTTTATTGCAACTTAAAGTTCTATACCTCTATAAAAAACACCCTTTATATTTTGTTTCCTTGCTTTTTCATATTGTTCAGGAGTTGTGCTAACTCTTCTTTAGAAGAATAAATAAATAAATATCACGCTCTATCTAACAATTCTTCAAAACTTCTATGTATTTTTCTGTCTTAAGACAGCGCATTATTTCCGACAATGTTGAATGAAAACGCTCGATTTGCCCGTTTACGTACTTTTGTATGGCGGAGTCTTGAAAACTTTAATATTTAACTGATTTTCGAGCATAAAAAGAATTGATTTAGAATTTAATGCCTTTTCGTTATCTACGCCAACCATTCTTGGAACTCCAAAATTAAACATCATTTTTCTTATTTGTTCTCTAATATCTGCTATCGACCGAGATTTAATCACTGTTGCTTGTGCAAATTTTTTAAGCTTATCTATTGCCGTTAGCGTTAGATGTTTTTAAGTGCACCAAATGTCCATGTGGAGTATTTCTCCAGCATATTGGGGAATTGGAGTCTGTGAAATATATGATTTATTGGGATGCCTATCGTATGTTCCCTCTCTGCACACTTTGCACTGTTTTATTATTTTATTTAGTTTATCGCTCATCTTTGGAAAATAGTATTTTCCAAGAGTTGAAGTTTATTTTCTTTTGCATTTCTATGTGCTCTGTTATGAACTTTTAGAGATTCTTCCTCCTGTCTAGAGGTGTCTACTTGAGTTTGCGTATATCTTACTTTATATTTAGCGAAATGAGGTGGATATATTGTTTGTACCTTTCCCATTATTTCCTCGGAAGTAAATGGTAAGTGGAAAAATGTAATCTAAATTGATATTCATTGACTTCACCTACAAGAATAAAAACCTGGTTTTTAAACGCGTTAATTGGACATTCTACTGATGGAATTAGATTTTCACCAGAGTTATCATCACTGTGTACAATAGCCGTTACGGCGTTGATATCGACAGACTTATTGTGTGGGTTTCTTGAAAGAGCATCCGCTACTATGTTACTCCTTGCAGGTTTATAGTGGAGTTCATAATTATACTCCTCCAATATAGGCTGCATAATTTTCTTCAGTTTAATTCAGTGATCTAGATATGAATGTGATCGGTCTTTTATCTTTGCTAAGGACAGCTCCTATCGCATAATTCGAAGCGTCTGTAGTTAATTCAAAACTTTTGTTAAAATCTGGGTAGGTCAATACTACATCTCTTGAAGCCAGGATATTTTTTATTCTCATAAAAGCAGTTCTTGCTGATTCATCTAATCGTATTAATGTTTTCCTGACTGGTTTTTGGACACGCGTTCATCTTCCCCTCTTAAGAGCCTTGTTAAGGGTTTTGCTATTTTAGCATAATCCTTCACAAAGCGACGATAATATCCAGAGAGACCTAGAACCGATTGTAAATCTTTCAGAGCCATTATTACAACTTGCCGTTAACTAAAGGGAGGATTTTAACGTGCAGATAAATTGTTTTTCGTTATTATGAGTACCCAATAAGATAGAAGTGATCGTTAAGCTAAAGGGAGGACCATTAACATTTAAAGGTCACTTTATGTTTGAACTTGCCAAATTATATATTATTTTCATTATGGCAACTTCAAATTTAAACAACTGCGTTAAAAAAACTTGTATAATTGAGCAGTTTTATCGACATTGCACTGCCATATTTTTGAAAAATTTTATCTGTAAGTTGTAATAACGAAAATAAGTTAAAGGTAACTTTCCAGTTCCATTTAGCTAAAGGTACCTTTAACTAATCCCAAGTTTAACGACAAGTTGTAATAATGGCCCTCAATGTAGTAGGATATGGAAAATCAATAATGGCTTCAACTTTTTTCGGGTTTGTTTGTATACCTCGCTTTTAAAAAATTCACACTTGTCAAGCAGAACTTATCTTCATGCAAAGTATTGTTACGCAAATCGAAACGACCTAATATCGTTTAACAACAAAAACGATAAACAAAAGCCACACGATACAAATTTTTAAAAAGGTAAAAACGTAACAGTATGAAATATTTCTGTAATATCCCTGATATGCTGATTCTCGTTTGGACTAAAAATAATTATGTCATCTATATATGTAGATGTAACACCTAACACCTATATGGGAACGTAAAATGTCATCCAGCGCACGTTGAAATATCGCTGGTGCATTATTTAGTCCGAATGGTAACCGAGTGAACTCGTATTTACCATTGTTGATAGAAAATGCAGTTTTCTCTGTCTTTGGTTTTCAAAGGTATTTGGTGAAAACCACTTTTTTAATTTAAAACTAAAATATTTGCTTCTTCCTAACTGAGCAAGTACTTCATTAATTTCTGGAAAGGGATATTTATCTGCGATAGCAATAGCGTTTAACTTTCGGTAATCTATGACCATTATAAACTTTTTCTGTCCACTTGCGTCCATTTTTTTGGGAACAATCCACGCAGGGAAATTGTATGGGGATTTCGATGGCCTAATAATACCATCTTCTAACAGGGTTTTTACCTGAGTCTCGATTTCTTTTTTTAAACTCATTGGATAAGGATATGTTTTAGAATATATGGGGTCTTCTGTTCTCGTCTGTATTTCTCCTACAAATTTAGTGCTGTACGTCAGTTTTTTAGTCCTGTGCTGAAAAAAGATTAGGGTATTTTAAAACAGCTTCTTTCAGCAGGTCCTTTTGTAGTTGCGTCATGTGATCAGTTCGAATTGTAGTCATATTAATATTGTCCGCTAAAAAATCTTTAAGTAAAACTTTCATTCCTTCGCCTAACTTCATGTAGTTATGTCTGGGATGAATAACAGCATTAAGGTCTTTAAGATTATCGTTTCCGACAATGCCATGAAATATTTTTAATTCCGGTAATAAATAAAATTTTACTGGTACATCTGTTCGTCCAAATAGAAAGGTGTTGGTATGAAATCGAATTTCTACTTTTCCTGCAATTGAATGTGCATAAAAAGTTTCTTTGTTCGGAATCGGATTTTTTTTACAAGATTTGGTCGTATATAATTCTTGTTTGAGCCTGTATCTATTAAAAATTTTAAAATATTTCCACTTCCATCCTACACTCAAAATATGGGTGGGTGGACGCATTTAGTCTAAAAAATGAATTTCTTCGATACTGTCATGACCGTAGTCCGTTTTGTCATTTCTATGTCCTTCTATATAGTCGTGTAATGATTCATCATCCGACCTTTCTTTTCTTATAAAATTACCCGCTTGAGATTTCAAATGAAAATTTCTGCTCTGTTTACGTGCTTCTGGATGTTGTGGCGGTGGACGTTTTCCGAAAAGATCATTGTTTGCTGGTCTGTTCATGTAGTTTATGTTTCTAGTCCTTATACTTTGATATACGTCCATAGGTTATGGCTTGGACTGTGGTTTTTGAATGAAAGGTCTTTGTGGTGAATAGTTATTTTGGTGGTTTTGATTATATTTTGGAATGGCGCCTTGATTCTGGTAATTCCTTAAATCTTGAGAAGATTGATCTCGTTTTTGAAAATAATTTGGCCTCTTATTTGGTCGAGGTGGGGGTGGAATGTGTGCTAATTCCGGATAAAATGTAGATTGGTTGCGCGAGGCAGTGGATATGAATTTCCTATTATGAGCATAATTAGTTCTGAAATTATGATTTTCTAATTTGAGACACAATACACAATTTCATAGCCAAAAGCCTAGGCAGATCTTCCTTTAAGTTGAGTTAAGAGGTGTAGTGATTCTTGCCCTATATCCATAGCGCTAATTTTATTAAGTATGAGGGATAAATGATTATATACCTTTTGGTAAAATTCTTGAACTGTTTCAGTTCCTTGGATTAACGTTGTTAAGTGATATTCAAGAGTACTAACATCTCTTTCGTCAGCATAATGCAGAATTAGGCAGCGGGATATACTTTCCCAATTTAAGGGGGTATTGTTGGAATCGAATATAGCGTCTGCACTGCCAACAATTTTGTTTCTAATTATGCTTAGGATTCCAAAATATTTTGGTGTTCCTTTTAAATGATTATAGATATTGAGAATACGCTCCACAGATTTCCTCCAAGAACTGTATTCGCCCGATTGACCGGCGAACTCTCTCAAATACCTAACCACGACCGGTACCCTGTCTAGGTCACTCAACTGTGCCTTATGTTCAGAATTGATAGTCTGATCCTGGTCAACTTGAAAATTATTATTATTTGCAACAAGCTGGTCTCGAATAGATTCACTCACTCTCCTACGCATTTCTGTCTCTAATTCCCTCATTTTAAATGTAACTTGATTTTCTTGTACGGCAGTGGAGGGTAGTACAAGTGGTCTAATTAAACTGTTGGGGTTGACATTTTGTGTTTATTTTCCTTGTAAACTGTCTTATTTCCTTACACTGTTATATATGTTTTTCTTAATAAATTAGTTTATTGAACATATATTTTTTTATTTCTTCTCAATATAAAAATTTTCAAAATATTTTTTAGTTCATATACATATAAATAAATTTTCAAAATTATTATTTTATTTTTTCTACCATTCGCAACAGTTTCCTTTTTTATTTTCAAAAATTATTTTATTTTTTATTTCCTTTATCCTTTCTTTGAGGTGTATCGTTTAATTAATTTCTTCTTAAACATTAATTTCTTCTTAAAATTTTTCTTTAATTTTTTGTAAGATTTATTTTTAAATTGCTTTTAATTAAAACTCAGCACTTGTTTTTATTTTAAATTTGTCTTAAAGATATTCACCCTTATCGTGAAAAAATGTGAAAATTTTTTCGCCCGGATTTCTTTTATCACCCGAACAACAAATTCATATCGTGAATGTCACGTGAATTATTTTTCCCTTCAAATCATATGTGTTTATTCGAAATAAAACTGCTGTTAAAAAAAAGAAAATAAAGTCGTCAAAACTACAATTAAATTTTTAAAAATAACAAAAATGTTTAGAATTGGTGCATTTTTGTTATTGGGATTGGAAGCAGAAAATGAAAGAAAATTAAAAGAAAGAAGTATAAGAAGAACATTACGGGATAATTCAAATCCTTTGGAATTGCCGAGTGTACAATAAGTACGCAATTAATAATTTTATGTTTTTGTGGCATGTGTAATTCTTGGGTCTAGATTTTTTAAGCAACAGAGCTGCGTTTAGTTATCTTTTGGAAACTCTAACAAATGCTCTACCGGTTCCAATGAAAAGTACAGCTGTACCTGTATTAAACTTTGTTCGTGTTTGCAGTTTTTCGATGAAGATGGGCACCAAAAAGGTGTGAGGAGCGGCTATCATGCCGCGATAGCACAATTAACATTCAGTGAGGTGCTTGCAGAATTTCTGGATGTCATGGAAGCGCAAATATGTAAACCATGGATTTGTTATCCATCTCAAGCACATAGAAGTATCACCGCTTAACATTTTTTAGTAATTTTAGTATACCTGGAATTTTTGGATGCATAGATGGCACACATGTTAACACAATAGCTCCAAAGCAAGCAAAACATCTCTACTATAATCGAAATGGACGATTTAGTCTAAACGTAACACTTGTAAGTAAGCAGATAAATTTAAATATAAAAAGAAACTAAATTGTAATTATAGATATGCGACCACGAAATGAAGATCAGATTTATTGACGCTACACATCTTGGATCATGCCATGATTCCTTTGTTTGGAATATGAGCAAATTTAGAAGTGCTTTGGAGAAAGAATATTTAGAAACTGGATGTAACATGTGACTGCTAGTTTGAAATATACATATTTATTTTTATTCATACATACAGGATGATAATACAATTTATTCCTTAGTTAACCACTAGAACCTTGGCTTTGGTTCAGTTTTTGAACCTCATCAAATTTAATGAAATACATAGTAAATGCCGAAATATTATAGAGAGAACAAATGGAGTTCTCAAAAATAAGTGGAGATGTCTGCTTGGGTCTAGAGAACTGTACTATGCTCCAAGCAAAGCGATTAAAATAATAAGTGTATGTGCTGCTTTACACAATATTTGTATCTATTATAAATACGGACCATAGCTGTAATCACCAGCTATGGAAGGATTTTCCCGCATTCTTTTTATCAAAATCTCAATTTTTTATTAGTTGAATTGCTCCTGAAAATTTAAATTTGTACTTAATTGTTATCGAAACCAAAAATTTTCAACTTACATTTTCCTTTTTAGCTACATATACATAATTGGTCATTACAACCCTTCAGTTCAGGATTACGACCTAGTTTCTCACACCACTTATGTTGTGTGTGTTAATTTTATACATGAGTGGCGGGACCTACAGTTTAAAGTCGACTCCGAACAACAGATTTTTGAGAAACTTTTCATCGCAATTCTTATTTACTCTCAGAGTTTTTGCCAGAAATCTGCTGAGAGGAAGTCGCCGAAGAAATACTTTTTGTATTTTATTTTGATCTCTGGCCTGGGGCTCGAACCCTGGCTTTTCGTCTAATAAGCCAACACACTACCTACTAGACCACGGCGACTTCATTGAACAATACCTCCCCTAATAACCCGCTTAACGAAATTGTACATGTTGATATCTGACAATAATTATAATTCAATTTCAGTAATTTTCAACATTACATCCAGGATAAATCGGGTGTGGTATAATATTGACAGGGGTTTAAATTGTAAATGTTTTTTCAAACCTTACGGAAATTTTCAAATACATCACAAAGCAATAGGACATCAACTTTTAAATATAATAGGAGATAACCCTAAAGTGTCTTACATTTGAATGTATTCCAAACTCTTTGAGCATGTTCATAATTCTCTACACTATACGACTCGTTAGTTAATTTATTAAAGAAACATGAACGGGGTGGTAGTCCTGTTTCTTCAATACGGTTGACTGATTCTAGATAGCCATATGGAAAGACACCTTAACGTTTCATTAAACTGAATTCATTGGGAGTTTGACCAATTGATTTTACTGTTAACAGATCGTTATCAGACAAATAACCTGATAGTTTTTCTAAACTTGATGGCATAAACCGACAAAAATCTAGAAAACGTAGTTCTATAGTATTTTTTCATCTACATGAATCTTTTTCGACATAGATACATATATTTCTTTGTTTAAGGGAATTACATTTATATCACCTTCAATAGAAGAGAGTTCTCGTACGGACAAATGACAATCATATGATGATAGATTATGAAAGAATATAGGAATAAAATTTGCTATTTGATGCTCTAAATTACATTTGTTATGTGCCGGTCCCTTATATTCACCTGTTAAGTGACAATGATCGGCTACTCTATCTACAGGAGATAAAATTCTTTGCAAATGTGACAAATTGTATCCTCTTTCTGTTTAATCTGTTGAGGAGTTGTTGCCTTCACGATACTTAAATAATTAACACATAAATCTATACAAACTTTAAGAAAATTCACAAAGAAATATGCTAAATCCATGGACTGTAAGCGGGGGGAAGAACACACAAAAAAAGGCTGTTGCTAAGGACACTACAAAAAAAGGGTACCAAATTAGAAAAGTTCCAACAAACAAAACCACACAAAAAACACATCTTTTTTTCTTGTTGGCAAATTGGCTTTTGGGAATTGTTCCACATTCAGTTATCAAATCTACAATACTTACGTAACCATTATCATTTAAACGTAAATTACGATTGCGACCTAAGCGCCATTCATTAGTAGGCCCTATACCTTCTTTTATTGCTGCTGTTGGCAATTCTAATTTTTTCTGCAACTTTTCCGAAATAAAAGTTGCTTCCGAACCGGAGTCTATCAGAGACATAGCTCTAAATATTTGCCCTCGATGACAAATACTAACTATGACTGTCCCTAAAAGAATCAGCAAAACAGTTTTGCACATCACTACCAAGCTTTGCTACATGACCAGAACTTGTCCCATCGAAAACTCCAAGTTCCCGAGAGGATCAAAACACCTCCCGGTGCACACTGGTTTCCCCCATAGGCCAAAAATCAAAAAAAGTTAGTTCTCTTTTCTAAGCTTTTTTGCACTAAATTTATTGACAACACTCTAAATTTAATGAATCTAACAAATTTAGTTGTTTTTTTTGCGAGATTTAATATTTGCGTCATTTGAAAGTGGAGGTATGTTTATATTGCATATATTGTGGTCGCATAGTCCTACAAAAATAATAAATAAATTTCGTTATTGTGGCAGAAGCCTCCAAAAACCCAACAAAAATTAAATTTTAACTTGTTTTCTAACGAATTAAATGATAAAAGTTACAAAAATTTAAGCCCATTAAAAAATCCCTGAAGAATACTTTTTTGACCTTTTCAAAACACACGTTTCTTAAAAACTAATTTTTCACGTAGAATTTTAGTTATTTGGCCCACATCTGCCCACAACTTATTATACATCAAATTGTAGATTTTTCATCCCTCTTTAAATTAAATTATGTTGTGGCCGCGGGTTTTTGCACATTTTCGCATATGGATGTGATTTGCTTAGTCATCCTACGAAAAATAATAAACAAACCCATTTTGTTTTGTACTATATCTTTTTAAGAACATGAGTAAAGAGAAATAATTTTTTTAAATGTTGTTATTTTAAACTTTATATTGCAATTTTGTGGCATTTGATACAGTTATGAATAAAGACAAAACATTTGTTTAAGAAATTGTTGTTTTAAACTTTATATTGCAATTTAATTAATTGATTTCGCGATAGTGTTATACGTTTGGAAAATATCAATATGGAAATTAAAATAGAAGGTTTATTCTGTCAGTGCCAATTTTCTAGAATGTATGTGCTTGATATTTGGAGTTCCACAGCTGAGTTCATTCGAAAGAAAAAAAAATATTTTAAATTATGGAGGAAAAATTGAAGGCTGAAAAAATAAAATTCGACCTGATCAATTTAACAAAAGTTTTAAAAAGTCTTTGTAAGCGGATTGGTAAACTTTGGACTAAAAATTATCGAAGCAAATTAATTATTCTGAAGGAGCATAAAAAATGGTTTGAATGTCTTGAAACTATTCAGCTAGAAGCACAATCCCTTGGAAAAGAACTACCTGCACGTAGTCAAAAGCGTGGTCGTAAAATATCTAAAATTACGCAAGGTGATAATTCTATAACAGAAGTTTTACAAAAACACAATTATCCCACGACATACAATGTGGAAATTTACGAAGTTTAGGCTCTTTTCGTTGAAACAGTACTTAACTATAAAAGATTTTGTGAATAAAAAAATATCGAATAATTTTTTCCCAAGCTATAAATGTATTTTGACGGCTAAGAAAACCTGTTATCCAAGCACAGAAAACATTACAGTTACAGAGTCAAGAGCAGAGGTCGATCTGCAAGCTCTACTTGATCATACGGCGAATCGAATTGTGTAACTAAAAGATCAAGTTTTTGATGAAGCATTACGCTCAGGAGAAAAACGTTTAACACTGATTGGAAATGGGGATTCGATGGCAGTTCTGGCCATATCCAATTCAAGCAGAAATCGTCAAATAGGTTTATGGATGACAGTTCTCTCTTTGTGACATCCTATGTTCCGCTCAAACGAATTTTCATACTTTACTTCAAAAATTCTTAAAACAAATCTATAAGCCAATTAACTCTTCAGAGATCAAATGGCTACTTTGGCTACAGTTGTTAAAATTTTTTTCTAAAAATTTGCATGCTTTAAGCATGCACTATGGGCTGACCAATTTTGAAGACCCTAGCTTTTTTGGTTTTGGAGATATTGATTTTTGACCGCACGTCCATATAGTATGAATAGGGTAAAAATTAGGAATCCGATTGAGGATATTTCACAGACAAAACCAAAAATTTCCAATGATAAATATTTGGTACGGTTGACCAAATATTGGAAATTAATAGGAATGGATAGGACCCCCCTATGGAGGAGGTTACTAATAGAAATTCAATAGAAGAGGAAACAATTAAAATTTTAAGACATTTTAAAATTTAAAAAGATTTTTTCCTTCTCTCGTAAATATGTGCCAGACACAAACAAAACTAGATAGGCCAACGGCCAATGTCGTAAATGAAATAGAAGTACTACAAGATAAAATAAACTTGAATAAAATTGAAATTTGTTTGATTACAATAACAATTTTAATAGGACTGAATTTTGTATTGAAAATTTACAACATGCATACTAGAAGATTTAGAAGAGTTATTCAAGTAGAGACAATGAATTAGACAAAATCTAAATGGATTGGCAAGAGATAATTAAAAAATTAAGACTATTAAAGGATGATTTTGATAAATCATATAAATGTTGAAATATAGAAAGAAATATAAAGGACGAAACTGCAGTAAAGCATCTGAGAACTTTGTTTGACAAATTCGAAAGAATCAGAGTTATTATTAATGTAAATTCCAGCAGGCTTACAACAACCCACAAAGCAGCAGCCGAAGGTTTCTTTTCTGATGTAGGAAGTAGGCTACTAAATATTTTATCAAAAAAAGGTTTATATATTGAATTACCAACTACATTCCATGAGGAAGTATCTTATAAATTACCGGCAGACCAAAAATCAAACGAAACGTTGGTTCGATTGTATAATCAGGAAACAAAACCTGAAATAGTTTCAACAAACATGACCCAGACAGTAGTAGAATTTCTAAATACAGCCTCAAAGCTCGTAATCGACTTTGATGGCAGGTCAGAAAATCTGAGAGCATTTATAGACTCCCTGTAATTGCTAAACACAATTAAGGGTGGCAATGGAGCGATAGCAGTGTCTTTAATAAAGACCAAACTGAAAGGAACCGCTAGGAGTCTAATTGAAAATGAAGGTACAATATCGGAAATAATCAGCAAGTTGCGCGCTATGGTCAAGGGCGAGTCGGTAGAAAGTACTGACAGCTAAAATTATGAATACCAGACAAAATAATAAAACTGCAAGCACTTATTGCAGTGAAATTGAAAACTTAACAAAATCATTGGAAAACACATATATATCGGACGGGTTGTCATGTGAATTGGCACACAGGTATTCAACGCAACTTGCCGTTAAGGCATTAACGAAAAATTGTACCATAGATAAGGTAAAACTTATTATGGATTCAGGCCAATTCAACAACATGAATGAGGCAATTACGAAATTTGTTAGCAGTTGGATAGAAGCAACTGGCCAGCAAAATGCGTTGCTATATTTGGGTAGGAAATATAATCGGCATAGTAACAGAGGAAATAATAATCAATATCGAAGAAAATATAATAATTTTGCTAATCAAAACATTAATAACAACTTTAGACCTCCACAAAGACCAGGAAATAACAGAAATAAGCAAGGTTTCAACAATAGACGTAGAAATGCAAACCACGTAAGAGCAACTGACTCATAAGAAAATGGTTCGGAAAACTCCGACACCCCCCTAAGATAAGCTCAACACATAATAAAATATACAACCTTAATCTCAACTTGAGTTTTTTTGTACACATGGAAATTAATAATACTAACCACTTAGGGATACTTGAAATCCATAGGAGAAATATATTATGAAATTTAAAAACTTTTTAATACCACATTACTTTCAGGTGGGTCAGAACAATTTTCCCATACCTTGTGATGGAATTATTGGTTTGGACTTCTTGAAAAGACTATCTTGTTCTAAGACCCTCTAATCTGCAACATACAATAGACATACCAATAACAAATAATTATAATGAGATAACGCTAAAACCAAGGTCAGAAGTAATAAGGCAAATTAAATTTGAGAATCTTAAAAATGAAATATTGATACCAAAGCAGGGAGTAACAACAGGCGTATTTATACCAAATATTCTAGTTAAATCCAACAAAGCTTTTATTCGTTTTTTAAATACTAATGACAGTATAATTTCAATCAAACAAAATAGGATTAAAACCGAAAACATCTCTGACTATAATGTAATTACACACAGGTTGAGCAAAATTGAAAATAGACAATCAAAGGTTATGGATATTTTAAAGAAAAACTTCCCAGAACAATTTAAATCTACACTAACGAAAATTTTTTTGGTTTGGAAACAGAAACAATATCTACTAACAATTTCTATGAACAGAAGTTGAGACTGAATGACAAACAGCCAGTATACATCAAAAACTATACCGCATTCGCATAAGGATGAAATTAACAAACAGGTTAGAAAACTAATAGATGATAAAATAGTTGAACCATCATTTTCGGAATACAATAGTCCAATTTTGTTGGTTCCAAAGAAATCACTTCCTGGTACGGATGAGAAAAGATGGCGACTTATGATAGACTACAGGCAAATAAATAAAAAATTGTTATCGGATAAATTCCCATTGCCTAGAATTAATGATATTCTAGACCAACTTGGCAGAGCAAAGTATTTTTCTTGTTTAGACTTGATGTCGGGATTTCACGAGATAAGATTGGAGAAAAACTCCAGAGATTTGACATCATTCTCTACGAGCAATGGTTCCTACAGATTTACTAAACTAACCTACGGCTTAAATATAGCACCAAATTCCTTCCAAAGAATGGTGACAATTGCTTTCAGTGGTCTGAAGCCAGATCAAGCATTTCTATATATGGATGACTTGGTCATATTGGGATGCTCCGAAAAACATATGCTTTCAAATTTGAAGGATGTTTTTAGTCTCTGTCGTAAATACAATCTTAAGCTAAATCCTGAAAAGTGTTCATTCTTTATGAGAGAGGTAACCTACCTTGGACATAAATGTACTGATAAGGGAATACTACCGGATGATAGTAAATACTCGGTAATCCAAAACTATCCGACGCCCAAGGATGCGGATAGCGCAAAAAGGGTTATCGCCTTTTATAATTATTACCGGATGTTTATCAAAAAATTTTCCGAATATTCTAGACATCTTACACGATTGTCCAGAAAGGGAGTGCCATTTGAATGGACAGAAGATTGCGAATTTGCATTTAGATACTTAAAGATAGCATTAATTAGTCCAACATTGCTTCAGTACCCCGCCTTTACTAAAGAATTTTGTATAACAACAGACGCAAGCAAGCATGCATGTGGTGCTGTTTTGACTCAAGAACATCAGGGTAAACAACTTCCCATAGCTTACGCTTCAAAGACATTTACAAAGGGTGAAAGTAATAAATCAACCATTGAACAAGAATTAACTGCCATACACTGGGCTATCACAAATTTCAGGTCATATATCTATGGAAAACACTTTTTAGTTCGTACTGACCAAAGACCTCTTTCTTATCTGTTCTCTATGAAAAACCCAAGTTCCAAATTAACGAGAATGAGACTAGATCTGGAAGAATATGATTTTACAGTTGAATACCTTAGGGGGATAGACAATTATATCGCGGATGCATTATCGCAAATTACTATAAGAGTCACGACAAGGTCAGTGACTAAGCAAAAAGACAGTAGTGGGATAAATAATCAGCATAGAGCAAATAAAACAGATGTATTAAATGAGCCCAAAATATATGTACCAATTAAGAATAGTGACGTCAGAAAATATTATAAATTAAAGATTTATCCCAATAAATGCTATATAAAGAAGGGAAAATCAATATTAGCTGTCATAAATATAAATGATATATTTACTTGACTTAGGACAACTTTTCTCTAGGCTCGAGAAAGCGGCCAGTAAATTAAATATCAATAAACTACAAGTAGCACCTAGTGAGACAATTTTCGAATTTATCTCAAAGTTTGAATTTAGAAATATGGGCAATTAGATACTAAACATAATTAAAATAGCGCTTTTAAATGAAATAAAGATACATGATATAAAGAATTCTAAGCAAATTCCAGAAATCATGTTGAAATATCATGATGACCCTATCGAAGGAGGTCATTGCGGCATATATAGAACCGCAGAGAAAATAAAAAGATACCACTACTGGAAAAATATGACAAAGGACATAGCTAAATATGTAAAAGCATGTCAAATAGCGAAGACTACCAAACACGTTAAAGGCCCGACGATAATAACAGAAACACCTAACAAACCGTTTGATGCAGTGTATGTAGATACAATTGGACCATTTCCAAGATCAATACATGGAAATGAGTACGCAATCACATTTATATGCGACAACTAAATACTTGGTACCAATACCATTACCAAATAAATCGGCTAAGACGATCGCAAAAGCGATATTTGAAAATTTTGTACTTACCTATGACCCGATGAAGACGTTCATTTCGGACATGGGTACAGAATATAAAAATTCTATATTAAACGAATTGTGGACTCTGTTGAAAATCGAGAAACTAACATCAACAGCACATCATCACCAGACCTTAGGTACAATAGAAAGAAGTCACAGAACCTTTAATGAATACGTACGTTCTTACATACACTGGCGAGCAAAAATGGATACATAATATTAACAAAATATTTTAAATCCAATATTTTTTGTATTTATTGCATTAAGTAAGAAATTGTAAATAAAAAATTTCAGACGTTGAAATGGCCACCACAATGTCCGGATTTAAATCCGATCGAGAATTTGTGGGCAATTGGCACAGTATGAAAACCCTCCAAATAAATTTAACGAATTGTGGCTAAGAATTGAGGCAGAGTGGCAAAGTATAAACAGCGAAACCATCTAAAAACTGGTAGAAAGCTTACCAAAACGCATTAAATCAGTAATAAAGAATAAAGGATTATGGACAAAATACTGAATTTTTCATATGAAACAAAACGAGCAAAATTGGATAAATGCTACTAAATAATATTTAAGCTGTATTTTATATTTAAAAGGAAATAATATTACTGAAAAGTTTTTGTTTTAATTAGAGGATATTCTAAATAAATGTTTAACATATGGATTGTTTTTTATTTTAATAAATAAATTACAAATATAAAGTTTATATTTTTGTTCATATTATGTACCCATTTTTGCTCGCCAGTGTATCTGTAGAAAAAGATGACTGGGATGAATGGCTTAGGTATTTTACATATTGTTTTAATACAACACCATCAACATAATTATTGTCCTTTTGAATTGGTTTTTAGCAAAGTACCAAACAGTTTCAAAGATTTCAATGATGTAGACACAATTACTCCGATATACAATGTAGACGATTATGCCAAAGAGGCAAAATTTAGATTAGAAATTGCACTTAAGGGAGCAAAACATTTATTAGACATAAATAAAATCAAGCAGAAGAATAACTATGATAAGGATATATTATATTATAATTTTAAAATAGGAGATTTAGTTTTACTTAAGTATAACATAGGGCATAAACTAGAGGAATCATATAAGGGTCCATACAAAATTAAAAATATAGATTTAAGAAATAATGTAACTATAGTTGATAAGAAAAATAATAAAGAACAAGTAGTTCATAAGAATAGACTTAAGCTATTACAATTAGTTTTAATTATAACACTAAACTGGCCAGAAAGGTGAAATAATAATCTTTAAGATACATTTTTTTTATATATATTTATTATATCTATCAACATTACAATTAAAATTAATATAAAATATTTTAATAAATTATATTTTTGAGGTATTACTATAAAGTATTGCAGCAAATAAATTATTTTGAAATTGTAAAAATATACTATTCTAGCTTATATATTTACATGGCAGGTAAAAAAGATAGCAAAAAAACCCTTAACCCTAAGTAAACTTATCACTAAAAACAAAATAAATATTAAAATTAAATAAGAAATAATATTAAGATTAATATGTAAAACATTCTTAATCTTTTAAATCATACTATGTATTTAAGTTTAGTAATAAAATATAAATTGAAATAGACGTAAAACCATTGTACTGTGTTGTGTAAAAGAATGTCCAAAGAAAAAGGTTATATGAACATTCTTGTAAAGGGTACAGGTGTAGCATGATTTTACTGTTGTCAATACCAACACAACATTCCATGTGCATAAAAAAAGAATATCCAATTGCATATGAGCAGCGACCACTTGACTCAATGTTGCTGACCGTCGCTGCTGCGTATAATGCCTCAATAGTAATGCGCACACGAATTTTGTATTTGATAGGGATTGTTTAGTTTAAAAAAAAAACACAAAAGATTTCGGAGGAAGTATACCATCACCTCAAGAAGTCAGACAACAACTCTCTTCTTTTTATAATTATAATTATTATCAGACTTAAACTAAATTACATTTTTGTTTATTCAGCATTTTGCCAACTTAAATTAAAATTACATTTGTGATTATTCTGCGTTTTGCAGTTTTGATAATTTGCTTATGGACTACTTTATATTAATTGGGATACCTATTCTGTTTCTTAGAATTTTGTCTGTAATTCTGTTTTCAATTTTAAATTCTTTGGATTTATTTTGACAAACAGGAAATACGTTTTGTTTTACAATTTTTATTTTATTATTTCTTTTTTTTTCTTTGTGTTTTTATGTTTGCTAAGAAATCTTCAATAACTTCTGTTTTGGTGTATATGTTTGTGTTTGAATATGTAACTTCTCCCTCCCTTTTGAGTAGAATTCTCCTGAAATCTATTATTTAATTTTATTTTTATATGCTTATGTTTAGTTATTATTATTAGAATTAAAATAAGTATTATAATTATGATATTACATCCATATGTTAACTTAGTATGGTATTTCAATGCTTTAATATTTTTTAAATTGTTTTCATGTTCTGTTTCAATTTCTTGGAATCTTATTTTATGTGAAATTTTTTTTACTTTATCTATTTTTTCAATAACTTGTTTTTCTTCCATTCTTTCAACTATGTTTGAAAAATTTAGTTCCTTTTCTATTACATTTCTATCATTTTTTACAACCATTTTCAAATGGTTTATAGTTTCATTAAAATAATTATTAATTAAAATTTGTTGGTTTTTATTTCGTCAATATTAAAAAGATACTTTTGAATATTTTGTCTGTCCTCGTCGTCCATAGTCCCAAATAACCATTTCGATATACTGCCTACATCGTTAATTAGTCCTCGTCGTTGTCGATTTCGTTTTGGTATTAAAGTAACTAATTTATTTCTAGCGTCTGATAATTCCATTTGCAGAAGATTTTTATTTTTTTGTTTTCATTAAAATAACGTTTTCTGACATCTGGTCCAAAATGTTTTCAATTTCATTTAAGTTTACTATGTGAAGTATTATGTCCGATTCCCTAACTATCTCCTGATCTCTTATGTATATGTCTATATATCCGTTTTGTTCTGTGAGTCGTTTTACTGTTATCATTCCATTAATCAGTGGTGTCCATAGGAGTGTCACCAGAATTATCAACATCTGAAAATTTTAGTGGTCTTTTAATGTTTGAAATATGTATTCCATCTAATTTTGATTTTTTACATTTCGGTTGTGCCTTATGTCTAACGGCTTTATAATTTTTTATAAATCCTTTTTCCCTACTTTCTATGTAATCCTCTCTAGATCTATTTAGTTTTTCTATTCTTTTTCTTTTATTGACTTCTAGATTCTTTTTAACCGTGTTATTGTCAATTTTACCTAACTGAACCTCTCCAGGTGTACATTTACTGCTTGAATGGTAACGATCATTGTAATTTCTAATTGTTCTCTGAATTAATTGCGGCGTAGGTAAATGTTTGTTAGTTTGATATAAAATCCGAAATTTTTCCGCGATTGTGTTATGAAATCTTTCTATATCGAAATTGCCTGTATGGCTGTTTGGTTTAGTTAAATGTAGTTCAATTCCTTGCTCTATTAAAAATTCTTTTATCCTTAATGTTTTAAATTCATTATCCGCTATTATTTTATTTGGTTTTCCAATTCTAGCAATATGTTCTTCTAATTTTTCTATTATAGTTATATGATTTCTATCGCTCAGAGGATATGCAGCTCAAAATTTTGAAAATGTATCAATTATTGTTAGAAAATTAAATCCTTTGATAACGTATGTATCAATGTGTATAATTTGGTTTTTATCTGACGGTATCTCTGTGTAACAAAATTTATTCTTAATCGGACGTCTTTCATACTTTACTAGTTGGCAAACCTCACATTGGTTAATTACTATTTGGATGAGTTCCATGAGTTTAGGATAATATATTTTGTTTTTAATTTTATTATTTTTATTTCAAAAATTCCTGAATGTATACTTTCTCTAACATGATAAAATGATATTTGCTTTACTGCTTCTACTTCGGTTTCAATATCCTGCGCCCTGTTAGTACATTTTATAAATTTTATATTTTTGTCATTTGAATACATTTGAATCAGTCTTTGTTGTACTATATTATACTTATGCAATCCAATCATCCAATACCAATGCTTTCGTCAAATATCTTCTAAATATCTTCCCCATACTATCAAAATCACTTTCTGCTATGAATATTATTCTTCTATTGTGTAACATTTTCATTTCTTCCACTTTATTATTTGTTAATATTATTTGTGTCTTGTACTTACTTACTATCTCATCCTTAATATAAAAATGGTCATTTAGATTCTCTTCTGCAGAATTCATTGTAGCATTGCAATCACTTTCCTCTTCTATATTACCTATTATATTTAGATCAGAGGTATTGTCCTCCATAATTTTAGTAAATGTGTCTTTCTTTATGTTTTCATTACTTTCTAACCTACTCAGAAAATCATCCACTTTGTTCTCTTTTCCTTTTAAGTACTCAATCTCGCAATCATATTCCCCCAATTTAAATAACCACCTTTGATGCCTAGGTGATAAATCCTTTCCATTATATTTTGCTTGTAAATATTTTATTGGCTGAAGGTCCGTCCGAATTTTAAATTTTCTTCCGTATAGGTACGGTCTGAAATAACCAACGCTACATATTATAGCTAGGAATTCTTTATCGGTTGCTGAATAGTTCCGCTCGTGATTATTCATTGTTCTCGAGGCATAGCACACATGATGTCTTTCTTGGGACAATACTGCTCCCAGTGCATAATTCGATGCGTCGGTTGTCAGTGTGAATGGTTTCCCGAAATCCGGAAAACGTAATATCGGATGTGTGCTGATCAGACTCTTCAACTTCTCGAATGCCTCAATATACGTAGGGTCTTTAGTGTTAATCTTTACTCCTATTTTAAATATTTAGTAATTGGCTGTGTTAGTTTCGAGTAGTCTTTTATAAATTTACGATAATATCCTGTTATTCCCAAAAAACTTTTAATTTGCCTTTCTGTTTTAGGTAATTCTAATTTTTCTATAATCTTAATCTTGTCAGAATTTGGTTTCATTCCCTTGTCAGTCAAAATGTGCCCTAAAATTTCTGTCTATTTTTTAAGAAAACTGCACTTACCCACCTGAATTTTCAAAAATTTCCTTTCTAATACATTTAAATCTCTCTTATTGCTTTTATATGTTCCTGTAGTGAGGTACTGAAGATCAATATGTCGTCCAGATAAACAACACATGTTTTGTTGATATATTCCCGTAATACTTCATTCATAAACCTTTGGAAAGTTGCGGGAGCATTTTTTAAACCAAACGGCATCCTTACAAACTCGTATAAACCATATGGAGTCACAAACGCTGTCTTCTTCCTTCACTAATATTTGATGGTATCCTTTCGCAAGGTCCAGTGTCGTAAAATATTGGGCTCTTCCAAATTTGTCTAATATAGAATCAATGTTTGGTAGTGGATATTTGTCATCCACTGTAACTTCATTTAACTTCCGGTAGTCTATTACTAATCTATATTTTTTCTTTCCTGAATTATCTATCTTTTTTGGAATGACAATTAGAGGGCTTGAATATTTTCATTTACTTTTTCTGATGATACCCTGCTCTTCCATTTCCCTAACCTGTTTTCTAACCTCCTCCTCGTGTTGAATTAATCTGTTGATCGGTTATGGTTCTTAGTTTATGTTGCACTTCTGTGGCATTTGTCAATTGATCCCCTTCTTTAAACAGTAAGTTATCATATCTTTTCAAGATTTTCATCACTTCCTTGTGTTCTTCTTTATTCAAATGGCTTAGCTGAATTCCGTTAATTTTACTATCTATTACTTCTAACGTACATATATCATTAAATTTGTATGGGCTATTCAAAAATGGAGTCTCTTTCTGATTTAGAATTATTTTTCTTTCTTCAATATCAATTACTGCATTGAGATAGTTTAGAATATCTATACCAATAATAAAGTTATATGTTCTTTTTGTTAACGGTGTTATTTTCCACCTTATTCTTGCATTACTCGGCAAGGTGCGACTGTATGTATTTCGTACTTAACTTTGTCGGTATTATTCAATGTTCTAAATGTTAAAGGTTTTTTAATTTGTGTTTTGAAAAATCATTAATTCTATTTTCTATAAGGCTAAAGGATGCTCCCGTATCTATAAGAGCAACATAGGTCTTTTTATTTATTGTTAGATTTATATTGGGTAGTCCTTCTGCGGAGGTTTCATACAAAAAATTGTGTTATTGTCTTCTACTAAATTTTCCTTTGATCCCCCTTCGCTTTGCCTAATCTGACCCCAGCGATCTTGGCTGCGATTCAGATTTGGGTTTCCTGCTCTTTGAGGCCTGTTATTATTTCTTTCAATATAGTCTATTTCCATAGGTTCACCCTGATTTCTCCTGAATTGTCCAGAATTATTATATTGAAAGCCTATATTAAACTGTTGGTGATTTCTTCTTAATTTTTTTTTTTTTTTTATTTATGAAAAATAAACATATACATATGTATCTTAAACTAATCATAGCCTCAGCACCAGTAATTTATGGCATTAGAGAGGCATGTTGGCAACTTAATTAGATATTCATAGTATATAATATTTACATAAGTATATACATTTATTTTGTTCGTATACAATGCCTAGGCATATATACCTTATCCATGTACACGCATGCATATGCACGCATATGTATACATGCATATATAGAGGATGTCCCCATATTAAATAAAACATAAGAAAGAAAAATGTATACGTATGTATATATCAATAAATGTACAATTCAATTTCCTATAAATAATAATATTACAAATCTACATAAGAAGTGTCTCAATGTTCATTAATAAATATCTTTTCAATTCCCTTTTAAAAACCGCAAATGTTTCTATATTCTTTAATAACATAGGCAGGTCGTTGTATGTACTCGGCCCAGCAAAGCTAATACGCTGTTTCGTCAATTCCAGCCGACATCTTATAACAGTCAGAAACTGACTTTGCCTAGTTTGTCGATGTGTTCTTTCAATATTTTGTTGTAGCAGAATGGAACCGTGTCCCTGATTCCTAACTATTTTAAAGACAAATTTCAAAAGCTGCAGTTTGTACAGACCCCTTATGGGTAAAATATTATTCGCCTGATTTCTAAAAAGATCCAACGTGTGATATCTAACCGGTAAATTAAAAACTAATTTTAAGGCCTTATTTTGAGCAGATTGCAATGTTCTGAGAGCAGTACAATTCCTAGCACCATATATCATCGGAAGGTAAGAAAGGTGACTATGAATCAAAGTATTATAAATCATCATCCTCGTCCTAAGACCAATTTTCCTCCTTAATTTGTATATTGCTCCAATACCTGAAGATATCTTTTTATTAATACATTCAATATGGTTATCCCAGCGAAGATTGTTGGTGAAAACCATGCCCAAATACTTAACCGACTCTGATTCTTCTATTAACTTCCCTTCAATGTGTACAGCTATTTTTTCATCATTTGGTAAATTACATGGCCTAAATCTTATAAATTTTGTTTTATCGGTATTAAGTATGAGTTTATTAACTCTTATAAATTCCCCAAGTATAGCTGCATCATATTCAACTTGGGTCTGCAATACCCGAACATGTCTGTATGGATAAAGCGAGCAAATGTCATCAGCAAACATGAATAACCTGCCATTGAACTGTATATTTCCAATATCATTAATGAAAATCTTGAATAATAGGGGCCCTAGTACACTTCCCTGAGGTACACCACATTTTACATCAGCTAACTCACTCTCAGAATCGCCGATCTGCACATATTGTTTCCTATTCGTAATGTAATCTCTCAGCAAGTTAATTGACATATCCAAAATCCCAAACGCTTTCAACTTTTCAACTAAAATATTGTGATCAACTAGATCAAATGCCTTTGACAAATCGAAAAACACTGCACCAACACCATTAAATCCTTTATCTAATCCTCCACATATATACTCAACAACATTAACTACAGCTTCATCTGTACCCGAACCCTTGCAAAAACCAAACTGACGCTTAAATAATAATTTGTTTCTCTCTAAATACTCAGACAACTGAACGAATATTACCTTCTCTATAACCTTGTCAAATATTGACAATAAAGAAACTGGTCTGAATATATCTATATTATTAGAAATATTGGATTTCCTTATCGGTATAATTTTATGTATCTTCAATATGTTGGGATATTCACCACTACGAAGCATCTTATTGAACAATTCCGAAAGAATTTCCGCAAACATATTTTCCCTGCATACTACCATTCTTGGTGTAATTTTGTCAAATCCTGCACTCTTATTCAAAGACAATCCATGCAAGATTGATCGGACAAAGTCATGATTAACCTCCAAGAAATCAAATCTTGTCTCTGGCCGTAGCAGAGTTCCAAAGATGTTAATATTATCTCCCGAATTTACTGGAATATTATTCCTCAAGTTCTCAATTTTATCAAAAAAATATTGATTTAGTGCCGTTGCAATCTCCATATCAGTCATCAGCAGGCCTCCGTCCTGTGTCGAAACAATTTTAACAGGTTGATCATTCCTTCATAGTTCATTATTCAGAAATTTCCATGTCTTCCTCATGTCACCCTCAGCCCTCTTCAAATTGTCAGCGTAGTACCTGTCCATCAAATACTTATTACTTGTCTTAATAATCCTACTAATTCTCCTCAATACCTCCGATATATTCCTATTATTCCTATTTTTCCTGCGTACCTTCAATAATTGTTCCTTCATCTTTAACAGTGTTAAAAGATTCCTAGAAATCCATGGACTTATCCTAGTTCTCACATCAATCTTGGTACAGCTCCTGAGAGTGCACCTTTGGGCTGCAGATGAACACACACTCACCAAATGCTCACACTGTTCAGATGGACTATTCAAGCGACAATTATTAATTAGACCACTGTCAAGTAGTGAACCAAATTTGGCGTAGTCAAAAGTATACCACGTTTTCGAAGTTAACTCATTTTTCCGTCCAACAAATTACAGATGATAACATATGAAATTGTGATCCGTGAAATCATTCTCAATAGAAAATACAGTTGATTGCCGATATAAATTGCTAAAAACACAATCTATTGAAGTTCTACTAACAGGCCTAGTAATGAGCTCATGACATGATTTCAAGTCAAATTCATTAATTTTGTTAATCAAAGTACGGCTTTGATAGCCTTCAGATAACAAATCTACATTAAAATCTCCTACAAAAACACATTGGCCACCACATATATTCATTAAAATATCATCCAATTTGTCAACAAAAGCAGAATATCCACATTTCTGTGATCTATATAGTGATACGATCTTCATTGTTCCATTATTAAAGTTCGCCTTAAGCAATTCTATCACAATAACATCAAGATATTCCTCACTCTTATTCACCACCACTTCATAAGCTATACTCTCCGTCACATAAATTGAGGTTCCTCCGTACCCATCACTCCTACAACAGTGAACCGACCGATAACCAGGTATTGAATATAAATTTAGACAACTGTTTGTATACCAAGTTTCTTGTATTGCTATAATGTCGGGAAGCACATGAAATTGACTCAAAATAGACTTGAATTCATCAAATTTTTGCATTGAGGAAACACTCCTTACGTTTACTGATAATATATTACAGTTTTTCAGATTTTTCTTCAATAGGTTAAGGTTATATAAATCCAAATTCGAAAAGTATACAGAATTATTGATAGAATTCATTAAGAAAAGGAAGAGATAAAGCAAATAAATCTATACTATATATGATATATGTACAACAAAAGAAGAAAACAAAAAAAATAATATATATATAGTAAAATATGTGTATATGTATATGTATATATGTGTGTTAATCAGCTACATCTACTTGTTCTATCTCCCAATCATAATTATTCATACTGACGTGATCACTCGTACTTTTCCCAGATTCATTATTAGAAGCCTTCATCAGTAGTTTGTCCACATCATCCATAGACCTTATGGTAATAATTGCAGAGTCTTCATTTTTTCTGACAAATATTTTACTTCCTCTTGAAAAAACGAATTTGTAACCAACCTTTTTTACAGATTTAGCATAATTATAGAGCTTCATGGTTTCACTACTTAAAAAGTCATTTATAAATACATGTTTCAAATCATTGTTTTGTTTAAGCTTCCGCTTTTCTGCCATAAATTTATCTTTATGTATTTTGGATATAAACTTTACTACGACAGCTCTTCTACCATCCTCCTCCTTTTTGCTTTTATTGGATAAAACGTAAGCTTCACTAATATTATCGGCTTTTATGTCAGCACTAATCTTGTGTGCTATATCCAGAACAGCGTTGATGGCATTTATCTCTTTACCAATAACAACACCATTAATTATGCAATCATTTTTAACTTTCTCATCTTTTAAGTACTTTACGGACGAATTTATATGTCTTATTTCTTGTCTTAGTAAGTTATTTTCCTTTTGCAAATTACTAATGGTTTTTTTATTGGTAGCAACACCTTTTAATATGCTGTCATATTGAGACGACTTAAATTGCATTGTTTTAATTAATTCATCCAGCTGATCCAGCTGTTTTAATTTTGTTTTGATCTCTAGCAAATCCATGTTGACAGAAGAACTCTCACTGCTGTTGTTATTACTATCGTCACACAAATGACAATTGTAAATAAGAGAGTTATTTTTAAGAAGTTTATCATATTGTTTTTTGTCAAGCTTCGTACAGAATGAGTGTAGAGTTTTCTCACAAGCATCACATTGAATTGCGTCATCATCATCTAATACTTGCAATTTGCATTGACCACCAATTAATTTCTTTTTATTTAGGCTACGACGAACTTTTCCAAGCATACTTTTATTTCAATGAATTACCCGTATTTTATTCCCAATATTGTAAGGCTACTAACAAAATTAAGAGTGCCTTTTTTACCAAATATTTAATTTATATTCTTGAGGAAAGAGCACGTATTAAATTTGACGTCTTTATACACCGAGTTGCCAAGTTCACTTGGTTGGAAAAGTTTTCTATATTTCGATTCTGATATTGTAAGTTGTTAAAATTTTGTGGATTTTGTCTAAATTGACCTGAGTTACTTCCCCTGTATTCTCCGTTTTGATTATGATATCGACGATGTATGTTGTAAACATTTGGTTGGTTTTGCACATAGTTAGGCGAACTATATCCTTGGTTATATTTATAATACGTTTGTCGATTGCTGTTCATGTCCGAAACCCTATTCGGTTAAAAATTTTGTCCTCTCTAAATTTTGATTTCCTATACACTGGTCTTATATACCTCTCTTCAAATCTTCTTGTAGTCATTATCCCACTGTTGCCACCTTGTATGTAATTACACATATTGAGTGTAATTTTTCATTGTGTGTGTAGCGTGTGTGTAATTAGCTTCGTGTGTAATTTGTGTGTAATTTTATTTTTTGTTCTACCTTTTTCTTAATCGCTAACAGTCAATTTGTTAACACTGATTTGTTTTGAAAATTTATTGCAATTTGCAACACTAGTTTGCAAAAATAAACACATACATCTATATCTTACTAATTTAAATACATGTAAGGATAATGTTTGATATATGCTGTTAAACTGTGTTCAACATATTTTTCTTAGTGTAATACAAACATATTGTGAATTTTAATTTTTTTTTTGTTTAATCTGTTATACAAATATTATGTACTTGTTTTTTATTAGATATTTTATGAATTATACATAACATAACATATATAATTGGCCATTACAACCATCCCTTCCGTCAGGATTACGGCCTAGCTTCTTACGCCACTCATGCTATGTGTGTTAATTTTATACATGAGTGGCGGGAGCTACACTTTAACGTCGTCTCCGAACGAAAGATTTTTGAGAAAATTTTCATTGCAATTTTATTTACTCTCAGAGTTTTTGCCAGAAATCTGCTGAGAGGAAGTCGCTTAAGAAATAATTTTTCATATTTTCGTTTTGATGTCTGACCTGGGGTTTGAACCGTGGCCTTACGTCTGACAAGCCAACACACTACCTACTAGACTACGGCGACTTTATGAATTATATATTGGTAAATTCAACATTTGTATTGTTTACGTAAAAGCTGTTGAAAATAATTACCATCAGTTGTTAAGAAACCTCCACTAAGGCAATAAAGGCAAAGTTGAAACAAAACCGTCAGCCTTCTTATTTTATTGGGGGATTTCCAGAAGAACATACGTATCCCATTCTTCAACTCATTTTTATAGACCCTAGGAGTTTAGTTGACTCCTAGAGCCCACATATGCATTTACATGTCTTTTGTTAGAAAAAGAGCACAATAATTTTATTTGAGTATAGACTGGTAAGTGGTTTATGTTTTTTAACACTCCCTCCAGCCTGCCTGGATCCTGTTGCTGTCTTTGTTGTAGTTCCAAATAAACCAATCTCAGTTGTTCGAGCTGCTGTTCCCTTCTTGCGAGTTGTTCCACCAAATCTATAGGTGCCATTTCCTGGTAATCTTGGTCCATTCGTCTCTCGTCAAATCTTCTGTTCCTTAAATGTTGTCGAATCTTGTTATTTGTTTGTAACTTTTACTCAAATTTATATTTGAGTGTTTGCTGCACTATTACAAGATTTATTTATGATCTAAGTGGTCTTAACACCGATTTGTCCTTCGTGTGTATTAACTGCACTTTTTTTTCACTTATTTAGTGGTCTTTACACCGATTTTTTTTCGTGTGTATTAACTGCACTTTTTTCACTTATTTAGTGGTCTTTACACCGGTTTTTTTCGTGTGTAATCACTGCACTATTATTTTTATGTCCTTTTTTTCGTTTCACTCTCCTTTTATTTTATTTTATCTTAAAAAGAGTACCGATTGCGCCAATTTTATATTTGGTAAGGATTGTTTAGTTAAAAAAAAATAAAAGATTTCGGAGGAATGCCCGAATTACTTTTTTTTCTAACGGTTACCGTTTTGTTGTTTACACTCAATTTCCTCTCAGAGCATAAAAACTAAGGCAACATCTGCTGGCAACTTAAGTTGCCACTGGGCACTAATGGGTTAATTGGGATACCTATTCTATTTCTTAGAATTTTGTCTGTAATTCTGTTTTAAATTTTAAATTCTTTGGATTTATTTTGACAAACAGGAAATTGGTTTTGTTTTACAATTTTATTTAATATGCACAGAGTGTGTTGTTGTTGTATTGCATTGCTAGTGATCGTGTGTGGCTCTCTTCACACTTTACCGTGGGAATTATTATGGATAGCGGGCGCGTGTCATATGACATCCACTTGTCCCATGATTAATACACACACAAACCCATAAAATATAGTTAAGCATTAACATGTGTTATAGTATTAAGCTGATTCAAAATTGTATTAGAAGTAAGGGGTTGATTTGGAATTGTCAGCCAGAATTTTAGTATAAAAGAAGGGACATTTTCCCTCGAAAATTCAATTAATATAATATAACCAATCTGTGCGTTTCTTATTCCCTTGGTTCCAAGCAAACAAATCTTTTGCTGTTTGATTATACTACAGGGTGTTTTAATAGAAACAAGCAATCGTAATGGTTAGTGGTCTGTTTGGATGACAAATTTCCTGGCAAAAAGAAACGATCTAAAATATAATACAGCCAATACTACCGCCAATAATTCCTTTTCTACCGTTCTATAGTTTATTTCGAGTTGATTTAGAATTCTACTTGCGTACCAAATAGGATGATTATCCTGCGAAATTACTAACAACAGTGTTTAGAACAAATTGCTTATTAAAATTAGGATAATCTAGAGTTGGGTCGTTTGTGAGAAGCATTTTCAATGTTCGAAAACTTTCTACATATTTAGCGTCTTTTATATACGTTTTAAGATATTTGGTCATAGGTTTGACGATTTTCGATTAGTCTTTTATGAATTTACGGTAGTATCTACTTGGGACTAAAAATTGTTTAAATGCTTCTGATTTTTTGGAAGTGGATAATTTATGACGCATTCAACCTTTTTTGTATTGGGCTTTTTGCCATTCCGTGTTACAACATGACCTCTCTGTTTCTCTCTCTCTTCCTTTTTAGAAATCCGCACTTATCTATCTCAATTTTAAATTATGTTGGGTCATTTCAACTTTGTATATTACTTTTTATATTGTAATTAATAATTATAGTAAACTGAATTAATGAAATAATAAAACCATAAATTAGTACCGCCCTAATATTAAGTAGATATAAATGCAATGAATACATAGCTATAAGCAATTAGAATAAGCAACAGAGTTCTTGAATTGGAGTAAACGGTTAGAATTAAGTGAATACATATTAGAATAAGAAAATATTATTGAAGTTCGAAAAGGTCTTGAAACCAGCTTTAAGTGCTACCTCCAATTCGAATATAAAAATATCGTTTCGTGGTTTGAAAATATATAAACTTAAAAAATTAAAATAAAATGGCGAAAATGTCGATGACGCCATTTTGGAATGCAGACTGGAAATTCTAGAATCGTATTTCAAGCAATTGAGCCACGTGCAAGGCAAAATTGAACAGCTTTGTTCCTCTGATAATGGCCGACCTGATTACGAGGATTTATTTATCGCTACAAAGGTAAAAATATTAGGCATTCTAAAACGTCGTCGTGGTTCTGTATCAATGGATGTTACTCAATTTAATGCTTCTGTTGCTGGTGCAGTGCATTCATCTCGTCTTCCTTCATTAAGATTACCCAAATTTGATGGCAAGTATGCTGAGTACGAAAGGTTTATTACTGCTTTTAATAATTTAGTTCACAAAAATCATTCAATTACGGATGTTGACAAATTTAATTATTTGCTAACCTGCTTATCAGGTCCGGCTTTGGCAGTTGTGGAGCCATTTCAGGTAACCGAACAAAATTCTGCTAAGGCACTAAAGAGATTAAAAGAACGCTACGACAACAAAGTGTTAATTTTTCTGGAACATGTTAATGATTTATTTAGTGTTCCTAATATGACAAAGGGCGACAGTGCTTCGTTGCGAAAAATCATTGATACTATTTCGGCTATTCGTGGTTCTTTGTTGTCTCTCGGTTCAGAAATGGATGTGCTAAATGGTATTCTGGTTCACATTGTATTATCTGAAACAAAATTGAACTACGATGAGAATTCAATTCATTGGCGACTTGGGATGCATTTTATGACGTTTTAAGCAATCGTTGTCAATTCTTAGAAAGCCATGGTCAAAAGGTTGAAATTTCGGAAAAATTTAATGCTACAAAGGCAAAACTTTCGTAAAGCGCAATGTCCATTACATTAATTGTCTGAGCAAAGGTCATATGGTTTCGAATTGCCCATCTAAATCTCGCTGCAAGGTATGTAAATCAGCTCATCACACAGTGCTTCATTTCTACAAGGTTCCTGAAAATTTAAACCTTCCAGTAACTCGTGGTATCACTCAAAATCAACCTAATAGTTCTTCGGTAAGCAATCCAGTTCAAGTTGAAAATAATCGTTCAACTACTTTCGTCACTCGGGCCCTCAAAAGATCACCCATCCCAACAGCTGTGGTTCTCATCAAAGATTCTTGTGGCATATTTCAACCGGGAAGAGCTCTTCTCGATTCTTGTTCAGAAATAAATTTCATCCGTACACCCAAGAAATTTCCGGCGTTGGTGAAGTGCGCACAAGAATCAAATCTTACGTTGATGCTACAGTAAAATCTCGTTTTAATTCGTTCGAGTGGTCCTCAAATTTTGCGGTAACTAAATCGATATCATCTCGTCAGCCCGGTGAATACATCGAAACATCTCATTGGGAGATACTCAACACTCTTCAGCTAGCCGATCCATTATTTTACAATCCCCAGCGGATAGAATTGTTAATAGGTACAGAGGTTTTTTTTAACTTGTTGGTAGACGGTCAAATATCATTAGGAGATAGTGGCCCAACATTGTTCGGATGGATTGCCGGTGGTATATTCACAACTAAATTCCCCGTAGCTCCAATGATTTGCAACTTAGCTATTGAAACTGCCGAAGAATCCGTTGATACCACATTAAAAAGTTTTGGGAGATTGAGGACTGCGTAAACACTCCGTCGAAGTTCACAAAGGAAGAGGAAGCTTGTGAACAACATTACATTAAAAACGTCAGAGTTATAGAAAATGGTAAGATTCAAGTTCGTTTACCATTTAAAAAACCACCAGAGGTACTTGGTAACTCATTTGATATGGCCTACAAGCGCTTTTTGTCTCTCGAAAGACGCTTAGATCGTGATTCAACACTTAAATCTATGTACACTCAGTTCATGAATGAATATTTGTCGCTTAGACACATGTCGCTGTATACTCACTCGCTAGATAGTCCAAATTTCGTCATTCCACACCATTGTGTACGTCGTCCAGAGAGCACTACAACAAAACTTCGTGTCGTATTTGATGGCTCAGCTCGCAGCTCATCAAACATATCGTTGAACGATATTCTTATGGTTGGCCCTACAAATCAGCAGGACCTAATCACCACACTGTTTTTGTTTCGTTTGAACAAATTTGCGCTCACAGCTGACATCTCTAAAATGTATCGACAGTTTGAAGTCGACGAACGGGATCGCAAATACCAGCTCATTTTATGGCGCAACAGCAGGGAGGAAAAATTGCAAGTGTTTCAACTTAACACTGTTACATATGGTTTGTCTTCAGCCCCATTTTTAGCAATTCGCAGTTTGTTTTTCATTGCAGATAAATATAGCTCATCGTTTCATCTTGGTTCCAAGACCCTGCGAGAAGATTTTTATTTAGACGACATCCTTACTGGCTCCGATAACGTCGAAACGTTGCTTAAGAAGAAGGCAGAGTTGGTTTACGTCCTTAAATTTAATGGCCTCGAATTGACAAAATGGAGCAGTAAAAGTTTTGAAGTTACCTCGAAAAATGAAGCTGAAGTCCCGATAAAAGGTCCAGAAAACCAAATTAGAAAAACCTTAGGCATGTCCTGGAAACCACAACAAGATAGTTTTTGCTATCGTTTTGAATTGCCTGAATTAATCGAGCCAACAAAAAGGTCAGTTCTTTCTCTTGTTGTAAAAATTTATGATTTGCTGGGAATTTTGGCCCGGTCGTGGTTCGCTGTAAAATCCTTCTTCAGGAAATATGGGTCCAGAATTACGGCTGGGATGACAAACTGAATGAAGATCTCAAATCTTTGTGGCTCAAAATAAGAGACGACTTACAATATATAAAAAATATCGAGGTGCCCAGATATGTGTTTACATCACCTGGAACACTTGGTGAAATCCATGGTTTCGCAGATGCTTCCCAACGTGCTTATGGGTTGTTACATAAATAGTAACCACCCTAATGTGTGTAACTAATAACCGATATTTTAGTAGTATGTAGTAACTATGTTTTTGATATCACTAATGTACTCTTTTTGAATTACAAATAAAATGTTCTTTTTTGAAAACGAGACAGACAATTATAATATGGTGTCAGGTGTGCAAACTTTAAAATAAAAAATAAAACTTTTAAAATACAAAAAAAAAAAAAAAAAAGAGAACTATTAAAACAAAATAGTTTTAAAAGGAAAATACGTCCTGTCGTTTTGGTTTTTTTTTAATAAAATAAATTAAAACAATTGTATAAGATGCCGCACAACGTGCCAGCGGAAAAAGAGGTTATGTTTGCCTCTACCATGTTACCGTTTAACATAAAGGCACATAACGTAGCCGTTGAATGGAAAAATTGGAGCAAACAATTTAAGATCTACTTATTGGCTTCCAATTTAGATTTGCAGTCCGATAAGAGGAAGGTGGCGTTATTGTTGCACAATATGGGACCGCAGTGTCTCGAGATTTTTAACTCGTTTAATGTGGACATCGATTCTGTTAAATACGAGAATTTGCTAAAACTGTTTGAACAACATTTCATACCGAAGGTAAATTTGGCCATGGAACGACATACGTTCTTTACCCGCCGACAAAAAACAGAGGAGTCAATAGTTCAGTATGCAACTGCCTTGGAAAATCTAAGTAATACCTGCGGTTTCGGCGCACTAAGACAAAGCCTTGTCAAAGATATTTTTATTTGTGGCCTGTCTGATAATTACAAAAATGTAAAAGAAAGGTTATTGAGTGAAGGCTCAATAGAATGGTCGAAGGCTTTGGAAATTGCCAAGAGTATTGAAATGGCAAAAGAAAATATGGCCAACATACATGGTGAAAAAGCAGAGAACTCGATGGTAGCAGCCCTACAGCGTGGAAAAAACAAATACAACCATAAGCATCAACAAAAACAACAACATAAACCAATACAACAATATGATAAGTCGGTGTTATGTAAAAGGTGTGGTCAAACCCACAAAAATAAATGTCCAGCAGAGGGCGCAGTTTGTCATGCATGTGGAAAAGCAAACCATTATGCAAAAATGTGTTTTTATAAATCCTACGGTAAAAAGCAACCAAAGAAGTTTGTCAAAAAGATTGGTGAGAATGAAAACTCGGATGAAGAAGAAAATCTTTTTGTCGGATCGCTTAATGAAATAATCATCAACGAGGAGATAAACAACAACAAACAATTGAGTAACAACAACATATGGAATGTCAACATCGATATAAATGGTAAGAACGTTATTTGCCAGGTGGATACCGGAGCTCAGACGAATTTGATGTCCATCAACACTGTCAACAATTTGGATATTCGTAAGGTAGATTATAAGGTATATAACAATATATTTACTTTTAGTGGTGAAAGGATCCCAGTTGTTGGAAAAATGTTCACAGAATTTTCTTTTAATAATATGGTTTATGAAACTTATTTTTATATTGTGAACATGAGGTGTAACAATATCATAGGTTTAGAAATGGCCTCGAAAATGAATTTAATTAAAAGAGTCAATACAATAAATTGTGAGACCATTTTGGAAAAGTATAAAGATATGTTTCAAGGGTTAGGGTGTCTTAAGGAAAAGTGTCATTTACAGCTTGAGGAAAATTGTCAGCCGGTTATTGACCCACCGCGTCGTGCACCATTTAGCCTTCACAGGCCTTTAAAGGAGGAAATTGAAAGAATGCTAAAATTAAAAGTAATTGTTGAAGTAAAAGAGCCTACAGACTGGGTGAACTCAGTCGTGTTAGTCACAAAGGCAAATGGTAGTCTACGATTGTGTTTAGATCCACGCAATCTTAATAAGGTAATAAAAAGACCTAGATTCGATTTCCCTACAATTGACGAGTGTAAATCTCGTATGAGTGGTTCCAATATTTTTAGTCGACTAGATGCAAATTCTGGTTTCTGGATGGTTCAGCTAGATGAGGAATCATCTAGATTGTGCACATTTAACACTCCGTTCGGGAGGTATCGTTTTTTACGTCTGCCGTTTGGCATTAGTTCAGCGCCTGAAATATTTCATGGTGAAATGATAAGACTTTTCGGTGATATATCAGGATTGGTGATATATATGGACGATTTTTTGATCCATGCACCAAATATTGATAAGCATAATGAAATTTTGAATAAAGTTCTGGAAAGAGGCAAGTTGGTAGGTTTGAAATTTAACAGGTCGAAATCATTTTTTTTAAAGCAGGAAATTAAGTTTATTGGACACATTTTTAGTGGAAGTGGTGTAAGACCAGATGAGGGACGAATTGAATCTATTTTGGCAATGCCAGTACCAACAAATAAACGGGAATTACAACTCTTCTTGGGCATGATTACATATTTAGGGTCTTTTATAGATAATTTGTCGTCCAAAAATAAGCATTTGAGGGATCTTTTGAAAGATGATACAGTCTGGTGTTGGAATAATGAACAACAAGTTGAATTTGAAAATTTGAAAACAGAAATCACGAAGGCACCTGTTTTAGCCTATTATGATACGGACAAGCCGTTAACGTTATCGGTCGATGCGTCTAAATATGCAGTAGGGGCAGTTATTATGCATGGTAACAACCCAATAGCATATGCATCTGCATCATTGACTGAAAGTCAAATAAATTATGCGCAGATCGAAAAGGAATTATTTGCCATTTTGTTCGGGTGCACACGTTTCCATCAGTACATATATGGAAGAAATGTGACTGTTGAAACAGATCACAAGCCTCTTGTCCCGTTGTTCAACAAACCTTTGTACAACATTCCTACGCGTCTACAAAGATTTATGCTGAGATTATTATCTTATAATTTAACAGTGGTCTATAAGCCGGGCAATGATCTGTTTATAGCTGACACCTTGTCTAGGGCTCCACTTAATACGAAGACACTTTCGGATCTAGACGAAGACATTGATTTGCAATGTAATTCGTTGATTTGTCAAATAGCACTACCTGTAGATGAAATTGAAAACATTAGAAAGGAAACTGAAAATGAAGTTTTTCAGAAACTTAGGAAATATATAAAATATGGTTGGCCAAATAACGGGAAGGACATAGACGGGGATGTAAGACCATTTTACTCAGTTAGGGATGATTTAAGTGAAGTAAAAGGTATTCTATTTAAAAGTAAACGAATATTAGTTCCAAGGAATTTAAGGTCGAAGATGTTAGAATATATCCATGAGGGTCACATGGGAATAGGAGGTTGCCAAAATTTATTGGCCTAACATAAATAGCGATATTTATAATATGGTTTCGAATTGTAATATTTGCCTAACTTATAGAAATGCTAATCCTAAACAAGATTTAAAGAATCATGAAATTATACACATACCTTGGTACAAATTAGGATGTGATTTGTTTGAATTTGACAGGAAGATTTACTTGATTATTGTTGATTATTATTCGAAATTTTTTGAAATTGAACTTTTAGGTTCTGGTTATTCATCCGTTAATGTGATAACGAAATTAAAATCAGTATTTGCTAGACACGGAATTCCGACAATTTTAATTTCGGATAATGGGCCGCCCTTTAATTCGAAGGAATTTAAAAATTTTTGTCTTGATTGGGGTATTGAAAATATAACGTCAAGTCCTTACTTACCACGATCTAACGGTCTTGCAGAAAGATCTATTCAGACGATAAAAAATATTCTGTATAAATGTAAATACTCTGGTTCAGATCCATACGTATCTTTATTACAATATCGGACAACATCGAGTAATAATATGCCAAGTCCTGCTGAATTGCTTATGAGCAGGAAATTACGCACTAAATTACCTTTGGTTACAGATAATTTAAAACCGAAATTGGTGAACCGAAGGAAATTAAAGGAATTTTTAAAACGAAAACAATTAAAATCGTGTGAAAATTACAATAGAAATTCAGTTACTTTAAAACCAATTGAAATAGGTGAGCAAATATATTTCAAGACAAATCCGAAGTCAGTTTGGTTTAAAGGTAAGATTTTGAAAAAATGTAATGAACCAAGATCATTTTTGATAGAGGATGAAAAGGGTGTAGTATACAGAAGAAATAGGCAACATATAATGAAAACAACAGCTCGGAAACCCAACAATTTTATGAATAATGCTATGAAAAAACATAATTTTAATTGTAATAATAATGAAAATATTTATTTTGATTTCAATGTTAGTAACAACAATGAAAACAATAATTCATTGATAAATAATGGAAATAATAATATAAATCGCAATGAAAATGTAAATAATGAAAATATTTCTAATAATGATAATAGTGAACATTACACATCAAAATATGGTAGAAAAATAATACCGCCTAATAGGCTAAATTTGTAAAAATTTAATTTTTAATTATTATAAGTATTATAAATACATTTATTTTAAAAAAAGGGGGATGTTACATAAATAGTAACGACCCTAATGTGTGTAACAAATAACCGATATTTTAGTAGTATGTAGTAACTATGTTTTTGATATCACTAATGTACTCTTTTTGAATTACAAATAAAATGTTCTTTTTTGAAAACGAGACAGACAATTATAATATGGGTGTTGCCTTTATTTTCGTGTTTTGGTCGAAGGCAAATACAAAACAACTCTGCTGATTGCTAAGTCCAAAGTAGCTCCTATTAAGGCACAATCACTACCGCGACTTGAACTGTGTGCCTCTGTTCTACTTAGTAAAACGTGGGAGAAAATAAAATCAAAAATGACTAATTTTATATATGACTAATTTATGACTAATTTTTATATTTTTGGACTGACTCGAAAATTGTTCTTCAATGCCTTAAGCTACACTCATCAACACTACATTGTTTCGTCGCTAATCGTGTTTCCGAACTTCAAAACAATACAGGAGATATTATCTGGAGTCATTGAGTCTAAATTAAATAATTAAACCAAAGAATAAACCATTACCGTTATGTTTCTTAAAAACACGTGATTGCATTTAAATTTAAAATAAATTTTGTTGATAGTTGGTATCCGAGTGCGACAAATGAAAGTAAAATTTTTGCTAATACTTAAATTATGTGCTATTAAATTCAAAATACGGTAAAAAAATGTTTGTGCTTTAAATCAGTGCATTTAGAATTTATTTTATTTTAATTAGGTGTTAATATTACTTTTCAAAAAATGCGAAAAAGTGAAGAAATTAGAAGTTTGATTGCCGCAGATAGAGACAATTGTGAAACCTATTCTGCTATTGCAAAAAGGTACAAAATATCTATCAGCGGAGCCCGAAAAATATTTGAAAAATATAAAGTAACCAAAACATGTAAAACATAGTACGGAGGAGGACGAAAGCAAAAAATTTCAGCACATGAACCCCGGTTGATGAAGCGAAAAATTGCTATTAAACCAGGAAGCTCTGCCCGAGAGCTAAAAGAAGAACTGAATTTGAACGTTTCGGAAAGAACGATTCAAAGGAAACTGCGACCAATGGGCTTAAAAAATTTAGCTGCAAAAAAAAGACATATGATTTCAAAGGCTAATAGAAGAAAACGTCTTACATTTGCCAAGGAACACATCACCAAGCCTATTTCGTTTTGGGAGCAAATAATTTGGTCCGACGAATCAAAATTTGAATTAAAAAACCCTGAAAAGCGAAAACTTGTTTGGTGCAGACAATCAGATCGGCTCAAACCTAAATTCGTTCAGAATACGGTGAAACATGGTGGGGGTAGTATAATGGTTTGGGGCTGTTTCTCCAAGATGGTGTCGGAAATTTAGTTAAAATCGATGGAAAAATGACAGCAAGTGTTGACGTGGATATTCTGCAGCAAAATTTAACAGAATCTGCAGAGAGAATGGGTTTAGGATCGTTTGTCTTTCAAGAGGACAACGATCCTAAACACACTTCGCGTATTGCAAGCTCATTTTTTAAAGAAATAGCATCTTTAAGTTGGTTTGGTCGGTCCAATCTCCTGATTTAAACCCCATTGAACACCTTTGGGCAATTCTGGACCCAAAAATTCCTGTAAACAGTAGAATTAACGCCACGACTTTTTTGGGCAGAAATACAGGAACAATGGACAAAAATACGGTCTGAAACACTAACAAATTTGGTTAAGAGCATGCCAGACCGACTCCGTGCTGTCATTAAAAATAAGGGCGGAAACACAGATTATTAATAATACATTTAAATTTTATGGTGCAGTCAATTAAATATTAATATTCAAAATTTTGCACTTTCAATTGGCGTATATGAAATACTTTTAATTTTCCTTAATACAATAAAATTTTAATTTATTCCTTATTGAAAATTTGTAAACTAGTTCATATACTTTTAATACATTTCTATTTTGCTTCTCAATAAAAATTTTAAAAATATTTCGAGTACTTTTCTATATAGAGCCACATGACGCTGTTGGTTACAAATTTATACTTTCAATTGTCGCCTAGTGTACGTCTTGGTGGCCGTCTAGCAAAGGCACCTATACCATATGATGCCCGATTTCCTGCTTTGGTTCCAAAAAATCGAATATTTGCATCGCCTTCATTTGCACGCTGGTCCAAAGGTTTTACTGGGTATCATTCGTCAAAAAATTTGGCTCATTAACGCCAGAGAAGTGGTTCGCAAGGTTGTTCGAAATTGCATCCATTGTTTCCACTACAAGCCAAAATTAATGAACCAAATCATGGGTAACTTATCAGCTGATCGACTTCGAGTTAATCGACCGTTTTTAGTAGCTGGAGTGGATTTTTGTGGTCCTTTTCCAGCCACACATCGTAGCCGAGGTAAAGTGCCCTACAAAACTTATATAGCTGTTTTTGTTTGTTTCAGCTCAAAGGCCGCGCATTTAGAAGTGGTGTCCGACCTCTCAACAAACACATTTCTTATGTGCTTGAAACGGTTCATCAATCGAAGAGGCATTCCCCAAAAAATCTACTGCGACAACGCCACAAATTTTGTCGGAGCACACAACAAACTCATTGCATTAAAAATTCGTTGTTCCATCAAGATGCCGTTCATGAGCTCAAAACGTATTCGGTTCAGAAAGGTTTAGAATTTTGTTTCATTCCTCCTCGTGCCCCACATTTCGGTGGTTTATGGGAGGCAGCTGACAAATCAGCTAAAACATTGCTCGTGAAAAACATCGGCGTGCCGTATCTTACATTTGAAGAATTGCAGACACTTGTGGCTGAAGTTGAAGCCATTTTAAATTCTCGCCCCATCGCTCCAATGTCTGACGATCCTAATGATGGTGAAGCCTTAACACCAGGCCACTTAATAATTGGTTCACCTTTAGTGGCCCTTCCTGAAGAAACCTTAAATCTTACCAAACCAGGGTCTCTTAGTAATTTCCAGCAAATTTCGTATTTAAAGAACCAGTTCTGGAAAGCATGGTCTAAGGATTATCTCTTGTCACTACAAGGACGAGCCAAATGGTCAAAGGTGGAACCAAATGTCATCGAAGGCCAACTTGTTGTAGTTCATGAAGACAATACCCCACCACAACAATGGCAGTTGGCTCGAGTAACAAAAGCCATACTTGGTCCTGATGGACGAGTTCGAGTAGTAGAGCTTAAGTCAAAAAATGGTTCTTTTCGTTGTCCTATTCATAAAGTAGCTCCCTTACCTCCTCTAAATTCATCTTGAAAGAGGGGCCTTTCAACGGGGGGAGCATGTCGGATAAGATCGTAGCCAACACCTTATGTTTAACTTATTAATTAAATTTTTTGATTTGTTCTAATTAAATTTTATTTAATTAAACTGTGAGCATCCTAAATTTATTTCTAATAATTTCAACAATGACATTGTTTTTGTAAATTTTTTAATATTTTCTGTTGTGTCGCATCCTCACTTGATCATTTTTTTTTTTATTATTGGAAAGTAATGTAAATCCGTAAGTACATAACAATTGCATTTTTAAGTAATTTGTTTTTTGTTGTTATTTTATAACGGTCCACATATTTAGTTAAATACCTATTTATTTTAAATTCTTCTGCGCTTCAAATTAACGTTGTTATAATTTTTTAAGTCAGTCGCTATTGAACTAGAAGGAAATAAACATCGATCATTTAAAACAAAATCACCCTCGCGTTTTATTTAAATAAAATTAATATATCATTGATTTTATCAAGCGACAATAAAGTTAGTTGATTATCAGAAACGATATCGAACGGTGTCAATTACTTATTGGTTTTTGGTCTTCGCGAAACTTATTCAGTGCCCAAATTTCAAGAATATTTAAATTATAATTTAATTAATTTAAAAAAGTGTTCCTATAAAAGATTAGGAAATTACATTTTGGTGCCCGAGCAGGGACATAAATAGTGATCGTGTTCGCCAAAGACCAAACTCGCAAATAAAATTTTATAAATTTTTTAAAAAGTTATTTTTTGAAATTGTTAATTAAAACTTAACAATAAAAGTGAGATCTTATAAGTTAATTAAGAGCTACCGAAATAAAAACAAAAGAGAACGATATACATAAATACAATATAAAACATAAAAAATAAAAAAAAGTGTTGTGCAGTGAAATAAATAAAACAAAAAATAATAATCGCAAACAAAACAAAATAAGAACAACAACCAATAATACAAAATACATAGAAACAAAAATAACAATATTCATATATTGGTTAGGTTGTGGGAACATACAAACTTAAGTACAGAAAAATAGAACAAAAATAAAATTAAATACAGTACAATAAAAACAAAAATATTCAAAATACACTTTACACTGAACATATCAATACACTACACAAACAAAAACAATACATCGTTGGACGACTCCAGGAAGGAATTCAGCACAGATGCCCCATTGGAACTGCATTCTGTGCCGGTCGAAGAAAAATAAGGGGAGTACTGCAGACTCTCAAGATGTAAAAGTGTGAAATATATTTGTGTTTTTTCCTTAAATTTGTAATTTAATAAAATTTAAGAGAATAGTTAATCAAAAAATTCATAATCGCTTAAAGAGCAGAACACAAAAAAATATATTTCACATTCTTAAAGTATTGAAACAATACATTTATTTATAACTTTATATACATTTATTTATAATTTTATATCTACAATTTTTATACACATTGTGAATATTTTCCTTTGTAAAATTATAAAAAACCCACCCTTAAAAGTGCATAGAACCGCGAGTGTTAATATCGTTAACTTAGTACGTATTTACACTAACAATTTGTTCTCTTTATTAGTGAGAAAACATTCAGCATACCATTTGTGTTGTTTTATTTATTTTCTTTTTATTTATTTTTCGTAATTTCGTTTCGATCCACGCGTTCCTATACTGCGTATTGTAAAACCTATTATAAAGGATAACCCTATAATAAATTTAAATTTTACAGAAATATTTTTAAATGGAGATGAAATCTATGGAATAAAAGCAAGTTGTAAAATTTATAATAAAATCAAAATTTGTAATAGAATGTATTTATCAGATCTAAGTAATGATAATTGTTTAACAAGAATTATATTCAATAAACAATCCACATGCGCAAAAAGCAATGTTCATCATATTCCTCGTGTTGAAGAAATTGAAGACGGGATAATTCTCCTAAATGATATTAGCAAAACTGTTTCAACAGAAACAATTACCTATAAACTAAATGGAACATTTATAATTAAATTTGACAATACAACAATAAAAATAGATGACAAAATATATCAGAACCTGGAAGTAAACCAGATGACACCAATTCCAGCCTTAATGAAAGATACTCCAATAGAACAAGAAACCTTAAACATATTGTCATTAGAATCACTCAAAGAGCTACATTTTAACAACATAAAGGCAACACATAATATAAAAAGAGAAACATGGATCAGAAACATTGTTTTATCACTAACTTTCTTATGCACCATTAGCCTTACAATTTGGGCACTGAAAAGATCACAAAAGAAACCTTTAACAACGTTCATTTTGCAACCCACAAAAATTCCACAAGTTGAAAAAAATCAAGTTGAAACACCTGTTACAAGAATACATGAAATACCTTATTCTTTATATTAAATCAATCGAGGACGATTGAATTTAAGGGTGGAGGAGTTAAGAAACAAAATATTTAAAATTAAAATTAATTACTTCAGGTCATTGAACGATAAAGCTTACTTAAGCGAATTAGCGACAAAGGTATTAAACTTATGTTGCAATACTTTTAAATGTAACTGGAACATTGCTGACCTTGCGTCTGGTTGTTATTATTGAATATAGAATTATTTATTATTTTAAGAAAAACATAATTAAGTTTTTTCAGTCAGTTAATTTGTAATATTTGTTTAAGCAACATTAAAAAAATAAAGAAAAGCTTCAGACAATAGTCTGAAGTAATTTTTAAAAAAACTAAAAATAAAAATTTAGTTTAATTGGCGCCCGAGCAGGGACCGCGGTTGCCAAAAGGATAAATAAAAATCCAGTACGGCAAAAAAATAAATCGTCCTGCAAGACAGCACGTACCCGCGGTATCCCGAAGAATATTGAGCAGAAACAAAAGGGCCCCCTAGTAGCTGGTTCGAACAGAGGAAAGGGTGTTGGAAATCAATTGCCGCTGCTCCACTTATATTTATAAGGATGATTAGATTATATTTAATGTAAGTAAAATGCATGAATATTAAAGTTAAATTAACAAAAGTGTAATAAATCTAAAATATAAAAATAATAACAAGAGTTAAGAGTTAAAATTATATCCTAGATAAATCCTAGAAAAAAATTATTTTATTTAAGTAAAATTTTGAATTGATAAAGAAATATACAAGTTTAAATATTGTGTGGAAAAATTTAAAAAGTAAATTAAAAAATAAAATATAATATAAAATATAAATTATTATTGCGTGAAAAAAATATTTGAAGTAAACGCAAAGTAAATTCAAAAATAAAATATAACAAAAAATATAATTTATTATTCTACGAAAAAATTTTGAAGTAAAGTAAAAGTAAAGTAAAGAAAAAAAAAATAAAATATAATACGAAACATAAATCAATATTTTGTGAAAATTTTTGAAGAAGAAAGTAAAATAAAATATAAAGGATACAGTAGTATAAACTAAGATAAACTAGATTTAAGAAATAGTAAACAATAATCTAGTAAAAATCCCACGGGATTCAATAAAAAAAAATTCGAGGCTGCGATTCCTACGGGACCCTCCAGTTTCATAATAATAAAATATTAAATAATAATAACAATAATACTATATAATTGAAAAAATGTTAAAATGTCAAACCCAAACAATTTAATCAGGCCACCTGTAGTGAACGTACAGGAGAATACGGCACCATTTAATATGAGGGACTTAGAAATAGAAATTAGGAGAATGATCACTGAGGCAATACAAGAACAGATTAGAAATCCTGACAATGCTAGGAATCAGGTAATTGACCAAGATCAAGTAATTGATCCGCAACATAGGGCACAACTAAATGACTTGGACAGAGTACCTGACGTAGTCAGAAGCCTAAGGGAATTTACAGGACAACCAGGCGAATATAGTTCCTGAAGGAAGTCCGTTGAGCGAATTTTGAACATTTAAAAACATTTAAGGGGAACACCCAAATACTTTGGAATCCTTAGCGTAATAAGGAATAAAATTATTGGCAGTGCAGATGCCATATTAGAATCGTACAATACACCCTTGAATTGGGAAAGTATTTCTCGCTGCTTAACTCTGCATTACGCAGATAAGAGAGATGTTAGTACTCTCGAATATCAGTTAACTTCATTAATTCAGGGAACAGAAACCATTCAGGAATTCTACCAAAAGGCCTATAACCATTTATCTCTTATACTCAACAAGATTACTGCTATGGACATAGGACAGGAATCTTTGCACCTATTAACACAAACTTATAGCGATAAAGCATTGGACACCTTCATAAGAGGGTTGATAGGAGATCTACCTAGACTTTTGGCTATGAAAGAACCAACAGATTTACCTAAAGCTTTACACTTGTGTCTAAAGCTGGAGAACCAGAACTTTAGGACTAGCTATGCTCACAATAGGAAATTTATGTCTATTCCAACACGGAACCAACCTATATTCTATCCGGAATTAGCACACATTCCTCCACCACCTCGACCAAAGCAAATAACCAGGCAATTCCAAAGACAACAACCTCCTCACGGACTGAACTATTATCAAAATCAGGGAGCCATTCCTAAATACAATCAATACAACCAAAATCACCAAAATCACCATACAAATTACACTCCACCAAGACCAAAACCACAACCAAGACCAGAACCGATGGACGTTGACCAGAGTATGAGAACCAGGAACATAAATTATATGAACAGACCAGCGAACAACGGACTCTATGGCAAACGACCACCTCCACCACATCCAGAAACTCGTAAACAAAGTAGGAATTTCCATTTAAAACTAGGATCGAACAACGATTCAGATATACAGGAGACTGCGAAATTGACAACTATATTGATAAAATAGACTTAGAGGACGACATTAATGGACAAACATTAAATGAATACATTAACGACCAAGCGGACTATACAAGAAACCACGATCAGAAATATGACTCTATCAACGAAATTCATTTTTAAGATTAAATTCATCCACCTTGCCATATTTTGAGTGCAGGATGGGTGACGGAATGATTATAAAGATTTTAATCGACACTGGATCTAACAAAAATTATTTAACACCGAGTATAGTAAGAAACCCTATTCCAAATAAGGAAAATTTTTATGCAAATTCCGTAGGTGGACAGACTCAAATTAAATTTCACACAAATACCTTTCTATTCGGACAAACGGACGTTCCGGTTAAATTCTATTTATTACCACAACTGAAAACATTCCAAGGAATCATTGGAAATGACACCTTAAAGGACCTTAGTAGTATGTTTTTGTATGTTCTATGTCACTTATTCCATACAAAATTTGGCTCATGCATAGCTGTAAAAGAGTAAAAACATTGTAGAATTGTGAAATGAATTGTGTGCGATCGGTCTTTAGGTTTGTAACATGTATTATGAAAAGGTAATGCTTTTTAATGTGTATGTGTGTGTGTGTGTTTTAAAATTTGTGAGAATGCATATCTGGAAAAGAATTAAATCATTTTTATTTTAAATTTTTCCCTACAAATTTGGGATCATACCTGCTTTTTCTTGTTCATTTTATTTGTATTGCTTTTCAAACGCATGGTTGGACGGACAGAATGAGTGTGTGCACGTTTCCTCATCTACATCCCAGAGTACAAGTAGACTGTAATGTGAAAATGTATATACGTATGTACGAATGTTTGGACGGACAGAATGAGTGTGTGCGTAACATGTAATGTGTATGATCGTTTTTTTATTTTTTTTGTATATTTAATTAGAAGGATCTTTAATTTTAAATGTGATAAGAAAGAGTAGGTTGGTTGTGCGGTTATTTTTTTATTTTTTGTGTGATTTAATTTGAAGGATCTGTAATTTTAAGATGATAACAAATTCTTGGCACGTATTATCATACTCAATGTTGAAAAAAATAGAAAAGGAATCTACACCTGTATAGTTGTTGTGTGTTTTTTATTTTTTTTTTTGTATATTTAATTAGAAGGATCTTTAATTTTAAATGTGATAAGAAAGAGATGAACACCTGTGTAAAATTTTTTATTTTTTGGGATAATAAATAACATCGTATACCTAAGTAGAAACATGAGTGTACATGTTCATTGTATTTATATTGCTTTTCGAATGATTGGACGGACAGAATGAATGTGTGCATGTTCTTTTGAGATAATAATTGTGAAGAAATAGAAATATAGTTGTACGTGGTGTTGTTGTTGTTGTTGTGTTATAAGGATTTTTAAATTGATAAGAAAGGAATGTATAGTTGTGACTGCTTTTTTTTCACGCATAAGTAGAATATCTGTTTTCTATATAATTGAATTTACTGATTGATTTACAACATCCCAGAGTATAAATAGACTTGTTTTAAGGATTTAGATTTTATTTAGTTTTTGCTGTTTTAAATAAATGAAATTATAAAATAATGAGATTAATTAAAACAAATTAGGTTTTATTTTATTAGATTTTTTTTTATTCTTAGGTATGTATATTTTATTTTTAGATTTTGTTATTTTGTACAATACAATACATATATCTATTGAATATAATAATAGTTAAACATTCGTTTATACATATTAAATAACTTAAGTGTTAACAAATATTGTGTATAGAATGTTTGACATCTGCAAATGTCAAAAGATTCTGAGTAAATTTTTTCACAGTTAGATCTATGTATAATATTATTAACACATATAAATGGATTACTTATTTTACTAATGTTGCATATTCTTAGTTCATTTATAAGTTTCATAAATAAATCTATATGATCTTTATCAATCTGATTACTATGTTTTATTAATAGTTCTTCCAATTCAGCAGATGTAACCATTTTCCCCTTCTTTAAAAAGTCAATAGTAGGTTGCGTAAGTGCGGGACGATGTACTCTGAACAAAGAGTAATAATTAACTAAACAAAGATTTCAGATGTGGTTAAGTTTTTTTTTTGTCATTTATTATATCATTTCTTCGTTTGAATTTATTGAAAATTACAATTTATTGAGAACACAGTTTTTACATTTAGTAAGATTATAAAAATTAATTATATTTTTAGCTTCAATTTCAGCTTGATATAGTCTATGTTTATAAAATCGACCATTCGCAATCTTCGAAATGTTCACCATGTCTATTTCTTATTCTTTTCAGGTTGTCTACATACTCCAGTTGTGTTTGTATGTTGATGAGTTTAGTTTTATCTACGTCAGAAATTATGTGTGAGAATGATTTTAAAAAGTTGTATATTTCCTTTAAAATCATTGTATGTTAATCTACTGCTATTGTATGCTCATGTGCAGAATATGTGAATAATCTTTAATATTTATATGATTTCAGATCTGTTAATGGACGCTTAGGTAGGTTATCTAATAGTTTTTTGTAGGTGGACTATAGTAGAGACCATATCCAGTTTTATATGGTTTGAGGTACAACCCTTTACCCATTGCAATTGATTCCATATATCTATTATGACGGTTAGCTTCAGCCAATTGTTCTTTACCATTTTTGATAGCATTTACTGCTTTAACAATAGCGGATCCTCCACTTACCAAACCACCAAGCGCTGACAATGCTGTTAGTACGGGAATAAGTGGAAGAAATCCTCCAATTTTCGGTACAGGTATAACTCTCGGTATTATAATGTCTGCTCGCTTTTTCCCTTTAAAATTTGAATGAATAGCCTTTTGAGCTATTTTAACAGCATCATTTATATCAAGGGGTTTTTGTTCTTTCAATTGTTTGAAAGTTTTTCTCACAGTAGCTGTGAATAATTTCTTATTACAGTTATTCATTTTTCCTTTTCTCATTCTTTTTGAATTTTTTCTTTTCTTATGTGTCTGCTCCTTCAAACCTAATCCAAATTTCACTTTAGCTTTCATAGCGTTTGTCACAAACCACGCGTTAGCACGTTCTTTAATATCACTATCTTTAGATTTAACTCGTTGCCAGGCTTTTTCAGCTAATATTTGATCTGCTTGATGTCTTGTGTCTATATCTTTTGATTGTGAATATGCAATATCGTGCTCTCTACAAGCTGCGTCTAATAAATTTATACCCTTATCTCCTCTTGCTAAACGTTTTTCAAGTTTTGTACCAGGTCCACAAAACTGATAACCAGGTAGATGTAATTCAACAGGTACTTTATTTATTAAGTTGTTTACAAATCCTCTTCTCATCTTACACTGGCTGAGGTTTTGTTTTGACCCTAGATTATAACATTTTTTTTTTTTCGTTACTTTTATACCTCTTCGCAAAAATAGCTGAAATCAAGACGATCTCCTATATATACAGCAATTTATATGATTTCAGTATGTCAATTTTTTGATATTGATTTTGATCTGCTTTGTATCTGATCACGATCTACTTTACATCTGATCACGATCTGCTTTGTATCTGATTATGATCTGCTTTGTATCTGATTACGATCTGCTTTATATCTGATCACGAACTGCTTGCTATCTGGTCACGATCTGATTTATACCTGATCACGATCTGCTTGATGGCTTGTGTCTATATCCATTGATTTTGAGTACGCTATATCGTGCTTTCTACAATCTGCATCCAATAAATTATTCCTTTATTTCCTTTATTCTTGCTATTCGTTTTGAAGTTTTGTATCAGGTCCACAAAACTGATAACCAGGTGGATGTAATTCAACATATAATTTGTTTATTAAGTTGTCTACAAATCTTCTTCCAATCTTACACTGATTAGGTGTTTTTCTTTTGACTGTAGTTTATAACCATTTTTTTTCATTACTTTCATACCTCTTCGCATGAAACACTACACCAGCTATACTAGCAAGCTGTACTAGCTATACTAGCAAGCTATACAATCTGTACTAGCTATACTAGCAAGCTGTAGTAGCTATACAATCTTTACTAGCTATACTAGCAAGCTGTACCAGCTTTAGCAAGCTGTACCAGCTATACCAGCTATATCAGCTATACCAGCTATACCTGCTATATCAGCTATACCAGCTATACCTGCTATACCAGCTATACCAGCTATATCAGCTATACCAGCTATACTAGCAAGCTGTACTAGCTATACTAGCAAGCTATACAGTCTGTACTAGCTATACTAGCAAGCTGTACTAGCTATACTAGCAAGCTATACAATCTGTACTAGCTATACTAGCAAGCTGTAGTAGCTATACAATCTTTACTAGCTATACTAGCAAGCTGTACCAGCTTTAGCAAGCTGTACCAGCTATACCAGCTATATCAGCTATATCAGCTATACCAGCTATATCAGCTATATCAGCTATACCAGCTATACCTGCTATACCAGCTATATCAGCTATACCAGCTATACCTGCTATACCAGCTATACCAGCTATATCAGCTATACCAGCTATACTAGCAAGCTGTACTAGCTATACTAGCAAGCTATACAATCTGTACTAGCTATACTAGCAAGCTGTACTAGCTATACTAGCAAGCTATACAATCTGTACTAGCTATACTAGCAAGCTGTAGTAGCTATACAATCTTTACTAACTATACTAGCAAGCTGTACCAGCTTTAGCAAGCTGTACCAGCTATACCAGCTATATCAGCTATACCAACTATACTAGCAATCTGTACCAACTATACCAGCTGTACCAGCTTTAGCAAGCTGTACCAGCTATACCAGCTATATCAGCTATACCAACTATACTAGCAAGCTGTACCAACTATACCAGCTATACCAGCTTTAGCAAGCTGTACCAACTATACCAGCTATATCAGCTATACCAGCTATACCAGCTATACTAGCAAGCTGTACCTGCTATACCAGCTATACCTGCTGCTAGCTGATATAGCTGATATAGCTGGTATAGCTGGTACAGCTTGCTAGTATAGCTAGTAAAGATTGTATAGCTACTACAGCTTGCTAGTATAGCTAGTACAGATTGTATAGCTTGCTAGTATAGCTAGTACAGCTTGCTAGTATAGCTAGTACAGACTGTATAGCTTGCTGGTATAGCTAGTACAGCTTGCTAGTATAGCTGGTATAGCTGATATAGCTGGTATAGCTGGTACAGCTTGCTAAAGCTGGTACAGCTTGCTAGTATAGCTAGTAAAGATTGTATAGCTACTACAGCTTGCTAGTATAGCTAGTACAGATTGTATAGCTTGCTAGTATAGCTAGTACAGCTTGCTAGTATAGCTGGTGTAGTGTTTCATGCGAAGAGGTATGAAAGTAATGAAAAAAAATGGTTATAAACTACAGTCAAAAGAAAAACACCTAATCAGTGTAAGATTGGAAGAAGATTTGTAGACAACTTAATAAACAAATTATATTGTTACGTTTTTACCTTTCTAAAAACGTTTAAATATGAGTTCGTTAATTGCAACAAAGTAAAAACAAATATGTCTTTAGTTTTTCTTAAACTCTCTTTATTATTTACACTACTTTTGTGTACCACCGTATAGAACTTAACGATACAACAATAATTATCTGTTTATTCACTATACTAGTTCACACCAGGGCTGTCAGATGTGGCGATTTCTCGCCAAACGTGGCGATTTTTCATTGCCTTTGGCGCCCAAAATTTTCAATTGGCGACGTGGCGATTTTTTGGCGATTTACAGACTAGTTGGCGATTTATTTGGCTATTTTTAACAAATTATTTTTATTTTCTTGAAATACTTTTTTAACACTTTAATTTAATAACATAATGTTCATACATTATACATCTCTGGTATCCCTCATATATTATGTTATTATTACATAGTGAATGGCACAATTAATGTCAACGAGTAAAACAGTTCATATTTATGGGTTATACCAATGTCTTTGTCATTTCGTACTTATAGAACAAAACAAAAACAACAACCTGATTGTGGTTGTTAAATTTTTAAAAAATAATGGAAATTTGGATAACTTAATACGTTCACTAAATTTGGCTATTGATTCACTGGCAAAAGCTCTGAGAGTAAATAAAATTGCCATGAAAAGTTTCTCAAAAATCTGTCGTTCGGAGTCGACTTTAAACTGTAGGTCCCACCACTCATGTATAAAATCAACACAAACAACCTAAGTGGTGTGAGAAACTAGGCCGTAATCCTGATTGAAGGGTTGTAGTGACCGACTATGTATGTATGTATATATTGATTCGCCAGATTCTTTTCTGCCATTGAAATCTATAGATTTTGGCACAGAATTTGAAATGGAATTAAAAATATAAAAATGAATGAATAGGATGAAGAAAATTGTTTTTTGTACTTAAAAAAATTATTAAAAGAAATGCTAAAGGTTACCTGAAAATATAAATATTTTTAAAACATATAGTGAATTTTCAATATTAAAATGTGGAAACAATAGTAAAACTTCCGGTAGTTCATTAACTTTATTTTTAAATCCAAAAATATCTGCAGGGGAATATGAATTGCAACGGTCAAAATTAGCATATATCAATTGGACTGAAATCTTTAAAGGTGAAATCCCAACAAATTTATTAGACTTTTGGCTATAAGTTTACAATTATTGCGATGCGGCTGGAACATTTCACTTTAAGGACTTAGTATTGGCCTTTCTAAATATTTAATTTTACCAACCAGCAACGCTTGCGTAAAAAGGGTATTTGCTATTATGAATTACACTAAAACTCGCTTACGTAATAAAATTCAATATGAACTTTTAGATTCATTGGTAAGAATAATAATTTGTATGAATGTTAATAAATATTGTTGCAATTCATTTCAGCCTACAGATAAAATGTTAAAAAAGTTTAATTCTAATACAATGTATGATATACCAAGCAGTGAATATGAATCTGCAGAGAATGAGGTATATGATATTATAGATTTATGCAATTAATTTTTGTAAAAAATATTGACAATTAATGCACTAAAAGTACAAATGTAGTGTAAAATAATAATATTTTTTATTACAGACTTTTATTAGATTTATATTGACTTTATAATACATGAAATAAATAAATATCAATGATTTTTTAAACTTTTGGCGATTTTTATTTCGGAAAAAATGAATATTTTATTTTGGCGATTTTTGGCGATTTTGCGTATAGCTTTTGGCGATGGAGGTGAAAAAAAATCTGACAACACTGGTTCACACAAGTATTCGCTAGATCTTTACAACCACGACTTATTTTGTTCACACGCAACTTCACACAAGGCTGACTAAATTAACTCTGACTCTTGCTTGCTTTGTCCAGCCCTTTTTATAGTCCGCACACACGCGTATCAATCAGTGCGATGAACGTTCTCGATGTGGAAGGTTCTCGCTCGTGCCTTCTCGAGAACTCTATTCTTAGTACATTGTTGTTCATGTACTTGCTTATGTTATGTACCAGTCGCTACCAGGTTCGATACATATTTGTCGTAGCTGGTTTACTTCATTCCATGTTGTTGTTGCTACCTGGTTCGTTGTACACATGTGTGTGTGCAGCTTTAGATAATCAGCACGTTCATTGTATTCTTAGTGTTAGTGTGTATTTGTATTGTGTGGCTTTTGTTTATCGTTTTTATTGTTAAACGATATTAGGTCGTTTCGCTTTGCGTAACACTGCCGCCCACTTAAGCCTGTTCGTCCCGAATAGGCTCATTATCTCCTTTCCCATATTTTGCCAGTCGCTCTATGTGTACGACCTTCATTTTTGCTCGGGGGCTGCTAGCTTTCTGTATCCTGTACACGACATCGTTTAACCGTTTAATTATTTTATACGGTCCATCCCAGCTGGTTTGTAGCTTGGGAGATAATCCCTTCTTCCGCTTTGGGTTGTATAGCAGAACCATTTGTCCCTCATGGAAGCCCTCTGTGTTTGCTGCTCTATCATATCTGGCTTTCATTCTATCACTGACCATTTTTATACGGGTGCGTACAAACTCATGAAGTTCATTCAGGCTTTCTTCTTTTCCCGTGTATGTTTCGTTCCTCTCTGTGGCGGGCTTAACACCAAATTCTAAGTCACCGGGCAGTTTTATCTCAGTCCCAAAGATAACCTTGGCGGGTGATCTAGATGTTGAATCATGGACCGCCGATCGGTACGCCAGTAAAAACCTCGGAATGTGTTCGTCCCAGTCTTTCTGTTGCTCGCTCACTACTTTTCGCAAGTATTCCTCCAGGGTTCGGTTAAATCGCTCTACCATTCCGTCTGACTGTGGGTGAAGAGGCGTCGTTCGAGTCTTCTTAATGCCATATACTTCGCACATTTCCTTGAATGCAGCTGACTCAAAATTTCTGCTTTGATCGGAATGTAGTTCTATTGGAACCCCGTAGCGGCATACCCAGTTGTTCACAAAAACGTTAACTATTGTGTTCGCCTCTTGATTGGGTATGGCATATACTTCCGGCCATTTGCTGAAGTAGTCCATCACAACGAGAACATATCGGTTTCCGGTATTGCTGACTGGAAAAGGGCCTGCAACGTCCATGGCTATCCGCTCGAAAGGTGCGCCTGAGTTGTACTGCTGCATCTGACCTCGACTTCTTCATGTTGGACCTTTAGCTTCAATACACTGGGTGCAGTTTGCTATCCAATCCGCCACTGCTTGTTGACATCCAACCCAATAAAAACGTTGTTTTAGCCTTTCCAGTGTCTTTGTCACTCCAAGATGTCCTCCGCTGGCTCCATTATGGAACTCCTTTAACACTTCTTTCATTTTGGAGGAAGGCACTACCAATAGGTTGGATGAGGTCTTGCCATCAGCGCTTTCCCAAAGTCGATATAGGCACCCATTTATGATCTTTAAGCTGTCCCATAGTACCCAATATGCTTTTGTAAGAGGACCTTCTGCGGATATCTCATTTCTTGTAGGTCGTGTGTCCTCCTCCTTCGCTGCTATTAACTTCGCCAATATTGGGTCACTCCTTTGTGCTTGGGACCAGTCTTCGTTGGCTTCAATCCGCGTTAGCCGGATATCGACGATGGATTCATTTTTCTCAGCTTTCACGCAATGTTTACACTCCAAATTACAAGGTCGGCGTGAAAGAGCGTCAGCATTTCCATGTTTTATGCCTCTTCGGTGTTCAATGCTGAAGTCGTAAGTCTGGAGGCGTTCAATCCAACGTGCTAACTGTCCTTCAGGGTTCTTGAATTGTAGCAGCCATCTCAATGCGGAGTGATCAGTCCTCAGCAGAAAATTCTGGCCATACAGGTACTTATGGTAATGTTTTATGCACTCCAGCACTGCCAGTAGCTCTCGTCGGGTTACACAGTAGTTCCGTTCAGGCTTTGACAATGTGCGACTATAGTAGCCTACGACTTTCTCTGTTCCATTGATCACTTGGGAAAGTACACCACCAATACCATATCCGCTAGCATCACTGTCTAAGATGAACTTTTCTCCTGGGACTGGATACGCCAAAACTGGTGCAGCACACAAAAGGTCTTTTAGTGTCTGGAACGCCTTCTCCTGTGGCTCACCCCATTGATAGATTTTGACTTCTTGGTGAGCTCATGCAAACTTGTAGCCACGCTGGCAAAGTTAGGCACAAAGCGTCTGTAGTATGTGCATAGTCCCAAAAAGCTGCGTAGTTCATGAAGATTCTGGGGACGAGGCCAGTCCTTTACTGCTCGTATTTTATCTTCATCGGTGGATATGCCATCTGCTGTAACAAGATGCCCCAAATATTTCACCTGCTTTTGGAAAAATGCACATTTCTTTACGCTTAGTTTTAGTCCAGCCGTTGATATCCGTTGCAGAACTTCTCCCAGGTTCTTGAGGTGTTCGTCGAAAGTTCTGCCCATCACTATTATGTCGTCGAGATATACCAAGCAAGTCTTCCAATGCAGTCCCTTTAGCACACGTTCCATAAGCCGCTCGAATGTGGCCGGAGCATTACAGAGTCCAAATGGCATAACCTTAAACTGCCATAAGCCGCCGTTCGCACTGAATGCGGTTTTCTCTTTGTCCTTGTCTGCAATCTACACCTGCCAATACCCGCTTTGTAGATCCAATGTGGAGAACCATTTTGTTCCGGCTAGCGTGTCGAGTGTGTCGTCAATTCTTGGTAGCGGGTAACTATCCTTTTTGGTGACATCATTCAGCTTCCTGTAGTCTACGCAGAATCTTGTACTGCCATCTTTCTTCTTTACTAAAACTACAGGTGAGCTCCACGGACCCGATGATGGTTCGATTACACCGCTCCTCCTCATTTCGTCGACTAACTCCTTAACCTCATTACGCTTCGCCAGCGGTATGCTTCTGGGTGCCTGCTTTATCGGTCTCGCTTCGCCAGTATCAATTTCATGTTTAACCATGGCTGTTCTTCCTTGACTTTTGTTGTTCGTGGCGAAAGCGAAAGCATACCTCTAGCAGCTTTCTGGCTTTGTTTTTCTCTGCAGCTGCTAAACCTGCTATCCATTTCTCCACATTTTCATCAAATCCCTTTTGATCCTTGGCTGACATATCGGCAGGTTGCAGCGTTTGCTCGCTGTTTATTATCGCCTCTACTGGAACACATTGGCCAACCTCTGAGTTTTTATAGACGACTCTTTCATGGCCTGATAGATTTAGCACTCTCACCGGGACTATTCTTTGTTCTGTGGATTTGACGAGGGCCTTTGCTGATATTAAATCCGTCTGTATTTCTGCTGGTTCAACAACCCACAAGCGGTTTTCCACACAATCTCCCTCCATACGCGCCCATATCAGTGATTCACTCTGAGGTGGCAATTTGAGTTGTTCGACCGCAACTATCCTTCTGGCGTGCACTTGGTGCTTGTAACCCACGTCTAGAGGTATCTCTACATTTCGCCAACTCATAATCTGTTGCCCCATATTCAAATTGATGCGATGATCTATCATAAAATCGGCACCAATGATAACCTCGTCCACAATATCGGCAACAATAAAGATGTGACTTACACTAATGTTGGCTATAGTCACCTTCGCCTCTATTTTTCCGTGGATGGTGGCACACTCTCCAGTAGCTGTCCGTAGTCTTACATTGCTAAGTGCCTCGCATTTTCCCTTCGCTACATCTGGTCTGATGATAGACTGCGTCGCCCCGGTGTCTATTGTGAAGGTATGTGGTCTGCCATTTATGTATCCGCACGCCGTAAGATTGTTGTTGTTCTGTTGCATCACTGATATTGAGATTGTGGGGCCCTCGCTTGTGGGAGCCAGCACTTGCCCCTCAGTGCTAGCTCGTTTTAGTTTAACGGGGACTCTTGTGAAGATGGTTGGTAGTTCGCCCGTTTCTTATTCCTTGATGGTGAGGCGGATCTTGATCTCTTGCGTGGCGCTTTGCAGTTTCTCTGGAAATGACCGACCTTTCCACAATTGAAGCATTTAAGTTTAGCCTTTTGTCCATTTTCTTCCAACGCTTGCTTCACTATCTCCTTAACTTTAGTTAAAAGGCATTCATCTTCCTCCACGATTTCCATTCTTCGCACTTTGCTTACTTGTGGTCTAGAAATAGCTCGCGCGGTCTCCTGGGCTAGTGCGAAGGCCACGGTCTCTGCAAAAGTTGTCTTCTGTGTGGAACATACCGCCAGTTTAATGTCAGGATCTCGTATACCATTGACAAACGCCTCGGTCTTAATGTTGTCTATCAGCGGGTGGTTTTCTCCGGGGTATGTGAGCTGCACTAATCTCTCAACCTCCATTGCAAATGCTTGTAATGACTCATTTGCCTTTTGCGCCCGGCATCTGAACTCCATGCGGTATAGTTCCCGTTTGTGCTCATCGCCGAATTTACGCTGCAACGCCACCATTAAGTCGTTGTAGTTGTTTCTGCTGCTGACTGGCATGGTTTCCAGGATCTCAGCTGCGACACCTTTTAGCGCCAAAATTAGTTCCAGAGCCTTCTCTCCATCGTCCCATTCGTTTCTGCTGGCTACTGTCTCAAATTGGAATTTGAATACGGATAGGGGTGAGCTACCATCAAAGCAAGGTGTTCTTATCCTGCTGGTACTTTCCGAAATGACGCGCACTGGTTCTGGTCGCTGGCTTTGGAGGTTGTTGATCTTTTCCTCCATCATCACGATTTTTCAGCTGACGGTCCTTTCCAAATTGTCCACTTTAGTGTCAACGGTCTTTTCCAAATTGTCCACTTTCGTGTCAACGGCCTTTTCTAAATGTGACACCCTTTCTTCGACACCAGTGATCCTTTTGCTGACCGACTCATGGATTTCCTGGAGCTTTCCAGATGTTGTTTCCAGCTCCATTCCAATTTTTGACAAAATTGCTGCTTGCAGTCGTTGGTTTTCGGCTCTAGAAGCTTCTTGAACATCAGCAAATAGCTTTTGGTTGGCTTCTTGCATTTTTCGATTTTCGGCTATAGAAGCTTCTTGCACTTCAGCTAACAGTTTTTGATTTTCGGTTCTAGAAGCTTCTTGCACTTCAGCTAGAAATTTTTGATTTTCGGTTCTAGAAGCTTCTTGCACTTCAGCTAGAAGTTTTTGATTTTCACTTCTAGAAGCTTCGAATAGCTTCTGGTTTGCTACTTCCATTTTCTCCATCATAGCAGCTAGCAACAAATTTATGTCAACACCGCTAGCCGTTGCAGGGGCCTGTAATTCTCGTTCCTCTTCTTCCTCGAACTCGTGAGAATCGATGTTAATGCCCTGAAGCTGCAGATGTTCCCTTAACCGCCTTTGGAGTTCATTCTTCGTTCCCGTTGTCGGCAGCTCTAGTTTACCCAACTCTCGTTTCAGTCGTTCCACTCTTAGTTCGGTGAGCTTCATTTTAATTTTTTTTTTTCTCAAATATTTATTTATTTTTACTTTTGGATTTTTGCAATCCCACTTCTGACACCAATTGTTACGTTTTTACCTTTCTAAAAACGTTTAAATATGAGTTCGTTAATTGCAACAAAGTAAAAACAAATATGTCTTTAGTTTTTCTTAAACTCTCTTTATTATTTACACTACTTTTGTGTACCACCGTATAGAACTTAACGATACAACAATAATTATCTGTTTATTCACTATACTAGTTCACACAAGTATTCGCTAGATCTTTACAACCACGACTTATTTTGTTCACACGCAACTTCACACAAGGCTGACTAAATTAACTCTGACTCTTGCTTGCTTTGTCCAGCCCTTTTTATAGTCCGCACACACGCGTATCAATCAGTGCGATGAACGTTCTCGATGTGGAAGGTTCTCGCTCGCGCCTTCTCGAGAACTCTATTCTTAGTACATTGTTGTTCGTGTACTTGCTTATGTTATGTACCAGTCGCTACCAGGTTCGATACATATTTGTCGTAGCTGGTTTACTTCATTCCATGTTGTTGTTGCTACCTGGTTCGTTGTACACATGTGTGTGTGCAGCTTTAGATAATCAGGACGTTCATTGTATTCTCAGTGTTAGTGTGTATTTGTATTGTGTGGCTTTTGTTTATCGTTTTTATTGTTAGACGATATTAGGTCGTTTCGCTTTGCGTAACAATATGTTGAATTACATCCACCTGGTTATCAGTTTTGTGGACCTGATACAAAACTTCAAAACGAATAGCAAGAATAAAGGAATAATTTATTGGATGCAGATTGAAGAAAGCACGATATAGCGTACTCAAAATCAATGGATATAGACACAAACAACTTGTAAATAAAGTACCTGTTGAATTACATCTACCTGGTTATCAGTTTTGTGGACCTGGTACAAAACTTGAAAAACGTTTAGCAAGAGGAGATAATGGTATAAATTTATTAGACGCAGCTTGTAGAGAGCACGATATTGCATATTCACAATCAAAAGATATAGACACAAGACATCAAGCAGATCAAATATTAGCTGAAAAAGCCTGGCAACGAGTTAAATCTAAAGATAGTGATATTAAAGAACGTGCTAACGCGTGGTTTGTGACAAACGCTATGAAAGCTAAAGTGAAATTTGGATTAGGTTTGAAGGAGCAGACACATAAGAAAAGAAAAAATTCAAAAAGAATGAGAAAAGGAAAAATGAATAACTGTAATAAGAAATTATTCACAGCTACTGTGAGAAAAACTTTAAAACAATTGAAAGAACAGAAACCCCTTGATATAAATGATGCTGTTAAAATAGCTCAAAAGGCTATTCATTCAAATTTTAAAGGGAAAAAGCGAGCAGACATTATAATACCGAGAGTTATACCTGTACCGAAAATTGGAGGATTTCTTCCACTTATTCCCGTACTAACAGCATTGTCAGCGCTTGGTGGTTTGGTAAGTGGAGGATCCGCTATTGTTAAAGCAGTAAATGCTATCAAAAATGGAAAAGAACAATTGGCTGAAGCTAACCGTCATAATAGATATATGGAATCAATTGCAATGGGTAAAGGGTTGTACCTCAAACCATATAAAACTGGATATGGTCTCTACTATAGTCCACCTACAAAAAACTATTAGATAACCTACCTAAGCGTCCATTAACAGATCTGAAATCATATAAATATTAAAGATTATTCACATATTCTGCACATGAGCATACAATAGCAGTAGATTAACATACAATGATTTTAAAGGAAATATACAACTTTTTAAAATCATTCTCACACATAATTTCTGACGTAGATAAAACTAAACTCATCAACATACAAACACAACTGGAGTATGTAGACAACCTGAAAAGAATAAGAAATAGACATGGTGAACATTTCGAGGATTGCGAATGGTCGAATGAAAACAGTACATGCGGTCCTGACACCTGCCCCTGTATATTTTATAAACATAGACTATATCAAGCTGAAATTGAAGCTAAAAATATAATTAATTTTTATAATCTTACTAAATGTAAAAACTGTGTTTTCAATAAATTGTAATTTTCAATAAATTCAAACGAAGAAATGATATAATAAATGACAAAAAAAAAACTTAACCACATCTGAAATCTTTGTTTAGTTAATTATTACTCTTTGTTCAGAGTACATCGTCCCGCACTTACGCAACCTACTATTGACTTTTTAAAGAAGGGGAAAAATGGTTACATCAGCTGAATTGGAAGAACTATTAATAAAACATAGTAATCAGATTGATAAAGATCATATAGATTTATTTATGAAACTTATAAATGAACTAAGAATATGCAACATTAGTAAAATAAGTAATCCATTTATATGTGTTAATAATATTATACATAGATCTAACTGTGAAAAAATTTACTCAGAATCTTTTGACATTTGCAGATGTCAAACATTCTATACACAATATTTGTTAACACTTAAGTTATTTAATATGTATAAACGAATGTTTAACTATTATTATATTCAATAGATATATGTATTGTATTGTACAAAATAACAAAATCTAAAAATAAAATATACATACCTAAGAATAAAAAAAAAATCGAATAAAATAAAACCTAATTTGTTTTAATTAATCTCATTATTTTATAATTTCATTTATTTAAAACAGCAAAAACTAAATAAAATCTAAATCCTTAAAACAAGTCTATTTATACTCTGGGATGTTGTAAATCAATCAGTAAATTCAATTATATAGAAAACAGATATTCTACTTATGCGTGAAAAAAAAGCAGGCACAACTATACATTCCTTTCTTATCAATTTAAAAATCCTTATAACACAACAACAACAACAACACCACGTACAACTATATTTCTATTTCTTCACAATTATTATCTCAAAAGAACATGCACACATTCATTCTGTCCGTCCAATCATTCGAAAAGCAATATAAATACAATGAACATGTGCACTCATGTTTCTACTTAGGTATACGATGTTATTTATTATCCCAAAAAATAAAAAATTTTACACAGGTGTTCATCTCTTTCTTATCACATTTAAAATTAAAGATCCTTCTAATTAAATATACAAAAAAAAAAAATAAAAAACACACAACAACTATACAGGTGTAGATCCCTTTTCTATTTTTTTCAACATTGAGTATGATAATACGTGCCAAGAATTTGTTATCATCTTAAAATTACAGATCCTTCAAATTAAATCACACAAAAAATAAAAAATAACCGCACAACCAACCTACTCTTTCTTATCACATTTAAAATTAAAGATCCTCCTAATTAAATATACAAAAAAAATAAAAAAACGATCATACACATTACATGTTACGCACACACTCATTCTGTCCGTCCAAACATTCGTACATACGTATATACATTTTCACATTACAGTCTACTTGTACTCTGGGATGTAGATGAGGAAACGTGCACACACTCATTCTGTCCGTCCAACCATGCGTTTGAAAAGCAATACAAATAAAATGAACAAGAAAAAGCAGGTATGATCCCAAATTTGTAGGGAAAAATTGAAAATAAAAATGATTTAATTATTTTCCAGATATGCATTCTCACAAATTTTAAAACACACACACACACATACACATTAAAAAGCATTACCTTTTCATAATACATGTTACAAACCTAAAGACCGATCGCACACAATTCATTTCACAATTCTACAATGTTTTTACTCTTTTACAGCTATGCATGAGCCAAATTTTGTATGGAATAAGTGACCTAGAACATACAAAAACATACTACTGACCTTGATGCTATCATTTATACGAAAGACAATTACATGGTACTTGGAAATGGGAAAAGAATTGCACTTAAACAGCTCCCAGCAGACGACATGCACATGACTGCTCTCAGAACTAGCCACATGACTCATGAACAACAGGACAAATTAAGGCAAATTGTGTCGCAATACCACAAACTTTTTTCTGCTCCTGACGAAAAACTGACTTACACTACACGTATAACAGGCGAAATACGCACAAAGACAAATGACCCAGTTTACTCAAAGCTTATCCGTACCCCATGAGCCTTAAGAAGGAAATTGAAGACCAGGTTAGAACACTACTTAAAGACGGCATAATCAGACCATCAAAATCCCCATACAATTCACCTGGCTATTCCTTAGCCAGGAAAACAGACCAATTACATTTATTTCTCGATCTCTGAGTAAAACAGAAGAGAACTATGCAGCCAATGAGAGGGAAATGCTAGCTATAATTTGGGCACTTGATTCATTGAGAAATTATCTGTACGGCCACGCCAAAGTCATAATATTCACTGACCACCAACATCTTACATACGCGCTAAGTAACAAAAACAATAACTCAAAAATGAAGCGTTGGAAGGCAATATTGGAGGAATATAATTATGAACTCCATTATAAGCCCGGTAAAAGTAATGTGGTTGCAGATGCTCTTTCTAGACCACCACAAAACGACACTCATGTTAACTCTTTAACGGCTAGAGTACACAGCGATGATAGTTCAGGAGAGAATCTAATTCCTGCAGTTGAATGTCCTATAAACGTCTTTAAAAATCAGATTTTTATCCTTATAGGAGAAACGACTGAATACCAATTTAAATTACCTTTCCCAACTTTTCATAGATATATTATTACAGCCACACTCTTTTGGATATTCTGAAGAGATATCTTAATCCGAGTGTAGTGAATGGTTTCTTTACTTGCGAAAGCATAATGGGAAAGATACAATCAATATACCCCTTCACTTTTCTAAATATAAAATCAGATACACACAAACCCAAGTAGAAGATTTGGTTGACTATTCTAGACAGGAAGAAGAATCTCTGAAAGTACATAAAAGAGCCCACAGAAACGAAAGAAAATAAATTACAACTTTTAGAAAAATATTATTTCCCAAAGATGAGTGATGCTCTAAATAAAATAATAAAACAATGTAAAGTTTGTAAGGAAGGAAAATACGATAGACATCCTAATAAGTCAAATACACATAGACATTTGGTCCACTGAAAAATATTTAACACTAACTGCAATAGACAAGCTTACAAAATATACGCAGGCAACAGTAATAAATTCTAGATCAATAGCGGATATTAGAGAACCATTAAGGAAAATAGTATTTAGGTTTGGTGTTTCCAGAATAGTAGTTGTAGATAATGAAAAATCATTAAATTCAGATTCAATTTTGTTTCTGCTTGAAGATCAGCTGAATATAAAGGTTTTCAAAACTCCCCCCTACAAAAGTACCGTTAACGGCCAAGTGGAACGATTCCACATTGTCGGAAATTATGCGTTGCCTTAAAACAGAGAAGACACATATGACTTTTGAAGAATTACTAGATAGAGCAGTTTATGAATATAATTACACCATACACTCAACAACAGGCAAGAAACCTATTGAATTATTTTTTGGAAGAAGAGTTAGTACTAGTTCAGAACAATACGAAAATGCAAGAAAAGAAATATAGAAGCCATCGTTATGAAACAGGAAAAAGATATGGCAAATCATAATAAAAAACGAAAACCTTTTGAGGACTATACTACAGGCCAGAAAATTTATGTAAAAATTAATAAAAGACTAGGATCTAAATTATCATCAAGATATAAAGAAGAAATAGTCAAAGAAAATAACAGAAGTACGGTATTGACAGAATCAAATAGAATGGTTCATAAAGACTATATAAGAAATTAACATTTCAATTAAACTTGCATATAAATTATTTTTTGGTTACAGATTTTTGCTACCACTGCTTAAGGCAGAAGTTCAAATACTTAATTACACGGACTCACACGTTGTGATGATAGGTGACGGATACGGAAAAATTCAGGAAGGAACATTTAAATTTATACATCAAATAGATCTAAATTCTTATGACGATTTTTTACAAAAAAACAAGAACAATTATTGAAACGTATATACCTGAGACTAATCCTCTACAACCAACGCTAAAATATGAACTGAATCAAACTATAGACTTATTAGAGACACTTAAGAACTACACACCAAAAAGACAATCTAGATCAATTAATACATTAGGAAAAATTTGGAAAATTATTGCCGGATCTCCCGATCATGATGACGCAGAATATTTATTTATTTATTTATTAATTACAATACAATTACAAATTCTATACGAATATCCTATATCCTAATTATATACGAGCGAAGTAACTTGACTATGTGCTCGGTGTAGTGTCACAGACCAGAGTCTCTGGTGGGAATCGAACCCACGACCCTCACGCTAATAGTCTAGCACACTACCCACTAAACTACCAGGGCACCCATGACGCAGAATATATTTACAAAACATTAGACGAGCTGACAGATAATAATGATAAACAAGTAATAATTAATACTGACTTTAGTAATTAAATAAATATTACTAAATTAATTAATACATTTTCTAACGGCATAAGGAAAGATAATTTTATTCTAAAAGAAGACATAGAAATAATGACAAACAAGGTTAGATTAGCTAAGGAAGCAATTATAAATATTAAATATGCCATACAATGGGCAAAATACAACATAATTAACTCGTATTTGTTAAACAAAAAGGAAATGAACTTTGTAATTAATCAATTAAAAAAAGAAAATACTCCTTTCAACAACATAGAGGAAGAAGCTTTAGAATTATCGAAAATAAGTGTTTTAAGCAATAACACAAATATTTTATACATTATTAAAATTCCAATTACAAGTGAAATTTTATATAAAAAACTTATTGTAAAACCTATTATAAAGGATAACTCTATAATAAATTTAAATTTTACAGAAATATTTTTAAATGCAGATGAAATCTATGCAATAAAAGAAACTTGTAAAATTTATAACAAAATCAAAATTTGTAATAGAATGTATTTATCAGATCTAAGTAATGATAATTGTATAACAAGAATTATATTCAATAAACAATCCACATGCGCAAAAAGCAATGTTCATCATATTCCTCGTGTTGAAGAAAGTGAAGACGGGATAATACTCCTAAATGATGTTAGCAAAACTGTTTCAACAGAAACAATTACCTATAAACTAAATGGAACATTTATAATTAAATTTAACAATACAACAATAAAAATAGATGACAAAATATACCAGAACCTGGAAGTAAACCAGATGACACCAATTCCAGCCTTAATGCAAGATACTCCAATAGAACAAGAAACCTTAAACATATTGTCATTAGAATCACTCCAAGAGCTACATTTTAACAACATAAAGGCAATACATAATATAAAAAGAGAAACATGGATCAGAAACATTGTTTTATCACTAACTTTCTTATGCACCGTTAGCCTTACAATTTGGGCACTGAAAAGATCACAAAAGAAACCTTTAACAACGTTCATTTTGCAACCCAAAAAAATTCCACAAGTTGAAAAAACTCAAGTTGAAACACCTGTTACAAGAATACATGAAATACCTTATTCTTTATATTAAATCAATCGAGGATGATTGAATTTAAGGGTGGAGAAGTTAAGAAACAAAATATTTAAAATTAAAATTAATTACTTCAGGTCATTGAACGATAAAGCTTACTTAAGCGAATTAACAACAAAGGTATTAAACTTATGTTGCAATACTTTTAAATGTAACTGGAACATTGCTGACATTGCGTCTGGTTGAAGTTATTGGATATAGAATTATTTATTATTTTAAGAAAAACATAATTACGTGTTTTCAGTCAGTTCATTTGTAAGCAACATTAAAAAAATAAAGAAAAGCTTCAGACAATAGTCTGAAATAATTTTTAAAAAAAATAAAAATAAAAATTTAGTTTAATTTATATAAGTTACATATTACAGCTGCATGCAGTGTGACCGTTCACACAAAATTAAAATTTCAATAGAAAATTGTTCACACAAATTTCGAATTATTTCTAATAACACTGTGTTCAAATTGAAATTTAATTTTTGGTTTTTCTTTCAACAAATCGATTATCAAGCTATCAAGCGATTTTACTCGGTACATTGAATATATTATACCGAAGGCTGTGCGTAAAGCGTTTTCATTGTTATCTTCTGAGATCAAGTAAGTTAATCTTTTCTCAATTAACTTCACTTAAATTTTGGAATCGGAACTTTCGGGTATTGTGTGTCCGAATAATATCGATTAAATTCTATTGTCCAAAACAAGTGAATACTAATAGATTTAAATATAACTCGACCAATGTTCAATTTTAACTTCTTGTTTTGAGGAATTTTTGAATAAACAAATATAATAATGACTAGTAGAGGCTCTAAACGCCAACATTCTCCTTCCAGAGCGAAAAACTTGGATAAATTACTCGCGAAGGAAGTAAAGGTCATTAAAAATATCGACAGAATTCGACAATCCATTGTAGATAGGACTATTTCTTTTAATCCTATAGAACTCGAATGTCGATTCGATATTGTAAAAACATATGTTGACCAAGCAATGAAGCTCCAGTCAGAAGTGGATTATTTGGATCCCGATAATGAAGATCTCTGTGTGACCGCGAAAAGTTTGTTCATGAGTCTGTTGGCCAGGAATGGGCAATCAAATGTGCTTGAAACTTCATTCAGCGTACAAATTCACCAAGATTCGTGGCGCCACGTACCTACCAAAGAGAATCCAGCAGGACATTGTGTCAAGAGGATCCGGTGTAAGGGATTTGAAAGACTCAATATGGTTTGAAGGACCGTCGTTTCTATTAAACGACAGTTCCAAATGGCCTGTTAATGAACATTTTGAATTAACAGAGAACCAAAAGTTATTGGAAACCAAAGAAAAGAGAAAATTTTCACTTTTAAGCGTAGGTGGGAGATTGCTTAATCCAATTTTGCCATACGATGAAAAGTTTCCACTTTTATTACCGAAGCAAAATGACTTCGTGTGTTTCACATCTAAGGCGGTGCATTTAGAGTTAGTGTCTGATTTATCCACTGCTTTCTTTCAGAGATGTGTATTGCGACAATGCGACGAACTACGTCGGAGCCAGCCGAGTCCTCAAGGAGCTTCAACAAGCGTTCGACAGGAGTCGGCAGGCCGTCGAGACATGCGCAGCTTCGTACGGGGTGAGGTTCAGTTTCATACCACCTCGGGCGCCGCACTTTGGAGGACTGTGGGAAGCCGCTGTGAAGCAAGCGAAGTTCCTACTTCTGCGAACCGCGGGCAACTTGGCGCTCACTCAAGAAGAAATGGCAACAATGCTCGCAAAAGTAGAGGCAGTGCTCAACACTCAGCCCATCGCAAGCTGCCTCCAGACACCAACGACTGAGAAGCTCTAACTCCATCGCATCTGTTAATAGAGGGGGTCTGCGTTCGCGGCCGCCTGAATCCGTAGGCGACAAAATAATCAGAGAGCATGAGTTATGAAAGCGTTGGCGACTGCTTTGTGGTATCCTGGGTCTTCAAAAAAAGGCCAAGTAGACCAGCTAAACGTCCACCCTGAAGATCGATCAGGTCGGAATCGTCCACGGGGACAATTGCCCGCCACAACACTAGCTGACCGGGAAAGTCGTGGCCGTAACCATGGGCAAAGACGGCAAGGTCAGAGTGGCGGAGGTCACAACGCGCAACGGCATCTCTGGGCACCCAATTCACAAATTGGCTCCACTTATTTTGTTATTATATAATTAACTTCAATTGAAGACTTCCTGTCCTTCAATGGGGCCGGGATGTTGGGTCATTTTAACTTTGTATATTACTTTTATATTGTAATTAATAGTTATAGTAAACTGAATTAATGAAATAATAAAACCATAAATTAGTACCGCCCTAATATTAAGTAGATATAAGTTCAATGAATACATAGCAATAAGTAATTAGAATAAGTAACGGAGTTGCTGAATTGGAGTAAACGGTTAGAATTAAGTAAATACATATTAGAATAAGAAAATACTATTGAAAATAAAGTTAGTTGATAATCAGAATCCTATTCGTTCGGTATATTTCAATTCGGCAAAGGTTTGGTCTTCGCGGTCATTATTTCAAGTGTCCCATTTTAAGATTAAATTATAATTTGATTAATTTAATCTACTCCTTAAAAATATTAAGGAAAAACAATTTTTTAAATTGAAGTTGTAACGAATTTGTATGCTCTTGAAGGGAAGTCGAATAAACAAAGATGTCATCCATAAAAACTAAGCAAATTTTATTGACTAAATTTCACAGTATATGATTTATAGGCCTTTGGAACGTGGCAGGTGGGGTCTTGAGTCCAAACGGCAATCTAAGGAAAGGCATAGTGACTTCCTTCTATTGAAAATGCGCTCTTGTGAACATCCTTATCTACTTGGTGAAATCCCTCTGCCAAACCTAAGGCATACTCCTAACAAGTTTTTCTAAAATTTCATCAATGATCGGTATAGGGAAACGATCGTCTACTGTCTTCTAGTAGTATGTTTATGAGGTTTCTGGATCAGTTTCTCCATACAAAATTTTGCTCATGCCTACGTTACAGTCGGTAGTTTCGGTTAGTCGATAGGTTTGTAACGCTTTTAAAGTATGTGGTTGTTATCAATGATGATTTTCTTAAGTGGATTTTGATGACCATTTTTTCTGTGATAATAAATTCTTGTCACGTTTTATCATAGTCAATTGTTGAAGAAATAGCAAAGGGATGTACCTCATAATGCTCATAAACTTAATTGTGCTGATAAAATTCGAAATGATGATAATGGTGTTAATATTGATGATGATGACGTAAATCGCATCATTACAAATGTTATTGAGAATAATAATGAAACGAATTTAATACCTGAGAACTTTTTATCGGAAATTAAATTTAAAGCGGCTAAGCTGTTAAGTAATATGATCCAAAAACATGATAATATAAAATTCAATCTGGATATATTTTGCGAATACATGTTAGTTAAAGAAGAGGAGAATTTATGTTATATTGAAGTAAAATCGCATGAAACTAAAATGGTTATAATTAATTTCTCATCATCAACTACAGATGATCTCCTCAATATTTAAAAAACACAATGCGACGTTATTGTTAAAAAATGAGTGAATTCCAGGAACGTGATAGCGGATGGACATTAATACAAATATTACGGATAGAAATTAACATAAATAAATACCAGTGCATAAAAGGTTCACAGTATATCCCTCTACCAACCCCAATACAAAAGAAACGTGCATGCATCAATGTTCAAAACAATGATCAATATTGTTTCAAGTGGGCTGTTACATCAGCATTGTATCCTGTCAATAACAATACTAATAGAAGCATCTCATATAAAATTAATAACATTAGTGATGATATTATCACGTTGGAAAATGGTATTGTTTTAAATTTTGAATATTTGACTTTTCCGCTACCAAGGAAAAAATTAAAGATTTTGAAATTAAAAATTCTGATATTAGCGTGAATGTGTTTGGGTTGAATGATAACAATGATATAGTTGGACCGTACTATCCCAGTATAAATGAAAAAGCTAAGCACGTTGACTTATTATTACTAGAAGATGGTGAGGAATTCCACTACGTATGGATTAAAAATATTTCAAGGTAAATCAATAATAATTTAATGTTAAAAAAATTATATTAATATAAAATAATTTCACTTTCCATTTAATTACAGATTAATAAAAAGTCAACAAACAAAACATAAATGTAAGATACATGTATGTAATACATGTTTAATACATTTTCATAGTGAAACGGCGCTGATTAAACACAAAGATGAATGAAATAAGATGGTAACTAAAATGCCCTCTGTAGGCAATAATATTGTAAGTTTTAAAAATTACAAAAAGCAAATGGATGTACCTTTTGTAGTCTACGCTGATTTTGAGTGTATTCTAGAGACTATTAATATTCAAAATTCAGCTAATGTTAAATCAATACAAAAACATATTCCATTTGCTTATAGTTATTACATAAAATGTTCATTTAACAGTAGTTTAGATAAATTTAACATGTACAGTGGTGGTGATGCACCAAAACATTTCTTTGTAAATTTAGTTAAAGATTGTACAGATTTATATGTTAATCATTTAAGTATCGTGAAACCAATGAATACCTTAACACCTTCTCAACAGATTAGACAGAAAGAGGATACGATTTGTCACATTTGCAAAAAATTTGTATCTCATCAGAGCATCAAATAGCAAATTTTATTCCTATATTCTTTCATAATCTATCATCATATGATTGTCATTTGTCCGTACGAGAACTCTCTTCTATTGAAGGTGATATAAATGTAATCCCCTTAAACAAAGAACTATTTGTATCTATATCGAAAAAGATTAATGTGGATGAAAAAATACTACAGAACTACGTTTTCTAGATTCTTGTCGGTTTATGCCATCAAGTTTGGAAAAACTAGCAGCATATTTGTCCGATAATGATCTGTTAACAGTAAAATCAATCTATCAAACTCCCAATGAATTTAGTTTAATGAAACGTAAAGGTGTCTTTCCATATGACTATATAAATTCGGTCAACCGTCTTGAAGAAACAGGACTACCACCCCGATCATGTTTCTTTAATAAACTTACTAATGAATCGTATAGTGTAGATGATTACGAAGACGCTGAAAAAGTTTGGAGTATATTCAAATGTAAGAAACTTTTAGCTTATCTTCTATTATACTGAAAAGTTGATGTCCTATTGCTTTGTGATGTATTTGAAAGTTTCCGTAAGGTTTGTAAAAACATATACAATTTAGACCCCTGTCAATATTATACTACACCAGGTTTATCCTGGGATGAAATGTTGAAAACAACTGAAATTGAGTTGGAATTATTAACAGATATCAACATGTGCAATTTCGTTGTGCGGAGTATTAGGGGAGGTATTGTTCAATGCAGTAAGCGACATGTGACAGCTAATATTAAATACGTCAGTGACTATGATTCAACAAAAGAATCAAATTATCTAATGTATTTAGATGTAAATAATTTATATGGTTATGCAATGTCTCAATATCTTCCCTATAAAAATTTTAAATGGCTTGTCAACTGTAATGACTTCGATGTAACTACTGTAGAAGAAGATTCAGAATTTGGTTATATTTTAGAAGTAGATTTGGAATATCCAACTGTATTGCACGATCACCATAGTGATTTTCCATTCTGTGCAGAAAATAAGAAAAAATGAGAATATGAAACATAGAAAATTGATAACAGATTTAAATGACAAAACCAATTACATAATACATTACCGCAATCTTCAGCAATTCGTAGAATTCTACAATTTAATCAATCGAATTGGTTGAAAAAATATATTGATGTAAATAACCATAATAACATTTGAACAAAACTTTTTCAAATTACTCAATAATGCTATCTATGGCAAGACTATGGAAAATGTCGATAAGAGAAAAGACATTAAAATAGTAATTCGGTGGGAAAATAGAAGAAAACGATTAGGAGCTAGATCACTAATTGCGAAATCAAATTTTCATAGTTATATTGAAATTACTGAAGAAATGGTTGCCGTTGAAATGAGTAGAGTGCGAACAGAATATAATAAACCCATTTATATTGGTTCTTCTGTTCTAGAACTACAAAATGGAAAATGTATAATTTTCATTACGATTATATGAAGACAAAATATATTGAAAATATTAATCTGTGCTATATGGATACCGACTCATTTATATATGATGTGAGAACAAGTGATATGTATGATGATATTAGAAATGATATTCCAACACATTTCGATACATCTGCTTATTCAAAAGAAAATGTTTATAATTTCCCCTTGATGAATAAAAAAGTATTGGAAATGATGAAAGCTTAATGTAATGGAAAAGTTATTAGGGAATTCATTGGTTTACGATATAAAATGTATTCTGTCAAAATTGATAGAGTAGACAAAGAAATTAAGAAAATTAAAGGCGTTAGAAATAGTGTAACAGCTAGACTAAGTATTAATGATTTTAGAAAATGTCTACTAGAGAAAAAGTTCTATCATGATTCTATGTATGTGTTTAGATCTAAGATTCATCAAGTATATACACAATATATAATTAAATTAACTTTAAGATATTTAGACGATAAGAGATTTATATGTGAAAATAATGTTGACACTTATGCCTGGGGACATTACAAAATAAATTCTCCATCAACATCATTATCATCAAATTTAAATTCATATATAGGATTTATGCAAGACGATAATGATGAAATGTTTTTAAATGTAAATATAAGTAGATAATTTATGAAAGACGATAACGATGAAATATTTTTAAATGTAAATATATACATTAAGCAGTTTATAAGAAAGTAAGTGTAAAAAATAAGAAAAAATGTAAACTTACATATTTATCTACATACACATTTATTTGTATACATAATAAAAATAGAAAATAAAAAAACCGTTTATCTGTTGTTTAATTTCAAATTTTGATTCAGTTTATAATTTTTAACTTTTTCTTTAGAACAGCCCTTGTCTTTACAAGATCTTCTAACACTTTATTATGGTCATTTTTAAACATTATAATAATTTGTTATATTGATTTTGGTCTGGTTTGATCTATACTAGCTATACTAGCAAGCTGTACTAGCTATACTAGCAAGCTATACAAGCTATACCGCTGTGCCAGCTACATCAGCTATACCCGCTATACCAGTTATACCAGCTATACCATCTATACCAGCCGTCGGATCGCAGCCAACACCTTATGTATAATTTATTAATTTAATTTTTTGATTTGTTCTAATTGAATTTTATTTAATTAAACTGTGAGCATCCTAAATTTATTTTTAATAATTTCAACAATAATATTGTTTTTGTAAATTTTTTACTATTTTCTTTTGTGTCGCATTCTCACTTGATCACATTTTTATTATTGGAAAGTATTGTAAAACCCTAAGTACATAACAATTGCATTTTTAAGTAATTTTTTATTTGTTGTTATTTTATAACGGGCCACATATTTAGTTAAATACCTATTTATTTTAAATTCTTCTGCGGTTCAAATTAGCGTTGTTATAATTTTTTAAGTCTGTCGCTATTGAACTGGAAGGAAATAAACATCGATCATTTAAAACAAAATCACCCTCGCGTTTTATTTAAATAAAATTAATATATCATTGATTTTATCACGCGACAATTTGGCGACCGTGACAGGACGGTAGTTCTAAAGTTTAATTTAAATAGAAATTTAATCGGTTTTTATGGACTTTTTGGCCCGTAGAGCCACATCAAAATATTTAGTTCGTTTGATTTGTGATAGAGCTCTTGCAAATAATTTGTTGTCTACGCGTGACCTAGTACCAATTTTCGTGATTTTTCTTGTGGCACCTACTGCAAATATTTCAAGGTTGTACATATTTTCGTGTCACCTATCACAATATATCGTTGTTTATGTGCATTTGCCTATAGTGGTAAAAGTGCATTTTCGAAAAAGTCTTGAAACCAGCTTTAAGTGCTACCTCCAATTCGAAGATAAAAATATCGTTTCGTGGTTTGAAAATATACGAACTTAAAAAATTAAAATAAAATGGCCAACAACGATGAAGTAATTCCTGAGCCACAGAATGCCAGTAGCTTAGAATTAGCAGCACTAAAACATCAAAGAAGTACAATGAAGCGAAACCTCTCATATATGCAGAAAAAGATAGAAAAAGATGGCGAAAATGTCGATGACGCCATTTTGGAATGCAGACTGGAAATTCTAGAATCGTATTTCAAGCAATTGAGCCGCCTGCAAGGCAAAATTGAACAGCTTTGTTCCTCTGATATTGGCCGAACTGATTACGAGGATTTATTTATCGCTACAAAGGTAAAAATATTAGGCATTCTAAAACGTCGTCGTGGTTCTGTATCAATGGATGTTACTCAATTTAATGCTTCTGTTGCTGGTGCAGTGCATTCATCTCGTCTTCATTAAGATTACTCAAATTTGATGGCAAAAATGCTGAGTACGAAAGGTTTATTACTGCTTTTAATAATTTAGTTCACGAAAATCATTCAATTACGGATGTCCACAAATTTAGTTATTTGCTAAACTGCTTATCAGGCCCAGCTTTGGCAGTTGTGGAACCATTTCAGGTAACCGAAAAAAATTATGCTAAGGCGCTAAAGAGATTAAAAGAACGCTACGACAACAAAGTGTTAATTTTTCTGGAACATGTTAATGATTTATTTAGTGTTCCTAGTATGATAAAGGGCGACAGTGCTTCGTTGCGAAAAATCATTGATACTATTTCGGCTATTCGTGGTTCTTTGCTGTCTCTCGGTTCAGAAATGGATGTGCTAAATGGTATTCTGGTTCACATTGTATTATCGAAAGTCGACCCTGAAACAAAATTGAACTACGATGAGAAACAAGAATTCAAATCATTGCCGACTTGGGATGCATTTTATGACGTTTTAAGCAATCGTTGTCAATTTTTAGAAAGCCATGGTCAAAAGGTTGAAATTTCGGAAAAATTTAATGCTACAAAGGCAAAACCAAATTTTAAACGTCCATGTCACACTTTTGTTCAGACAAACTGTAAGTGCTCGTATTGTAGTTAGTCGGAGCATTGTTTAAATTTTTGTGCATCCTTTTCATCCGATCCTGTTTCGGAACGCTTTACTTTCGTAAAGCGCAATGTCCATTGCATTAATTGTCTGCACAAAAGTCATATGGTTTCGAATTGCCCATCTAAATCTCGCTGCAAGGTATGCAAATCAGCTCATCACACAGTGCTTCATTTCTACAAGGTTCCTGAAAGTTTAAACCTTCCAGTAACTCGTGATATCATTCAAAATCAACCTAATAGTTCTTCGGTAAGCAATCCAGTTCAAGTTGAAAATAATCGTTCAACTACTTTCGTCACTCGGGCCCTCAAAAGATCACCCATCCCAACAGCTGTGGTTCTCATCAAAGATTCTTGTGGCATATTTCAACCGGGAAGAGCTCTTCTCGATTCTTGTTCAGAAATAAATTTCATCCGTACACCCAAGAAATTTCCGGCGTTGGTGAAGTGCGCACAAGAATCAAATCTTACGTTGATGCTACAGTAAAATCTCGTTTTAATTCGTTCGAGTGGTCCTCAAATTTTGCGGTAACTAAATCGATATCATCTCGTCAGCCCGGTGAATACATCGAAACATCTCATTGGGAGATACTCAACACTCTTCAGCTAGCCGATCCATTATTTTACAATCCCCAGCGGATAGAATTGTTAATAGGTACAGAGGTTTTTTTTAACTTGTTGGTAGACGGTCAAATATCATTAGGAGATAGTGGCCCAACATTGTTCGGATGGATTGCCGGTGGTATATTCACAACTAAATTCCCCGTAGCTCCAATGATTTGCAACTTAGCTATTGAAACTGCCGAAGAATCCGTTAATACCACATTAAAAAGTTTTGGGAGATTGAGGACTACGTAAACACTCCGTCGAAGTTCACAAAGGAAGAGGAAGCTTGTGAACAACATTACATTAAAAACGTCAGAGTTATAGAAAATGGTAAGATTAAAGTTCGTTTACCATTTAAAAAACCACCAGAGGTACTTGGTAACTCATTTGATATGGCCTACAAGCGCTTTTTGTCTCTCGAAAGACGCTTAGATCGTGATTCAACACTTAAATATATGTACATTCAGTTCATGAATGAATATTTGTCGCTTAGACACATGTCGCTGTATACTCACTCGCTAGATAGTCCAAATTTCGTCATTCCACACCATTGTGTACTTCGTCCAGAGAGCACTACAACAAAACTTCGTGTCGTATTTGATGGCTCAGCTCGCAGCTCATCAAACATATCGTTGAACGATATTCTTATGGTTGGCCCTACAAATCAGCAGGACCTAATCACCACACTTTTTTTGTTTCGTTTGAACAAATTTGCGCTCACAGCTGACATCTCTAAAATGTATCGACAGTTTGAAGTCGACGAACGGGATCGCAAATACCAGCTCATTTTATGACGCAACAGCAGGGAGGAAAAATTGCAAGTGTTTCAACTTAACACTGTTACATATGGTTTGTCTTCAGCCCCATTTTTAGCAATTCGCAGTTTGTTTTTCATTGCAGATAAATATAGCTCATCGTTTCATCTTGGTTCCAAGACCCTGCGAGAAGATTTTTATGTAGACGACATCCTTACTGGAGCCGATAACGTCGAAACGTTGATTAAGAAGAAGGCAGAGTTGGTTTGCGTCCTTAAATTTAACGGCCTCGAATTGACAAAATGCAGTAATAGTTTTGAAGTTACCTCGAAAAATGAAGCTGAAGTCCCGATAAAAGGTCCAGAAAACCAAATTAGAAAAACCTTAGATGTCCTGGAAACTACAACAATATATTTTTTGCTATCGTTTTGAATTGCCTGAATTAATCGAGCCAACAAAAAGGTCAGTTCTTTCTCTTGTTGTAAAAATTTATGATTTGCTGGGAATTTTGGCCCGGTCGTGGTTCGCTGTAAAATCCTTCTTCAGGAAATATGGGTCCAGAATTACGGCTGGGATGACAAACTGAATGAAGATGTCAAATCTTTGTGGCTCAAAATAAGAGATGACTTACAATATATAAAAAATATCGAGATGCCCAGATATGTGTTTACATCACCTGGAACACTTGGTGAAGTCCATGCTATCGCAGATGCTTCCCAACGTGCTTATGGGTGTTGCCTTTATTTTCGAGTTTTGTTCGAAGGCATATACAAAACAACTCTGCTGATTGCTAAGTCCAAAGTAGCTCCTATTAAGGCACAATCACTACCCCGACTTGAACTGTGTGCCGCTGTTCTACTTAGAAAACGTGGGAGAAAATAAAATCAAAAATGACTAATTTTATATCGAAAAACTCTTTTTGGACTGACTCGAAAATTGTTCTTCAATGGCTTAAGCTACACTCATCAACTCTACATTGTTCATCGCCAATCGTGTCTCCGAACTTTAAAACAATACAAGAGATATTATCTGGAGTCACGTTCCATCCAAAAGCAACCCTGCTGATATTGTATCCCGAAGATGTAGTGCACAGGAATTACCAACAACAATTTGGTTTAACGGTCCTAGTTTTCTTCTTGATCATCAATCAACTTGGCCCAAAATTGATGAGACAAAAATTAGCTCATGATTCTTGGAAAGAAGAAAAGCGGCTGTTTTCAAGTGTACTGATACCCCAAAATCAATAATGGAAGAGATAATCGATAAGCATTCATCATTTTATAAAGTAATTCCAATAATTTCATTTGTTTTTCGTATTTTTACAGATACCCAGTAGACCGCAACTTGAAGCCCGCAGATGCAACTCATATAACCGTAGCAGAAGTAGATTATGTTTTCTGGCGCATAATTGGCCATATTCAAAATGCCAATTTCAAGGAGGACATTGTCGCACTTTCCAAAGGAAAATTTGTTCATCCCTCGCTACAGAAATTGACACCATTTCTACAAGAAATGAAATTAAAAAATGGCTCAGCTATCACATTACTGCGTGTTGGTGGCCGTCTAGCAAAGGCAACTATACCATATGATGCCCGATTTCCTGCTTTGGTTCCAAAAAATCATTGTTTTATATTATTGTACATCGAATATTTGCATCGCCTTCATCTACACGCTGGTCCAAAGGTTTTACTGGGTATCATTCGTCAAAAAATTTGGCTCATTAACGCCAGAGAAGTGGTTCGCAAGGTTGTTAGAAATTGCATCCATTGTTTCCACTACAAGCCAAAATTAATGAACCAAATCATGGGTAACTTACCAGCTGATCGACTTCGAGTTAATCGACCGTTTTTAGTAGCTGGAGTGGATTTTTGTGGTCCTTTTCCAGCCACACATCGTAGCCGAGGTAAAGTGCCCTACAAAACTTATATAGCTGTTTTTGTTTGTTTCAGCTCAAAGGCCGCGCATTTAGAAGTGGTGGACCTCTCAACAAACACATTTCTTATGTACTTGAAACGGTTCATCAGTCGAAGAGGCATTCCCCAAAAAATCTACTGCGACAACGCCACAAATTTTGTCGGAGCACACAACAAACTCATTGCATTAAAAAATTCGTTGTTCCATCAAGATGCCGTTAATGAGCTCAAAACGTATTCGGTTCAGAAAGGTTTTGAATTTTGTTTCATTCCTCCTCGTGCCCCACATTTCGGTGGTTGATGAGAGGCAGCTGTCAAATCAGCTAAAACATTGCTCGTAAAAAACATCGGCGTGCCGTATCTTACATTTGAAGAATTGCAGACACTTGTGGCTGAAGTTGAAGCCATTTTAAACTCTCGCCCCATCGCTCCAATGTCTGACGATCCTAATGATGGTGAAGCCTTAACACCAGGCCACTTAATAATTGGTTCACCTTTAGTGGCCCTTCCTGAAGAAACCTTAAATCTTACCAAACCAGGGTCTCTTAGTAATTTCCAGCGAATTTCGTATTTAAAGAACCAGTTCTGGAAAGCATGGTCTAAGTATTATCTCTTGTCACTACAAGGACGAGCCAAATGGTCAAATGTGGAGCCAAATGTCATCGAAGGCCAACTTGTTGTAGTTCATGAAGACAATACCCCACCACAACAATGGCAGTTGGCTCGAGTAACAAAAGCCATACTTGGTCCTGATGGACGATTTCGAGTAGTAGAGCTTAAGTCAAAAAATGGTTCTTTTCGTTGTCCTATTCATAAAGTAGCTCCCTTACCTCCTCTAAATTCATCTTGAAAGAGGGGCCTTTCAACGGGGGGAGCATGTCGGATAAGATCGCAGCCAACACCTTATGTTTAACTTATTAATTTAATTTTTTGATTTGTTCTAATTAAATTTTATTTAATTAAACTGTGAGCATCCTAAATTTATCTCTAATAATTTCAACAATGACATTGTTTTTGTAAATTTTTTAATATTTTCTTTTGTGTCGCATTCTCACTTGATCATTTTTTTTTTATTATTGGAAAGTAATGTAAATCCGTAAGTACATAACAATTGCATTTTTAAGTAATTTGTTTTTTGTTGTTATTTTATAACGGGCCACATATTTAGCTAAATACCTATTTATTTTAAATTCTTCTGCGCTTCAAATTAACGTTGTTATAATTTTTTAAGTCTGTCGCTATGGAACTAGACGGAAATAAACATCGACCTTTTAAAACCAAATCACCATCGCGTTTTATTTAAATAAAATTAATATATCATTGATTTGATCACGCGACACCAGCTATATATATATATATAGTTATATCAGATCTATATATGATATATATCAACTATATATATATAGCTGATATAGCTAGTATAGTTGGTATAGCTGATATAGCTGGTATAGCAGGTATAGCTGGTGTAGCTGGTACAGCGGCATAGCTAGTATAGCTTGCTAGTATAGCTAGTACAGATTGTATAGCTTGCTAGTATAGTGTTTCATACGAAGAGGTATGAAAGTAACGAAAAAAATGGTTATAAACTACAGTCAAAAGAAAAAAACTAATCAAGATTGTATGATTGGAAGAAGATTTGTAAACAACTTAGTAAACAAATTATATGTTGAATTACATCCACCTGGTTATCAGTTTTGTGGACCTGGTACAAAACTTCAAAAACGAATAGCAAGAATAAAGGAAATAAAGGAATAAATTTATTGGATGCAGCTTGTACAAAGCACGACATAGCGTACTCAAAATCAAAGGATATAGACACAAGCCATCAAGCAGATCGTGATCAGGTATAAATCAGATCGTAAGCAGATTGTAACCAGATAGCAAGCAGTTCGTGACCAGATATAAAGCAGATCGTAATCAGATACAAAGCAGATCGTGACCAGATAGCAAGCAGTTAGTGATCAGATATAAAGCAGATCGTTAGCAGATACAAAGCAGATCATAATCAGATAGCAAGCAGTTCATAACCAGATCAAAATCAATATAAAAAATTATTATAATGTTTAAAAATGACTATAATAAAGCGTTAGAAGATCTTGTAAAGACAAGGGCTGTTCTAAAGAAAAAGTTGAAAAATATTAAACTGAATCAAAATTTTAAATTAAACAACAGATAAACGATTTTTTTTATTTTCTATTTTTATTATGTATACAAAGAAATGTGTATGCAGATAAATATGTAGGTTTAAATTTTTTCTTATTTTTTACACTTACTTTCTTATAAACTACTTAATCTATATATTTACATTTAAAAATATTTCATCGTTATCGTCTTTCATAAATTATCTACTTATATTTACATTTAAAAACATTTCATCATTATCGTCTTGCATAAATTCTCTATATGAATTTAAATTTGATGATGATGATGTTGATGGAGAATTTATTTTGTAATGTCCCCAGGCATAAGTGTCAACATTATTTTCACATATAAATCTCTTATCGTTTAAATAACTTAAAGTTAATTTACTTCTATATTGTGCATATACTTGATGAATCTTAGATCTAAACACATACATGGAATCATGATAGAGCTTTTCTCTAGTAGACATTTTCTAAAATTATTAATACTTAGTCTAGCTGTTACACTATTTCTAACGCCTTTAATTTTCTTAATTTCTTTGTCTACTCTATCAATTTTGACAGAATACATTTTATATCGTAAACCAATGAATTCCCTAATAACTTTTCCATTACATTAATCTTTCATCATTTCCAATACTTTTTTATTCATCAAGGGGAAATTATAAACATTTTCTTTTGAATAAGCAGATGTATCGAAATGTGTTGGAATATCATTTCTAATATCATCATACATATCACTTGTTCTCACATCATATATAAATGAGTCGGTATCCATATAGCACAGATTAATATTTTCAATATATTTTGTCTTCATATAATCGTAATGAAAATTATACATTTTCCATTTGTAATTTCAATATAACTATGAAAATTTGATTTCGCAATTATGATCTAGCTCCTAATCGTTTTCTTCTATTTTCCCACCGAATTACTATTTTAATGTCTTTTCTCTTATCGACATTTTCCATAGTCTTGCCATAGACAGCATTATTGAGTAATTTGAAAAAGTTTTGTTCAAATGTGTTTTTAGCTAATGTTCTATGATGGTTATTTACATCAATATATTTTTTCAACCAATTCGATTGATTAAATTGTAGAATTCTACGAATTGCTGAAGATTGCGGTAATGTATTATGTAATTGGTTTTGTCATTTAAATCTGTTATCAATTTTCTATGTTTCATATTTTCAATTTTCTTATTTTCTGCACAGAATGGAAAATACTATGGTGATCGTGCAATACAGTTGGATATTCCAAATCTACTTCTAAAATATAACCAAATTCTGAATCTTCTTCTACAGTAGTTACATCGAAGTCATTCCAGTTGTCAAGCCATTTAAAATTTTTATAGGGAAGATATTGAGACATTGCATAACCATATAAATTATTTACATCTAAATACATTAGATAATCTGATTCTTTTGTTGAATCATAGTCACTGACGTATTTATTATTAGCTGTCACATGTCGCTTACTGCATTGAACAATACCTCCCCTAATACTCCGCACAACGAAATTGTACATGTTGATATCTGTTAATAATTCCAACTCAATTTCAGTTGTTTTCAACATTTCATCCCAGGATAAACCTGGTGTAGTATAATATTGACAGGGGTCTAAATTGTATATGTTTTTACAAACCTTACGGAAACTTTCAAATACATCACAAAGCAATAGGACATCAACTTGTCAATATAATAGAAGATAAGCTAAAAGTTTCTTACATTTGAATATACTCCAAACTTTTTCAGCGTGTTCGTAATCATCTACACTATACGATTCATTAGTAAGTTTATTAAAGAAACATGATCGGGGTGGTAGTCCTGTTTCTTCAAGACGGTTGACCGAATTTAGATAGTCAAATGGAAAGACACCTTTACGTTTCATTAAACTAAATTCATTGGGAGTTTGATAGATTGATTTTACTGTTAACAGATCATTATCGGACAAATATGCTGCTAGTTTTTCCAAACTTGATGGCATAAACAGACAAGAATCTAGAAAACGTAGTTCTGTAGTATTTTTTTCATCTACATTAATCTTTTTCGATATAGATACAAATAGTTCTTTGTTTAAGGGGATTACATTTATATCACCTTCAATAGAAGAGAGTTCTCGTACGGACAAATGACAATCATATGATGATAGATTATGAAATAATTTAGGAATAAAATTTGATATTTGATGCTCTAAATTACATTTGTTATGTGCCGGTCCCCTATATTCTCCTGTTAAGTGACAATGATCAGCTTCTCGATCTACATGAGATACAAATTTTTTGCAAATGTGACAAATCGTATCCTCTTTCTGTCTAATCTGTTGAGAAGGTGTTAAGGTATTCATTGATTAACATATAAATCTGTACAATCTTTAACTAAATTTACAAAGAAATGTTTTGGTGCATCACCACCACTGTACATGTTAAATTTATCTAAACTACTGTTAAATGAACATTTTATGTAATAACTATAAGCAAATGGAATATGTTTTTGTATTGATTTAACATTAGCTGAATTTTGAATATTAATAGTCTCTAGAATACACTCAAAATCAGCGTAGACTACAAAAGGTACATCCATTTGCTTTTTGTAATTTTTAAAACTTACAATATTATTGTCTACAGAGGGCATTTTAGTTACCATCTTATTTCATTCATCTTTGTGTTTAATCAGCGCCGTTTCACTATGAAAATGTATTAAACATGTATTACATACATGTATCTTACATTTATGTTTTGTTTGTTGACTTTTTATTAATCTGTAATTAAATGGAAAGTGAAACAATTTTATATTAATATAATTTTGTTGACATTAAATTATTATTGATTTACCTTGAAATATTTTTAATCCATACGTAGTGGAATTCCTCACCATCTTCTAGTAATAATAAGTCAACGTGCTTAGCTTTTTCATTTATACTGGGATAGTACGGTCCAACTATATCATTGTTATCATTCAACCCAAACACATTCACGCTAATATCAGAATTTTTCATTTCAAAATCTTTAATTTTTTCCTTGTTAGCGGAAAAGTAAAATATTCCAAATTTAAAACAATACCATTTTCCAACGTGATAATATCATCACTAATGTTATTAATTTTATATGAGATGCTTCTATTAGTATTGTTATTGACAGGATACAATGCTGATGTAACAGCCCACTTGAAACAATATTGATCATTGTTTTGAACATTGATGCATGCATGTTTCTTTTGTATTGGGGTTGGTAGAGGGATATACTGCGAACTTTTTATGCACTGGTATTTATTTATGTTAATTTCTATCCGTAATATTTGTATTAATGTCCATCTACTATCACGTTCCTGGAATTCACTCATTTTTTAACAATAACATCGCATTGTGTTTTGTAAATATTGAGATCATCTGTATTTGATGATGAGAAATTAATTATAACCATTTTAGTTTCATGCGATTTTACTTCAATATAACATAAATTCTCCTCTTCTTTAACTAACATGTATTCGCAAAATATATCCAGATTGAATTTTATATTATCATGTTTTTGGATCATATTACTTAACAGCTTAGCCGCTTTAAATTTAATTTCCGATAAAAAGTTCTCAGGTATTAAATTCGTTTCTTTATTATTCTCAATAACATATGTAATGATGCGATTATTAAGCACTGATCTTACATTTTACGTCATCATCATCAATATTAACACCATTATCATCATTTCGAATTTTGTCAGCACAATTACGTTTATGTTCGAATATGATAGTGCCAATTCGTCTTTGGAATATGTTGATTGCAGTCAGTACAATTAACTGTATCAAATGTTTCTCCTCCATATACAATCTTTGAATGTTGTAAAATGTGTTGTTGATAATTTAGATGCTTTCAGAAATATTTATTTATTTATGATGTAGTCTATGATGTCTTCTTAATTCAATTCATTCTTATTCAACTGGAATACTTTTCCGCAAAATTCGCAAGTAAAACACAACTCGCTATCAATTTCTAGCACAAGAATGACTTCTAAATCCTTAAAAACTAGTCTATTTATACTCTGGGATGTAGATGAGGAAACGTGCACACATTCATTCTGTCCGTCCAATCATTCAAAAAGCAATACAAATAAAATGAACATGTACAATCATGTTTCTATTTAGGTATACGATGTTATTATTTATTATCCCAAAAAAAACGATCATGCAGGTGTTCATCCCTTTCTTATCACATTTAAAATTAAAGATCTTTATAATATAAAAAAATAAAAAACAACCATACAGGTGTACATCCCTTTTCTATTTCTTCAACAATTGACTATGATCAAAGAATATGGATATAAAGAATACGCATCATGTAGAAGTAAAATTTCTTATGGCGGGTCGTGATGTTCCGACCCGCTCTCACCAAAATATCTTAAAAATCATTTCTAGATGAGAGTGAGTAAGACAGAAGGAAAATAAACACAAACAAAGAGCGTAACAAAGTGTTGCTCTCATCGTACGATTATGTATGTTCTCTGATCGTTTTTGTTGTTTGACCACTTTTTTATTTCTTTTTGTGAAATCACTTATTCTGTTGTCAGCTTTCAACAATGCAAGAAAACAGCGGATGAGTAAATAATAGATTTTCTATTTTAATGGAATTTTTTTGATAATTTTTTTATTTTAATCGAAAATTTTCTACTTTAATAGAACATTTTTAATAGATTTTTTATTTTAAAAGAAAATTTTTGATAAATTTTCTATTTTAATAGGAATTGTTTGATAAATTTTCTTTTTTATATGTATATATGTATTTATGTATGTATATATGTATGTATGTATATGGGTAATTTTGTGTGAAGTGACCCAATTTTTAAAATCGATGTCTTCCACCATTTTCCTGCACGATCCACAAATTAGCAAACGTTTTGAAAGCGTTGGGAATTTTTTCAATAAGTTGTCGGAAATATTTCGCATATCTGATGATCAGTGCTTCTTTTTGTTTAAGGGATTACAACAAAAAGATATAAACATTTCCTTTTTGGAAGCGGAAGCCATTGTAAATAACGCACGCCTAAACTTTAACACTGTTTATAATTTCCGAATGTCCTTAGAATGCAAATAAATACTTTTTTAAGATCATTTAGGTAGTACATTTTTATGCCAAATGAAGGCAATAAATAAAAAGGCCAAATAAAACCTTTTTTATGATCATTTAGGTAGTACGTTTTTATGCCAAATATTGAAAAATCTTATTCTTGAGTTAAAAAATAATTTTTTTATTGATATCCATTAATCGCATTATAAAGGCCTTATATAAAGGCCTTAAAGGAAATTTTATAAGCTTTCTTTTGAGCAAGAAAAAAGGAATAACAATTTTAGTAATTAAAAGAGCGTTGATGAAAATATATATTATATTATATTTTTTTGGAGAACTAAATACGTTTTTGATTTCTTTTTTTCGTAACAAGTAATTTTTTATTTATACAAAAAGAAAAATATTTCATTAATGGGCAATTTGTATTCTGTAAATTTTTTGTATAAAATATTTTTTTTAAATTTCATAGTTTTTTTCGTTTTTTTAAGGTTGTTTTGAGTTTTTAGCAAAAATAAAAGTTGTTTTTGGCAATTTTTTTATTTCTGAAAGATAAAGTTCTTTTTTGATCTTTAAAATGTTTTTTTTTGTATTTATTCTAATATCAAAAATTAACTTTTTCTTTTCTGTTTTATTAAAAATAAATAAAACCATTTTTTAAATATCATGAAACATTTAAGTTATTTTTTCACTTTTTTTCTTAAGCATCAAACAGTATTTTATAGTTATTATTTTTTAATAAATTAAATCTAATTATTCGTTTGATAAAATTTGTATTTTTCTTTTTTTTGATTGTACCTTTTTCTATAAACCAAGAGCAATGCTTTCGGAGAAGTACTAATAGTAGAAAGTCCAATACCTTTATTTTGTGTTCAAAACAAGCGTCGGCAAACCACTCTGGGGTCAAGCGTTTACATGACTCAATAATAAAGGATTTTATACCAATTTTTTGGGGCTCAGCTTTAAAGATTTTATGAAATATTAAAATTTGTTTTTTGTTTACATCCATTAATTTATCTGATGGAGCAACTAAATTTCCAAAATCGGTTAGCGATTGATATTTTTTAAAGTATATAAAAAGCTCACTTGGAGCAGTTAGAACTTCATCCATCTTTCTTAATTCATCACTACATCTTTCACATTGTAATTTTGGAATGACTTCAAATGCTACATATCCAACAAAGTATCTCATCGAAACAAGTTCGAAATTTATAGATGCAGAATTATGGAAACATCTTCCAAAAAACAATTTGCATATATGTGGCTGTCAAAATCAACATCGTCAATTTTATTGCAACTTGGTTCTTTATATTCAATAGATAAATCTGGTTCAAAGTCAACATCAACTTGCATTATCTCGTCCTACACAATCTCACAGTTGCTAGAAGAGCTTGACTGAACTATTTTAGTCACCATAATTTTTGCCAAAATATTATTTACTTCGGCTACGGACGGGTTGTTATTGTTGCCCCCTTTTTGGCGCAATACAGAAAACGTGTTTTCCAATTTGTCTTGATTCAGTGATTTTGTCATCAAGAAGTATACATCATTCCCTTCCTTTAAAATTTCATTAATTAGCATAAGAACTGAATTTAGGGTGAGCTTCATCCCATTTAAAAAGAAAACACGCTTCTTTTGGTCCACAAATTCCACTTTTTCTAAATACTCTAAAAAAATTATAAATTTATGTGCTTCACTGTTTAGCTGAATTGCAGATCTATAACAGTTATCACCGTAAAGGGAGCCACTATTAAGACAATCGAAAATTTTTTCGATTTTTTCCACAAACTGAGCTGTAGACAAAGCCAATTCTGCGGAACTATTCTTAAATTTTGTAGTTTCACATATAGGTTTGATAGCACCGACAACAATTCTGCTAAAAATTTGTGTTGCAAATTTAACTCGCATTTTTTCAAAAGTATTAGGACAAATGTGTTGCCGTGTTAACTTTGGGCACATTTTAGTTTTTGCATTTTCTTCCATTTCATACAGTTCTTTAATTACTTGGAAGCTTACAGTTCCATCCGGAGTTTTTAAATCACATTTAACCACCCATTTCGCAAAGACTTAATCAGATGTGGTAAATCATACATACTAAAATTTTTTTGATCATTTATTTCAAAAAACGGTTTATCCTCAGATACATTAAGGTTGGAAAAACATTTTCGGTTGGTTGAGCCTTGATCGCATACAAGGACACAAATTTTTAGACCAATGCTTTCCAAAATCTTAATATTTTCCTCTACGATTTCACTTAATGTATGCGCAGATAATCCATTTTGGGAAATGAAATAGTTTAAAATTATCGTAAAATTAGAAAAAATGGACTTTAGCATAAAAACACACACATGGGTGCCAATTCTATTGGTTCTTTCAAACGCTAGGGTTTCGAATCCACCTACTATCTCCAGACTTGCATTATACCTCAATTCTTTTCTAATGCTCATCTCATCCATTATTAAGACCATATGTTTCGCATCTCTGTCATCCAACTGGGCGCATTTTTGCTTCACGGATTCAAAAGCATTGTTTTTTAACCCTGGTTGAAGAAATTTAATTGGTGACCACCGATTTAAGGTGGAAACATGTGGCAGACGTAAATTTAATTTATACCTTAAAAAAAAATATGGGGATTGGGACTTGTAAAATATATTCTGGGCTAAATATTTATCTTCTTCAGAATATTCCTTTGGCCGAGAGGTCAACAGAAGCTTACAAAAGGTTTTGCTTTCTGCGCTAATATTTTTTAAATTATCAATCGATTTTCTAAGAGACTTTTCTTCATTTTTACGACTAAACATTCTTACAGATTTAGTGCGTCTCTTTGATTTCAAAATTTCTCTACTTTTTTGTATTTTTTTTAGGAGATTGGAATATTTTTTTCTGTACTGATTTACTAGCTGCATTTGTTGTTCGCAATTTGTGCAAAAAGGGGCATCGACATTTTTGCATTCTATATTTTTTGGGGAGAAACGGAACTCTAAGCTAAAATCTTCCGATTCCTCGTCCTTTTCATCCATGTTTTCAGTTGGAATGGCTTCCGCCTTTAATTTTTTTCTCCCAACGTATGAACTCGAAAAATGATTTTCACATATGTAAAGGTTTTTATCGAAATCCGTTTCAGGAATTCGACATTTCTCCCGCCAAATTTGTATTAGCGTCATATCTGAAGGCGGAAATTTATACATTTTTAAAACTTCAAAATGTCGTTTCGATTTTTGGCATGTTTTTACGCAACATTTTATGCCTGATTACAAAGAATGTTTGTTTTTTTTATTGGCATCCATTGTCTTTTGTATAAATTTTTATTACAAAAAATATAAATATTGTAGAAGTACTTATATTGATTAAATATATTTATGTAGCTATTAAATAGTCAGGCAATAAATTTCATATATAATAATGAATTGAAAAAATTATACACATATAATTCATTCGCGTTCACAAAAGTTTAAAACATCCGCTATCACTCTTCTTTGTTCAAAGCACAGAATATACACAGAATAGAAACAAGAGTTTGACGTTTAACTTTCCATGGAGAAAGTGACAGCAAATATTACCAAAAAGTATTTCTGTCTCTCTCTGATTGTAACTCTGTTTTGTTTATTTATGTTTTTTTAGTTTTCGGGGTGGTTTTTTATATTGGCGAGAGTTAATAAGAAATGTAATTTTTGTCTAAAACTATTAATAAATAATAAAAACAACTAATAACAATAACAACTTTAACTTTTTCTTTCAAGAAATTAAAAAATATTGGCAACTTTCAGCAAGAAAATTTTTTTATGAGCAGTACGTCTTATTTTGATCTTGTAATATTTAGCTTCTTAATTACCTCTTGCACAAGAAACTATATTCATTTTGACCGAAAATCACACACATTTCGATTAATATTTAAATATTTAAGAATCTTTAAACTTTTCATTGAAGAAATTAAAAAATATTCCAAATTATCCCTTTTTTAACACAAAATAAATCTTTATTTACATTTAATTTTTCTACTTTAACCGCCAGTTTTCACTCTGTATATCTGTTGCTTCTAACACATTTGATTCGCAAAGCATTAAAATATTTTTTTTCTCCCTCTACGAGGTAGGTTAAAGTGCTGCTTTGAGCGTTTTTAAACGTCAAAGGTTTCAATTCTGTGTATATTCTGTGGTTCAAAGCTGACAACAGACTAAAGTTTACAAAACTAAATAAAAATTTGATCAAGCAACGAACACTATCAATCAGAGCCAGGCAACACTTGCTATTGGTCAATTGTTGTGAGAGCGAAAAATAGGAAAAGAGAAAAATTTATACTCTCACATTCACTACAATACAGGCATGGAAAATGTAAATTTTTAAATTTGTAAAATTCGTTTAGACTTCTTTGATTATATCTATTTCAGAAAGCATTTTAGATTAAAATTTGTTTTTATTTTTAGAAATATACATATTTAATAGAAAACTTTCTGGGAAATTTATACTGTACTCACAAAATGAATGAATACAAACAAAATCGATCAGTCTCGCTCGAGCTTTCCACTTGATGCTAGAGACACACATAAAAAATGTTGAATGTAGAATGGGAAAACAATTTCTTGTTTGCCGAAATTTTTTTTGGTAAACCCGAGTAAACGGACGATGGCACGAATTAACAAATTTTATGTAGAAAGACATTATCTTACATGTTTTTTATTATATTTAAAAAAAAATTCTTTGAAAAATTTGTTTTAGATAACGAATCTCAAAATAAAGATGATCTTTCGTTAAAAAGGAAAGCTTCATACGTCGTTGCTGCAGCGCTTGCTAAATGATGCCGTCCGTTCGAGGACGGAGAGTTTTTCAAGGAGCTGAGCAATGACGTTTTAGAATGTTTTGGAGCAAATAAAATTGGAGCTGATAAAATTCGTAAAATAATAACAGATATTCCGTTATCCTCACGTACTGTGGCTAGAAGAACACAAGATATCAGCTCATTTATATATTCCAATATTAAAAATAAAATATTGAATTGCAAATATTTTTCTGTTTGCTTGGATGAATGCACGGACATAAGTGATACAGCCCAGTTAATAATATGCGTAAGAACAGTAGATAAAAATCTTGAAATCCATGAAGAAATGTTGTCATTGGTTGCCATTCATGGAAATGATAAGAGAAAAACTATTTTTGATATAATCCAAGAAACAATTTCTTCATTTGCTGATAGGGAAAAATTGTATACTGTATGCACGGATGGTGCTAAGGTGATGATAGGAAAAAATACGGTTTTATTGGACATTTACTGAAATATAATTTTAATATATACGCATTTCACTGTATAATTCACCAGCAGGCATTATTTGCAAACAATTTAAATTTAATGAATACCATGAAAACGGCAACAAAAATTGTAAACAAAATACGTGGCGGGCATAACGCCCTAAACTATCAAAAGTTTAAAGCCTTTCTCGATGAAATTAATGCTGAATATGGTGATTTATTGTTGTATACCGAGATTAGATGGTTAAGCAAAGGGCGTTGCCTTCAGAGACTTTTCAGTCTTCGCGAAGAGGTCATTCTTTATTTTGAAAATAATTCTGTAATGGAAATTAACGACTTACTGACGTCTTTAAAAGACCCTAATTTTTTTTAGATTTAGGATTTCTAACTGATATTACAGAATTTGTGAATCACTTAAATCTTCAGTTACAAGGCAAAAATAAAAACATTTTTGAACTTGTTTGCGCAGTTAAACTATTTACAAATAAACTGGAAATGTTAATAACTAATTTAAAAAACAAAAATTTAAATACTTTTAAAAGAACTGCAGAAGTTTTCAATAAAAATTTAAACTTTAAATTAGATGAATATGTAGAAGTACTTGAAAATTTATTAACAAATTGCAAAAAGCGTTTTAGCAATTTTTCAAAAATAGAACACATAATAATCCATTATGTAATATAAACAATCAATCAAATTAAATTAAAGTTGAACTTGATCAAATGATAAACGATATATCATTACCATTAGCAAATGGCATCGAATTTTGGAAAAAAGTTGATGAAAAAATTTACCCAAAAACAAACAAAAATTTTAAAATTATATTCGATGTTTGGTTCAACTTATATTTGCAAATCCTCATTTTCTTTTTTTAATTAATAAAAACCAAAACTAGAAACAGTTTATCTGAAAATAATATTGGAAATCTACTTAGGATAAAATGTTTTCCATATTCTATTAATATTGATGAAGTTATAAACAATACAGTATGAATGTGTTACATAACTTTATATATTTTTATATAATTTTTTTAAATAATTCCTTTTTATAATCAAAATTTTAGCAATTTTTTCTTTTGTATATGTAAATAGTTTTTATGAATAGTGAAAAGTAAGTTATTTTTGTTTTACTAAATTTGTTTTTTGTTTTAATAAATTTCGAAATTTTTTCTTTTTTATAGAATTTTTTTGAAAATACTTCTTTTTATATGTACATAGTTTTTATGAATAGTGAAATATAACATGCGACAACACAACCCCTTTCAATGAATGCTCAAACGAGACTGAAGTGTGAATTAGCCACACGTAACGTAACGTACCGTAGAAAACGTTCTCTTTTTAGCATATGGAGAACAATGTAAACGATTACCGAAACGTTCTCTCTCGTTAGCAAAACGGAACGATCTGTATAAAACAGAATTCTCCCACGTTTTTACGTGACATTTGAACATAAGAGAGAAAACATGAGAGAGAGTGCAGTGTTGCCACGAAAAAAAAAATATTGTAACCAACATTTGTGAAAAAATCACCAAATAAGGAAAAATATGATCAAAATTAAATTTGCAGTTTTTTTATTTTATATTTTTTTTTCAAATTTAAATTATAATTGAGAAAAAGAAACAGAAAATAAGAAAACAAAATTATAGTCTCATAATTAATTAATTTTAACAAACAAAACAAAAGCTATTTTTATAAGACAAATAATAAACAAATCCGGAATAATCTACACATTGAACAAAAAACGGCAACACTGATGATGAGTCTGTATATCAATTTCTATGCATTGTGTTGTGTTTGTTTGTGTGTTGCTTTGTGTTCTGTTTCGTTTTTATTTACATTCTTCGTTGACATATGTCCCGTTTTAAACGTTTCTATAACTACACAAACGTTTTTAAGGCTACGTACGTTACGATTTTACGTTTCTAACGCTTGGGTAACCAAGGCATGAGAGTGTTTTTAATACGTGTGAGTACGTTGTTGTAAATTTAGTAATGGCTGAAAAGCACGCGTGCATAGGAAATGCCGAGCTCTGCTATCAATGCATATACACACGCAAACACAAATATACAGAAGTACTAACGATGAGAGCCACGCATTGTTACGCTCTTTGTTTTTGCTTTTTTTCCATCTGTGGTCCAGGGTTACCGTTGACAATTTCGAAAAAGTATCATAAAAAGGGTATTTAATGAAAAAAGGGTCAAATGAGAGTATTTTAAAGTAAAATAGAGTCAAGTTTTTTGTGAACAAAAAATAAGATTTATTTCAGTAAAAAAAAAACGAGTTATAACAGTTCATTAGATACACTAAACTAAAATAAAAGTAATTCACAGGTACATTCAAATATTAGTCCCATTATCAAAAACGTTTGCCAATATTTATCACTTTTTAGGAATACTTATTCCATTCTTCCAGCTTCGATTCGAGCAAATTGAGAGAGGAAAGCATAGATTCACAAGTTTATATTTTAAGTTTGTTAGTAAGTTTATTTTTAATTAGTGATAGTTGTTTTGAAAAAATTCTTTTAGCGGAAGCACTACTATGAGGGAAAGTAAATATATACATACATATGTAACGAATTCATATACATTTGAATATATATTTTCATCAAATCTATTTTTGAAATTTCCAATCTCGAACCAAAACTTTTCTGCGTTAATTATTTTAAGTATATCTTCAGCCTTTTTGCTGTTTATATTACTTTCTAGCAATTTAAACTCATTGACAAAAGTTTCTGGTTCGACAAGATTCAGATACAAGATTCAGATACAATTTCAAAATAATTTATATCTTGTTTGGAATTTATAAAAACTGGGTCAAAATATATTAAAATATTAATTCTTTTATTTGTCATATCTATTCTCGATATCATATCGTGACACAATTTTTTATAAAAATTCAAAATGTTAGTTTTTATTTCTATAACATCACATCTTGGATACAAGTTAATACATATTCCATGATCTATATATGTATACCAAAAGGGTCTTTTGCATATAAAATATTTTCAAAATCAATATCCTTTACTTCTTTTTCAATTGCACTGAGAACTTTCGTGGGGAATTTTGGAACTATTATTCATTTTTAAAAAGGGCCAAAGGTGCCGTGGTAGTCTAGTGGGTAGTGTGCTAGACTATTATCCTGAGGGTCGTGGGTTCGATTCCCATCAGATGCTCTGGCCTGTGACACTACACCGAGCATATGGACAAGTTACTCCGCTCGTATACAATATAATTACAAATTATATTCTAATTAATAAATAAATAAAAAGGGTCAAAAAGTGCCATATATTTCGTTAAAATGATACAATGGGATAAATTAAAAAAGGATCATAAAAAGTGTCATTGGCATGAAAAAGGGTCAAAAGTGATACTTTAGTGTCACAACGGCAACGCTGCTGTGGTCAAACAACAAAAACGCACGATGAGAACAACGCATTGTTACGCTCTTGGTTTCTGTAACCTTCCGTTCTATCTTTCCTCCCGCGTCCTGAAATATTTTTGAAAAATATTCCAAAATATGTTGAAATGCACATTCTATATACTTTATTTTCTTTGCTATGATAAAACGTGAGAAGAATTTTGTTTACGCTGGTCACTCTAAATATAAGTTAATTGTGTAAATACGTGGAATATGTGGATTATAAAAATGAAAATAGAAGAAAATAAAAAAAGGCTTGATTTCGTTATTCTCGATCAACCCCCAAACCCGAAGGTACGTCTAATTAATTCTTTGATTAATTATTGTGTACTTTTCTAATACTTTTGTTATTTTTCTCTTTCGGCTGAAATTAAAATATTTTGTTTAATTTACCCTGCAACCACCGTAATCATTTGGTCCCATTCGAGCCAGATTACTCAAAATAAAATATTTTCTCATTTCAGAATCGAAGAGACAGCCATATTGGCTCCATATTGGAATTTTAATACACGTTCCAATTGGTAGATGCTGCCATTAAAACCTTGAAAGAACGTGGAAGTTAACCTTTGCCAGCTATCAAGAAATACCTCACCAGCACATATAAGGTAGATGCCCAAAAATTGGCTCCATTCATTAAGAAATATTTAAAGAGTGCTGTTATCAGTGGAAAATTAATTCAAACTAAAGGTAAGGGTGCTTCTGGTTCATTCAAATTGTCAGCTGCTGCTTCAAAGGAACCCAAAGCAAAAAACCCACTGCTGAAAAGAAAAAGCCTGCTGCTGACAAAAAAAGGCACTCGTAGTAAAAATCCATCTGCCGAGAAAAAGACTGCTGAGGAGAAGAAGACAGAAAAGGCTAAGGTAAAGACCGTAAAGAAGACTGGTGCTGTTAAGTCTAAACCAACTAAAAAGGCCCCAGCAACTAAACAAAAGCCCCTAAAGCCAAGAGTGCAATCGCTACAAGAAGTAGATTAATTATCGAAATAATTATATATAAAAATAACAACTTATTTATTTTGTAATTTAGAATAAAATATATTTTTTAATAAAAATATATCAAAACAAAAAACATTTTTTTTTGTAAGGGGGTATGATGCGTCAACTATACTTGACTATAGTCAAGTGTAACCAGTTAACTAGTCAACTATACTTGACTATAGTCAAGTGTAACCAGTTAACTAGTCAACTGTGACTAGTCAACTATACTTGACTATAGTCAAGTGTAACCAGTTAACTAGTCAACTGTGACTAGTCAACTATACTTGACTATAGTCAAGTGTAACCAGTTAACTAGTCAACTATACTTGACTATAGTCAAGTGTAACCAGTTAACTAGACAACTGTGACTAGTCAACTATACTTGACTATAGTCAAGTGTAACCAGTTAACTAGTCAACTGTGACTAGTCAACTATACTTGACTATAGTCAAGTGTAACCAGTTAACTAGTCATTTGTGACTTCAAATAGCGCAAGAGTGAGCAGGTTAGATATGTTTTACAGTCGAAAGAATTCATATGTTAGAAAGAGAGGCAACATCACATGTACACGAATGTTTACGTCAAGTTTTTCACATTGCCCTTAATAACTTGATGGGAAGTTGTGACTAGTTTATACGTCACACTTTACGGTCAAATAACTAGTCATTTGACTAGTTATGTTCTGGTAGGGATATTATTGCTTTCCACGCGTAGTTGTCAATTTTCAATAAGTTGGTTGATTATTAACATTATTTCTTAGCGTTTTTTTCACGTAATTTGACGTTTTTTGCTGTGAAAGTTTATATTCTTACACTAAATAAAAGCGGTTGAAATATTTATTTGGAAAGGAGTGTTTTGATTTTGATATTTATTTGATCCTATATATTATATATATATATATTATATATATATATTATATTTTTATATAATATATATATATATATAATATATATATATATTTATATATATATTATATTTTTTATATTATAGTATTTTATATATTGTTTTATATACCATTTGTCAATTTTAATAGTGTCGATTTCGAACGTTATTTCGTTGTTCGGTTGAATATTTTAAAATCATTTTTGTTTTTTTGAAATATCTCGTAATTATCGTTGCGTACTGCGATTGATTTGTTTCTTTTGGGAAAAGTTTTTGTAACCTTTTGAGATCTCTTTTCTTTCTTTCTTTTCAATTATTTAACTTGATTTACTAGAGGAAAGGTCCCTTATTGTTATATAATGGAACGTAATTTGAAGAATTTTAGTAAAAATTTCAATCGTTTCGCGAATTTTGAAACTTTTGTTCGGGCTATTCCCCAGGAGGGACATTCGGTTCATTCCCTCGGCACACATCGGCAGGAGTTGGTCCGTTTGTGGGAGGTCTTCCGCGATAGTTACGAAGACCTTCTAGCCGAGGACACTAATATGTCGACGAAAGATGTCAAGACAAAGTATATGTCGGGGTATACTTTATATTTTGAATTGCTATCGTACCTTGATGGGTTAATTGATAGTTTGAAATCGAAATCCCCGAACCCATCCCCTAGTAGTATCCCTATACACCTTCCCCCGTGTGACACCCGAACATTTTCTGGGGATTACGCTTCTTGGCATACTTTTAGGGACATGTTTTCGGCCCGTCATATTCGTATATATTTGTTCAACTCGATTGCCTGAGAACACTCTTGGCCTTTGGGAACAGTCTCAGGGCCCCAAATCGTGCTTGCCGAAGTGGAGTAGCATGGATGAATTTTTGACTGCAAGATACCGAACTCTGGAATCAGTTTCAGATATTATCGGCAGTCACAACCCGAATCAAGCGAGTAATGGTACTTGAAGCTTGAAAAATTGTCCTCAGGAGAAACGAAAGTTTAAGAGTTTTGGAACGACAGTGACCCCTACTTTACCCCCGAAAAAATGCCAACTTCGATTGTGCTCCACGTTTCTCAGGATGTCGGTAACCGAAAGGATAAATATTGCCAAAAGGAACAAGATTTGTACGAATTGTTTGGCAACCTCGCATGAATTTAGAAGATGGCAGAGTACTAATGTTTGTTATATGTGCAAACAAAGGCATCATTCGCTCTGAAGCCCATAGTCATTATCGACGGAATCGGAAAATAGGTCAGTAACCCCCGCGACATCAAGTCACTCTACTCCCATTCCGGAGCACCCTTCTCGTTCTGAGAAAAATTTGGTGGAGAGACCATCAACTTCTACCGAGGCTCCCTCGTTTAAATATTTTGCTACACGATTACAGTCCACCACGTATTCTACAGTCTTGTTGGCCACGACTGTAGTAGATGTCTTGCTCAACGACGTAAGACATTCTGCTAGAGCGTTGATTGACCCTGCCTCTTAGGCCACCTTTGTCTCGAGGAGACTTCAGAGAAAGTTGGATCTTCCAACATTCTCTGCCCCTGCTGCTACGATACTCGGCTTGAACGGAGCTTTAGCAGCCAATTCCACTAAAATCTGCTCGATTTCCTTGGGTTCATCTATTGACCCAGAGTTTCACTTATGTGGTCGAGCAACTTACTGGTCGTCTACCTACCTGCTCTCTAACAGACGTAAATGATTTCGATTTGTCCGAAATCCCAGTTTTTGACCTTAAATGATGTCATATGGATCTACTATTAGGAGCAGATATATATTCGCAGATTATGTTGACCGATGTCAAACGGAACCCTAGGGGTTCGCTCATAGCACAAAGGACAGTGTTTGGGTGGGTTCTGACTGGTAAGATTCCTCAGCCGAATTCGTTGAATTCTATAGTTTCGTTTTTCAGTCACTTTGACTTGAATAACCAAATCACCCGGTTCTGGGAAGTCGAAGAAGTTCCCAAATTTAGGAAAGTGTCGGCTGAGGAAAAATTTTGTGAGGACTTGTACCGTCGTACCACCACTAGGAATAGAGAGAGAGAGAGGGATTAACACCCCCGCTGGGCTACTTTTGACCCTGAGTAGGAAGTACAACTTCGTCCATTTTGTAATGCTTCTGAGAAAGCATATGCTGCCACCCTCTGTAGCAGAATCAAAACCCCGTCAGGTGAAATATTCACCCATTTGATCGCTGCCAAGACAAAGGTTGCGTCAGTAAAGTTGCAGACCTTACCCTGTTTAGAGCTCTGCGGTGCAACTCTGTTGCCGAAAATGGTACATTCACTCCTCTCGGAGTTGAACCTTACCAATTCGGAAACTTTCTATTGGACAGACTCGACAATAGTTCTGTCTTGGTTTCAGAAACCGCCGTGCCATTGGCCAACTTTTGTGGCGAATAGAGTTTCTTATGTTTTGGATACTATTGGCATCGATAATTGGAATCATGTAGAGTCTCATTGTAACCCTGCTGATCTGGCTAGTCGTGGTATGACAGCCAGAGAACTCGTCAACTCCGACCTCTGGTGGAAGGTCGAAGTCAACCGCGTTCGGATTGCCGAAACCATCATTCAAGCCCTGTACCCAGCTTGAAACACGTTTGGTTCAAGTGAACCTTAACATGACAACGCCCACGGAAGAAATTTTGAGCAGATTTTCTAATTTGCCTCGTGCATTACGAATGTTGTCGTACGTTTTTCGTTTTTACCATTCTGCTGATAAGACCCACCGCTTGTCTCACAGATACTTGTCCAGGGAACTCACTCAAGATGAGATCGGTTGATTGTTTTGTGTCAAACTTCTCATTTTCTGGAGTACTCAATTTTGAAAGACGGAGCTACTTTGTCTCGTAAGAGTTCTCTGCTGACCTTTAACCCTTTTAGACTCTCTCGATCACCGACTTTGACGTACTATGAACGCTTCCCCAAATTACTCCCCTAGATTGGCTTTTTACCCGATTGTATTTGGAGCACCTTCATAGGTGCTCAGTAAATGCAGAATTGTCCCTGATGCTGCGCCTCATGCGGCAAGAGTTTTGGGTTCCCAAACTTAGAACACTGGTTCGAACCGTCATTCATAACTGCAAGATCTGTACGATCTATCGGAAGAATTTGGGTCAACAAATTATGGCTGCTCTACCTCCGGAAAGAACCACGTTAACTCGTCCTTTCACCCACACTGGCCAAGATTTCGCTGGACCTTTTGAAATTAAATCGTATATTGGACGTGGTTGCCGAATCAGTAAAGGATATGTGCTAGTGTTCGTATGCTTTGCTACAAAGGCAATTCATTTGGAAGCGACCAATGAGATATCGACGGATTGTTTTTTGGCAGCGTTTACCCGTTTTTCCTCTAGACGAGGTTGCCCCGCACATATCTATTCGGACAATGGAACCGCTTTCGTTGGCGCCGCCAATATAATGAAAAAGGACCAGGCTAAGTTCCTTATTGAGCTGAGGCACAAGGTTGTGTCGGAAAACATTTTGCAATCGGTCGAATGACATTTCATTCCCCCTGGAGCTCTACATATGGGAGGCCGGTGTTAAAAGCTTCAAGACCCATTTGCGGAAGATATCAAATACTCAAAAATTCACTTTTGAGGAGTTCGCCACTATGCTGGCAAGAATAGAAGCTTGCTTGAACTCTCGTCCTCTTTGTCCCATGACGGATAACCCCTTGACTCCAGGCCATTTCCTTGTGGGAAGTGCCATCCTCTCACCCCCTGAACCTGATTGCTCGATGGAATCGATGGAGTTGAAATTCTGTTTGAGAAATTTAAACACAGTGAAATTAAATAAAATAAGTAAATTAAAATTAAACATATAACAAAAACAACTATTATTGTGAGAACATTACCAAAACAAAATAAGTAAATTAAATTGAACTTAAAAACAAAAACAACTATTATTGCGAGAACATTACCAGAGCAAAATAAGTATATTAATAATTGAACTTAAAAACAAAAACAACTAGAACCGGTTCTTTTCCTCTCATTAATATAAAACAACAACATATCTCACCAGATAAATCACTCATATATAGTTGTATTACTGTATCACCAACTAAACAGCTCCATCTATTGTACAGTAGGATAATAAATTTACACCTATTGTGAATACTCTTTTAACATAACCCAGTGAACAATAATATACGAATTCATTCTCATAAAATTCTATTCATTATATTTTTTACTTTCATCGTGAATTAAAATCATAATGTCTTGTTTAAAGAAAGGATGTACCTTGGATGGACCTGATGACAGAATGATTGTCTGTTGGCTTTGTCATGGATTATGCCATTTTAAGTGTTACGGTCTTTCTGGTCTGGTGGGTGAATCCGTTGCAAAGAATAAAAATCTGCATTGGCGTTGTAGTGGATGTCAGAAAGTTGGTGCTGAATTTTATCGCTTTTTTCAAAGCACTAGAAACAACTTTTTACAAATTCAAAATAATCTCAGCCATTTAAATGATCAAATTAATGCGTATGGAAAACTTTTCAATGATTTTAAGACCTTAGATGGTTTACAATCACCAACACCTTCTCCAACTCGCCGAAAAAGCCCCAGATTTGTAAATAATGAAATTGCGTCTACCTCTACATCTAGCGTCGGGTCAGCAGTCAATATCCAAAAAACTCCAAATAATATCGAAAAGGAAGGTTTTATTGATAATTCTAGCCAGTTAGCAGGTTCAAAAGAAGTCTTTCCCATGCCTAAAAATTTAGATAATATACCTGATACTGATCGAAATAAATTGCTCCCCAAACAATCAATAACCATATTGCCTGATCCGGTCGACTCTACCCGTTTAATTAATTTGGATGCTGCATCTCCTGTTCCATCGCCCTTAATTCAAAATGCTTCATCTGTGAATATTCAAATAGCTTCTGCTGAAAATCATCCAAAGGAGTTGCGAACTATTCCCCCTAAGAAAACAATATTTGCTACACGGTTTGTAATTGATACGAATGCTGATGATATGAAATTCTATATTCTATCGAAAATCAGAAATTGCAACCCAGATGATATTCTTATTTTCAAAATAAATGCGAGAAACAGGGCATCATTTAAAATAATTGTTCCTGATAATCTGTTCCAGCAAATCGTTAATCCGGAATTTTGGCCTACAAATGCTATAGTTCGGGAATTTATCTACAGTGAAAGAAATATTGCTCGTCTTCCTCACATTGGTGATACAAATCAAAAAAACTAATTTCCATTGTTTATCAAAATGTTAGAGGTATTAATTCGAAATTATCTCCAATTTATTGCAATAGTTATGGATTTAATTACCATATAATAATATTCACCGAAACTTGGTTAACTAGTAAAATTAATAATTCTGAAATTTTTTGCCCTAAATACCAGGTCTTTAGGAAAGATAGAGAAAGTTGTGTGCAATACAATACGAAAAAATCTGGAGGCGGCGTATTAATTGCCATAGCAAATGAATTCTCATCTGAAGAAGTTAGTCTTAATGAATTTCTACATATTGAGTTTTTATGCGTATTAGTTAAAATTTATAAACAATCCTTATTCATTGTTTGCGTGTACATTCCACCTAATTCACCACTCACTGTCTATGAAGATCACTTAAATGCGATTGAAACACTTCTGAGAAAAGTAAACACAACGGATCTAGTACTATTAATAGGAGACTTTAATATGTCACACACATCATGGAAGGCTGTTCCAGACTCAAACTATTTAATCCCCATTGGTTCTTCGGATTCCTCGGCAAATATAATTAACTGTTTACTTGAGAACTGTCTTTTTCAAATTAATTCCATTCCAAATGATTTTGATAAAATGTTGGATCTTGTGTTTGTTAGTGATTCATCGGACTTCTCAGTTATTCGTCATACGCCTATCTCCAATCCCGAAGACAAATATCATCCGACGCTTGAAATAAACTTCTTCCATTATCCTTTCCTTCAAACAAATAATTTAACTCAAAAACAGAAAACATTTTGTTTCAATTTAACTAACCACAATAAACTTCATCTTCAACTATCTGAAATCGATTGGATAAATGAATTATCTGGCTATGGCAATGATTTGGACCAGTGCATTATGAAATTTTATCAACTACTTCACAATTGTTTCTTAGCATGTGTGCCAAAAGTTTTACCACATTCTAATCACGGTCCGCCCTGGAATACAAAATATCTTTCAAGATTAAAAAACAAGAAAAATAAATTGTATAAAAATTTTAAAAAGGATAGATCATTAATAAATTATTCCAAATACTGCTTAGTAAGATCTGAATACACCATCGCCAACCAAAGGGCTTATAACATCTACTTAATTAAGGTAAAAAACAAATTCAAGAGTGATCCTAAATCATTCTACAAATTTGTTAATTCTAAACGTCGAGCAGCGGATTATCCTTCTGTTATGAAGCTTGGTAGTCATGAATCCTCAGATAATAAGGTTATAAGTGACTTGTTTGCGCAATTTTTTGCTTCTACCTACTCATCATCTACATTTAACGCCAATAATCAAAATTATATTCCTGAAGCAAAGGCCTTTGATATATCTTTTATTGATCAACGTACTGTTTCCAAGTATATACAACAATTGAAATCTTCGCATGTAGTTGGTTCGGATGGGGTTCCTAGCAGTATTTTAAAACACCATTTTCAATTATTGAGTACTCCATTAACCTACTTATTCAATAATTCGCTTAAATTGGGCTATTTTCCCTCCTGTTGGAAACAATCATTTATCATTCCACTGTTTAAATCAGGATCTAAAGCTGATATTTCAAATTATAGAGGAATTGCTAAACTCAACATTATACCGAAATTGTTTGAAAAACTCCTATGTGATACACTGTCATTTCAAGCGTCGTCTATTTTATCTGCTTCCCAGCATGGATTCTGTAAGTCTCGATCAACAATCACAAATCTTCTTGAATTTACAACTTTGGTAAATGATGGATTTATTGTAGGCAAACAAACTGACGTCATTTATATCGATTTCAGTAAGGCATTTGATAAAGTAAATCATAACTTACTCGTTCATAAGCTTAATCAACTTGGTTTTAGTTCATCTTTATTGAATTGGATTAATTCGTATTTAGTAGACAGAAAACAGTGCGTTAAATTCAGGAATACGCAATCTAACTTTATTGATGTACTGTCAGGCGTACCACAGGGCAGTCATCTTGGGCCGCTCCTATTTACTCTTTTTATAAATGATCTCCCTTCTGTTATCAAAAATTCAAACACATTAATGTATGCAGACGGTGTTAAAATATTTTTATCATTTAATAACATTGAAGACCAAGTACTTTTACAAGAGGATATTAACTACTTAACCTCTTGGTGTAGTATTAATTTAATGGAGCTGAATGTTAAAAAATGTAAATATATGTGCTTCACTCGATCATCACCAACCAATGGATTTTACACAATGAATGGTGCCGCTCTTGAAGTAGTTAATACCTTTAACGATTTAGGGATAGTTTTCGATTGTAAATTGGACTTCAGAAATCATATTACATCAACTGTTAGCAAAGCTACATGTACCCTGGGATTTATCAAACGATGGGCTAAAGAGTTTTCTGATCCTTATGTTACTAAGCAATTGTTTACCACACTGGTTCGCCCAATTCTTGAATATGGATCTGTAATATGGGACCCTCAATACGCTGTACACTCTGATAAAATTGAATCAGTTCAAAAACAGTTCTTATTATTTTGTCTTCGTGGTTTAGGGAATGGATGGGATCCTAATGAAAGGTTACCACCTTATGAAAAACGCCTAGCACTCATTAAATTACCAACTTTAAAAAGCCGTCGTAAAATGCTAAATACTATCTTTCTTCTGAAGCTGTTTAATGGTGTTATCAACTCGCAATTTCTTCTAGAAAAACTTTCCATAAAAGTACCTGTTCGTCCGACCAGATACCATAATTCCTTAAATATAAAATATTACACAGTTAACTACGCGAACTTCGATCCATTTCGTAGAATCTGTAATGATTTTAATAGTCTGTATCATCATATAGATTTTAATAAAAGTATGGAATCCATTAAAAAGGATATAATTTTACAATTAAACACATTTAATTAATATTTTCAATGATATCTCTTTTTTAACTTATTTTTTGAATTGAAATCATAATAATAATAATTCTGAATTGATATATAAAATGAATTGAAATATAAAATGAATTGAAATATAAATGTAAAATTTAATGAATTGAAATATAAAATGTAATAGTCTGTAAGGATATTCCATAGACTTAAATAAATAAATAAATAAAATAAATAAATAAATAAAATCTCTCAACTACGTCAATAGGTGGCGAAAATTAAAGGTTCTTCACCATTTGTTTGCGCGTCGCTGAAAGGACGAGTACTTAGTTGAACTCCATAAGCGCAACAAATGGAAATGTCAATGCCCAACGCGATTTCGCGATCGACGATTTTGTGGTTATTCGGCATGATAAGTTACCTCCGAATGGAAGCTCTGTCGTATCTCTCGCGTGTACATCGGCTCCGATTCTAGAGTACGAGTGTATGATGTTCGAACTGCCAATGGCGTTCTAACGCGGCCTATTGTGAAGCTCGTACTGCTTCCTAACCCGAATCAAAACCAATTCGTTCTCCCTTTTCTATGTCTGTTTGTCCTTTATTTACAGATGTCCGAAGTTGCACAACGAGGACTCACCGCCGAACGTCCAGAAAATAGAAGTCTGGACGAAGTAATTGCCGGTTCCACCTTCAAATGCCGATTGTGCAAAGGAAATCACACTCTGCAAAGGTGCCCAGAATCCGCCGCTTAAAACCCTATAAGCGATTGGGTGTCGTCAGGAAATATAAGTGTTGCATAAATTGCTTGGCCCAATCGCACTTTTTAAGGAACTGTAGAAGTAGGGAGCAGTGCATGGAGTGTCTGGGACACCATCACACTATGCTGCATCTTCGGCCTAGTCACATCAATAAACCTCAACAATCACACAACAACAACAACAAAGGGGCTAAGGCCATCAAACGCAACAATAGGAGCGCTACCCGCAGCCAAGCTCCTGAATGTTCCTGCCGTTCTCGGAGCCACAAGAAGGATCACAATGTGGTTGCGACCCCAAACACTGCAGGGGCGACGATTGTAATTAATGTCGTCAGCAAATAGTCTCTATTTTCCCTTTGTCATCTATTGTTATTATTATTTTGATATTATGTATTCTCTTACCTAATAACTCACATGAATTAATGAATTGTAAATGAATTTTTTTTGAATTGTAAATACTCATCGCTCACCAGCGATCTTCCTGTTCTCCCTTGTTACAGTGTTGCAAGGGGCGGGATGTTTACGCTGGTCACTTTAAATATAAGTTAATTGTGTAAATACGCTTATGTGGATTATAAAAATGAAAAGAGAAGAAAATAAAAAAGGATTGATTCGTTATTCTCGATCAACCCCCAAACCTGAAGGTAGGTCTAATTAATTATTTGATTAATTATTGTATATTTTTCTAATACTTTTTTATTTATCTCTTTCGGCTTCAATTAAAATATTTTGTTTAATTTACCCTGCAACCTCGGTAATCAAATTTATTAGCACAAAAAAAAACGATCATGCAGGTGTTCATCCCTTTCTTATCACATTTAAAATTAAAGATCCTTCAGGTGTACATCTCTTTTCTATTTCTTCAACATTTGACTATGATAAAACGTGACAAAACTTTCCTATCAGTTTAAAATTACAGATATTTTTAATTAAATCATACAAAAAGTAAAAAAAAAATCATGTAGGTGTACATCCTGTATACTAAAAAAATCATAAGGACTAAAACGCGACAACAACACCACGTACAACTATATTTCTATTTCTTCAACAATTATTATCTCAAAAGAATGTGCACACACTCATTCTGTCCGTCCAATCATTCGTTTGAAAGTAATACAAATAAAATGAACATGTGCAATCATGTTTCTATTTAGATATACGATGTTATTATTTACTATCACAAAAAAATTTTATACACGTGTTCATCCCTTTTCTATTTCCTCAACATTCGATCATGACCAACACGTGACAAGAATTTATTATCACAAAAAAACGATCATCAAAATCCACTTAAGAAAATCATCATTGATAACAACCACACTTTAAAAATGTTACAAATCTATCGACTAACCGAAACTACCGACTGTAGCGTAGGCATGAGCCAAATTTTGTATGGAGAAACTGATCCAAAAACCCCATAAACATACTACTTCTTCTCATTCAGCTTTCTATAATCAACAACCAGACGCCACCGTTTTAATCCCCTAGCATTATCCTTTTTGGAACTATCGAAATAAGTGCCGAATATGGAGATTTAGAAAGTCTTATTATTATTTTCTTTCACATATTATTTATTGTATCTTTCCTTTCGAAATTTACCATAAGTATTCACATCTTAACCTAAAATAATACAAAAATAAAAGTTTTTATTGCCACTGCAACGTACAACTAAAAGTGCTCATCAAAAGTAAATTTATCTGACCAGATGATTTGTTTGAACCCTCTTGAGACGTCTTTGACCCTCGAATACAAGTAAGTTTCTTACAAGATGGTTGGGATGTTCTGTAATCTTAGAAACGTAGTTGACACTTGCTATTTTTATTTCCTCTCGAACTAGGGGCACCTTCTTTGTGGATATTACTGTTTCTTATATACCAAGGAGCACCTGTTTTTGTTCTAAGAAGTCTAGATTGCCACCTTTGAAGCTTCTCTACATCGGATGGTGAGGCTGTTCCCCACAGTTGGATGCTATAAAGACAAATAGGTTTCAATACTGACTTATACAAAAGCAGTTATAGTTCTAAGCCAAGGGTTGGCTTAGGCCCAATAAGCCAGTAAAGCTGTGCTGTTCTGAGTTTGATGTAAGTAATTTTTTCAGCTATATGGTGAGCCCAGGTAAGGCGACGGTCGATATGGATGCCCAGATATCTTACACCATTATGTTCTCTCACACCATTAATCTTGATGGGTGTAAACATAATGTGCACGTACTTAGAAACGTTGACTTATATATTCCATTTCAGCAGTCAATTTTCTAATTCATTTACGTGAGATTGAAGTCTTTGAGACGCAACTGTAGTATCTTTATGAATGCTTAAAAACGCCTTATCATCCGCAATAGTAGACGTGTGAGTCACTACACTTGTAGTCATATCTGCAGTGAACAATAAGTGTAGGAAAGGCCCTAGAATACTTCCTTGAGGTACGCCAACAGATATCTTTCTGCGGGAGGAGGAAACATCTTTTAATTATATTTGGAAATATCTATCCCATAAATAACTTTTTAGCAACACATGCGGTATTGAACAGCATTTGTTCGAACATCTTAGAAAGTATTGGCAGTAAACTTTTTGGACGATATGATGATACTTGCGAGATGTTCTTGTCTGGTTTGGGTATCATCACTAAATCTGATAATTTCCAAGATGCAGGAAAGTAGCCTATTCGCAACATAGAGTTGAAGATGAACAAAATAAAATGCACAGCCGATGTAGGCAAATTTTTAATCATTGTCGCAGTTATTTTGTCATAACCAGGTGATTTGTCTACGAACCACATAGTCGATTGTAACTGGGGCAATATTAGAAACAGAATTGTTTGGTGTAAAAACATTCTCTAAGTAGGTGGCAAAAGCCTCCACTTTCTGTTCTGCGCTTTTTGCCCAATCACCGTGCTGTAGTCGTAAAGGGGATTCATGCAAAGTAGGTCGCAGCATTTTCCTCACTACTTTCTAAAAACTGTAGTCCGAGTCTTTCGTTGCGTCCAAATTTTGCAAGTATTTTCGTTTTCTTGCCAAAGGGGTAGAGTATGTAGATACCCTAGCAGCTTCAGTTAAGATGTTAGTAAACTGACGGACAACGGATTCGATTTCCTGTTCGCAATCCAATGAGATATTTGATTACAGGTGTGAGCTTTCTTTGTATTTCCGCCAATCTGTCCTCGTCCGATGGTAATTTTGCCCCAATTGATTTGTATCAGGCACATACGTTAAGATCGTTGGTGAGTTTCACATCTAATATTTCTTACTACGCGAAATCTATTACGTCCGGAATTTTGTTTAGATCAGATGGTCAGTAAGTAGGATGACCTGCAGACAAAACATGCATACTTTTGGAAGATACTGCGTCCAAGAGCTGTCTTCCTCTCGGAGTAATGAGACGTGATCCCCATAATGTGTGTTTTGCGTTATAATCAGCTGCTGCAATAAATTTCGGACCCAGTGTGTTGAAGTAATCGAGGAATTGATCTTTGCAGATGTTGTGTCTTGGAGGACAATAAAGTGTCAGTAAAGTCATTAACTCTAAAGCAGTTTTTGTCCGAGAAATGTGTTTCCGATATTATGACATCAATTTGGTAAGTATACAAGAAGTTTTGTACTTCGTTTCTATGATGGCTTAAGGCATTCGCGTTCCAAAAGCAGATCATAAGGGCGTTTATGTCTTATTTACCAAAATCTGCACAAGCATATTTTGGTTTTGCAGCAGCTGTTCTGCATGTCAGCCATAAAATTTCTCATTGTTTGGATTAGAGTATCAATTGAATTTTGCGAATTCGAATGGGTAGTTGGAATGCCTTCTTTTAGGGCGTCAGCATATGAGAAAACATCTGAAAATTTACTCGTAGTTTGGGCAGCATTTTTGGAGTTTGCCTGCTGGTCTTTTGAACGTCGCTTTATTTTTGATTTTCAAATATACTTTGCAGCCTCGATAAAGTCTTATTATACCACTAGATAACATTTCATTAATTTGCCTTTTCCCCTCTTCTTTATGAATATAAGGGTACCTTTATGTCTTTGAAAATACCGGTATGTTATCCTTTGTAATAATTCGATGGTTAATTGCGTTTGTAAACGTAAGATTCAAATTCGTTTCATGAAAAATTGGGAACAATTGGTTAAAATACTCTCTAATTGAGTTTTTCTTCGGCATTTAAGTAGTTCATCCATAATTTTATCCATAAAAGCAATTTTTCAGTCGGCTTTTTTGTCGTCAACTAAGTAATAGTTATCAGAGGGAACTGGCATTGAACTGTTTTCGTAGAGATATATTATTTCCGGACATTTAGCAACAGTTTTTAACTCAGCCTTAAAATTTCGTGAGTTTTGTTCCTTACTAATTATTATTGCACCAACATCATTCATTTCGGTGTTCGACAACATGAACCAATCTACATTCAACATTGCTAATAAATGCAACTTTTCGAAAATTTGTGAATCATAACGATTCGAATTTATTTTTTATATTCAGTTGATTTTGATCATAATCTATAATGGCTTAATATCTAAATTATATATCGTTTTTTCTAATTCCATCGGAATTATCATGAATTTTACACTCCATTAGTTTTTTCTCGCTTGTATTTTCTAGCTTAGAAAGCTATGGTATTTCGTAAATAACGTCCTTTAATATTTCACTCTGTAGTGTTTTCAAAGTAAGAATTTCTGAATTTGTTTTCTATTTTGGATTGCATAAGCATAGCTTAACGATTGAGTGTGTGGCTCCAGTATCCACAATAAATTTAAGGTTCTCTTTAAATATTATATACCGTAGCTCTCTGAAAGTGATGTAGGGTTATGTAGGGTGATTGTGATGCGATTATGACGGTTGTTTTATAGTTTCATATTTTTGTTTTGAAAAATAAGCTAAATATTTTTTAGGTATGTAACATTTGTTAGAGAGAGTGATGTAGGGTTATGTAGGATGATTGTGATGCGTTTAAGCCGGTTGTTTAGTTTATTCAATACAAAACGCATATCAAGTTACATACTGTCTGGCGCGTGTATACAAAAATGTTTAAAATATTTTGTAGCACGACACTACTGTCGTTTATGCTAACACAATGTACTGTAAAACTAATGATCATTAACGACACAACATGTATAAACAAATAAATATCATATATCATAAGCGAGTTAACATTTAACATTAACAATTAACATAATTCTGGGCATTGACTCTCGCAGCTTTGTACACGTGCTCACCACAAAGCTGCGAAGACAAAAAGCCATCCTCCTAAAAATAATAAATAGCGAAACCCCTCCGCCATGGGACGAGCGCACCAGGCTATGGGAGAAAGTCGATCAAATTGATCAACTGATAAGACTACACCGCATGGTAAAATAAAATAATTTATTTAGTTTAGCTTTTGGAAGTGGAGCGTTCTAGCCGCCCCCATAGTACAGAAAGCGTTAACCGCTCTTGGAAACTTAGGATTACCCAAAATTCTATTAAAATAAATTTAAGTAATTACATTAAAGTTTAGGTAAGATAAAATTATTAAATAGAATATTTAATGATTAAGAAAATAATAAAGCAAAAAAAAAAATTTTTTTTTGTAAAATACTAAATAAAATTACCCTATTATGAATAAGAGAAGTATAGGACCAAAGAATCCAATTCAGGATACAACATACGAATTTGAAGATAAGGACCTTAGAACAAATAGAGACGGTAGGAAAAACGTTCTATTTATGAACGATTATAATAGTGAATTAACATTTGAACAGCATAAGTTGGCATTGGAATCAACTTGGAGATTTTTAGGGAAACCAGAACCTCTCACTGATAGCGATATAGCTGATAGAATTAGAGAAGGACCAGAAAAAGAAATAATAGCTATGCTTATAGCTTATGAAAAATATTATGAAAAGAAGGAATAATAAAACATTTACATAAAATATAAAATAAGAACATTTTTGATATGATGATAGATACATGGCCAACGGCCAACGTTATAAATGAGGTAGAAACACTTCAAGATAAAATAAATTTAAATAGGATCGAAATCTGTCTAATAATAATAACTATTTTAATGGGATTGAATTTTCTGCTTCGAATTTATGCCTTGCATAATAAAAATAATTAAATATATAATATAATAAAAAATAATAAAAAAATAAAAAAGTAAAGCCAATGACTTACACAAAATATAAAAAGTCTGTTTTAATGGACTGGAAAGACATTTTACAAAAATTGAGACTAATAAAAGAGGACTTCGGCAGGTCATATAAATGTTTAAACTTAGAAAGAAGTATAAAGGACGAAACAATTGCGAAGCATATAGAAATTTTGCCGGACAAATTTGAACGAATTAGAGTAATATTAAACGTAAATTATAATAGACTCACTACTCCTCAAAAAGCTGCAGCTGAGGGTTTTTTCTCAGACATAAGAGGTAGAATAATAAATATATTGGCTAAAAAGTGTTTTTAAATAAAAATACCAAATACACTTCACGAGGAAGTAATATATAAATTCGAAAAAGCAAATTCAGAGGCAGGAGAAGTCCTAATAGGATTGTTTGATAAAGAAAAGAATTCAAATACACTTACAAACATGACGCAAACAGTGGTAGAATTTTTAAACACAGCTTCAAAGCTTATTCCAGATTTTGACGGAAAATCTGAAAATTTGCGTTCTTTTTTTGACTCTTTGTCATTGGTGGACTCGGTCGAGGTATTGTCAGCAAAAATTATGAACATAAGGCAGGGCGGTAAAACTGCAAATACTGCAGCGAGGTTGAGAATTTAACAAAAACTTTAGAAAATGCTTATATATCGGATGGCTTATCATCCGAGATAGCGAGCAAATACTCTCTGCAGGTCGCAGTGAAAGCCTTAACCAAGAACTGTTCAATTGATAAAGTAAAACTCATCATGGAAGCTGGTCAATTCAACAGCATGAATGAGGCTATTAGTAAGTTCGCAAACAGTTGCACTGAAGCAACTGGACAACAAAATGCGGTACTATATTTTAGAAACAAATATAATCGAGATAACTACCGCAGAAATAACACAAAATTTCGTAGAGGATACAATCAACAGAAGCAGAACAGTAGTAACAAAAATTTCGGCAACAGACACCAACAAGGGCCAAGCCATGGCTATGGTAATAGAAACCAACGTGGAAACAGAAACTACGTTAGGACGACAGGATGTAACAATAATGACTCGGAAAACTTCGAAACCCCCCTAAGATGAATTCATTACAGAATAAAATATACAACTTAAACCTCAACTTAAGCTTTTTCATAAACGTAGGAATTGATAACACTAACAGCATAATAACACTACTAGTTGATACAGGCGCAGATATTTCTGTTATAAAAACAAAATTTTTTGCATTACACCAAATAAATAGAAATAGAACAACATCAATAAGTGGAATAGGACAGGGACAAATCCAATTAATTGGAGGAGTGTTCTTTGACATAAGATTTAATAATTTCTTAATACCACATTACTTTCAAGTGGTACAGAACAATTTTCCCATACCCAGTGATGGAATCATTAGTATGGATTTTATCAAAAAATATAATTGTGTATTGGATTTTAATGAGGAAAATGATCACCTTGTTTTACGTGTATCTAATTTGTCACATACAATAGAAATACCAATTACGAATAATTACAATGAAATAACATTGCCACCTAGATCAGAAGTGATTCGGCAAATTAAATTCTTAAATGATAATAATGACATAGTCATACCAAATCAGGAAGCAGCACCAGGCCAGCACCGTTTTTGTGCCAAATATCATAGTAAATTCAAATAGAACATTTATTCGTTTCTTAAACACTAATGACAACATTGTAACTATTAAAAAAATAATATAAAAACAGAAAACGGAACCAATAACCACTAATAATTTTTATGAACAAAACTTGAGGGTAAGAGATAAACAACCAGTATACATTAAAAACTATCGTACACCACAATCACATAAGGAAGAGATATATAAACAGGTTAAAAAACTGGTGGATGATAATATAATTGAACCGTCATTTTCAGAATATGATAGCCCAATTCTATTGGTGCCAAAGAAGTCGCTTCCGGATTCGGATAGAAAAAAATGGTGTCTTGTTATAGAATATAGGCAAATAAATAAAAAATTAATATCAGATAAATTCCCATTGCCTAGAATAGATGATATTTTGGACCAACTTGGCAGAGCAAAATATTTTTCCTGCTTGGACTTAATGTCCGGTTTTCACCAGATCGGATTGGAGAAGAACTCCAGAGCTTTAACATCATTTTCCACAAACAATGGTTCTTATAGATTCACAAGACTACCCTATGGTTTAAAAATAGCGCCGAATTCCTTTCAGAGAATGATGACGCTTGCTTTTAGCGGCTTAAAGCCGGATCAGGCATTCCTGTACATGGATGACCTGGTCGTATTAGGATGTTCCGAGAAACATATGCTTTATAATTTGAAAGACGTCTTCAATCTGTATCTCAAATCCAATCTGAAGCTGCACCCTGAAAAATGTTCATTCTTCATGCGAGAGGTAACCTACCTTGGTCATAAGTGTACTGATGAGGGAATACTTCCAGATGACAGCAAATATTCGGTAATCAAAAACTACCCGACGCCTTCTGACGCGGATAGTGCCAAAAGTTGTATCGCCTTTTGTAATTACTACCGAAGGTTTATAAAAAATTTCTCTGAGTATTCCCGACAACTTACACGATTGTCCAGAAAAGGTGTGCCATTCGAATGGACAAGGAATTGCGAATTGGTGTTTAGATACTTAAAGAAAGCATTAATGAGGCCAACATTGCTTCAGTATCCTGATTTTACCAAGGAAATTTGCATAACAACGGACGCAAGTAAGCATGTATGTGGTACTGTTTTGACTCAGGAACAAGAGGGTAAACACCTACCGGTTGCTTATGCTTCAAAGACATTTACCAAGGGAGAAAGTAATAAATCTACCATTGAGCAGGAATTATCTGCCATACACTGGGCTATGACACATTTCAGGCCATACATATACGGAAAGCATTTTTTGATTCGAACCGACCATCGACCACTTTCATACCTGTTTTCGATGAAAAATCCCAGTTCCAAATTAACAAGAATGAGACTGGATCTGGAGGAGTGTGATTTTACAGTTGAGTATCTTAGGGGAAAGGATAACTATGTCGCGGATGCATTGTCGCGAATTACAATTGAGGACTTTAAACACATAAATAAAAAGGTATCGTGCGTATTGAGAGTCTCGACAAGATCGATTACTAAACAAAAAACCAGTAGTGAAATAAAAAATCAGCATAAAAAAGATAAAATGGAAAAGCCCAAAATTTATATACCAATTAAGAATAGTGACGACAGAAAATTTTATAAGTTAAAGATTTTTCCTAACAAATGCTACATAGAGAAAGGAAAATCAATATTAGCTAGCATAAAAATAAATGATACGTTTACTTCAGAGAAATTTAACTTAGGACAATTTTTCTCTAGGCTTGAAAAAGTGGCCGGTAACCTAAATATCAGTAAATTACAAGTAGCACCTATTAGGAAGATTTTCGAATTTATCTCAATAAATGATTTTAAAGATACGGGCAATAAAATATTAAGAAGAATTAAAATAGTGCTATTAAACAGAGTAACTGTGATTGAAAAGAAGAATGCTAAGGCAATTCTTGATATTATGCTGAAATATCATGATGACCCCATTGAAGGAGGTCACTGCGGGATATACAGAACCGCTGAAAAGATAAAAAGATATTACTATTGGAAAAACATGGCAAAAGACATAGCTAGATACGTTAAAGCCTGTCACAAATGTCAATTAGCAAAAACAAACAAACACATTAAATGTCCGATGATTATCACAGAGACACCCAACAGACCGTTTGATACGGTTTATGTGGACACAATCGGACCATTTCCAAAATCACTTCATGGAAATGAATACGCAGTCACGCTAGTATGTGACCTAACTAAATATTTAGTAAAGATACCAATATCAGATAAATCGGCTAGAACAGTCGCAAAAGCGATATTTGAAAACTTTGTACTTACCTATGGTCCAATGAAGACGTTCATTTCGGACATGGTACAGAATATAAGAATTCTATACTGACTGAACTTTGCAACCTATTCAAGATTGAAAAACTAACATCAACAGCACATCATCACCAGACTTTAGGTACAATAGAAAGAAGTCATAGAACTTTTAATGAATACGTACGCTCATATATATCAGTAGATAAAGACGACTGGGATGAAATGCTTAAGTATTTTACATATTGCTTTAATACAACACCATCAACTGTGCACAATTACTGTCCTTTTGAGTTGATCTTCAGTAAAATACCAAATAGTTTTAAAGATTGTAGTGAAGTGGATAGAGTTGCACCACTATACAATGTTGCCAAAGAGGCAAAATTTAGGTTAGAAATAGCACATAAGAGAGCAAAACAATTATTAGATGTAAATAAAATTAAACTGAAAGATAATTATGATAAGGTCATATTAGACTACAGTTTTAAAATAGGTGACTTAGTTTTACTCAAAAATGACAATGGACATAAGCTAGAACAATCTTATAAAGGTCCAAATAGAATTAAGAAAATAGATTTAAGAAATAATATAACAATAGTAGATAAAAAATCTAATAAAGAACAAATAATTCATAAGAAGAGAATTAAACCCTATAATAAATAAAATTAACATTAATAACCAAAGACCAAGTAATAATAATAAATTCATAATATACATAGTAACAATAATTTAATTCCTAAATATAAAACAAAATATTAATTTTATGTAAAATAATTGTGTTGTGAAAAGAATGTCCATAGAACAAAAGTTATATGAACATTCTTGCAAAGGGTGGAGGTGAAGCACGACCCTACTGTCATTTATGCCAACACAATGTACTATATAACTAATGATCATTAACGACACAACATGTATAAACAAATGAATATCAAATAGCATAAGCGAGTGTGTCATTAACATAAACATATGTAATAAGTTTAAGAACTATATAGAATTAAGGGAGCTGATTCGAAATTGTCAGATCGGCTAAAAAACTGTATAAAAGTGGAAATAATTCCCATATCAATTCAATTGAATAAAGCGAACCAAGCTCTTCACTCGAGCTCACAAAACCGCAAGAATCAATTTCTTTTATTGAACATCCTACAATTTTTCAGATAATATAAATAATAGATAAAGACGACTGGGATGAAATGCTTAAGTATTTTACATATTGCTTTAATACAACACCATCAACTGTGCACAATTACTGTCCTTTTGAGTTGATCTTCAGTAAAATACCAAATAGTTTTAAAGATTGTAGTGAAGTGGATAGAGTTGCACCACTATACAATGTTGCCAAAGAGGCAAAATTTAGGTTAGAAATAGCACATAAGAGAGCAAAACAATTATTAGATGTAAATAAAATTAAATTGAAAGATAATTATGATAAGGTCATATTAGACTACAGTTTTAAAATAGGTGACTTAGTTTTACTCAAAAATGACAATGGACATAAGCTAGAACAATCTTATAAAGGTCCAAATAGAATTAAGAAAATAGATTTAAGAAATAATATAACAATAGTAGATAAAAAATCTAATAAAGAACAAATAATTCATAAGAAGAGAATTAAACCCTATAATAAATAAAATTAACATTAATAACCAAAGACCAAGTAATAATAATAAATTCATAATATACATAGTAACAATAATTTAATTCCTAAATATAAAACAAAATATTAATTTTATGTAAAATAATTGTGTTGTGAAAAGAACGTCCATAGAACAAAAGTTATATGAACATTCTTGCAAAGGGTGGAGGTGAAGCACGACCCTACTGTCATTTATGCCAACACAATGTACTATATAACTAATGATCATTAACGACACAACATGTATAAACAAATGAATATCAAATAGCATAAGCGAGTGTGTCATTAACATAAACATATGTAATAAGTTTAAGAACTATATAGAATTAAGGGAGCTGATTCGAAATTGTCAGATCGGCTAAAAAACTGTATAAAAGTGGAAATAATTCCCATATCAATTCAATTGAATAAAGCGAACCAAGCTCTTCACTCGAGCTCACAAAACCGCAATAATCAATTTCTTTTATTGAACATCCTACAAGTTTTCAGTGTGATATTAGATCTGCTGACATATGAATCCTCACGCTTTGCATATACATAGGTGTGATTAATGTTGAAATAAAAAAATGTTTAATTTGTTTTATTTTCCATAAAAATTTGAGAACATACATTGGTGTAAAAGACTGTATTCTTTATTTTATTTTTTTGTATGATTTAATGTTAAATAAATAGAAATATAGTTGGGAGTTTTTGAAATTAATTAACTTTTTCCATACAAATTTGGGAGCATGTATAGCCGTAAAAGACTGTATTCTTTATTTTACATTTTTTGTATTTCTTGTTTTGAAATATGGTTTTATTGAAAAAATAGTTTATTGTTTTGGTTAAAAATATTATATGTATATTTAGATTAATAAAAATTAATTAAATAAATTAATAAATAAAGAAACAAAACTTAAAACGCATTTATTAAAAATTAAAAAACATATTCTCACAGTTTATTCAATGCAAAACTCATATTGAATTACATACTGTCTGGCGCATGTAGACAATATATATTGTGATATTAGATCTGCTGACGTATGAATTCTCACGCTTTGCCTGACCAAATTGCGGGAAGAAAGAAAGTAATGAAAGATTATATTTAAATTCCATTTGAAATTCTTTTATTTTGGTAACAAAATACAAAAACAAAAAAAAAAACAATGATGTAAAATATAGTTTTTTCATTAGGAATTAAAAAATAAATTTATATAAATAGAGTGTGTTAAGCTATGGCCAGACTGAGTAAATATTTGAAGTAAAACATCAGTTTTTTCTTTGCTCTAGTGTGACCATAAAATATTTTAGGGGTGCAAACAATATTTTGAGAAAACAAATTTGTCTCTAATGTGACCATAGTGTGACCACCCGTCTCAAATATTTTCTCCTTTTGTCGAGGAAATAAATATTTGATCTTGCAAAAATTTTGTGGGATTAAACAGTGGCAAATAATAGTTGTTGTAAGCAGTGTTGTCCACTTTTAATAATAAATTATAAATTTTTGTCATAAAATCTTCAAAACAGACAACTTTTAATAATAAACTTTAGATGAAAAGTAGAAATTAAAAAAAAAAAATAGTGTAAAGACCTTTGGACAGGTTTATGAAAAGTTTTGATCCATTAGTTTATTATCAACCAGGAACAAAAAAATATTATTTTTTATCACATTTTTTAAATGCAAGTTTGTACCAAATGAAAGATCATACATGTAATTTACTACAGAAAGTTATATGGAACAAAAAATTTATTAACCTACTAATTTCCAAGAAAATTGCAATACTGTAAAAAATCAGGTAAAGGTCATAATTTTTGTTTAATAGACGAATGGGTTCAAATTTTTAATACGTCAATCGAAAGCTCTTTGAAAGAACTTTTCTTCGATATCCATCTCAGGAATGATTATATTTCAAAGTTTTATTAAAGCAGAAATTTAATATCTGGACCTTAGAGACCAATATCTCCAAAACCAGTCTTCGACGGCACAAAATTTTTATGTATATATACAGTATGGTATTAAGTTTTATATTTTATCGTTTTAACGCAATTCAGTTGTCAACACTGATGTAGAAAAAAAAAATTAAACAGCTGTGCGAATTTACTTTATTTTTTGGCAAAAAATATGGCGGCTGCTCCGCAACTGAAGACAAATAATGTTTCCATTTCGAATTTTTATTTTTATTTATTTATGTTATATTTTTCCCCTTTATTTTTGTTGTTCTGATTAAAGAAATTTGTTTATTTTCGTTCTGTTTTTTAATCGTATGTACCTTTTCAATTGTTTATCTTTTTCTGATGAAACTAAATTTTGTTTATGAGAAAACAAAAATATTTACTTCGGTCTGACCGCAGGGAAAACATGTTTGCTCCAAACTGTATTTGATGCTGTTTCATTGTTATTTGGGAAAATAAACTTTGTCAAATATTTACCGTCAATGCGACCAGCAAACAAACTACAGAAAAATTTAATGCAAATACGAGTAAAAATATTTGATACAAAAATTTTTTCAGTGTGACCACTGTAATGGTCGTTTTGATTTCTAAATTATTTCATTTTTCATACATATACATTTTGCTGACAAAGCAGAGAAATAATTTATTACTTTGATTTTTTTGTTGGTTCTTAATGGGTTAGGTATCTACATATAAATATAATCTTTCTCACCACACTTACTTTATAATGTACTAAATACCATTTAGAAAAAGAACCAAGTAGAAAAAACAGAAAATAAGATTGGGGTTGCCATAGTGCAAATCTTTGAAACTTCACAAGGTCGTAATTTTTTTCACATAATGGAATGTCGAAATTGGAAGCTTCAAATGTCAATATTTACAGTTATTTTCGAAAAAGCGGTTTTATTCCTATGAATATAATAGAATGATCTAGAAGACTTAGCGTGGGTGATCACGCGTTCTTAATCGATCTCTTTTGCTTTTGAACTTCGAAGTGTTCACATCGTGAACACAAAGATTAGTTGATACATTTTATTAAAATGTGACGCTAAATAAAGTTTCATTTTTTTTTTGTTACAAGTGAAGTTTTTGTGAGTTAAATCAAGAAATCGAATAAAATAGAAAATACAAATTGAAAATAGGAAGATGTCTCCTATTATATTCAGAATGAATATGTGAAAGAATTTTCATTGGCGACCAAAAATTTGTGAATTCCAAAAAAAAAAAATCCTAACCTAAATGAAGTTTAGTAGAAGACCAGAAGAGCTTGAGATCATATTTACCTAAAATCATCATGTGCATCACTTCACCATAAAATATCCCGAGTTATCAATGTGTTACTTCACGACAACATGGCTGAATATATAGATAGATATTAATACTTATGCTTAATTATTATTGAAAAATTATTATTAATGAAGTATCCTAATTTTTGCTTATTTTGATAAGAAGTCACATAAAGTCACTTTTATAATGGAATTAAATAATGGAATTTTGTATTTATATTTATAATCAAAGATTGCTGAAAAGATCATAAATATAATATTGAATTAACTTAAAAAGAAATATTAAATGTAATAATTTGAATGTTAAAAATTTAAAATAATGAATTTTATAAGGAAAAAGTTTAAAGTTTAAAAGAGAAATCTCCAATATTTGATTATGTTACCATAAAACAATTTTTCTATATTATAATAAGATCCTATTGAGATATTTGTACCTTTTGTTATATTTTTACTACCTAAAAATGAAAAGAAATGTAATATAAAAATGAAAATAATGTAATAATATAATATAATTTTGTATTACAATTATGAAGACTAATATTAGTTTAAGACTTAACCTATAAATTAACCTATAAATTTCCATTATTGAATTTAACATATTTCTTAGAAGATTTTGAATATATACCTAATATAGCAACCACATCATCGACATCATGCTGGAGGCCTTCATCATTAAATCGATTGATTTGGTAAGTCTATAATGAACTTTGAGAATCTAGTCATCCCAGCCCTTACACCTTAAACATCATCACAAAATAGGGAGTCTATAATAAATTTGTATTGTAGACCGATTTTGCTAGGAAAGGACCGAACTCCCCCACCCGACTGTTGCTAGCAACTCAATGGCTCCCGCAGTCCTCCTCCTGCATAATCACTGCATACCGTAGTCTTTTACATCAACGGTTCAACATTATTTTTACATATTCTACTTTGATATGATATGCTTTGATATGGTACACATCCGGTAGAATACGATACAATAAATGGATGTGGAACGGTGTTACATTTACATTTCTTTACAGTACAATACAATACAATACAAAAATGGCGCCCAACGTGGGGCAGAGAGTGACTTGTTGGTATTTTAGCTCGGAGGCATAAAGCTTGAAGAGATCAAAAAGAGGTTGATAATTCAGTGCTGGTGCAAAGAGCAAAGTTATCAAGGACGCTCTGGCTCTATTATTTATTTTTTTTTTGCAATATAATACTTTTTAGAGATCATTTTCATAGAAAGATAAGTGTTTGGATGTAGCAAAAATGAGTTTAGTATTAATGTATAGGATTTTGCTGGAAATTTTCAGTTATTTGAGTAATAAATTTCGAATAGACTGACCGCTTAATACCTGTATATCCTTTGCTATGCCTTTTGAGTTATATCTAAGAATTTATTTACTTCTATTGTGGTATACTGATAAAATTATTGTTCCTAAATTCGTTAGCGATGTTCTCAGCCTCTAACATACATAATGGATTTCATCTATTGTGCTGGTTGCAAGTAAATGACCGATGTATGGTAGAGATCTATAGATTTTTTTTTGTAATTACTAAGTGCTGATAGGTGAGAATTTAGTCATAATACTTTTCATTCAGATATTACACCATAGCCCAATTTGTATAAACTCGTTAGTCAAAACATAATACTTTTTCTCTCAGTAATTTTTTTTTTTCGTCTAGTAGACTTTTCTATTTTCTTTCTAAAAGAAAACACCCGGTAGATATTTGTACATCATTATTGAAGTTATAGTTTTATTTGAATTCTTTTTATCGTTTTCGTTTATTTTAAATTTTTCAAAAAAAGGATTTTTTTTATTTGAAAGTGTCTGAGTCAGGATTATTATCTTAGCACACTTTAATATATTTTTAAGGTAGAAAATCAGTGTAAGTTTTTTTTTTTGATTAATATTTTTTTTCTGAGTTATATTTGGTATATTGGTATCAATAGTATTTTTTTATTTTCGGTTACGTTGTGTAGAATATTGAGAACAGTCAAAATGTCGATGGAAAGAACTCCTTCACGGACGGATTTTCCTCCACCGTTACCTTTGGCTCCAGTTTATATTGAGCCTTCCGCATGTCATGTTTGCATGGAAACAATGGTTGAAGAGGACGACTGTTTGATTATTAAGGAATGCTCACATGCATTTCATAGGTCATGCATTGAATCATATTTATCATCTACTTCTGAATGTCCAGTGTGTAAGCACTCATGTCAATTAAATGAGCTGCGTAAGTTAAGAATTAGCTCTAAAGCTCAATCAAGTAGAGTAATATCCAGAAGCAAAACGAGAGGAGCATTAGCAAAACATTATAATACTCGTAGTAGCAATCGCAACGCTGCTCAAGATTTTAATCAGTCAGTCTCCAATATTGATTCTAATATACATCAAGCAAGTTTACATGAAGATAATCAGTTAGACCCAATTATTTTGAACTCTCCTATACATAACCCAAGTCAATCTGCTCAACCGACAAATGGGAACAATCAATCCTTTGATATTGATTATGAAAAAATAAATCGTATGATTGAAGCAAATGTTACTAGAATTTTGCAAAATATAAATATAGGACCTGCAAATTATAATAGCAATGATCAGCCCAATAACATCCAGGATAATCTTCACGCGAATCAAGCTCAACGTCCCAACAGTAATCCTAATAATCCCTATTTACTTTCTCCGATTGCAAATTCAAACTCAAATTTAAGTTCAGTACATGCTGATAAAATAGCATCGGTTATTCAAAATTGGAACATTAAATTTGATGGTTCATCAACAGGTTTACAAGTAGAAGAATTTTTATATCGAATTAAATCTTTGACCAAGGATACATTTAATGGTGATTTTTCAGTTATTTGTAAAAACTTACATATCCTTTTAACAGGAAAAGCTAGAGATTGGTACTGGAGGTATCATAAACAAGTCGAGGCAATAAATTGGAAGGACTTTTGTAACGCTCTTAGATGTCAATATAAATCGTATAAAAGCTCTTTTGACATAAGAGAAGAAATTGGAAATAGCAAACAAAAGTTAGGTGAAACTTTCGATTCCTTTTTCGATTCCATTTTAACTATTATGGATCATCTTCCTATACCGATGTCTGACGCAGAACTGATAGAAATTTTAGCAAGAAATTTGAGACCTGAGATACGGCAGGATTTACTTTATGTCCCCATACACTCTATTTCACATCTACGAAAGCTTGTGCAAATGCGAGAAAACTTTTTAAGTGAGGAAACTGTGAGTAAAAATCTGCATGTCACTCGCAGTCAAAATTCAACTTTTGCAAGAAAATATATTTCAGAAATTGACGCGACAGAAGAAGTTAACGTCGATTTAAACGTAGATGCTGATTGTTCTATTGAAGCAATTCAGGGTAGCGAGATCAAGTCAAAATGTTGGAATTGTGACGAGATAGGCCACCATTGGGAAAATTGTCTTGAAAGAAGATCTATATTTTGCTATGGTTGCGGCACAAAAAATATCTATAAACCACATTGTGTGAAATGTGCTGCCAATAAACACCCACAGTCAAAAAACTTCCGAGGTATAGTAGCGAAAGAGAAAACTTAGCAGAAAATATTACCCCAACTTCTAATAGATCTTTACAACCTGATAAAACTGAAAATAATACTTTAAATCTGCATAAAACTAAAGAAATTAGTATACTTAAACGTGAAGTAAATATTGAAAATTTTGAAAATGAAGACGTCTCCAAAATTATTATGCCAAAAATGCCCTATCATAGACGATGGGAATTGTATTTGCAAAAACGTAAACAGATTTTCTGTCTATCTTTACTTGATTATAAACGGAAAACAAAACCTAAACGTTCCACTTCCCGATTACGTAAATATTACAAAATTCGTAGAATCTGTAGGAAACTTCTCGTGTCGTCTATAGTATCTAATCCAAAAGACTTGCGATACTACGCAAAAGTAAAATTTTTAGATTTCAATGAATTAGGATTAATAGACACAGGAGCAAATGTTAGCTGTATAGGTTCAGATTTAGCTTCTTATGATTTTTCGAAACTACAGAACTTTACAAAGTGTAAACATTTTGTGAAAACTGCAGATGGTCATTCGCAAACAGTTTATGGATGGCTGGATGTTGAAGTAAATTTCAAAAATCAGTCTAAACAATTAAAATTGTTTATCGTACCATCGTTAGCACAGAGATTAATTTTGGGAATTGACTTCGTAAAGTCTTTTGCTATTTTTCCAGACTTAATTGGATGTACTGATATCGTTTCTTTTGATAAATCTGCAAACACGTTACTTTCTGAATTAACAGATATTTCCGATAAACTTAAAACTCATTCTGAAAATGTAAAGCATTCCGAAACCACAAGAGAAAACTTCTACCCACTCTCTCAAAGTCAGCAGTTGCAGCTTAATGCTGTCATTGAACTTTTTCCTAATTTTGAAAAGCAAGGATTAGGGAGAACCACTCTTATTAAACATTCAATGGATGTAGGGACCGCAAAACCAATTAAATCAAGATTTTATCCGGTTTCTCCAGCAGTTGAACAATTAATGTATGGTGAACTCGATCGAATGTTAGAACTAGGTGTAATAGAACCATCTACATCTTCTTGGAGTTCTCCGATGAGATTGGTGGTAAAACCTAATAAAGTTCGTTTATGTTTAGACGCACGTAAAGTCAATGCAGTAACTAAAAAGGATGCCTATCCACTTCCGAACATTGAGGGTATTTACGCAAGGCTTCCAAAAGCAAACCTCATAACGAAGTTGGATTTAAAGGATGCATATTGGCAAATTCCTTTAGATGAAAATTCGAAAAGTCTTACTGCTTTTACAGTACCAGGTAGACCACTTTATCAATTTGTTGTCATGCCTTTCGGCCTCTGCAATGCACCATAGACAATGTGTAGATTAATGGATGAAATCATTCCTCCAGATCTAAAACATTCTGTTTTTGGTTACTTGGATGACTTAATAATTGTATCAGAAGATTTTCACAGTCATCTTGAAATTCTGATTCGTATAGCATCACAATTTCGAAAAGCCAACTTAACGTTAAACATTTCCAAATCAAAATTTTGTGTAACGGATGTAAATTATTTAGGTTATGTGATTGGAAACGGTGGTATCACAACAGATCCCGAGAAAATTAGAGCAATACATGATTGGCCTGTTCCTAAGACTATTAGGCAAGTTAGAGGTTTTCTTGGATTGGCAGGATGGTATCGACGTTTCATTGATAACTTTTCTACTGTAGTATTCCCCATCACAGAGTTATTATCCCGCAAAAAAGTGTTCAAATGGACGGAGGAAGCACAGGAAGCATTTGATAAAGTTAAGACTTTGTTAACCTCAGCTCCCGTGTTGTTAAATCCAGACTTTAGCAAGAAATTTTTCCTTCATTGCGACGCTAGTGATTTCGGAATAGGAGCAGTACTAGTCCAGTTAGATGATCAAGGACAAGAACGACCAATTGCTTACATGAGTAAAAAGTTGAATTCCGCACAACGAAATTATAGTGTTACAGAGAAAGAATGTTTAGCAGCTGTAGAAGCAATAAAAAGGTTTCGTTGTTACTTGGAAATGCAAGAATTTGAGGTCATCACCGATCACTCAAGTTTAGTGTGGTTAATGCGTCAACCCGATTTAAGTGGGAGATTGGCAACATGGGTATTCAAGCTTCAACCTTTCAATTTTACTATTACCCATCGAAAAGGTAAAGACCATGTAGTACCTGATGCTTTGTCCCGTATACCTTCAAATGAAGTTTTAAGTGTAGAAGCAACTGAACCAGAAATTGATTTGAATTCTCCTCATTTCTCTGACCAAGAGTATGATCAGTTAAAGGAAAAGATACTGAAAAATACAGCGAAATATCCAGATGTAAAAATTATTGATAAATATATTTATTACCGTGTGGATCATTATACCGGAGACGAAGATCAAGAAGAAAGATGCTGGAAAATATGGGTACCTGTTAAATTAAGAGAGCACGCAATTGCTAGAGCACACGATAGTACCGTTACAGCTCATGGTGGAATGTCAAAGACGTTAGAACTATTAAGAAGAAATTTCTTTTGGCCCGGATTAGTTCGAGATGTTCGTGATTACGTACGTCATTGCGAAGTGTGTAAAACAACAAAAGCCCCTAATTTTATTATGAAACCTCCTATGGGAAACCAGACCACGTCAATTCGACCATTTCAACGTTTTTATATAGACCTGTTAGGACCGTATCCTAGAAGTAAAAATGGTTATATTGGTCTCCTTATAGTTTTAGATCATCTTAGTAAGTTTCACTGGATTTGTCTTTTACGAAAATTTAGTTCAACTAGCATCATAGAATTTTTACAGAAACAAATATTTCATACATATGGAGTTCCAGAAAGTATTGTTAGTGATAATGGTAGTCAATTTCGTGCCAATGATTTCAATGCATTTTTGACTTCATATGGTATCAAACACATATATACCGCATTATACTCTCCACAATCTAATGCATCTGAAAGGGTGAATCGTTCACTTATCGCTGGTATAAGAGCGTATTTAAAATCTGATCATCGCTTATGGGACCAGAAGCTTAGTGATATTAGCTGTGCACTTCGGAATTCTTTTCATCAGTCCATAAACACTTCACCATACCAAGCTTTGTTTGGCTTTAACATGATAACTCATGCTTCTTCCTATGAGTTGTTACGTAATCTTAAACTTTTAGATGAGCCTTCGGCGAAGATAAATAGAGAAGATAGCCTGCAGTTAATAAGACAAAGTCTTAGAAAACACATAAGAGAAGCACACAAAACTAATCAACAGCAATACAATCTTCGTTCAAAAGTCCAGACATTTAAAGTAGGCCAGGAAATCTATAGAAGGAATTTTGCCCAAAGTAGTGCCGAGAAAAAATTCAATGCTAAATTATCACCTTTATTTGTAAAAGCTAGAATTCGTGAGAAAATAGGTAACCACTATTACATTCTGGAAGATTTGGCAGGAAAACTTATAGGTACATATCACGGAAAGGACATTAGACCATAAACGACTTTTTCCTATAAATTTTGTATCGGATGCCTCCAAAATTTCTTGGTTTGTAATGGTCGTTTTGATTTCTAAATTATTTCATTTTTCATACATATACATTTTGCTGACAAAGCAGAGAAATAATTTATTACTTTGATTTTTTTTGTTGGTTCTTAATGGGTTAGGTATCTACATATAAATATAATCTTTCTCACCACACTTACTTTATAATGTACTAAATACCATTTAGAAAAAGAACCAAGTAGAAAAAACAGAAAATAAGATTGGGGTTGCCATAGTGCAAATCTTTGAAACTTCACAAGGTCGTAATTTTTTTCACATAATGGAATGTCGAAATTGGAAGCTTCAAATGTCAATATTTACAGTTATTTTCGAAAAAGCGGTTTTATTCCTATGAATATAATAGAATGATCTAGAAGACTTAGCGTGGGTGATCACGCGTTCTTAATCGATCTCTTTTGCTTTTGAACTTCGAAGTGTTCACATCGTGAACACAAAGATTAGTTGATACATTTTATTAAAATGTGACGCTAAATAAAGTTTCATTTTTTTTTTGTTACAAGTGAAGTTTTTGTGAGTTAAATCAAGAAATCGAATAAAATAGAAAATACAAATTGAAAATAGGAAGATGTCTCCTATTATATTCAGAATGAATATGTGAAAGAATTTTCATTGGCGACCAAAAATTTGTGAATTCCAAAAAAAAAAAATCCTAACCTAAATGAAGTTTAGTAGAAGACCAGAAGAGCTTGAGATCATATTTACCTAAAATCATCATGTGCATCACTTCACCATAAAATATCCCGAGTTATCAATGTGTTACTTCACGACAACATGGCTGAATATATAGATAGATATTAATACTTATGCTTAATTATTATTGAAAAATTATTATTAATGAAGTATCCTAATTTTTGCTTATTTTGATAAGAAGTCACATAAAGTCACTTTTATAATGGAATTAAATAATGGAATTTTGTATTTATATTTATAATCAAAGATTGCTGAAAAGATCATAAATATAATATTGAATTAACTTAAAAAGAAATATTAAATGTAATAATTTGAATGTTAAAAATTTAAAATAATGAATTTTATAAGGAAAAAGTTTAAAGTTTAAAAGAGAAATCTCCAATATTTGATTATGTTACCATAAAACAATTTTTCTATATTATAATAAGATCCTATTGAGATATTTGTACCTTTTGTTATATTTTTACTACCTAAAAATGAAAAGAAATGTAATATAAAAATGAAAATAATGTAATAATATAATATAATTTTGTATTACAATTATGAAGACTAATATTAGTTTAAGACTTAACCTATAAATTAACCTATAAATTTCCATTATTGAATTTAACATATTTCTTAGAAGATTTTGAATATATACCTAATATAGCAACCACATCATCGACATCATGCTAGAGGCCTTCATCATTAAATCGATTGATTTGGTAAGTCTATAATGAACTTTAATTTCAATTATTTAAGTTAACTTAATAAAAGCTAAAAAAAACCACAACCAATTAGATCGTCAGCATAATTTTTCTTTTGTCACACTGTGCATTAACATATGTTTCCTATGTTATTTTCATTTCTTTTTTTTTAACATTAGTGTTATGTTTCAATTCCAAAATGTTCCTATAATGCTTGCGATCGTATCTTTTGAATTTCTTTTGGTTTTTGTTTCTTTTACATTTACAATATTAACCCATTGAGGTTCGGCATAAATATTAAAGTCATAAATGTTACAATCAAATATAATTTTGCTGAATTTTGTATAATTGTATATATATATTTTCCTGTACGTTAATTGAATTATATATATATATATTTTTTTTTTATTTTTCTATATTTGAATATGAATATATTGAATATGATTATGATTAGAAACAATAGTTATACTTATTGTTAGAATTAATGAATTTAATAAATTTGTATCTTAAATAGAATGGTAAACTAAGGCTTTGAAATAGGGGTGTTTTCTGACAGTGAAGATATAGATTAGTGCTAGACATAGGGATAAATTTGGGGTTTCCACAAAATACTTTCTTTTGCCTAGGAAACTTGGAAGGCGTGGGTTATGAGGCAACATCCCTCAACAACAACAGAGGTGATGATATTTACCTGAGAGTTTTGACTAACCCAAACCATAGTTAAATTACCAAAATGACTAGATTGGGGCATAGTTAACGACTTAATTGAGAATCTAGTCATCCCAGCCCTTACACCTTAAACATCATCACAAAATAGGGAGTCTATAATAAATTTGTATTGTAGACCGATTTTGCTAGGAAAGGACCGAACTCCCCCACCCGACTGTTGCTAGCAACTCAATGGCTCCCGCAGTCCTCCTCCTGCATAATCACTGCATACCGTAGTCTTTTACATCAACGGTTCAACATTATTTTTACATATTCTACTTTGATATGATATGCTTTGATATGGTACACATCCGGTAGAATACGATACAATAAATGGATGTGGAACGGTGTTACATTTACATTTCATTACAGTACAATACAATACAATACACCACAGCTTTAGAGTAATAATTTTTCATAACAAATTATAATTGAAAAATAAAAACGTCGTTAAATTTATTTAGTGCAGATGATGAAGAAACCCAATGGTTTCCTCATCAAGAGATGATCTCATCAACAACACCATCATCATCATCATCATCAATAACTCCACCGCAACCATCAATCACACCGACGACTGCAGGGGAGGAGAGTTTTATCACTCTGATATCTGAACGTATAGATCCACGTATATGAACGTATGATATCCAGCGGATACAGAAGAATTGGAGCTCATATGTCGCAAAACAGAAGGTAATAGATGCGAAAATCAAAAAACTGTAGAAAAAGAAGGAGGAGATAGGAACGAAAATGATGCAGTTTTTAAAAAAGCAGGAAGAAAAGGATCGTAGTAACGATTCTCCGATGGAGGTCCTTCACAAAAATCGTTACAAATCTGAAATTTGTTTCAACTATTTACATGGAAAAGACCTCGTATTCCTCGGCTGTATACACTACCTTTGCCTTGATTGTCTAAGTGGGTGGAACAAGTTATCGTGTCCTCAATGCCGACAAGAAATTAGGAACGTAAATACCATAAAAAAGGTGGGGGAATGTTATATCATAGATACAGTTCACCCGCCTTATATATTGTATCCTATGCTATTTGATCTCACTTCCCATTAGACTATGGAAAGTGATGATGATAATAATGACGATTTATAAAAACAAATTGTATTTCTTTTTTTCAAATTTAATAATATGTTTATAAAAACTATATATATATTTAATAAATAAAAAAAAATTGGTTTTTTTTTTTAAATTTTATTAGATATATCTTTTTTTCGGATTTTTACAGATTCAATGTATACCATTATTTGTAAAGCTTTTTTCTTTTAATTTAGGATTGTTATTTTTTTATGTTGTACAAGTTTAGGAGTTGCTGGTTGATCTTCTAATTATGTTTTATAAGGAGGATTGCGAGCAGTTGCTCAAACTATGTCTTATGAAGTTAGATTAGCTTTGGTTTTATTGAGTTTTGTTTTTTTAATTGAGAGTTATAATGTGTTAATGTTTTCTAAATATCAATTATTTATTTGATTTATATTTATTATATTTCCAATAGCTTTAGTTTGATTTAGAATTTCTTTAGTTGAATCTAATCGTACTACCTTTAATTTTGCAGAAGGGGAATCTGAATTAGTTTCTGGATTTAATGTAGAGTATAGAAGAGGAGGGTTTGTTTTAATTCTTTTGGCTGAGTATGCAAGTATTTTATTTATGAGAATGTTGTTATGTATGTAGGCAGAGATATATTTTCTTTGTTGTTTTATGTTAAATTAACTTTTATTTCTTTTATATTTATTTGAGTTCGAGGGATTTTGCCTCGATTTCGATATGACAAATTGATATATTTAGCTTGAAAGAGATTTTTGCTTTTTTCATTAAATTTTTTATTATTTTTTATAGGTTTTAAGGTTTTTTTATTTGATCTAGATAATTTCTTTTTAGTAAAGGTAATAGAAAATTTAATTTCTACCTTATCTTTTCAAAACATAAGCTTATTTCAAGCTCATTAACTAGTTTAATAGATTATCTCATCATTTAATTACTAGTGGATTAAATATGAAATAAAAAAATATACTACTGTTAAAATTTGTCCAATTAAAATATATGGTGCTTCAACCAGTCGAGCTCCGATTCATATTAATAAAATTACAGTAGCTGTTTTTTGAATTTGGTTAATAGGGTAAAATTGAATACCTCGTAATTAACTTAAATGATAAAATGGGAGAATGCTAAATTGGCAATAGACAGAATAAGGACAATTACTCCTCCTAATTTATTAGGAATAGAATGTAAAATTGCGTATACACGTAAGAAATATCATTCAGGTTGAATGTGAACGGGTGTCACTAAATGATTTGCTGGGATAAAATTATCACGATCGCATAATAAGTAGGGATTAATTAAGGAATAAAATTAGAATTATTGTTATTACAACGAACCCTATAATATCCTTAAAATTAAAATATGGATGAAATGGGATTTTGTCAGTATTTGAATTTAATCCTATAGGATTAAAGATCCCGCTTAATGTAGAAATAAAATGTGAATTATTGTTATTGCAAGAACAATGAAAGGCAAAATAAAGTGAAATGTAAAGAATCGTGTACGAGTGACGTTATCATACTCATTCCCAAAATAGGGAAAGCTGAAATAAGATGAGTAATTACGGTACCTATCATGTGAAAGCAATTTCTATTACTAGGAATAGAATAATTACTCCCACTAATCAAGTAGGAGTAAATAATAAGTATGATCCATAATAAATTCCTCGTCCTACATGTAAATAAATACAAATAAAGAAGAATGGTGCACCATTTGCATGTATAGTTCGTAATAATCATCCACAATTTACGTCTCGACAATTGTGATTAACTCTATTAAAAGCTAAATTAATATCTGCTGTGTAATGTATAGTTAAAAATAGTCCAGTAAGAATTTAAATTATTAAGCATAAAAATAAAAGGGCTCCAAAATTTCAGCATGCAGGAATATTAATAGGTGCTGGAAGGTCTACTAGAGATCTGTTTGAAAATCTAAGAATAGGGTGCTTTGTTCATTAGTTAAATATGGGTCGTAGAGGTCCCTTAAATAGTTTAGTAATTTTTACTACAGCAATTAGGGTATATAATAAATAATTTATTAATATATTTGTTAATAAATTAGTGGCATAATTGTATAATTTTAGAAAAGATATAGAGTTTCCTATAATATATGACTTTATATCAAAGATTGATTTAATTTCTGTATTTGAATATTGTATTTTTTGTCAATTAATATTATAATTAATTTAGTTGAGAATGAGAATATTTCGTTAGAAGCTAATGATGATGTAACATAAATAAATAGAATTAATATTCCTCCTAAAAATACTAGAAATAAAATATAAGAGAATCAGAATGTTTTAGTTATTAAGCCTGATGTTAAATAAATTAGTATTGTTTGGCTTAATAAAGTTAATCCTATAGCTAAAGGATGTTTTATATTAAAAAAATGAAATAAGCAATAGGTAATAATGTTAATAAATTTCATTGTATAATATCAAGAAGTAGTTTAATTAAAATATTAATTTTGTGGATTAATGATAAAGACATTTCTTTTCTCTTGAAGTTTTAAAAGAATATTTCTTATTTTTGATTTACAAGACCAATGTTTTTATTAAACTATTAAAACTAATGTTAACAATTTCAGATAAATTTAGTTCAGATAAATTTAGAATGCACAGTGGTGATGATGCACCAAAATATTTTGTTTATGTCTGAAGGTGGAAACCTCCCATCCTTGGCGACTTAAACAGGATTGTTTAAACGAAGGCAAATTAGCAACAGAGGGCGCTGAAGTATATATTTAAGTTTTTTTTATATTTTGATATTATTGTTGTTTTTTGACATTAAATTTTTGTTTTGTTTTATTAATTTTATTATTCTTGCTTGTAACATCCACAAGGATGCAACATAATTTGTCTTCAGATTGTCCATTAGTGAATTTTATAATTTGTAAAGAGAAATTAATATTTGTAAAGAAAAGAAAAAAAGTGAATTGTGCCTTATAAGAAAAGAAAGAAATAAAGAAGAATCGAAATTTAATAAAAGAGGAATTGAATTTCCTGTGGTTTAACTCAGGGCAAAAGGATGAAAATAGTGAGAAGCCAATTAGCCAACAATTGTTGGAACTTTTCTAATTTGGTATCCTTTTTTTGTAGTGTCCTGAACAACAGCCTTTTTTGTGTGTTCTTCCCTGCATACAGTCCATGGATTTAGCATTTGGTCCAATCGAACCGGATTTTGGAACTATGTTTTTGCCTTTTTCGGTTGTGTGACCTTCATCCCAACAAGTTTCAAAGTAACCTTTAAATTATAAGGTAAAGTTGTTTTTGTTATCCTTTTATATTTTTTGGATTTTTTGGTGGTAATTTTATATACAAGTTAGACTAGACAACAAAACTTTGCAAGTAACACAAAGTATTGTGTTATAATTTCAATAGCACTGGCACACTTTTCAAATTTATTGAGTATAATAACCAAAGTGTTCTTTTTATGCACTGTTATGTTATGTGTCTTGGCTTATAACAAAGTCAAAAGGTGACTAGGATATCAAATTGTGGTGTGAATATCGTGGTTGATAATCGAGTTCAACCACTCAATTTGATATCGGTTATAAGTCAATAGTGGTTTTATAATTGGTAAATGGTGCGTTGGCTAAGTAGCAATACAATACCTTTTATAACAATCATTCAAATCCACCGAGTACATGATAGACATACCCATAAATAGGTGTTATTTATTTCTATTCTCGATAGATCTGGTTTTTTTAACAGATCTTTGTGTGAATGAATAGTTTGAATTTTCGACAAACTAAATTAAAATAACGCAATAAATTTATGGGTTTCCTTTTGATTTTCCATATTCCTTTATTTATTAATTTCTTTTAATTATTTAAATTATTTAAAGTTGATTTCTTATTTGTAACTTTAAATTAAGGAAACATTTGATTTTAATTTTTTGAAAGGAATCTTTAATACAAATTTGTTGGAATATTTGTCCAATTTTGTAAATTGTTTACCAAATAATTTATGACGGTTTATTTACTTTTATTATTTTATTATCAATTTTTTATTTAATTTTAAACTTTATAAATTTTAATATTGATTTGTTTCATTAGCAAAATGTATTTATCTGATTATTTTATTTGTCTGAATACAAAGTGAAAACGAGTAGTTGTTCGATACTACCTTTTCGCCTTTGTTTGGAGGGTTAATTAGTATGACTCAATTCAAACACATAAATTTGAAATGTACTAATTTTGATTTTGAGTTCTTACTTTCAAGCACTTGGAACTTGAACGTAATGGCATGCAATAATTAAAACAATTGAGTTTTTACTACTGCGTGAAAATTTAAATTTTATTGAGTTTTTATACTAAATCTATAATAACAATAATGCTGATACAATTCAAATTTAATTTTCTTGTCTCTGATATTGCATTTCTTACGTAACTACTGTTTTGTGAAATTAATAAGTTCATTGGCTGTGTGACCATGAACAACAAAAAAAAAAAAATGCAAAGAAATTAATGCAAACAAAACAAAAAATAGTTTTACTGCCAAATGAAACTTAATTCCAAATTTGGTCAACATAAAAAATTAAATGAAATGTATTTATAAATTTACACTGTAATAAAATATTTTTCGAAAACTTAAAATATGCAATAAAATAAAATGAAATAAAATAAGATAAACTAAAATAAAATAAAATATATTTATTGGCTTTAACATTCTCTCCCGCGTTGAACGGATGTTCAACAGAACCGAGATGCTTGGATCATTATACATTAAGAGAGAACTGGCGAGGTTGCCGAGGCATTGGGGTTGGAGCAGTTTCTTCAGTTGGTTGAGACTCGTTGATTTCTGAAACATTTTCGGCAGTCCTTACTGAATGTCTGCTGCAAGTTTTACGTCGAAGCCAACATATGACCGTTAGTATACTTACACAAAGGGCAAGGTAGGCAATCATGTTGTCATGCAGTTGATGGGATTTCAATTTGTTAGGAAGTTCCATTATGTTTTCTTCCCTTAAAGTCTTTTGTAGATTCAAAAGTTCCTTCATATTTTTAGCATACGTATCTTCCAAATATGTTGGGGTTGAACGATTGTTGTGTGTAGAAGATGTAGTATTGTTAGGCAACAATAAATCTGAGATTTGTCCAAGACTGGTATATGATGATCTTATTGTGCTTGATATAAATTGTCGGCCATTCATTGTAGCAAAATTGTGCTTGAACGAGCATTCTGGATCTAGTGTAAGTAGACCGGAGCCCTTTAGTGATATGGGAATAATTTCCCCATTGCACACAGCCGTAGCTGTCGCAGACGATGAGGTAGCATATATCCATTGGTTTTCTTTATGAAGTGGTATCCATCTGGTGCCGGTTTCTTCCAAAATACAGGATGGTGTTGTTTGGTTATTGAATAAACCAATTTCACATGCGCAGACGTTTGAGCCGTAATTATAACGAATTTGAATGTTGGAACAAACGAAATGAGTTGGTTTTATTGTGTCACAAGCGCTGAACTCTGAACTTGTAAACGGAATATATTGTTTATGGGCTATACTTATGCCTAGAAATGTAGTGCATGATTTAATGGCTACTAATGTGCTGTTTATTGTGTTGGGTACCGCAATCAAGTGAACCATACTGAATCTTTCAGGTCCGACCAATGGTAAGGTTATTTTAAAAATTGCGTATTGCTGTGTCAGTCTGCCTTGTATTCTCATAAGTTTTAAGAGTAGGAGCAAGTCATTCTGTTCTGACACTGGAAGATTCACTGACGGTGGGGAGTGTAGTGAGATCTGAGTAACTTCCTTTTGTAATTGTTCCATGGTAAGTAGCCATGAGCTGATTTTGCCATGTCGTGTGTCCATAAGTGTCTCAAGTATTGCTGACTGTATGCCTTTTAGGTTGTTTGCAATGAGGGACAATTGAAGAACTGCTGAGTTAAACAGTTGATTCAGGTGTAATTGTACCAATAAATTGTTGATATTATCCAATTCTTCTGAATACCTCGTGATTTCTTGTTCCAATCTTTCAAATCTAATTTTCGCGTTTATTTGATTCTGTTGTATGATGTTCATTGTTAACTCAACGATTGATGTTTGGTTTCTTAATAATTGTAACTGGTACGATTCATTTTCATTGACTTCTTTTATAGTTGCAGACGTATGTTCGGCGTATTCTGAGTCTAGAACGCCAAATAGAGAATGTGCAACATTACCAACTATATCTAACGCACCTCTTTTACTTCGCAGTAATCTCTTATCCAGTTGTAGTTCATTTTCCATTTGTTCGAAATGTTCAATCGTCCCTGCACAAGATGTATTTGGTTCTAACATCTTACACAAGGCTTGAATTGACCTTGTCCCATTAACAAGGATAGAAGTTTCGGACCAGTAAGACGATAAATCGTAGTATACGAAAGGATTCCATTGCGTAGTTGAAATTGCGACTGTTCCAAATTGTTCGAAGTGTATTCCGACCTTTGATCCAAATTTTTTATTCTTAACTGGAGAATGAGTAGTGCCAGTGTTATATGATTTGTTGGTATTTTAATTCTCTTAGCCTTGGGTTCATCAGGTGAATTGCATATATTCTTGTTGTTGACTTCAGTGGACATAGTTATTTCTGAATCCCGATTTGTAGGTAGTAATGCAAGACGATGTATAGGACGTTTGAACATTCCTGAGGCAGTTTTTATTTCTGCAACTCTTGCTGCACCGTCATCACCAGTATAAACCTTAATAATTCTTCCCAATGGCCATTTCATAACGGGTGTACTGTCTTTCTTGATAATAACCATGTCCCCAATTTTGAGGTTGCTAAACTATTTTTGCCATTTATCTCGTTGTTGTAGTTCGTTTAAGTATTCCGTGCACCATCTGTTCCAAAAAGCCTGCTTAAGATGGGATATCAATTTCCAATGGGATAGAGTTGACATATTTTGCACTTTTGCCTTGCTGTCTACTTGAGATGTGCGAGCTTCACCAATAAGGAAATGGCCAGGTGTTAATGCTTCAAGATCATTTGGGTCATTTGTCATGGGCGTTATAGGGCGAGAGTTTAGTATAGCCTCAATTTCCACTATGATTGTCTCTAATCCTTCTTGAGTTAAAGATGCATTTGCGACGCTCCGGACCAAAAGATGTTTTGCCGATTTTACAGCTGCCTCCCATAAGTCTCCAAAATGTGGTGCTCTGGGTGGAATAAAATTGAACTGTATACCCTTTGAGATAGAAGCTGAAATAATTGACTCTTGCACCTTACAGGAATAAATGCTATCAGATAGCTCTGTTAGCTGATTTTTTGCTCCAATAAAATTGGTGGCGTTATCACAATAAATATTTTGGCATCGTCCCCGACGGCCAATAAATCGTTTTAGGGCACCAATAAAAGCATCTGTTGATAAATCCCATACCAATTCAAGATGAACTGCCTTTGTAGAAAAACAGCAGAATACAGCTATATATGCTTTCGTTGGTCATTTGCCTCTAATCTTGTAATGAATCCAAAAGGGTCCACAATAATCTACACCAGTGTTGATAAGCGGCCGCGCTGGTGTAACTCTAGTATGAGGTAGATTGCCCATAATTTGTTGGCGTAATTGTGGTCGTGCCTTGATACATCTTATCCCTTTTATTGGCCAAAATCTTTGTCTGATTATATTCAAGAGTGTTTGGGGTCCACAATGGTTATTTTCTTCATGAATCATCGTAAAAAAAAGTTTTGTAAGGGGATCATTGTATGGAATCAACATTGGGTGTTTTGCATCATACGATAATAGTGATGCTTCCAGTCGTCCTCCTACTTGTAGTATGTGTGTGTCATCTAAGTATGGAGACAGGCTGATGATAGAGCTTTTCTTGTCGACTACCTTATTTTCTCGAAGTTGGCTTATTTCCGAAGAAAAGTCGGAACGTTGAATAGTTTTGATGATTAAGTATAAGGCATCGTCGAGTTCAAGGGGAATTAATGCCTTACATTTTGGACGATCTTCGTTTTTTATTCGGGTGTTTCTCATGAATCTAAGAATGTACCCTACGATCCTTTGACGGGTTCTGAAAGAGTTCTTGTGTGGGATATTATAAATGAAGTCATCGTTGGAGGTAGTGGCTGCTGAAGTTACAGTTGTTTTCTTTTTCTCGATGTCATTAGAGATGAGTCGTTGTGAAAATGTAGGTGGCCATATTTCTTCTTTTCCATGCAGAAACAATGGGCCATAGAACCATAAAGTGCATTTAGAAAGTTTTGTTGCCGGTAGCCCTCTGGAAAGTAAATCTGCCGGATTGTCCTTGGATGGCGCCATTGTTCGGGCAATGTCAATGACTGGATTTTTGAGACTCGATTAGCTACAAAAGTATGATAGAGCGAGGATTGGGTGTTTATCCAAGACAGTACTATTTCGGAGTCTGTCCATAAATATATAGCTTGATTTTTAATCTGAAGATCAGTTTTGACTCTATGCACAAGTTGGGCAGCCGGAACGGCAGCACATAATTCTAAACGAGGCAGTGTCTGTTGTTTAAGGGGTGCAACGCGTGTCTTGGAGCAGAGAAATTGTACAATCATTCTTCCATCCTTAAGAGTTGCGCTGATGTAAGCAACTGCTCCATAGGCCTTTTCAGAAGCATCTGCGGATATATGCAGTTGTGTTTGAGCTGGGATTTCTCCCTTGAAAATGTGTCGTGGTATTTTGAGATTGTTCAGGCTGTCTAACTCATTCCTGAATCTAGTCCAAGGTTCATGAAGGTCCTCAGGCAATGGTTCCTCCCAGTCCAGCTTGAATTGCCATAGTTGTTGGATGAACATTTTGGCCCTGACCACTACAGGTGCTAGTAGGCCAAGAGGATCGAACAATCTTGCCAAATCTGATGTTGCAGAACGCTTTGAGACAGTAGTTGGAGGATTAATTTTTACCTTGACGCAAAACTGGAATGTCTTGGGTACCCATAATAATCCTAACGTTTTTATTGTATTGGTGCTGTTACTGTTGAAATCTAAATCCACCTCTTGATCACCAAGTGGAATATTCTTTAGTAATGAAGGGTGATTTGCGCACCATTTTTTCAGATTAAAGCCGTCTTTTTAGAATGATGATAAGTTCCTTCTGTATTTCCAATGCGATATTAAGGCTGTCGGCACCACCAAGACCATCATCTACGTAAAAATTGTGTTTCAGCATTTGTGAGCCGTATGGATAGTTTATCAAATTTTCATCTGCAATTTTTTGTAAACATTTAGTAGCAACATAGGGTGCTGCTCGTGTGCCATATGTAACCGTATTAAGTTTTTAATAATTGATAGGAAGTGACGGATCTTCTCTCCAAATGATTAGCTGAAATTTTTGGTCATCTGGATGAATTAAAATCTGTCTATACATCTTTTCTATGTCGGTAGTAAAGACAAATTTTGGTAATCGGAAACGTAGTAGAATTGAAAATAATTCACTTTGAAGAGTTGGTCCAGTATACATAAAATCATTCAATGAATGACCCGATGATGTTTTTGCTGATGCATCGAAAACTACTCTGAGCTTTGTTGTGGTACTATCTGGTTTCAAGACACAGTGGTGAGGAATAAAATATTTGGGATCGGATATAGTATTAATATCAATCTTCTCCATATGTCCCAACTGTTCGTAATCTTGCATAAATTGTATGTACTGAGTTCGCATATCTTCCTTATGTAAAAGTCGACGTTCCAAACCCAAGAATCTGTTGTAAGCCATTGGTTGAGACTCTCCTAACGCTGTTGGGTTTTCTCGAAACGGGAGACTGACTATAAAGCGACCACCTTCATTGGTGAGTGTATGTTGAGTGAAATGAAATGCACATTGCGTCGTTAGTTTTTGTCGATGTAGCTACTATGACCCTTGGATGATTTAGAGTTGAGAAGACTGGGCGGTCCGCAGAGATGGTGTTCGGGGATATAGTCGCGTTGGCTATAGGTTGCTTTTGTTGAGTGCCTAATGGCCCTTTGCCTTTTTGAGATTTGTTCCCTTTTTGTAAGTGGAGCAACGTATTGTGTTTTTTGGCACACTTTCGGCAAGTACCATGATTGCATGATTTTGAATCATGGTCATTTCCGAAGCAGTTGACACACAAGTTGTGTTGTTGGACCCAACGCAGTCGCTCTATTTCTGATAATTGAAGGAATTTGCTACAGTGGTATAATTTATGGTCACTGTGGTGGCATAATGCGCATTTGCCATTATTGTTGGATGTTATTAGTGCTGACACTGCTTTGTGTGCTGCTTTTTCTTTTGTGGAAATTGCCTCCATTGATTGGAATTGACGCTCCAGAAATGATAAAAAATCGGTTATGGTTGGTATGTCTCTTGGGTTAGTTGATGACTGCATGTATCGGATATGTGTGTTCTTGTCAAGTTTTATAATCATTAGTTGTATGAGTAACACGTCCCATGAGGAAGTTGCAATTCCCAAATTGTTTAATGCCAATAGACACTCTTTTGTGGTGTCATGGAATTCTTTGACCGATTGGGCAGATGATGTAGACTGCTGATTGAGTATTTTATATACCAAATTAGCTACCAAAATTCTTTTGTTGTTGTAACGCTCCTGTAACGTTTTCCAAGCCGTTATGTAATTTACTTTGGATAGAGGAAATTGACTTATTAAATGCTCGGGTTCTCCTGACAAGTTGCTCTTTAAATACATTTTTTAAATTGCTGGAATTGATTGTTTGTCTACCATTTCAGAGAATAAGTCATAAAATTGTCGCCATTTCAAATAATCGCCATCAAATTTTGGTATGGTTAATTTTGGTAAATTTAGGGCGCCACTAGCGTTTGTGACGGGTTCTGCAGACGTAGTTTGTGTAGTGGAATTCTGTCGCAGTCTGTCAGCTCTAACTAATTTTTGTTGCATTAGGTCATGTACACTATCGTATTCCACTTGATATAGACCATAAGCAGATGGGTTTTTTAATTGATCAAGAGCTTCATCATACAGCTGCTCAATTTGATCCCATAATCTCTTGATGGTATTTATGTTTAAATCAAAGTACTGTAGGGGCTGATTATCTGTGTCTATCAATCCCCTTAATAGCCGATTGAGAGCTGTTATACAAGCTCTCAGCCTGCGTAGAACCCCAACACTTGTAGACTCTCTTGTAGGCAAATTATCTTGTTCGGGTTTTTTTGATATTATAGTTTCCTCAATTTTTTGTTTGAGGCGAGCAGTTTCAGTTTTAAAAATTTCGATGTAATCAGAGACTAAGTTTTTGATTTTATCATAGTAGCCTTCTGAAAAATATTCAAATTTCATTGGATCGTCGCACACCTCTCGTATCTTGGAATCTGTTTCCTGGAATTGGTCCCATTATTCCTGAAGGCAACGTGATCGTTCCTCAAAGTAGCTAACTTTTGTTTTCCTGTCTGCCGGGTCCTTTTTAAAATTTCGAACAATGCCCTGTATTGTTTCTCCAGTCTCTAACTGAAGATCCAGTAAACTTTTGATCGTATCCATATTGTATTGTAGTTTTAATGTAAAGTTGTGAGTGGTCTGCTGTATCCACTCGTTGGATGTAGCCCTGTGCTACCGAATTGGAATGATGTGAGTGGACTGTTGTATCCACTTGCTGTATGTAGCCCTGTGCTACTGAATTGGAATGATGTGAGTGGACTGTTGTATCCACTTGCTGTATGTAGCCCTGTGCTACTGAATTGGAATGATGTGAGTGAACTGTTGTATCCACTTGCTGTATGTAGCCCTGTGCTACTGAATTGTTGTTGTGGTCTTCAAAAATGTGCTTGGATGAAGACTCCAGTCCGCGGAATCGCACTATTGATGGGTGTTGCTTCCTGAGACCAAAAAAAAATTTCGCCTGGTGGCTTCCAAGTCCTTACCACTGGTGGGGGAACTTAGCAAAATGATTGGGTTCTTATTGTCGGGGTCACCAAAGAATGTTTAGAGGGTTAATTAGTGTGATTCAATTCAAACACATAAATTTGAACTGTACTAATTTTGATTTTGAGTTCTTACTTTCAAACACTTGGAACTTGAACGTAATGGCATGCAATAATTAAAACAATTGAGTTACTAAATCTATAATAACAATAATGTTGATACAATTCAAATTTAATTTTCTTGTCCCTGATATTGCATTTCTTACGTAACTACTGTGTGACCATGAACAACAAAAAAATGCAAAGAAATTAATGCAAACAAAACAAGAAATAGTTTTACTGCCAAATGAAACTTAATTCCAAATTTGGTCAACATAAAAAATTAAATAAAATGTATTTATAAATTTACACTGTAATAAAATAATTTTCGAAAACTTAAAATATGCAATAAAATAAAATGAAATAAAATAAGATAAACTAAAATAAAATAAAATATATTTATTGGCTTTAACAGCCTTTGTATTTTGTTTATTGTTCCTTTTTTGATTTTTTGAGGACAGTAATAAATATCGCGTTATTTGCCATGGGGAATTCGTCCTTTTGGCTTAATTTCGCGAAGTACGTGATATCTTTGAAATATATGCTCGTTTTATTTGATTTATATTACTTTTTGTTAAATTTGCGTTAAGGCGCTAAGTTGAACGCGGTAGTGCGTTGTCAGACCGCGGTGACCTTTTGTTTAATTTTAGAATATTTCGTTTTTAGTTGCGTATCACAAAATTACTTACGATCGGGGCGCGAACATTTTCGAGTTTCGTTGTGGTGCCATTTATTATTTAATTGACTTTTGATATTTTTGTTTGATTTAATTTTGCTGGGGAGTTAGTCTTTGAATAACGAGGAACATTCTGTTGATTCTTTTAGGTTCCTATTTTTGTTGCTGTTAGTTAGCTGAAAATCTTCCTGTATTAATCTGTCGGTGCGTAGGTATAATTTTCGTTTATACAAGCTCGGCTTATTATTCAGGTTGATTCGTAGAACTGTTTTTGACAATATTTGTGACCATTAGAGCTATACTACAATTTGGGTAGTTATTTAGAGCTGATTTGGAGCTGCAAGTTTAAGCGTTCGTTTGGAGAGCGTTAGAATCTGTCGCAGAATATTTTCATCCTTGGGCAAAGTTTTTGGCAGTAAAACAGATCAACCTGTGTACTGACTGTTTCGATGTTGGTCATAGGTTGAATGAATGCAGGCGGAATTTGGATTGTTCGATCTGCGATTGGCGACATCACCCTTTGCTGCACCGCACAGTGGTTTCCCTTATATGGACGAGCGGTCAAAAATCAATATCTATAAAACCAAAAAAACTAGGGTCTTCAAAATTGGTCAGCCCATAGTATATCCTAAGAGCTTAAAGCATGCAAGTAGCCATTTGATCTCTGAAGAGTTAATTGGCTTATAGATTTGTTTTAAGAATTTTTGAAATAAAGTATGAAAATTCGTTTGAGCGGAACATAGGATGTCACAAAGAGAGAACTGTCATCCATAAACCTATTTGACGATTTCTGCTTGAATTGGCTATGGCCAGAACTGCCATCGAATCCCCATTTCCAATCAGTGTTAAACGTTTTTTTCCTGAGCGTAATGCTTCATCAAAAACTTGATCTTTTAGTTGCACAATTCGATTCGCCGTATGATCAAGTAGAGCTTGCAGATCGACCACTGCACTTGACTCTGTAACTGTAATGTTTTCTGTGTTTGGATAACAGGTTTTCTTAGCCGTCAAGATACATTTATAGCTTGGGAAAAAATTATTCGATATTTTTTTATTCACAAAATCTTTTATAGTTAAGTACTGTTGCTTAGTAAGACTTGTTTCAACGAAAAGATCCTAAACCTCGGAAATTTCCACATTGTATGTCGTGGGATAATTGTGTTTCTGTAAAACTTCTGTTAAAGAATTATCATCTTGCGTAATTTTAGATATTTTACGACCAAGTTTTTGACTACGTGCAGGTAGTTCTTTTCCAAGGGATTTTGCTTCTAGCTGAATAGTTTCAAGACATTCAAACCATTTTTATGCTCCTTCAGAATAATTAATTTGCTTCGATAATTTTTACTCCAAAGTTTACCAATCCGCTTACAAAGACTTTTTAAAACTTTTGTTAAATTGATCAGGTCGAATTTTATTTTTTCAGCCTTCAATTTTTCCTCCATAATTTAAAATATTTTTTTTCTTTCGAATGATAATTACCAGCTGTGGAACTCCAAATATCAAGCACATACATTCTAGAAAATTTGCACTGACAGAATAAACCTTCTATTTTAATTTCCATATTGATATTTTCCAAACGTATGAAACTATCGCGAAATCAATTAATTAAATTGCAATATAAAGTTTAAAACAACAATATCTTAAACAAATGTTTTGTCTTTATTCATAACTGTATCAAATGCCACAAAATTGCAATATAAAGTTTAAAATAACAACATTTAAAAAAATTATTTCTCTTTACTCATGTTCTTAAAAAGATATAGTACAAAACAAAATTGTTTTTTTATTATTTTTCGTAGGATGACTAAGCAAATCACATCCATATGCGAAAATGTGCAAAAACCCGCGGCCTCAACATAATTTCATTTAAAGAGGGACGAAAAATCTACAATTTGATGTATAATAAGTTGTCTGCCCACAACTTGTGTGGCCAAATAATTAAAATTCTACGTGAAAAATTAGTTTTTAAGAAACGTGTGTTTTGAAAAGGTCAAAAAAGTATTCTTCAGGGATTTTTTAATGGGCTTAAATTTTTGTAACTTTTATCATTTAATTTGGTAGAAAACAAGTTAAAATTTAATTTTTGTTGGGTTTTTGGAGGCTTCTGCCACAATAACGAAATTTTTTTTAATAAATTTAAGTATTTTTGTGGGACTATGCGACCACAATATATGCAATATAAACATACCTCCACTTTCAAATGACGCAAATATTAAATCTCGCAAAAAAAAACAACAAAATTTGTTAGATTCATTAAATTTAGAGTGTTGTCAATAAATTTAGTGCAAAAAAGCTTAGAAAAGAGAACTAACTTTTTTTGATTTTTGGCCTATGGGGGAAACCAGTGTGCACCGGGAGGTGTTTTGATCCTCTCGGGAACTTGGAGTTTTCGATGGGACAAGTTCTGGTCATGTAGCAAAGCTTGGTAGTGATGTGCAAAACTGTTTTGCTACCACATATGGCCAGATTCTTTTAGGGACAGCCATAGTTGGTATTTGTCATCGAGGGCAAATATTTAGAGCTAGGGCTCTGATAGACTCCGGTTCGGAAGTAACTTTTATTTCGGAAAAGTTGCAGGAAAAATTAAAATTGCCAACAGCAGCAATAACAGAAGGTATAGGACCTACTAATGAATGGCGCTTAGGTCGCAATCGTAATTTACGTTTAAATGATAATGGTTACGTAAATATTGTAGATTTGATAACTGAATGTGGAACAATTCCCAAAAGCCAATTTGCCAACAAGAAAAAAAGATAAGTGTTTTTTGTGTGGTTTTGTTTGTTGGAACTTTTCTAATTTGGTACCCTTTTTTTGTAGTGTCCTGAGCAACAGCCTTTTTTTGTGTGTTCTTCCCCCCGCTTACAGTCCATGGATTTAGCATATTTCTTTGTGAATTTTCTTAAAGTTTGTATAGATTTATGTGTTAATTATTTAAGTATCGTGAAGGCAACAACTCCTCAACAGATTAAACAGAAAGAGGATACAATTTGTCACATTTGCAAAGAATTTTATCTCTTGTAGATAGAGTAGCCGATCATTGTCACTTAACAGGTGAATATAAGGGACCGGCACATAACAAATGTAATTTAGAGCATCAAATAGCAAATTTTATTCCTATATTCTTTCATAATCTATCATCATATGATTGTCATTTGTCCGTACGAGAACTCTCTTCTATTGAAGGTGATATAAATGTAATTCCCTTAAACAAAGAAATATATGTATCTATGTCGAAAAAGATTCATGTAGATGAAAAAAATACTATAGAACTACGTTTTCTAGATTTTTGTCGGTTTATGCCATCAAGTTTAGAAAAACTATCAGGTTATTTGTCTGATAACGATCTGTTAACAGTAAAATCAATTAGTCAAACTCCCAATGAATTCAGTTTAATGAAACGTTAAGGTGTCTTTCCATATGGCTATCTAGAATCATTCAACCGTATTGAAGAAACAGGACTACCACCCCGTTCATGTTTCTTTAATAAATTAACTAACGAGTCGTATAGTGTAGAGGATTATGAACATGCTCAAAGAGTTTGGAATACATTCAAATGTAAGACACTTTAGGGTTATCTCCTATTATATTTAAAAGTTGATGTCCTATTGCTTTGTGATGTATTTGAAAATTTCCGTAAGGTTTGTAAAAACATTTACAATTTAAACCCCTGTCAATATTATACCACACCCGATTTATCCTGGGATGTAATGTTGAAAACAACTGAAATTGAATTATAATTATTGTCAGATATCAACATGTACAATTTCGTTAAGCGGGTTATTAGGGGAGGTATTGTTCAATGAATTCGCCGTGGTCTAGTAGGTAGTGTGTTGGCTTATTAGACGAAAAGCCAGGGTTCGAGCCCCAGGCCAGAGATCAAAATAAAATACAAAAAGTATTTCTTCGGCGACTTCCTCTCAGCAGATTTCTGGCAAAAACTCTGAGAGTAAATAAGAATTGCGATGAAAAGTTTCTCAAAAATCTGTTGTTCGGAGTCGACTTTAAACTGTAGGTCCCGCCACTCATGTATAAAATTAACACACACAACATAAGTGGTGTGAGAAACTAGGTCGTAATCCTAACTGAAGGGTTGTAATGACCTATTATGTATATGTAGCTAAAAAGGAAAATGTAAGTTGAAAATTTTTGGTTTCGATAACAATTAAGTACAAATTTAAATTTTCAGGAGCAATTCAACTAATAAAAAATTGAGATTTTGATAAAAAGAATGCGGGAAAATCCTTCCATAGCTGGTGATTACAGCTATGGTCCGTATTTGTAATAGATACAAATATTGTGCAAAGCAGCACATACATTTATTATTTTAATCGCTTTGCTTGGAGCATAGTACAGTTCTCTAGACCCAAGCAGACATCTCCACTTATTTTTGAGAACTCCATTTGTTCTCTCTATAATATTTCGGCATTTACTATGTATTTCATTAAATTTGATGAGGTTCAAAAACTGAACCAAAGCCAAGGTTCTAGTGGTTAACGAAGGAATAAATTGTATTATCATCCTGTATGTATGAATAAAAATAAATATGTATATTCCAACCTAGCAGTCACATGTTACATCCAGTTTCTAAATATTCTTTCTCCAAAGCACTTCTAAATTTGCTCATATTCCAAACAAAGGAATCATGGCATGATCCAAGATATGTAGCGTCAATAAATCTGATCTTCATTTCATGGTCGCATATCTATAATTACAATTTAGTTTCTTTTATTGTGTTAACATGTGTGCCATCTATGCATCCAAAAATTCCTGGTATACTAAAATTACTAAAAAATGTTAAGCGGTGATACTTCTATGTGCTTGAGATGGATAACAAATCCTTGGTTTACATATTTGCGCTTCCATGACATCCAGAAATTCTGCAAGCACCTGGCTGAATGTTAATTGTGCTATCGCGGCATGATAGCCGCTCCTCACACCTTTTTGGTGCTCATCTTCAGCGAAAAACCGCAAACACGAACAAAGTTTAATACAGGTACAACTGTACTTTTCATTGGAACCGGTAGAGCATTTGTTAGAGTTTCCAAAAGATAACTAAACGCAGCTCTGTTGCTTAAAAAATCTAGACCCAAGAATTACACATGCCACAAAAACATAAAATTATTAATTGCGTACTTATTGTACACTCGACAATTCCAAAGGATTTGAATTATCCCGTAATGTTCTTCTTATACTTCTTTCTTTTAATTTTCTTTCATTTTCTTCTTCCAATCCCAATAACAAAAATGCACCAATTCTAAACATTTTTGTTATTTTTAAAACTTTAATTGTAGTTTTGACGACTTTATTTTCTTTTTTTAACAGCAGTTTTATTTCGAACAAACACATATGATTCGAAGGGAAAAATAATTCACGTGACATTCACGATAGGAATGGGCGAAAAAATTTTCACATTTTTTCACGATAAGGGTCAATATCTTTAAGACAAATTTAAAATACAAACTAAGAAATTAATGTTTAAGAAGAAATTAATTAAAAGATACACCTCAAAGAAAGGATAAAGGAAATAAAAATAAAAAATAAAATAATATTTGAAAATAAAAAAGGAAACTGTTGCGAATGGTAGAAAAAATAAAATAATAATTTTGAAAATTTATTTATATGTATATGAACTAAAAAATATTTTGAAAATTTTTATATTGAGAAGAAATAAAAAAATTTATGTTCAATAAACTAATTTATTAGGAAAAACATATATAACAGTGTAAGGAAATAGGACAGTTTACAAGGAAAATAAACACAAAATGTCGAACCCCAACAGTTTAATTAGACCACTTGTACTACCCTCCACTGCCGTGCAAGAAAATCAAGTTACATTTAAAATGAGGGAATTAGAGACAGAAATGTGTAGGATAGTGAGTGAATCTATTCGAGACCAGCTTGTTGCAAATAATAATAATTTTCAAGTTGACCAGGATCAGACTATCAATTCTGAACATAGGGCACAGATGAGTGACATAGACAGGGTACCGGTCGTGGTTAGGTGTTTGAGAGAGTTCGCCGGTCAACCGGGCGAATACAGTTCTTGGAGGAAATCTGTAGAGCGTATTCTCAATATCTATAATCATTTAAAAGGAACACCAAAATATTTTGGAATCCTAAGCATAATTAGAAACAAAATTGTTGGCAGTGCAGACGCTATATTCGATTCCAACAATACCCACTTAAATTGGGAAGTATATCCCGCTGCCTAACTCTGCATTATGCTGACGAAAGAGATGTTAGTACTCTTGAATATCACTTAACAACGTTAATCCAAGGAACTGAAACAGTTCAAGAATTTTAGCAAAAGGTATATAATCATTTATCCCTCATACTTAATAAAATTAGCACTATGGATATAGGGCAAGAATCACTACACCTCTTAACTCAAACTTACAGGGATAAAGCCCTGGATACTTTCATTAGAGGATTAAAGGGTGATCTGCCTAGACTTTTGGCTATGAAAGAGCCAACAGACTTACCTAAAGCATTGCACTTGTGTCTCAAATTAGAAAATCAGAATTTCAGAACTAATTATGCTCATAATAGGAAATTCATATCCACTGCCTCGCGCAACCAATCTACATTTTATCCGGAATTAGCACACATTCCACCCCCACCTCGACCAAATAAGAGGCCGTTATGTAATTTACTTTGGATAGAGGAAATTGACTTATTAAATGCTCGGGTTCTCCTGACAAGTTGCTCTTTAAATACATTTTTTAAATTGCTGGAATTGATTGTTTGTCTACCATTTCAGAGAATAAGTCATAAAATTGTCGCCATTTCAAATAATCGCCATCAAATTTTGGTATGGTTAATTTTGGTAAATTTAGGGCGCCACTAGCGTTTGTGACGGGTTCTGCAGACGTAGTTTGTGTAGTGGAATTCTGTCGCAGTCTGTCAGCTCTAACAGATAGATTGACTAATTTTTGTTGCATTAGGTCATGTACACTATCGTATTCCACTTGATATAGACCATAAGCAGATGGGTTTTTTAATTGATCAAGAGCTTCATCATACAGCTGCTCAATTTGATCCCATAATCTCTTGATGGTATTTATGTTTAAATCAAAGTACTGTAGGGGCTGATTATCTGTGTCTATCAATCCCCTTAATAGCCGATTGAGAGCTGTTATACAAGCTCTCAGCCTGCGTAGAACCCCAACGCTTGTAGACTCTCTTGTAGGCAAATTATCTTGTTCGGGTTTTTTTGATATTATAGTTTCCTCAATTTTTTGTTTGAGGCGAGCAGTTTCAGTTTTAAAAATTTCGATGTAATCAGAGACTAAGTTTTTGATTTTATCATAGTAGCCTTCTGAAAAATATTCAAATTTCATTGGATCGTCGCACACCTCTCGTATCTTGGAATCTGTTTCCTGGAATTGGTCCCATTATTCCTGAAGGCAACGTGATCGTTCCTCAAAGTAGCTAACTTTTGTTTTCCTGTCTGCCGGGTCCTTTTTAAAATTTCGAACAATGCCCTGTATTGTTTCTCCAGTCTCTAACTGAAGATCCAGTAAACTTTTGATCGTATCCATATTGTATTGTAGTTTTAATGTAAAGTTGTGAGTGGTCTGCTGTATCCACTCGTTGGATGTAGCCCTGTGCTACCGAATTGGAATGATGTGAGTGGACTGTTGTATCCACTTGCTGTATGTAGCCCTGTGCTACTGAATTGGAATGATGTGAGTGGACTGTTGTATCCACTTGCTGTATGTAGCCCTGTGCTACTGAATTGGAATGATGTGAGTGAACTGTTGTATCCACTTGCTGTATGTAGCCCTGTGCTACTGAATTGTTGTTGTGGTCTTCAAAAATGTGCTTGGATGAAGACTCCAGTCCGCGGAATCGCACTATTGATGGGTGTTGCTTCCTGAGACCAAAAAAAATGTCGCCTGGTGGTTTCCAAGTCCTTACCACTGGTGGGGGAACTTAGCAAAATGATTGGGTTCTTATTGTCGGGGTCACCAAAGAATGTTTAGAGGGTTAATTAGTATGATTCAATTCAAACACATAAATTTGAACTGTACTAATTTTGATTTTGAGTTCTTACTTTCAAACACTTGGAACTTGAACGTAATGGCATGCAATAATTAAAACAATTGAGTTACTAAATCTATAATAACAATAATGTTGATACAATTCAAATTTAATTTTCTTGTCCCTGATATTGCATTTCTTACGTAACTACTGTATGACCATGAACAACAAAAAAAAAAGGAAAGAAATTAATGAAAACAAAACAAGAAATAGTTTTACTGCCAAATGAAACTTAATTCCAAATTTGGTCAACATAAAAAATTAAATAAAATGCATTTATAAATTTACACTGTAATAAAATAATTTTCGAAAACTTAAAATATGCAATAAAATAAAATGAAATAAAATAAGATAAACTAAAATAAAATAAAATATATTTATTGGCTTTAACAGCCTTTGTATTTTGTTTATTGTTCCTTTTTTGATTTTTTGAGGACAGTAATAAATATCGCGTTATTTGCCATGGGGAATTCGTCCTTTTGGCTTAATTTCGCGAAGTACGTGATATCTTTGAAATATATGCTCGTTTTATTTGATTTATATTACTTTTTGTTAAATTTGCGTTAAGGCGCTAAGTTGAACGCGGTAGTGCGTTGTCAGACCGCGGTGACCTTTTGTTTAATTTTAGAATATTTCGTTTTTAGTTGCGTATCACAAAATTACTTACGATCGGGGCGCGAACATTTTCGAGTTTCGTTGTGGTGCCATTTATTATTTAATTGACTTTTGATATTTTTGTTTGATTTAATTTTGCTGGGGAGTTAGTCTTTGAATAACGAGGAACATTCTGTTGATTCTTTTAGGTTCCTATTTTTGTTGCTGTTAGTTAGCTGAAAATCTTCCTGTATTAATCTGTCGGTGCGTAGGTATAATTTTCGTTTATACAAGCTCGGCTTATTATTCAGGTTGATTCGTAGAACTGTTTTTGACAATATTTGTGACCATTAGAGCTATACTACAATTTGGGTAGTTATTTAGAGCTGATTTGGAGCTGCAAGTTTGAGCGTTCGTTTGGAGAGCGTTAGAATCTGTCGCAGAATATTTTCATCCTTGGGCAAAGTTTTTGGCAGTAAAACAGATCAACCTGTGTACTGACTGTTTCGATGTTGGTCATAGGTTGAATGAATGCAGGCGGAATTTGGATTGTTCGATCTGCGATTCGCGACATCACCCTTTGCTGCACCGCACAGTGGTTTCCCTTATATGGACGAGCGGTCAAAAATCAATATCTCCAAAACCAAAAAAACTAGGGTCTTCAAAATTGGTCAGCCCATAGTATATCCTAAGAGCTTAAAGCATGCAAGTAGCCATTTGATCTCTGAAGAGTTAATTGGCTTATAGATTTGTTTTAAGAATTTTTGAAATAAAGTATGAAAATTCGTTTGAGCGGAACATAGGATGTCACAAAGAGAGAACTGTCATCCATAAACCTATTTGACGATTTCTGCTTGAATTGGCTATGGCCAGAACTGCCATCGAATCCCCATTTCCAATCAGTGTTAAACGTTTTTTTCCTGAGCGTAATGCTTCATCAAAAACTTGATCTTTTAGTTGCACAATTCGATTCGCCGTATGATCAAGTAGAGCTTGCAGATCGACCACTGCACTTGACTCTGTAACTGTAATGTTTTCTGTGTTTGGATAGCAGGTTTTCTTAGCCGTCAAGATACATTTATAGCTTGGGAAAAAATTATTCGATATTTTTTTATTCACAAAATCTTTTATAGTTAAGTACTGTTGCTTAGTAAGACTTGTTTCAACGAAAAGAGCCTAAACCTCGGAAATTTCCACATTGTATGTCGTGGGATAATTGTGTTTTTGTAAAACTTCTGTTAAAGAATTATCACCTTGCGTAATTTTAGATATTTTACGACCAAGTTTTTGACTACGTGCAGGTAGTTCTTTTCCAAGGGATTTTGCTTCTAGCTGAATAGTTTCAAGACATTCAAACCATTTTTATGCTCCTTCAGAATAATTAATTTGCTTCGATAATTTTTACTCCAAAGTTTACCAATCCGCTTACAAAGACTTTTTAAAACTTTTGTTAAATTGATCAGGTCGAATTTTATTTTTTCAGCCTTCAATTTTTCCTCCATAATTTAAAATATTTTTTTTCTTTCGAATGATAATTACCAGCTGTGGAACTCCAAATATCAAGCACATACATTCTAGAAAATTTGCACTGACAGAATAAACCTTCTATTTTAATTTCCATATTGATATTTTCCAAACGTATGAAACTATCGCGAAATCAATTAATTAAATTGCAATATAAAGTTTAAAACAACAATTTCTTAAACAAATGTTTTGTCTTTATTCATAACTGTATCAAATGCCACAAAATTGCAATATAAAGTTTAAAATAACAACATTTAAAAAAATTATTTCTCTTTACTCATGTTCTTAAAAAGATATAGTACAAAACAAAATGGTTTTTTTATTATTTTTCGTAGGATGACTAAGCAAATCACATCCATATGCGAAAATGTGCAAAAACCCGCGGCCTCAACATAATTTCATTTAAAGAGGGATGAAAAATCTACAATTTGATGTATAATAAGTTGTCTGCCCACAACTTGTGTGGCCAAATAATTAAAATTCTATGTGAAAAATTAGTTTTTAAGAAACGTGTGTTTTGAAAAGGTCAAAAAAGTATTCTTCAGGGATTTTTTAATGGGCTTAAATTTTTGTAACTTTTATCATTTAATTTGGTAGAAAACAAGTTAAAATTTAATTTTTGTTGGGTTTTTGGAGGCTTCTGCCACAATAACGAAATTTTTTTTAATAAACTTAAGTATTTTTGTGGGACTATGCGACCACAATATATGCAATATAAACATACCTCCACTTTCAAATGACGCAAATATTAAATCTCGCAAAAAAAACAACAAAATTTGTTAGATTCATTAAATTTAGAGTGTTGTCAATAAATTTAGTGCAAAAAAGCTTAGAAAAGAGAACTAACTTTTTTTGATTTTTGGCCTATGGGGGAAACCAGTGTGCACCGGGAGGTGTTTTGATCCTCTCGGGAACTTGGAGTTTTCGATGGGACAAGTTCTGGTCATGTAGCAAAGCTTGGTAGTGATGTGCAAAACTGTTTTGCTACCACATATGGCCAGATTCTTTTAGGGACAGCCATAGTTGGTATTTGTCATCGAGGGCAAATATTTAGAGCTAGGGCTCTGATAGACTCCGGTTCGGAAGCAACTTTTATTTCGGAAAAGTTGCAGGAAAAATTAAAATTGCCAACAGCAGCAATAACAGAAGGTATAGGGCCTACTAATGAATGGCGCTTAGGTCGCAATCGTAATTTACGTTTAAATGATAATGGTTACGTAAATATTGTAGATTTGATAACTGAATGTGGAACAATTCCCAAAAGCCAATTTGCCAACAAGAAAAAAAGATAAGTGTTTTTTGTGTGGTTTTGTTTGTTGGAACTTTTCTAATTTGGTACCCTTTTTTTGTAGTGTCCTGAGCAACAGCCTTTTTTTGTGTGTTCTTCCCCCCGCTTACAGTCCATGGATTTAGCATATTTCTTTGTGAATTTTCTTAAAGTTTGTATAGATTTATGTGTTAATTATTTAAGTATCGTGAAGGCAACAACTCCTCAACAGATTAAACAGAAAGAGGATACAATTTGTCACATTTGCAAAGAATTTTATCTCTTGTAGATAGAGTAGCCGATCATTGTCACTTAACAGGTGAATATAAGGGACCGGCAGATAACAAATGTAATTTAGAGCATCAAATAGCAAATTTTATTCCTATATTCTTTCATAATCTATCATCATATGATTGTCATTTGTCCGTACGAGAACTCTCTTCTATTGAAGGTGATATAAATATAATTCCCTTAAACAAAGAAATATATGTATCTATGTCGAAAAAGATTCATGTAGATGAAAAAAATACTATAGAACCACGTTTTCTAGATTTTTGTCGGTTTATGCCATCAAGTTTAGAAAAACTATCAGGTTATTTGTCTGATAACGATCTGTTAACAGTAAAATCAATTAGTCAAACTCCCAATGAATTCAGTTTAATGAAACGTTAAGGTGTCTTTCCATATGGCTATCTAGAATCAGTCAACCGTATTGAAGAAACAGGACTACCACCCCGTTCATGTTTCTTTAATAAATTAACTAACGAGTCGTATAGTGTAGAGGATTATGAACATGCTCAAAGAGTTTGGAATACATTCAAATGTAAGACACTTTAGGGTTATCTCCTATTATATTTAAAAGTTGATGTCCTATTGCGAAAATGTGCAAAAACCCGCGGCCTCAACATAATTTCATTTAAAGAGGGATGAAAAATCTACAATTTGATGTATAATAAGTTGTCTGCCCACAACTTGTGTGGCCAAATAATTAAAATTCTACGTGAAAAATTAGTTTTTAAGAAACGTGTGTTTTGAAAAGGTCAAAAAAGTATTCTTCAGGGATTTTTTAATGGGCTTAAATTTTTGTAACTTTTATCATTTAATTTGGTAGAAAACAAGTTAAAATTTAATTTTTGTTGGGTTTTTGGAGGCTTCTGCCACAATAACGAAATTTTTTTTAATAAACTTAAGTATTTTTGTGGGACTATGCGACCACAATATATGCAATATAAACATACCTCCACTTTCAAATGACGCAAATATTAAATCTCGCAAAAAAACAACAAAATTTGTTAGATTCATTAAATTTAGAGTGTTGTCAATAAATTTAGTGCAAAAAAGCTTAGAAAAGAGAACTAACTTTTTTTGATTTTTGGCCTATGGGGGAAACCAGTGTGCACCGGGAGGTGTTTTGATCCTCTCGGGAACTTGGAGTTTTCGATGGGACAAGTTCTGGTCATGTAGCAAAGCTTGGTAGTGATGTGCAAAACTGTTTTGCTACCACATATGGCCAGATTCTTTTAGGGACAGCCATAGTTGGTATTTGTCATCGAGGGCAAATATTTAGAGCTAGGGCTCTGATAGACTCCGGGTCGGAAGCAACTTTTATTTCGGAAAAGTTGCAGGAAAAATTAAAATTGCCAACAGCAGCAATAACAGAAGGTATAGGGCCTACTAATGAATGGCGCTTAGGTCGCAATCGTAATTTACGTTTAAATGATAATGGTTACGTAAATATTGTAGATTTGATAACTGAATGTGGAACAATTCCCAAAAGCCAATTTGCCAACAAGAAAAAAGATAAGTGTTTTTTGTGTGGTTTTGTTTGTTGGAACTTTTCTAATTTGGTACCCTTTTTTTGTAGTGTCCTGAGCAACAGCCTTTTTTTGTGTGTTCTTCCCCCCGCTTACAGTCCATGGATTTAGCATATTTCTTTGTGAATTTTCTTAAAGTTTGTATAGATTTATGTGTTAATTATTTAAGTATCGTGAAGGCAACAACTCCTCAACAGATTAAACAGAAAGAGGATACAATTTGTCACATTTGCAAAGAATTTTATCTCTTGTAGATAGAGTAGCCGATCATTGTCACTTAACAGGTGAATATAAGGGACCGGCACATAACAAATGTAATTTAGAGCATCAAATAGCAAATTTTATTCCTATATTCTTTCATAATCTATCATCATATGATTGTCATTTGTCCGTACGAGAACTCTCTTCTATTGAAGGTGATATAAATGTAATTCCCTTAAACAAAGAAATATATGTATCTATGTCGAAAAAGATTCATGTAGATGAAAAAAATACTATAGAACCACGTTTTCTAGATTTTTGTCGGTTTATGCCATCAAGTTTAGAAAAACTATCAGGTTATTTGTCTGATAACGATCTGTTAACAGTAAAATCAATTAGTTAAACTCCCAATGAATTCAGTTTAATGAAACGTTAAGGTGTCTTTCCATATGGCTATCTAGAATCAGTCAACCGTATTGAAGAAACAGGACTACCACCCCGTTCATGTTTCTTTAATAAATTAACTAACGAGTCGTATAGTGTAGAGGATTATGAACATGCTCAAAGAGTTTGGAATACATTCAAATGTAAGACACTTTAGGGTTATCTCCTATTATATTTAAAAGTTGATGTCCTATTGCTTTGTGATGTATTTGAAAATTTCCGTAAGGTTTGTAAAAACATTTACAATTTAAACCCCTGTCAATATTATACCACACCCGATTTATCCTGGGATGTAATGTTGAAAACAACTGAAATTGAATTATAATTATTGTCAGATATCAACATGTACAATTTCGTTAAGCGGGTTATTAGGGGAGGTATTGTTCAATGAAGTCGCCGTGGTCTAGTAGGTAGTGTGTTGGCTTATTAGACGAAAAGCCAGGGTTCGAGCCCCAGGCCAGAGATCAAAATAAAATACAAAAAGTATTTCTTCGGCGACTTCCTCTCAGCAGATTTCTGGCAAAAACTCTGAGAGTAAATAAGAATTGCGATGAAAAGTTTCTCAAAAATCTGTTGTTCGGAGTCGACTTTAAACTGTAGGTCCCGCCACTCATGTATAAAATTAACACACACAACATAAGTGGTGTGAGAAACTAGGTCGTAATCCTGACTGAAGGGTTGTAATGACCTATTATGTATATGTAGCTAAAAAGGAAAATGTAAGTTGAAAATTTTTGGTTTCGATAACAATTAAGTACAAATTTAAATTTTCAGGAGCAATTCAACTAATAAAAAATTGAGATTTTGATAAAAAGAATGCGGGAAAATCCTTCCATAGCTGGTGATTACAGCTATGGTCCGTATTTGTAATAGATACAAATATTGTGCAAAGCAGCACATACATTTATTATTTTAATCGCTTTGCTTGGAGCATAGTACAGTTCTCTAGACCCAAGCAGACATCTCCACTTATTTTTGAGAACTCCATTTGTTCTCTCTATAATATTTCGGCATTTACTATGTATTTCATTAAATTTGATGAGGTTCAAAAACTGAACCAAAGCCAAGGTTCTAGTGGTTAACGAATGAATAAATTGTATTATCATCCTGTATGTATGAATAAAAATAAATATGTATATTCCAACCTAGCAGTCACATGTTACATCCAGTTTCTAAATATTCTTTCTCCAAAGCACTTCTAAATTTGCTCATATTCCAAACAAAGGAATCATGGCATGATCCAAGATATGTAGCGTCAATAAATCTGATCTTCATTTCATGGTCGCATATCTATAATTACAATTTAGTTTCTTTTATTGTGTTAACATGTGTGCCATCTATGCATCCAAAAATTCCTGGTATACTAAAATTACTAAAAAATGTTAAGCGGTGATACTTCTATGTGCTTGAGATGGATAACAAATCCTTGGTTTACATATTTGCGCTTCCATGACATCCAGAAATTCTGCAAGCACCTCGCTGAATGTTAATTGTGCTATCGCGGCATGATAGCCGCTCCTCACACCTTTTTGGTGCTCATCTTCAGCGAAAAACCGCAAACACGAACAAAGTTTAATACAGGTACAACTGTACTTTTCATTGGAACCGGTAGAGCATTTGTTAGAGTTTCCAAAAGATAACTAAACGCAGCTCTGTTGCTTAAAAAATCTAGACCCAAGAATTACACATGCCACAAAAACATAAAATTATTAATTGCGTACTTATTGTACACTCGACAATTCCAAAGGATTTGAATTATCCCGTAATGTTCTTCTTATACTTCTTTCTTTTAATTTTCTTTCATTTTCTTCTTCCAATCCCAATAACAAAAATGCACCAATTCTAAACATTTTTGTTATTTTTAAAACTTTAATTGTAGTTTTGACGACTTTATTTTCTTTTTTTTAACAGCAGTTTTATTTCGAACAAACACATATGATTCGAAGGGAAAAATAATTCACGTGACATTCACGATAGGAATGGGCGAAAAAATTTTCACATTTTTTCACGATAAGGGTCAATATCTTTAAGACAAATTTAAAATACAAACTAAGAAATTAATGTTTAAGAAGAAATTAATTAAAAGATACACCTCAAAGAAAGGATAAAGGAAATAAAAATAAAAAATAAAATAATATTTGAAAATAAAAAAGGAAACTGTTGCGAATGGTAGAAAAAATAAAATAATAATTTTGAAAATTTATTTATATGTATATGAACTAAAAAATATTTTGAAAATTTTTATATTGAGAAGAAATAAAAAAATTTATGTTCAATAAACTAATTTATTAGGAAAAACATATATAACAGTGTAAGGAAATAGGACAGTTTACAAGGAAAATAAACACAAAATGTCGAACCCCAACAGTTTAATTAGACCACTTGTACTACCCTCCACTGCCGTACAAGAAAATCAAGTTACATTTAAAATGAGGGAATTAGAGACAGAAATGTGTAGGATAGTGAGTGAATCTATTCGAGACCAGCTTGTTGCAAATAATAATAATTTTCAAGTTGACCAGGATCAGACTATCAATTCTGAACATAGGGCACAGATGAGTGACATAGACAGGGTACCGGTCGTGGTTAGGTGTTTGAGAGAGTTCGCCGGTCAACCGGGCGAATACAGTTCTTGGAGGAAATCTGTAGAGCGTATTCTCAATATCTATAATCATTTAAAAGGAACACCAAAATATTTTGGAATCCTAAGCATAATTAGAAACAAAATTGTTGGCAGTGCAGACGCTATATTCAATTCCAACAATACCCACTTAAATTGGGAAGTATATCCCGCTGCCTAACTCTGCATTATGCTGACGAAAGAGATGTTAGTACTCTTGAATATCACTTAACAACGTTAATCCAAGGAACTGAAACAGTTCAAGAATTTTAGCAAAAGGTATATAATCATTTATCCCTCATACTTAATAAAATTAGCGCTATGGATATAGGGCAAGAATCACTACACCTCTTAACTCAAACTTACAGGGATAAAGCCCTGGATACTTTCATTAGAGGATTAAAGGGTGATCTGCCTAGACTTTTGGCTATGAAAGAGCCAACAGACTTACCTAAAGCATTGCACTTGTGTCTCAAATTAGAAAATCAGAATTTCAGAACTAATTATGCTCATAATAGGAAATTCATATCCACTGCCTCGCGCAACCAATCTACATTTTATCCGGAATTAGCACACATTCCACCCCCACCTCGACCAAATAAGAGGCCAAATTATTTTCAAAAACGAGATCAATCTTCTCAAGATTTAAGGAATTACCAAAATCAAGGTGCCATTCCAAAATATAATCAAAACCACCAAAATAACTATTCACCACAAAGACCTTTCATTCCAAAACCACAGTCCAAGCCATAACCTATGGACGTAGATCAAAGTGTAAGGACTAGAAACATAAACTACATGAACAGACCAGCAAACAATGATCTTTTCGGAAAACGTCCACCGCCACAACATCCAGAAGCACGTAAACAGAGCAGAAATTTTCATTTGAAATCTCAAGCGGGTAATTTTATAAGAAAAGAAAGGTTGGATGATGAAACATTACACGACTATATAGAAGGACATAGAAATGACAAAACGGACTACGGTCATGACAGTATCGAAGAAATTCAATTTTTAGACTAAATTCGTGCACCCACCCATATTTTGAGTGTAGGATGGGAGTGGAAATATTTTAAAATTTTTAATAGATACAGGCTCAAACAAGAATTATATACGACCAAATCTTATAAAAAAATCCGATTCCGAACAAAGAAACTTTTTATGCACATTCAATTGCAGGAAAAGTAGAAATTCGATTTCATACCAACACTTTTCTATTTGGACGCACAGATGTACCAGTAAAATTGTATTTATTACCGGAATTAAAAATATTTCATGGCATTGTCGGAAACGATACTCTTAAAGACCTTAATGCTGTTATTCATACCAGACATAACTACATGAAGTTAGGAGAAGGAATGAAAGTTTTACTTAAAGATTTTTTAGCGGACAATATTAATATGACTACAATTCGAACTGATCACATGACGCAACTACAAAAGGACCTGCTGAAAGAATCTGTTTTAAAATACCCTAATCTTTTTTCAGCACAGGACTAAAAAACTGACGTACACCACTAAAATTGTAGGAGAAATACAGACGAGAACAGAAGACCCCAAAAAAAACAACAAAATTTGTTAGATTCATTAAATTTAGAGTGTTGTCAATAAATTTAGTGCAAAAAAGCTTAGAAAAGAGAACTAACTTTTTTTGATTTTTGGCCTATGGGGGAAACCAGTGTGCACCGGGAGGTGTTTTGATCCTCTCGGGAACTTGGAGTTTTCGATGGGACAAGTTCTGGTCATGTAGCAAAGCTTGGTAGTGATGTGCAAAACTGTTTTGCTACCACATATGGCCAGATTCTTTTAGGGACAGCCATAGTTGGTATTTGTCATCGAGGGCAAATATTTAGAGCTAGGGCTCTGATAGACTCCGGTTCGGAAGCAACTTTTATTTCGGAAAAGTTGCAGGAAAAATTAAAATTGCCAACAGCAGCAATAACAGAAGGTATAGGGCCTACTAATGAATGGCGCTTAGGTCGCAATCGTAATTTACGTTTAAATGATAATGGTTACGTAAATATTGTAGATTTGATAACTGAATGTGGAACAATTCCCAAAAGCCAATTTGCCAACAAGAAAAAAAGATAAGTGTTTTTTGTGTGGTTTTGTTTGTTGGAACTTTTCTAATTTGGTACCCTTTTTTTGTAGTGTCCTGAGCAACAGCCTTTTTTTGTGTGTTCTTCCCCCCGCTTACAGTCCATGGATTTAGCATATTTCTTTGTGAATTTTCTTAAAGTTTGTATAGATTTATGTGTTAATTATTTAAGTATCGTGAAGGCAACAACTCCTCAACAGATTAAACAGAAAGAGGATACAATTTGTCACATTTGCAAAGAATTTTATCTCTTGTAGATAGAGTAGCCGATCATTGTCACTTAACAGGTGAATATAAGGGACCGGCACATAACAAATGTAATTTAGAGCATCAAATAGCAAATTTTATTCCTATATTCTTTCATAATCTATCATCATATGATTGTCATTTGTCCGTACGAGAACTCTCTTCTATTGAAGGTGATATAAATATAATTCCCTTAAACAAAGAAATATATGTATCTATGTCGAAAAAGATTCATGTAGATGAAAAAAATACTATAGAACCACGTTTTCTAGATTTTTGTCGGTTTATGCCATCAAGTTTAGAAAAACTATCAGGTTATTTGTCTGATAACGATCTGTTAACAGTAAAATCAATTAGTCAAACTCCCAATGAATTCAGTTTAATGAAACGTTAAGGTGTCTTTCCATATGGCTATCTAGAATCAGTCAACCGTATTGAAGAAACAGGACTACCACCCCGTTCATGTTTCTTTAATAAATTAACTAACGAGTCGTATAGTGTAGAGGATTATGAACATGCTCAAAGAGTTTGGAATACATTCAAATGTAAGACACTTTAGGGTTATCTCCTATTATATTTAAAAGTTGATGTCCTATTGCGAAAATGTGCAAAAACCCGCGGCCTCAACATAATTTCATTTAAAGAGGGATGAAAAATCTACAATTTGATGTATAATAAATTGTCTGCCCACAACTTGTGTGGCCAAATAATTAAAATTCTACGTGAAAAATTAGTTTTTAAGAAACGTGTGTTTTGAAAAGGTCAAAAAAGTATTCTTCAGGGATTTTTTAATGGGCTTAAATTTTTGTAACTTTTATCATTTAATTTGGTAGAAAACAAGTTAAAATTTAATTTTTGTTGGGTTTTTGGAGGCTTCTGCCACAATAACGAAATTTTTTTTAATAAACTTAAGTATTTTTGTGGGACTATGCGACCACAATATATGCAATATAAACATACCTCCACTTTCAAATGACGCAAATATTAAATCTCGCAAAAAAAACAACAAAATTTGTTAGATTCATTAAATTTAGAGTGTTGTCAATAAATTTAGTGCAAAAAAGCTTAGAAAAGAGAACTAACTTTTTTTGATTTTTGGCCTATGGGGGAAACCAGTGTGCACCGGGAGGTGTTTTGATCCTCTCGGGAACTTGGAGTTTTCGATGGGACAAGTTCTGGTCATGTAGCAAAGCTTGGTAGTGATGTGCAAAACTGTTTTGCTACCACATATGGCCAGATTCTTTTAGGGACAGCCATAGTTGGTATTTGTCATCGAGGGCAAATATTTAGAGCTAGGGCTCTGATAGACTCCGGGTCGGAAGCAACTTTTATTTCGGAAAAGTTGCAGGAAAAATTAAAATTGCCAACAGCAGCAATAACAGAAGGTATAGGGCCTACTAATGAATGGCGCTTAGGTCGCAATCGTAATTTACGTTTAAATGATAATGGTTACGTAAATATTGTAGATTTGATAACTGAATGTGGAACAATTCCCAAAAGCCAATTTGCCAACAAGAAAAAAGATAAGTGTTTTTTGTGTGGTTTTGTTTGTTGGAACTTTTCTAATTTGGTACCCTTTTTTTGTAGTGTCCTGAGCAACAGCCTTTTTTTTGTGTGTTCTTCCCCCCGCTTACAGTCCATGGATTTAGCATATTTCTTTGTGAATTTTCTTAAAGTTTGTATAGATTTATGTGTTAATTATTTAAGTATCGTGAAGGCAACAACTCCTCAACAGATTAAACAGAAAGAGGATACAATTTGTCACATTTGCAAAGAATTTTATCTCTTGTAGATAGAGTAGCCGATCATTGTCACTTAACAGGTGAATATAAGGGACCGGCACATAACAAATGTAATTTAGAGCATCAAATAGCAAATTTTATTCCTATATTCTTTCATAATCTATCATCATATGATTGTCATTTGTCCGTACGAGAACTCTCTTCTATTGAAGGTGATATAAATGTAATTCCCTTAAACAAAGAAATATATGTATCTATGTCGAAAAAGATTCATGTAGATGAAAAAAATACTATAGAACCACGTTTTCTAGATTTTTGTCGGTTTATGCCATCAAGTTTAGAAAAACTATCAGGTTATTTGTCTGATAACGATCTGTTAACAGTAAAATCAATTAGTCAAACTCCCAATGAATTCAGTTTAATGAAACGTTAAGGTGTCTTTCCATATGGCTATCTAGAATCAGTCAACCGTATTGAAGAAACAGGACTACCACCCCGTTCATGTTTCTTTAATAAATTAACTAACGAGTCGTATAGTGTAGAGGATTATGAACATGCTCAAAGAGTTTGGAATACATTCAAATGTAAGACACTTTAGGGTTATCTCCTATTATATTTAAAAGTTGATGTCCTATTGCTTTGTGATGTATTTGAAAATTTCCGTAAGGTTTGTAAAAACATTTACAATTTAAACCCCTGTCAATATTATACCACACCCGATTTATCCTGGGATGTAATGTTGAAAACAACTGAAATTGAATTATAATTATTGTCAGATATCAACATGTACAATTTCGTTAAGCGGGTTATTAGGGGAGGTATTGTTCAATGAAGTCGCCGTGGTCTAGTAGGTAGTGTGTTGGCTTATTAGACGAAAAGCCAGGGTTCGAGCCCCAGGCCAGAGATCAAAATAAAATACAAAAAGTATTTCTTCGGCGACTTCCTCTCAGCAGATTTCTGGCAAAAACTCTGAGAGTAAATAAGAATTGCGATGAAAAGTTTCTCAAAAATCTGTTGTTCGGAGTCGACTTTAAACTGTAGGTCCCGCCACTCATGTATAAAATTAACACACACAACATAAGTGGTGTGAGAAACTAGGTCGTAATCCTGACTGAAGGGTTGTAATGACCTATTATGTATATGTAGCTAAAAAGGAAAATGTAAGTTGAAAATTTTTGGTTTCGATAACAATTAAGTACAAATTTAAATTTTCAGGAGCAATTCAACTAATAAAAAATTGAGATTTTGATAAAAAGAATGCGGGAAAATCCTTCCATAGCTGGTGATTACAGCTATGGTCCGTATTTGTAATAGATACAAATATTGTGCAAAGCAGCACATACATTTATTATTTTAATCGCTTTGCTTGGAGCATAGTACAGTTCTCTAGACCCAAGCAGACATCTCCACTTATTTTTGAGAACTCCATTTGTTCTCTCTATAATATTTCGGCATTTACTATGTATTTCATTAAATTTGATGAGGTTCAAAAACTGAACCAAAGCCAAGGTTCTAGTGGTTAACGAATGAATAAATTGTATTATCATCCTGTATGTATGAATAAAAATAAATATGTATATTCCAACCTAGCAGTCACATGTTACATCCAGTTTCTAAATATTCTTTCTCCAAAGCACTTCTAAATTTGCTCATATTCCAAACAAAGGAATCATGGCATGATCCAAGATATGTAGCGTCAATAAATCTGATCTTCATTTCATGGTCGCATATCTATAATTACAATTTAGTTTCTTTTATTGTGTTAACATGTGTGCCATCTATGCATCCAAAAATTCCTGGTATACTAAAATTACTAAAAAATGTTAAGCGGTGATACTTCTATGTGCTTGAGATGGATAACAAATCCTTGGTTTACATATTTGCGCTTCCATGACATCCAGAAATTCTGCAAGCACCTCGCTGAATGTTAATTGTGCTATCGCGGCATGATAGCCGCTCCTCACACCTTTTTGGTGCTCATCTTCAGCGAAAAACCGCAAACACGAACAAAGTTTAATACAGGTACAACTGTACTTTTCATTGGAACCGGTAGAGCATTTGTTAGAGTTTCCAAAAGATAACTAAACGCAGCTCTGTTGCTTAAAAAATCTAGACCCAAGAATTACACATGCCACAAAAACATAAAATTATTAATTGCGTACTTATTGTACACTCGACAATTCCAAAGGATTTGAATTATCCCGTAATGTTCTTCTTATACTTCTTTCTTTTAATTTTCTTTCATTTTCTTCTTCCAATCCCAATAACAAAAATGCACCAATTCTAAACATTTTTGTTATTTTTAAAACTTTAATTGTAGTTTTGACGACTTTATTTTCTTTTTTTTAACAGCAGTTTTATTTCGAACAAACACATATGATTCGAAGGGAAAAATAATTCACGTGACATTCACGATAGGAATGGGCGAAAAAATTTTCACATTTTTTCACGATAAGGGTCAATATCTTTAAGACAAATTTAAAATACAAACTAAGAAATTAATGTTTAAGAAGAAATTAATTAAAAGATACACCTCAAAGAAAGGATAAAGGAAATAAAAATAAAAAATAAAATAATATTTGAAAATAAAAAAGGAAACTGTTGCGAATGGTAGAAAAAATAAAATAATAATTTTGAAAATTTATTTATATGTATATGAACTAAAAAATATTTTGAAAATTTTTATATTGAGAAGAAATAAAAAAATTTATGTTCAATAAACTAATTTATTAGGAAAAACATATATAACAGTGTAAGGAAATAGGACAGTTTACAAGGAAAATAAACACAAAATGTCGAACCCCAACAGTTTAATTAGACCACTTGTACTACCCTCCACTGCCGTACAAGAAAATCAAGTTACATTTAAAATGAGGGAATTAGAGACAGAAATGTGTAGGATAGTGAGTGAATCTATTCGAGACCAGCTTGTTGCAAATAATAATAATTTTCAAGTTGACCAGGATCAGACTATCAATTCTGAACATAGGGCACAGATGAGTGACATAGACAGGGTACCGGTCGTGGTTAGGTGTTTGAGAGAGTTCGCCGGTCAACCGGGCGAATACAGTTCTTGGAGGAAATCTGTAGAGCGTATTCTCAATATCTATAATCATTTAAAAGGAACACCAAAATATTTTGGAATCCTAAGCATAATTAGAAACAAAATTGTTGGCAGTGCAGACGCTATATTCGATTCCAACAATACCCACTTAAATTGGGAAGTATATCCCGCTGCCTAACTCTGCATTATGCTGACGAAAGAGATGTTAGTACTCTTGAATATCACTTAACAACGTTAATCCAAGGAACTGAAACAGTTCAAGAATTTTAGCAAAAGGTATATAATCATTTATCCCTCATACTTAATAAAATTAGCGCTATGGATATAGGGCAAGAATCACTACACCTCTTAACTCAAACTTACAGGGATAAAGCCCTGGATACTTTCATTAGAGGATTAAAGGGTGATCTGCCTAGACTTTTGGCTATGAAAGAGCCAACAGACTTACCTAAAGCATTGCACTTGTGTCTCAAATTAGAAAATCAGAATTTCAGAACTAATTATGCTCATAATAGGAAATTCATATCCACTGCCTCGCGCAACCAATCTACATTTTATCCGGAATTAGCACACATTCCACCCCCACCTCGACCAAATAAGAGGCCAAATTATTTTCAAAAACGAGATCAATCTTCTCAAGATTTAAGGAATTACCAAAATCAAGGTGCCATTCCAAAATATAATCAAAACCACCAAAATAACTATTCACCACAAAGACCTTTCATTCCAAAACCACAGTCCAAGCCATAACCTATGGACGTAGATCAAAGTGTAAGGACTAGAAACATAAACTACATGAACAGACCAGCAAACAATGATCTTTTCGGAAAACGTCCACCGTCACAACATCCAGAAGCACGTAAACAGAGCAGAAATTTTCATTTGAAATCTCAAGCGGGTAATTTTATAAGAAAAGAAAGGTTGGATGATGAAACATTACACGACTATATAGAAGGACATAGAAATGACAAAACGGACTACGGTCATGACAGTATCGAAGAAATTCAATTTTTAGACTAAATTCGTGCACCCACCCATATTTTGAGTGTAGGATGGGAGTGGAAATATTTTAAAATTTTTAATAGATACAGGCTCAAACAAGAATTATATACGACCAAATCTTATAAAAAAATCCGATTCCGAACAAAGAAACTTTTTATGCACATTCAATTGCAGGAAAAGTAGAAATTCGATTTCATACCAACACTTTTCTATTTGGACGCACAGATGTACCAGTAAAATTGTATTTATTACCGGAATTAAAAATATTTCATGGCATTGTCGGAAACGATACTCTTAAAGACCTTAATGCTGTTATTCATACCAGACATAACTACATGAAGTTAGGAGAAGGAATGAAAGTTTTACTTAAAGATTTTTTAGCGGACAATATTAATATGACTACAATTCGAACTGATCACATGACGCAACTACAAAAGGACCTGCTGAAAGAATCTGTTTTAAAATACCCTAATCTTTTTTCAGCACAGGACTAAAAAACTGACGTACACCACTAAAATTGTAGGAGAAATACAGACGAGAACAGAAGACCCCAAAAAAAACAACAAAATTTGTTAGATTCATTAAATTTAGAGTGTTGTCAATAAATTTAGTGCAAAAAAGCTTAGAAAAGAGAACTAACTTTTTTTGATTTTTGGCCTATGGGGGAAACCAGTGTGCACCGGGAGGTGTTTTGATCCTCTCGGGAACTTGGAGTTTTCGATGGGACAAGTTCTGGTCATGTAGCAAAGCTTGGTAGTGATGTGCAAAACTGTTTTGCTACCACATATGGCCAGATTCTTTTAGGGACAGCCATAGTTGGTATTTGTCATCGAGGGCAAATATTTAGAGCTAGGGCTCTGATAGACTCCGGGTCGGAAGCAACTTTTATTTCGGAAAAGTTGCAGGAAAAATTAAAATTGCCAACAGCAGCAATAACAGAAGGTATAGGGCCTACTAATGAATGGCGCTCAGGTCGCAATCGTAATTTACGTTTAAATGATAATGGTTACGTAAATATTGTAGATTTGATAACTGAATGTGGAACAATTCCCAAAAGCCAATTTGCCAACAAGAAAAAAGATAAGTGTTTTTTGTGTGGTTTTGTTTGTTGGAACTTTTCTAATTTGGTACCCTTTTTTTGTAGTGTCCTGAGCAACAGCCTTTTTTTGTGTGTTCTTCCCCCCGCTTACAGTCCATGGATTTAGCATATTTCTTTGTGAATTTTCTTAAAGTTTGTATAGATTTATGTGTTAATTATTTAAGTATCGTGAAGGCAACAACTCCTCAACAGATTAAACAGAAAGAGGATACAATTTGTCACATTTGCAAAGAATTTTATCTCTTGTAGATAGAGTAGCCGATCATTGTCACTTAACAGGTGAATATAAGGGACCGGCACATAACAAATGTAATTTAGAGCATCAAATAGCAAATTTTATTCCTATATTCTTTCATAATCTATCATCATATGATTGTCATTTGTCCGTACGAGAACTCTCTTCTATTGAAGGTGATATAAATGTAATTCCCTTAAACAAAGAAATATATGTATCTATGTCGAAAAAGATTCATGTAGATGAAAAAAATACTATAGAACCACGTTTTCTAGATTTTTGTCGGTTTATGCCATCAAGTTTAGAAAAACTATCAGGTTATTTGTCTGATAACGATCTGTTAACAGTAAAATCAATTAGTCAAACTCCCAATGAATTCAGTTTAATGAAACGTTAAGGTGTCTTTCCATATGGCTATCTAGAATCAGTCAACCGTATTGAAGAAACAGGACTACCACCCCGTTCATGTTTCTTTAATAAATTAACTAACGAGTCGTATAGTGTAGAGGATTATGAACATGCTCAAAGAGTTTGGAATACATTCAAATGTAAGACACTTTAGGGTTATCTCCTATTATATTTAAAAGTTGATGTCCTATTGCTTTGTGATGTATTTGAAAATTTCCGTAAGGTTTGTAAAAACATTTACAATTTAAACCCCTGTCAATATTATACCACACCCGATTTATCCTGGGATGTAATGTTGAAAACAACTGAAATTGAATTATAATTATTGTCAGATATCAACATGTACAATTTCGTTAAGCGGGTTATTAGGGGAGGTATTGTTCAATGAAGTCGCCGTGGTCTAGTAGGTAGTGTGTTGGCTTATTAGACGAAAAGCCAGGGTTCGAGCCCCAGGCCAGAGATCAAAATAAAATACAAAAAGTATTTCTTCGGCGACTTCCTCTCAGCAGATTTCTGGCAAAAACTCTGAGAGTAAATAAGAATTGCGATGAAAAGTTTCTCAAAAATCTGTTGTTCGGAGTCGACTTTAAACTGTAGGTCCCGCCACTCATGTATAAAATTAACACACACAACATAAGTGGTGTGAGAAACTAGGTCGTAATCCTGACTGAAGGGTTGTAATGACCTATTATGTATATGTAGCTAAAAAGGAAAATGTAAGTTGAAAATTTTTGGTTTCGATAACAATTAAGTACAAATTTAAATTTTCAGGAGCAATTCAACTAATAAAAAATTGAGATTTTGATAAAAAGAATGCGGGAAAATCCTTCCATAGCTGGTGATTACAGCTATGGTCCGTATTTGTAATAGATACAAATATTGTGCAAAGCAGCACATACATTTATTATTTTAATCGCTTTGCTTGGAGCATAGTACAGTTCTCTAGACCCAAGCAGACATCTCCACTTATTTTTGAGAACTCCATTTGTTCTCTCTATAATATTTCGGCATTTACTATGTATTTCATTAAATTTGATGAGGTTCAAAAACTGAACCAAAGCCAAGGTTCTAGTGGTTAACGAATGAATAAATTGTATTATCATCCTGTATGTATGAATAAAAATAAATATGTATATTCCAACCTAGCAGTCACATGTTACATCCAGTTTCTAAATATTCTTTCTCCAAAGCACTTCTAAATTTGCTCATATTCCAAACAAAGGAATCATGGCATGATCCAAGATATGTAGCGTCAATAAATCTGATCTTCATTTCATGGTCGCATATCTATAATTACAATTTAGTTTCTTTTATTGTGTTAACATGTGTGCCATCTATGCATCCAAAAATTCCTGGTATACTAAAATTACTAAAAAATGTTAAGCGGTGATACTTCTATGTGCTTGAGATGGATAACAAATCCTTGGTTTACATATTTGCGCTTCCATGACATCCAGAAATTCTGCAAGCACCTCGCTGAATGTTAATTGTGCTATTGTTTTGGTGCTCATCTTCAGCGAAAAACCGCAAACACGAACAAAGTTTAATACAGGTACAACTGTACTTTTCATTGGAACCGGTAGAGCATTTGTTAGAGTTTCCAAAAGATAACTAAACGCAGCTCTGTTGCTTAAAAAATCTAGACCCAAGAATTACACATGCCACAAAAACATAAAATTATTAATTGCGTACTTATTGTACACTCGACAATTCCAAAGGATTTGAATTATCCCGTAATGTTCTTCTTATACTTCTTTCTTTTAATTTTCTTTCATTTTCTTCTTCCAATCCCAATAACAAAAATGCACCAATTCTAAACATTTTTGTTATTTTTAAAACTTTAATTGTAGTTTTGACGACTTTATTTTCTTTTTTTTAACAGCAGTTTTATTTCGAACAAACACATATGATTCGAAGGGAAAAATAATTCACGTGACATTCACGATAGGAATGGGCGAAAAAATTTTCACATTTTTTCACGATAAGGGTCAATATCTTTAAGACAAATTTAAAATACAAACTAAGAAATTAATGTTTAAGAAGAAATTAATTAAAAGATACACCTCAAAGAAAGGATAAAGGAAATAAAAATAAAAAATAAAATAATATTTGAAAATAAAAAAGGAAACTGTTGCGAATGGTAGAAAAAATAAAATAATAATTTTGAAAATTTATTTATATGTATATGAACTAAAAAATATTTTGAAAATTTTTATATTGAGAAGAAATAAAAAAATTTATGTTCAATAAACTAATTTATTAGGAAAAACATATATAACAGTGTAAGGAAATAGGACAGTTTACAAGGAAAATAAACACAAAATGTCGAACCCCAACAGTTTAATTAGACCACTTGTACTACCCTCCACTGCCGTACAAGAAAATCAAGTTACATTTAAAATGAGGGAATTAGAGACAGAAATGTGTAGGATAGTGAGTGAATCTATTCGAGACCAGCTTGTTGCAAATAATAATAATTTTCAAGTTGACCAGGATCAGACTATCAATTCTGAACATAGGGCACAGATGAGTGACATAGACAGGGTACCGGTCGTGGTTAGGTGTTTGAGAGAGTTCGCCGGTCAACCGGGCGAATACAGTTCTTGGAGGAAATCTGTAGAGCGTATTCTCAATATCTATAATCATTTAAAAGGAACACCAAAATATTTTGGAATCCTAAGCATAATTAGAAACAAAATTGTTGGCAGTGCAGACGCTATATTCGATTCCAACAATACCCACTTAAATTGGGAAGTATATCCCGCTGCCTAACTCTGCATTATGCTGACGAAAGAGATGTTAGTACTCTTGAATATCATTTAACAACGTTAATCCAAGGAACTGAAACAGTTCAAGAATTTTAGCAAAAGGTATATAATCATTTATCCCTCATACTTAATAAAATTAGCGCTATGGATATAGGGCAAGAATCACTACACCTCTTAACTCAAACTTACAGGGATAAAGCCCTGGATACTTTCATTAGAGGATTAAAGGGTGATCTGCCTAGACTTTTGGCTATGAAAGAGCCAACAGACTTACCTAAAGCATTGCACTTGTGTCTCAAATTAGAAAATCAGAATTTCAGAACTAATTATGCTCATAATAGGAAATTCATATCCACTGCCTCGCGCAACCAATCTACATTTTATCCGGAATTAGCACACATTCCACCCCCACCTCGACCAAATAAGAGGCCAAATTATTTTCAAAAACGAGATCAATCTTCTCAAGATTTAAGGAATTACCAAAATCAAGGTGCCATTCCAAAATATAATCAAAACCACCAAAATAACTATTCACCACAAAGACCTTTCATTCCAAAACCACAGTCCAAGCCATAACCTATGGACGTAGATCAAAGTGTAAGGACTAGAAACATAAACTACATGAACAGACCAGCAAACAATGATCTTTTCGGAAAACGTCCACCGTCACAACATCCAGAAGCACGTAAACAGAGCAGAAATTTTCATTTGAAATCTCAAGCGGGTAATTTTATAAGAAAAGAAAGGTTGGATGATGAAACATTACACGACTATATAGAAGGACATAGAAATGACAAAACGGACTACGGTCATGACAGTATCGAAGAAATTCAATTTTTAGACTAAATTCGTGCACCCACCCATATTTTGAGTGTAGGATGGGAGTGGAAATATTTTAAAATTTTTAATAGATACAGGCTCAAACAAGAATTATATACGACCAAATCTTATAAAAAAATCCGATTCCGAACAAAGAAACTTTTTATGCACATTCAATTGCAGGAAAAGTAGAAATTCGATTTCATACCAACACTTTTCTATTTGGACGCACAGATGTACCAGTAAAATTGTATTTATTACCGGAATTAAAAATATTTCATGGCATTGTCGGAAACGATACTCTTAAAGACCTTAATGCTGTTATTCATACCAGACATAACTACATGAAGTTAGGAGAAGGAATGAAAGTTTTACTTAAAGATTTTTTAGCGGACAATATTAATATGACTACAATTCGAACTGATCATATGACGCAACTACAAAAGGACCTGCTGAAAGAATCTGTTTTAAAATACCCTAATCTTTTTTCAACACAGGAAAAATTCAATTTTTAGACTAAATTCGTGCACCCACCCATATTTTGAGTGTAGGATGGGAGTGGAAATATTTTAAAATTTTTAATAGATACAGGCTCAAACAAGAATTATATACGACCAAATCTTATAAAAAAATCCGATTCCGAACAAAGAAACTTTTTATGCACATTCAATTGCAGGAAAAGTAGAAATTCGATTTCATACCAACACTTTTCTATTTGGACGCACAGATGTACCAGTAAAATTGTATTTATTACCGGAATTAAAAATATTTCATGGCATTGTCGGAAACGATACTCTTAAAGACCTTAATGCTGTTATTCATACCAGACATAACTACATGAAGTTAGGAGAAGGAATGAAAGTTTTACTTAAAGATTTTTTAGCGGACAATATTAATATGACTACAATTCGAACTGATCACATGACGCAACTACAAAAGGACCTGCTGAAAGAATCTGTTTTAAAATACCCTAATCTTTTTTCAGCACAGGACTAAAAAACTGACGTACACCACTAAAATTGTAGGAGAAATACAGACGAGAACAGAAGACCCCATATATTCTAAAACATATCCTTATCCAATGAGTTTAAAAAAAGAAATCGAGACTCAGGTAAAAACCCTGTTAGAAGATGGTATTATTAGGCCATCGAAATCCCCATACAATTCCGCTGCGTGGATTGTTCCCAAAAAAAATGGACGCAAGTGAACAGAAAAAGTTTAGAATGGTCATAGATTACCGAAAGTTAAACGCTATTGCTATCGCAGATAAATATCCCTTTCCAGAAATTAATGAAGTACTTCCTCAGTTAGGAAGAAGCAAATATTTTAGTTTTAAATTAAAAAAGTGGTTTTCACCAAATACCTTTGAAAACCAAAGACAGAGAAAACTGCATTTTCTATCAACAATGGTAAATACGAGTTCACTCGGTTACCATTCGGACTAAATAATGCACCAGCGATATTTCAACGTGAGCTGGATGACATTTTACGTTCCCATATAGGTGTTACATCTACATATATAGATGACATAATTATTTTTAGTCCAAACGAGAATCAGCATATCAGGGATATTACAGAAATATTTCATACTGTTACGTTTTTACCTTTTTAAAAACGTTTAAATATGAGTTCGTTAATTGCAAACCAAGTAAAAACAAATATGTGTATAGTTTTTCTTAAACTCTCTTTATTATTCACACTACGTTTGTGCTACAGTTCACACTTTACGATACAACAATAATAATCTGTTTATTCACTTTACTAGTTAACATAAGTATTCACTGGATCTTTACAACCACGACTTATTTTGTTCACACGCAACTTCACACAAGGCTGACTGAATTCTTACTGACTGCTGCCTGCTTTGTCCAGCCCTTTTATAGTCCGACACAACCAGTCTAACGAACATTCTTGAAGTGGAATGTTCGTGATCTCGCCTTCTCGAGAGCTCTATTGCTAATACATTGTTGTTTGTGTACTTTGCTTATGTTGTCTATCGCCTTTCGTCACATACATGTTGTTGTTGGTACCAGGTGCAACCAAGTTCGTTGTACATATGTGTGTGTGCAGCTTGAGATAATCAACACGTTCATTGTGTTCTTAGTGTTAGTGTGTATTTGTATCGTGTGGCTTTTGTTTATCGTTTTTGTTGTTAAACGATATGAGGTCGATTCGATTTTCGTAACACTGCCGCCCACTTAAGCCTGTTCGTCCCGAATAGGCTCATTGTCTCTTTTCCCATATTTTGCCAGTCGCTCTATGTGTACGACCTTCATTTTTGTTCGGGGGCTGTTAGCTTTCTGTATCCTGTACACGACATCGTTTAACCGTTTAATTATTTTATACGGTCGATCCCAGCTGGTTTGTAGCTTGGGAGATAATCCCTTCTTCCGCTTTGAGTTGTATAGTAGAACCATTTGTCCCTCATGAAAGCCCTCCGTGTTTGCTGCTCTATCATACCTGACTTTCGTTCTATCACTGACCATTTTTATACGGGTGCGCACAAACTCATGAAGTTCATTCAGGCTTTCTTCTTTTCCAGCGTATGTGGCATCCCCCTCTGTGGCAGGCTTAACACCAAACTCTAAGTCACCGGGCAGCTTTATTTCAGTCCCAAAGATAACCTTGGCGGGTGATCTAGATGTTGAATCATGGACTGCAGATCGTTACGCCAGTAGAAATCTCGGAATGTGTTCGTCCCAGTCCTTCTGTTGCTCGCTCACTACTTTTCGCAAGTATTCCTCCAGGGTTCGGTTAAATCGCTGACTGCGGGTACAGCCACGTCGTTCGAGTCTTCTTAATACCGTATACTTCACACATTTCCGGGAACACAGCCGACTCGAAGTTTCTGCCTTGATCGGAATGCAGTTATATTGGAACCCCATAGCGGCATACCCAGTTGTTCACAAAAACGTTTACTATTGTGTTCGCCTCTTGATTGGGTATGGCATAAACTTCCGGCCATTTGCTGAAGTAGTCCATCACAACGAGAACATATCGGTTTCCGGCATTGCTGACTGGAAAAGGGCCTGCTACGTCCATCGCTATCAGCTCGAAATGTGCGCCTGAGTTATATTGTTGCAGCTGACCTCGAGTTCTTCTTACTGGACCTTTAGCTGCAATACACTGGGTACAGTTTGCTATCCAGTCCGTTACTGCTTGCTGAAATCCAACCCAATAAAAACGTTGTTTTAGCCTTTCCAGCGTCTTGGTCACTCCAAGATGTCCTCCGCTGGCTCCATTATGGAACTCCTTTAACACTTCTTTCATTTTGATGGAAGGCACTACCAATAGGTTGGATGAGGTCTTGCCGTCAGCGCTTTCCCAAAGTCGATATAGGCACCCATTTATAATCTTTAAGCTGTCCCATAGTGCCCAATAAGCTTTTGTGAGAGGACCTTCTGCGGATATCTCATTTCTTGTAGGTCGTTTGTCCTCCTCCTTCGCTGCTATTACCTTCGCCAATATTGGGTCACTCCTTTGTGCTTGGGACCAGTCTTCGTTGGCTTCAATCCGCGTTAGCCGGATATCGACGATGTATTCCTTTTTCTCAGCTTTCACGCAATGTTTACACTCCAAATTACAAGGTCGGCGTGAAAGAGCGTCAGCATTTCCATGTTTTATGCCCCTTCGGTGTTCAATGCTGAAGTCGTAAGTCTGGAGGCGTTCAATCCAACGTGCTAACTGTCCTTCGGGGTTCTTGAATTGTAGCAGCCATCTCAGTGCGGAGTGATCAGTCCTTAGCAGAAAATTTTGGACATACAGGTACTTATGGTAATGTTTGATGCACTCCAGCACTGCCAGTAGCTCTCGTCGGGTTACACAATAATTCCGTTCAGGCTTTGACAAAGTGCGACTCTATTAGCCTACGACTTTCTCTGTTCCATTGACCACTTGGGGAAGTACACCACCAATACCATATCCGTTAGCATCACTGTCTAAGATGAATTTTTCTATTGGGACTGGATACGCCAAAACTGGTGCAGCGCATAATAGGTCTTTTAGTGTCTGGAACGCCTTTTCTTGTGACTCACCCCATTGATACGCCTTTACGCCACGCTGGCAAAGTTAGGCAAAAAGCGTCTGTAATATGTGCATAGTCCCAAAAAGGTGGGTAGTTTATGAAGATTCTGGGGACGAGGCCAGTCCTTTACTGCTCGTATTTTATCTTCATCCGTGGATATGCCTTCTGCTGTGACAAGATGCCCCAAATATTTCACCTGCTTTGGAAAAATTCACATTTCTTTACGCTTAATTTTAGTCCAGCTGTTGTTATTCGTTGCAGAACTTCTCCCAGGTTCTTGAGGTATTCGTCAAAAGTTCTGCCCATCACTATTATGTCGTCGAGATACACCAGGCAAGTCTTCCAATACAGTCCCTTTAGCACACGTTCCATAAGCCGCTCAAATGTGGCCGGAGTATTACAGAGTCCAAATGGCATAACTTTAAACTGCCATAAGCCGCCGTTCGCACTGAATGCGATTTTCTCTTTGTCCTTGTCTGCAATCTCCACCTGCCAATACCAGCTTTTTAGATCCAATGTAGAGAACCACTTCGTTCCGGCTAGCGTGTCGAGTGTGTCGTCAATTCTTGGTAACTGGTAACTATCTTTTTGGTGACATCATTCAGCTTTCCGTAGTCTACGCAGAATCTTGTACTGCCATCTTTCTTTTTGACTAAGACTACAGGTGAGCTCCACGGACCCGATGATGGTTCGATAACACCGCTTCTCCTCGTTTCGTCGATTAACTCCTTAACCTCATTACGCTTCGCCAGTGGTATGCTTCTGGGCGCCTGTTTTATCGGTCTCGCTTCGCCCGTATCAATTTCATGCTTGACCACAGCTGTTCTTCCTTGTCTTCTATTGTTCGTGTTTTTCTCTGCAGCTGCTAAACCTGCTATCCATTTCTCCACATTTTCACCAAATTCCTTTCGATCCTTGGCTGACATTTCGGCAGGTTGCGGCGTTTGTTCGCTGTTTATTACCGCCTCTACTAGAACACATTGGCCCACCTCTGAGTTTTTACAGATGACTCTTTCATGGCCTGATAGATTTAGCACTCTCACCGGGACTATTCTCTGTTCTGTGGATTTGACGAGGGCCTTTGCTGATATTAAATCCGTCCGTATTTCTGCTGGTTCCACAACCCTCAAGCGGTTTTCCTCACAGTCTCCCTCTATACGCGCCCATATCAATGATTCACTCTGAGGAAATAACTTTTGTTGCTCGGCAGCAACTATCCTTCTGGCGTGCACTTGATGGTTGTATCCGACGTCAAGAGGTATCTCCACGTTTCGCCAACTCATTATCTGCTGCCCCATATTCAAATTGATACCGTGAGCTATCATAAAGTCGGCACCAATGATAACCTCGTCCACAATATCGGCAACAATAAAGACGTGACTTACACTAATGTTGGCTATGGTCACCTGCGCCCCTGTTTTTCCGTGGACGGTGGCCGATTCTGCAGTAGCTGTCCGAAGTCTTACATTACTAAGTGCCTCACACTTTCCCTTCACTACATCTGGTCTGATGATAGACTGCGTCGCATCGGTGTCTAAAGTGAAGATATGTTGTCTGCCATTTATGTACCCGCACGCCAAGGTTGTTGTTGTTTTGTTGCATCATTGATACTGAGACTGTGGGACCCTCGCTTGTGGGAGCCAGCACTGGCCCCTCAGTGCTAGCTCGTTTTAGTTTAACGGGGACTCTTGTGAAGATGGTTGGTAGTTCGCCCGTTTCTTATTCCTTAATGGTGAAGCGGATCTTGATCTCTTACGTGGCGCTTTGCAGTTTCATTGGAAATGATCACTCTTTCCACAATTGAAGCATTTAAGTTTAGCCCTTTGTCCGTTTTCTTCCAAAGCTTGCTTCACCATCTCCTTAACTTTAGTTAAAAGGCATTCGTCTTTCTCCACTACTTCCATTTTTCGCACTTTGTTAACTGGTGGTCTTGAAATTGTGCGAGCGGTCTCTTGGGCTAGTGCGAAGGCCACGGTCGCTGCACAGGTTGTCTTCTGCGTAGAACATACCGCTAGTTTAATGTCAGGGTCGCGTATACCATTCACAAACGCCTCGGTCTTAATGTTGTCTATCAGCGGGTGGTTTTTTCCGGGGTATGTTAGCTGCACTAATTTCTCGACTTCCATTGCAAAGGCCTGAAGTGTCTCATTAGCCTTTTGCGCCCGGCACCTTAATTACATGCGGTACAATTCTCGTTCGTGCTCATCGCCGAATTTACGCTGTAACGCCACCATTAACTCGTTGTAGTTGTTCCAGCAGCTGGCTGGTATGGTTTCTAGGATCTCAGCTGCAACACCTTTTAGCGCCAAAATTAGTTCCAGTTTCTGCTGGCTACTGTCTCGAACTGGAACCTGTATACTGATAGGGAGAGCTACCATCAAAGAAAGGTGGTTTTATCCTGCCAGTTGCTTCTGGTACGACTCGCACTGGTTCCGGTCGCTGGCTGTGGAGGTTGTTGATCTTTTCCTCCATCATCACGAGTTTTCCGTCGACTGTCTTTCCCAAATCGTTCACTTTCGTGTCAACGGTCTTTTCTAAATTATTCACCTTTGTGTCAACTGTCTTTTCTAAATTGTTCACCTTTGTGTCAACTGTCTTTTTTAAATTTGACACTCTTTCCTCGACACCAGTGATTCTTTTGCTAACCGACTCATGTATTTCCTCCAGCTTCCCTGTTGTCGCTTCGAGCTCCTTTTCAATTTTTGACAAAATTGCTGCTTGCAGTTTATGATTTTCAGCTCTAGAAGCTTCAAATAGTTTCTGGTTTTCGGCTCTAGAAGCTTCTTGCACTTCAGCTAGAAGTTTTTGATTTTCGGTTCTAGAAGATTCTTGCACTTCAGCCAGAAGTTTTTGGTTTTCGGTTCTAGAAGCTTCTCGTACATCAGCAAATAGCTTTTGATTCTCAGCTCTAGAAGCTTCTTGTGTATCCGTTAATACTTGCATCTTTTCCATCATAGCGGCTAGCAATGAATTTATGTCGATACCGCTAAGAGTTTCAGGGGCATTTACCTCTCGTTCCTCTTCATCCTCGAACTCGTGAGAATCGATGTCAATGCCCTGAAGCTGCAGTTGTTCCCTTAATCGCCTTTGCAGCTCATTCTTCGTGCCCGTTGTTGGCAGCTCTAGTTTACCCAACTCTCGTTTCAGTCGTTCCACTCTTAGCTCGGTGAGCTTCATTTTATTTAATTTGTTTTTTATTTATTTATTTTTACTTTTGGATTTTGCAATCCCACTTCTGACACCAATTGTTACGTTTTTACCTTTTTAAAAACGTTTAAATATGAGTTCGTTAATTGCAAACCAGTTAAAAACATATATGTATTTAGTTTTTCTTAAACTCTCTTTATTATTCCCACTACGTTTGTGCCACTGTTCACACTTAACGATACAACAATAATAATCTGTTTATTCACTTTACTAGTTCACACAAGTATTCACTGGATCTTTACAATCACGACTTATTTTGTTAACACACAACTTCACACAAGGCTGACTGAATTCTTACTGACTGCTGCCTGCTTTGTCCAGCCCTTTTATAGTCTGACACAACCAGTCTAACGAACATTCTTGAAGTGGAAGGTTCGTGATCTCGCTTCTCGAAAGCTCTATTGCTAATACATTGTTGTTTGTGTACTTTGCTTATGTTGTCTATCCGCTTTTGTCACATACATGTTGCTGTTGGTACCAGGCGCAACCAGGTTCGTTGTACATATGTGTGTGTGCAGCTTTAGATAATCAACACGTTCATTGTATTCTTAGCGTTAGTGTGTATTTGTATCGTGTGGCTTTTGTTTATCGTTTTTGTTGTTAAACGATATTAGGTCGTTTCGATTTGCGTAACAATACTTTGCATGAAGCTAAGTTCTGCTTGACAAGTGTGAATTTTTTAAAAGCGAGGTATACAAACAAACCCGAAAAAAGTTGAAGCCATTATTGATTTTTCATATCCCACTACATTGAGGGCCATTATTACAACTTGTCGTTAAACTTGGGATTAGTTAAAGGTACCTTTAGTTAAAGGGAACTGGAAAGTTACCTTTAACTTATTTTCGTTATTACAACTTACAGATAAAATTTTTCAAAAATATGGCAGTGCCGGTGCAATGTCGATAAAACTGCTCAATTATACAAGTTTCTTTTAACGCAGTGGCAACTGCTGGCTTAGTTTTTTTGTTGTATATGCTCATTTCGTTTAAATTTGAAGTTGCCATAATGAAAATAATATATAATATGACAAGTTCAAACATAAAGTGACCTTTAAATGTTAATGGTCCTCCCTTTAGCTTAACGATCACTTCTATCTTATTGGGTACTCATAATAACGAAAAACAATTTATCTGCACGTTAAAATCCTCCCTTTAGTTAACGGAAAGTTGTAATAATGGCTCTGAAAGATTTACGATCGTTTCTAGGTCTCTCTGGATATTATCGTCCCTTTGTGAAGGATTATTCTAAAATAGCAAAACCCTTAACAAGGCTCTTAAGAGGGGAAGATGAACGCGTGTCCAAAAACCAGTCAGGAAAACATTAATACGATTAGATGAATCAGCAAGAACTGCTTTTATGAGAATAAAAAATATCCTGGCTTCAAGAGATGTAATATTGACCTACCCAGATTTTAACAAAAGATTTGAATTAACTACAGACGCTTCGAATTATGCGATAGGAGCTGTCCTTAGCAAAGATAAAAGACCGATCACATTCATATCTAGATCACTGAATTAAATTGAAGAAAATTATGCAGCCAACGAAAAAAAATGTTGGTCATAATTTGGGCATTGGATACCCTAAGGACTACTTATACGGTCGTGCTAAAGTACTTATTTATACAGACCACCAATCTCTCACGTATGCCTTAAGCAATATGAATAACAATGCTAAAAAGAAACGTTGGAAGCCTATATTGGAGGAGTATAATTATGAACTCCACTATAAACCTGGAAGGAGTAACATAGTAGCGGATGCTCTTTCAAGAAACCCACACAATAAGTCTGTCGATATCAACGCCGTAACGGCTATTGTATATTGGGAGGGAGGGATGCATGCAAACAAGGTAAAGTTTCTGATTGTGGTCAACGTGGCGACCACCAGGACGATCCTTGTCTTGCTGTATTCAAGTTGACACGCAGCCTCCTCGTGGCCCCTCCTGGATGACATTCTAGCACCCGCTAGATGTTAACTAATGCGTGCAGCAAATGTCCAATCCCCTGGACGTTAAATTTGGGTTGTGCGTAGGGCTTGGAACCCACCACGTAAAAAAAAAAATATCCAATGAAAACCAAGACAGAATCCTATGAAAAGATCCCCTCAAAAGTTGACGACCACGGCAAACGTATAAAGGACTATGATTTACGTATTGGCACATGGAACGTCCGCACCCTTTACAGGGTAGGCGCTTCCGCCCAGCTGGCGGATGCCCTCATTAAATGTAGGACTGACATCACTGCCATTCAGGAAATGCGATGGACAGGACAAGGATGCAAAAGGCTTGCATCTTGCGATGTATACTACAGCTGCCATGAAAACAAGCACGAATTTGGATGCGGATTTGTGGTTAATAAGAGACTTCGTCACCTTGTCTCTGGGTTCACACCTGTGAACGAAAGAATAGCCACAATCCGCATCAAGGCAAAATTTTACATCAGCCTAATATGTGCTCACGCCCCGACGGAAGAAAAGGACGATGTGGTTAAGGATGCCTTTTATGCTAAACTCGAGGACGTATACGATAAGTGCCCGGCCCATGACGCCAAAATCGTCCTCGGGGATTTTAATGCAAAGGTCGGGCGGGAAGGTATCTTTGGCCCCACTGTCGGACAGTTCAGCCTCCACGCAAACACTACCTCCAATGGTATGAGGCTGATCGATTTCGCCGCGGCGCGTAACATGGTACTATGTAGCACTAAGTTTCAACATCTCGACATTCACAAGGCCACATGGATGTCCCCTGATCGCTCAACATCTAACCAGATCGATCATATTGTGATAGACGGAAGGCACGTATCCAGTGTACTAGATGTGCGCACATTCAGAGGTCCAAACATCGACTCGGACCACTACCTTGTCGCAGCCAAGTTTCGATTGCGCATTAGCGCTTCGAGGTCTGCGCACTCTAGTGCATTGCGAAAGCTGGACGTTAAGAAGCTGCGATCACAAAGGACAGCTGAGGCGTTCTCCGCTCAACTCTCGGATAAGCTCCGTCGTTCCCCATCTAATCTCAACGACATTGGCGGACTGTGGGCCAACATCTCCCACTCCTTGCGCACTACTGCGGAAACAGTCCTTGGTTTCGAACGCCCACCCCAACGAATTCAATGGTACGATGAGGAGTGTCGTGAGGCAACTGCAGCGAAAAACGCCGCATACAAGAAAACGTTGCAGTCAGCCGCTACGCGAGCCATTGTCGAGAACTATAGAGAGAAGAGAAGGGATGAGAGACGCCTTTTCACACGCAAGAAGAGGGAGCAGGAAAGGCGTGAGCGTGAGGAAGTCGAGATGTATAGATGTAGGAATGACGCTCGAAAATTCTATCAAAAGGTTAAGCGTCTAACCGAGGGTTATAAACTCGGAGCGTCTTCCTGCAAGGACGAAAATGGAAACTTAGTAACAGATCCGCAGGGAGTACTGAGGTTATGGAGGAAACACTTCTCTACTCTGCTACAAGGCGATGACGACACCAATACCGCCTTTAGAGATGATGTTCCGAACCCGATCGATGATGACGGCGTGGAGTTTCCGCCGCCTAGCCATGAAGAGGTCAAAGTCGCGATTACGCGCCTTAAAAACAATAAAGCGGCAGGTCCTGATGGCCTCCCCGCTGAATTGTTTAAGACCGGATGTAATGAGTTGGTAGGGCGCATGCACCAGCTTATTTACAAAATATGGCTAGAGGAAAGTATGCCCAACGATTGGAACCTCAGTGTCCTCTGTCCTGTCCTGAAAAAGGGAGACCCTACTATATGCGCCAACTATAGGGGTATAAGCCTTCTCCCTATCGCATATAAAGTTCTTACAGGCGTATTGTGTGAACGACTGAAGCCACTCGTCAAAACACTGATTGGACCTTATCAGTGCGGCTTCAGACCTGGCAAGTCCACCATCGACCAGATCTTCACACTACGCCAAATCCTGGAAAGACCCACCAGAAACAAGTCGACACACACCATCTTTTTGTCGACTATAAGGCTACCTTTGATAGCCCCATAAGGTATCGTGTTTTTGCCGCAATGTCTGAGCTCGGTATACCTGCGAAGCTGATAAGGCTATGCAGAATGACGTTGAGCAATTTTTGATACCGTGCGAGGTTTCAGACAAGGCGACCCCTTATCATGCGACCTCTTCAACTTCGTCATGGATCGCATCGCAGTGGCACTATTTTTCAAAAAAGTGTCCAGTTGCTTGCGTACGCTGACGACATTGACATCATAGGGCGTACGAAGCGAGATGTTACTGCTGCCTTTAGTGCTATTGAACGCGAGTCTACCAAAATGGGTTTGGCAGTAAATGAGGGCAAAACAAAGTATATGTTATCGACGAGTCGAGACGCGCGGCGCATTGATTCTCAGATTACGGCCGATAACTATACTTTTGATACGGTCAAGGAATTCATCTATCTTGGCTCCGCCGTTACCACCAGAAATGATGTCAGTCTGGAGATCAAGCGCAGGATCACTCTTGCCAACAGGTGCTACTATGGTCTCAATAGGCAATTGAGTAGCAGAGATCTCTCTCGTACGACAAAACTAACACTCTACAGGACACTCATCCTACCCGTGCTTCTTTATGGCGCAGAGGCATGGACCCTATTAAGTACAGATGCAGCGGCCTTGAGTGTTCGAGAGAAAAGTACTGCGCAAGATCTTCGGTCCAGTGCGAGTTGGCGATGATTTCCGTATCCGATACAACAGTGAGCTTTATGAGCTCCTCAACGACATAGACGTTGTACAGCGTATTAATATCCAGCGGCTGCGCTGGCTCGACCATGTAGTTCGAATGGAGGAGGATGCGCCGGCGAGACGGGTATTTGATGCGGGAATCTGCGGAAGTCGGCGAAGAGGACGACCTTGCATCCGTTGGAAGGACCAAATCGAGGAAGCCCTGTCATCGATTGGTGTGACCAACTGACGTAGGCGCGCACGAAGCAGAGGCGCCTGGAAGGATGTGTTGCGGGAGGCCGAAATCCGATAAACGGGTTGTTATGGCCAATTAAGTAAGTAAGTAAGTAAGTAAGTAACGGCTATTGTACACAGTGATGATAACTCTGGTGAAAATCTAATTCCATCAGTAGAATGTCCAATTAACGCGTTTAAAAACCAGGTTTTTATTCTTGTAGGTGAAGTCAATGAATATCAATTTAGATTACCTTTTCCCACTTACCATTTACTTCCGAGGAAATAATGGGAAAGGTACAAACAATATACCCACTTCATATCGCTAAATATAAAGTAAGATATACGCAAACTCAAGCAGACACCTCTAGACAGGAGGAAGAATCTCTAAAAGTTCATAAAAGAGCACATAGAAATGCAAAAGAAAATAAACTTCAACTCTTGGAAAATACTATTTTCCAAAGATGAGCGATAAACTAAATAAAATAATAAAACGTGCAAAGTGTGCAGAGAGGGAAAATATGATAGGCATCCCAATAAATCATATATTTCACAGACTCCAATTCCCCAATATGCTGGAGAAATACTCCACATGGACATTTGGTGCACTTAAAAACATCTAACGCTAACGGCAATAGATAAGCTTACAAAATTTGCACAAGCAACAGTGATTAAATCTCGGTCGATAGCAGATATTAGAGAACAAATAAGAAAAATGATGTTTAATTTTGGAGTTCCAAGAATGGTTGGCGTAGATAACGAAAAGGCACTAAATTCTGAATCAATTCTTTTTATGCTCGAAAATCAGTTAAATATTAAAGTTTTCAAGACTCCGCCATACAAAAGTACGTAAACGGGCAAATCGAGCGTTTTCATTCAACATTGTCGGAAATAATGCGCTGTCTTAAGACAGAAAAATACATAGAAGTTTTGAAGAATTATTAGATAGAGCGTGATATTTATTTATTTATGCTTCCAAAGAAGAGTTAGCACAACTCCTGAACAATATGAAGAAGCAAGGAAACGAAATATAAATAAAAGCAATTGTTAAAAAGCAAAAAAAAATGATATAGAACATCACAATAAATCAACAAAAACATTTAAAGATTATATACCGGGTCAAAAAATTTACGTAAAAATTAACAAAAGATTGGGGTCGAAATTATCATCCAGGTATAAAGAAGAGATAGTGAAAGAGAATAAAAAGAGTACTGTACTAACCGAATCTAATAGAACTGTGCATAAAGATCATATAAGAAATTGAATTGAACTATTTTTGAATCAATTTGTAAATTTGCTTTTGGTTGCAGATTTTGGCTACCATTGCTGAAAGCAGAGGTAGATATACTCAATTACACGGACTCATATCTAGTGACAATAGGTAACGGAGACGGAAAAATTCAGGATGGAACATTTAAGTTTATACATCCGATTAAATTCTTACGATGAGCTTTTACAAGAGACAAAAATTACATGGAGTTATAAATAAATTTTCAAATATAATAAAAAAGGATAGTTCAGTTGTAAATGAAGATATAGAAATAATTAGGGATAAAATAAGACTAACTAAAGAATCAATTGTGAATGTAAAGTATGCCATTCAATGGGCAAGGAGTAATGTAATAAACTTATTTGTGTTAAATAAAAAAGAAATGGCACTGGCCATAAATCAGTTAGAAACTGAAAAATGCCGTTCAGCAATATATAAGAGGCATTAGAACTAGCTAATTTTAATGTTTTTAGCAATTTTTCAAATCTTATATAAATATGTAATTAAAATTCCTAAAACTGATTTAATTTTGTATAAAAACATGATTGTAAAACCTGTAATAAAAAATGACTTTGTAATAAATTTAAATTTTAAGGTAATATTAACAAATAAAAATAAAATTTATGCAATTAAAAATATGTAATTGTAAAAACTATAATAAAATTAAAATTTGTAAAAGAGACCATTTAATAAATTTAAGTAATGACAATTGTATTAAAAATATTTTATCTCAAAATAAACCCTCATGCACATCCCACGTATCGAAGAGATCTCAGATGGCATTATACTCTTGAATAATGTAAATGAAACAATTAGTACGGAAGTTATGAAATATGATCTTAAAGGTACATTTGTAATAAAATTTGAAAACAGTACGAATTGGTGAAAAATCTTATAAAAATTTAAACATCCCAATTAATACCTATATGTGCCAGCCTCCATGCAACAAACTCCAGTTGAAGGAGAAAGATTAAATCTATTATCATTTGAATCACTAAAAGAACTATATTTCAATAATACAAAGGTGATACACAATCTTAAAAAGAAAGCATGGATTAGGAATTTTGCTATATTTATCTTAGCAGTTTGGTTATTAAAGAAGTCACGGAAAAGAACGGTAACAACATTGGTTTTGCAGTCCACAAATGTTCCACAGATAGAAGAAAGCAAAATCGAAGCATCCATTACAAGGATACATGACTTACCTTATTTCTGAATCGATCGAACTTAAGGAGGGAGGAGTTAAGCATAAAAATATCCATTGCAATATAATTGGATCAAAAGTCATTGCACTTTTCCATTTAATTATGTTGCAATATTATTTTATAAAAATATTGCTGAGGTTGTGTCTGGGATAAATTTAGTTAAGTAAACATAATTAATCATTATAATAAAAATTGTAATTTTTAAAGTTAGTTATTAAATAAACTCAATTAAGTAAAGACCACTTCAGACTAAGGTCTGAGGTTCTTTTTAAAATAAGAAATTAAAATAATTTCTTTAATTTGTATATGTATTTCTTTTGTTCCTAATTTTGTTGCTACTATTTTTCGGCGTTTCTTTTCTTTTGCCGTTTGTCATCACAAAAGCAAAAACAAAACGGCCTGTCGTTTTTGTATTATTGTAGTTTGCCACCACCTGATATTAATTTCACTATGCTTATATACGTATTAGTCTTTCGCGTTTATTTTGATTATTATTTAATGTGCCTGTGTAAATAATAACTGTAATATTTTCAAAACAAAGAAGCTACAATATAAATTTTATTTACACATATGTAAGTAAAAAGCTTATAGCTATAAATATTATTTTTTTACTCCATGTCAAAATTCTTGCACAGAGGTAAGTCTATATATTTTTTGGGTATTAAGGTAATTTTTTGGGTATTAAGTTAAATTAAGTAAAATTTTTGCTGATAAAAATAATATTTTATTTAACAATTCTTAGCATAGCGATCTTAATCGCTTAAGCTGTACTTAACAATTAATGAAATATATCCAAAAACTAAGCATAATACGAGCTTCATACTCGAGTGTTATTGTTGTAAGTAATTATGCTTAAAATTTGTTGGTATTGATGTAATTGCATATTTGAACAATTATGCTACTCTCGCAATGAGAAAAGCTTGTTGCAGCAGATCAAAGCTTTTCTGTTGGTATATTCTTTTATCGAAGATTATGATAATAAGGAAAATAGAATGATTGATAGAAGTATGTTTGCATAATTGTAGCACAGCATCTTAACATACGCAGTCAAGTGAACATTTAAGTCATAATTTGTATTAACACAGCCTGGCGACAGATAAATGTATGAAAAAAGTGGTTATTTTATTTGCTATGTTAACTATCCCCCTTCTAAATCACGAATCGTCCTTGATTCGAAAACAACACTGCTTCGCACATATGTACAATGTACATTGTACATAGTTCTTTAAGTGAAATATTTGCGTAACTGCTTAGTTAAATTTTAGCAAAGGATTTGGCTTAGTTACTACTGATTATAATTAAATATGTTAAATTATGTTAAATTATGCAAAGTGAGTTAAACAAAGTTATTTAAAAATTAGTTATAATTCAATTTGGGAGATTTCTTAAGGCTACCGTGATAATATAAAAAAATATTAAGTGGTGTATTTGAACATATTGCTGCTATTTTAATGTTGTTACCCTTTGTTTATGATGTTATGTTTTTCTTTTATGTTTATGTTTATATTTTTTAACGACGGAAAATATTTAAAATGTACTTTTATTTCATCGTTTTATTGTTTATTTTAAATTTTTTATTTCTTACGTCGTTTTTAACGAAGATTGCTTTTATGTACTTTTCTGCCTTCAATCAAGACTTATAAAAACTTTCGTCTTATAAAAACTTTTTTCCCCGGCGCTATAAGTCTTGACCTCTCGCCCACGATTATTTCTCACTAAAGTAAATTTTCGAGTTTTGAATAACCTTTCCTTTATAACGTCTAACTTCTCTATTGCGCAGTTGTGAAATACATATATCGTTTGGTCTGGCGGTGATGACGGAATGATAGCTACTATTGTATTATGCGTTGCTACAATAACCAAACTAATAGTATCGTCAATCTTTTGCTGCTCTTTATTACAGCGCGCAATTTCCAACAAGGTGGAGTGTAACGTTTCTACCTGACCATTGCTTTCACTGTGAAAAGTGGGTATGAAGAATTGTTCTATTGAAAAACTATCCCTTAATAAAATCTTAATAGCGTTTGATTGGAAAGCCTCTCTGACAATGACTTTGGTGTTATTAAAAGTTAACAAAACTTCTAACACAGCGTATTTAACATCAACCGTAGACCTTGAAATAATTGGCTTGACTACAGCTGTATGAGCTTTTTCCTGGCACAAAGCGAAAAACTTACAAAAATATTGTGCACTAATATTTCACCAATGTGCACTAATATTTCACACTTGTTTTACCAATGACGGTCGCAAAAAGAATGAATTAATTTTAAATTTACAAAATAATATTTGTCTGCAATTTACCAGCATAAAAATTTTGGTGATCGTCATTGGTAAAATATTAGAGCACAATTTTTTTTTTAAGTTTTTCGCTTTGTGCTAGGAAAAAGCTCTTGGCTCATATACGGCCCTTCGAACCGGATAGCTGCCAAATAATTTTCATCGGAAAATTATAGTTTAAATATATATAGCTGGAGGTAAAGAAGAGGAGGACCCGCAAACTACATCTGCGTGTGCCTATAGGCCAATTCGCACTCGGTGACTGCAACGTGACCAATTAATCTCTCAAATTTGTTCAACGAAAACCAATATAAATGAACTACTTCAATTATCCATGTACCAACTAGAGGTAAAATTGTCGCTATTGGAGTGTCAACTTAAATCATTTGGAAGAATACAATTAGAATTGGAATCACTCGATGAGTCGGAAGTCCTACAAAATCGTAGATGCACTTTTGAAGAAGCCTATTATGAAATAAAATCTGTCATACTGGAACGATTTGCCTCACTTCGTGGACCACTAAACGAGTCTCCACTTTCAAGTACACGGGTATTACATCAAACTTCGATTTCTCAACGACCTCAGTTACCAACTATGAAAATTTAATGCCAATTATAGAGACTGGATGGAATTTTACAATGTATTTTGCCTCTTAGTTCATGAAAATCAAGAATTGTCTCCAGTTTCCAAATTTTAGTATTTGAAATCATGTCTGACTGATAGCGTCGCTCATCTTAACAGTCCCTGGAAGTCACCGCTCAGATCTATGAAGTCGCCTTCGTTTTATTAAAAACTAGATATAATAATAAAAGTTATTTGTTTCAGTCATACTTGCTGCAAATCGTTAATATTCAAAAATTGTATAAACCAAATATAACGTCGCTTCGTTTATTTATAGACACCATAAACGCTAGCTTACGTGCATTAGAATCGATCGCTAGTAAACAGTAAATATCAGATGGTATCATAATGCATTTAATTGTTTCTAAACTTGATCCTAATTTGCAGGCAAAATGGGAGGATAATCTAGCTGCCTTTGAATGTAGAACCGCTACATTGTTGCAATTACCCAGCTGGGACGATTTAGCAAAATTTTTTAAAAGACGTTGTAAGTCATTAGAAATTCGTGAAAATAATCACTCTTTTGCATTCAGGGAACAGTCATTCGCAACAAAATCGAAATAACCGTACATCCTCATTTAACAATCATACTACAGTCTGGCTTAGAAATTATTTTATCTAGAGCAAACTTCTATTCTTGAGGATAGTATTGAAGACGTAAAATTACATTGAAAATAAAAAGAAGAATTCTCACAGTTCCATGAGACAGCTCTAAATCCATGTTGTTATAAATTTTATCTATCAAGGTAATCAGTTCGTAATAATTAAATATAAAAAAATATATATCTATTCCATTTTTTTATTCAATTAAAGAATTCTTTATTGTATATATTAAATAGTATTTTGTGAGCAAAATCGATATATGTATATCGAAAAAATTAAATCGCAAAGACTTATTGCAAACTTCTACCTGTATGCATTGTGTGCAGTGATCTCAACAAAAGTCACAAATATAACGAAAAAAAATGTTATGCAAAACAACTTGATTCAACGAACTTAAAATTAAGAAAAAAAAATATAAAAATATACAAGTAACTGTGATTGACATTCATTGTTGTCAGAATAATGTAATAACAATAGTAGATAACACATAACACTCCCTATAAGCCATTCTCCAATGATAATCAACTCCTGGTAGAAATTTCATTATACTAACAATACTTATACATTATACTAACTTGTCAGTATATACATCGCGATTCAGTAACTTTTAACGATAGAGATGCAGTACCTACTTTATCGTCGTCCGCAGGGAAACCATGTGTCATAACGAGTTGCCCCAAATACTTCACCTATTTTTGAAATAGTAAGACTGAGATTTAATGCAGCAGGAATTGGAGGACTTCAGCCTTGTTCTAAACGTGTTCATCGAAAGGTCTTTCCATCACAATGTCATCGTCATACATATTTCATTTGAAAAACTTTTCAAACACTGTAAGGGTTTGGTAACACAAAAGGATAGAGGTATGGTGTAAGAAATAAAAGAACCTGTTGTTTAGTTCAGTGATCAAAATAAGATGATTGATGTTCTCTTTATTTAAACTTGGTCTTATATACTAATACATTTTCTAATTCTATGAGTGACATTCTAAACTCACTCAATAACTTAAACTCTACTCAAAATAATTAAAATAAAATCCACGTAATGTAATTTTGTTACACTTGAATTAAACATGTACCAAAGTGTTCTATTTGGCACATGTTCTGCATTCCCATCACTTAGGTCAGTTTACACTAGTGACACACTTCAGAAACTGAAAGTATTACTACACAAATAACACACACAAATATAAACAAATATGCGGTTGATTCAAAGTAACACTTTGTATTAATTTTGGTGTAACCCAATATTGAACTAAATCAGAGTATGCATTTGTACTCTACAATATGTATACACTACACCCTCACCGCAAAAAAAAAATCGTACAATTTGCTTTGACATATTGTATGATTTCTTGTCTAAGTGGGAAGTGCATTTTCAAGTGGTATTTTTATTAACATTATGTTAGTATAAATTTTGCTTTTTGTATAAAAATATTTTTTACAACTAGTCATACGTATCATATTGCTTATTATTAAAAAAATTTTTATGCTTATTTTTAAATTTATATATATTTACTTTTTCTTTGTGTGAAATTTTTTTGTTTTTTTTTTTTTGAAAAAAATAAATTGTTACATGACCTAACCTAATTATTATTTTATTTATAGTTTTCGTACAAATTTTAATTAATTAATTACTTTTCATTATATTTTTTCAATAAATTTTTGTGTAAAATTTTGGTTTTGTTTTTGATTTTAATAGTTACATTTATAGCATGTTCACACGACGTAATTATTCGTCATTCACGCTCTCATTCGTCATTCAACCCCCAGTTAAGAACTGAATGACATGTTTCGCCATACAAAATTTTAGCTGCGAATCACACAAGCTGTACGGCATTCAGTTTGAATGGCCTTATGAATGACGAACGAATGACTGTCATCTCTAATTTCTATCGATTATTTATGTATCAAAATCAGCTGTCAAAACAAAACAAAATAAAGAAAAACAGTTTAGCATTAAATAAATAAATTAAAAGAAATAAAAAATCTTATTATTTGTGAATTTTGTGGAAGTATTTTAAAAAATATAAGATAATGGATGAAAAAAAGCAAATTATAAAAAAATTATAATGTCCCGAAGATTATTGGCTACATTAAAGATTGTAGAGGAGACAACATTGTGCACCGTGGCATTACTCGATCTGTTCGAGCTGTTCTTACGGACGCCACGCAGCTCTACCAACCTTTCAGCCCATACCTCTAATAACGCCCGCTCACTGCCCTGGTCCCACCTGCTGGCACTTTTTCTTTTTTCTAATATTGAAAATAATAATTAAATAATATTTGCTTATTATTGCTACAATTTTATATTTTCCTTACCTTTTTTTCCATTGCCAAATTCAAAATTTAAAATTCCCAACAAACAAATAAAATAAAGAAAAAACAAAACGTAAACAAGAAAAAAAACGAGAAGAAGAAATAAATAACTTTCAAACTGAATGACGAACATGTCGTGGAAACGGGTGAATTGGCTATTGTATTTCAGTGCCCGAATTAAGTGATTCAACTGTCCGTGTGAACATGGTATTAAATTATCGATGAAAATTACTTCATATGGACCTTGGTATGGTGATTCATTTTTTTTTCTATTTCCAACTTTCAGTAGAATTAAATCTCCTATTTTAATATCAATGCTATTAGTTTTGTACAAGGAATCTAAACTTCTATTTTCTTTTACTTTCTGAATTAATCTTCTAGCATTTTCTAATGAATGTTTCAGTCTAACTTTTCATCATTCATCATTCATTCATCATCTGTTCACCTGGTAAACTAGGTAATTTTCCAAAAATTAGTTCAAATGGTGAATAGTTAGTGTCTATATGTGGAGTTATATTATATGAAAATGAATAATAAGGTATCCACTCACTCCAATTATCATCATTCACAAAAGATAAAAAGTATTCATTTAAAACACGATGATGTCTTTCAACAGTACCTAAAGTTTCATGATGATATGGTGTTGAAAATTTCTGTTCTATTCTTAAAAGTTCATTAATTTCTTTCATTAGTTCATTTATGAATTCCGTACCTCTATCAGATTTTAAAATCTTGAATGGTCCATACTTTGGTATAAGATTCTCTGTCATACATTTCGCTATTGACTTAGCTTCTTTTGTTTCCATTGGGGCAGCTATTATGTATTTTGATAATTCACATTGCATGGTTAATATGTATCGATAACTCCCCGATGGACGTAAAGGTCCAACTGTATCGATAACTACAGTACTAAAAGTCTGTGTTGGTGTTTCTGTAACGGTTCTTTTGTGTGTTTTATTTGTTTGTTCCTTTGACAAAGATCACACGTTGATACATATTTCTTTACCATTTTATACATATTCTTCCATATGTATTTCTGTTTCAATTTTAGTAGTGTTTTACGTACACCGAAATGTCCTCCGCATGGTGTATTATGGTATAACATTATTAATTCTTGCTTCTGGTCATCATTTAGTATTTTCTGAGTATTATTGTATAGAAGAATCTTGACGTCTTTTATTTTGCTTCCATTTACTTTATTTTTTAAACTTTCATGTTATCACTTCTCTTGAGGGCATAACTCTTGTAATTCAATTTCTCAAGGTTTGATAGAAGTTTCTCCAAGATATTATCTAAAGCCCACTTCACACGGTAATACTTTACGTACGTAAAGTCTAATGAAAAAGTAAAATGAAATTCCATCCGTATGACAAAAAAGAGAATAAAAGTCGTATGATTTATATTTTTTGCGTTTACATGATCGGTATAAGACAATAACAAAGTAAAATGAAAACAGCTGTTACACTTTTTTTCTATGTGTTTACATAAAAATACATCCCTGATCTAATGCGACTTGCTTGTTTTTTGAATCATTTCAAAAAATGAAGAGAGCCATACGACTGTCAAATTTTTCATCCGTATTTTCTCTCAATGTGTGATGGTTTCATTACATAGTACGTTTAGACGATCACATCCGTACTCTTCTACACAAAATTTTGACAAATCGTATTACTTATGGACCGTGTAAAGTAGGCTTTAATAATATGGATTATCGCTACATATCACCTGTATTTCATTTAGACCTTTATTGTCTTTAATTTTTATTTCTTTGGTTAACCTCTTTTCTAATATAAATCTTAATTTTGTTGCGCGTCTTATATCATTCATATATGTACAATCCCACATTTTGAGTTGATCAGGCTCAATATGAGAAACATCTTTCTTTCACATTTTCATCTTTCTCTTTTTTTGCATCTCTTTTTTCTTCATTCCTCTTGTTATCACCAGTGTCTTTTTAACTGTTTCATCCATTTTCAAAGGCATCATTTCTTTAAGTAAATTAGAATCTATTTCTATCCTGGATAATGCATCTGCATTTGTGTTGTTAATTCCTTTCTTATAAATTATTTGGAAATCGTAGTCAGATAATTCCAAACGAATTCTTGTCAATTTTGAGTTAGGGGTTTTATGCGTAAATAGTGCGACAAGTGGACGATGGTCAGTCACAACTATAAATTTTCTTCCAAACAAATATGGTCGGAAAAATTGTATACCCCAGTGTATACCAAGTAGTACCTTTTCTATAACTGCTTTATTTCTTTCGTGCTTACTCAATGAACGGCTTCCATATTGTATTGGTCTGTCTTCCCCAATTTCACCTTGTGATAATAATGTCAGCAAAATTTTTAATAAATCTTCTGTAGTAATTACAAAAAGTTACAAATCTTCTGACGTCATCAGCGTTCTTTGGCACAGGCAGTAACTAACTATTACTGCATTCAATTTTTCAGGATTTGGTTTTATGCCATTTGGTGTTATTAGGTGACCAAGATATATCACTTCTGGTTTTATAAAACAACATTTATCTGCTTTGAGTTTCAGATTATACTTTTGCAATCGATGAAGTACTTTTACCAAATTTGAATTACGGTGTTTCAGACTACATCCGAAAACGATAATATCATCCACGTAAAGAAATGCTTCAGAATCCAACCCAGATAAAAGAATGGTTAACATACGCTGAAAACTATTTGATGATATTTTCAATCCAAATGGTAATCTGGTGTATTGGTAATGACCATTTGATGTAGAAAAAGCTGTATATGGTCGAGATTGTTTTTCCAGCTCAATCTGGTGGAATGAACTTGTCATGTCCAATGTAGAAAAATATTTGGCTCTACCCAATTTGTCTAAGAAATCTTCAATCCGTGTTAAAGGAAATTTATCGTTTACTATTTTGTCATTTAGCTTCCTAAAGTCAACTACTAATCTCCATTTCTTTAGATCAGTTTAACCTTTTTTCGGAACTAATAGTAATGGGGCATTATATGGACTAATTGATGGTTCTATTATATTACTTTCTAACAATTTCTGAACTTGTGTATTTATCTCACTCATACTGGCTTGTGGTAAACGGTAATTTTTAATGTATACCGGAGTATTATCATGAAGATTTATCTTTTGTTTATAAAAGTTGTTAGTAGTTAAGTTTTCATCATCCATATGGAATACAGATTGATATTTATATAATATGTGTAGAAGTTCCCGTTTATAAGCATCTTCTAAATCATCCAATTTCAAACCATCCAGTAGTCTATTAAATCTTTCTTCTGCGTTTTCGTTTTCATGTGGATTCATATTAATAGAACATACATCATAATTACGTAGTGGAACAGTTTGAATTTTCAAATTCTTCACTTTTATAGGCTTATCTGTAACATTTAGTAATTTAATATGTTGATTTCCTTCTTTGGCACGATTGCATTCGCCAAATATAAACCATTTGTAATTTTTCTATTTTGTACTACACCATCTTCATCTAATTTAATCTTGAAAGGTGCTTACGTAATTAACAGAAAATGCATTATCATATATATGTAGTGTTATTGTCTCATTGTTGATAGTAAATGATAATATGTACGTATCATAATCTATATTGCATTTATATTTAGAGAAAAAATCCCTACCAAGAATTCCATCTGTATTTAGTGGAAAATCATTTTGTACTAGTTGTATTTTATGTTGAATTTCATTATTTTCGATTTTAATTTTTATATATGTGGAACCTATAGATTTAATAACTTCTTTCGAGATTCCAGTTAAGTTGCAATAATCATCTGGATCCTCGTCGTAATGACATAAAAATTCTTCCTTACACAGGGATACATCAGCTCCTGTATCTATCATGAATGTTAAAGGAAAATTTGTATTCGAAACGTTAAGTTTTACATAATTTTTGAGGTTAGATGATATATTATAAATTTTTGTTGTAATTATGTTTTCTTCCGGAGATTCCTGATGTATGGTCTCCGGGCTCAGGTAGTTTCCCTGAGCCTCAATATGGTTTACATTACGATTCCTATTGGATCGATAGTAGTTCCTGTTGTTAGAATTTACATTAGTTCTTTGGTTTCGATTTCCGTAGTTAGAATTGTTATTTCTGGTGTTAGTGTTGTTGATATTAATATTAGAACTTGACAAACACATATTGCTGAAATTATTAAGTTTTTTACATTTGTAGCATTCCTTGCCTTCTGCTGGACATTTATAGCCATGAGTTTTTCCGCATTTCTTACATTTGGTATACTCAACGCGTCTATTCTGTATAGGTCTAACATTTTGAAAAAATACTTGTCTTTGCTTTGATCTTGATGTGGCATTTTCAGCTATTTCTAATGCTTCCACGAATGTTTTGACCCTACTAGCATAAATTGTTGATACTATTTGTGGATCTGAAAGTCCATTTATAAATGCATTATATGCTATTTTCGCGTTTGAGTTTATTATTGGAATTCTACTCGTTTCGCCTTCCTCAGATATTTGTATTTCATTTAATTCAGATACTAAGCTTTCAATTTTCGTGGCAAAGCCAAGCAAATTATCGCCCCTTTGTTTTATACTTGTTAACTCGTTCAAAATGCTGTTAGAATTCTTAACCGATTTATATGAACTCTTCAATTAATTCTTCAATGGTTTTAGGAATTGAAATTTGTTTTATCATATTTTGTACCTTCGAGTCTAATCTTGAATTAAAAATGAAATTAAAGAATGAATTCTGTTTTTCCACCGGTATGGTTTGTGCTACACTTTCTAAGTTCTTGATGAAATTTGTCAATTCATCCTTCCTTTCCGAGAAAATTGGGACTAACTTAATTACCGCTGTTAATTCGTTAATGTCCATGTTTACCATAATTATCGCTTTCCTCTTGTCTATATTAGTTTTCTTATTAGGGTGTTGCTCCAATAAATCTAAGGCTTCCGTTTTTAAGTTTTCGAATTCTACTTTCTGATTTTCAGTTGGTTGTAGTCTTAAGAAATCTTATTCTAAGTTATTTATTTCTGTATTTTTAACAGATATAGTGTCTATTGAATACGGACGATTTAACGATTTTTTCGCATTCGATATTAGTATTTGTAGACTCTCCAAGATCGAATACATACCAATTACCTATGAATTTTTTTTAATGTTTTTTCCTTTTAAAATATTTACCTATCGAAAATATTCTTTTTATAGATTCTATGTAATTTGCATTTTCCTTAACAAATTCTTTTACTTTAGATATCTTAATTGAAAGGGTTCTTTTTATTGAATACTGTATATATTTTAATAATAAAATACACGAGACTACTAAAATTATTATTATTATTATTAATTTTATTAAATTTCTACTGATCATTGTAAGTATGTATGTTTTTCTTTTTAAATTAATATTACTTATTTGTTTTTTTATTTATTATTTTTTTAATTTTTCCTTCCTTTTTCTTTTATTTTCTTTTTTTATATTCTTAATTTTATTCTTTAGGGTTGTTATTTTACCCTTTAAATTTGTTTTGTCTCCTCATTTTCCTCGTAGGAGAGTTGTGAAATGATTATTGAAATTTTCTTTTTGGCTTTTGCCAAAGCTCCACCTCTAGTTTTGTTGACGTTTGGTAAGGGGTATATTTCAAATTTCGGCTCGACTTCCTTCTTCTGACGAATCTTTAAAGGTTTCGGGCCCACAGTTAGTATTTCGGGCTTCTCCGCTTTCTTGCCCTCTGATAATAACTTAGCCCAGCGTTTTTCGGCTTCACGTAGTTTCTTTAATATCTCCTCTAATGGGGGATTCATTGAAAGAATTTTGTCTTACGAAAGGATAAAATTAAGCGTAAGCTATATCTATTTTATCCTTCTCCTTTCCTCTTGACTAAGCAGTTATTTTTCTTGCTTTTGGTTTAGAGCGGCAGGATCGCCATGTAGGTAGGTAGGTAGGTATAGGTGGCTGCCCGCATTGGGCCCATTGTGCTACCACAGTTATCCGTTATCCCCTAGTCTCGAAACCACTCGGAGCTCCTGATGAAGCGATTCAGGCTGCCAATGTCAATCCTTGACAGTTCCTCCAGATCATCCATGTAGTAAGTACCCAAGTACTTCCTTCTCCTTTGGCAAAGAGCCGGGCATGTACCCAGCAGATGAGGGACAGTCTCCTTTTCCTCCTCATCTCTGCAGCTTCTGCAGAAGACGTTAGCAACGTGTCCAAGACCAATGCGCCTCGCATGCGTACCCATAATGCAATGCCCGTAATGACACCGACAACTACACTGAGCGCGCCTCTTTGGAGTTTAAGTAGACTCATTGTGCGCCCCTCATCCAGCCTTGGTCAGATTTTGCGAGCCGTTCTACCCGTGTCCGAGGCCGCCCACCTGTCGTTGACGGAATCGCGATCGCATTATCAATTATGAGCTTGCAGGTCCTCATAGGTATGCCCAGATTCGAGAACTCATCGGAGAGTTCGATGGTCGTGCCAGCCTGGCAAGTTCATCAGCTCTGCAGTTACCCGAAATACCACTGTGCCCCGGTACCCATACGATATGGACATCATAATGATCCGCTATCTCGTCAAGATATCTGCGACAGCCGTACACCGTCTTGGAGTTCATCACATTAGAATTCAGAGCCTTGATAGCCGCCTGGCTATCAGAAAGTATGGTGACGTTCCGCTTGGAGACCCTTCCGTCCCCAATAATACTCGCCGGAGCCCGTATGGCCACCACCTCCGTCTGAAAGACACTGCAGTGGTCTGGCAGTCTTATAGACTGAGCTATACCAGCCGATTCCGAAAAAATTCAACTGCCAACAGCTTAGAACCGTCGGTGTAGATTTGTACGGAGTCTCTTAATAAGTGGGTCACACCACCCCTCCAGGCCCCGTTGTCCGGAACCGATGTCCTGAATCTCCTCGTGAAGTCGTACCACGGTGTCATGTAGTCACTGCTCCCGACAGCTCCAACTTCCCTCAGGATCCTTGCGTGGCCGAGAACCGAGTCATGCCACTGTCCAGTCGCCCATATACGTTTACTTATTTTAGCAGCCACTCCCCTACAGAAAAGGTCAAGCGGAAAGAGGCCCAAAATTATCTCCAGTGCCGACGTAGGTGTAGTGCGCAATGCACCACTGATGATAATACAGGCAGATCTCTGCAGTCGCTGTATTAGTTTCGAATTAGTCTTCTTTTCAAGGCATTCCCACCAAACTATGCATCCATAGGTCAAGATAGGTCTAACCACCGCTGTGTAGATCCAGTGAGTCATCCTAGGTCCTAGGCCCCTCTGTTACAAGCATACAGGGCAATAGAAGCCTTTTTAATTCTGTTAATGATGTTCGCTTTCCAAGACAGCTTCCTATCCAAAATGAGTCCTAGAAAGTGTGCCTCCTGTTTGAGTTTCAGTTCCGTCCCGTTCAGTTTCAGTGGACGAAAAGTCGGTGGCTTGTACCTTCTCGTGAAGAGTACTACTTACGTTTTCACCGGGTTAACACCCAATCCACGATCAGATGTTCACCCGCAGACACTCCTCAGAGCCATTTGCATCCTATCTCTGATAGTGTCGACAAATCTTGCGGAGCCAAATAAGAAATAAAAGAACCTGTTGTTTAGTTCAGTGATCAAAAGAAGATGATTGATGTTCTCTTTATTTAAACTTGGTCTTATATACTAATCCATTTTCTAATTCTACGAGTGACTTTCTAAACTCACTCAATAACTTAAACTCTACTCAAAATAATAATAATTAAAATAAAATACACTTAATGTAATTTTGTTGCACTTGAATTAAACATATACCAAAGTGTTCTATTTGGCACATGTTCTGCATTCCCATCACTTAGGTCAGTTTACACTAGTGGCACACTTCAGAAATTGAAAGTATTACTACACAAATAACACACACAAATATAAACAAATATGCGGTTGGTTCAAAGTAACACTTTGTAATAATTTTGGTGTAACCCACTATTGAACTAAATCAGAGTATGCATTTGTACTCTACAATATGTATACACTACAATGGGCTAGACCAAGGTGTTATGCGACCAGTGCCGAGAGTCAACATAGTTGGGGCCACTTCAAAATATACCAGTCGCTGAAGGAGTCTGCTGGATACCTGGCGACCGCCAGGATTAATCAGCCTTGCCTGGGCCCTGCGGATCCCTTCTCAGGTGGACCATCTCCTTACACCCAACCCGTGGATGAATGAATATAATTGAAAATGAAAATTACGCCAAATATAACAAAAAAGTCCTCAATTCTGGAGGTCTACAAAGGAGGTGTAAGCAAAAGAACTACTAGCCAAAACCGAGGTTGCTGCAAAACATATCTAAAACTCTAAACAGAAATACAGAGAGCAAGTAAGTGCTAAGCGTTTCCTCGAACGGATCTCACAAATCCCAGAGGACAGCCGAATGCTATGTGATAGGCAGTCGTTGGCTTGAGCTAAGAAAAAACTTGCCGAATTCGAACAGTAAACCAACGAGACTGCTGTGAAAAGACAGTGGTCTGCGTAAGATGACATACCCGGTGTGAAGAAGCAAAAAAACTCTTACCGCACCAACATAATGTACAGCGACATACTAAAAGAGAGAATTCGGGGATTGACCGCTCGGATACAGACGGTAGCATCACACCGTCAGTCTGTATGTTAATAGAAGACGTCCCGGCAGATATCTTCCTAGAGGTGATGGAGGAGCATCACAGGCCAGTACCAGCTTACCAAATGTGTGGCAGGCACCAAGCCACATGGGGGAAATCTGATCGGGAGTAAATTACTTGTGGTACCAATTGGAAAAGTGTCAAGTTCCAATGGTGTTTTGGCCTTCGGATTTGGACATATCATCATTAAGGACTAGAAAATAGACATAGTGTCTGGTGACAGTGCCCCCAGGGGGAACATCAAGAATGATGATGAAAAGTAGAAAAAGGAGCTATCAGCAACCTCGACACAGATCGATACCCGATCGAGAGCCAGTTCTTTTTCTTCCACTGCATAGTATGGGTATTTCGGAGCTCCTAGAAAACGATAAAGAAAAACTAGACCACGAAGAAAAAAGAGTAATCCAAGTAAATCCCCAACACTGTAAAGTAGCGTCGGCTGCACTATTTTTCCGGCTGGCAAACAGAGGAGAAGACATCGCCCTAATCCAAGAACGGCGGAGAGCAACGATAACAATATTGGATCTCCTCCAGTTACATGCTGCATGACCTAACCGGATCCAGTGAAGAGACTGGTTACAGAAGCTCTAAGGTTGGCCTACTGATTGGCTGTGATGGCAGCTCCCATCACATTATATGGGGCAGTGAACGGGGTGTTGCACTCTTTGGTTTTATTAGCTCCAATAATTTAGTGATTTGTAACGTAGGCACTTTTATAACAAAGAATAGAAAAGAAGTATTGGACATAACCCTTACCTCTGGTAATATTTACGATACAAGAGATTATAGAAACTCGGAAGCAGTGTTTCCAAGTATGGACAGCCAGACCCCGGACTGGAAAAGCGCTGAATAAAAACTTTAATAACTACTTGTAACCATAACGCGCCGTCTTCTGACTTAAAAAGCGCTAAATAATGTAAAAACCATAAAATTATAATGAAATATATTATATTTTATTTGTTAAAAATTATTATTTAAAATAAAGGTAACAAAAGAATACTGCAACAACAACACAAAATTTTTAAAAATTTACATATATACATATGAGATCAGGAAAAAGTAAAAGGATAATATCCATATTATACATATGTATGTATGTAGGTACGCACAGTTTTAAAGAATTTAAATTTGTTGTATTATAAATTAAATCATTAAATATTCATGTTTTTAACTTTAAACTATTTGGTTTTAAGAAAAACAAAGTATTTGGTTTTAAAAAAATATTTTACATAAATCTTCAAAATTGACATGAAGTAAAAATTTGTGAAGTATTTAAAAAATATTTAAAAAACAACAATTTCTACAAATATTACATTTTTATTTAGAGAATCTTGTTCGTCTTCTGGCCACAAAAAAGTTTTTATTTAATAATTAGAGTTTTCATAAGTACTATTTTTATTAATTTTTGCACATATCTTGTGTGGAATATTATAATTTTCATAACATAAGTTTTCATTTTGGAGGCCATAATTTATGTGAATTAAAGAATTTACTGTATTATGAGACATACTATTTCTTATTTTAGACTTAAAAAAATTCATTACACTAAAGGCTCTTTCTACTTCCGCGTTAGAAAAAGGAAAACTAAATAAATTAATAACAAATGTCGACAATTTTATAAATGGGTTTTCATCCAATGAATTTTTAAAACTGTGCACTTCAATCCAAAACAGTACAGTATTACCTTTATTTTGCCATTGATATAATTTTATATTGCTTAGACAATTTTCTATTTCTTCAATGCCATTTTTATTATTATATTTTACAACCTGTTATTAATGTAATAATATTGTGTGTTTTATTAGAAAAAATATTTTCGACACTAAACAATGACAATTTTTTCAAAATTTTAATATTTGTTGGCAATTTTGATCTTATTTCAAAAACTAAGGCTTTAGTAAAAATAATTAAATTTTTCTGTATTAATTATGTTTATTATATAAAAGTTCAATATTTTTATCTCGATAAACTTTTTCAAAATTATACCCCAAATAACTATCATCATTCAATACTGGATCTATATCACCTTCAAAATAATCAAAATCTTCAATTGGTATTATAATTGTGTTTATTAAACTTTGTAATAATCTATATAGACCATTAAGAAGTTCAAGATGATCAGCATTTTGGGATACAAATGCCATATTAACTTTTTGAACTTCTGTTAACACAGACGCTAAATACAGTAATCCCTCGATTTACGTCGCAGTTGGTTCTAAAAATAGGCGACGTAAATCGAAACGACGTAAATCGAATTTCATATTGCTCATACGACAAAATAGTATGTTTTTTTAACAAGGAACTTAAAAAAGTTCCAGTAATCCCTCGATTTACGTCGCAGTTGGTTCCAAAAAAACTCGAATGACGACGCAAATTGAAATTAGAGGGAACAAAAAATTTGACGACGTAAATCGAAACAACGTTAATCGAGGCGACGTAAATCGAAGGATTACTGTATGTCAAATAAATTAAATTTTTGGGATCATTATACATACATACTTCTTAGCTGTAACATTTCGAACGATTTGTCATTTACAACATTAAAATGTGTTCTCAACTCCAACCATATATCCACAACCGTTTTTATGGCTTTTTCTATAGAAAGCCATCGAGTTACTTCTAAGGAATTTAGTTTCATTTAAATTAACTTGGCTTAATACTCTCTCTATATTAGCAGATGAATGTGATAATATTAATATTATTGAATAAATTTAGTCAAGGCTAGAAAAAAGCTACCATTTCTTATTTTCATTTCTGATTTTTTTTTCCAAAAATCGAGAAGTTTAATATTATTTTCAGGAAAAAATTGTTTAATGTTTAAACAGTTATTTATTGACACATAACCACAGCAATAATATTGCAACATCTAAATCTATGAGTGGTATAAATATTAACGAGTCAAAAGCTCTTGACGTTCTGAGCATGAAAATTCAATGTGCTGCTCGCTGGAACCGACACATTTTTCCTTTAGCTAAGACGGTGCAAGAAATACTTCACTTCATCCGATGTTCTGACTATTTATGCCACTTATATCCGAAAGGAAATGGAATACAACTCTTATGTATAGGCCGGTGCCTCAACGTCTATTTTGAGACTTCCCGATAGCGGACAGGAGATGGCAAAGTTGCTCATTAATGACGCTAGGGTATCGAACTCTATTCATTCGTTGGAACATCGTTGTATCGTTGTGTTTCACTGTTCAATTGCTATTACAAACGATTATGCTCGAGCGAAATAATGGACTTGTTCCCGAGAATCATGTATTCCTACAAAACACTTGCCTTTGTCAGCGAGCACATCCGTATGTGGTCGATTGGCCAGTGGATCGCACACTGCATTACAGACAAAATTGGTTCTTTCGTCGGATTATTCGTATGTAGAACTCCCTTCGTGCAGAGGTTGCAATTTTTTAGCTTTTAAGGGATGAAAAGGGAACAAGATACAATATAGAAAAATCATCACAATCATTTTTAATTTCCAAAAATCGTCAAAATAAGGGCATAAATCGTCATATTGTCAAAATGATATTTTTGGAGCTCAAAATCGTCAAAATGACGATAAATCGTCGAATCTGGCAGCTATGCTTGTGGTGTGTATAAAAAACTGTCACTGCGACAAAAGAGTCCTATACTGTTGTTGAATAACCTTCATGCCCCAGAAAGATCTAGGAAACTTAATTCGGCTGTTTCGTGTTAACAATTTTATGGAATAGAATGATTTTAATTTTCAAAAGATTATCAAATTTCACACTAAATATTTGGTACGCTAAATGAAAAATGTTATTCCGGCGGCCTTTAAGAAAGACATATCTTGCTGTATAGTTGTATGCGAGGTTGAGTTTCCGGTTGTCATTACTATAACAGTTTGCGAAGATTTCACACCTATACAAAAGCACAGGAATTAAATATGGTTTAGCAAGTTGCATACGAATGGCAAACGGAGTTGAATCTATGACAGCCCATAAATTTTTAAGCATAAATTTTGAAACTGTAAATTCTGCCAACAACAACACTTATATGGCTAGACCACGATAATCTGTCATTAAAGACAATGCCCAGATTGGTTGCAGACTTGACAAAGTCAATTCGATTTCCCCTGATACTCAATTCAGGTATGACAAAACGACCCATTGGTTTTCGAAAGCTTAATACATTTGGACTTTGAGGGATTGCTTTGCCCAACTGTCAATTCTCTCCAAATCACGGAGAGTGTAAACAAGAATCAATATTCTCTTTACAGTCTCTCTTGCTTAGTGAAAGACAACAGACAAGATCGCGCATTAATCCTATAACTAAAACATTTTGTATACATACAGTTAATTTTTGTTTACAATTAATAATAAAGCAGAAAGTCCATACCATCCGTTTCATGCGGCCTTGCGTTACATGCATATACCGAAAAAGTAGAATCATTGTAGTCGATTGTGACAAGTTACATAAGAAAACGCATGGAATGCATAGACGCATAGAATGCATCAAGTAGGTTTACTTTCTACTTTTCTATGCGACTCATGCAGTGTTGGAAAAAGTCAGCAGTTTTTTAAACTTGGCATGCCAAATTATATACTATTGCGAATGGTTTCTATAAATATGTTTAAATAGTACATTACTATTTTCGCATTTTTCTTTTTTGCATTACAAAAATATTAATAAAAACATATTTCATAATAAAGTTTATTACTAATTTAAGAGGAAAGTACATTAAAATACATTTTTAACACATTTCTTTCATGAAAAAAATATGTATATGATGATTGTTTATATATATGTATATATGATTGTTTTTATGTGTGTGTTTTTTAATTTGTAAACAAGAAAAATGGAGGATAAATTGACTGAAAACACTCGTCTTGTGTGCTTTTGAGGATTTTCACATACAAATATCACACAAATTCATAAATTTGTAATTAATGCCATAAATTCTTTTAAAATTAAAATGTTCTTGTTCGCTTGTTTGTTGTGTACCACAACAGCTGATTAAAACAAAAAACCAGTCGCATAAAAAGCATTGTGTGTAACTTGAAATAAAAATGGCATAGAAAGCCAGAATCGCATGTAACGCAAGGCGCATGAAACGGATGGTATGGACTTTCGGCTTAACGAAATTAATGAAGAGCAGTTTTCGTGATATATTGTGTGTTTTTGTTTGTTGCTCAATTTGTTTTAAACACCATTTGGAGAGATTATTTGAACAAGTGAGCGAGTGATGAGCTGTTTACACATCAAAAAATGCTAAAAAAAAATTCTGATGGTAAGCTAAAAGCATTGCCGTCCGCCAAGAAAAAATTTTAAATTATGTATTACAATAAATAAAAGAGTTCGGGCTGGAGTAACCAAGAACCTGGAACAATTAAACCAGAATCGATTGGATAAAAACCTGCATACATAAATCAAAGGTAAAGAAATAATAATCCGGGGTCTTTATCGGAATATAATCGGGACAACCATTCCAACGGGTTGTTGTGGACGTTGTGGGTCATATTCCAGTTAGCAATGCCGGAAATCGTTATATTTTTGTCGCAATGGTCTAATCCATAACCATAAAAAAGAAGTTGACCGAATTAGGTCGTGTTAAAACAACCAAAAACATGTTATATGAAGAATTTGAGTTTATATTTGTCAATTTCACGTTACAAATTTTTGCGCTTTTTGAGAAATATCATTTTTTTGTAAGCAGCCTCCGCAGACAAGATATCGAACTTTCGGAAGTCTGGGGTCTAATTATTGCAATCGTGATCGAAATTGCGTTCGAATAGAAAATAATTTCGATAGCGAGAAATTTTCTGATGTTACTCGATACGAAACGAATCGATTTGTTGCTTAGGTGTTGTGAAACGAGTGTTTTTTTTTAAGTTGGCATTACTTTTCAAGATGGTGACCGATTTAACAGCTGTCAAGTGATTTATTCTCAGTTTGGTTTGGCAATTCATCATGAATAGACTCACGCCTGAACAGCGCTTGCAAATAGTGCAATTTTATTTCGAAAATAATGGTTCTGTGCGGAAAACGTATCGCGCACTACGTCCATTTTATCGTCGACAAAATCGTCCATCAGAGTAGTTAATTCGATTAACCATGGAACGTTTTCGCACCACGTTTACTCTTATTGATAACTCGCATCCCCAGAGACGCTGTGCGGTGCGTACAGAAGAAGCTATTGCTGCTGTAGAGCGTAGCATTGAGGAAGACCCGAATGAGTCCATCCGCCATCGAGCACAGGAATTGGATCTGTGTCCATCCACTTTATGGAAGATTTTGCGGAAGGATCTTGGTTTGCGTGCTTACAAAATCCAACTCGTGCAAGATTTGAAGAAAAACGATCATCAAGTAAGGCGTAGATTCGTCGAATGGGCCCAAAACGAGATTACCGTTGTTCCCGATTTTCATAAGCGAATTTTGTTTAGCGATGAAGCGCACTTCTGGTTGAATGGCTACGTCAACAAACAAAACTGCCGCATTTGGAGTGAAGGTAATCCTCAAGTGTATGTGGAAACACCGTTACATCCAGAAAAACTGACTGTTTGGTGCGCTTTATGGGCTGGTGGAATCATTGGTCCGTACTTTTTGAAAAACGATGGTGGCCAGAACGTTACAGTCAATGGTGATGGGTATAGAGCCATGATTACTAACTTTTTCATTCCTGAATTGAATAACCATGATGTCCAGGAGATGTGGTTTCAACAAGACGGCGCAACATGTCACACAGCTCGTGCCACAATAGATTTATTGAAAGACACGTTTGGTGACCGCCTAATTTCACGTTTTGGACCTGTGAATTGGCCTCCAAGATCTTGTGATTTAACACCTCTAGAATACTTTCTGTGGGCCTATGTAAAGTCATTGGTCTATGCGGTAAAGCCACAAACGCTTGACCATTTGCAAGACAACATTCGCCGTATTATTGCCGATATACGGCCACAAATGTTGGAAAAAGTCATCGAAAATTGGACGTCCAGATTGGACTACATCCGCGCCAGCCGTGGCGCTCATATGCCAGAAATCATATTTAAAATGTAATGCCACAAGATTATCTTTCGGATAAATAAAATTCATGTCAATCGAATAATCCATCGTTGTTTTATTGCAGCTTAAAGTTCTATACCTCTATAAAAATCACCCTTTACAAACATACACACATACATACATACATATATACATACATACATACATACATACATACATACATACACACAGACATACATGTATACATATATACATATTTGGTAATTACATCACTTCAGACAGGATTACGGCCTAGCTTCTCACATCATTATGTTGTTTTATGCATGAATTGCGGAACCTACTGTTTCAAGTAGACTCCCAATGACAGATTTTTGAGAAAATCTTTAATATCACAAAAGGATATCCTATATTTAAATTTATCCATAAAGTATCGCATAAGATTAAATTTTACTTTCACATGTAGACTATGTATCTTCTCTCGTTTTCTGTTATAAAAATGTTATGAATTTTAATTTTCATTTTTATATTATATTCTCATTTTATCCTCCAGTAATATTCCGAAGTATTTACAAATATACGTTTAATTTAATTGTGTTATGCTTTAGAAATTAACAACACAATTTTTATTGCTCTAGGGTAATGGCCTTAAGTAACAAAGGCAACAACAATTTAACCAGCAATACAAATAACATGTAATAGAACAATTTTGTAATTTATGCTGAAAATTTACAAAAATTTATGTTGACTATTGTATGAAAACAATGTTGAATATTTTTATAAAATTATAGCTAAATACCGCGAGTAAAATAATGAAAATACAAGGAAAAAATAAATCGATTTATGAGTGAATTTACATTTAAAATGTTTTGCGGCTAATATCTGGAAATAACGTAAAAAAATGTAATGGAATAACATTTGCACAAAGAAATATTAAATTTGTTTATAATTTATGAAGTTGTTACCCAGCAGCAGAATTGAATTGAATAAGTTCATTATGCTGTTTACAGCAACAAAAAAATTTCTTAAAAATCTTTATTGAAATTAATTCCAAGAACATATCACTTTGAAGTCTTATTTTCTGTTAACAGTGGGATGTTAACACAATTATTTGGCGTCAAATTGAATTAAGCTACATCTACACAATTAATTGTTATTTATATTATGTATACGTACTCCTGGATATACACCTTTAATATACATATGTTATGCAAGAACATATGGATCATAACTAAGTGGAAATCTCTTGCCCTAAAAAGTTTGACCTCAATAACAGTGAAAACTACTCCAAATTAGTGTTTCACTTTACAAAGTTTTTACCAAGTCTGAATCTTGTGAAGTATTCGGTGTCAAATAAATCGATATCATATTGAACGAATGTACAGTGAGCTTCAAAAGAAACTGTACACTAAGGATAAAATTCTAAATCACCCATCTCAACTTTTACCACTTAAGGAGAGTGCCCGAATAAATTTTAAAATATTTCGAAATTTTTTGTAATTTTTATTTTCAATTCTAAAAACTGGCAATGAAACAATTCTAAAATAAAAATAACGGTAATTTATTAATATATATTTTGAACTTATTGAGCATATGGTATTAAAAATGTGACTTAGAAGTTATTACAAAATATAATCACTGTCTGAAGTAGCCGTAGGCTAGTCGTGTCGGCTTATTTATTAGACGTAAGGGCACGGTTCATACCCCAGGTCAGATATAAAAACGAAAATATAAAAAAATATTTCTCCTCTCAGCAGATTTCTGGAAAAAACTCTGAAAAGTTTGTCAAAAATCGGTCGTTTTAAACTGTGGGTCCCACCATTCATGACTAAAATTAACACATACAACATAAGTAGTAAGAGTAGCTAGGTTGTCATATTGACCGAAAGGCCAATGGCAATGGCCAATTAAGTAAGCAATCACTGTTAGAAATAAATATTTAAAATCAGTTTACTCTTCCACCGAAAAGGTTTGCTTTTATAAAGAGTCATCACTTAAAAAAGGAAAATATCTGGAATAACCCATAAGAAAACAATTAAAAGAAAATGAAAGATAAAAAGCTTACAATCTAAATAAAGAGAATTTAATCATAAAGCAAAAGAGTAAAGAATAAAGCACGTTAATTTAATAAAAGAGGTTTTTTGGAAACCTAACTAAAATGAAAATTTCCACTCGACTGATATTACATAACAAAGAAGCAATATGTTCTGCCAAATTAAATGTTGAACAAATTGCAAAGAGAATGATGTAAAGTTGGCAAGTAGAAATTAATTCAAGTTTACTTACGATATAATAAATAGAAGAATACACTGTATTAATGCCTAAAGCGAACATTAAAAATGTATAAGATATATTGAATTACACTTTAAATTCCATATTTACAGCAATGGGCGCTAAAAATAAACAAAAGTAAAAAAGTAAATTTTTACTTTTGGAAGAACTACTCAGTAGGCAAAATATACTTCATGATGCCTTCTATTATTGATACCAGAGAACGGTTTGCTCCACATTCATTGTTTTATTGATTTTGTCATGCATTTATTCAACATCAATTTCTATTGCTATTGCTGTGTTCACATTCACTGTTTCTATTTGCTTTTGGTGCACACTCGTTTAATAATGACAGGGCTTCCCAGGTAGCGAAAGATCTCACATTAAAAAAAACCAATATACACACACAAATACATACAAAATTAGTCATTACAATCCTTCATTCAGAATTATGGACCTAGTTTCTCACACCACTTATGTTGAGTGTGTTAATTTTTATATACGAGTGGCGCAACCTACAGTTTAAAGTCGACTCCGAACGACAGATTTTTGAGTAACTTTTCATGGCAATTTTATTTACTCTCAGAGTTTTTGCCAGTAAACTGCTGAGAGGAAGGCGCCGAAGAAATATTTTTTCATATTTCGTTTTGATGATTGACCTGGGGTTTGAATCGAGGTTTTACATCAAATAAGCCAACACACTACCTATTAGACTACGGCGACTTCTGCAATGAGCTTACGAGATACAATCTTCTTTTAATAGATCTGACCACATGCCTGAAACGAATCAGCTGAACAGAAAGGGATTGGTGGCATTACGTTGTGTTATCCAAAGATACTAAAAAAAAACTAATGAAATGGAAACTGTTCTTCAACAGAATAATTACAAGTGACAACAAATACACTGTCATTCAATGCCACACTCAGTAACAATATTAAAGAGGACTGTTACAACCACTTATCTACCGAAAATGTGTCCATAAACTGTATATACACTAGAAATCAGCAATGAATCGTTTTTCCGCTACTCATAAGTCCTCATGAAATTTTGAGTATAAGTGAGTCAATAGTATTGAAATTCAACTACTCTGATTCATTCGTACTCACTACAACATTGATTTATAAGTACAAGTTGCAATGAGTATGAGTACAACGTTGACATCAAACTCATAACATTCGAAATATGTTTGATTCATACGCCATACTCATTCAGATTCATAAATTTTGAAAAATACTTACAATAGTTATAAATGATTCGAGTGATTTTTAGCTTTTGTTGCATTTATAACAAAAGAAGGAAGAAAAACACAAAGACAGCAAGCAAAAAACACAAAGGCAGCGAGCAAAAAACACAAAGACACACAACCTTCTAGTGAATCATACTTATTTTATGATTCCTGTAAATGTTGAATAAAGGTGAGTTGAAATCAACAACATCATGCGTATTGTTAAGTATGAGTACGATGAGTACTTCAAACTTTGAACATGAGTAGTTTGAGTATGATATTCAAATAAGTATGAATGCGTATAAGTATCAGGAATTATCAGTATGATTCGAATCTACCCATCTTTTTGAGTACTCATTGCTGATCTCTGGTATATACAGTCTTTAGACATTCTTCTTTCAAGCTGCAGAAAAACGCAATGCACAGACATGTTATTGGCAGGCTGACATAAAACCAAAGCCAAACGTTAAACGCCAAGTGCCTGAAATACAACTTGGTTATATGTGGACGTGTTGAAATTAATTTAAAATTTTTTAACGACTTTTTCCCATACTTCCCATTATTATAGTAAATGCTAGAAAAACAAAATTTTTTAAATAAATTTATTGCAATAAACTAATTATTTATTATTTACACTCTTAATCAGTGTAAAAATAATATGTTATCATATACATAAACTGTTTTAAAACAAATAATATGTATCGAAAAGATCATAAACGAATTATGAATGAATAAATGCTGATATTTCAAAGCAAATTTTAAAACAATATTAAACAAAACGATGAAAATTTATTTAATTTTTAATTTCTAGTTTGGTCAATAAATTATAAGTGAATAAATAGAATTTTATTTGTGCATGAAAATTTAAAACTATTTTATAATTAAATTTTTTTAAACAAAAACAAAGAAACAAACAAAAATTAAATGTAAATTATTTTTTGTTTATTATTATACTTTGTGGTATCGTTGATGATTCAGTGTAAAATAAACCACATATTTATGGTAATCGTTACTTAACCCTTATAATGGTACTGATAGATTGGAATTTACATTCAAAAACTAAAATTACCAAAATGATGATGTAGTGATCAAATAGATTTCAACAAACAAAACGATTTGTAAGTAATTTAAAAAGATTTTCATCATATTCTAGGAAGGAGTAAGACTCAGTGAGCAAAATTCCTTAACTTACCATACACAAAATACATGCTCTTCAAAGTAATTTGTTTAGTGAGAAAAACTTGATGAATGAATGTGAAACAAAGCAAACTAAACAATAGAAAAATTCAGAAATCGTTTGATTAGCAGGCATAACGTCAAAGGAAAAAAAGCCAGAATACCAATTTTATTTACACTGAGATTTTTTGTCAGAAATCAGTTGATAGGAAGACACCAGAGATATATTTTTTTAATATTCCTTTTATTCGACGTGTTTGACTTGGGTTTTGAAGTGTGGCCTCACGTCTAATAAACAAAAATATTTGGTTGTTTGGAAAGTAATTTGGTTTTTTTTTTGGTGGAAATGAAAGACAGTTTTCGTATAATATCAATCAAGTGGTAATAGACTGTTGAATTTGTTAAATTTAACTCAATCCGATCACACGTGTTGTTATTCAGCGGTTCATATCAACGAATGCCTTTTTTGCGACTTTCTCAACTTCAACCGGCCTTCCAGAATATGGTGCGTCTTCGACATTAAAATTGCCGGTTTGAAATTTAGCAAACCAGTCAGTGATAATAATAATTACTACAATGGTAACAGAAACCAGAACGTAAAACTAATGGAGCAAAACCAGGGAAACTCCCATGGTCCGGAGACCATAGAATACCAAGGTCCTCCGGAACAAAATCAGTAACTTCAAAACTTTGTATTTAGCATTTCATCAGATCTAAAAAATTATGTGAGATTAAATAAAAAAAAATGCACACCGTGTATTAACATTTTTAATAGACACAGGTGCTGATATCTCACTATACAAAGAAGACTTATTACACAGATATGATGAAGATCCAGATGACTATTGCTGTTTAACAGGGATTACAAAAGAAAAAATACAATCCTTAGGTTCCACTAACATAACTATACAGATAAACGATACATTACTTAAACATAAAATACAACTAGTACATGAAAATTTTCCTATCCACACTGATGGTATACTTGGACGAGATTGTTTGTTGAGGTACAATTGCAACATAGATTATGAAACATTCACATTAACCATCAATACAAGAAATGAGACTTTGATATTACCTATTCACAACGACAGATTTACAAATAAATATTGAAGAAGATATTGTAATATGCAACCGTGAAATTGGAAAAGGTGTATTTTTGGCAAATTCAATAATTCCTAAAGATGGATACAAACACATAAAGTTATTAAACGTTACTGACGAAACCATAAAATTAGAAAATTTAAAAGTAGAAACTATCCCTTTAAGAAATTTTGATATATACAAAACATGTGTTGATAAACCAGATACGAAATATGATGAGGAAAGATTTAAGAAAGTGTTAAATGAATGCAACATGGAGAAGAACGACGAGAAAACAAAGAAGGAGTTGTTAGAGATATTAAAGAAATACAAACATATATTTCATTTAGAGGGTGAAAACCTGGCAACCAATAATTTTTACAAACAAACTATTCAATTAAATGACAAAAATCCAGTTTACATAAAAAACTATCGATTACCACAAACGCATACAGAGGAAATAAATAACCAAGTAAAAAGTTTATTGAAACAAAAAATAATAGAGCCATCCACATGTCCTTACAACGCTCCACTCTTATTGGTACCTAAGAAGGGGCAAAGTGATATTAAAAAATGGAGACTAGTGGTTGATTTTAGGAAACTCAATGACAAAATTGTTAATGACAAATTTCCACTAACACGTTTAGATGATATTCTAGATAGACTAGGAAGAGCTAAATATTTTTCCACATTGGACATGACAAGTTCCTTTCATCAAATTGAGCTCGATCAACAGTCAAGACCATTTACAGCATTTTCAACAACTAATGGCCATTACCAATATACAAGATTACCTTTTGGCCTAAAGATATCATCAAATAGTTTTCAGAGGATGCTAACGATAGCACTAGCTGGACTAGAATCCGAAGCATTCCTGTATGTTGATGACATAATAGTTTTTGGATGTAATTTGAAACATCACAACAATGATGCTATTTTTTGAAATCAGAGGTTAGATATTTGGGACATTTGATAACATCGAAGGGTATTAAACCAGACCCAAGCAAATATGACGTAATTACCAAGTATCCTACTCCTAAGAATACTGATGAGGTAAGAAGATTTATAGCATTTTGTAACTGTTATAGAAGATTCATCAAAGATTTTGCGAATATTGCAAATTGTTTGAATGATTTACTAAAAAAAGGAACAACATTTGAATGGACAGAAGAACGTCATAATGCGTTTGAAGCACTGAAGAACAAACTTATTGAACCCCCTATCTTGCAATATCCAGACTTTGACAAAACATTCATTCTGACAACAGATGCATCAGATTTTGCACTAGGCGCAGTTTTGTCACAGGGCCCAATAGGAAATGATTTGCCAATATCATATGCAAGTAGATCTTTAAACAAACACGAAAAGAATAAACCTGTGATTGAGAAAGAATTGTTAGGCATATATTGGGGCATACACTTCTTTAGACCTTGTTTATATGGTAGAAAATTCACAGTTGTGACAGATCACAGACCTTTGATTTCACTATTTTCGCACAAAAACCCGAACTCTAAATTAACAAAGATAAGACTGGAACTTACTGACTACGAATTTGAAATAATATACAAGAAAGGAATAAACAACACTAATGCCGATGCATTATAAAGGATAGATATTGATTCTACTACACTAAAGAGTATGATACCATTGAAAAATGACGAAAAGGTAAAGAAAACATTAGTAATTACAAGAGGTATGAGTAAAAAGTCATCAGAAAAAAATATTATAAGAGATAAAAATGTTATGAGTGAATCTCATAAGGGGACTGATCAACTCCATATGTGGGATTGCACGTCAATAAATGATATAAAGCGCGCAACGAAATTTATATTAGAAAAGAGACCAGAAAATGATGTAAAAGAATTATACAAACATATAGTAGAATACTATAAAATGAATAATGATACACGTGTTAGATGTAGCGATAATCCAAAGTATTTAGGTACTCTTTTGGAGAAACTATCATCATATTTAAAAAATACAAGAGACAAGAAATTTGCAATCGAGAGAAATGATGCAATATTTGATATAATAGCCGCGGATGAATTTAAGGCCAAATATAACGAAGCAAATAAAAATAATAAAGATGACATAATTATATTACTAAACAAAAACCTCAGAATATAACAAGTGAAGAGAGAAGACAAGAACTAATAAAATTATACCATGATACACCCCAAGGAGGACATTTTGGAGTGAAGAAAACTTTACTAAAATTAAAGCAGAAGTACATTTGGAAAAATATGAACAAAAATGTAAAAGGATACGTGTCTAAATGTGACTTATGCCAACGTAACAAACAGAGTAAACATACGAAGGAACAATTAAAGGTTACAGATACTCCAATAGATAGTTTCAAAACTATAGTAATTGACTCTGTAGGTCCTTTAGGTCCAATAAACAATTTTAGATATATTTTAATTATGCAATGCGAATTAACGAAATATATAGTTGCATGCCCCATAGAGGCGAAAGAAGCCTCTATGGTTTTTATTGAGTGAGTTATTAAAAATTTAACAAAAATTTTCCAACCATATCATCATGAGACATTGGGTACAGTGGAGAGAAATCATAGGGTTCTTAATGAATACTTTTTGTCATTTGTACAAGATGACAATTGGGATAAATGGATACCTTACTATACCTTTGCGTACAATATAACCCCTCATGTAGATACTGAATATTCACCTTTTGAACTAATTTTTGGAAAATTACCAAGTTTACCCGGGGATGAAGTCATGAATCATCCTAAAATTTACAATTATGCAAATTATGCTAATGAACTCAAGACTAGACTAAAACATGCTTTGGAAAGTGCCAAAAAGTTGATAGAGACTGTAAAAAACAGAAGAAGTATGGACTCATTAAATAACACGAACAACGTAGAACTAAAAGTAGGCGACTTAGTTTTGGTCAAGGCTGGAAATAGAAGAAAATATGAACCATGTTATGATGGACCATATGAAGTAATAGATATAGATGATTCAAATGTATTAATTAAGATAAAAACAAATATAAAAGCAATTTATAAAAACAGACTAAAAAAATATAAAGTATAAAATAAAATGATAATGTAAAATAATTCTTAGAACACTTAAAAATAAATTTAATAATATATACTTACATTAAAATTAGAATTCATAATTATTCAAAAAAATCATCCAATTTATATTGTATAGATTTTTCTTAAGAGCGAGGTTGTAGTGTGTTGGTCACACTTATCCACTGTTGTGTGTTGGTTACGACTTAAGTATTATTACTTAAGTAAAAAAACTAAATTAGGTCATAAGTATTAATATGTAAGAAATTAGACTTAAGAAATTTATATAAATAGCTGTAAGTTGATTGATAGAATTAGAATAAATATAATGATCAAAACGGCTTCATAGCTGAAAAAGATTTGATTTTTATTCTCACCAAACTGCGGCTTATTAGCCATACCCAAACGGCGTGCTCGCCTTTATAATAAGCAAAAACAAACACTAAACTGACCGACACAAACATTACATTAATTACATGGCGATCCTGCCATTGTAACATTCATTGCATGGCGATCCTGCCATATCATTGCAATCTTCATTACTTTCATTACATTACAATCCCTAGAGAGTGTGTACGCCACAAGATGGTGCTAAAACATCCTAGCAATGATAATTGGAAACTCATAATGACTTCTGGAGAAGCTGCAATGACAAATAGGAAGAGGTGACCATGAAACATCTTCGCTGTCACTGTCCGGCGCTTGGGAACATGAGAAGTAGAATTATTGGACACACAGAATTTAATGACAAGACATGTCTAGCCACCGCTAATTTGAGGAAAATTCACACCATCATAAGACTCTCGGGATGGGTGAGAGAAATTATTCAGGAGCAATAATTATACGGCGGATTGAGTAATATTTGGTTACAACAGGACCCAAGTAAGCTATGCCCGGTGCGGCGGCTGTCATTTTATCCAAAATTCGTCAAAAACGGGTTTCGGAGAAGGCTTTGTGTTTGTCTAAGGAATTGTCCGAAACACTCGGCCGCTGTAGTCAATGAATGGTAATTTTCTAATATAAAAAAGCGTTTACGTCTAGTTTCCCAAAGAATAGATTTAAATTTAATGGACCATTTGTGGACTCACATGAAAACCTAATTATGTAAAAACCACGATATCTACAAGAAGGTATGGAAAAACGCTCCGGTGAACATATGCAAATCTGTACCCGCATAGTTAAACAGAAATCTAGCTAATAAGAATTCTAGTTGCAAGACAAGATAAGATTATTATACAAAACACTTTTATATGATATAATTGCTTTTTGTAGTTATCAGAAGAATTTCTTTTCTGAACTAGTCATTTTTGCCTAGGGATATTGGTATTCGTTAGTTTTGACGAGAGTTTTCTTTATGTATACGTAGCCTTCGAGTAGAATGTTTGAATTTATAACGAACAGAGAAATTTCAAGCTTTAACTTGATTGATACTAATAAAAATTAAATTTCTTTTGTAGATAATTTTTTGTTTAAAAATTTATTTTAATGTGGTTAGTGTATTATGTATTATTGAATTCGTGTCATATGCAGACATATGTAGTCTTTAATAAAATTAAAATTGTGATTGTTTACAACGTTATAATAATGGTGGCTACTTACTTGTTGCATGGTAATACACAAATTCCGCAACACTTTTCCATACCACTAAGATTTTTTTCAGCTTCTCGCATGTCAGCATTGATTTGATCCATACCCTCTTCAATTCGATCGAGTTGCTCTAAAAAATTAACGTGTAGGTGTAATCTCAATCAGTTAATATATAAATTTAATAAATTTTAAATTATGTTGAAATACAAATTTTAAAATTAAATTATGTTGCGAATATTGAACACCTCTTACATCTTTAAGAAGTATTTTAGTTGAGATAAGGCAAAAGAAGAAGCCTATCTAAAATAATCTTTAACCCTTTGTTGTATGATTCAATTGTGTTCAATGATACACATTTTTTTGAATATTATATGTTATATAAGGTGTTTTTTATAGAGGTATAGAACTTTAAGTTGCAATAAAACAACGATGGATTATTCGATTGACATGAATTTTATTTATCCGAAAAATAATCTTGTGGCATTACATTTTAAATATGATTTCTGGCATATGACCGCCACGGCTGGCGCGGATGTAGTCCAATCTGGACGTCCAATTTTCGATGACTCTTTCCAACATTTGTGGCCGTATATCGGCAATAATACGGCGAATGTTGTCTTGCAAATGGTCAAGCGTTTGTGGCTTTACCGCATAGACCAATGACTTTACATAGGCCCACAGAAAGTAGTCTAGCGGTGTTAAATCACAAGATCTTGGAGGCCAATTCACAGGTCCAAAACGTGAAATTAGGCGGTCACCAAACGTGTCTTTCAATAAATCTATTGTGGCACGAGCTGTGTGACATGTTGCGCCGTCTTGTTGAAACCACATCTCCTGGACATCATGGTTATCCAATTCAGTAATGAAAAAGTTAGTAATAATGGCTCTATACCGATCACCATTGACTGTAACGTTCTGGCCACCATCGTTTTTGAATAAGTACGGACCAATGATTCCACCAGCCCATAAATCGCACCAAACAGTCAGTTTTTCTGGATGTAACGGTGATTCCACATACACTTGAGGATTACCTTCACTCCAAATGCGGCAGTTTTGTTTGTTGACGTAGCCATTCAACCAGAAGTGCGCTTCATCGCTAAACAAAATTCGCTTATGAAAATCGGGAACAACGGTAATCTCGTTTTGGGCCCATTCGACGAATCTACGCCTTACTTGATGATCGTTTGGCTTCAAATCTTGCACGAGTTGGATTTTGTAAGCACGCAAACCAAGATCCTTCCGCAAAATCTTCCATAAAGTGGATGGACACAGATCCAATTCCTGTGCTCGATGGCGGATGGACTCATTCGGGTCTTCCTCAATGCTGCGCTCTACAGCAGCAATAGCTTCTTCTGTACGCACCGTAAAGCGTCTCTGGGGATGCGAGTTATCAATAAGAGTAAACGTGGTGCGAAAACGTTCCATGGTTAATCGAATTAACAGCTCTGATGGACGATTTTGTCGACGATAAAATGGACGTAGTGCGCGATACGTTTTCGGCACAGAACCATTATTTTCGAAATAAAATTGCACTATTTGCAAGCGTTGTTCAGGCGTGAGTCTATTCGTGATGAATTGCCAAACCAAACTGAGAATAAATCACTTGACAGCTGTTAAATCGGTCGCCATCTTGAAAAGTAATGCCAACTTAAAGTTCTATACCTCTGTAAAAAACACCCTTTATATCATAAGTTTTCCACTTTTGGCATTAAAAATCTAAAGTTTTGGAGTAAAAGTGTTACTGGAAGAAAACTGTTGTAGAACCAGATGTGATATAGTGAATCCCATATGTTAAATGCTGATACGCCCCTGCTTAACTTCAGTTATTTTTATTTACTTATTTGACTTTAAATTGTTTTCATATTTAATGTTCTTTATTTCTTGCTTAGCAACAGTTCGATTTATATTTACATACAGGCATACACACACATACATACTTACGATCTCCACAATACTGTTCATACATGTAAATGTTCGAAGTTGGAGACTTATGTTCGAAAGTCTCTTGTTACTTAGTAAATAAGTATGTATGCGTGTATGTACGTACATTACATTAAACAAGATCAATAATAATTATTGTAACTTTGCTTTACATTTTGAAACATAAATTTAGTTAGTGTTAAATTTGCATTACAATAAAGAGGGTCCAACCGGGAACAAATATTTGAAAATTACACTTAAAAAGTAGCTTCTAGCTTGTAAAAAATATTACAGGCTCGAAACATTGGTGACCCCGACGTGATTCTTTAAAACATCAACATCAATTCGGATGTTGATAGATATCGCGTAATCTTTCTTGAAGATCAATATTAATTCGAATATTGATAATTCGTTTGCCGCCGGCATATTTAAATAATTTTTAAAAAAAATTGGTATCAATTCGGATATTAGTTTGTCTTGTTTTTTCGGTTAAAGGCTGAAAGAAAATTTCGTAAATTAATAGAAATTTGTATATTAATAACTAAGACTTTTGTTATTCGACGGTTTTAACAATAAAATTAAAAAAAAATGTCAAAAAATAATGGTGAAGGATCTTCTAATTCTGGTGAAGCAGATAAGTCGGTGAATTTGTTGCCCTATTTTTCCAGGATTGCTGTTTCGCTGAAAAAACTAGAAGACCTAAATAAAAACCTTACGCTTTCATAGGAATATGATGATGCAGAGCTGTCTGTCCGTTTGGAATACGTCGAAAAAGTCAACAAATGCTACGAAGAGGCACAAGGCATGATAGAGCAGTATGAATGCAGTGCATCGGATACCAGTGACAGTGTGGTTTTTATGTCATTGTATTTCGAAGTGAAAGCTAAGTTAACCCGTCAAATCGCTGAGGTTCGCAAAACTGATTCCAACCAACGTTCGTCAACATTTCGCCAATTTTCTCTCGATGAGTCACCGTCTCACGCAACATCGCGTAGTACCAAGGTTCCAGAAATCCAATTGCCGAAATTCCGTGGTTCATATTCAGAGTGGCCTAATTTCTTCGCATTAATCTCGACTATTATAAATGATAATAGTAACTTGAGTAAATTGGAAAAGTTTCATTTCTTGCGTGCAAATTTGGAAGGTGTTGCCCTAGACACAATTGCGTCGCTTGAATTGAAAGAAGCTAACTACGACGAAGCCATGGTATTGTTAAAAAATGCTTTTTAACAATAAGCTGCTAAATTTTCAAACGCACATAAAGGGGCTCTTTGCATTAAGCAGTGCTGAAAGTGGGTCTGTTGCTGATTTGCGTCGATTTAGTGACAGTTTTAATGCACATTTGCGTGCTATGCAAACTATTGGAAATCAACAGCAAATTACCGATGGTTTATTGATCCATTTGGTAACAACAAAGATGGATGCCACATCGCATATGAAATGGGAAGAAGGGCTACCAATAAATGACTTGCCAACTTGGGCCTCAATGGCAGCATTTTTAGACAGAAGGTGTCGCATGGCAGAAAACTGTGAAAATTCGGGAATAATTAACCCTTCGAAACCGAATATTTTGAAAAAATCTAACCAAATCAATCGGCATGTTCATGTTTTAATCGCATCTCAAAATAAATTGTGCTTTTTCTGTGACTCTCAAGATCATTTCATCAGTAATTGTTCGAGATTTTTGAATTTATCACTCTCTCTACGTTTTAAAGAGGTAAAAAATTTAAAATTATGCCTTAATTGTTTGCTTAAAAGTTGTACTTCTGGTTGCTGCCGTCAGTGTTCCTCAAAGCACCATACATTGTTGCACATTGATAGTACTCCCACAGATAATCTCGTCGCTTCATCCATTGTTACCAGCCCTGTTCAAACGGTGCAGATTTCGTCCAATGATGCACAAGCAAAAATAACATCAGCGTCCACTACAACCGTTTTCCTCGCAACAGCTGTAGTGATGGTCAAAAAGAGTTTTGGAATTTTTGCACCTTGTCGCGCAATACTCGACTCGGCATCCCAACTTAATCTAATAACAAACCGATTTGCAAACTTTTTAAATTTGAAGTGTGAAAGGACATTCGCAAGTATCTCTGGAATCGGTGATGGTAATATAACTATTGATAAATCAGTTGATATATTAATCAAGTCCAGGAACGGAAATTATTCAACATCATTGACGGCTATGGTGATTCCCAGCATTACTGATTATCAGCCCAGCATTACTTCCAACAGGTCAGAGTGGAAAATCCCTAACAATATAGAGCTCGCTGATCCCTCATTTGATAGATGTGGTCGTATCGATATTTTAATTGGCGCCGAATTGTTTTTTGAATTAATGTCAGTTGGACAAATTAATTTGGCTGAAAACTTGCTTATGTTACAAAAAACATTATTAGGTTGGGTAGTTGCTGGCGGTAATATTCGTTCTAATCATTCCTGGTCCTTAGCAGTTAGTTCCAAAGTAAAACATGATGATGAATTGTACTCTGTAGTAAAAAGCTTTTGGGAAGTGGAGAATAATTTTGGTAGCTGTAGCTCGTTTTCTGAGGAGGAAATTTTCTGTGAGAATCATTTCCTAAAAAATATAGTTCGCCTCGATTGTGGTTCATTATCCGTTCGTTTGCCTGAAATAGATGGAAGTGGTAGGCATAAACTTGGTGACTCTTATCAGCGTGCTTTACAACGTTTTAAAGGTTTAGAAAGAAAATTCAGAAGAAATCCCGACATGAAAACGCAATATGCAAAATTTATGGCTGAGTATATATCGTTGAACCATATGTCTTTAATTTCTTCACAGGTTTCCCAGAAGACATATTTTCTCCCACACCATTGTGTGTATAAGCTGGACAGCACATCAACCAAATTAAGAGTTGTTTTTGATGGTTCTGCTAAAACAACAACTGGGTTGTCTCTTAATGATATTTTGTATACAGGTCCAACTATACAGCCAAAATTGTTCAGTACACTTCTGCGTTTTCGATGCTTCAAAGTTGTTCTTAGTGGAGACATCTGCAAGATGTATAGGTGTGTTCGTGTCTCTTATCCAGATAATTATATACAATGTATTCTATGGAGAGAAAACGAAGAAGATGAAATCAAAATGTATTCATTGGATACAGTTACGTATGGTACACGTCCTGCAGCATTCCTGGCTATTCGAGCATTGCATCAATTTGCACATGAAGAGGAAACAAATTTTCCTGTGGGTGCAAAGGTCATAAAGCGTGATTTTTATGTGGACGATATGTTGTCCGGTGGTGATTCTGTTGAGGAGGTGCGAATAACTCAAAAGCAGGTCGCAGCCTTGCTAAAGCGTGGAAATTTTGTAATAAGAAAGTGGTGCTCAAACGTTCCAGCCGTTTTAGAGGATACGCCGCCAGAACAATGCGAGTCACTTTTAAAATTTAGTGATGATGATGATATCACTAAAACACTTGGCCTGATTTATCATCCCAAAGCGGACAATTTTATTTTTTCATTTAATTCTGTTGATGATTGCAAAGTTGTTACGAAGCGCTCTATATTATCGTCCATTGCCCGTTTGTATGACCCACTAGGTTTAATTGGTCCAATTATCACTAGAGCAAAAATATTTATGCAACATTTATGGAAGTTGGGGCTACAGTGGGACGAAAGCCTTCCCCAGTTTTTACATTCATCATGGCTCGAATATATTTCGCAGTTTGATTCCATTGAGTATTTTAAATTTTCTCGATGTGTTTTGAAGTCAAACAAGAATGTCCAAGTACATGCCTTTTGTGATGCCAGTCTGGTAGCATATGGGGCATGTGTTTATATAAGATCACAATCTTAAAATATTGTTAAAACATCATTGTTTTGCTCTAAGTCTAGAGTTGCACCCCTTAAATCTTTAACGATTCCGAAACTTGAGCTTTCTGCGTGTCTCCTAGCGGAACTTGTGGATGAAGTTGTAAAAACACTACCTTATGATTGTGATGTACATTGCTGGTCAGATTCAATGGTCGTACTTTCTTGGCTTCAGGAGCAGCCTTCAAATTATAATATCTTCGTTTCCAATAGGGTTTCTCAAATACAAACATTCATAATTAAGATGAAATGGCACTATGTTCCAACAAACCTTAATCCTGCAGATATGCTTTCAAGAGGCTCATCACCTAAGGAATTACTTACTTCTACATTATGGAGCAACGGTCCTGATTTTCTGTGTCTTGAATCTTCAAAATGGCCTTCCAATATGGAATTTTTGACGGAGTTACCTGAAAGACGTCGAAATATACTAGCTACAGCTTCTTTAACTGATTTTGCATTGCAGTGTAAGTACCACAATTCTTTTCCAAAAATGCAACGTATATTTGCATATGTTTTTAAATTTGAGTACCCTAAATTGAAGACCCAAGATGAAAGGCTTACGCCAACAGACTTAAAAAACGGAACATATTTTTTAATAAAAAACATACAGTTAATTCATTTTGAAGCTGAGTATAAGGCCCTCAAATCAAATCAAAATTTACCTTCATCCAGCAAGCTTTACTCACTGATGCCTATAATTGACTCATTTGGATTAATTCGTGTCGGAGGTCGTCTTCAAAACTCTTGTCTCTAATTCGATGCTCAACACCCTATTATTTTGCCTTAACATCACCCATTCATATCGTCTTTGATAATACATTTTCATCAAAAGTTGTTGCATGCTGGTCCTCAGGTTTTACTAGCTACAATTCGGCAGCAATATTGGCCCATTGGAGGCCTTAAATTGGTAAGCTCTATTATCTCAAAATGTCTTCAGTGCTTCAGAATGAAACGGGTATTAAGGTAGCACGTGATGGGAAACTTGCCTGCAGATCGAGTACGCCCAAATAGAGCATTTCACACTACTGGCGTAGATTTTTGCGGCCCATTTTATTATAAGTCTGAAGTGAGAAATCGCCCTCCTGTCAAATGCTATATTTCGATTTTTATATGCTTCTCAGCCAAGGCTAGTCACATGGAAGTAGTACAAGACTTATCAACACCATGTTTTTTAGCGGCTCTTCATCGCTTTATCGCTATTAGCGGAAAGCCCAGAACTATTTGGTCCGATAATGCAACTAACTTCGTTGGCGCTAAAAATGAGTTATTCGATTTAAAACAAATGTTTTAAATGAGTGAGTCGCATCAGAGGCCACAATGGCAACAAAAAGGTACAAATATAAATATAACTTGCGGCGCAATGGTTCTTCTCAAGGATGAAAATCAACCACCCTTGAAGTGGCAAATTGGACGTATTTCTGAAGTTATAATTGGTGAAGATGGAGTTGCTCGTGTCGCAGTTGTTCGCACAAATAATGGTTTAATTAAACGCGCGGTTACTGAACTTGCTGTTTTACCCATAGAATCATCTGTTGAAGGCTATAAACCTCCAACGGGGGGAGGGTGTTAAATGCTGATACGCCCCTGCTTAACTTCAGTTATTGTTATTTACTTATTTTACTTTAAATTGTTTTCATATTTAATGTTCTTTATTTCGTGCTTAGCAACAGTTCGATTTATATTTACATACAGGCATACACAAATACATACTTACGATCTCCACAATACTGTTCATACATGTAAATGTTCGAAGTTGGAGACTTATGTTCGAAAGTCTCTTCTTACTTAGTAAATAAGTATGTATGCGTGTATGTAAGTACATTACATTAAACAAGATCAATAATAATTATTGTAACTTTGCTTTACATTTTGAAACATAAATTTAGTTAGTGTTAAATTTGCATTACAATAAAGAGGTTCCAATCGGGAACAAATATTTGAAAATTACACTTAAAAAGTAGCTTTTAGCTTGTAAAAAATATTACAGGCTCGAAACACCATATTTATAAAGCCACTCTTTTTTTAAACATTGCCTAAACTACTTCTTTAATCAATTGGCTTCCTATTTAAGATGTATTTATCTTTTCATGTACTTTTCGAAAATTCTATATGTATTTATGTACGTTAATGTTATATTTGTTGTTAACATTCATTTTAAATTTTTATATAATTTGATATATTCGGCAATGACGATCGAAAATCCGTCTGATGATATATAAGTACCAGTTTTCTTCACACGGATTTCCAATCGTGATTGCCTAATACAACAAATTATATAAAAATTTAAATTTAGTCATCGCTTGGTATTAATGGTGATCGAGTAATAAATACCACGCTAGTATTAAACGTTGGTTTTAATAACTATCATGTAGTTATATATGTTCAAAATCATACTGAATGGGATAATAGAGAACCAATCATACATACATAAATACGTATGATAAAATGATCAAGGTTTGACAAACAATTTTCGGCGTTAGTAAGGTTGTCTCTTCTACAATTACTTTTAATATTTATATAAGAAAATGAGTGCAGCGACGTTTCATACCGGCATTACTTTTCAGCCTAATTTCAATATCTAAATTATCACTAAAAAATTAAAGAAAACAATACTGGAATATACTGAGTATATACGTATATAAAATAATTTAAAAGATTTGTCATTAAGCTCTTTCTATTTTTAATGTAATTAAAATAAAATGTATGTGAGATATGATCGAAATTTTTTATTTGCTTGAAAGACCTTTTCGTAGAGTGCATTCGATATCTTCTATTTTCGGTGACTATTTTCGCATAAATTAGGCTAAATTAGACCGATGGTAAGGGATATGTTTGCTTTGAGATCGTCTTTGGATTGTAGCTTATTCGCTTTTGCGTCTTAAAAAAATCCAATGAGAAAAGTCTATTGGGGTCTAATCACATGAACTCGGTGGCGAGTTCGGAAGTCTCTGTTAAGAGACCGAATTTTTAAATATAGTAAACTTTTTTTTTTTGTTCAAATTCATATTTATTAATCATATTAATTAATTTCAAAATAATTAATTTCATTAAAAGGAGTAAAATTTTATTATATTATATTTGATTAATAATAGTGGTTAGAGTAGTATAATATAATATAAAACTGAACACCGAATATTGAGTTTAATGTAGTTCTATTTAATGTTATAATAGCATTACAAAAATAAAAAATTAATAAAAATATATGAATATTGAGAACAAAAAAATCCAAACTTAACTTTGAATATTACTTTTACACTAACTTTTCAATCTTTTTAAAAATCAATTTCAATTTTTAATTTACTTTCACAGTAACATTAATTTTTTTTACGAACACTATTTCGCTACTCTCGTTCGTACTGACAATCATTTTCTTTTCTACTGGTTGTCTAAGCCTTTTTCTCACCACTTTTGTTACTTTTTTTGCTCTAGATGTTCACATTTGTTTACATATTATTACATAAAAATATAAAACTAATAAACCCTTTTGTGAGCATCGTTGGCGTTTACAAACAAAATTTTTTATTGATTTAATAACATACATATTAGAAACTTGGGAACCACTGACTCTAAAAACGTATTTTTGCAAACGTGCAGCCAAAATATTTTAAAATTTTACGTAAGATACCGTTCAACCCCTGGCTTAGATATCTCTAAGAAAACGGAATATGAATATTTCTCTCGGCGAGGTCCACTCAGCAGTTTTCTGTCAAAAGCTCTGAGGGAATTCGGAGTAGATTTTAAACTGCAGATCAAGTCACTATTATATAAATATAACATTCACAACATGGTGTGAAAAGCTAAGTTGTAATCCTACCTAAAAAGCTGTAATAACCAATTAAGAAAGTAACTAAACTGCCAGTTACCCAAATGTAACGTAACGTACCGTAGCGAACGTTCTCTTTTTAACATATGGAAAACAATGTAAATGCTTACCGATACTTCTCTCACGTTTTTACGTGACATTTGAACATGAGTGATGGGGCTATTGTATGCAGACTTGTCTGTGCCCTATTTGGTTCATTCATGTTTATTTATATAAAACTTTTAAATTGTTACATGTATGTACTGAAATTTTTCATTTTTGATTAAAATAATAATAAAAAAATTATTTTATAAGAAATAAATACTTATTGTTATGATTCTATTGCGCAGACAAATAATTTAAACGTAATAAATAAATAATGCATATGTATTTTGAGTGGTACGTATTCGCCTTTTTGGTACTTTCATATATATTAATCGTATAAATTAAGTTTTTAAATTTATAAATAAAAATGATTTTTCATTTAATATTATTATGATTGTAATGTGTATTAAAAAATTTTGAAACATAATAAATAAATAATATGTATTTTGAGTGGCAATGTAACGCAAATGCCCTTTTGGTGCTTTCCTATTTATGCATAAATCTTTTTAATCTTTGAACTTTTTAAATGCATATTCTTATGATTCTAATGGTCTTAAGAATTATAAGAGTATTTTTTATTATTACTATTCTGGCTAGAGGTATTGTTTTGCAATTTAATAAAAAAACAAAAAAATCACTTTTAATAGAACAAAATTCGACTGCGCTTATATCTAAATTCCATAAAATTGACTCAGATTAAGCCAACAATGTAATATTACAAGAATAAATATTTGTAATAACATACAACTTAAGAAGCAAATATAACTTCTTCCAATTAAAAGTACATAATTCGAACATTTTAAATTTTGCTTTATCTTAACAACACTCATCACTGTTCTGAACAGTTGACTTTGTGCAAATTTATATACACATAGCCACAAAAGTATACATACGGATAATAAATTTCAGAAATTTTTTAACTAATCCGTTTTCGTTGAAAATCTATGTAATTGTCTGACAACTTTCCTCGATTTTAAGACGGTCTTGGTTAAAAAATTTCTGAAATTTGTTAACTTTTGTGGGTCTGATGTACACTTTTGTGGGCCTGCATGACATCTAGCAAATAAAAGGAAACTGCGAAAATGCATCAACACAAATTAGCCACATGCTACCGGAGATGGGACCAGCAAAATCAATATGAACTCTTTGCCACGGACGTATCGCGGAGGGAAAGTTGCTATACTCTTGCGTTGGACTTTCAATATGTAAACTACAAATTTCACATGCCACCAACAATGTTGTCTAGCCAATCTTTTTCATATTTATTTATTGTTGGTACTACAACGCGAGAACAATTTGATGACTCCCAATATATGACGTCATTTTTAACTATTAGACTGAATTTTTTGTTAAAATAGGGGATTAAACATTTTTCTTCAGTCCCGATGAACGTAGGCCATCCCTTTTCCACGTATAGTTTTACTTTGCTTAGTATGGGATCTTTAATAGTATGTTTTTTAAAAATATCAATATTTATTGGTGTTTTGACCAATATCCAATCGGTAGGCGCGACAATGCACCCGCATTAGCATTTTCTGGCCCAACGTTGAATTCTATGAGCTGTCATTGTAGGCAATTGTTTATTAGGGGCAAAGATCGTTACCAAAGGCTTATGATCTGTTAGGAGTATAAACCTTCGTCCATACAAATAAATATGAAAACGTTGCACTCCAAAAATAATGGCCAATGCCTCTTTTCCAATTTGACTGTATTTCTGCTGGTGTACGTCAAAAGTTTTAGAGGCAAATGCTATTGGCTGCTCTGTTCCATCGGGAAGCAAATGAGAAATAACGGCACCGAGCCCATGGAAAGAGGCATCAGTTGCCAGGATAATAGGCAAATGTTCTTGAAAATGGGCCACCTCTGCAGCATGTACAATATGGTTCTTTAGAATCTCAAAGCTGACTTTTGTTCTTATCCCCAAATAAATTTGGCATTCTTTTTACGAAGTTGATTTATGGGTGCTGAAATTTGCGAGAAATTTGGTATAAAGTTGTTGTAGTAATTAACCTTACCAATAAAAGCTTCCACTTCTTTGATATTACGATCTCTTGCAGGATCCCTTTTGCACTAACTTGTCGTCCAAGATATTCTATTTTGGTTTTTAAGAACTCGCATTTAGACTTTTTACATTTAATACCATGTTCGGATAAAATGGCAAGAACTTTTTCTAACCGCCTCATATGTTCTTCTATATTAGCAGCAGATATAATTATGTCATCTAAGTAATCCTTGTAACAATTGCTCTAGGTATTTCTGAAATATAGCGGGTGCACTTGCTATACCATGCGCTGATACTGAAACAACCCAGCTGGTGTATTCACAACTAAAATGCTTTTGGATGATTCGTCAACTTCCATTTGAAGATATGCTTCTCTTAAATCAATTTTAGAAAATATTTTTCCATAACGAATTTTGTGAGACAAAGATTCACGAGTTGACAATGGATATTGTTCTATATCAATTTGATTATTTACCGTCACCTTAAAATCACCACAGACTCGAAGGGAACCATCTGGTTTTGTAATTGGTGAAGCCCAATCGCTAAACTGGATTGGTTTCCAAATACCAGCTGTAACCATTCTTTCAGCTTCCTTTTGAAATGCTTGAAGTTGAGCGAAAGGAACTGGCCTGCTTTTATAAAATTTTGGTACAGCGTTGTCTTTTAAAACTATACGATTTTACAGTGCCAATGCCCTCTTCAAACACACGTTTATATCTTTCACAGAGTTGATTACATTTTTCATCGGCATAATCCGTCTCTAAGTTTGCGATTTGAACAACTGTAAAACCAAATTTTTCAAAAAGGTCTGCTCCATACAGATTGTCACCAACTTCGACATCGGTAACAACTAATGGTACTAGTTTCTCCTTATCACATTTAATTTTTGTTATTATTTGACCAAGAATGTTTAAACGAGTGTGAACGTAAGCAAAAAGCGATTTTTTGTACTTTTCCAATTTAGGTTTTTCCAACATTTCATATGTTTTCTTGGTAATTACTAACATTGAAGCACCAGCATCTAATTGAAATTTAATAATTTTGTTTGATATTTGAACATCAATAAACATTTTATTATTATCATTTTTTATTAGGTCCGTTATACTTAAGATTTGATCGGTTACTTTCAGTTTCAATGTTATTGTTTGCATTGTTTTTCATTTACTTTTTATTCTCAATTGACAAACATACAGCAGCTATGTGCCCTTTTCTATTACACTGATGACAAACAACAAAACGAAATCGGCAGTTCTCCCTTTCATGATATATCCCACAACCAGTACATGACTTATATTCTTTTCTTTTATTATTCCATACCATACCATGCAACATATTTAAATCTGAAAAACCGTCTGAACAGATTCTTTATTTTCTGTAATCAATTGTACGCTTTTCGTTGCCGCTTCGTATGATTCTGCAATCAGTAGTACTTCTTCTAGCGTCGGCTGCAGTTTTTGCATAGCAGAGATCGTATGGAGTATGCAGAATTATCATGTCACGTATCATCTCGTCGCTAAAGTCCTTCGCACAGCTGCTTAAACTACAAGTAAAATTGCAGTTCCGCGCAATTCCACGCAGCTCAGCTACCCACTCTCTATTTGTTTGATTTGGTTTCATGACTAACTTATGGAATTCGTATCGTGCAGCAACAGTATGTACTTTTGACAAAAAATGTTCCGTTAACTTTTCTTTTAACTCATCATAAGTTTTATTTCGCAAATTTTTTTAACAGCTCAAATATTGCTGCACCACTCCAAGCACATTGTACAGAATAAGCTGCAAAATGTTGTTCCAGTTGTTCAACATATGAATCCCATGGTTGAATCTCTTTATTAAAGGAATGAAAAGTTGGCACACGTACACTTTGTACATTTGAAGGTCCAGCTTGCGAAGCACCTAAAATAGCCTCCATTCATTGCTTCTGTTCTATAAGCATCTTAGTCGTCCAAGCTTGTTGTTGGATCAAAATCTCCTCTAATACCTCATTTTCATTACCCATTTCTTACACACACGTTTATTAAAATTTTTCGCTCGTCGCCAATCTGTTAAGTTTCGAATATTTCAAGAGACTGTTCATTTCATAGTCAAAGATAAATAATTACAATTCAAATAACAGTTGATTCCACGCATGCTAAGTATATTATATTAAAGTAATATAAAGTAGTTAATAATATAAAGTAGTAAAGTAAAAGTATGAATATTAAAAAATGCAGAGAATTCTCATTTATAACAACATTCTTCTTTGACAGCGTTTCTATAACTACACAAACGTTCTTACGGCAACGTACGATACGTTTTTACGTGCCTTACGCTTGAGTAACCAGCTCTTAACCCCTCACCGAATCATTGTTAGTAACATTTCAAAGCAGATACAAAGTCTCTTAATTTACTCTAGTATACATATTTTGAGATAATATTGGACATACTGACACATTAATGTACGATATAGAATCACAAAGGAGGCATCTACTCTTTTAATCTTATAAGAGAGGAACAGCCTGAACAACAGAAAGTATTAACCATAAAAATGTACATTAGGTATACGATTTTGCTTAATAGAAAGGAATCATCAAACCCGGTTTGAAAATATTATGGTGGTGATCAGGGTAAGAAGTTCTCTTAAGTCATTTTATCATCTATTGCATTGCTTACGATTCCTAACTGGCTACAATTGTTCTCACAGAAACTTTATTCATTTGCAAAAGACAGATGGCGTAAAAGCTCTGTGGCAGAAAGACCAGGTAGATCTAGCCTGGTATGAATACAGGCGGAACTACATTTGCGTTAAATCTGTGCATTTTTCATTTAAGAAGCTTCAAACCTGTTTATTTATCTATGGAAAACTTCATTAGAAACTACTTAATGAATAATAATAATGAAATAAATGCAATAAGTTATTATTAATTGAAGTATGTAATAATATTTAGTTTTATAACATGCAAATTTGAAGAAAAACATATAATAAGTCTTGCCATTTCATTCTTCTCCATGGGTTAATAGTTGCATAGTTTGTGCTACATATGGTGACAAGGAGCAAGCTACAGGCTCGTAATGACCGTTGAGGAATATGGAAGTACTGTTCATTGAACAAAAACTTAGATGGTATATTTTTATTAATAAGATGCTTAAGAAATGAAACATTAAGTATTGTTCTGCAGCTAACGTTGTTGAGTAATAGTACAACGTCCGTGTCTTTGATGTTCATACAGTTCATTATTAGATCGGATGAGGAAAACAACTCTAACTCGCAATGGACCGAAGATCTTTCGTAGGACTTTTCTTTCGAATACCTCCAAGGCTGCTGCATCGGCGCTTGATTGTGTCGAGTACGAGAGAGATCTGTGCTACTCAATTGACTATTGAGACCATAGTAGCACCTGTCCACATCATATACTTTGTTTTTCCCTCACTGACTGCCCTCATTGATAGAATCTCGTTCAAAGGCAGCAGTAACATCCCGCTTGGTACACTATGATGTCAATGCCGTCAGCGAACGTAAGCAAATGGACACTTTTTGAAAATAATGCCATTGCGATGCACTCCCGCCTTTCGCAGAACACTCCATTACGAAGTTGAAGAGGTCTCATGATAAGAGACCTTACCTGCGATAGGGAGAAGACTTTATCCCTGTAGTTGGCGCATATCGTGGGGTCTCCCTTTTTAGGGAGAACACTGAGGTTCAACCATTGACCATTGTAAATAAGCAACCTATCATCCTACCAACTCATTACTTCCAGTATTAAACAATTCAGCGGCCATACCGTCAGGACCTGTAGCTTTATTTTTATTTATTTTCATGGCTAGGCGGCGAAATACCAACGCCGTCATCATTGATTGGGTTCCATACATCAACATCTCTAGAGGATTGGTGTCCACCTCACCTCGTAATAAAGTACAGAAGTGTTGCGTCCATAACCTCAGCACCCCTTGCGAATCTCTAACCAAGTCTCCAATATCATCCTTCCAGGAAGACGCACCGGGCTTGTAACCTTCGGTTAGACTTTGATAGCATTTTCGAGCATAATTTCTTTATCGCCTACCCTGCTCCCTCTTCTTGCCTCTGAAAAAGCGTCTATCTTCTCCTCGCTCTATAGTTTGGTTTGACGCTCAAAACCAAAGACTGTTGCCGCAGTAGGGCGAACTACATAGATGCGATGCCATTGTAACTATTTTTATGTAAAAGTATTAGCCATATTATCGAAAGTAACACAATAAAGCTATACGGTCAAATAGGAAACATTGTGGTATTTACGTATGCCATACACATTTTTAAAAATGTTATAGCACGTTTAAGTTTCTTTTGCTGATCGATTCGCAGTTTGTAAAAAGTTGGTATCTTTCCTTAAACTCGGTGTATGATAAGATTTTGCAATAATTTTCCTTATGTGTAGTGGAGTGGAATATTGATTCGACCACAGGCACCTAATCCACTTATCCGTTAACGGTTTAACTGGGTAAGCCTAGTGTTCATCATTATTTCAAGGTCCTCGGCACCATTTACAATAATAATTTTGAGCCCATCATTTATTTTTTCCCGATTATTATGCTCTTAGACTTTAGGGGGTTCAACACAGTTCAATTTCTGTGGACCAACGATGAATTTTGTCCAATTTATCAGTATGTTTCACAATTTTGCAGCAAGATATTGCACAAGTACACGTAGATATCGTCTGCTTGCCTATGCACTATAAAAATCAAAAGTTTTACTGGCATATCGTTAATATAAATCGAAAACCCTAAATATACACCCCTCTTAAAATTTAATGCAAGGATTGCCTGTTGATTGGAAGCACAAATTGCGAACGATTTAAAAGATAAGTTTCAGTGCAGTTAAAAAGGTGGAATCGAGGAAGTTATCCAAACATGCTATAAAAATATTTTATAAGTATTTATAGTTGTAGGTGAATAAAACGCGACAACTATTTATTATTTATTAACTCTATTAAAAGGTAATTAACATTTATTTTTACAAAATACTAAAAAACTACATGTGTCGCAGCAAAGACGATGCACTAAGTGGCATATACCCTGAAAAGCTGGCCAAAAAGGCAAAAATGAATTTAAAGAAATTTAAGAAACTGAGTATGCAGTTCGATAGACAATTCTGCATTATGTAGTGAATTTTCACGAATTTAAGTTGAGGTTTGTAGATTTGAGACGATGTCAAAGTCAGGAAAGTGAAGAAAATTAAATGCGCTTTTGGTGTTTTTTTGAAATTTTAATAGGTTTATATGATATTTTTTTGTGGCTAAACGAATAGAAGTTTATATTGATTTTTTTTATTTGAAAAGTATGAGCAACTGCTACTTTCAGTTTTTTATATATATCTATATCTCATATATTAGTGTTAAAATTATTCGTTCAAAATTTTAAAATAATAAAAATTTCACGCTTTTTTTACCCTCCCTAAAAAAAAATAAGGATTTTAAAGGTGAAAGTAGTTTTTAGTAGTTTAATGTTACATACCGCAAGGAAATATGAACTCTCTACATTCGGGAACAAAAAAAAAAAGTTTGCGCAATTATTTTTGGCGATTTTTATTAGTGTTAAAATAATTCGTTCAAAATTTTAAAATAATAAAAATTTCACATTTTTGTACCCTCCCTAAAAAAATAAGGATTTTAAAGGTGAAAGTAGTTTTTAGTAGTTTAACAACAAAATACGAACTCTCTACATTCAGGAACAAAAAAAAAATTTCGCGCAAATTTGCGCATTTATTTTTTTCGATTATATTATATATTATATATATATTATATATTATATATAGACTTTTTTAAAATTTTACTTTTTTTGAAAAATTAAAAAAAAAATTTGACGCAGTGTAATAAAGCCATAGGCAATAAAGCCATATGGTTTTATTTCTCATTCTATTGAGAATATGGTTTTCTTTCTCATTCTATTGAGAAATAAGACCATATGGCTTTATTTCCTACACCCAAGAGCAATAACACCATAATCGTGTGGAAATAACGCCATAACAGTGAAATGTTGAGCTCGGTTGATTTGGCGAGCGAACTCGGCGCGCGCTTATCTTTATGGCTTTATTTCACTGCACCAAAAATTACCCTTTTTCTACCGAAACACACAAGATTTTTGAAACTGAAAGTAGCAAGTGCTCATAAATTGTTATATACTATTAAATTACTCCGACCTGACATTGATGATTAAAATGATAACGATTTTAACGATTGTAGTTAGTTTCACTTTTTAAGTATTTTTAAGTTAAGTATTAAAGAATGTAAAATAAATATTATGAATAAATATTAATTATCATATAACTTTAAAAACTTAATTACATATGTATGTATATAGACTATTATAACAATATGAGATGTATGTTTGATTTTCTTAATGGACCGTATGTGCTACCTAGGGGCACTTATGATCTGATCATAATAAAATCAGGTAAAATGATTCACATTCATATTAAACATGTTCTTGTCGAATTTCATCGAGGTAATAATATTTTTAAGCCAATTGTAATTGCTAAACATATTATCTTAAGGAGCCCTATTTTGGACCTAGGGGTAATTATGGACCGACCATAACAAAATTTGGTAATATGATTTATATTTACAAAATACACGTTTACTGAATTTCATCACGATACCAATGTTTTTAAGCCATTTATAAGCGCAAACGTGAATTTCTATACTGGACTTTATATGGGGACTAGGGTCAAATATGATCCGATTTTCACCAAACTTTAGAACATGATTTATTAGTACACAGAACTGATCCATGCTAAGCTTTGTCATAATTGTTGCATAATTACCATAATTATGTGTAAATAAGTGCAATTTCGAGGGGACTTTTTTAATATTTATTCATAATATTTATTTTACATTATTTAATACTTAACTTAAAAAATACTTAAAAAGTGAAACTTGTTCAACGTTAACATCATTTGAAGGAACACCCTTTAGAATATTAGCGGTTCTTTTTTATGTATGTGATCTTTTGCTTTGTCTTGCATTCTTTCATTTTTCTACATCATAATTGCTCTTTAACATTAAAGTATTTTTGCATAAAATCACTCTAGTTTCGACAGTCAAACAGTGAACATTCAAACCAACAAACAAAAAATACATATGTAAATTAAATTAAAATAAAACAAACCAAAATTTTGAAAAACAACATAAAAACACATAAACATTAACCAATGAATTCAATAAATAATACAAATTAAAATTACAAAAATTAATAAAGGCATTTTATTTAAAACAAAATTAAAAGAACAACAAGAAAACGAACCAGCATAACATCAAACATTAAACATTTTTTGGCCACTTCGAACCGTATATAGTGTTATGAAGTGCAGTGCACTTAACAAAAACAAAAAAATTGCTTAAAAAGTGAAAAATATTAAAAGTCACACAAAATAAGCAACGGTGAAAAAACAGTTAATTTTTTTGAGAAAAAAATAGAATCCACAGGCAAAGTGGAAAAACAAAAAAGACCCAAAATTACAGCAATATACATAAGCAACAAGAAGAGACCCAAATTAGAGAGCAACAGCAACAGCAACAAAGACACAACAACGATAAGTAAGTACTAAAAATAATAAAAATAAGACAATAAAGAGAAACACAAACTCTTTTTTACAAGTATACGCTCTTATAATTTTTTGTCGCGGTTGAATAAAAGAAGAAAGAGAAGAAGAAAAACGAAAAGGGTTACCACCCATACTTCTTTAGTAATTTACTGGGGAAACAAAATACACCCAAATTAATAACCAATCGGGAAATTAATTATTATTTTTGATAATTCTTGTTGTGAAATCGCTAGCAGGGACTTTTTTGTTTCAATTTGACCCTTATTTTGATCGTTTTAAATTTTAATCCATCGGTAAACAATGACACTCGATAAATTTGTAAATTGTACAAATGACCTTTTGGACTTTGAAATAGAGTATACACAAAGTGCGGCCGAAAACAACATTCACTCTTTTGAGGTACTTCGGGTCGAACTTGATTCTCTATGGACACAAGTCAAAAGGACGTATGGAGAGTGTAGGGACACAAAAAAAGATTCCAAAGAAAAACCCATCGATAAAGATAAGCTTCGTGATCGTTATAAAAAAGGGTTTTCTGCCTACAAAACGTGTTTAGGGTCAATTATTGCAGAAATTCAAGCCCTATCGAATTCAATGACACAATAAATAAACAATGACACTCGATAAATTTGTAAATTGTACAAATGACCTTTTGGACTTTGAAATAGAGTATACACAAAGTGCGGCCGAAAACAACATTCACTCTTTTGAGGTACTTCGGGTCGAACTTGATTCTCTATGGACACAAGTCAAAAGGACGTATGGAGAGTGTAGGGACACAAAAAAAGATTCCAAAGAAAAACCCATCGATAAAGATAAGCTTCGTGATCGTTATAAAAAAGGGTTTTCTGCCTACAAAACGTGTTTAGGGTCAATTAATGCAGAAATTCAAGCCCTATCGAATTCAAAGAAAGAGGAGCGGGTTTCTGCTGTTGAAAATCAACCACAGGAAAATCATAACATCTCATTTGTGCGGTTACCACCTTGCGACACGGACACATTTTATGGAGATTTCGTGGCATGGCCTACTTTCCGCGATCTTTTCACAGCATTATACATAAATAATTCTAGAATTAGTAAAATTGAGAAACTTTTTCATCTGATATAAAAGACAGGAGGAGATGCTAGAAAAATAGTTTCAAATGCCCCATTGACTAACGAAGGCTTCGACATAGCCTGGAAAAACCTTGTAGCCCAATACGAGAATAATCAGATCCAAGTAAATGAACAATTAAAAATTTTATTTGACCTTCCGAACGTAGCTGAAGCCTCAGGCTCATCAATTCAGAAACTTCAGCGAACAGTTAATGGATGCATTCAGGCGTTAAATGCTTTAGGCATAGAAACCGCCACATGGGACCCATTTCCCTCGGACTCTTTTAAAGGAATTTGAAAACTCACTTCAGGAAATTACAAAGGTTCCAACTTGGGAACAATTCAATACTTTCTTGACGCACAATTCTAAGACTCTAGAATCCATAGCGGCCATCACACAATCGAATTCAAAATTAGAACAATCGAGAAGATATAATTTGAAATCTAGGCCAAAACGAGTTCACACTTTTCACATAAACAGGACCCAAAATGAAACTGGGTCGAAAAATATAAAACTTTTAAACACAAATATGGAACAGAAAAATGACTCAAATTACAAATGCCAACATTGTAAGGAGTATCACCAATTGTGGTAAAGGTTACAAACTCATGTTACAATTGCCTCTCTATTGACCACAGTGTTAAGGACTGTAAAGTAAAGTAAAGACACAACACTTTGTTACATAAGGGATCAGAAACCCAGACTTTAGTACAGAATTGTGACGCGACCCAAACAATCAGGAGCATCGCGGCACAAAACACCACACAGTATCAAACCTTTCCATCCCAAATATCCCTTCCTTTACACTGCAGGAGAGCAAACATTTCAATAAATCTCACAATGAGAAAGAGACCTTGTTATTTACTGCAATTGTACTGATCGAAACTAGAGGCGAAAAGTATCAGGCAAGAGCAATCATCGACCCTGGTTCACAATCAACTTTTATGTCAGAAAAGTTGAAAAATCGACTAAATTTGCCCACCAAACGAAATTTAGTTCATGTTACAGGCTTGAGTCAAACAGTATCAGAGACTTCAACCAAAGCATGTTTATTCAATCTTTGCTCCAAGGTGGATTCACAATTTAAATTAGAATTCTGGGCACCAGTCCTGAAGACTCTTCCATCTAATTTACCATCACAGACTTTAGATTTGCAGCATTTCAATGAGACTGCTAAATTAGAACTTGCAGATCCTCAATTCAATCAAAGCAGACCCATCGACTTGCTTATAGGCCTCGACTTGGGCCACTCAATATATTGCATGGACACACCGATGCGGTCTATTGGATCCCTTTTGGCACAAAAAACAGTATTTGGCTGGATTGTGGGGGGACCAATTTCAACAACGACACAACCTAGTACAACAGCGTCACTACTCAACACTACGTCCCTTGACCGAATCCTCACACGTTTTGGGAGGTGGAGGAGACCCCAAAACAGGTTTTGAGGTCAGATGAGGACACATTTTGCGAGAACAACTTCATGTCGACAACACGAAGAAACGACACAGGAAGGTATATCGTTACCCTACCCTTTAAAAATAGCGAAGAAATAGGAACTTCGAGAAACATAGCAATGGCACAGTTCTTGAGAATGGAACGCATACTTAGCCAGAAACCCGAACTCAAAAACAATACGAAAAAGTAATTGTTGAGTACCTCGAGTTAGAACATATGAGGAAAATTTCTCCGCTGGAAATCAACACAAACCCAAATTATTACCTGCCGCACCATGCAGTAATAAAACCCGAAAGGCTGACAACGAAACTTAGAGTAGTTTTCAACGCTTCGAGCCGGTGTTCAAACAAGAAGAGTTTGAATGACATATTGTATCCAGGACCCATACTTCAACAGGACTTGGTGCTTCTGAAATTGAAGAAGAGATTCTTCCGTTTTGTGTACAACTCAGATATCACAAAAATGTATCGACAGATACTCATTGAGCCGACTCAAACCAAATATCAAAGGATATTATTTCGGCAATCAGAAAACGACCCTATTGAGGATTACGAACTCCTGACAGTGACTTTTGGAGTCAATTGCGCTAAGTTTCTGGCCATTAGAACCCTTCTTCAACTAGCTGAAGATGTAAAATCAACTCACCCTCTCGCATCAAAAACTCTACAACAAAACATGTACGTGGATGATGTTTTAGCAGGTGGTCACACATTAATCGACGCCATCAAATCAAGAAAAGAACTTACAACAGTTCTAAAATCCGCTGGATTTGACCTCATGAAATGGACATCAAATGACCCACGACTTATACAAGACTTACCAAATGAGACCCTACTCCCTCTCGATTGGTTAAATCTGTCAGAAAGCACTGGAACAAAAACTCTTGGGATCAAATGGAACATTTCTTCAGACGCATTTACATTTACAGCACCAGATGTCAAATTAAAAGAAAACTACACGAAAAGAGAAGTTTTATCGACAATTGCCAAATTCTTTTGACAATTTAGCCCGAGTTGTAATGTGGAAATTCTCGGTTTCAGTGACGCTTCAGAAAAAGCCTATTCTGAGACTCTTTATGTTCGAATACAAGCAGAAAACTCAGTATTCACATTTCTTCTGACTTCAAAGACCCGTGTAGCTCCCATTAATTTTAATTAATATCTTTGCCCCGCTTAGAACTACGTGGATCCGTATTATTGGCAAATCTTGCATGTGGACTTATACCAAATCTTCAAATTCAAAATATCAAGGCATATTATTGGACCGACTCAACAATCGTGCTGTCCTGGTTAAAGAAAGCCCCTTGCTCATGGAACACTTTCGTTGGAAATCGTGTTTCTGAAATCCTGGATAAGGTTGGAAATCAAAACTGGCAACATATCGACTCAAAGGATAACCCAGCAGATGTAGCCAGCCGAAGATGTACTCCACAAGAACTGGAAAACCACAACCTATGGTGGTTTGGACCCTCCTGGTTAAAATTGCCTAAAAAGCATTGGCCGATACCAACACAAACAGGTGACACAAATCTAGAAGCTAAAACTGTAAAAGCATTTACAACCACAACACGCGAAGACCCATTAAATCGATTTTCAGACCTATCACGCGCTTATCTAGTACTCGCTTATATCATACGATTATGGAGAAATACTGGAAGCAACCGAAACCATCTTCTCGTATCTTCAGCAGAAATCACCCGAGAAGAAATAGATTTCGTCAAACATCGACTCATCATATGGACGCAACAAAATCATTTCCCAGATGAGCACAAACATTTGAAACTCAAGCAGAAAATATCCCCAACCAGCAGTCTTTTGACCTTAAATCCTTTAATGGATCACCATGGCATTATTAGAGCCAATAGGCGACTAGCTCAATCACCTGCATTAACGTATAATGAACGCTACCCAATATTGCTACCTCATAACTCGAAGTTATCACAATTACTAGTTGAATTTACACATAAAATTACCCTTCATGGAGAAAACCAACTAATGATTCGAGTCCTACGCACAGAATATTGGATATTCAGATTGAAACCCTTGGTCAAAAGCGTAATTTACAACTGTAAAACGTGTGTTTTGTACAAAAAACAGACGCAAAATCAAATCATGGCTTCATTACCACCAGAACGTACAACATTATCAAGACCCTTTGCTACAACTGGATTAGACTACGCAGGACCTTTTGACATCAACAATTTTACAGGCCGAGCTTGTCTTATTACAAAAGGGTATATTTGCATATTTGTATGCTTCGCCACAAAAGCTTGACATCTTGAATCAGCAAGTGATTTATCGACCCAATCGTTCTTAGCAGCATTTTCCCGCTTCATAGGAAGACGTGGATGTCCCGCACTCATTTACTCAGGCAATGGAGGAAATTTCATCGGAGCAGCAGAACTACTAAGAAAAGACCGTTTAGAATTCATAAAAACTCTTCAAAATCCAGTGACCCATCATTTTAGTCATCAAAATCTTAATTGGAGCTTTATTCATCCAGGAGCCCCACACATGGGCGGCCTTTGGGAAGCCGGCGTAAAATCATTCAAAAAAATTTGAATCTCATCAACCGCTGGAAACGCCTAAAGGTCATCTACTACTCATTTTACCAAAGATGGAAGTCCGAGTATTTAGTTGAACTTAATCGCAGATAGAAATGGAAGATTCAGAGGGACAACGTTAAAATCAACTATCTGGTAGTCGTCAAAAATAACATCTTGCCGCCTAATAAATGGCAAAAGGATCATCAAAATATATCTTGGACCTGACCAAAACTGTAGAGTTGTAGACATCAAAACCAAAAATGGAGTAATCACCAGACCAATTACAAAAATTGTGCTTTTGTTTGCAAATTAATATAACCCCTAACCATTTACATACACTAATATTGTTCTAATTTTATACTTACAGGTATGGCATCCCAACAATCTCAACACCCCAAACATTGACAATTTTCTTGCAGTATAAGTTAACGTACATCATGATGCCATATCTGTCAACAACTTCATAATACACTAGTTCATGAGGCTTTGCAACTTACCGACACACAACCCACAAATAGGACCTGTTCAAAACCTGTGGTAAACTTCACCAAGTCATGTTGGCCGGAATGTTCAACGTTAACATCATTTGAAGGAACACCCTTTAGATATTAGCGGTTCTTTTTTATATATGTGATCTTTTGCTTTGTCTTGCATTCTTTCATTTTTTCTACACCATAATTGCTCTTTAACATTAAAGTATTTTTGCATAAAATCACTCCAGTTTCGACAGACAAACAGTGAACATTCAAACCAACAAACAAAAAATACATATGTAAATTAAATTAAAATAAAACAAACCAAAATTTTGAAAAACAACATAAAAGCACATAAACATTAACCAATGAATTCAATAAATAATACAAATTAAAATTACAAAAATTAATAAAGGCATTTTATTTAAAACAAAATTAAAAGAACAACAAGAAAACGAACCAGCATAACATCAAACATTAAACAAAACTAACTACAATCGTTAAAATCGTTATCATTTACATCATCAATATCAGGAAGGAGTAATTTAATAGTATCTGGTGAAAATGCTTTTCTATTCCTTCGCGATTTTTGTGTACTGCAGCTTATAAAAGGGTCACTGCTTAAAAGTAACCTATTCAAGACATCTCGATTAGTATCGCTTTTACTGAATTTCCTCGCATAATTCGCCATATGGCTGTATTGCCTATGGCTTTATTACACTGCGTCTAATTTTTTTAATTTTTCAAAAAAAAGTAAAATTTTCAAAAAATCGCCAAAAATAATTGCGCAAACTTTTTTTTTTGTTCCCGAATGTAGAGAGTTCATATTTCCTTGCGGTATATAACATTAAACTACTAAAAACTACTTTCACCTTTAAAATCCCTATCTTTTTTTCGGGTATGATAAAACAAATTGAAATTTTTATTATTTTTAAATTTTGAACGAATAAGTTTAACATTAATATATGAGATATATGTACATATATATATATAAAAAAAATGAAAGTAGCAGTTGCTCATACCTTTCAAATAAAAAAATCAATATAAAACCTCTTTTCGTTTAGCCACAAAAAAATATCATATAAACCTATTAAAATTTCAAAAAAACACCAAAAACGCATTTAATTTTCTTCACTTTCCTGACTTTGACATCGTCTCAAATCTACAAATCTCAACTTAAAGTCATGAAAATTCACTATATAATGCAGAATTTTGTTCTCTATCGAAATGCATACTCAGTTTCTTAAATTTCTTTAAATTCATTTTTGCCTTTTTGGCCAGCTTTTCAGGGTAAATGCCATATAGTGCGACGCGAGGAATTAAATTCTGTTTTCGTCTGTCAATTCGTACTTTTTTCCTTGATGCGTTGCCAGAAGTTGGTTTTGTAAAACAGGCAGACTCAGTATTACCACATCCACTCCCTCTCCAGTGACAAAGTCAGGATCTGATTGGGACGATTGTTCTGTAGGCTGTAGACAATAAAAGGACCTATTTTATTTTCTGATTTGATTTTTATTCTTAGTGCTCAACTAGGAGCTCTGATATAATTTATTTAATGTTATATTAATAATTAAAATTATTTTGGGAAGTGTTTCCTCTTTTATACTTAATTTTGGCTGATTCGACAATTTCAAATCAGTCCGTTAATTCTATGCAAATTCTTAAGACTATTACATACGTATGTTTGTGTGTTTGTCGATCAACGGACAACTGTATGCAACATGATCCCAGCCTTCCGTTCCGCCGCAACAATACAAACGATGCATAATTCCCATGCTAGCCAATGGAGAACACACCAACAACAACAACATGCATATTATTAATTATGAGCTTGAGCACATGTTTAAAGTAGCGACAGTCAATGACCAGAAATAAGTCAAGGGCACATCGCGTATGCTATTTGATATTTATTTGTTTATACATGTTGTGCTGATAATGATCATTAGTCGGCATAAGCGACAGCAGGATCGTGCTACAAGGCGTTGGACTACTTTGCGCACCATTCGTGGCGGATGGAAGTTGAGGAGAAGATAATGTACTTTGTGGAGTAAAATTAGTATTTTGTTGATCAGGTGGTGTGTTGGTAGTTTCTAATGTAGTGTTTTGTTGAGTATCATTTAAGATGAAAGCTGTTTTCAATCTATCCGCGGATACGTTTACATCATTTTTCTTGATTCGAATTGTGTATAACTGGTCTGAAAGTCGTTTTACTACCCTGTACGGACCTGTTTAGGGTGTCTGTAGAGGTTCTCGAACAGCATCAGTACGTAGAAAGACGTGAGTGCAATCATGGAGTTATTCAAGGTAAACATCTTGCCCTTATTGTGATGAGCTGGTGTAGGAAGCAGAAGATTAAAATATTCTCGAAGTTTTGTAAAAATTCAGAAAAATTAACAGGTTTATCAGCTTCATCAAAGAAATCATTCGAAAGACGCAATAAACCACTATAAAACAAATCGGAAGGCGATGCTTGAAGATCTCCTTTGAATGCGGTTCTAAGTCTAAGTAGAACTGTCGGTAGTATATCAACCCATGACACGCTAGGATGACGCATTAGAGCAGCATTAAATGATCTGTGCCGCCTTTTCAACCGTGCCGTTGGATTGAGGATGGTAGGCAGTTGTTCGTGAACGCTTTGAACCAGTAAAATTAATAATTGATTTGAACAAATTTGACTAAAATTGTGTACCCTGATCAGTAGTAATAGTTCTAGGACAACCGAAACGATATATCCAATTTGACCAAAACGATTTGCGACAGTTTGGGCAGACATGTCCTTCAACGGTACAGCTTCAAGTCAATGAGAGAATCGTTCAATCATTGTAAGGCAATGTCTGTAACACTGTAATAAATGGCATCACTATAATGTCTAAATGGACATGGTCAAAACGATTGTCTGGAACATCGATTTTATTTTGCAGTAATGGGTTGCGCCTTGTAATCTTTGCGCTTTGGCAGGACAAGCAATTTCGGGACCAATTAATGATTTGTCTTTTCATTGCAGGCCATATGTATCTTTTTCGAATTTGTTAAAGAGTGGCTTTGCCAGTTTGGTGAGACAGATTGTGTATTATATCAAAAACGAACGATTTGAAGTTTCAAAGAATTATTACCTTCCAGTAAGGTTTTTAACTCTTCGTCCAATTCTTGAGCTGGTTGAAGTACTTCCATTGAAATTATTGATGGCATAGAAATTTCATTCAGACGAGACAGTGCATCTACCACTATATTTGCAGGACCGGACAAATAAATCATTTCAGTTGTAAACTGCGAAATGTAATCAATATGTCTTAATTGTGGAGGCGAAGATTTCTCCGGTTTTTAGAAAATGACTAAACTAGTTGTTTGTGATCAGTTTTAATTACGAAATGTCGTGCTTCAAGCATGTGACGGAAGTATTTCACGGCTTTATAAATCGCAAGCAATTCCCTGTCATAAGTGCTGTAATTTTTGTCGGCTGAAAATTTTCAAGAAAAGAAACCGAGAGGTCTCCAAGTGTCATCAAATTTTTGTTCAGGGACAGCTCTAATAGCTGTGTCAGAAGCATCCGTACTTAGAACTAGGTCTGAATTTGGTGCTGGGTTTGCTAGAATTGTGGCTTCACTAACGTTTACAAGAAGAAAATGCATCTTCAGACTCAGGCGTCCATAGAACTTTCCTCATGTCGTTCTTCTTTGTATTGGTTAGAAAATCGTTCAGTGGTGCATGAGAAATACATCGTCGATAATAATTAATAACACCTAGGAATCTACGAAGTTCGCACATGGTTTCGAGTTTGGTATAATTCATGATGGGAGTGACATGATCGGTTGGAGGTCGGCAACCACTACCATTAATTATGTAGCCAAAGAACTGTACCTCTGACTGACCAATATTGCATTTGTTAACGTTGATGATTAAGCCATAATGTCGAAGGCGCTCAAATACTTGTCGTAAATGAATTGATGTTCATCAGCAGATACAGACATAATAATAATGTCGTCAATGTAACAATATACAAAATCAAGGCCCCTTAACACAGAATCCACATTAACGTGGATTGGAACGTCTGTGTGGCATTCCGTAGCCCAAAGGGCATAAATAAAAACTCTACCAAACTAACTGGAGTACAAACGGCTGTATTTTGAATGTCCTCTGGAGCCATTTGTATCTGATAGTAGGCTGTGACAAGGTCAATAGTTGGAAAAATTGACTTACCATGTAATTTTTCAGGAAAATTGTTAATGTTGGCTATAGGATATCGATCCGGAACTGTTTGTGAGTTATCATCAATTATTATCAATGAGACATTTTCGTCCGAGACCAATAAGTAAATTGTAAATTGTTACAAAAAGTCGGCCCCAAGTATGGGCGATTGAACATCAGCAATAATAAATAACCATTTGAATTCACGGCGCAGACCTAAATCCAATTTAAAAACACAATGACAAGTCTTGATTTCACTACGGTTTATATCGAGAAGCTTAACAGTGGTTGGCGTTAATGTTGCTTTGATTAAAGATTGGGGTACTACTGATACCACTGATCCTGAATCTATTAAAAAACGAGCGTTCGTTGATTTGTCGAAAATATGTAGACGATTCTCCTATGTTAAGTTATTATTGCCACTGTCGCCAACCGTATTGACTGACGACAGCCCCACTAGTTTCCCGAATTAGGTTTCCAGCGGGGACAGGTTGGTTTACATTGTTGAGCTGCGTCACCAAATTCCATATGATACCAGCATAATTGTGTTTCAGTTGAATTCTGATGAGAATTTCGTGAACGGCTAAGAGATATGGACCGTTGTCGATTAAATTTGCCTTTATTGTCATTTTGTTGTTGTTGAACTTTCTTAACTTCATCTGTTAAATTTTTTATCGCTTGGCAAACGTCAGCAAAATTCATAAGGGGACCAACTGCACCTACAGGAACATTTGCGTTGAAATGTAAAGGTCCTATTGGTACGCAACCTGTTATGTTGCAATTAGCATCTGGCATTTTGTCTGCCGTTTCGGAAAGTTTTTCCAAATCATCGTCTTTCCACACGGATAAAATTGGACGAATTGGATCTGCCATTTTGCCCAGAAATAGTGTGCAAATAATTGCTTCATTTTGTTTACCCAGAGCTAGACGTTTCATAGTCGATAATATTTCTGAAGGTTTTTTACCTGCGGTTTCACAACCCTGCAGTAAACGTCGTAGTTTAGATTCAGAAGTTTCAGCAAATTTTGCAATGCGACGTTCTTCAAATGTACCAAATTTATTAACCTGAGGGGGATTCGTTACCAAGTCCTCAATGGATAAAAGTATTTCATCTTCCAGAGGTACTGAGACAATATCAAATTTATCAGAATCTGATGTGATAGCACATAAAGCAAACGATCTCTCAATTTGTGCAAACCACAAATGCGGATTGTGTTTGTTGAATTTCGGAATATGAACTTTCAGAGGATTTGATTTTGATGCGTCATTCGCATTTGTTTGAGACTCTCGAAGAGTGTTGATTTCATGTTGTAAAGCTTGGATTTGTGCTAACATATTTTCCATTTCGGCCATGTTAACACCACTTGCATCAAAAATAGGAATTTCCTCACCACCTGATGAGACTTCTTCGTCGTTGGCTAATTTTCGTTGCCTCAAGTTGTAGGGGTGTTTGTTCATAAACAGAACTTGTTTTGCTTGAACAAAAATCGACAAGCTATTTGCTTAAAAAATTCGTTAAAAATTCAAATAATATGTCCTGCGCTACTTTCAGGAAAAAAAGTTCTGCGTAGTTAAGAAATTTGTTAATGTTTCCGTTTCTCAGAATTCGCGTTAAATACAGGGGTCACCAATATAGTTGTGGGTAAATAAAACACGAGTATATAACACTTAACAACTATTTATTATTTATTAATTCTATAAATTGATAATTTACATTTATTTTTACAAAAGACTAGAAAGCTACATGTGTAGCAGCAAAGACGACGCGAGCTAAATTCACTGCGACTAGACGCAATACCCAGTCTCGTTGGCGCTTCGTCTCTTCTGGTCACTCCTCTATTTTGGAGATTGATCCTGTAGCCCCACTAACCATCGATTATCTCCCTGTGGAATATTGTTTTGACAGGGGTTTTCACTTTTTGATTACAAGACTGGGACCCTGACATGATCGTTCCCCCGGAACTCCTGGATGTATACACCGATGGCTCTAAATTCTATAACGGGATTGGTAGCGGAGTCCACTCATTTCCTCCGACTGACGGATTATTGTAGCGTATTTCAGGCGGAAGTAATGGGCATCTACGGGGCTGCTCAAGGAATCCTCGCCAACGGTGTTCAACCTATCCTGGGTCAATGAGGAGTCCTGCTCCACCGCTAGGCTCACTTGGCCTTCGATGGATAGAAGGCGTACCAGCCAGTTACTTGGTCATAACGTCATCTCGATCACAGTAGCCATTCTTACTAGTCGTTGTATTACGATAAGTCACGCGGAAAGAATGCAGCTCCCATCTAACAACTTCCGCCGTGGGTGAAGACCCGCTGAGGAAGAGGAGACTGTTATCCACTTCCTTTGTCAATGCCCATCTCTTGCGAGGTGCAGATATAGGTTATTTGGCTCTCCAATTCTTGTCAGCTTGACGGAGCTATCATCCATTGCTGTCATAGATATAGCTTCGTTTATAAAACTTTAAGGCTGCTTTTCCACCGTGGTTTAGTCTGCTTCAAATGTGGAGACCTTGCGCTGACCAACTTCTTCTTCCCTGGTTTGGAGGAACTTGGTCAGTACAGAGACTGCGTTCACCTGTGGCGCCACAATGGGCCGCTATGCGTGCTCAAATGAGCTTTTGGTATCAGAGCTCCATTCCAACCTACCTACCCACCTTGTAATGAAAGTAATGTTTGTGTATTTGAATTGTCGGCCAGTTTTATGTCTGTCCTGGTTTACTTATTATTAAGGCGAGCACGCCACTTGGGTATGGCTAATAAGCCTCAGTTTAAATGAGAATAAAAAAGATTTTTTATCAGCTAAAGAGCCGTTATGATCATCGATTTTATTCTAATTCTATCAATCAACTTACAGCTATTTATATAAATTTCTTAAGCCTAATTTCTTTACATATTAATACTTATGACCTAATTTCTTTACAGAATATTTATGACCTAATTTAGTTTTTACTTAACTTAGAGTGTGCATGGTCAGCATTTTGCTACTTTACAATTATTACGTACTGAAAATTTTTGTAATGCAATTTGGTACCTCGTGACGTTGGTCATTGACAGTTTTGTTTATATTATTGAGGAATGTATCAAAAGGGATTTTTAGGTAGCACAAACGTAACCAACACACAACAGTGGATAAGTGTGACCAACACACTACACCTCCGCTCTTAAGAAAAATGTATACAATTTAAATTGGATGATTTTTTTGAATACTTATGAGTTCTAATTTTAATGTAATATATATTATTAAATTTATTTCTAAGTGTTCTAAGAATTATTTTACATTATCATTTTATTTTATACTTCATATTTTTTTAATCTGTTTTTACAAATTGCTTTTATATTTGTTTTTATCTTAATTAATACATTTGAATCATCTATATCTATTACTTCATAAGGTCCATCATAAGGTGCTTCATATCTTCTTCTATTTCCAGCCTTGACCAAAACTATGTCGCCTACTTTTAGTTCTATGTTGTTCGTGTTATTTAATGAGTCCATACTTCTTCTGTTTTTTACAGTCTCTATCAACTTTTTGGCACTTTCCAAAGCATGTTTTAGTCTAGTCTTGAGTTCATTAGCATAATTTTCATAATTGTAAATTTTAGGATGATTCATGACTTCATCCCCGGGTAAACTTGGTAATTTTCCAAAAATGAGTTCAAAAGGTGAATATTCAGTATCTACATGAGGGGTTATATTGTACGCAAAGGTATCCATTTATCCCAATTGTCATCTTGTACAAATGACAAAAAGTATTCACTATGAACCCTATGATTTCTCTCCACTGTACCCAACGTCTCATGATGATATGGTGTGGAAAATTTTTGTTCAATTTTTCATAACTCACATACTTCCCTTAACAATTCATTTCTACATTCTGTACCGTTGTCTGATTTTAGTGTGCTAAACAAACCATATTTAAGTATTAAATTCTCTACTAGTGCTTTGGCTATTGTTTTTGCTTCTTTTGTCTCTATGGGACATGCAACTATGTATTTCGTTAATTCGCTTTGCATAGTTAAAATATATCTAAAATTGTTTATTGGACCTAAAGGACCTACAAAGTCAATTACTATAGTTTTGAAACTATATATTGGCGTATCTGTAACCTTTAATTGTTTCTTCGTATGTTTACTCTGTTTGTTACGTTGGCATAAGTAACATTTAGACACATTCTTGTACATATTTGTTCATATTTTTCCAAATGTACTTCTGTTTATATAATTCTTTTACATCATTTTCTGGCCTTTTTTCTAATATAAATTTTAATTTCGTTGCGCGCTTTATATCATTTATTGACGTGCAATCCCACATATGGAGTTGATCAGTCCCCTTATGAGATTCACTCATAAAATTTGTATCTCCTATAATATTTTTTTCTGATGACTTTTTACTCATACCTCTTGTAATTACTAATGTTTTCTTTACCTTTTCGTCATTTTTCAATGGTATCATACTCTTTAGTGTAGTAGAATCAATATCTATCCTTTATAATGCATCGGCATTAGTGTTGTTTATTCTTTTCTTGTATATTATTTCAAAGTCGTAGTCAGTAAGTTCCAGTCTTATCTTTGTTAATTTAGAGTTCGGGTTTTTGTGCGAAAATAGTGAAATCAAAGGTCTGTGATCTGTCACAACTGTGAATTTTCTACCATATAAATACGGTCTAAAGAAGTGTATGCCCCAATATATGCCTAACAATTCTTTCTCAATCACAGGTTTATTCTTTTCGTGTTTGTTTAAAGATCTACTTGCATATGATATTGGCAAATCATTTCCTATTGGGCCCTGTGACAAAACTGCGCCTAGTGCAAAATCTGATGCATCTGTTGTCAGAATGAATGTTTTGTCAAAGTCTGGATATTGCAAGATAGGGGGTTCAATAAGTTTGTTCTTCAGTGCTTCAAACGCATTATGACGTTCTTCTGTCCATTCAAATGTTGTTCCTTTTTTAGTAAATCATTCAAACAATTTGCAATATTCGCAAAATCTTTGATGAATCTTCTATAACAGTTACAAAATGCTATAAATCTTCTTACCTCATCAGTATTCTTAGGAGTAGGATACTTGGTAATTACGTCATATTTGCTTGGGTCTGGTTTAATACCCTTCGATGTTATCAAATGTCCCAAATATCTAACCTCTGATTTCAAAAAATAGCATCATTGTTGTGATGTTTCAAACTACATCCAAAAACTATTATATCATCAACATACAGGAATGCTTCGGATTGTAGCTAGTGCTATCGTTAGCATCCTCTGAAAACTATTTGATGATATCTTTAGGTCAAAAGGTAATCTTGTATATTGGTAATGGCCATTAGTTGTTGAAAATGCTGTAAATGGTCTTGACTGTTGATCGAGCTCAATTTGATGAAAGGAACTTGTCATGTCCAATGTGGAAAAATATTTAGCTCTTCCTAGTCTATCTAGAATATCATCTAAACGTGTTAGTGGAAATTTGTCATTAACAATTTTGTCATTGAGTTTCCTAAAATCAACCACTAGTCTCCATTTTTTAATATCACTTTGCCCCTTCTTAGGTACCAATAAGAGTGGAGCGTTGTAAAGACATGTGGATGGCTCTATTATTTTTTGTTTCAATAAACTTTTTACTTGGTTATTTATTTCCTCTGTATGCGTTTGTGGTAATCGATAGTTTTTTATGTAAACTGGATTTTTGTCATTTAATTGAATAGTTTGTTTGTAAAAATTATTGGTTGCCAGGTTTTCACCCTCTAAATGAAATATATGTTTGTATTTCTTTAATATCTCTAACAACTCCTTCTTTGTTTTCTCGTCGTTCTTCTCCATGTTGCATTCATTTAACACTTTCTTAAATCTTTCCTCATCATATTTCGTATCTGGTTTATCAACACTTGTTTTGTATATATCAAAATTTCTTAAAGGGATAGTTTCTACTTTTAAATTTTCTAATTTTATGGTTTCGTCAGTAACGTTTAATAACTTTATGTGTTTGTATCAATCTTTAGGAATTATTGAATTTGCCAAAAATACACCTTTTCCAATTTCACGGTTGCATATTACACCATCTTCTTCAATATTAATTGTAAAGGTAAATTATTTCGCTTCTTGGATGAATTCTTATTGCATTTATCTCAAATGTGTCGTTGTGAATGGGTGATATCAAAGTCTCATTTTGTGTATTGATGGTTAATGTGAATGTTTCATAATCTATGTTGCAATTGTACCTCAACAAAAAATCTCGTCCAAGTATACCATCAGTGTGGATAGGAAAATTTTCATGTACTAGTTGTATTTTATGTTTAAGTAATGTATCGTTTATCTGTATAGTTATGTTAGTGGAACCTAAGGATTGTATTTTTTCTTTTGTAATCCCTGTTAAACAGCAATAGTCATCTGGATTTTCATCATATCTGTGTAATAAGTCTTCTTTGCATAGTGAGATATCAGCATCTGTGTCTATTAAAAATGTTAATGCACGGTGTGCATTTTTTTTATTTAATCTCACATAATTTTTTAGATCTGATGAAATGCTAAATACTGCTTTTGAAGTTACTGATTTTGTTCCGGAGGACCTTGGTATTCTATGGTCTCCGGACCATGGGAGTTTCCCTGGTTTTGCTCCATAAGTTTTACGTTCTGGTCTCTGTTACCAAAATGGTAATTATTATTACCATTTCTATTACGATTTTTAGCAGTAAGATTACTATTATTAGTATTCCCGTTTCGTTAACTATTACCATTATTGTAGGCATTACCACGATAATTATTATTACTATAGTTGTTGCCTCTATTATTATTATAATTGTTATTATTGTTGTGGTTTTTATTATTATAATTGTTTGTCCCGTTATTATTTCTTCTATTGTCATTTCTGTTATAATTTTTTGGATAATTGTTATTGTTGTTATTATTGTTGTATCTATTAGTAGAATGGTTGTTATTCCTGTAATTTCTTTAATAATTTCTGTTTGATGATGTTTGGTACATTATTTGATTTTGTCTCATATCTGTTGATGTTTCCATCGTTTCTTAACGATTTTTTGGTCTTTTAGTCCGTTTTTGAAAGAATTAAATGCAATTATGGCATTAGTTTTACTGTTCACTTCTCTATTGTTTTCTCCAAGTGAACTTATCTAGATCTCGTTTAATTCCGTAGTTAATGTTTCTATTTAAGCAGCAAATTTTCTGATAGTGTCTAACTGAGTAATCTTTGTTAGTTCGTTTAAAATAACATTTGGTCACGTCTTTGTTTTATAAGTTTCTTTTAAAGTTGAAATTAAGGAGTCTATGTCAGTAGGAACTAATACTTGTCTTAATTTGGTTTGCACTTTATTTGAAATTTTGGTTTTATATACAAAATTGATAAATGAAATGTGTTTAGTTGAAGGTAATGTATCTTTCAGTACTTCGATATTTGCTATGAAAGGGTTTAATTCATCTTTTGTACCATTGAATACTGTTAGCAATTTTGAAATTGATGTTCTGTTCAAATGTTCTTCAGTCATGGTGGAATGTTCTATCTCTTCTTCTAATGCTTGAATTTTCAATTTATCTTCGTGATTCTGTAATATTTCTAATGCTCTTTCTTTCTTTTCTCTAAATTTCAAGGTATGTAGTTGTCTTTGTTGTTCTCTTACTGCCTTATTTTCCAGTATTTGTATGGATTTGTTTTCTAATTCTTGTAGCTCTATTCTTTTAGCCTGAATTGTTTCTTCTGTATAACCTCTTACTAGTGATTTCCTTGCGTTTGATATAATGGAATCTACACGTTCGTATATATATTCCATGGGTCATACTAATTTTCTGTTTTTATATATAATTAGTTTTTATTAATAGTTCATGTATGCATAATGTATAAACTTTATAATTAATATATTTATATATTTATTTTAATTTTTGTTTTATTGTATTACATATTAATGGAAAGAAATTTTTTTAGACTCTACTATTAGTATTGAGTAGTAATCTATTACTTAAAAACCTCTTATACATTTTATGAAGTTTTGCTATAATTAAAAATAATTGTAAAACTAATATTACGTATAGTATTGTTGTCTGGCTGATGTTAATTTTGTTGGTGCTGTCGTTGTTGATGGAGATTATTGTCTCCTCTTCCTTTGACTGCTGAGCGCCCATTTGATGTCAGTGTTTTTGGTTGTTTTGTTCTTTGTTCCGTTTTTATTTCTGCCAAAATCGATTTTAAGTTTTTCCTTATCGCGTTGTCTGTGGTTATCGCCAGTATTCTATGTATTTCCGCAGCCTTTTGCCACAACTTTACTTTTCGTCCTCCTCTTGGTTTTCGTTGTTTTACTTCTACTTTTGGTGACGCAACTGTTGGCTTATTTTGTCGTTTAATATATACTTCTATTGTTATAGGTCTTGGGCCTGCTGTTCTTGGCGTTGGTGTGTACCTTGGATAGTCTTCGATTTTTTCAGCTTTTGGAATGTATTCTTCGTACTTCCTGAAAGTGTTGTCAATGTCTTCCTTCGAGGTCCGTCTTCAGCTGGAGAAGTCATGAATATCTTTCGAACTGGCATAATCAGGATCACGAAACTAGGAACTCGACAACACCGAATGGGCAGGATAAAATGAACAAAAAAAATGTCAGTAGTCAGGATCAACGGGACAAAAAAAAATTTGTCTGTAACAGGATCAAATTGGCACGATCGCCATGTAATGAAAGTAACGTTTATGTATTTGAATTGTCGGTCAGTTTTATGTCTGTCCTGGTTTGCTTATTATTAAGGGTATGGCTAACAAGCCGCAGTTTAAATGAGGATAAAAAAGATTCTTTATCAGCTAAAGAGCCGTTATGATCATCAATTTTATTCTAATTCTATCAATCAACTAACAGCTATTTATAAAAATTTCTTAAGTCTAATTTCTTTACATATTAATACTTATGACCTAATTTAGTTTTTACTTAAGTCTAATTTCTTTACATAATACTTATGACATAATTTAGTTTTTACTTAACTTAGAGTGTGCATGGTCAGCATTTTGCTACTTTACAATTATTATGGACTGAAAATTTGTATAATGCAATTTGATACCTCTTGACAGTTTTGTTTATATTATTGAGGAATGTATCAAAAGGGATTTTTAGGTAGCACAAACGTAACCAACACACAACAGTGGATAAGTGTGACCAACACACTACAACCCACTACTGCATACATTTACTATATTCATGTTTCAATAATATGTTGCACAGTAGTAGACTGCAATTGAACTTCAGACAGGAGTTTCTTCCAGCATTTTAAGGAGTTTCGAATCAAAAAGAATTTGTCTTCATCAAATTAAAAAAATACATACATACATACATACATGCTTAGGTTAGGTTAGAGGACGTGTATTTGTCAATTAAGACAAGTACAGTACCCGGAGGTCGAATTGACCCATTGTACAACGTCCTAGTTTCTCACACCACTTATGGTGTGTGTGTTAATTTTATACATGAGTGGTGGGACCTACAGTTTAAAGTCGACTCCGAACGACAGATTTTTATTTATTGAGAAACTTTTCATGGCAATTTTTATTTACTCTCAAAATAAAAAAATACTTTTTGTATTTTGTCTTTGATGCCTGGCCTGGGGCTCGAACCCAGGCTTTTGCGTCTAATAAGCCAACACACTACCTACTAGACTACGGCGACTTCAAAAACATACATACATACTTGGTCATTACAACCTTTCAGTCAGGACCTACCTAGTTTCGCACACCACTTATGTTGTTTGTGTTAATTTTATACATGAGTGGCGGGACCTACAGTTTAAAGTCGGCTCCGAACGACATATTTTTGAGAAACTTTTCATGGTAATTTTATTTACTCTCAGAGTTTTTGCCAGAAATCTGCTGGGAGGAAGTCGCCGAAAAAATACTTTTTATATTTTGTTTTGATGTCTGGCCTGAGATCTGAACCCTGGCTTTTCGTCTAATAAGCCAACACATTACCTACTAGACTACGACGACTTCATAAAAAAATACTAATATTAAAACCGATGGGAGAAGGAATTTAATTAACTGCCAATGGTTTTAACAGTCTAGCAAATGATATTACCAATAAAAGTTGTGAATGAAATGTCATGTCATATGACGTTCCTAATAGAATACTGTGAATAACTCCACTCTTTTATAGAATCAAGAGCTTCTAAATATATTGTGAATCCTTTACATTGTAATAGTTCCCTCTTTTCGAATTTTAAAATTTCGGTGCTACACCAAAGGAATTACTTTATATATATGTATACATACATATATACACAGGATGTCTTATAATTAAAGTTTGGGTTGAATATTTCATTCTTAAAAGGATTATTTTTTTGGCAAATGCTATTTAAATCAACTTACTAACTGGAAGTAATAAAACCTAGTAAATAAACGGTAACATCAACAGCAATTAATAAATTTTTTTTTGAAAGGTGAAAAAAATGGGACATAATTAGCACATCATGTATTTTGTTATTATAACCGCAGTGAGATGAAAATTTATAATAAACATGCACAGGAATTGAAAATGATATCGTCAGAAATGCGGAAACTCGTTATGATGGAAAAAAACATATTAATTTTGACGAAATCATCTGCGCAGATTAAAGTCAACCGACTGAATTGGGTATTTAGTGCAACAAAGACCTATGGCATTAAAAAAAATCTTGCGTCTCGTCTCGCTTTAATCTAAAATATAAAGAAATAAGCTAGCATTGTCTAGATACAACGTTTTTAGGAGTGGCGAATCTAAATTTAATCCATTTGACCATTTGAATTCACCATGTGTAGTTTCTAACGAAACAAGATTTAAGTCCGCGCTTTGAAAGCAACTAAAAGAAAAGCTATTTATAAGAGGTATTTTAATAACATCTATGAATAAAAAAATTATTTCCACGATGTCAATGATATTTACCTAGGGGTACAAACGAGTTTGACATATAATATTTTTTTTTATAAAAATTCTTCACTATAATATTGTTTATTAATAAATTTAAGTCTCAAAGATTTTTGAAGAAGAAAATTAAAATATTTTTTTATCGGTTTTAAAATTTTTAAAATTAAAAATACTTAAACGGTTTATTTCATTTACTAGACGGTTTACAAATATATTGTTTTCTCGTTATGTAATTCATTATAGGTTTATTGGATTGGCTTTCTTTCGTTTATTGAAATAACTGAGCATTATCTATTGCCCTTAATTTTATAGTCGCTCCAAAGAGATTTTGTAGAGATATTCTCAAAAAGTTGCTACCAATAGCAAGCACACAATCAAACAAGAGCACACTGAAATAGTTGTGTAAACAGTGGGCAGTTATTTATTTTACCAAAAATTTGATGTTTTGGAATTGTTACTACTTTTTGTTACTTGTTACTTTTTACTACATTCGATTGTGAGGCTTAGATTATTAGACCATTACTAAATTTAGTAAAAAGTAGTAAAATTAGGTTTTATAGCTGCGAATTCTTTTCTTTATGTATGACGCTATCGTATCATGTAAAATATTACCTGCGGGAGTGGAAAGGCGTGCCAAAATCGATTTTAATTTTTTCCTTATCGCGTTGTCTGTGGTTATCGCCAGTATTCTATGTATTTCCGCAGCCTTTTGCCACAACTTTACTTTTCGTCCTCCTCTTGGTTTTCGTTGTTTTACTTCTACTTTTGGTGACGCAACTGTTGGCTTATTTTGTCGTTTAATATATACTTCTATTGTTATAGGTCTTGGGCCTGCTGTTCTTGGCGTTGGTGTGTACCTTGGATAGTCTTCGATTTTTTCAGCTTTTGGAATGTATTCTTCGTACTTCCTGAAAGTGTTGTCAATGTCTTCCTTCGAGGTCCGTCTTCAGCTGGAGAAGTCATGAATATCTTTCGAACTGGCATAATCAGGATCACGAAACTAGGAACTCGACAACACCGAATGGGCAGGATAAAATGAACAAAAAAAATGTCAGTAGTCAGGATCAACGGGACAAAAAAAAATTTGTCTGTAACAGGATCAAATTGGCACGATCGCCATGTAATGAAAGTAACGTTTATGTATTTGAATTGTCGGTCAGTTTTATGTCTGTCCTGGTTTGCTTATTATTAAGGGTATGGCTAACAAGCCGCAGTTTAAATGAGGATAAAAAAGATTCTTTATCAGCTAAAGAGCCGTTATGATCATCAATTTTATTCTAATTCTATCAATCAACTAACAGCTATTTATAAAAATTTCTTAAGTCTAATTTCTTTACATATTAATACTTATGACCTAATTTAGTTTTTACTTAAGTCTAATTTCTTTACATAATACTTATGACATAATTTAGTTTTTACTTAACTTAGAGTGTGCATGGTCAGCATTTTGCTACTTTACAATTATTATGGACTGAAAATTTGTATAATGCAATTTGATACCTCTTGACGTTAGTCATTGACAGTTTTGTTTATATTATTGAGGAATGTATCAAAAGGGATTTTTAGGTAGCACAAACGTAACCAACACACAACAGTGGATAAGTGTGACCAACACACTACAACCCACTACTGCATACATTTACTATATTCATGTTTCAATAATATGTTGCACAGTAGTAGACTGCAATTGAACTTCAGACAGGAGTTTCTTCCAGCATTTTAAGGAGTTTCGAATCAAAAAGAATTTGTCTTCATCAAATTAAAAAAATACATACATACATACATACATGCTTAGGTTAGGTTAGAGGACGTGTACTTGTCAATTAAGACAAGTACAGTACCCGGAGGTCGAATTGACCCATTGTACAACGTCCTAGTTTCTCACACCACTTATGGTGTGTGTGTTAATTTTATACATGAGTGGTGGGACCTACAGTTTAAAGTCGACTCCGAACGGCAGATTTTTATTTATTGAGAAACTTTTCATGGCAATTTTTATTTACTCTCAAAATAAAAAAATACTTTTTGTATTTTGTCTTTGATGCCTGGCCTGGGGCTCGAACCCAGGCTTTTGCGTCTAATAAGCCAACACACTACCTACTAGACTACGGCGACTTCAAAAACATACATACATACTTGGTCATTACAACCTTTCAGTCAGGACCTACCTAGTTTCGCACACCACTTATGTTGTGTGTGTTAATTTTATACATGAGTGGTCGGCTCCGAACGACATATTTTTGAGAAACTTTTCATGGTAATTTTATTTACTCTCAGAGTTTTTGCCAGAAATCTGCTGGGAGGAAGTCGCCGAAAAAATACTTTTTATATTTTGTTTTGATGTCTGGCCTGAGATCTGAACCCTGGCTTTTCGTCTAATAAGCCAACACATTACCTACTAGACTACGACGACTTCATAAAAAAATACTAATATTAAAACCGATGGGAGAAGGAATTTAATTAACTGCCAATGGTTTTAACAGTCTAGCAAATGATATTACCAATAAAAGTTGTGAATGAAATGTCATGTCATATGACGTTCCTAATAGAATACTGTGAATAACTCCACTCTTTTATAGAATCAAGAGCTTCTAAATATATTGTGAATCCTTTACATTGTAATAGTTCCCTCTTTTCGAATTTTAAAATTTCGGTGCTACACCAAAGGAATTACTTTATATATATGTATACATACATATATACACAGGATGTCTTATAATTAAAGTTTGGGTTGAATATTTCATTCTTAAAAGGATTATTTTTTTGGCAAGTGCTATTTAAAACAACTTACTAACTGGAAGTAATAAAACCCAGTAAATAAACGGTAACATCAACAGCAATTAATAAATTTTTTTTTGAAAGGTAAAAAAAATGGGACATAATTAGCACATCATGTATTTTGTTATTATAACCGCAGTGAGATGAAAATTTATAATAAACATGCACAGGAATTGAAAATGATATCGTCAGAAATGCGGAAACTCGTTATGATGGAAAAAAACATATTAATTTTGACGAAATCATCTGCGCAGATTAAAGTCAACCGACTGAATTGGGTATTTAGTGCAACAAAGACCTATGGCATTAAAAAAAATCTTGCGTCTCGTCTCTCTTTAATCTAAAATATAAAGAAATAAGCTAGCATTGTCTAGATACAACGTTTTTAGGAGTGGCGAATCTAAATTTAATCCATTTGACCATTTGAATTCACCATGTGTAGTTTCTAACGAAACAAGATTTAAGTCCGCGCTTTGAAAGCAACTAAAAGAAAAGCTATTTATAAGAGGTATTTTAATAACATCTATGAATAAAAAAATTATTTCCACGATGTCAATGATATTTACCTAGGGGTACAAACGAGTTTGACATATAATATTTTTTTTTATAAAAATTCTTCACTATAATATTGTTTATTAATAAATTTAAGTCTCAAAGATTTTTGAAGAAGAAAATTAAAATATTTTTTTATCGGTTTTAAAATTTTTAAAATTAAAAATACTTAAACGGTTTATTTCATTTACTAGACGGTTTACAAATATATTGTTTTCTCGTTATGTAATTCATTATAGGTTTATTGGATTGGCTTTCTTTCGTTTATTGAAATAACTGAGCATTATCTATTGCCCTTAATTTTATAGTCGCTCCAAAGAGATTTTGTAGAGATTTTCTCAAAAAGTTGCTACCAATAGCAAGCACACAATCAAACAAGAGCACACTGAAATAGTTGTGTAAACAGTGGGCAGTTATTTATTTTACCAAAAATTTGATGTTTTGGAATTGTTACTACTTTTTGTTACTTGTTACTTTTTACTACATTCGATTGTGAGGCTTAGATAACCATTACTAAATTTAGTAAAAAGTAGTAAAATTAGGTTTTATAGCTGCGAATTCTTTTCTTTATGTATGACGCTATCGTATCATGTAAAATATTACCTGCGGGAGTGGAAAGGCGTATGTATATTAGGGTGACCCTTAGCTATATGAGATATTTTTTGTCGATTTTTTTCAGTGTCATCCCGCCGTTTGGTGAATATTGCTAAAAAAAATAACCCTGTAAAATTTTCAGATCAATCGGTTGGGGTTAAAATTTGCCGCAAGACCGATGAAGTATAGAGGAAATCATAAAATTTAACTTTCTTGCCTCATGACTTCAAAAGTATTAATTTTATGAAAAATGTTGAAAGAAGATGTTTGCTGTACAGTTTTAAGTTTTTTTACTTTTACATTAGTGTGAATCCTAAAATTAAAAGTCAGATTTGATGAATATTGATAAAAAAAAATAATCCTGTTAAATTTTCAGATAAATCGGTTGGGGTTAAAACTTGCGCAAGACCGATGAAGTATTGAGGAAATCATAAAATTTATTTATTTATGAAGTGGCCGTCGCACTATGTGGCATTTTGCCTGAAAACATGGCCAAAATTAATAGAAGTGTTTTATGAGTTAATGGCTGGAATTTTTTGATAGTGTTAGTGATAATTAGGCCCCAGGATGAACCCAACTGATTTTGGTTCAAATCGGTCAGTGATTTCGCCTAGCCCCCATACAAATTCCCCTCGAAATTGCACTTATTTACACATAATTATGGTAATTATGCAACAATCATGATAAAATTTAGCATCGATCAGTTCTGTGTACCAAGAAATCATGGTGTAAAGTTTGGTGAAAATCGGATCACATTTGACCCTGGTCCCCATATAAAGTCCCCTTTAGGAATTCACGTGTGCGCTTAGAAATGGCTTAAAAACATCGGTATCGCGATGAAATTCGGTATAAACCTGTATTTTGTAAATCTAAATCATATTACCAAATTTTGTTATGGTCGGTCAATAATTGCCCCTTGGTCCAAAATAGGGTCCCTTAAGAAAATATGTTTAGCAATTATAATTGGCTTAAAAATGTTATTACCTCGATGAAGTTCAACATGAACATGTTTAATATGAATGTGAATCATTTATGATCACATTTTATTATGATCGGATCATAAGTGCCCCTAGGTACCACATACGGCCCATTAAGAAAATCTAACATACATCTCATATTGTTATAATAGTCGATATACATTCATATGTAATTAAGTCTTTAAACTTCTATGATAATTAATATTTATTTATATTATTTATTTTACATTATTTAATACTTAACTTAAAAATACCTAAAAAGTGAAACTAACTACAATCGTTAAAATCGTTATCATTTTCATCATCAATGTCAGGAAGGAGTAATTTAATAGTATCTGATGAAATGAATGCTTTTCTATTCCTTCGCGAGTTTTGTGTACTGCAGCTTATAAAGGGGTCACTGCATAAAAGTAACCTATTCAGGACATCTCGATTGGTATCGCTTATACTGAATTTCCTCGCATAATTCGTACGCCATATGGCTTTATTGCCTATGGCTTTATTACACTGCGTCTAAAATTTTAAATTTTTCAAAAAAAAAGTAAAATTTTCAAAAAATCGCCAAAAATAATTGCGCAAATTTACGCAAACTTTTTTTTTTGTTCCGGAATATAGAGAGTTCATGTTTTCTTGTGGTATATAACATTAAACTACTAAAACCTATTTTCACCTTTAAAATCCTTATCTTTTTTTTAGGGAGGGTAAAAAAATGTGCAATTTTTATAATTTTTAAATTTTGAACGAATAATTTTAACATTAATATATGAGATATATATATATATATATATAAACTGAAAGTAGCAGTTGTTCATACCTTTCAAATAAAAAAAAGTCAATATAAAACCTCTATTTGTTTAGCCACAAAAAAATATCATATAAACCTATTAAAATTTCAAAAAAACCCGAAAAACGTATTTAATTTTCTTCACTTTCCTGACTTTGACATCGGCTCAAATCTACAAATCTCAACCTAAAATCGTGAAAATTTACTATATAATGCAGAATTTTGCTGTCTATCGAATTGCATACTCAGTTTCTTAAATTTCTTTAAATTCCTTTTTGCCTTTTTGGCCAGCTTTTCGGTGTAAATGCCACATAGTGCGTCGTCTAGTAGGTAGTGTGTTGGCTTATTAGACGTAAAGCCAGTGTTCGAGCCCCAGGCAAGACATCAAGACAAAATACAAAAAGGATTTCTTCGGCGACTTCCTCTTAGCAGATTTCTGGCAAAAACTCTGAGAGTAAACAATATTGCAATGAAAGAGTTTCTCAAAAATCTGTCGTTCGGAGTCGACTTTAAACTGTAGGTCCCACCACTCATTTATAAAATTAACAGACACAACATAAGTGGTGTGAGAAACTAGGACGTTGCACAATGGGTCAATTCGACCTCTGGGTATTGTACTTGTCTTAATTGACAAGTACACGTCCTCTAACCTAACCTAGGATGTAAACTTTTAAACATTTTTCACCTTGACAATTTTTTCTAATTCTCAGCGTTGAGAAATTGGAAATAAATAAATAAAATATAAAATAAATAAAGAATAAATAAACGCACATGTTATTGAAACATCTTTTTAAATGCTTATATTTTAATAAAAAAATATGTTTACACAATATATATATTATACATGTAGAAAGTTACGATAAATTAGAAGTTTATTACTGCAATTAAAGTGTGTTAATTCAGTTTTTAGGAATACCGGAATACCTTTTTCCATAGTCTTGAACAACTTGTACAATATACTGTTTCTGCTGTTCATCTTTCGTAAGAATCGAATTATAATCTTTCATTAGTTTGATAACTCCACGTTTAGTAGGCAAATAATATAGTTTGCCTTAATGAAAGTGTTTATTTTATTCTAACTTACAGGATTCTCTTCCAAAAGTTATTGACTTATTGGAAACCTGTCAATAAACATCTTTGTTGCTTTGGAATTAAACTCGATACCGTCTCTTAGCTCGTTGAAATATTATGATTTCTTTTTATTGTTGCCCTTTTTATGTTTTCTTTTGTGCCTCTGTCGTATTTCAAGGCTTCAACCATTTATTTCCTTATCCTAAAAACATTTTCAGAATTGAGGTACCATAACAGATTTTGTAATTTTTGAATTGCAGGTTGCGCTGTCCTTTTCAATGTTAACAAAATTGTATTTTTGTTGCATTAATATGGAATCGTTATAGGGCACCATAATTACAGAAGTAAACGAAAACCAAGCTTCTATTTTCTGTAGCCTCATGCAATAACAGCCTAAGTCAGAAATTATATCTTCGAGAAAAATTACTGTTTAAATAAATGGGCTTTATTACGTCTTTATTCAACATGTTTTTGCTACTAACTTTTTGAAAAACATTGTTAGAGAAAGCGGACTTCACGTAAATGGGGATTTCACAAATTAACTTAAGTCTCCTTAGATTGCTATTGCGTGTGACCACAGATATATAGTTACTATAAATTTTAAATTCTTTCCGGAATAAAAATATCTTCATACTGTAGATGGCTTTCGCATTCCATCTCACAGCACCAGGTGCATAAAACATTACTGCGTTACAATTATTCCTTAGGTTACTATCCAAAAAACACTAAAGTTAGTCTAACAGTTCTCTGCAATCATCTCTATTAGATTTGTTTCGAGCATAGACTAAGCAAAATTTATAACATGACTAATTGATTCATTAACATAGAATTTTGTTTTTTAGTTATCTACTTCAAATGGAAATTTATTTAAATATTAATTTGGTCAGAATTTTTTAAATCTTTCGAAAATTACGGCATTGGAACCAATGCTTTTGTTAATTTTTAACTCAAACACGCTCCTCAAACACGCTCTTCAAAATTATTTCGTATATACATGTGTCTACATGGTAATCATAAGATCGGCATTTGTAAAAAGTTTCCGATAATAGCACACATTCGATTTATACGAAAAGTTCTTACTGCTTTTGTATAGAAATCCAAAGTATTTATGTTGCCTTAAAGGATCCATTCCTGAATGGCATTACACAAAGATGTTTCACTTTCCAAAGCAAGAACTTGGAGCAATTTCTTAATGTGCCCGCTATATATAATAATTGTCAACTTATCCAGTTTCTGCTTTCAGTTAAAGCTAATAATTTGTGGTGGTAACGTTAGAGCGTTTTCCAACGTTTTGTTCCTAAATGAACACTTCACAGACTACCGAAATTTTCCACAAAAATAAGAAAATTATTTTTGTTGTTTTTTTTTTTATAAATTTTCAATTTTATTGATTGTACTTATTTTATGTTCAAATAGAAAATTTTGATTTATTTTAAATATTTTGCATTAACTTTCTTTTTTTTTTATAAAATTCAAATTAAGTTGGTCGCCGCAGAACCAGGTTTATACTTTGATGTTCACTTTCCAATTAATAATTTCCCTTTCTATGTCTGCTTATATATTCTTCAATTCTTATGTACAAAAATTTTTATAACGGTTACATCACGAGATTCTTTGTTCTTATTCTTTCTTATTCTTTATTTTTTGCTATAATTTTATTTTGTAAATTTTTGGAGATTTTTTGTTGTTGTTTTGTTTGTTGCTGAAGTTTTGTAATTATTAACCCTTTATGGGATATACTAAATTGCAAATTATTAACATTCTGCCCCTCCATCGGAAGCTCTGCTTGCGATATTATTATCTGGCTCATTTGGAAGCTTGCATACTTTTGTTATTGCTCTTTTGTGGATGCCATCTGATGTTTTGACTGTGACCACACGTACTCTTCCATCGTCACATTGAATTATTTGTAAAATACGTCCGATAGACCATTTTAATGGTGCACAATTTTCGTCTTTTAGGAGGACCAAGAGCATGGATGATTCCACATTAATCGTAGTTGCAGTTTTTAATGTATTCATTGTGCCAGCGACACCAAAATTGCTGTTGAATTGATTGCATGCAATGATATCTTTTTAATATGTTTAGATTTGTATTCTGGAGTGTAGGTTCTGCAATTGTTGTGAGATTTCGACCAATTAAAAAATGTCCAGGTGTTAACGCGGTGAGCTCGTTTGGATCATTAGACAGAGGTGTAAGTGGGCGACTGTTGATGATAGCTACAGCCAGACAACAAATGGTGTGTAATTCATCATGTATGAAAAAGTGCTTACCAATACAACGTCGAATGTAACTTTTTCCTTGCTTGACCGCACTCTCCCATAATCCCCCAAAGTGTGGTGATCGAGGTGGTATAAAGTTGTGCCTTCATTACGACATGCAGTTTCAAGGTCGGTAATATGTTGCTGTGTATGAAAGTGTGCTAACATTTGTTGTAGTTCTCGGTTAGCGCCAACGAAGTTGGTAGCATTGTCTGAGTGTATGGTCCGGCATTTACCACGATGAGCAAACAACCGTTTTACCGATGATATGAATGCTGTGGTTGTTAAATCTGGCGCCAATTCTATGTGTACCGCCTTGGTGACGAATCAAATAAAAATTGCTAAGTAGACCTTAATTGGTGGCTTACAGCGTATTTGTTGAGTTACTAAGAATGGCCCACAGTAGTCTACGCCCCTGATACTTCAAATGCATACGATTTTACGACTCGATCAGTCGGCAAGTTACCCATAATTTGCTCTGATATCTGAGGCCGAAAACGATAACACAATATGCAGTTGTGAATTACTCTTTTTGCAGCATTTTTTATACTAATCCAAAACTTTTCACGTAATATGTTGAGTAAAGTTTGTGCACCAGCATGAAGGTTTACTTGATGATAATGACGAATGATAGTTGTTACGAATGGATGTGTAGGTGGTAAAAGTACTGGATGCTTTGCATTCAATGGTAGGGTTGAGTTTTCAATTCTACACGTATCACCCCATTGTGCATAAAGGATGTAAGTTGCTTAATTTTTGATGATTTATCGACACAATTATGTTGTTTTAATGATTTTATTTCAGCAGAAAAATTAATTTGTTGTATTATACAACACACGAAAAGCAGAGCATCTTCGATTTCTTCTGATGTTATTGGCTGTTTGGACGAATTTTTGATGGTAAAGCGACGAATGTAGACCATAATGCTTAGGAATTTATTGTAATTGTTTATGTATTTGTGATTATTGAACGATTCTAATGATTGTGTGCACACTAAAGCGATTGTACGACGACGTTGTTCTAGAATGTTGTCCATACAAGTAGAAGTTGGGATCGGCCATAAATTTTTGTCTTGTCTGGACCACAAAACCATAACTGATTATCGATTAATTCTTTGACACTTGCTCCTCGCGAGACTATATCCGTTGGATTTTTTGGTGATGGAACGTGATGCCATGTGAATGTTTTGGTAAAATTTTGGATTTTTGTTACTCGATGAGCGACAAATGATGACCAACGATATGGTTCACCTTTTATCCATGTTAATGCAATGGTCGAGTCAGACCAACAATGAATGTTTTTAGGCTGCAACGAGAAGATCTTCAAGACATTATGCAACAATTCTGCTAGTAAAAGTGTTGCACAGAGCTCTAATCTTGGAAAACTTATTTCTTTTGTTGGTGCTACCCTGGATTAAGCACATAATAACGACGATCATATTCACCATATGCGTTGGTCACAGCATAAACAGCATTTAGCGAAGCCAACTCGTTCTGAAAAGAAACCCATCTGGTATAAATTTCTTAGCTACACTTTCGTCCCAATTTAGCTTAAGTTTCCACAAGCCTTGCATTCAGATTTTGCATGTTACTATTATTGGATTCAATAAACCTAAGGGATCGAAAACACTTGCCAATGGTGACAATATCATTCGTGTTGATACTTTCAACTGTTTGTCTTGCATGAAAAACAGTCTTACCATTCCATTTCAAACCAAGTGCTTTTATGTATTCGGTTTTTCCAAAAGTGACAATTTCTTCTTTGTCACATTCAGCAACATCTTCAAGAACTTTGTTGTTGTTTGATGCAAATTTACGAAGGGGAAAACCACCCTTTTCCAACAATTCGATCACCTTCTTTTTAATTTCAACAACATCTTCGATTGTTGGACCAACAGTAAATAAGTTGTTTACATAAAAATCTCTAAGTGTGACAGTAGAACCAATACGGAAGTTGGCAGCTTCTTCAATAGCCAATTGTCGAAGACATTTTACAGTTCGTACAAATCAATTTCATTCTCACCTGAATTTCGCCATAATATGGTTTGCCATCTGGTATCTTGTTTGTCGATAAGACCTTGCCTGTACATTTTGGCTATGTCTGCCATTAGAACGATTTTGTGCGCTCGAACTCTAATCAAAATAGTGGCTAAGTCGTCTTGCAATGTAGGACCAACTCGCAGGATGTCATTAAGGGAAAGTCCGCTTGAAGTTCGACACGGTGCGTCGAACACTACCCGTAATTTGGTGGTAGAGCTATCGAGTTTTGTGACACAATGATGAGGGATGAAATTACGCGATTGTAAAGAGCTTTCAATACGAGCCACATGATTTAGTTGTTGATATTCCTCAATGAACTTTCAATACTGGTTGTGAAGATCTACATTTTGTTTTAATTTTTTCTCAAGAGATGTTATACGAGTCGCCAAGACAGTTTGGATCTTTTTTAAATGGCAATCTAGCGATGAATTTTTTGGTGATTGGACATCGTGTTGTTGTTTTGGCAAAAAATTCGCTGGTAAATTGTGTATGTAGTGATTCATAAATATGTTCTATTAACCAAAAACGTTCTAACATGTCGACCAATTTAGGTTCAATTATTGTTGCATGAAATGATGTATGTAATGAAGACGATATCTTCTTGTGAACTGGTCCAGATACAACCCAGCCCAGTTGAGTTTTTTGTAGTATTGGTAAATTATCACCTAACTTAATCTGACCTATCATAAGTAATTCATAAAAATGCTGGCACCAATTAAACAATCAATATGTCCCGATTTCTGAAAATGTGGATCGGCCAAGTTGATGTTAGGCGCTATACTAATTTTGTCTTTCTCAATGGTACTTGTAGCTTGAAGGTTAGTTATATGCCGTAGAATAATTGCTTGTTTGGTTGAGCTGTATGAATTTTGAAGCGATTCAATAACAATAGAACATACCCCTAGAGATTTGACGGTTGCCGTACCAATGCCATTAATTTGTATATTTGATTTTTCTCGATGTACTTGTAGATGTTGTGCTATTTTTGATGAAATTAAATTTATCTGGGATCCGGAGAATAATAACACACGAGCTTTTATTTTGATGCCAGAAGGTGTACCAAGATTCACAATTACAGTTGCCAATAGGACGTCACTTTTGAATTATGTTGCTTGACACGAGAATGGTGAATTATCTGGTGAAGGTGTAGGCGACTCTTTTGTTGACTCCAAGTTTGATTGATATTGTGACACCTCACGATGTAATAACGTATGATGCGAAGCATTAAAAATCTGACATTTGTGTTTGGATGGACAATTGCTCATCATATGATTCACGTCTAAACAATTTAGACATAATTTGTTGCGTTTTGCCAGTGCAAATATATGTATCTTGCGAGGCCATTTTCATAAATGATAGGCACTTAAAGGGACTATGGATTCCTAATTTGCATAGAGTACATTTATTCCATTGCTCACTAGCCACGAACGAAGCCTTTTGTTTGCTTGAATACAATTTTTGTTGATGTGACGATGACGAAGGATAATTTGCGAGGGCTGAGTCAATGAAACTGATGGTTTGACAACGTTTCTCTAGAAAACCGGCCAAAGCTTCCCAATCTGGAAGCTTAAATGAAGTGGAGTAATTTTGATTAAATTTTGACGATACTTCTTCCTCCCAAAGAGCTTGGGTTTCTTTATCTAAGCGTGATGTTACCAGATACAGCAAAATTCCATCGGCGATTTGTATATTAGACGCAAAAGATTGAAGCGCTCGAACATTGCCGTTGAATTGATCAATGAATTGACGTAGCGATGACACATTAGGTCGCGTGATTTTTTCCACTTCAAACATTTTACTTAGATGGGCCTGAAAAATGTACCTTTTATTGTCACACCTAGCCTTTAACAGTTGAATGCCTTGTCGTAATTGGACCCAGTGATTTCTAATGAATGAATGATGTTTGCAGCATTACCTTTCAAACTTGATTTCAAATATTGAAACTTTTCAACAGGTAATAAATCTTTGTTTTGATGAACTAATACGTTGAAGGTGCTATAGAAATCTGTCCACTCCTGTGGTGCTCCCGAAAATGTTGACAATTGCAAATTTGGTAAACGAGTTCGCCCAGACGTGGTTTCTAATCAAGTACTGTTGAGGAACTGAGGTTGGACTCCGATTGAGACTTTAAAACTGCTATGTGCTCTACCAATTTCGCTTTAGTCTCGGCGTACATTTCTTCCACCGATTGTCGAATGGGGTCATCTAGTTGTGTTTCGCCTAATATCTCTAGTTATGATTGGAGCTCTTCAAACTGCTCATAACCGCGATCCAAGCAACGATATTTTGATCTCGGTGTAATGAAGCGAAAACGTGTCGAGATTATTTAGGTTATTTTTGGCCGATTGAAAACGGTTTTTAAATTGTTTTCTTTGATGTAATTTAAACTGAACGTTCCGATCTGATGGAGGAGTTTGCACCTCACCAGTTTTTACCGATTTACCTTCAGTCTGCATATCAAATAAAACGATTACGATTAGGAGACCGAATTTTTTATACCAATTGAGAAATCCGGTTCGAATGTAACGTTAGAGCGTTTTCCAAAGTTTTGTTCCTAAATGAACACTTACTTCACCGACTACCGAACTTTTTCCACAAGAATAAGAAAATTATTTTTGTTGTTTTTTATAAGTTTTCAATTTTATTGATTTTACTTATTTTATGTTCAAATAGAAAATTTTTATTTATTATAAATATATTGCAATAACTGCTTCTTTTTTATAAAATTCATATTAAATTGGTCGCCGCAGAACGAGGTTTAAACTTTGATGTTCACTTTCCAATTAATAATTTCTCTTTCAATATCTGTTTATATATTTTTCAATTCTTATGTACAAAAAATTTTATAACGGTTACATCACGCGATTTTTGTTCTTATTCTTTTGTTTGTTGTTGAAGTTTTGCAATTATTAACCCTTTATGGGAGACACAAAATTGCAAATTCTTAACATGTGGTTTCAATGCAAGTACATAAGATTAAAAATATTGTTTAAGTTTTTCTCAACTTTAACATAGGGCAGCTTGAATAGAATTTTTATTATTACGTAATTTTGAGCGTCAAACTCTAATACGTCAACAAATATAAGATTAAGAAAAAAGTTGTCAAGGTAAAAAAACTTAAATCAAGCTTCTTCCTATTACAATATTTTTCTCAAAAATTAATACTTGTGAAGTTATGATGTATTTTAACCACAAACGATTGATCTGAATATTTGACAGGATAATTTTTTTTTAGCAATATTCATCAAACTTGTGGGTGAGACTTATATTTTTAAGGGCCACCCTAATGTATATACATATATATGTATGTATATATATAGATATATGTATATAAATATATATAAATATATACATATATCGTGAGCCACATTCGCAAATGTGTTAAGTCCCTTTTTTCAAATTTTACAGGAGATACAAAAAACATTGCAGCTTCTTCAGTTTTTAAAATTTGTAAACTTTTTAAACGCTATTATTTTTACAAAATAGCTCTCTTTAAATGACCTAGATTAAAAATTAAGAATAATTAATAATTACTATTCGTGGAGCTAGCACGTGCTGTTAATATTTTTCGTAGTTTTGTGGACTTAGCGTTTTTGCAAACCACAAAATTACAACAATTTTAAACTACATACTGACATTTTTGTCGTAAAATATGTATTTGGCATAGTGTTATCGTTTTGCATTAAAATCTCAATTTTGGAAAAAAGTGGACTTAGCGTCTGCGAATTATACTAACGATATATGTAAAGTAAGAGTATATACATATATATACTTACTTTTTTGGACCAGTTATTGAAACATTAAATGTAAACATATATATAAACGTATGTATAAATACATATATGCAGTCATGTACAAAGCTCTAAGTACTTCCAACATTTCTTTTAGATTTAGAGTTTCAATACCTTGTCCAAAAAAGTAATGGTATAGATTTTCTTCGAAGTCGCTGTAGTCTAGGAGGTAGTGTGTTGGCTTATTAGACTTAAAGCCAGGGTTCGAGCCCCAGGTCAGACATCAAAATAAAATACAAAAAGTATTTCTTCGGCGACTTCCTCTCAACAGATTTCTGGCAAAAACTCTGTGAGTAAATAAAAATTGCCATTAAAAGTTTCTCAAAAATCTGTCGTTCGGAGTCGACTTTAAACTTTAGGTCCCGCCCCTCATGTATAAAATTAACACGCACAACATAAGTGGTCGTAACCCTGACTGAAGGGTTGTAATGACCAATTATCTATGTATGTATAGATTTTCTTCAAATTCGTTTAAATCAAAAAACAAAAAAATAATTACAAAAAGAAAAATTAACAAAAACCGAAAAAAATGCAGTAACAAAACTGTACAAACAATTATTGATGACGATAATAGTCCCATTTTTACATTATACACATTTCAAAATATTGTTTAAACACATTAATTATTAAACGTAAAAAGTATCAGTTAAAGTTGTTGGTGCAAAAGGTGGGAAAATATTGTTAATGGGCGCTAGAAAAGAAATATCGCGCTCCATTAGAAATTTGGTTGTTATATTAAGAAGCGAATCAAAATCGACAGTGTAAACTAATATAAAAATTAAAATAACAATGTTACAGTCGAAAACAAACCTCAAGTGAAGGCCAAAGAAGCTTTTTCAGGAAGTGTGGAAAAACCCAAGCACAGATGCCTTAAAGTTAGCGAACAGCACGAAGATCGTCAAATGAAAACGGTTTCCGCAGCAAAAGACCAAATAAAAACCGCTTGTTGGTTTCTTAATCTTAATCTTTTGTCCCTTGATTTTTTTACTTTTCTCTCCAGTAATTTTTTAAACAGTTTTTTGATAATAAAAATTAATTTAAAGAAAAACTGCAATAGATTTTTTAAAAAATTAGTGGCTTTTAAGACTAAGAAGAAATGATACTTGATTTTAATAAAATTAATGTATTCGAAATTGCAATGAATTCGAAATACGATTTCTTATGTTTCACTGCTTTTATGAATATAATCCACACATTTTTAAAATAATGTTAGGTGTTTACTTTCATATAGTATAGATATATAGTAGCTGTAGTCTAATATGTGGTGAGTTGAGTTATTAGACGTGTGGCCACGGATCAAACCCCTTGTCAGACATCTCTAACAAAACGAAAGGTGAAAGAATATATTACTTCGGCGACTGCCTCTCGGCAGATTTCCGGCAAAAACTCTAATAGTAAATAATATTGTCACGAAAAGTTTCTCAAGGATCTGTCGTTTGGAGTCGACTTTAAACTGTAGGTCCCGTCACTTATGAATAAAATTAACACACACAACATTAGTGGTGCGAGAAACTAGGTTGTAATCCTGACTGAAGGATTGCAATGACCAACAATTATTACACCGTATTTTAGATATTCTCGCTATCTTTAATAAATAATTATTATACATATTGCGTTGATGATTGCTGAATTTGATTGAAGATATGTATTACATAAACATGTATCCCATTTGACTCTATGATAATACTCGCACAAGTATTCTATATTTAGTGAGCTTTCGTGGATTGTGCGTTCAAAAGTTAAATTTCTCAAGCAATCATCGCAACATACACTGAGCGCCAAAAGTGAGTAAACATCACTGAAATAATTCATTTTCTTAGGATAGCGAGAAAAGTAAATGAGTATAGCCAAATAAATTACCAAAAATAAAAACATTTATTTATTGCTTATAAAATGTTAAAACAAAAACAACAATTCAACTTTTTTATACTTAAGAACAAAACTGTTTTATACTTAAGAACAAAAGTGTTGACTCACTTATGGCGCTCAGTGTATATTGAAGAATTTTGGTGAGGAGTAAAAAGGTTTATAAATTTTTCAATAAAATAAATTTTTAAATACTAGTATTTTCATTAATTTTTGTGTTAAAAACACTTCGTAACTTATTCATATCTGTTCCTTCTTATTAATTCTGCAAAATTATTACCACCGAATATCGATCCATCGATTAGTATTCTTTGATGGTTTCCTTCCATGTTGTTCCCATCAAAATAAATATTCCAAACAAATTTGCGAAACGTCAGACATTTTCCTTGTTTAGGAATGCCCTAATATATATGTACACTTTGTAAGTAAAAGGAATTAGTTTCTTCAGGAATGATTTGGAAACATTCATTGGCCAATACACAATTAGCAAATAGAAATATTAAAAATATATTGTTTGCTGATTGTGTTGATTCTTTTTACAATAGGCTTTCCCGTAAAATTTCTTGGTTGATTAAAATGCCAAATACTTAAGTAGGAGTAGTTGCTGTAGTATAACGTAACAAGTTGTGTAGCAAGCTTTCAAAAGTTACAAACGGCTATCAGCAGAATACGTAAATATAGTGGTCGCTGCACTATAGGCTGAAGCGCATAATCGATTTTTTGTTACTTGTCGCGCGACAGCATTGTCAGCTGACTGTCAAATATAAATTGTAAATACGGCTTCAATATTTTTTAATAAAATTCACATCCAATATGTGAATGCATTTATTATACAATTTCACACGTATTCTGTTAGAACATCCACATATTAGCTTTGCAAAGTCGTATAAATTTTGTGGTTGCAACGTGTTTTTGCAACTTAAAGTAAGGGTTGATCAACAGCGATCAAAAGGATCATGTATAAAATTAACACACAACATAAGTGGCGGTAAAAACTAGGTCGTAATCCTGACTAAAGGGTTATAATGACCAATTATGCATGTATTTATCTATGTAATTTACAAAATTTCCTGTTTTTTCCTTCCCATTATTCTTTATAAAATTCACACATTCTCTTTTTACAGATTCTTACAATTTTTCTTCTTTCAATATCTTCCGTAAGAATGTTGAATACTTGGAATCCCTTATAGAATGAAGATTTTTGAATTGACACTGTATTTCCTTTCCTTAGCCTGAAGTTTTCCGCATTAGTTGATATGGCTGTATTTCACCTACGTATTTGATTTGCTTGCACAGATATTTAGCATTACCATTTTGATTTTGTGTATAAAACTTGGGGCCATTATTACAACTTGCCGTTAAAGTTGGGTTTAGTTAAAACAAACTTTAGCTAAAGTGAACTTTAAAGTCACCTTTAACTTTAACTTCTTTATTACAACCTACAAAAAAAATAAAGTTAACTTTTTCAAAAATATAGCAGTGCTGGAACAATGTTAATAACATTTTCCACTTCTACCTTATTGTCCACTTATAATAATGAAAAACAAATTATCTGCCCTTTAGTTAAACGCAAGTTACAGTAATGGCCCTTGGAGTATTAAATTCAACTCGTTGTTCAATATTCAGACATTTAAGTATATCGAGCATATCCCGTATTATGTATATCAACTGAAATTTAAAATAGTCCACATTGTCTTTTTCTGTAATTTTTGCAATCTTTCCAATTGTGGTTCATTGCATCATGTATATTGCTGATCCGTGAAGCTTTATTATTGTATTGTAGATATTTATTATTATAGAAACCTTATTCCTAATTCTTCTGAAGAAACCAATTCTATTTGTTGATCTTATTATGAATTAGGGTATTTTATATTCTTAACTTTCTCTATAATGCCATTGTTAATTCTGAATGTTGTTTTGCTATTCATATTTATTTCCAGTATGTTTGTCTTTTTCATTTTGTTCATTTTCAGCCATGTGTAGCACTATTTATATTATCGTTACACTCTTTACATGTGGTTCCTTCCATTTATATGAGTGTATAGTCTGCATTTAATACAACTACACATTAATCTAGTACATCTGGCATGTAAGACTCCCAATATTGATTAGATTTAACTGAATTGACCATTTTTAGCTCTTTGACTTGAATGTCATATGTATATAATTTTTGAATTAGTACTTTCCTGATAGTTTCAAAAGCGCTCTTCAAGTCCAAGAATATAGCCATAATTTTTCTGTTTTTCTCAACGCTCTTCCATTAACTAATCACATATTTATTTATTTATTATATTATTCTCTGGTGGGAATCGAACCCACGACCCTCACGCTAATAGTCTAGCACACTACCCACTAGACTACCAGGGCACCTAACTAATCACATAATTTACAGCCGTTTCACAAGAAAAATTTCTCCTAAAACCAGACTGATATTTTGAAAATAAATTATTGCTTTCCACATATTTCTCTAAGTGTCGCTTTGCGATTTTTTCCAATACTTTCTCACAAGTTTGCATCATAATTTATGGGAGAATATTCTTCACTCTTTTTGTCTTTGCCACCTTCTCAACTAGTATAATCAGAGTTTCCTTCCAATGTTTTGGAATCTGTCCTGTTTCTAATGAATTATTCATAATTGCATGTAAATATTTCCCCATTACATGCCAATTATCAAGAATAATTTTTGTTGATATTCTACAGTAGTCCGGTTTGCTTTTCAATTTCGTTACTATATTTTTAAGGTCTGTAAATGTTATTGCACAAAATTTGAAGCTTTGGTTGCCATAAGCATTTCACTAGAATATTTCGCATCTGCAATTCATGCAGATATCATCTTAACACTATCTACAAAATATCCGTTGAAATTATTTGCTATTTCCATATTTTCCTTTTAATTCCACGTTGTTAAATATCACAGATTTTATCACATGTTGATTTTTCTTTATCACCCTCCATATTTCTTCTACTTCTTTGCATCATTTATGTCATTTTTAATATATTTACATTTTTCACTTTCAACCTTAACTTTGTGCAAACTTCTTATCAATTTGTTTACCGATTGAGTATACCGCAATTTTGTATTTCTTGTATCCTGTAATTCATCATTAAACCATTTGTTGACTTTATTTTGTCCATTTAAAAGTAAATTATTGTATTGCTACCTCAAAGCATTTATCAAACGTATTAATGTAATTTTCATTAAGATGCTTATTTTCCCGAAAAATTATTTTATTATTCAAATATAATATGTATTATATTCAAATAAATATATTTATTATTCGTAAACTGGTTTGTATTATATTTAAAAAACTCTCCATTTCTTTTTCATTGCTACTTTTCTCCTCCTTCGTTAATATTCTATTTTTGTGATATTTTACACTGGTGTCCTAAAACTGTTTATAATAGTATAATCAATTATAGTTCTGGATGTACTCGTTACTCCTGTGTATTCATTTACTATTTGTTTAACCCCATTGTCATTCAATAATTTTGCAATTTTATTTTTATAGAAATTATTTGTTGACCAGTTAAAATCTCCGGTGATAATTATTTGACTAGTTTCACAAACACAAATCTTCTAATATAGTCTGAAAAATTTCACGAAAATACCATTAACAACCCCTGGTCGATCTATAAACTGCTGCAATTAAAGCCTATTAGATATATTAAGATCTGCAATATCCATCAGGATCTCAGTGTCCCCTTAGTTTGAGAGGAAACTAAGGTGGCAAGTAGCGACTACGTCACGTAACATAAAACTTATCTTAACCGGCTTCTAAAATCACAGACGTCTCAAAATGGTCTGAACTGACTAGATAAATTATTTTATGAGGCTTAAGGTTGTCATCATTTCTTTCACTCATTCTTTTTTAAATTTATCATTACTTATAAATACAGTTTTTCAAGATTTTGTCTCAAGATATTACAACAAATTATCTATATAATAACAGATATTGAAAAGTTTTTATTTTATTGATATTCAAGCGGAAATTTGGAAAACTCTTATCTGCCAGGTATACATAGTTTAAATATATATAGAAAATTTATAAGTATATAGCTAAATTATCCGAAGATAATATATATATATATATATATATATATATATATATATATATATATATATATATATAATTTTCAAATTGCTGATTTTAACTTAACATTTGGCTTAGGCCGATTCTATACGTTCCCTTATCAGAAGAATTTTCGAAACCTTCCTCATATTTATTATCGATTCTTTTTATGTACTCTTCAATTAATTCATAACCAGTTTTCTTATGAAAAGGCTGTATGGAGTATCTATAATGCCTGTTATTTATAATCTTAAGCTATTTATTTTGAATTATTTGTTTTTTTCAGGTGTGTCTTTTCTGCCTTATACCATACGGGACTATGATTAGTTAAGAATGGTCTGATTTAATTTTTAAATATTAAATTCTTATTTTTCAGGTTTAGTAACGATCTAATACATAGAATTGGGTGCAAAGCTCTAACTGCTTTAAGACATCTTTGACAAGTTTCTCTAATGTGCGGACCATAATTAAGATTTTTATACCTATATATTTAACAACCTTCTGAAAACATATCTTGCTTTAATTTTTAAGACAAATTTGACGAGTGGTTACACGTTTAGGAAAATTGTTATATGGAAATGTAATGGCCTGGCAATAATTTTTATTTTATATTTGCGAAAGTATTTTCCGCAAAGAAATTTAAAAGATCAGTATCGTATTCATAGTATGCAACTTTTAAGAAATTATTAATTTTAATTAATTGGATAATATCATTTCCGAAACTCTTTTTCTCGTTTTGGAGAATAGGCAGTAGTAAAATCTGATTTCCTATTATTCACTTCAGTTTCAACTGAAAGATTTTCAACGTATTTTTAAAAGCTACCAGCTTATTTTAAACAGACTTGCGGATAACTATAGCTGTCAGTAATCTTACCTATCATTACGCTCAAAAAAAATTATTTCTGAAGTAGGTTTTGTGAATTCCTATAAAGTGAGTTTCTTTTAAAGAGGCGATACAAATATTTCCTCTTTAAAATAAGTATTCGAATTGAGTTGATAAGAATAGTTAGAAATGCCAATGAAGTATTTTTAAGTATTTATTTTTATCGAATACCATAGGCATACTTAATTATTGACATGATTACTTGAATTTGTTCTATTTTTGTTGTACAATTTTTAAGATCATTTAAAGCAGTGGTAAAAATATTAAAGAAATCATAAGAAATATGTTAAAGTTTGTTACCTCTTAAACAGTCAGCATATGATAACAATATTTGATATTATTTTTATGTTGTTGATATTACTATTTTCAGGAAAATTAGTGTTGATGTACTGTGGTTTGTTTTGTTGGGTGCTTTGGCTCTAGTTTCCAAATAAAGAGAGCCAAAAGGGCAATTGATGTCATTTATAGAGTGATCTGATCGCTCTTTACCATGTTTTATACAATTAAAACAGGAAAATTCACCACATTGAATAGCGCATATCATACATGCTGGAAGACTATTATAATGTTCACTGCCGTAACCATATATTAGGCAATTCCAACACTGTGCAGGGTTGTCGTTTTTCTTGGTATTAATTTTTCTATGACACTATTATGCAGCAAATTGCAGGTACGTTTCAACCCAAGCTATGGCTTTGGGATTAAAATTTTTTCTTCTTTATAAATGGCATTGTTGACTGAACTGGACTTCGTACTATTTTCGAAAATAGATGAAGGTGTTAAATTACAAGATTCGATATCTTTCTTAACATCCTCGGTACTTAATTTTAGAAGTTCATGTGTATAAACGGTTCTTAGAGTTAAAAATGTGAAATTGTATTTTCTTATCCAACAAAATTTTCTTACTTTTCATAAGATTCCGTAGTTAGAGGAAAAACTTTAGTTCCAATCGATGTATGCTTATACATTGCGTCTTTACCCATTAATTTTTGGAAATCATTGAGATGAATTTTTTTTACAAAATCTAATTTTTATATTTTTAAACTGAGATTTAGTGGCAAAAACAACATCTCAAAACGAGATATTTAGTGACGCATACACAATGTGATAATCAACGATAATTAACGCTTTCGATATTAACTAAGCAACCCAATTGTTCGTGAATTCCAAATTTTATAAAATGGACATAATGAATTGGACAGAATGTTTAAATCACAAATAGGTAGTATATCTGCTAAGAATTACAATAAAATATCGGATCCCTAATTATGGTTCATTTATATAATCTACTTAATTAGGCAACTGAACAATAATTTTGTCCAACAAATTAATGAATTATGTAATGAAAGCAACAATTTTAAAGAGAAAATTCAAAGGCGAATGTCTAATAATATAAATTCCACTAAGGCGAATTTATTCTATCTACAATAAATACAACAATGCAAAAACAACAGGCATTTTGTTTTTGTTAAACAGTAATCATCTTGTCAAAAAACTTAACCCTTAAACCTCCATAAGAAAATAATAAAAGCAATTAAAAAAAACTAAATACATTTTATGTATTGAAAATTCTTTTGATTTGTATGTCATGCTAAATTACACAATAGTGCAGCACCTATAAATTTAAAAAAGTTATTTCATGCAGTCGATAACATTTCCACTTTACGTAAAGAACATGTTTTTATATGGCCATCGGTAAAAAAGGCAGCCGCAAACGTTATTTCTTATTTGTCATAGTTTAGGCACCTAGTTGTAGAGACCGAATTCTTTTTTTTTGGTAATTTATCACTCTCGTCTAAATAAATATGAATATAGTAAATCTAGATTGTAGCTTAAAAGATATATGTACAGTACCGAGCAAAAAAATGCAATGCTAAGCCGATTGATCTTTGTCTACGCCTCTTTAAAAAAATCAGCACGGAAATTAAATACTTCTTTTTATTTTTATGCTCACAAACTTACTTAACAAATTGCAGGTTACAATATCAACATTTTTCTATCCACTTATTTTTATTTTAACATTTAAGAAAAAAAGTGACAAATTTCAGCGAGTAATAAAATGCAACGCTATGTTATTCAACTACCAGGGCATCATATATATCACTAGATTATCCAAACAGAACGTATATAAAAGTGTTTTGAAAGCAAGTTTTTTTAAGAATTGGAGAAAGCAGAAAAAAAATATTAAGACTTGTCTTTTTTATTCACAATATACAACCACAAGGCAAAGTAAACCAAAAGGAAATGTCAAAATAAGAAGCGAATGTGCCATGTGAACAGGATGATTCGGTGCCGTGATTCAGTAAAGAAACAAATGATGCTCGTCTTGTGGACATACTTTAATGAATTTAAATTATAGATGCGATATGCAAAGGTCAGTATTGTATCAGTGTTTAACAGAAGAAGTTTGTACGCTCTATATTTATTATTGTTTCATTATATTTGTGAACAGTGTTATTTGGATGCGGAGTGGTGTTCGTACTGTCTGCCTATATAGACTGAAACTGATTATTACTGTCGTGAAAATATCCTACGTACTACTCAATATACGTATATATACTCAAATAATATATAATTTTTTATCATCATTACTCTGGAGTCCAACTGTATTGGTTTGTGCATTTGCTATAGTTTTAACATTGCACCATCTACTTGTCAATTTTAACCAATATCCCAGCATATAATTTTTTTTTTTCATTGTTTCATTATATCACTATGAACTGCTTAAATACTCAATGTACAGGTAGGGAAAATGATAAAGTGATCTCTTGCTGAATATGTTTGGGTAACTGTTACTTAAAATGTACTGCACTTAAAGCTCGTGATTCACTCTTAGAATCGACAAAGCCTCTGCACTGAACTTTCAAATATAGCCTTTATAAATTTTTTAGAACCTATAAAGGAGAATTTGACACGCGTAGTAATGATTTTTTTATTATTTAACAATTTTTCGAATTTGTACAAATTTGTTAATACTTATTATAACAACCAACCTAACATGAAAGAAAAATCAAATAAAGAGAAAGAAGTTTCCTTCTTGAGCAACCTATGTGTCTACTGTTATTAATTCCGTCGAGTTGTTCTCGTCCATTAAACATTCTATCAAATGATATTGGTAGTGGATTGGAAAATACTACACAATTATTAACCCATAGAGAAACAAAAGGTGCCCAAGTAATTCCAAAATCTCTTCAAGCTGTTCCTCCTAAGAAAACTGCGTTTTTCACGATTAGCTAGTGAAACTACGTCGGATGATATAGACCATTATATTAAATCCAAATTGGGATCTAAAACGAATATTTGTAAAAAAAACTAAAATTTTCTCTACCCAGGTCAATTTCTTCATTTAAAATTTTAACTATACTATTTATTCTAAACATGTTAATGCTATTAAGTTGGTTTCCAAACTGTTTTCGTAGTTGGAGACTTCAACCTTTCTTCAATTTCAGGTATATATATATATGTACATCTCATATGCATAATTTAATTCCAATAAAGTGCGATTGATATTTTTGGACTATACTTTTATCAAAGTAATTTGTAATAACTTTTAATAAATACTTGATCTGATGTTTGTTGATAATGGCACCGTTATTCGTTCTGAACTTGTCCCTTCATCTGAGGGTCGCTATCTTCGTATGCTGAAAATTATTATTGATATATATATATCACATAGTTCGGCAAACAAATAAAGTTTTAATCATAATAAATATTATTGCTTTCATTGCACTAATTACATTGAACTTAATTGTCTTTTATCTAAGTTTAACTGGGAGTCCGTACTTGATGGTAATAATAATTTTTGTCATTTTGCACAACGCTATTAGCTTAACTGTTCCAAAAATTAAAGTGTGCAGCAACATATGACCACTATGGACTAATCGGCACTTAATAAGCAATAAAAATAAGAAATAAATATTATGCTATACATATTTATATATATAAAAGAACTTATTTGTTGACAATCGAAGTAATGCTTTAGCAAGATCTGATTACAACATTACTAACAAATTTGCCTACAAAAATTACATAAGTCGGATATAAACTAATATAAAATTAAATCTTAAATACTTTTATAGATAGGATATGTATATCGAACTAAGAAGGGATTGCTAAAATTAATGCTATTCCAAAACTTTAAAAAAAAAATACTTACTGTTCATCATTCCATCAAATTTCGCGTCTTTTATCGGAAATCACTACATTTGTTAATGAAGGTTTTTCAAATCATATGCAGAATGGCAATTTTTTATTCACTTTGTTCCCTTAGTTGTTTCGTGTTCTAAGTTCTTGCTTAGTCAACTGAAATTCAATGTTAAAATATTAGAGATCAGATTATGATATCATTATTATCATATATGATAATGATTCTTTTCCATGTGCCTGCATTACTGCGAGTACGCAGGCAAGTCTATTACTTGGTAGCATTCACTAAAAACAAAGCTAAATATATATTTGAATTGTTAAGTAATTTTTTTTTAGCTATATTACAATAAAACTCGGTGTTTTTAATATGTATGTATTTAGTCAGTAACTATCTTGACGTAAATAAATAAATAAATAAAATGTTTTTATGAATACATATAAGCGGCAACCATACCAACTTTCTATTTATTATTGTTGCACAATGCACTCAGTACGTTCGGATTTGGCAAATTTGATTAAGTTCTTTCGAACAGTTGAATAAATCTGAATTTGCAGTTTATAATAAGGCCGATTCACATAGAACCCGTCAACGTTTAGCTTTGATTGTTTCAACTGACAGCAAAGTTCAACTTCAACCCTACTACGTGGCACAAATTCGTTAATAGTATTAACGCGGTACAATTTCGGTTATCAGGTAGCTCGAAAATGGGAACCAGAGCTGCTATTCGCCTAAAAGAGTTAATTCAGAAGGAATTCAACGAGCTACGAGACGAAGCTAAGAAAGAAAATTTGAAAATT